>OZ014430.1:7038887-9438887 GCA_963966015.1 Aphidecta obliterata | reverse complement strand
TTCAAGCTACATTTTTCTCAGGTCGCATGACAAGAACCATAGAAAATTATAACTTTCGAACGGAAAGGCCTAGGGACTTGAAATTTTTAGGGTAGGTTCGGATCGCGAATTTCGCGGTCATGTTCATCAATGAGCAAAATGAGACTAGGGGTTCCGTAAATATGGCCGTTCAAAATAGTTTGTTCCTGATAATTTCGAAACTACTCATTGGATTGGAATGAAATGTTGCACATAGATGAAGGATAATGTATTCAAACTACGTGCGGAATTTTGTTCAGTTCGCATTTCCAAGACCATAGATAACGTAGAAATTTCTAGCGAACTATCGAAAAAAATTACGAAAAGCACTGCCGTGAAG
This sequence comes from Aphidecta obliterata, assembly GCA_963966015.1. Classification (NCBI taxonomy): domain Eukaryota; kingdom Metazoa; phylum Arthropoda; class Insecta; order Coleoptera; family Coccinellidae; genus Aphidecta; species Aphidecta obliterata. The sequence continues at coordinate 9,438,529 of OZ014430.1, read as the reverse complement.
GCAGGAGCTTTTAAGCGCTCGTACATGCACCTTGTAGGTAGATTCGCATTTTCCAGTTTTGGAAACCAATTGAGGAAATTTTTGACAGCTGTCAAACAAATTTTTTAACTAAGGCGATAATCCAGATTTCAAGTCAGTGCTTTAGGTGACCAATTTTTTTTTCGATAGTTCGCTAAAATTTTCTACGGTATCTATGGTCTTGGTGATGCGATCTGGACAAAATTTCGCACGTAGTTTGAATACATTATTCCTCAGCTAGGTGCAAAATTTCATTCCAATCAAATCGATAGTTCCGAAATTATCAGGAACAGAATATTTTGAACGGCCATATTTACGGAACTCCTAGTCTAATTTTGCTCATTGATGAACGTGACCGTGAAATTCGCGATCCAAACCCACCCTGAAAATTTCAAGTTCCTAGGCCTTTTCCTTCGGAAGTTATAATTTTCTATGGCTTCTATGGTTCTGGTCATGCGATCTAAACAAAATGTTGCTTTAATATGTCATTCTCGTTTAAAATACAAAATTTTATCTCGATCGGATCCGTAGTTTCGAAATTATCGAGAAAACAAAATTTCGAACGACCGTATTTACGGAACCCCTAGTATAATTCTGCTCATTGATAAACGTGAACGCCACATTTCAGATCTACACCTATCCTGAAAATTTCAAGTCCCTAGGCCTTTCTGTTCGAAAGTTATGATTTTATATGGTTTCTACGGTTCTGGTCATGCGATCTAGAGAAATATTGCTTGAATATATCATTCTCCATAAGTATACAAAATTTCGTCACGATCGAATCTGTAGTTTGGAAATTATCAAGAAAACTAAATTTCAAACGACCATATTTACGAAACACCTAGTATAATTTTGCTCATAGATGAAAGTGATCACGACAATCGAGATCCACACCTATCCTGAAAATTTCAAGTCCCTAGGCGTTTCCGTTCGAAAGTTACAATTTTCTATGGTTTCTATGGTTCTGGTGAAGAGAGCTGAACAAAATTTTGCATGTAGCTTGAACACCTCATTTTCCATTAGAGTACAAAATTTTATCCCGATCGAATCGGTAGTTTCAAAGTAATCAGGAAAACAAAATTTCGAGCGGCCATATTTACGAAACCCTTGGGCGGATTTTGCCCATTAACGAACCCAACCTCGGCATTCGAGATTCGAACCTACCCTGAAAATTTCAAGTTTCTAGGACATTCCGTTCGAGAGTTATCGTGTATACGGCCGGACGGACGGACACACTCGAATTTTCCGACGGATTCGTCATCAGTGAGTCGAACATAGTCGATTGAGACCATTTTCGGCTCAAAATTCGAAAAATACAGACATCGTGACGAAATGATATAGCCCTCGTGTAAGTAGTACGAGCGCTCAAAAAATCTAACGTGAAGTCTGGAGTTTCGTCTTAGTTTGACAGCTGTCAAAACTTTTTAAATTTGTTTCTAATACTCGAAAATGGAACGAGTGCTCAAAAGCTCCTGAATTCACGCCAGTGCTTTTCATAATTTTTTTTTCGATAAATCGCTAAATTCTACGGTTTCTATGGTCTTGGTGATGCGATCTTGACAAAATCGGACGTAGTTTGAAAACATTATTCTCTATCTGTGTGCAAAATTTCATCTCGATCGAATCAGTAGTTTCGAAGTAATCAGTAATCATATTTACGGAATCCCTGGTGGAATTCTGCCCATTTCGGAACCTAACCCACACTGAAAATTTTAAGTTTCTAGGTCGTTCCGTTCGAAAGAAATCGTGCTTACGGTCGGCCGGATGGACAGACTTGAATTTTTCGACGGATTCGTCATCACTGAGTCGAACCTTGTCGATAAAGACCATTTTCGGCTCATAATTCGAAGAATACGGACATCGTGACGAAATGATATAGCCCTCGTGTAAGAAGAACGAGCGCTCAAAAATAGTGTTGCGTAATTGCGATTTGAATTAGTTTAGGGAATTTTTTGCGGAAGGGCTGCTGGATGCGTCGGAAGTTGTCCTATTCTAATTGACATGGCCAAAACCCGCCCTGTTCTCGAACGACATCGAGTAGGTAGGGAAGCCAGCCGAGGCGGGGAAGTGGCGATTCGGGCATGTGGACGCTTACCTTTGAAGTCCAACATTAGAGGCGTTATTGCTGAAATCGAGCCACTTTTTTGCGATAGCGTCATCACAAATTGGGTATCCAGGATTCAACAAACCAGGCAAAGCTGCGGCGGACATTTACCTGATATAATTTTTAAAACATAATGTATTTTATGATATAAATAGATCACTATCATCGTCACAATTTGTTTTATTGCATAACAAAAATCGAGCGCTTCTTATGGAAAACCCTTATGTTGAAATGAACTATAAAACAAAATTACGAAAAGCACTGCCGTGAAGGCAGGAGCTTTTGAGCGCTCGTACATGCACCTTGTAGGTAGATTCGCATTTTCCAGTTTTAGAAATCAATTGAAGGAATTTTCGACAGCTGTCAAAAAAATTCTGAAACTTAGGCGAAACTCCAGACTTCATGTCTTCAGCTGACCAATTTTTTTTCCGATAATTCGCTAGAATTTTCTACGGTATCTATGATCTTGGTAATGCGATCTGGACAAAATTTCGCCCGTAGTTTGAATACATTATTCCTCAGCTAGGTCGAAATTTCATTCCAATCCGCTCAGTATTTTCGAAACTATCAGGAAAAAAATATTTTGAACGGCCATATTTACGGAACCCCTAGTCTAATTTTGCTCATTGATATACGTGATCGCGACATTCGAGATCCACACCAATTCTGAAAATTTCAATTTCCTAGGCTTTTCCGTTCAAGAGTTACAATTTTCTATGGTTTCTATGGTTCTGGTCATGCGATCTGGACAAAATATTGTTTTAATATATCATTCTCGATTAAAATACAAAATTTCATCTCGATCGAATCCGTAGTTTCGAAAGTATCGAGAAAACAAAATTTCGAACGACTGTATTTACGGAACCCTTAGTATAATTCTGCTCATTGATAAACGTGAACGCAACATTTCAGATCCACACCTATCCTGAAAATTTCAAGTCCCTAGGCCTTTCCGTTCGAAAGTTTTGATTTTCTATGGTTTCTATGGTTCTGGTCATGTGATCTGGAGAAATGTAGCTTGAATATATCATTCTCCATTAGTATACAAAATTTCGTCACGATCGAATCTGTAGTTTTGAAATTATCAAGAAAACTACATTTCAAACGACCATATTTACGGAACCCCTAGTATAATTTTGCTCATAGATGAACGTGATCACGACATTCGAGATCCGCACCTATCCTGAAAAGTTCAAGTCCCTAAACGTTTCCGTTCAAAAGTTACAATTTTCTATGGTTTCTATGGTTCTGGTCATGCGATCTGGACAAAATTTTTCATATAGCTTGAACACCTCATTTTCCATTTGAGTGCAAAATTTCATCTCAATCAAATCTGTATTTTTCAAGTTATCAGGGGAACAAAACTTTGAACGGTCATATTTACGGAACCCCTGGTGGACTTTGGCCCATCAACGAACTTAACCGAGGCATTCGGGAAATGAACACACACTGAAAATTTCAAGTTTCTAGGTTGTTCCGTTCGAGAGTTATCGTGCTTACGGACGGACGGACGGACAGACTCAAATTTTCCGACGGATTCGTCATCAGTGAGTCGAACATAGTCGATTGAGACCATTTTCGGCTCAAAATTCGAAAAATACAGACATCGTGACGAAATGATATAGCCCTCGTGTAAGTAGTACGAGCGCTCAATTATTAAAAACAAAACAGGGTCAAAATAAACAGCCAAATTCCACTTTACCTAACTAACGAAACGATTTGAGTACGTAAGGTTGAAATATAGATGAATATATTGTACTGTACTGGTACTTTTCAAATTATACAACTCTTACCGACATTCTAGTTCTCTATTGAAAACAGTAAAGAACTAGAACTCTACCTTACAGGCGTTCTTTTTAACTCTTTATTCATTTGTGCTGTTGGGGACGGTTCCCCAACTTCAGTTCGAAAAATAAGAATCAGGAAAGACCTGCGAGAAAACCTGATTCTGTACAATGTACAACAATAGACAGACTGGTGAGAATTCTCTCAGAGATGATTGAGTAAGTTAAATGCTGCACTAATAACTCCTTCACCTTAAATGGTGCTGATATGACTTTCCCGTGATGTGAGGAAACTTGTCAGGAAAACAACTATTATTAGACGATTGGTGTCCAGCGGTGAGGAGAGGGCCAAAGAGAACCGTCTCCTTTGAAGCACGTTGGGGTGATATTCAATAAGAACAGTCCCTTCTCCCACGATGGAGGAGAGCCAATGAGTACAGTCCCCTTCGAAGAATAAATTAAAATTATGATGATAAAGATGATACCTAGCTGTGGAACGTAATTAGTGGGAGAGAGATTAGTTAACGGTGCGTCTACGATAGTTGTCTCCCTGCGAAGTAATCCCATCCAGGATTATTGATAACCTATAATGATGAGTTAAAAGGACAACTAATCTAAGGTTCTCAACCAGGTGAGGCTCTACCGTTGGTCACTGATAATTGATAATAACACATACGCGTGTGAAGAACTTAAGAATTTAATACACATGGTCAGTTTAAATCATTAAATAATATTGAATGGACTTAACTCACTACGAGAAGTAAAATAATATCTTGTGGATACGAACAAATACGACTGAATAAAGAATATAAACAATAAATGGGTAGTGGCTAAAAATGGTAACATCAAAATAAATAAAGAATAAGCAGGGCGTAAACATGATGAAGTATTACAATAAATAAAAGATTAAACAAGACGTGAGCAAAAATTATGAAGTATCGAATATAGACAAAAGAATAACCAAGGCGTTTATAAAAATGATGAAGTATTAGAATACTTAGATATAAATCGGTACTCGCACTTGGCACAATAGTTGGTATAACGAATTCACTAGAATAACTTATTCTCGCGCAAGCACTGAAGACTGGAACACTTTTTGGACTCGAAGATCTGGAACGAACCGACTGAATTCTCTACCTTGTTCGCTTCAGGCCCTCAATTCAATTTTAACGAAAGCACTTGCGACCAGAGAGGAATTCTCCTTTCTACCTACTACCTAAGCACATGATAGATTCCTGCGCGGTATAATAAAAATAGCGTGCGCGGATGCCAGACTCGCTACAGGACGCTGAAAATCTCAAGATGTCGGGCCGAATGATGTTCGAAATTATTCTGTCATTTCTATCTCTCATAACATAAAATGGCGTGTGCGGATGTCAGATCTGTTCAATATTATATCTACTTTTTAGCGAGGTGTTATCGCTATTTGAATCGCGCTCCCTGATTGGGAAACGGATGTGTGTTACGTCCTACAGTTTGTTGGTGCAGCTGGTGGACTCATCAGTAGGGCTGATCCAGGATCCAGCAAACTGTTGCCCTGGATACCTTCACGAAGAAAATGGTACTCCGTCATTAAAAAACATATTTTTTGCATTCAAGCATTTTTAATATTAATTTCTCTAAGCTATATATACAAGGCTATTTACAAGGGGAAATATACAAGATATAGGTAATTGCTTAAATTATTATTTCTGAATTAGTGCCTGATCTATTAGATCTTACATCTTACCAAATTTTGTAATTTTCTTTATTTTACACGCAAGGTAAGTGGTACTCCGCACGTCGAGTGCACATTATGAAGGGACCCGCGGGATACAACGCGTTGTGTCGTAGCCGACAACGCCATCTTCCAACAAAGGCGGAGAGCTGCCGCCACAATACGACATTCGTTATCGGCGAATTACCGAAACAGCGTCCTCACCTTTTTTTTCCTGTGACTTAATTATTTTGAGTAACATGATTGAACGTAAAAATATAACATAAGACGTGATATAAAGAAATTCATAATGATAATATTGAAAAATGTAATATTTTCTTGAAAAATCCAGAGTATGAAAACATTTAAGGATAACTTTAACTATACTCCGTTTAAGAATTATTGATATCTCGGTTGGCTGTGAAAAATCGAATTTAAGTTGGTAATAGACTATTCAGTAATATTTTGGGTTGCTGAATTCAGGTTGGTATAGGAATAACACTAACATTACCCATAGAAATCTTGTTTTGATGATTTTATCGAAGATATTGGTGAATATGTAATTAAAAAAATTTGCTCTGAATTTGAGTATTTTTTCTCTTATGCTATTAAAATGGCTGGAATTGACCAGGATACATCGCGCCTAACAAGAGAACGCCAGGCAGTTTGTCGGTGTTACTTCGAGTTTTTCAAAGATTTGGCATATATTTCCGCTAGTGTTTCAGGTAAACTGTTACTCACCGACTCAAAGTGTATTCTGATTGATCAATGTCTCTTAAATTTTCAGATTTCACCAAGCCCTTTCCGTAGAATATTAGCATGTTATTATAGCCTGGAATTAGCAGTGGAAGAAAACCTGTGCGATAAGATTTTTCCTTCAAAGAGACATTGAATGACTTTGGTTTTGCTAGAATTAAAAACAATGAATATATCAGTTTAGATATCCTTTTCGAACTGGCCAAAGAGCACCTAGATTTCAATTGATCGAAGTCAACATTATATTATATCATAAAAAAAATTGGATACTAATACAATAAAGTTGATCGAAGGAAAATTCTTACTGATAAACAGAAAAATATAATAAAAATGGTACGATATTGTGATAAATACCGAGAATACATGGAACAAAACGTAAAATTCATTTATCTAGATGAAATTTGGATATTCAAAAACGGTATTCAAATTTGTCAGTGGACACTAGAAAATAATCCAAAAGGTATGCCGAGTATTTTCAAGGGTAAAGGCAGAAGGTGCACTATTTTGAATGCTGGAACAATTGATGGATTTTAACCTGGATGTGATCCGATTCTTGACAATGGTATTAATGATAAGGATTACTATGAATGGTGAATTATTTTATAAATGGGTTATTGAAATATTGAAACCTTCCCTGCAAAAGGATGCCCATCAATAGGATTATGTCAGCTTATTCAATAAACACATCCAAATCACTACACTATGTGGAAACAAAGTTTTCAATATTTTTATCTTTGCCCTTGTATCATTCATAGATATTTTAAGTTTATTTATTATACTTATAGTGTATAGTACCCTGTTCACATACCCTCTGCTAATACACATGCTATATTGTTCCCAATTCAAAAGTATACTGAATAATTGTAAAATTTCATGTCAAAATTCTTTATGTACTGCATAGATTCTTTATTTTTGTTGTCTAATCTTTGGTACCACTTTCCTTGTAAAGGTGTCTAGGGCAACAATTTGCTGGATCAGCCCTACTGATGAGTCCACCAGCAAACTGTGGGACGAAACACACATCCGTTTCCCCATCAGGGAGCGCGATTCGAAATAGCGATAACACCTCGCTAAAGAACAAGCGCGTAATTAAATAAAAACGAAATTAGAAATACATTTTTTATTAAAATATTACAGTGTATATACAAAATTATGTTCAACAATTTTTAAATAAAACCAATTTTGTGAATTTTTGCCTTATGGTGGCACTTTTTCCATGCAATTCTGAATTTAATAGTCTACTATGGTAATAAATATTTTGGGTGTGAAAAAACAGAAGGTACAGCATCAGATTTCAATAACTAAGCAGTACTTCCAGGTTTCACAACATAATCGGTTGGAAGAAAATGCTCCCCACAAAGTTTGCTGTATTATATTTAGTTTGAGTCCAGTTCATTCTGCGAACTGCCTTCATCCATAACTGCAGGATTTCTGGTCGTTTGAATGGAAAACTATAAAAATTTAATCCACTATCGACCTATCAATGTTCCAAATGTATATATTGCACCAACTTACCCATGAATAGATATTCGCCGATGATCTTGCTCATTCTTGCATCCAAACGCTGCACAATAATACACCATTGTTTCTTAATTTCAATTGAAACTATCACAAATGTCACAATAATAGTCAGTCCACACACCTAACTTCGAAAAACAGGCAAATAAAAAAGATTTTCAAACAAATAGGTAAACAGTCAGCATTCCATTTGAATTCAATGAGTATGACAAGGAGAGGTTACCGTAACTAAGTCTATCTTTGTCTTGGCTGCCCCTGGCCTCACTTTGGATTATAAATTTGAAGGGACGGGTCCGTTCCAGGTAGTATAGAGTTCAGTGCTAGGCCCTAGGGTCTAGAAAATGTCTGTTTGTTTGACGTTTGACGAATTTGACGTAACAGGGTTATGCTATGAGGTTATAAACTTTGACGTGTGTCAAGTTCTGTGGTTGGTTGCAATTTGCAATATAAATATATGCAATATAAAAGCAGTAATAAAAACAGAAATTCTTATCAAATAATGTGATTATTTACAAATTCAGACTTGAAATTTATCGAAATCTCGAAAGTATGCTCATCTGATAGTTCTGATTCTCGTCAGAGATAATCCTCAGCATGTATTTGTTGAGCACCATTAGTGTTTCACAGGTAATTTTCCATTCTATATGATTCGGAAAATATGTAAACTTATTTCAGTACACACGAATTCTGCAGAGTTTCAGTCTGAAAACTATTTTGTAGTCTATTATCATTATTATTTTTTTTTAGGTGGATTGAAAAATAAATTCGAAGTTATGATTTTGAAATGCAGCGCCTTAAGTCCATTCTATATTACCCTCGATAAACGGTTGGTGAAAGATGGAAAATACAGTTCGTGATATCGAAATCTGGAAGCACAGTAAATGGAGAATCATTGATAAATTGAGATAGTAAAATTTTTTATAATTTAGTTCACATTCCAAATTATAGTGTTCGAGCCATACTGAGGCAACAAATCAAACATTGGCGGTTCAGATATCTCAAATCTGAATACTAAATCTAAGTCAATATTATTAGTTAGGATCTAAACAAACTTTATATCAATTAAAATGGGTGATAGAAGAATTAGTAGATATATTAATAAAATATATGAGATTGCAACTAAAAACCGAAGACCGAAAAGAACTGGATGGATTCTGAAGCATACTACTTTAAAAAAATGTGTTTTTGCTGTTATACTCATAAGTATTATACTAATGGTTTTGTATTGGAAACGTATAAATACACCTTATTTAGCTCAGTAAGTTATCAAAATTAATTTTTTCCTTGGAAGAAATATTTCTTTTTTAGTTTCATTCAAAAGAGCACTCGTCCAGAACCCAATATAAGATGTGGCTTAATGAATGGACCAAGAGTGCTCAAAGATCACGGCCATAAAACAGAAGCACAGCTTAGAAGTTATCCAAAAGTATTAGTATTTGTGGAGACAGCATTCTCTAAATTAGGCAGGGAAATTGCCGAATTATTAGTTCATACTCGGATCAAGTGAGTAATTCATCTAAGTTAGTCATCTAGCCTTCGCATTCCTTTTCAAAAAAATCATTTCTTTCTCAGGTATAAGGTAGAGGTGGCAGGAAAAAGTTTACCAGTATTAACGAATTTGGATAAAGGTCGTTATGGTGTGATTGTCTTTGAGAATTTTAGTAAATATTTAGAAATGGATAACTGGAACAGGGAATTATTGGATAAATATTGTCGGGAATATCTTGTTGGTGTAATTGGGTTTATTCCACCAAATGAAGAGACTTATGTGGGATCTCAGCTGAAAGGATTTCCACTTTTCATTCACACCAATCTAAGATTGAAAGTAAGTATTTAAACAGTAAAATATTCAGAAAATACATATCGAAGCTGAACAATCATATGGTGGTATAATTGAGAAATTCTCATACTTATCTTAAACATTTTTGAGTAATAATGCAACAATTGTGATCAATCGACTAAATTAGGCATTATTTTCTCAGTACTTTAGACATTGAATAAAATGAAAGTTCTCCCAATGCCTATTTAAATATCAAAATAAATTCAAATTTATCATTACAGGATGCTGCTCTTAACCCAACATCTCAAATATTGAGATTAACTCGAGCTGGTGAAACAGCTTGGGGCGAACTACCAGGAAATGATTGGACTGTATTTCAGGCGAACCATTCAACTTATGAACCATTGGAGTGGGCCCATAAAAACGATTACTTCAAACCAACTGAAGGTAATTTATGCATCTGAAACTAGAGGGTTTTCATAAATGATTGTAACATCACAGTCGGCTTTGGATAATTGTTTGCCGCTCCTCTTATTATAGGTATCATAAAATTTCGAAAATAACAGTCAGTATTATTTTAATGTCAACAATTCAAATTTGTCAACCTTCTGTTTCCAAAACCGTAAAAATTATTAAAACCTGCAATGTCTTATGATTTAGAACAAAACACGTTAATTGTTGTTTGTTGTTATTTATTGATGTCCTACTATTGTAACATCCACCAATGGTTAATGGATTTATTCTATAGAGAAGTGTAAAAATGAATATCTGGTGAAATATCCGGATGTTCAGATTCAAGAATTTACTTAAAGCCCACATCAGAGCTGTTATAAACAGATTTACTCAGTCCTGGAACGTCAACAAGGGAAAATCAACAGGAAGACCTCAAGTTTCTGAAGAACTTGTTGAAGATCTTAGAACACTAGACTAAAAACCTCAGTTGTCTCTACAAAAATTATCTCTGCAGTCTAGTCTCAGTTCCTCTGAGTACTTGCCACAAAGTGTTGCAGAAAACATTAAATTTGTACCCTTACAAAATCACTATTGTACAGCAACTTCAACCACGATAACTGAGGAACAGCTGCGATACCATACAATAGCAGATTTCACGTTGGAAACATACTTTTGCAGAAAAGAAAAAGAACACGGGGGAGTAGCAATTTACATCAGAAATGGGTTATCAGCAAGGGAAAGAAAAGATATCTAAAAAAAGAATATTTGAATGTGTAGCAGTAGAGTACCATATAGAAAAAAAGTAAGCAGATCTGTAGTGCAGTATATAATGATGGAACTATTGATACAATGAGTGAAGCTTTAGACAAGATCTTACAGAAACTACATAATGAAAATGCGAGGATTGTAATAGCAGGAGACTTCAATATCGATATGGCAAAGGACTATTAAAAGACAAAGTATCCTAGACTTAATGGGTACATATAATATAAAGCCAACGATACATCAACCAACTCGAATATCAAAGAACTCAGCAACATGTATTGATGGAATTTTTACCAATGTTTAGATACCATATGAAGTCAATATCATTGACACGCACATATCTGACCACACAGCTCAAAAAATAGTTTTCGACACAAATGTAGTGCTAACGGAGTATAAGTATAGACGTATTTTCTCACAAAAAAAAGAAACAACACATTAGGGATTTACTTAAAGAACAGAATTGGCTTTCTCTTCATGAAATCGACAAAAAGGACAAAAACAGTCAGTTTGATCTTGAATAAATTTAATGAAGTGTTTCCGACTAAAAAATCAATATGAATAGAAAACGAAAAACTGAATGAATGGATCCAATAGCAGAAAATATCAAACAAAAACTAGATAAACTACTGGTGCTCAGCACACGATAATTCCTTAAGGAGATGTACCGGACAACAAAAATACAATATGATAATCATTTGAGGAAGAAGAATAGAGAAAAATTTAACATGGCGATAAAAACATCGGAAAATAAAAGCAAAACTATGTGGTCATTCATAAAGTCAATAAACAACTCCCAGAAAAGAGATCAATTTCAGATGAATGGAAATCCACAAAATATTGTAAACACCTTCTTCGTAAACACTGCAACAAAATCAGCAAATCATTAAAGAACAAACACTCAGGGTAGGCGAACCTTTATGCATCAATGTGCTGTTTGTTCTAAACAAATGATTATTGAGGTCATAGGCGTGCCATCGAATAATTTTGACTTCTTGGTTATTAGGAAACTAATGAAAATAATGAATACTATCAAATCAAATCTCTTCATTGAAAGAAGAAAGTTGCATTTGTAATGTTCCAATTCCACACGCAGTTTAATTGCTTAGCAAATTAGATGACAAATAACTTATATTAGGTTGGTAAGATGATAGCAGAATGCATGCTAAACTAGATTCATCTGTCAAACGGTTCCTAAGGGAGTCTTTAAATGTTATTTATCTGCGAAAATAATGACTCGCAGGTACATGTTAAAATAGCATGAGCCAGCTTCTTCAAACAGTTAAATGTGTCTGACAACAGTGGCAACGCATTCCATGTTTCCAAATTTTTTTTATTGGAATTTTAAGTTATATTAGTTCTACTTGTCAATCTTTCTGTTTCAATTAATTCCAACTCATTCCTTATTTCAATTAATTTTTGAACCCATATTGAACTAGATTGGAAATCAATCAGCTGCATTTCAAATTTTTCAATTTTTGATCAATCTTAGGGCCGGTTTCACAATGTCTGGTTACCAATACTTAACCTGAAGTTAAGACTTTAACCATAGGAAAGTGTTTCACAATTGCTGGTTTGGCACTAACCAATGGCTTATGTACCGTAAATCTTCCTCCTAACTGAAACTTTAACTTGAATAGTGTTTGGTCAAGTTATCTGAAGAATAACCAGACATTGTGAAACCGGCCCTTATTGAGAGAAGTTCAGTTTATCAAATGAAGTCTGATCAGGGTACATGATCAACTTGAGAATTTACAAAATTTTTTGAAATGAGACAATCTCGCCGAAAATTCGTTGATTAAAGTATCAATCACATAAATAAATTCTTCAGTAACTTTTTCTTTGTTTGGTGTCTCGTGTATATCTAAATCGTTATAACATTTTTTCAGGTTTGGAAAAAAAAATATAGTTTCCTGTGATTAACATCGTTCCTGAAAACTTATAGTTTAGCCTCGAAAGGGCGAATGAGATCTATTATGACAATAATTGTTTTGTTTGTGCCTTGAAGCTTCACGTTCAAAGTATTTGAATAAAATTGAATTGAGGAACGAGAAATCAAATCTGTCCGACGCGTGCTAGCCGATATCGACATATATCGTCGCTAACAAAACGAACTGGCGTAAGTCGAAAATAGACATTTTTCAGTACGAAGTTGGAAGAATTATTTCTGCCCAATGCGATCAAGTATTACAGATTTATTTACCGAGTTATTGAGTTGCAATATGATTCATTGCAACTCAATAAATAAATCTGTAATACTTGATCGCATTTGACAGAAATAATCTTTCCAACATCATGCTGAAAAATGTCTATTCTTCCAGCACAATCACTAGTTCCAAGCGCTTGAAGACATATTCGCAACTAACTTCAAATTCTTCCGACGATGTCAATAGGATATGTGCGATACCCTAATAAAGAATCCGTAGAGCTCTTTCCGTTCCGTACGTACCGTCCGTCCGATGCCGATGTATGTGCGCTTAGCGATCACTCGCGTTCGCTCGTGATCGGTGACGTGCCCAAAACATTGTGTTGCGTGCCATCAATGGCACGCGTGCCATTGGTTCGTCATCCTTGCTCTAGAGTCTAGTGGATTGATGGAATATCAAACAAAATGATCAAACAAACAGTTGAAGAAATAGTCGAACCCATTGATTGCATTATTAACAACTCTTTGAAATATGGAATATTTCCTGACAGCATGAAAATAGCTGTTGTCAAGACCAATACACAAAATAGGCGATACCAATGAATATGGTAATTACAGACCAATAAGCATACTACCCAGCTTCTCAAAGGTACTAGAGATGGCATATTGTAAACGAATTTTTTGACAGAAAATGCATTCTTCAAGGAGAGTCAACATGGATACAGGAAAGGCAAGTCAAAACAAACATATAGATCAAAAATGGTTTGAGGCAAACAATCTCATCTTAAACAAGGAAAAAACAAGAATGGTCCTCTTATCACCTTCAACCGTATGTGGTGAAAAGATTGATAATGATGATTCGGGTGAATGCACCAAACTGTTAGGAATATATATAGATAGAAATCTCAAATGGAATGAACATGTTAATTATTTGAGTGAAAAGATTGGAGCAAGTGTTTATGGTCTCAGAATAATGACACGATACACTGGTAATGAGGCTATGAAGGTTTTGTATCATGCAACAGTGGAACCAAAGTTTAGGTTTGAGATTGTTTTCTACTTCTACGGAACATCCAATTTGGAGAGTCTATTTATATTACAAAAGAAAGCAAAAAGAATCATGGGTAATCTCAAATACAGTGCAACCTCGATATAACGAAACTGAAGGGATATTATGAAATATTCGTTATATCGAGTATTGCGCTAAAGTGAGGTTCGTTATATAGAGGTTAGATTGGTCCAAGATTCGTTTTAACGAGGTGAGAAAGTTTAATTTATAATCTCTACAGAACATACGCATCGGCTTATCTGGTTATGGTGAACGAAAAATAAAAACACATATTGATAAAAACAATGTATTTTTTAATTATAAACGGAATTTTCTGCCTCGGAGAAATTAAATGAAATTCATGATACATATAATTGAAAAGGAAAATGAAACGAAATCCTCAGAAAGAAGGTAAATGCCGATATATAATCACTCAGTCTGCAGTCTGTTTGACTTGGTTGGGGAAAAAGTCATTAATTGTGGTCTGCCTACCACTACTGTAAGTTATAACATCCAAAGCGCAATCCAATTCCGCGATGGATTTTATAACACCGTCACTCGAACCACCTTTTTTGATAAATGCACTCTTCAAAACATCTAGGGCATTACGAGCATCTTTCATTGTGAAATCACGTTGCCTGATTTCACTCTATTCTTCTACGCCTTCTTCCGCTTCTTCATTGGGAATTGACGATGCAGATGTGACAATTTCCACATCAGTGAGTTCTCCACAGACGGCTAAATCATCATCAAAGGTGATAAACTCTTGAATTTCAGCATCTTGAAGATTCAATTGTTCTTTAACCCTTTGCCAGGTCTTTACAAGTTCTACGAGTGGCAAGTCATCCTCTGTATCATCACATGCTACTTCAAAATAACACTTTTTGAAGCAGTTTGCGATGGTTTTTTCACTCACTTGATTCCAAGCTTTCACAATCATCCACATGGCTTCTAACACATCGATTGTAGTTGCCGTTTGCTGTTCAATATCAGCGAGAAACTTTCTGACAACTTCCTTCCTATAGTGCATTTTGAAGCTTTGGATGATGCCTTGGTCTAGTGGTTGAAGTTTTGAAGTGGTATTTGGGGGCAAGTACTTTATTTTTATGTTTGTCAGATTGGGAATATGTCCATGTGCAGTACAATTATCCATGAACATAAGAATCTTCTTCTTTTTTTTCATCTCCTTGTCAAGACTCTTAAGCCAATTGCCGAAAGCTTCACAGGTCATCCAAGCCTTAGAGTTTGACGTGTAGTCTGTTGGCAAATTACTGCTGAAATTTTTAAAACATCGTGGTTTTTTAAATTTTCCGATGACCAATGGCTTAAGTTTGAATGTCCCGGTACAGTTTGCTCCTAGCAACACTGTTAAACGCAGTTTGCTGTTTTTTCCACCATGACATTTATCACCTTTGAATAATAAGGTTTTATCAGGTAAAAATTTATAAAAAAGACCAGTTTCATCGACGTTGAAGATGTCTTCGGGTTCATATCCCTCAGTATACTCTACAAGTTTGTCTTTCCACTCATTACATAGTTCGTCATTGACACTAGCACTTTCACCGCATATTTTTCGAAAAATAATATCGTTTCTTCTTTTAAAATTGTGAAGCCATCCGTTGCTAGCACGGAACTCTGTATGTCCCAATTCTACTGCAAACAGCTGAGCCTTTTCCTGAAGGATGAGACCTCCGATTGCCACGTTTTTATCGGGGCATTGTTTTAACCATTTTAAAACACATTCCTCTACGTCCATATACTCGCATGATTTCAACTTTCTGCTCTTTAATGGGAGCTCACATTCTTCGGAAAACTTATCTTTGAATTTTAAAATTGTCCCTAATGTACTCGCAGGAATACTGAACACTTTAGCGATGTCTATTTTCTTTTTTTGGGGATTCTCATGCACATATTCAATGATTTTCCGTTTTTCTGTGATCGTTAAAGAACACCTTCTTCGTTTTTCGGCCATCGCAATTCCTAAATTGTATAGAGTAACAAACACCGGTGTTCGCATCAAATAGATAAACGTGTCTAGGCCTGCCGGAACATGCATTCTTGTTATATTGTGCAATAATTGTGTGTTTTGATTGGGGGAATTCGTTATGTAGAGGTTATCAGTTGAAAAATTCGTTAAATGGAGGTAAATTATACTATCTATATAATATTCTGCAATGATTGGAAATTCGTTATAGAGAGGTCATTAACAAAAAGTATTCGTAATGTAGAGGTAAATTTTACATTAACTCTTACGGGCAGTTCTAGGGGATTTCAAAGTATTCGTTAAATCGAGGAATTCGATATATCGAGGTTCGTTATATGAAGGTTACACTGTATAACCAATCTTGCATAAGTTTCTTCAAGAAAAATGGAATACTGACCATAAATGCTCTATATATACAGGAATGTTTACTATTTATGAAGAGGAACAATCAACTGTTCCAAAAATATGAGAATAAGAAAGTATTCCATAAGACCAGAGGTGTAGATTATATATATCTTAAGTTCAATCTAACAACAAGCCAACAACAAGTAGAATACAGATGCCTGAAGATTTTCAATTCATTGCTTGAAAGCATAAAAGTAACAGAGGATATCGAAGGATTCAAGTGGAAACTATATGGATTTCTGTTGAATCTGGAATCATATGATATGACAAGTTATTACACAAGATAAATTGCTTCAGAATATTCTATTTTAGAGACTGTTTCACTTCTCTCTCATGTATACATACTATTACATACTGAATTTGATTTGAAATAAAGACCAATTTATTAAAAAAAAAAAAAAACCAATAGATATTCCACGTTGTATAAAGTACTGCCATTGGTTTCTGTATTCAACATGAACAGATTTTTGGACCTGACTTTTTTTAGTGATAAGGGGTGGTTTCATTTGTCAGGGTATGTGAATTCTCAAAACTACAGGTTCTGCAGATCTGAGAATCCCCGAAATTTCATTGAGAATCCACTACGTTCACAAAAAATTGGAATGTGGTAAGCAGTTTCTCTTCATCGAATATATGGACCAGTTTATACATTACCGTGTTATAAGTCGAGGACTCCAGCCTTCTTTTCCAACACAGTATCCAGTCTTGACTCCATTGGTTTTGCCATTTCTACGTACCCGAAAGATGAGGTTTTCAAAAAGATCTATGATAATCTTGAGGAGCTGCAAACGGCAATAACAATGAGATGCCAAAATGTTAGCCCAGAAATGTTGAAAAACATATTTGACAACAAACGGAGATGAATTCATAAATGCCTAGAGAATAACAGAGGACATTTTGAACATTCAGAATTATGAATTTAATTAACCATTTCATAGTTATTCTGTGAATTCTGTTGAGTTTTTGTATTGTTTTATTACCCACTTTCGAACATTCAATTCTTCAAATTTTTTTTTGTGGATGTGGATATCTATACATACATTCAAAGTGTTATCAATAATTATGTCTTATGATACGGAACAAAGACACAAAAATTCTAACCGCTTTTAATCTAGTTGTTGTGATTAATTGGATGGCATTCGCAAAAAATGGTGTGTGGTTAGCAGTTTTCCATCATTGAATATATGGACCAGTTTTCTTTCAAGATACCATCAATGGTGAAAGGTACAAAAGAATAATGCTGAAACCAAATATAAATCCACTATGGGGCAACTGCCCACACTACTTGTGGAAATCTAAGCTATTCGCAGGAATTTTATTACAACCATGTTATAAGTCAAGGACTCCAGCCTTCTTTTCTAAAACAGTCTCCCTCGGTTGTTTTCATATCTGAAGGATGGGTTTTTCAAAAGGACCTATGATAATCTTGAGGAACTGCAAGTGGAAATACCAATGAGCTGCCAAAATATTGTCCCAGAAATGTTGAAAAACATATTTGACAACAAACAGAAAGAATTCATAAATGCCTAGAGAATAACAGAGGACATTTTGAACATTTTGTAAGAATTTAATAAACCATGCCATAGTTATTCAAAGAATTCAGTTGAGTTTTTGTTTTGTTTTACCAACTACTCTCAAACATTAAAATTTTCTGAAAATTTTTTGCGAATGAACTCATTATTGATATTTATGTCTCATGATACGGGACAACAACACAAAAATGTCAAATCGCTTTCAATATAGTTGAGAATAAGATGGTATCAAGTTTTCTGTCTAGTGCTGAATTCCTATTTGTATTTACATATGCGACTCATTTAAAAATTATGAAATCTTACTGCTGACGATTAATTTTTTTTTTATTCAAATCGTTAATTTCACCTGAGAACACAACCATTACAACAATGAAGTTTGATTCTTATCTAATTCGAGAAATTTTCAGATTTCAATACCAATAAGTATAATAGTCTCTTGCCTCATTGAAAATAAAATGATGGGCATTCCTTCTCTTCCAATAAAAAGTATATGGCTCTACAATACAAATAAGGTTAGCTGGTTATCGCCTAAGTTTGATCTCAACTTATTCAGGTATTCAAAGAGATAATCATCTTTCATTAATTCGTTGAGAATGAATCGCGAAAAAAATTAAAAAATTAGTTTTACCGTATGCGTACAAATATCAACATAATAACACTACCTCTTCAAAATTCTAGATAGGATTTAGAGAACGCACAAGGGGGCAGATTATGAAGAAATGTCATTTATTATTGCTTATTTGTAAATGAACAATGAAGTGGGGTTATGTTTGTCATGCAAGCAAAAAATAAATTCTGTGGCTGAAATTGCAAGTGTGGACAGTATGCGTATAAAGCGGCAAAATATGAATATTTCCAAGCCCAGTGCGATGTTACAATCATTTATAAAGACCCTGTCTTTTCAAAACAACTTTTATATATGACTTTTTTCATATATATTATTGATATATCGAGCAAATAACTGTTGGGACAACAGGTATAACTTTCACTCAATTTCAATTGTCACTATTGATATAATAATAAGTGTTGAAACTTTCATAAATATCTTGACCTGACTTAACCTCAAAAATGGTTGAGATGGAATAATTGAGATATTTAAATCTGACTTTGATGAAGGCTAACAGATTATAGAGTGTATGTTACCATTATTCAAATTCTTTCTACTTTTAGGAGAAATAAGAACTCCTCTAGCCACCGTCCTCCAAGATCATGGCCTTTTCGACAATATCCAGAGAGTTATTTTTGGTTCAGGTTTGAAATTCTGGCTCCATAGGTTACTTTTTCTAGACTCCTTGAGTTATTTAAGCCACGGTCAACTGAGTTTGTCATTAGACAGAATGTTCTTGGTTGACATAGACGATATTTTTGTTGGTGAAGTTGGAACTCGACTAAAAGCAGATGATGTCAGAGCTCTCATAGATACCCAGACAAGGATTCAAGCTATGGTTCCAGGATTTAAATTCAATCTTGGCTTTTCTGGAAAGTACTTCCATCATGGAAATTCAGAAGAGGATGAAGGGGATGATGTGATCCTGGAGAACATCGATAAATTCATGTGGTTTTCTCATATGTGGAATCACTTGCAACCCCATCTTTATGACAATCTTACTCTTCTCATGGAGGATATGATGCTAAATAAGAATTTTGCAAAGCAAAAGGGTAAGCAAACAAAAAATAAATATTAAATACAAATTTTGATAACTGACTCTAGCAGTGCAGAGAAAATAAAGATCATCATTGTTAATATATGCGCAGGATTTCAGGATGTGATAGCTCATCCAAAAATATGAAAAAAAGTTCTTATCAACTTACCCTCTGAAATGAACCATTTTCGAGATACAGGGTGTTGAAATTGAAAAAAAAATCGTTTTTTGCGAATATCTCCGAAACCTTTTATCGTACAGAAAACAACTTGCGTAACCATTGTTAGATTATGATGAGTAATGTTTTGTGCGGAATTTTTTTTTAAGCCTCAATTGGTGAAAGTTTCGAAGGGGTAGTTGGTGTTTTTCTACCCAACTTCTACGCTACGGGAAAAAGTACGTAATTTTTGAGACGCTCATTTGAACCGCCAATGTTTTCTAAACAAAAAAGGTCATACGCTCTAAAGTCGACCGTTTTCGATAAAAATCAACTTTTATGTGGAAAAACTGTCAACCTTTTTTTTTATACGTCAAAAACTTCAGGTTATAACAATTTTTTAAAATTATTTTCTGAACCACTGAACAATCTTTGAAAGAACTTATTACAGAATACACTAAACCTACTTCGATTTTTTTTTTTTTTCAATTTCATTACCCTATATCTCGAAAATGGTGCATTTTAAAGGGTTAGTTAATGAAAAATTTTTTTCATCTTTTTGGACGAGCTATCGCATCCTGAAATAATAATGATAATAATGAATGATTTTTATTTCCTAAAGCATTGACATTTACAACAAGCCAAATACAAAGAGAAGGAAACAAGTCGAAATAACAACCAAACATTAATAGTATGAAACAATCTCTCATAATTGAATTTTCCTTACAATAATGTACCACAGTAACTTCTGAATTCAGATATTGTATAGGGTTCACATTTAGCTATAATTGAAAAAATTGATTTTTTGAACATTTTGAAATCATTCATAGTCCTAATCATTCTCCGTAGGCTAGAATTTAATTATTAATTAATAATTAATTATTATTGATAATTGAGTATTTGTGAATGAGAAAAAAATAATCATTCATCCTACGAGTTGCATTGGTATTCTTAAGGTCTTGAAAATATCGTTTGTTTTTATGAGAAAACAATAACACTCTATATATGTACAAACCTATCATTGTAAGAATGTTATTCCTTCTGAATACCCTGAAAAATCCTGCGCATATATTATGAAACACCCTGTATATTAATAAAATTAAATCCTATTTTTCTTCAAGCTCCCCTGGCAATTCTGTAAAGTGTGAGAAAAATTCTTTCTATGTTTTGAAATTGATATGACTTTTGCCTTGCGGAATTCAATTGGAAACTGCCAGTATTGAGTACCTATATTATTATAAAAAGAAAATAATTATCAAGACAATGCCCTTTTATCCAAATGTTTGATGAATGAATAAATATATAGGGGAGATTAGGAATAGATATTGAGCAAATGAATATTGTTATTTTTATATTGTTAATATTGTAAACTTTGTAGCTTTCATGCTAATAAAAATCTGCTACTACTGCATATTGAAAATTCATTGAGTAAAACCAAAACAAAATTCGTATATTTATGTCTTTCTTTTTATGCACATTTGTGAGTTTGGGTTAAATTTATGGGACAAAAACAGTGATAATTGATCAGGAGAATTTATTATTATTATTCCTAGGTATTCCTGTGGATTCGGGATATTCTGTTGCTCCCCATCATTCAGGTGTCTATCCTGTTCATGAAATTCTGTATACTGCATGGAAGAAAGTATGGAATATCAGAGTTACATCCACTGAAGAATACCCTCATTTAAGACCAGCTAGGTAAAAGAACGAATTGAATATTTTCAAATTGTAGTAATGAACTATTTCTTATAGACTCAGAAGAGGTTTCATACACAGAAACATCATGGTACTTCCAAGACAAACATGTGGTCTCTTCACTCATACAATGATGATCGACAAGTATCCTGGTGGGCGAATGAAGCTAGACGAATCAATACAAGGGGGAGAATTGTTTCAAACGATCGTTTATAATCCTGTGAGTAATTTCTGGGAATATCAGGATTTATTAACTGTCTCAAGTCTTCATTCTTTTGACATGGCATAATGCCTGTTCTTTTTTGTGTTGTTCCTGGGTTCCATCTCCCTGATGGTAAGTCAAGTAGAATGTGGCACTAAACGAAATGAAGAACTTACACTAAATCGTATTTGATATTTGTTATGATGTTACTCGATATTTGCCAGTCATACAGAAGATGCACTATAATTTTCAGTCATATCCAGTCAAACGCCTTTCCCAGGTCTATAAAACATATTTACTATTATGTCTTTCGTTTTCAGATCAACATTTTTATGACCCATATGTCGAATTATGGAAATGATAGACTTGGATTGTACACATTTGAATCTGTGATCAAATTCATTCGGTGCTGGACTAACATACATCTAACCTCAGCACCTCCACTGCAAATTGCAGAGGCTTACTTCAAGTTATATCCCGGAGAAGTAGATCCTGTTTGGGGGGTGAGTGTGAAATTGTTCTTGTAAACTAATGCAGTGGCGGAGCAAGACCTCAATTTGATGTGGGCAAGGTACAATTTGCGAGGCCTTTTGGTGACGCAAGAAAACGTTTTTATCAAAAAAATACTTGAAATTTTGAATATTTATTTTCAAAAATTTAACAAGTAAAGAAGGAAAAAATTACAAAAAGCAGTGCAGTGAAGTCAGCAGCTTTTGAGCGCTCGTACATGCACCTTGTAGGTAGATTCGCATTGTCCAGTTTTAGAAATCAATTGAAGGAATATTCGACAGCTGTCAAAAAAATTCTCAAACTTAGACGAAACTCCAGACTTTGTCAGTGCATTAGCTGACCAATTTTTTTTCGATAATTCGCTAGATTTTTCTACGGTATCTATGGTCTTAGTGATGCGATCTCGACAAAATTTCGCTCATAGTTTGAATACATTATTCCTCATCTAGGTGCAAAATTTAATTCCAATCAAATCGGAAGTTTCGAAATTATCAGGAATAGAATATTTTGAACGGCCATATTTACGGAACCCCTAGCCTAATTTTGCTCATTGATGAACGTGACCGTGAAATTCGCGATCCAAACCCACCCTGAAAATTTCAAGTTCCTAGGCCTTTCCCTTCGGAAGTTATAATTTTCTATGGTTCTGGTCTTGTGATCTGGACAAAATGTTGCTTTAATATATCATTCTCGTTTAAAATACAAAATTTTATTTCGATCGAAACCGTAGTTTCGAAATTATCGAGAAAACAAAATTTCAAACGACCGTATTTACGGAACCCCTAGTATAATTCTGCTCATTGACGAACGTGAACGCTACATGTTGTTTTCTGTTTGTCAAATATGACCTTAGAAGATCATTTACCACATCTCTGAAACCATAGAAGTTTAACTTGTCCAATAGAATTTCATGGGACACTGAATCAAAGGCTTTACTGAGATCGAAATTTAACATTTTCATGACTTCTCCATTATCGAGAGCTTCCGTGATATTTTGTATAATTTCTATTAGAGCTGTTATTGTGCTTCTTTGCTTCCTATAACCTATAACCATGCTGGCCAATGTGCGGTAGGGAGTATTTCTGTAAAAAATTGACCATTCTGTTTTTGATTGCTAGTTCAAAAATGTTCGACATATTCGGGAGTATTGATATAGGTCTATAGTTGTTACATTCATTTATATCTCCTTTTCTCTTGTATACTGGAACTACCCTTGAAGACTTGAGCTCATCTGGAAAATAACCACTACTGAAACATTTGTTCATAAGAATGCTGATGGGCTTTGACAGTTCATCACTGAATAGTTTGAGGTTATTCATTGAGAGAAAGTATTTGTCTATTGTATTTTTATTTTTGACCTGGGAAAATAATCTTCCCACCTTCTCCTCGGTACAATCAAAAAATAGCAACTTTTGGAAGTGTCTGCTTTTACCTTCTTCAAGTAGTCCTTATATAGTTTACCTGTGTTCTTCAGTTGTTTTGCGATGTTCTTTCCAATCTCTGAAAAAATCTTGTTTAGGTCATTTGGTGTTAACATAGTGTCTTTAGTTGAATTTTGTTTTTTCTTGTTTTTGATGATATTCCACATGGCTTTTGATTTATTGTTGGACTTTTCTATTAAATTTCTGTTACTTTCCCTCAGTGTGTTCTCCACTTCATTGTTGAACATATCTTTATATTTTTTATACATCGTCTTTTTTAACAGACTTGATCACCTGCAGATCATCTAATTTATTTTTCATTTCCTTTATTCTCTGTGTTTTGAATTTTTTTTTCTTTTTGCTACATTGTACAACCACTCTCTCCTTTACTGGTGCCCACCTATCTAAGATCGACATGAAATAGCTGTGAAATTCCGTAAAACCTACTTTCTCATCTTTGGAGGCTAAAAAATCCTCCCAATTAATTTTGGAAAGTTGTTTGATCTGTTGAATGGTCTCTTTCTTGAATAATCTTCTTTTTATGGTTTCTTTTTCCAATGATGTAGTTATTTTTGTCTTTTTAATCTTCAATAATTGGGCTTGATGATCAGACATATGTATTTCCGATGTGATCAGTGTTGATTCGTCCTGATCATTGGTGAACATATTATCAATGCAATTTGCTGATTGTTTTGCTACTCTGGATGGTGAAGTTGCCTTTCCTTTCAATCCATATGAGGACATGAGATTTGTAATCAACAAGCTTTCTCTACTTCTCTTCAGAAAGTCTATGTTGAAATCTCCTCCGATAATGACTTTTTCTTTGCGGTACTTATTGAAAATGATATTTAGAGCTTCAGTTAGAGTTTCCAGAAGCTTGCTGAAATCTCCTGTATGGGCTCTATACAGTGCCATAGTTATTGTATTAATTGCCGGAATGTGTACAGCCGCCATCTCAACATCTTTTTCCTTGGAGAGTTTCACTACTTCTGTTATTTCTGAAGATTTCCATCTGTCATGTACGGCCACTAATGTCCCTCCGCATTTTATAATTTGCCTACAGTATATACGTGAAATCTTGTAGCCATTTAGCTCAACTAACTCACTTTGTTCTTCTTTCAACCAATGCTCAATCTAAAAATAAATTCAACTGATTAATTTTATTCCATAATGATTGGATGTTATAATTAAGAATCGTGAAAGTGTTACAATCTTTTTGTTTTGTTCTAGTATTATTGCTTGTCTTTGAAATTTCTATGTTTGGGAATTGATCCCCTTCCCCCCAAAAAAAGTAACCTGTGAGGAAGAACAACAATAACATAGTACTTATCTGAAAACTATATAAGAACTATAAAAATATTCCTTCTCAGTAAATAAGTATAAATACCTTGGTACCTATCTTTGCTTTTCTTTTCAAACAAATTTTCTAAATTTCACTAGTTGATCGATGTCCTTTTATCAATGACAGTTCAATGAAGTGCCGATTCGTGAGTACCGCTATTTATACTTCCGGCCGAAAAATCCCTTATCAGCAGTAGCAGAAAAAATCTGAAGTGCTTAATAACTTGCAATAAAAAAGCATTTATCATACGAAAAAAGAATTAATCGTGGATACATTTTTAATGCGGTCCGTTCGGAATGTTCTATTGAAAAGGAATACCCAACACAGCAGTTGAATAAACAACCGAATTGTCCCTTTGCATTTTGCTGACGAAAGGAATGAAAATGATAATCCTCGAAGGATATCGCACGGACTGTGGATACAATCCATCAATCCATAGCGAAAATAAGTTTTCAACTTGAAAAACCCGGGAAGTACCCCGAACCGCGAGGCCGTGAGCGGTTTCCCACGCCCTCAGCCGCCTCTGATCTTATGAATAAACTGAAACTGCCTTTATTTGCAGAATCCTTGTTTGGATATTAGGCATCAGAAAATATGGTCAAAAAATAAATCCTGTGATTCCTTGCCCAAATTTCTAGTGATAGGACCTCAGAAAACAGGAACCACTGCTCTATACACTTTCCTTTCTCTACATCCAGCTATTGCCAGTAATACTCCAAGTACTGATACATTCGAGGAAATACAGTTCTTCAATGCCCATAACTATCTGAGAGGCTTAGATTGGTAAGATCTGCTTTTTTTATGATTTTATGCCGCATAAAATGAAATAACTAATATTTTTCATACAACTTCATAGGTATATGAACTTCTTCCCAGTTGATGTCAATTCCACTACTAGGTATTATTTCGAAAAAAGTGCCACCTATTTTGATGGAGAATTAGTTCCTAGACGAGTGCATGCACTCCTACCTTACGCAAAGCTGATCACCATATTGATATCTCCAGCAAAGCGAGCTTATTCTTGGTATGAGCATATTAAAGCACACGGTGATCCTTCGGCCAATAACTATACCTTCAATCAAGTTATAACAGCATCAGATACTGCTCCAAAACCTCTGAGAGATCTGCGAAATAGATGTCTGAACCCTGGGAAATACGCACAACACTTGGAGAGATGGCTCACTTATTTTGCTCCCCAAAATCTGCATATTATAGATGGGGAAGTATTGAAATCGAATCCTGTAGAGGTGATGAATGAAATGCAAAAGTTCCTGAAAATTACTCCTTTCATGAACTATACGGAACATCTAAGGTAGGATAATTAACTCCTATTAGAGCGAACATTTGAAACTAAGGGGCCCTGTCAGATTCCGTTATGACGAGATGTTTAGAGATTTCATAAGAAAATATAATGTGAAAATACTTTTGGAAATGCTTGGGAAAGATCATTTAACTTTTTCTAAATTCATTATAGTGTGAAAATTATTACTTCAAACATAGACCAGGCAATAGAGATTTTTTCGTGACCAAAGTCGTAGAAGAAAACCGCGATTAGGGGGGTGCGAGGGGTGGTCCGTGGATGTTCAGTGATATGTTTACGACTCGCAAATATAATTACTTTTCTTGTAATTTCGAAAAAAAACCCACAAAAACTGTGTTTTTTTAGTTTTTTGCTTATAAAATCTGAACCAATGGAGCGATGCTGACACTTTCAACAACAGAATTGTGAGGAATGAAGAGACAAAGAAAATGAGTGCTAGTACAACTCAATCAGGTCGTTATTACCGTAGAAAAGTAGGAAAAACCGTGAAAATCAGCGTTTTCTCAAAAATTCCTAAATCGGCCATTTTTGAAGTTGTAGCGCTAGTTTTCCGGGTGAAAGTAGTGGTTAATAGGTACTTTGAATGTGCACGTTGTCGGATGAATAGTTTATGCGAAATTGCGATTTGAATTATTTTAGGCACTATTTTCCGAAAGGGTTAGATGCGTCGAAAGTTTTGCGATTTTAATTAACAAAACGGATTTTGAAAGTAGAAGTATAGTACTACAAAACGTCCATCTTGATTTTTCGTTAAATTGTTGCAAAATAGGTGAAAAAAAACGTGCAAACATGACCAAAACCAGCCGAACGCTCGATTGCAGTCAAGTAGTGGAGGTATTAATGTAAATATTACCGCCGGGCCGCAGCGCGTTTTTCGTTTCCCCGCGTCGGCCGGCTACCCCTACCATCCGTCCCAGATGGAGCACTGGGCCGGTTTTGGTCATGTTTCCACGTATTCTTCACCTATTTTGCAACTTTTTGACGAAAAATCAAGATTGAAATTTTGTAGTACCATACTTCTACTTTCAGAACCAGTGAACCCCTAAGAAAATTCAAACTTCTTATCAATACCTAGTTTTTGGTACACCATCAAGATTTTCAATAAGGCTTAACGAGGTGACCTCGATGAAGATGATCTCACACAACCTTTAAAAGAGCATAAAATCGTCATATTTGGGAGAAAAACTTGCAGTACTGTGGGCTGAAGAAGTGATCAAAGCACTGGACCGGTTTTGGTCATGTTTCCACGTATTTTTCACCTATTTTGCAACTTTTTAACGAAAAATTAAGATAAAAGTTTTGTAGCACCATACTTCTACTTCCAAAATCCGTTTTGTAAATCAAAATCGGACAACTTCCGACGCATCCAGTCCTTCCGGAAAATAGTGCCTAAAATATTTCGAACCACAATTTCGCAAAAAATATTTATCCGACAACGTCCTGGTTGTGCACACTCAAAGTACCTATCAACCACTACTTTCACCCGGAAAACCAGCGCTACAACTTCTGAAATGGCCGAGTTGTGAACTTTTTTCAAAACGCTGATTTTTATAGTCTTTGCGGGTTTTCTACGGTAATAATGACCCGATTGAGTTGCACTAGCACTCATTTTCTTTGTCTTCTCATTCTCCACAATTCTGTTGTTGAAAGTGTCAGCATCGCTCCATTCACCATTGGTTCAGATTTTACAAGCAAAAAACTAAAAAAATTACGAGAAGCACTGCCGTGAAGTCAGGAGATTTTGAGCGTACATATACACCTTGTAGGTAGATTCGCATTTTCCAGTTTTAGAAATCAATTGAAGGAATTTTCGACAGCTGTCAAAAAAATTCTCAAACTTAGGCGAAACTCCAGACTTCATGTCAGTGCTTCAGCTGACCAAATTTTTTTCGATAATTCGCTAGAAATTTCTACATTATCTATGGTCTTGGTGATGCGATCTGGACAAAATTTCGCACGTAGTTTGAATACATTATTCTTCATCTATGTGCAAAATTTAATTCCAATCAAATCAGTAGTTTCAAAATTATCAGGAAAAAAATATTTTGAACGGTCATATTTACGGAACCCCTAGACTAATTTTGCTCATTGATGAACGTGACCGCGACATTCGCGATCCAAATCTACCCTGAAAATTTCAAGTTCCTAGGCTTTTCCCTTCGGAAGTTATAATTTTTTATGGTTCTGTTTATGCGATCTGGACAAAATGTTGCTTTAATATATAATTCTCGATTAAAATACAAAATATTATCTCGATCGAATTCGTGGTTTCGAAATGATCGAGAAAACAAAATTTCAAACGACCGTATTCACGGAACCCCTAGTATAATTCTGCTCATTGATAAACGTGAACGAGACATTTCAGATCCACACCTATCCTGAAAATTGTCCCTAGGCCTTTCCGTTCGAAAGTTATGATTTTCTATGGTTTCTATTGTTCTGGTCATGCGATCTGGACAAAATTTCAAATGTAGCTTGAACACCTCATTCTCCATTTGAATGCAATTTCATCTCGATCAAATCTGTAGTTTCGAAATTATCAAGAAAACTAAATTTCAAACGACCATATTTACTGAACCCCTAGTATAATTTTTTGCTCATAGATAAACGTGATCACGACATTCGAGATGCACACCTATCCTGAAAATTTCAAGTCCCTAGGCATTTCCGTTCGAAAGTTACAATTTTCTATGGTTCTGGTCATGCGACCTGGACAAAACTTCA
The DNA here is from genome assembly GCA_963966015.1 of Aphidecta obliterata. Taxonomy (NCBI): domain Eukaryota; kingdom Metazoa; phylum Arthropoda; class Insecta; order Coleoptera; family Coccinellidae; genus Aphidecta; species Aphidecta obliterata. Next base: position 9,409,525 of record OZ014430.1, on the reverse strand, counting down.
CATGTAGCTTGAACACCTCATTCTCCATTTGAATGCAAAATTGCATCTCGATCGAATCTGTAGTTTCCAAGTAATCAAGAGAACGAAACTTCGAACGACCATATTTACGGAACACCTGGTGGAATTTGGCCCATTAACGAACTTAACCGAGGCATTCGGAAACTGAACCCACACTGAAAATTTCAAGTCTCTAGGTTGTTCCGTTCGAGAGTTATCGTGCTCACGGCCGACCGGGCGAACAGACTCGAATTTTCCGACGGATTCGTCATCAGTGAGTCGAACCTAGTCGATTGAGACCATCTTCGGCTCAAAATTCGAAAAATACAGACATCGTGACAAAATGATATAGCCCCCCAAGTAGAACGTGCGCTCAAAAAGGTCCTATCTATATGGAACGAAAATGATCAAAATCATTATTGGTCCTAAAGTAAATTTTAACCATAGGCTTTATTGACTTATTTTTGTTTCTAGGTTTGACTCGAAGAAAGGGTTCTACTGCCAGGTCAAAAATAATCGTCCAAAATGCCTGGGCAGGAGCAAAGGTAGGCATTATCCTCCGATGGATGAAAAATCTCAAAAATTTCTACAAAGGTATTATGTAAGTCATAATACCGCTTTAGTGAAGATGATGAAGCGAATTGGGATACGAACAGTTCCTAATTGGCTCAAAGATGACCTTTCTGATAACGTAGCATAGTCATGATAAAGACCTGAATTGAAATTTCGTACAAAATTTTCCAATATTTATAATTTAGCTGATTGTATATATTTTTATATTACGTATTTATTCCCATTAATTTAAGTTGAATGATGCTAACAGTGAGAGATGACCACACTACAGAGTGAAACATTTTAATTCAAATTGAGGTTAAGCAAATTGATATTTTGTTGAATACAGACTTTTAATTTCATTGATAATCGGAATTTATTCTTTATTTTATTCAGACTTCCAGATATGAAATACAGAAATGAATGGCCTACATTAGTCTTTGGTGTCAGTAGCAGTAATGCTACAAGCCTCTTTCTTATGATGATTTTTTTTGTAATCATAAAATAATTTTGATAGTTCACATGAACTATAGTTCGAAAGTCAATATTGCCAAAAATGCGTCAAGATTCATTGGTTTTCCGACCAGTGAACCCCCAAGAAAATTCAAACTTCTTATCAATACTTAGTTTTTGGTACACCATCAAGATTTTCAATAAGGCTAAACGAGGTGACCTCGATGAAGATGATCTCACACAACCTTTAAAAGAGCATAAATCGTCATATTTGGGAGAAAAACTTGCAGTACTGTGGTCTGAAGAAGTGATCAAAGCCAAAGAGAAAGGCAAAACACCCAGGCTTCATTCGGTATTGTACAGATGTTTCCGTTGGCAGATCCTAGGATTCTCAATTACAGCCGTCATTTTGGAAATGATTGTGAGAATTTCTCAACCTCTCTTTTTAAAACTGCTGTTGAGATATTACTCCACAGACAACCTGCACAAACTGACTGATCAATCAGAAATGTCCAAATACACATACTTGGCTAGAATGATTTTCATTTATGATGAAAATCAAGGACCCATCTCTAAGAATGAAGCTGTTTTCTTCACTTTCGGAGTTATTTTCTCTAGTTGGATGAGTGTCGCTATAGGTCATCCTTACTTGATGGGCATAATGCATCTTGGAATGAAAATGAGAATCGCTTGTTGTTCCTTGGTTTATAGAAAAGCCCTAAGGGTAAAACTTGAGTTAGCAGGTGCAAACATGATGGGCAATGTTATAAACCTAATTTCTAATGATGTTAACCGTTTTGACAACGGAATCATGTTCCTACCCTACACTTGGCTTTGCCCTCTTCAAATAGCGTTCATCACTTATTTCATGTACATGGAAATGGGACGGGCTGGAGTCTACGGCATAATCGCACTCATCTGCGTAATCCCTATTCAGATGTGGTTAGCCGTGAGGGTTATGACTCTAAGACACGAGACTGCCCTGAGGACTGACGAAAGAGTCAGGGAAACCAACGAAATGATACAGGCCATTCAAGTCTTGAAAATGTACACTTGGGAAGAAGTTTTCGTCAAAATCATAAATAGAAGTAGAATGCAAGAAATGACAGTAGTGAGACAAATGGGTTACATAAAAGGAGTGTTGATGTCATTTATTATATTTTCCTTCCGATTTTCTATATTCGTTACGGCTGTCGCTTACGTCTGGATTGGCGGGGACTTATCTGCAGAGAAAATATTCGTTATTACCGCATTTCTTCTGATCTTACGTCAGACTGTGACGATATATTATCCGCAAACTCTAGCGCAAGGGGCGGAACTCATAGTTTCTCTGCAACGTCTGGAAGTGTTCCTCAAATTGCCGGAATCTTCGGTGGGAGATCCAACGCCTCTAAAACCAAAATACTACCAAGAAATGGATGATCGGGAATTAAAATCCAGAAGAATGCTTTCGTTTTCCGAAAACGGAATTCTCAAGACTACTGGTGCTTCGGTTAGAATAGGTAACGATGTGATTTTAAAGGATATCAGTTTGGAAGTTGATCCGGGTGTATTGACGGTTGTTATAGGTCCAGTAGGTTCCGGTAAAAGTTGTTTGCTCTATTTGCTGCTTGGAGAACTGTCGTATTTTGAGGGAACAGTAGAAGTGAAAGGAGTTATATCGTACGCTTCTCAAGAACCTTGGCTCTTTGCAGGAACAATCCGACAGAATATTTTATTTGGAAGGCAATACGAAAGACAACGTTATGAAGAAGTTTGCTTCGTATGTGCTCTTATCACAGACTTCAAGTTATTCCCTCGAGGCGATAGGACGTTCGTCGGTGAAAAAGGTACGTCTCTTAGCGGAGGCCAACGAGCTAGAGTAAATTTAGCGAGAGCTATCTACAAAGAAGCAGATATATATTTGCTTGATGATCCTCTTTCTGCTGTCGATACCCATGTAGGTAAACATTTATTCGAGGAATGTGTAAATGGATATTTATCAGATAAAATAGTCGTTCTGGTGACCCATCAGTTGCAATACCTGGAGGATGTTGATCAAATTATTTTGATGAAAGATGGTTTTATCGAAGCAAAAGCTGATTATGACCACATGAAAGATGCTGGTCTGGATTTTTCTTTACTCATGTTGGAACAACTGACAATGACAGACGACAGAATAGAACGACCTGCAAAAGGCAGAAAATCATCTTTACTAAAAATAGTGGCGGAAATTTCTAGGAAAACTATAGCAATGGCCACTTTCATCGATAAAGATAACCAAATGCCTGCCATCAAGAAAATCACAAAAGAAGTGCATAGACCTGGTGGAGTCGGATCATCTGTTTATAAAGCATATATGAATGCAGGTTCTGGTTCTTTTGGAATTTTCTGCATGTTTTTCCTTTTCCTTTCTACTCAAATAGTATCAAGCACTGCTGATTACTACCTTTCAATGTGGATCGATAAAGAAGAGGCACAAATCAAAACAGGGAATGAAATCTTGACAACTCGGAACACTCACATATACATGTACTCTTGTATGATTATAGTTTGTATAATTATTGCTATAATGAGATCTATACATTTCTTTTTCATATGTACCAAAGCCTCATTGAACTTGCATGATAATATGTTTCGAGGAGTGGTGGAAACTAGAATGAGCTTCTTCTATGGTCATAACTCGGGTGAAATCCTGAATGTGTTTTCAAAAGATCTTGGTTCGATTGATGAAATTCTTCCCAACGCTTTTATAGATACCTTACAGATTTTTTTGAACCTCTTTGGTGTAATTTTAGTTGTGGCAGTTGTAAATCCATACCTACTTATACCTACAGTTTTGATTTGCCTCTTATTTTATTTTATGAGGAACTTTTATTTAACAATCAGTAACAACATAAAGAGGCTTGAAGATGTCACGAAAAGCCCGGTTTTCGCTCACATAAACTCCACCCTACAAGGTGTAGCAACGATACGTTCAAATGGAGCCGAACAAATTCTGACATCAGAATTTGACAAACATCAAGATATCCATAGTAGTGCCTGGTTTACATACATCGCAACCGCTAGAGCTTTTGGTTATTGGTTGGATCTTATTTGTGTTGTTTACATAGGTATTGTGTCCTTCAGTTTCTTATTCATGTCTATGCAAGGGAGTTTCGTTGGTTTGGCAATCACGCAGACTATCAGCCTTACTGGACTATTTCAGTGGGGCTTGCGGCAATCGGTAGAGGTTGAAAATCAAATGGTCTCAGTTGATAGGGTCTTGGACTACATCAAATTAGAACCAGAGCCAAATTTGAAATCAACGCCGGCTGAACAACCGCCTTCGGTGTGGCCTGCAGCGGGGACAATCGAATTTTCCCATACTTTCATGAAATATGGACCGCACGGTGCCCATGTCCTCAGAGACGTTACTTTTATAATACAGGACAAAGAGAAAATCGGTATAGTTGGTAGAACTGGCGCAGGGAAGTCGTCATTGATTGCGACGCTCTTCAGGTTGGCCTATTTTTATGGAGAAGTACGAATCGATAACTTGGACATCAGTCAATTGTGTTTGCATGATTTGAGAAGAAAAATTTCTATAATTCCCCAAGAACCTGTGCTCTTCAATGGAACATTACAGTACAATTTAGATCCTTTCAGCGAGTTTGATACCAACTGGATTATGAAGGTCCTGATTGACCTTGAAAATAAAGATGCGTTGAACCATGGAAAAGATTGCCTACAACACATGATCATAGAAGGCGGAGTTAACGTCAGTATTGGCCAAAGACAAATAATTTGTTTGGCAAGGGCTCTACTGAGAAATAATAGAATAATCGTAATGGATGAAGCAACTGCTAACATTGATGCGAGAACGGATAAATTTATACAGTCAATCATCAGAACTAAATTCTCCAATTGTACAGTTCTCACTATAGCGCATAGGCTTCATACAATAATGGATTCAGACAAGGTATTGGTGATGGATGCTGGCCAAGTGGCTGAATTTGATCATCCTCATATTCTCCTGCAGAACCCTGAGGGGGTTTTCACAGGAATGGTGGAGAAAACAGGAGAACACATGGCTGACAATTTGAAAAAAATTGCAAAGGCAACTTTCGAAGCTCAAATAAAAACAGAATGAATTTTGAATTATCGATTGATCTTGAATAAATTATTAAGATGACCGTTTATCACTTTCTGTAAGGGAAATTTGTCTTCAGATTTCAACCTAATTCATTTGTCCCGCATCTGCATCTTATCAATTCGTTGACCTCATTCCAATAGTTTTAATTAGATAATATTTGAAATACCCATTACTTGACCTGACAATTGAATAGTTATTATTAACTACTAGTGCTCTACTAGTTGATTAATACTGTGTACATACATGCAAAGAATATTTATTCTTTTATTGTTATTCAATAAGTTTTAGTTTTTAGCATTTTTATTGTAATATATTTTCAAGTTGAAGTTGAATTACATATCATCACATATTTATTAGGCAATATGCGTTTATAGAAATATGAACCCAAATAGAACATACTAGAATGATAATAAGCTTGGTATTAATGTTTAATGTTGTACAGGGTGTTGCATCTAAAATTCATCTTCCGTTTAGAGTAAAAACAACATATCTCTCTGAGCAATATAAGAAAAATGTAACTGATCATAAGCTTAAAATTCATGGTTATGAAGTGAAAATCGTTGGCATTTTAATCATTTATTCACTAAAATTGAACATGGAGCCGCTTATACTATTCAAGAAATATTTTGTCTTTTCAATATAGCAGAGCTACCAGTTAAGAAAGGAACTGTAGGAAGCATATCAAGATTAAATGAATTGGCTGTTTTGAACTTCAATCGAATCGCTCTTTCCCTAAAGTATACAAGTTCCTATGAAATGCGCCAAGATTGCAGCTTTTTTCATTTTAAAATTTCACAATGGTGTCTCAATACATTACTATCGAAATACAAAAATCCCAGTAGAAAATTTATCAATTTTAAAAAAAAAATCATGTAAAAATAGTGTTTGTTAAATTTTCGCGATATGTGAAGATTATGCATATCCAAGAAAATGTTAAATGTGTAATAATAATGCTCTATATTGTATAAAAATCGTTCATTAGTTTCACAGTGGGAATATAATTTTATTCATTTATTTTATCAAGTCTCATTTCATTTGTTTCTAACAGAAAGTAGATTCAGTTTGTTTTGCTATAAATGGATGATTGTTTCGTATTCTCTGACCTCAACCGTTTTGTTAGAAGATAATAAATGATTATGAACTCTGCTGTTGATGAAATACTTTACAACGTTAACCTTGAAGAGTATTGTTCGGTGCCATTTTTTGTACATATTTTATCTGTAATGAATGTTATCTATATGTGATGTCCTCCATCCAATTTTTTTCTTCTGCATAATATTTACGGAATTATTTGTGTTCATCATTATTTTAAAAACCAATAATACCAAAAATCATGAAGTGACAATAAATATATTGACTTGAATTTTTACTTTGTTCTTTTCATCTATGAAAACCCTTAAGGCAAGAGAGGCAACTTATGGACGAAGAATTCCAGGAAGTTTGTATTCTGAATATGATTAGAAACCTGAACTAGGATATTCGGTATATGTATTGAGTTTCGATTTCTAGATTAAAATCAGGTATACATTATAGTAAGTATAGAGATATTATAATTTATTTTTTTATTGATGTACTCGTACAGAATAAAAAAGGCAATAAATGAATTAACAAACGCAATCTGAATGGTTTGAGATAAATTGAAGATAGACAACAATAAAGTTCACTGAAATTAAATAATATTAGGTAGTCCTAAAAAAGTTATAACAATAAATGTTGAAATTTACAAAAAATCTCTCATATATATTAGTAGTGTTCTTTTGTACTGATTCAACTGATGGAACTTATGTGATTTAAGTGAAAGCGATTCTGCAATCAGATTCACTTAAAGCCCGCTCCTATCTATATAAAATTCCATTACGTCAAACTTCAAATTTTGACTTTACCAATGTGATCTAATTGAAATAAGAAATTTCGCGATCAGAATAATCACTTACAATCACTTTAGAGTTGTGGATGGGGGAACTGATTGAAAACAAAAGAACGAACGTTTAAACTGATCTATGTGATTTAACTTACATAAATCACTTTGCTCAGTACGAGAGAACATTACTAATATGATTTATTAATTATGGTCGTTCCGTTTTTGTCGATAATATCTATACAGTCAAAGATATGAAGGAAATAACAGAGAACACTCTAACAGTTAAAACCAATATTAATTTCATTCATCAAACCAAACAAAATCTGCCTCCTTCATGGAGATATAGAATGGAGTTGGGAAGAATAAATTAATGAATATTAATCATAATACTCGGAATTGCAAAGTAATCTACAAATATTTTACATCAAACAACATATTTTGTTATGTTTTCGCTACATGCTAGAATAAAAGTTTGAAACAGAATACATCAAGTTTAAAATTCTGAGGTAATAGAAAGATTGGATAAAAATATATAGTTCAACAGGACCAAACATAAAGAATTTGGCTTATTCAAACATTTGTACTCAAAAAGAATAAAAAAAATTACATATGTACTTATTTGTATTTTCTAGAAAAGTTATTCAGTAATTGAATGATGACCATGATTATAAATACTTCTATTTACTAGTGAACACAAAAAAATTTAATCTCAAAACAAAGACTTATAAAAACGCAATTGTCGCTTATGAGTTGAAAAATGATCTGCCATGAAGTAGATGAAAAGAGGGGTTTTTCCTCATTTCATTCCATAAATTTCTCGTCTTAACTGCTTTGAAGGAAGGGTTTCTTCCCTATGAAGAGTTTCATCCCTTCCAAATTTTTAAACTACATATGGCTATGTAAGTTCTGATGAATAAACATTCTAGTTTGAAATTTATCAGTAATGTGCCAATCCACAAGTCCTGATCAATTTTCAATTCTTTCCATATTTGAATTTTTGTATTAATATACAACTATGAAACACAAAACTTCTTTTCTGCCAAATTGTATTAATAAAACATAAGGGTTTGAAAATCAAGAAAAAAGGCGATGAAAAATCTATGTCTAAAAATATAAATATGTAACAAGCTGATAAAACTCGATGAATGAACCAATTATCAGCCTAGAAAAACTCAAGAATCTAAAAAAATAGGATCCAAGAGTAGACTTTAAACACTTTGAAGATAATATAAGGTGTAAAATATTGAAAAAATTAGTTAAAAATGGGATCTTACGCTTTATGAATCAGTAGACAATATTATTCGTTTCACTTTCAAGGATCAATAATCCATTCAATTCGTTGCTTACTTAGCACAATATAAACCAATGTATGTATATACATAATTAATTGTCCAACATCAAGAAAATTCGGATTTACACAAAATAAAGCACCAATAATGAATATACCAATATATACATATTTAACAGTTTTGACTAAACCTAAGAATTGCCTTCAGATGGCACCAGATCCACTTGGATCATTGATAAATCTATCATATAACGTCTGTATTTATTAAAAAATTTATGAGCTGTTGCAACAGTATCAAAATGAATAGTTGCTTGACGCTCATTAGTTTCCATTTGTAGTTTCTGAAAATGTAATAATCGATTAACAACGGTATATATATATATCAACCTCCACTACTGGAATAAATTTGGGAAATACATATCAAAAATCAATCAATGAGAATCAAACAGCCTAGATATTCAAAAAACATATTTTCCATGTCATGTCAAGCTTAGAGAAGTGAAAAATACTCTTGCAAAGTTATGGAGAAATGTATAGCCACTATTTAATTAAGGAGTAGTCAAATCCTCAAAACACGTTTGTTTTTTTCAGATTGGTGCATATGAAATGGTGGATTTTATAAGCATTTCAACGCTCCTAAGTTTGATGTTTACTACTATCTATCCTCTATAGGATGTCCGGATTGAACGTTAATATATTTCAAGACGTGATTCTGATGGTCGAAATATGGAATATACTTTTCTTATCAACATACGTCCTAAAATGCACCCTGGTTTGTTAGAGCTCCATCATCATAGCTTCCGAAAAACCTATTTTGTTTCTTTTATTTCGTCATACTTATTATATATTATATTCATTAACTTTGTCTTAGGAATGAATAATCCTTAAAATTCAACCAAATTCGCTTTTCATGTACATCAACCTTCATACACAATGATATATATTCATCAAAATAATTCATAAAATATATTCATTACTTTCGAAACATACATCACAGCCTTTGTTCACAAAATGAACAATAGATTTCCCATCATTCATCCAGAAGTGGATGATTTTTAACAAATTTATTGATAACATACTAAAGATATTGAAATTCATTGAAAGTGCTGAAAACCAAGACAGTTTTTACTACATTTTCAAGAAATAAAATTTCTCAATATAAATGACTCGTCATAAATCATCCTAGTATAATATCATTTTGTTCAGATGTATAGGATTCTATCACAGAAAAAATCTCAATTTCATTAATTAAAAAAAATGTTATCTTTCTTGATTGAGCTACATGAAATTAGGGAAATATTTTAATCAAAAATAATTTGATTCAAAGATAATCACAATGAAATGCCGCTGCATTTTTTATATAAAAAAAAATAGGTTCTACATAAATGGAAATAAATTCCATCTTCAGATACACATGAAATAATTTCCCGATAGAACAGAAATAGAAGATGCTCAATTGAATTTTCGGAAATATCTTTTCTTTGCTTTATTGAAAATCAATAGTCTTCATGACGAATTTATTAAAAAATTATAAAAATAAATAAAACATGTGCAATTAGAGCCTTAAAAAACTAAAACAATATTAAAACTCGAATGATGAAATATTATAAAAACATAACTCTCTTTCATGGTTAACATTGAATATTTTGGATGGCAATATTTCAGTCTAGGACATGTGACTGAAAACATTACTAGCCTTGTACAAATACAGTCAAATTGTAGATTTGCTTCATTTCACAAAACTTCCAATATGGAAATAATGAAAATTCATTCAAAAATCAGTTCTTTGGGAACAATATCACACAAAATCGATAAGAAAAATGAACAAAAAATCAGACTTGAAAATCTAATATCAACGAAGTGAATTTCAAAGTCACTAAAATCAAATAAATATTCCATTAAATAATCGAGAAATTTGTGTAATTTTGATTGCATAACTAATTTATATATGGTAAATAACAACTTGATAACCTATTTGGCCTTATTTTGATAATCAGCCAAATACAGTAGAACATAATATTTTTTGAGTTCAATAAATACGAAAATTATAAAATTTTGATCAACAATAAAAAGGATATTCTTTTGATTTTCATGTTGTAGCTTTGTAGAAATACCTATTCAATATAAAACTGCCTTGGCCTAAAAGTATCACAGCTACAATGGAAAAGTATATGCCCATAATGCATATCAACTTCATAACCGAAATAAATTTCTTACCTGAACAGTTCCAATACCCCCACATAATTTCATTAACTTTGGTTCTGTCGTTGCAGTTGCTAGATTCTTAACCACAACAATATTTGTTTGCATTAAGTTTTCCTGCGTTGAAACTATTCTGTTGCTAAGGAAGGACGACAAGCTTTTGGAATCAACTTCTTTATTGAAATCTTCAATTTTTGAATTGATGTTAGAGGAGAAAACTGGTTCGGCAGTTACAATTCTTTTAGCAAGACTTTTAGAGCCTTTGCCTTTGTTTTTATTATGACGTGAACTAAAATGGCACTGGTCGTCATTCCCTGTTATCACAATATTGTTAGTGTTAACTTGAGTTTTTACAAATGGATAATTTGGTTGAGGGCGATGCTGATAAAGGAATTTTTTTTGTTGAAAATGTCGAGCAGGATGATTCATCACGTTTGGCACAACTTTTTGGGTAGGAGCATCAGGCACATCTGATACATTTTTTAGTCTATTTTCTTCTTTTTTCCGAAGGACTTCTTCCCGCTTTCTTTTCTGTTCCTCTATTTTAATTCTATATTGACGGGTTTCCTCGTCCTCATCTTCTTGGTGAACCTATATTGAAGAAACAAAACCGAAAATGAATAAATCTGCAGAGATATAAGCAAAATATTTTACCAGAATTCTCAGCGATAATTAGTTTATAAGGTGATCTACGACCGTTTCCACTAACCCCCCTCGTAAGAATCAACATAACAATCTTTCGTTCAGTTATCACCAGTTTGACTGGACAAAAACTGAACTAAAGTGTCAAATATGACCTGTGATCTATAAGATCTACTGTGTGACAATATAGTCAAATATAAAACGCCCATAACCTCAATTACCGAGTGGTCTGATACTGTTTTTCATCCCAAAGAATTCAGAATGAAACCAAGATTTCGATTCGTTTCTCGAAGGATTGAAAATTAATTCAAAATCTACCCTTGGACAAATTCTGAGACTTACCACAATGTTAGAACTCAAGCTATTTTCAATCCTAACATTACTAGTATTTTCACTATGTGGTGAATTTTCTGAAGTGAAAGTCTTAGGATTCTGCACGTTATAATTGGCTTTCCTTGGCAACAACAGAACCCTGTTGTGTCCATTATTGTTACCGCTTTGATGTCCTGTCAACTTTCTATGGTGTTTTCTATTAATATTTGAATAGTTCAAGTTATTTGTGAACTGATTGTTGTTCATGTGGAGAGGTTGATTAACATTTGCCATCTGCTCATTTGTCCTGAATGGAGTTTGGGTGAATTGGTTGTACTCATGATTTTCAAACGGCATCGGATTGTGAAAAGCCTGATTGTTGTTGAAGCACATTTGGTTGGAAGGAGGTTGATTGAAGTTGCTCATTGCTACGCCCAATCTTTGGTGAACTGGTAGTTTTGGCACCACGGGTACCTAGGGGTACAAAATATTAAACATCTTTTTTCGCTGAACCATTTTATCCATTCTTTGAAAATTCCAATTGTACAATTTGTTATTACCTGTTGAATCGGTTCCATTTGGGATATTGGAGTCTGATAATTATTCATACAGTGGTCCATCTGAAAATGAAAAAAAAATGCTGGAAATTTTAAAGAAAAATTTTCCACATCACTCTGTATCCTGTATCTATATTTCGCGAGTAATCTCACTCATATGTGCTTGCTTTCTGAACAATCCTGCTATTTTACTACTTAATTGAAACATGTGGGCAAAAAGACCTTGTCTTGGTTATTTTCTTTTTATAAAAATATTCTGAATACTGGTAATTTTCTGTTCGAATTCCGCAAGGCAAAGTCATAGCAATTTTAAAATGTGCAAAGATCCTACTAGTTATCGACATGCTATATCGTTTGATGTTTATACAGGATCTTTATAAATGATTGTAACATCGCAGTGGCCTTGGACATGTATGTATTTTGCTACTTCATATACAATTCCAGCCACAGAATTTATTTTCTGCGCGCATGACAAACATAACCTCACACCATTAGCAATAATAAATGACGTTTCTTCAAAACCTTCCCGCTTATGCTTGAATGGAAGCTTTTTTCATTTTTTCAAGCCATATCTATAATTGTAAAGAGGTATTGATATTATATTGATTACTGTATGCATACAGTTCAACTTATTTATTCATTTTTATAGGTGATTAATTCCCAAGGAATGAATGAAAGATGATTATCACTTTGAATACTTGAAAGAGTTGAGAACAAACCTGGGCGATAACCAGCAAACTAAACTTGTATTGCACAGCCATATTCTTTTCATTGGAAGTGAAGGAATGCTCATCATTTTATTTTGAATGAGGCAAGAGACTACTTATTGTTGATATTAATATCTGAAACGTTCTGAAATTAGATAAGAATCAAACTTTATTGTTGTGATGGTTATATGTTTTCAGCTGAAATGAAAGGTTTAAGTTTAAAAAAAAATACGAAAAGCACTGCCGTGAAGGCAGGAACTTTTGAGCGCTCGTACATCCACCTTGTAGGTAGATTCGCATTTTCCAGTTTTTGAAATCAATTCAAGGAATTTTCGACAGCTGTCAAAAAAATTCTGAAACTTAGGCGAAACTCCAGACTTCATGTCAGTGCTTCAGCTGATCAATTTTTTTTCGATAATTCGCTAGAATTTTCTACGGTATCTATGGTCTTGGCGATGCGATCTGGACAAAATTTTGCACGTAGTTTGAATACATTATTCCTCAGCTAGGTGCATAATTTCATTCTAATCCGATCATTGATTTCAAAACTATCAGGAAAATAATATTTTGAACGGCCATATTTACGGAACCTCTAGTCTAATTTTGGTCATTGATGAACGTGACCGCGATATTCGCGATCCAAACTCACCCTGAAAATTTCAAGTTCCTAGGCCTTTCCGTTCAAAAGTTACGATTTTTTATGGTTTCTATGGTTCTGGTCATGCGATCTGGACAAAACATTGCTTTAATATATCATTCTCGATTAAAATACAAAATTCCATCTCGATCGAATCCGTAGTTTCTAAATTATCGAGAAAAAAAAATTTCAAACGACCATATTTACGGAACGCCTAAAATAATGTTGCTCATAGATGAATGTAATCAGGACATTCGAGATCCACACCTATCCTGAAAATTTCAAGTCCCTAGGCGTTTCCGTTCAAAAGTTACAATTTTCTATGGTTTCTATGGTTCTGGTCATGCGATCTGGACAAAATTCCACATGTAGCTTGAACACCCCATTTTCCATTTGAGTGCAAAATTTCATCTCGATCAAATCTGTAGTTTTCAAGTAATCAAGGAAACAAAACTTTGAACGGCCATATTTACGGAACCCCTGGTGGAATTTGGCCCATTAACGAACTTAACCGAGGCATTCGGGAACTGAACCCACACTGAAAATTTCAAGTCTCTAGGTTGTTCCGTTCGAGAGTTATCGTGTAAACGGACCGTCGGACGGACAGACTCGAATTTTCCGACGGATTCGTCATCAGTGAGTCGAACATAGTCGATTGAGACCATTTTCGGCTCAAAATTCGAAAAATACAGACATCGTGACGAAATGATATAGCCCTCGTGTAAGTAGTACGAGCGCTCAAAAATTAATGGTCGGCTTTGAGGCGTGTGTTACACGATCAGTCGCATAATAAATTGAATGATGGCATACTGATGGACTGAATGTCGATATTACACGATCATTCAAACGGACATTATTCTGATCAGACTGACAGACTGAAAAAAATGAGTTACATATGTAAATACCAATAGGAATTCAGCACCACACAGAAAACTTGATATCATCTAATTAATTCACAACAACTAGATTAAAAGCAGTTAGACCTTTTTGTATCTTTGTTCCGTATCATAAAACATAATTATTGATAATACTTTGAATGTATGTATAGATAAGTTCATCCACAAAAGAATTTAAAAAATTTTAATGTTCAAAAGTAGGTAATAAAACAATACAAAAACTCAACAGAATTCATAGAATAACTTTGAAATGGTTAGTTAAATTTATACTTCTGAATGTTCAAAATGGCCTCTGTTATTCTCTAGGCATTTATGAATTCTTCTCGGTTTGTTGTCAAAAATGTTTTTCAACATTTCTGGGCCAACATTTTGGCAGCACATTGTTTTTGATATTTGCAGCTCCTCAAGATTATCATAGATCTTTTTGAAAAACTCATCTTTCTGGTATGTAAAAATGGAGAAAACCAAGGGAGTCAAGACTGGAGACCGTGTTGGAAAAGAAGGCTGGAGTCCTCGACTTATAACACGGTTCTGTTAATAATTTCATTCTGAAAGCCAAATACTCCAGGTCAAGTGGTGAACATGGTGGAGTAGCAATATACACCAAGAGTGATGTGAAAAAACTGGAAAGGAAAGACATAGGAAAAATCTCAAAAAAAGGGAAGTTTGAATGTGCGGCGATTGAACTCCTAAAACGAAAGCGAAAATGGATTTGTATTGCAGTGTACAATGATGGAAATACCGAGATTATGATTAGACAACCAACACCTATTCTAGAAAAATTAACAAAAGATGATTTCCAAATAATTTCAACAGGGGACTTCATTATAAATATGCCGCAGGACTCCAGGAGAAAGCAGGAGTGGGTAAATTTCTTGAAAACATATGGTATCTTTCAAACCATCTCGGAACCAACAAGAATAACACCCAAAACTTCCACATGCATTGATGGCATCAACGTGAAGGTAGACTACTACTTTGTTACACAGGTTATTCAGACTCATATATCAGATCATTGTGCTCAGAAGATCTCTTTCACAATTACGAACACCCAAAATTTTACATACAAAAGAATACTCTCTGAAGAAAATCTTGACAACCCGAAGTAGTCCTTATCCTCTCAGAACTGGTTGCTGATTTATGAGATCAATAACGACAACATAGATGAGCAATTCAGCAAATTCCATGACATTTTTCTGGAAAACTTCAACAAAACCTGTCCCATAAAAAAATTGCAGTAAACACCAAACATAAGACCTATATATTAAATGATCCAATGCTCCAACAGATAAAGAGCAAATTAGACATCTTACTCATACTTAGAGATAAAGATGATAGATTCAAATCCAAATATAGTATCCTCAAAAAACAATATGACAACTGTCTGACTAAAAACAAAGATAAACACTATGAAGAATTGATCACCAACTCAGATAACAAAAGCAAAACCGTCTAGTCTATTGTAAATTCTCTACAGAACAGGAAACAGAATAACCATCTACCAAAAAACAAGGACATAAAAAAATGGTGAATGAATTCAATGATTATTTCGTGAATGCAGCTACAAATCTCACTTCCCATCAGAACCAGAAAAAAAACAACCATTAAACTAACCTCACCACCAGATAATTTCACGACCAACACGATATCTACAGAACAACTCAAAGAAATAGTCAAACAACTAAAAAATAAGAGCTCAAGTGGTATAGACGGAATATCTAATCGAATTATAAAACATATAATTAAAATAATTGATCTGCTCATATTCATCATAAATAATTCATTGAAACTGGGAGTGTTCCCTTCGAAACTATTGTATAACATCAAGTTCAATGAATCATGCAGAGGAACCTTCCGCAAAAACAAGATCTTAACCATATATGCCATCTATATTCAAAATGGCTTTTATTTTTTCATAAAAACAAAGAACTGTTCAGTCAATATAAGAATGAGAAGACCAGATATGAGACAAGAACTCTGGAATATAAATATCCAAAATGTAGATTAACAACATCACAGAAACAATTGGAATATACACTATCCCATTAAACTATACAACAATTTATCACATAACATACAAGTAATAGCAGACCACAATATTTTCAAAAGGGAATTATTCAAAATACTGATTGATATGGAGCCATATTCACTGGGAGACTGTGGGATGGATGGCTGAACATTTGCCTTTTACTGGCGCTGTTTCATTTCCCCTCCTTTTGGAGATATTTGCAATTTGATGTGATTTGAAATAAAGAGCATTATTATTATAGACTGGTCCATATATTCGACGACGAAAACTGCTTACCACACTCCAACTTTTTGTTAACGTAGTGGAGTCTCAATGATATTGTGTTTTGAGAATTCACATACCCTGAAAAATGAAACCACCCTGGATCACTAAAAAAAGTCAGGTCCAACAATCTAGTTGAGATAACGCATAAACAAATAGCAGTACTCTATACAACTATAGGAATATCTATTGGTTGAAGTTGCTGTACAATAGTGATGTTGTAAGGGTACAAATTTAATTTTTTCTCCAACACTTTGTGGCAAGTACTCAGGAGAACTGAGACTAGACTGCAGAGATAATTTTTTTAGAGACATTTGAGGATTTTGGTCAACTTGTGTTCTAAGATCTTCAACAACTTCTTCAGAAATTTGAGGTCTTTCGATCGATTTTCCCATGTTGACGTTAGTGTTGGGCGATACGTATCGATATTTTACTGTATCGATACTTTGTTTACCGATACCAAGATGTATCGATACTAAATGGCGTGTATCGGTGGTCGAGTATCGAAATAATAAAATAAAATTTGCTTGCTTCTTTTCCGAAGCTTATGTTTGGATTTCGCATGTGTCAGTATTGGCAATGGCGTTCCACCGAAAAATCCGAATTTTTCGCAAAAAAGCAACAAAAAATTCGAAAAAATCTGACGCATCCGTAAAAATATCCGAAAACAATCCTCCTGATTATCGAACCATAAAATTAACTCCGAAGACAAAAATAAAAATACTTTATCCGTATTTTAGGGTGAAAAAAATTGACAAGCTTCGTCGGGTTGTCGACTGCGCTTTCACCTAACGTTAATTAGTAACATAGTGTTGGGCGATACTTCGTAAAGTATCGATACTCTGGATCGTATTATATCGAAACCTACTATCTATTTCAGAAAAACAACGAAAACATTGATCGACAACAAACTCTAGAATAACCAGAAGTATTGAATACTTTGAATAGTCGAAATGACCATTAACCCGTCTTTCAAGTTTGTTCAAACAAAAATGAAATGTAAAGATAAATATATATGAATTTCCAACCACGCTCTAAGCATCAGACACGTGAATTCAGAAAACTCAAATCGTTCTGTTATTTTGTTCTAAACAATGAATATGAAAAAGGACCATAAGCGGTTACAAGTTACAACATTTTTATGGCTTCGCCACATCTGGAATTCCATTTCACAGGCAATAGGCAGTATTATTTGAATAAGTAAATGTATTAAATACTTGGACTATTTGGATTGCAAATTCTAACAACTGAACTGCTTGATATCTATTGCCTAAGTTGATAAATCGTATTATTAAAGATTTCTTGTAGAAATCTCTCAAAAGTACGAGTCGTTTGAAAAACTCGAAAAGCCCTCAAAAAACACATTCAAGAACGAAACGCAAACTATACACAAAAATATCCAATTCTGACATAAATTCGTCTAACAAAAAAATTTAATATTAGTGAAGGTAATTTCAATCAAAAATATGCATTTCATTAATCTACTATGATCTTCCATATCTGGGTTTGAATAAAACAGTGCGGGTTTATTTCATATTGCATTTTTCATACAAATCATAACAATAATGTTGAATTCATAATTTCAGAAAGACACAAAATAAATGAGCAATCTAATATGAATATGAATAAATATCTCAGATCGTTTCAACAAATTGTTCGTGTTTCGATCTTTTTAGGGAATTACCAAAATGAAAAGGGAGATTGTTATTTATGAGAAGGATTTCCAATTCTATAACAGAAAGATGAGTATTTTGTTTGATTTTATTATATTAGGAGACGAGACCGACCAATGACAATAATTTTACGACAGTCATAAACTTCCTCGTAAATTCTCCGCTACACAACTACAGGACAGTTTTGATAAACCAAAAACATAACCAAACATAATTCATGGAAGTCACAAAATTTGTTTTTTTACAGTACGAAAGTATCCGATATTTAATGTATCGATACTTTCGAAGCGACACGATTTCAGTATCGATACTACTTGATTCGATATAATACGATCCAGAGTATCGATACTTTACGAAGTATCGCCCAACACTAGTTGACGTTCCCAGTCTGAATAAATCTGCTCTTATGTGGGCTTTCAGGATTCTTGAATCTTAACATTTGGATATTTCACCAGATATTCATCTTTACACTCCTCTATACCTATAGAATAAATCCATTGGCCATTGGTGGATGTACCGTTAAGATAGTAGAACATCACAATAAATGTGTTTTGTTCTAAATCATAAGTCATTGCAGATTTCAATAATTTTTACTGTTTTGGAAACAGAAGGTTGCCGAGTTTGAATAAGAATTGACATTTAAATAATAATGGCTGTCAGTTTCGAAATGCTATGAAGCATATGGTTTACATTAAGTGAGGAGCGGCAAACAGTAATCCAAAGCCGACTGTGATGTTACAATCATTTATAAAGACCTTGCATATTCCAAACACCTCTTTCTCTTGGGAATACAATAAAGAACCTGTATCGATCGTTATTACCTGTAATGCTGGCTGTTGAGGCATCATATTATGATTTGGTATCATTGATTGATTCATCAGTGGCGGAGGGTTCATAAAAACCTGGGGTTGTGCGAAAGGTTGTGGCTGTAGTATTTGGTGCTGGTGCTGCATATACATATATGAATGAGGAGAATTGTAATTATTGACAGGAACTTGATTGTGTTGTTCTGCCTGACTAGGAACATTGCCAGATGACCAAGGTTGGATGTAATGATGATTTTTTTGTACCTCATTTAATATTGGTGGTGGAGTTTCCCATGCCAAATGTCCTGATGATTAAAAAAAACAGATCAAAATAAGTTATCTTTTATGGAATTTGAAATCAGTCACACTTGATTATTTTGCTTTACCAATCTAGTTCAAACAAAGGAAAAATGGTATTCATTGTTTATAATGGAATTATTAGTTTTCAAACATTTTCATGTTTCATGTTCACACTTAAAGTCAACACAATATTTTAATTGGAATTGGAAGGATATAGTAATTCCAACAAACAAACTCAATATATTTCATCAAGGATACTCACTGCCATTCAGGTGCACAGGCCCCTTGAATCTAGGGTTTAGTAATACTGTCTTAGAACGTTTCATTATACGATTTCCAAGTGTGTTAACTGAGCCTCTTTTATGCATCCGATTATGATTTTTGGATTTGTCAGATTTCCCATTCTTAAATATAAGAGAAGTGTTTTTTTCTAAAAATTAAATAAATCCATTGAAGATATAAAGATACATTCTTATCTTAAATTAACCCACTTACTGTCTACAGTAGTATCACTATCTCTCTTGAATTTCTTTTCACTCCTAGACTTATCTGATGAAGCTGAATCCAATTTATCTGAAATTCCAAAGTGAAGCATAACGATTTAAAATTATATGTGAAAAAGGTATGTAAACATTTGTTAGAAGGAACTTGTCCAAAAATTGTAAAGAAAAAATATTTTTTGGATGCAATTTTTATTATAGTCTATAATAAATTCTGAACACAAATGTATACGTTTTTGAATTCTCAACAACGTGGAAGGGGTTGGAATAATTTTACCAAGTTGAACATGTCAACCGGCGTGTGTTGTGATATTTTCACACAAATGGTTCTTAATATTCCGTTCCTTTTTCTCAAAATCTATCGAATGATAAAAATTAGTAGATAGTTTTATCTCCAGAAATCACACAGATCCGTTCAGACAACAAAGTCATCAAAAATGTAATTAAATACAATTATGTACTTGGGTTATATCATAACCCTGGGAAAGGAAAATAAATCCATAGAAATAGCGAGACGGATAAAACTCACTTGGGTTGCATTCGGTAAGCTTTCATACATTTTGAGAAATAAAGCTATACCCATAAACTTAAGGCGTCAGGTTTTCAAAGCTTGCGTTCTTCCTGTTGCAGCATATGAAACGGAAATGATCGCCATCACAAAGTTATATGCTAATAAACTCCGATTAATGGAGAGAGCAATGCTTGGGATAACACTTAGAAACAAGGTGAAAAACGAGGAAATTCGTAAAAGAACAAAAGTCAAGGACATAATGTAGACGATTGCGGAATTGAAGTGGCGGTGGGCGGGTCGAGAGATGGACACTGAAAATCATGCAATGGAGTCTGAGAGAGGCAAAGCGGAGTAAAGGTATAGCTCCACTATGATAAATGGACGACATAAAGAAGATAGCAGGTGGAAATTTGAATTGGAAGGCGCGAAATATGGAGCATTGGAAGGAATTGGGAAAGGCCTATGTTCAGGACTGGACGAGTGAAGGCCGTGGAAGAAGAAAAAGATAGTAATCCTATTGGTAAATGGTAAGAAAGTTCTGGTTCTACTCATTTCTGATCTCATAATACATATATTTGAAAAATTATAGTATAAATGAAAGCATAGGATGTAGTGAATACAAAAAAAAAATTGAATCAAGTGTTAGCAAATCTATTACATTTTTCAACAAGCTAGTCATTTGCCAACACTGAATTCGTTACAAGTTGTATTAAGTCACGCAGAATTCAAGACCATTTCGAAGATATAGATGAGGAAGGTAAAAAAAGTAAAGCGTGAAATTTTTTCGGGATAGAAACATACCGTCTGAAACATCCATTTGATCATAATCCGCATTGATATCAAGTACATCGTCATCCTCATATTCCTGTTCCATGAAATCTTCCTGAAGAAGAGCATTTTCTTCTTTAGGGTCTAAATCATAATCTAAATCCTCATCATTGTCATCATTCAATATCGTTTCGTCAAATCTACAAATGATCCACATTCGATTACGAATTCGATTGAATATAAGAATAGAACTTACGCTTCCATTATTGAGTTTGTGAGATTTTTATATTAGAAACTCATAAGTTATTTTATTTGATACCAGTGGGAATTTTGATGAATAGCCCTCATTCAATAAACCTATTCAATCTCATTATTTTTAATTCTGTAGTGTATAAAATAGATCGAACTAGGTTGACATTTGAATTAACAATATTGACATTACGCCAAACCACAGAACATAAAATGACTTTGACATAGTTCTATTGAATCTACTCTTATATCGACTACGCACGCGCAGAAAAAACACTTTAGGGAAAAATCACGTACCGCTAAAAATCACAAGATGTCGGACCGAATGATGGTCAAAATTATTCTGTCATTTCTGTCTTTCATAACAAGTATATCAAATATTTTTTTATAAGATTGCGGAATTAATAAAAATGCATGTGAAAGTCAAGATAACCACTTCGGACATTTTTGATTATGTGGGTGAACGTGAATGTGATAGCAAATGACCACTAGGTATATAATAGAAAATTATTGAACTTGAGAAGAAAATCATCATACAGGGCCGTGGCGCAGTGGATAGCGCAGTCGACTTTTGGGCCGGTCTCCTTGATCGGTTCCGGGTTCGAATCCTCCGGTCAGGAAAGAAATTTTCTGACATGGAGCACGGTTCCACCATTCACTGTTGGGTAAACAATCAACAGTGCTGTGCCTCAGGTGGCATAAAGACACAGTAACAAAGCCTACACAGAACACAACCGGGTCTCCTAACTCGCACAAGCTCTGAGCTTCTGAGGGGTCTCACAGAGACCTAGGAGAATCAGGATATAAACAATATACAATTCAGGAAGTGCTTGCTGCAAAGTAACAACCTCTTTGAGATACGTTTCCCAATCTTCAAGATTGTCTGCCATTTTTTAACTGACTTGGGATTCAACGGGAATTTATGCAAAGAAATCTCAGAAGAACTATGTGATGAGCATTGAGGAACAGAGCCCATTTTTCGTGATCTTATTCCCACATTACCTCTTGCAATCCGCTGCATTTTCAGCTCTTATACAGTTTATTTGAAACAATTGTCCATAAATTATCATCTAAATAATATATATCACTTTCGATACATAAATGACTCAAAATCATAGAAATATTTCACACTTTTCCCATATAAACACACACACGTTAGTTTGTTGTTCATCACTCGGGTAGTTCAAACGATTAGAAGTAGATGTTGCCCACCCCGTGATTTTTCCCTTTTGTTTTCACGGGTAACCTTTGAATAAAGTGACCCCAACGCCAATCACGTTTAGCACTCATCTGCACCCTTTCAAATATTGGACAACTTGACAGTTTTAGTTTTTGTTTAGATTATTTCCTTCCTATTAATTTTGACCAATCGCTATCAAGAATTGGTATGTCAAATATAAATTTTAAGTGAAAAAACTACTTAACAACTGTCAACTAAGCTGTCAGCAGTTTTTCCGGAAAAAAAATTGGAAAAATTTCATGCAAGTTTGACAATTTGCTTTGTAAAAACAAACTTGATGGTTTCTATGCTGTGTTGCTATGTAATACCGTTACCAACAACAAAGATCACAAACAACGCTAACGAATTTATTAATTTTTCAACTGAAACTCAAAATGAATCGGTTTGGAAATGTTTCCGAAAGTAAAATTAATGCGGCTGTTGAAAATAGTGTTCCACTAAATACTCAGAAAATTCACTCATAAAATGTACATTTAACTCAGGAAATAATCTTACCAAATATCCCTCGGGCATTTAATTTTTCCTGTGGAAAAATTGGAACACTCGTTTCTAAGTAATCTGTTTTAACAAATAGCATTCGCGAAGGTGGAAAACCACTCTCGCTCATGCTGTTTGTTAAAACAAATTACGTAGAAATTCGTTTTTCCGAATTTTTCCGGAAAAATTAAATGCAGTAGGGATATTACCCCCGAATAAACCCCATGTATATATATGTACCTATATATTCGAATATAATTAAATTTGAGTATATCAATAAGCTTTTAGTTCGTAGAAATCTGTCGGTGAGCTCAAATCCCTCTTATGGATGGATGTTTCTGGCGTTTTCAGTGTTTTCACGATTATCAATAGATATGATCGAAATAAATGAAGGATATTATGTAAATGTGTTAATGCACGAGCCCAAAAATGAATGACATAGGTATATATATATACCTTTTCTCCATCTGAAAAATACGTGATGGTCTTGAAGAAACTATACTTTCATCCCTGGATTCTTATTCACCGATGTACCTGAAGGCTGAAGGGGAAACGGATGTGTGTTTCGTCCCACAGTTGCGGGTGGGCTCATCAGTAGGGCTGATCCAGCAACTGTTACCTGTTACCCTACATCCCTTCCCAAGGAAATTGGTACCCCCTTACCCCCCGCACGTCGAGTGAACTATTAAGTCAAAAGCTATCTACGAAATTTAAAGGTATAATAGATCCATTGACGTAGAATTACGTGAATGAAACAACGTTGATAATTGATAAATACCTCTTTCGCGAATACGTATTCAGTCATCGCGTCAACGTAAGCCCCCACCCCACCCACTAACCGCAATTCCAAGATGTTTTGCGTCTCGCTCTTTCGTATCGTAATCGGATCATATGACTACACTGCACGTGACTTTCTATTTACTAGACGAATTGTGTATGTGACATCTTTTCTGGCAACAAGTGAAACGGTCTCGTGCCAGTAGTAGATGTATATTAACAGAGGGGGCTCAATGATATGGCCCTCTTCAACAAACTATTCTCACCTCGAAAAAGTAATTCTAGTAACCAAGAAAATGTCAGGTTAGTCATTTGGTCTCGCTTTTTTAACAATTAAAATTCTGATTCAATCCAAGCAACATTCGCAAATTTCATTATTTTATTCAACAATCTCATTGTATTTTCGCCGCTAACTTGGTTTGAGTATCTTGCCACGATAATAATCAAAATTTTCAATGGAACTGCTTCGCAATATTTCTTCATTATCTTGTAAATTGTTGAAAAATTATGAACCGACGCAGGCACTTAAAGATATCATAATCAATAGTAGTAAACAACATGTAAAAACGAATTCAACTCATTTTCTTTGAAATTCTTCAAATGAAAAAATTATTCAGACTCCAATATCTTATTCTTGAGCTGTCATAACACAAATTCAATTAGCTTTATCCTCATTATTCATTGATAACTGAAAATGGTTTTATTTTTGCTTATCGATTTTGATTGAAAACTCATTAATTGAATGTTTTAAATTGTGTATAATAATGTGTAGAACATATTCTAGCGAAAAACATTTTAGCTTCACAAAAGAACAGGTCAGAGTGGTTTTGTTCAGAGAATGTGATTTCCGAGGCAGAAAATTATTATTCGATTCCACAGCTATCAAGAAAATCCAAATCAATTCCCCATTGGCAACAGGGGATTCTGGATCAGACAAAAAAGATCACAATGGGACATTTGCAGAAATATCAAATGGATATGGATATATGGTAAGATCTGGAAAATATTAACCTTCAATCCTACCCATTAACAACAATGATAATATAACATTTTTAACAATAACCCGGAGACACTTATAATGTGTGGAGGAATAGTATCCTTTTCAATAGCGCCATCTAGTATCAGTTACAATATCCATTGATAGACATTATATGTGTTGTAAGCAAATACAAACAACTCATAGATCAACAACATTTCTGAACTACCAATTGGGCTATTATTGCACATGGATCTATTTTCAGTACTTAACTGACCACACACATGATGCAGTTTACTCATATCTAATTGTACCTCACTTTTTACATATCTAGGTAGTTTATTTTTGAATTTGATGATGCTGTGAAAGGAGAAGATGCGGTGTTACTAATTTTTTTTCTCTTCATTATTATTTTTGGATTCTATAGATAATAACATGATTTGTTTGCCATTTTCTCTCATTTGATATATCGATATAGTACTTGGTTATTATTATTTCATTTTCATTAAAGAAGAAAATTTTCATTTCTTTTTGACTGTTAAATAATTTATTGTTCAAATATATAAATTCCCTTCGAATTCATGTTTCATATTTATTTATTTGTTTGTATATACAGTGAAATCTATCTTGGGCGGACACCATTGGGACCGTGAAACAGTGTCCGCCTAACAGAGGTGTCTGTACAAGGGAGAGCTTGCTCACAAATGATTGAAAGGTGAATTGAATATAACAGTAAAATATAAACAAAAAAATATTAGGAACAAAAAAATATGTTGTGTATTTGTAAGCGAAAGTCGATTATGGAAATTAAGTTCAAACTCAGACGTCCTTTGCGTCCCCTTTATTCTTGGCGAGTTCTTTGTAAGAACTTCAGCTTTGTCAACTGATTCAATTTCAGACAACAATTTTTAAACAACTATTGCTCGATTAAAAGTTTTGAAATTTTATCGTTCCTTGGTCTAAGGGTTGGACGACGAATGTAAAATTTGGTGGTAAAAAAAATTAGCTGAATGTTTCTCAAACTTATGTTTTTCGGATGCGAACACGCTTAGTCTAAAAATACAAAATTTTTTCTGTTTTCGATACCCATTTTTATATCCAAATTTTTCAACAACTCCTCCATTATTATACATGTCATCCAAGCCTTTTAATTACTAATATAAAACACTGATAAATCACTGACATTAATGTTCTTGAAAGCTCCCCACAGTTTTTCCTTTTCTCCAGTGAAGTATCTTTAGCCTTTCTTTAGATAATTTTCCTCCTATGCATTTTTCATGTTTCGAGGTAAGAGATTTATTGGGTAAGGTGCGGAAAAATAGCCCCGTCTCGTCAGCGTTAAAAATATTTCGCGGAGAATAATCTTTATACGTTGCTTATGTTTCGGTTGTCCGCTCAAGAGAGAGTTTCGAAACAAAATATACGAAATAAAGGTGTCCGCGTCCGCTCAAGGGACAAGGGAAGGGTTCTATCTGAAGGATTTGCATTACCGAATTCCGGACTATGAAAATGTGTGTTCAATAGAGGTGTCCGCTTAACGGAGGTGTCCGTTAGTAGAGGCGATGCAGGGGAATCCCCGTTTAATGTTACGTTGTGAAGACATAAGCAGTTGCAGTTCTTAATTGATTGACTTTAGTTTATTCTTCGAGCGAGTAACTACACTAAAGTGGCTTCAAAGTCTAAATTAAAAAAAAAATCTTTTTCAATTGAAGAGAAGGGGATAAATCCTTTTTATGCGTTCTTTATAAAAAATTTTGGATATAACGACTATCGGATATAACGACCTAATATTCACGGTCCCCTCAATGTCGTTATAACCGGATTTCACTGTATATATATATTGGATTGATGGAATATCTTTTGTGTGCAAATTGACATCATACAATAATGAACACTGAATTGAGTTATTAATAATGAAATTGGAAAACTAAAAGAAAAATTTTGTTTTACTCATTACAGTACATTAAACCACCAACCGACTCCAGTCATTTAGCTGAAATGATATTTGGATTGGTAGCTATGAGCTATAGGGGATCCTACTTCAAAATCCACAACTTGGAATCTCCATCTCGATTGATGCTTACACAGGTACATTCCTGTCGAAAAATTGCAATCTAAAATTTGAACAATCAAATTTATAGGTATTTCCCAGTCCTAAATATGCACAAAGAAGAAAAAGTTCCGCATCAAGTCATGGGCAAACTAGAATATCGAACCAGAGCCTGGAACAGTCTATATGTTTAGATGATTCAGGAACAAGTATAAGTGATCATTTCTCAGTTCATAGTACAGCTTCAGATACATTTCTGAGTGAGTGAATTAAATTTTCTTTGTTACTTTGTGAAATAGAATTGATTGTAAATTTTTTTGTTCTAGTATGCAGGCAAAGCATTCCCCTAGATGTTGCCCAAAAATTCTCCAGATCAAGTTCTAGTGTTGTGTGCGATTCAGGAGTCTATGGGGACCGTTCATGTAGCAGCTTCGATGGATCTAGGCAGTTCAGCATGATCCCCTTCTGGGAATCGATACCAGTGAAAGGTGGTAGTTATACGATTATCAAATTTGAAAATTTTATATATTTTTAAATGCAGGCAGTGCAACATCGTTTTCAAATAGTACTTTGTACAAGAGGTGGTTGCGAAGTTCTTCTTTGGACCATTCTGTTAATTCCTCAAATAGTTCGATGGAGGAAACATTCAATAAACCTCATCAGAGGACAAGTAAATTGGGTCTTGCATTTATTATTCATCTGACGTCCGGTCAGGAAGAGTAAGTATTAAAAATAAAACATTTTTCTTTCAAAATTCAGAGGTAAAACCTAACCTAAAATTTTTTAAAACGAGGCTTAACCAACATGAGACACTCAAATACTATCAAAGCTCAGCTTTCCTTGAAATGAGACAAAAAAAAATAAAGGCTAAGTTTTTTCTTTTTCAGGTCTCAAATACAGTTTTTCATGGAACATATTGCTCTTCTTGAGTCGATGCTATGGCGAGCTAGACAGGCGACGGAAGTAGCGTATCTAAGGCCGAGTAATTTCTTATCCGTACTCGTGAAAATGGTGAATCTCTCTTCAGCATGGTTGACTAATTTGATATCGAGTCCTTTGCTGCCATTAAACTTGTGGACAACCCTCTATAATAATAGTGATAGACTTGATAATAATTCTGACTGTGATAATAATAACAGTATTAAGTGCGATGTTTATAGTCAAAAGGAAACCTTAAGTTCTTTGAGGTCAATTTTGAACAATTCAAATGGTGGACTGTTAAGTGGTAGTTTTAATGGTGATAACATAAACTTGCTCTCTGATAACCAAAGTGAAAGATACGAATTTAGTTTTCTTAATATCTCAAGGATAATCAAAAACGAATGGGACTATTTTAATGCTAAGCTATTCGGGAATTGTAATGGGAATAATTCAGCTGAGAAATTCGTACAAGAATTTTGTGAATTGCTGGATACTATAGATGTCAAAGATACTAACTTGTAAGTAATCTTCCAATCAGTCAGTCAGCTTGAGAAGTAAATGATAATGTACTTCTTTTTTTTTTAGCTTTATGAGCACTTTACTTACTGCTGTATTGACTCATCATCTGGGCTGGGTATCTACCTGTTTGCCTCGAGAAAATGAAGATCAAATATTCTTAAATTTGGACATGCCTTTCAATCCTCTTTGGGGCCAACTTTGTGATCTATTCGGGGCTGTAGGACATCCCTCGAAAATGGCTCAGACCATAATTATAGGTAACAAGAAAAGAGAAATTATAGCCAAGATAATAAATTGCCTGACTTATTTTATACGTTGTTCGGAATTGGAAAGGAAGAATTTGGTTAGAACTTCCGTCGATATTGACAACAAAACTGCCGATTATATTTGCCATAAAAATTCATGTATACCAAAAGAAAATTTCAAAAAATATAAAGATCATTTGAGAGAAATGTTGGACTCGAATAAGCTCAAAGATAATATAAAGAATGATAATGAATTCTTCAAGTCTCAAAACTTGCCCGAATCACTTGAAAATAGTCTTAGAAAAGGATTATGTAGATCTAAAAAAACACAATATAATCTGAAAAATTTAGACAAAGAAGGTGAGGGAACTAAAAGCATATTTGAGACAACAAGTTCAAGTGGTTTGCACAAAAATTCTAATTGGATGAATCTTAAGGAATTGGATAAATTAGTTTGTGCAAATTCTTCCAACTCTCTGAAGAACAATTGTGATATTGAAATTGAAGATAAAAAGGAAAACGTAGTATTTGTATTAGGTGATGATGAGAAATTGGTAAATATAAGAATGGGTGAAAATAGCCAAAGAAAATCAAAAAGTTCTAAGGAAGATAAAATAAAAAATGGCAATACTGTTGATAGATCAGATTCTATGGAGAAGACTTCCGTTCCTGACTTTTTGCAATCTATTTTCAAAAAGTACGAAACATTTGAACAGGAATTTTCTAAAAGTCACTTCAAAGATGAGGATTTCATAAAAGATGAGACTGATTCCTGTATCAAGCCGAGTACAAGCTGGGCCTCGTTGCAACAAGCAGAAGAAGAAGACATTGCTAGAGAGGTAAAAGCCAAACTGAATGTGGAAAATGATTTGGCTTCATCACTGGAAAAACCATTTGTTAGATCTCAAAGTGTACCCCCTAAATCTAAAACTGAAACTGCGAAGGAGGAAGTGAAAGCAAAGTATCGATATTATGGTGTCAAGTTCAGTCTCCATCAATATCCCCAGGTTGTTACTAACTACATGCGAAGTAAAAATTTAGAAATGTCCAACTTGTCCTTCTCCGAGATAACAAAGAGATTTGATCAAATTTCATTAGATAAGGAAGAAGATTATCCAGATTATTCACAGTACGAGAATAATTCGGATGAAATGGAAGCTTTGCAGACTCCTTCAAATGCTTCTGAATTAGAATTCACCAGTGAAATAACTGTAGACATGTCTAAGCATCGTCATGCTAGAGAATCAAGTGAGAAGCCATTTTATGTGAAGACAAGCATTCCAAATGTTGTTCCTGAAAGTATAGACGAAGAAAGGATGATGAAACTCAATTGCTTTAATAAATGCCAAGAAACATTGACTGAAGATATTCCAAAAATGAGGATTATTTATTTTCCCATGCCAAAGTGAGTTTATTGAGCGTTCAAATATAAATTTGATAACCATCTGAATTCACACTTGAAATGTCATATCGTCGGCATAATTCGTATACCTGCTAAGTCCATTTCTGTTTAGTTTACAGGAGAGAGAAAAAACTGATATCTTCTCTGTTTTACATATAAAGATTCTGAAATCCCTCTGGTTGCTGTAATAATAATAATTCTAGTTATATTGATATCAACCTTATTTCTTATGCCATAAGGTAGGTAATGGTCTAAAATTTATGACCAGCTCAAACAGTAAAATTCATCCAAAAATGGATTTGGCAGGTTAACGAATTAGGTCGACGGTATATCAATTTGCTCGGGCGACATCTGGCCCAAATTAGAGAAACATCTTTGTCAAAAATTGCAAGTATCTTGAATAATTAAGATAAATTTCAGGTCAGAAACTTCGACTACAAAAAAGGAATCGATTCCTTATCCATTATCATTGATGAGAGGTGTGAATGACGATTACATTCCAGACTTGGTACTTCAAGGAACTTCAGCTCCCAAGAAAGATTGGGAAGCTACATTAAAGAATGAATTGTCACTTTCTAGTCAGCATTGCCTTTTAGATCAGCCTCTAGAAGAGGCAGTGGCAGTCATTGCTGATACTGATACATGGTGAGTATTCTTATACTACTATTTAAAAATCAGGTTATTGTCCAAATCAGAATATCCCTATGTAAGTAATTCACAAAAGAATCGCTTATGTCATTCTTTCAGGGTAGTGTTGATAGATTTTCATTCCAACACCCAAAAAAATTTACTTATATGAAAATGATGATAGCTTCTATGCAAGTTATTTTATTACAGGGAGGTTCAGTTAGTATCAAGCCACACTTATGTCATCGACAAGAATTCATCTGGAGTGAAAGTCGGTATGTCCCAGTTGATAGCCAGTATGTTAGATTCCTTATTGAAAATGTGGAAATTGCAAGTGCCACCACATTTGGTAAGTACCATAGTCATTCCGAAACTGATTTCTTTCAATATTTTATCCTTTAGTGTATGTTGCACATCGAACAGAGATTACAAGCACTTTGTGTCACATCAAGGGCTGTTGCCCAATTACTACTTGCCACGGAATTTTGCAGCATGGAATTTTTAACCTCAACTCTCCATTTGGAAGTGAATGATGTTCCTTTATTGCTAGCGGTAGCTTCTACATTTTCACCACAAGTTACCCAAAAATATGGAATTAGTTTCCAATAACATTGTATATGGACATTATGTAGTTCACATATCATCACAAAATCAAATGTTTAAAACATAGGTATATGTTTGTTTTTTATTTTAAAGTTTATATTTATATTAGAATAAAATTGTGTTTTTGTTTTCAAGATTTTTATGCCCTCGACTGATTCTTGGTTTTATGAAAATTGTTTCAAAATCAGTACATGATTGAAGAATTCAAAATTTTTGAGAAGGCAAGCATCAGCATTCTACAGGAGTCTATTCTTTGACTGGTCAATTTCTTCATCGCAACATGAACTTGGGGCAATTACTTAGTGATAATCCTGAACTCTAAACAATTCTTTCGAAGGTTTAGCCAATAAGTTATTTATTGTCATTAGAAAGTAAAAAAAATTTAAATTTGATAACTTTATTTGATACTGTTGAAAATGCATTCAAGGGAAAGATAGTAATCATATTTTACATTTGTGTTTCTTATGAAGAAATACATTGATATAGAATTAAACCCTTTTTGAATGAATATAGAGAAAAACCCCTAACTCAAAAATGTTTTATCGGAATAGTCAACTATTTCTCAATTTTTGCTCAACAAATTATTTCTACGGAAACACTTATTCGGCAGCTTTAACAATTGCCTCTGCTACTTCAACAGCGATAGCTGCTTCAGCTTTGGCCTAAAACAAAATCAAATTTTATAAACTTATCTTTCACATAATTGAAGAAATTATATTTTACCCTTTCTGTGGAAGCTGAATTTAGTTGAGATTGTGCTTTACTCAAAGCATCTCTTGCAGCCGACACATCTAAATTATCTACTGGTACAGCTTCTTCGGCTATTATCTGTAATTAAAGTAATAGCTACTATATTTCAGAGGTTGTACTATGTGTTTTATACATTTCCTAATAATCAATGTTTGACAACTTCATAAAAATGAGAGAAACTTACTTGTACAGAAGAATCCTCGTTGATTGTTACAGTACCACTAGATACAAAAACTTTGGTCACATTTCCATCATTCTCAAATATATTTACAACACCTGGTTTTAGAACGGCTATTGTAGGTACATGTTTGGGTAATATACCAAAAGCTCCAGAAAATGAAGGAACATCTACTTGTTTTACAGATTTTGCATCATAGAATACCTGGAAGTGAAAATTTCAATGATGCCTCACATATTTTTGGCTTATAGGGATTTGTTCTTATGAGAAATAGAACTTACTCTATTTCCTGCTGCAAATGTAAAACTCATCTCATCAGCATATCCTCGCTTATATACCTGATTGATAGCACGGTTGCTTAGTAATCGAGAAACTGATCTTAAAGCCATTGCTGCAGAAAAAAGCCAATTTAAGGAATATACCTCAAAAAATTATAATGATGGAAGACCACTATTACATAATAAGTATGAGCTTCCAACATGCATATATTAGAATGAACTCAAAATATAGGTGAAACAACTTGTGAGAAATACTAACCGATTTTTAAAAATGTTTTTTTTTATCCAATATAATATGTAGAACACGAAAATCGGCAGTCTAGAACCAGGCTAAGGTTAGATATTTTTCTCAAGCGAAGTTCGATAAGTCAGCAAGAAACAGGTACAAAACCATAGAATCCGAATATCAGATGATTAGTAGTTCATAATTAAATCTGAATAGTTCTACTTGTGCTGTAAATTTGACAATTCTGTTGTCACTGGAGTCAAAAGTGGTGAAGGGACGTCAAAGGAAAAAAAACTACTTATCATAGTGATTATAAGTTATAATTTTCTAAGAATATTTTCTAAAAGTGCACTGAAAAAAAAAATTAAATGGGTAAGTCTCTGAACTCTAGCCAACTGAATAATTTGCTAACAAACTGATCATCTGACGCTTTTCAGCTTTCAAATTTTCGTATATATTTGATGGAAATACTAAATCAAAGCCTGAACAAAATCTTGGAGGCTCCAGTAAAAAGCTGTCTAGAGACAACTTGCTACAGAAAACCCATGAAGAAAGAAGGAAAAGACAGGTTCGTGGTGTTCATCTTTTTTAATCTCTAAAAGTGCATATAGTTGTTTTACTTCTTATTGAAGTAGTGTTCTATCCTTTCTTATCCAGATTGTTTTTCCAGGAAAATCGCTTGAAACTAGAAAATGCAGAGTTATTACAGTCTCATGTAAGGAGTTATTTGGTACGCAAAACCATAAAACAAAAAGAGAGAAGTTCTTTTGATAATGAACAGAGTGTACTCTCTATCCATGAACTATTGTCTAAATTATTGTTTTTTTATGATCCAGATCAAGATAATTTCAGAATGGTGAGTATTTGTGTGAAGGCTTTTCATAAACATGGTATGAGGGAGATGGGGTTAAAAAAAACATTAGTTATACTTATGGTGTTGTCACCACATTCATGAGGATCTAATGTCACCCCTTACATTTCAGATGGAAATGTGTGGACTTTTGTTGAATAATTATAATGAGGTTTCTAAGAGAGTTGTTTCTGATAAGTCCTTTTCTTGGTTAATAAAAAGACTACTTGTGATATGTTTGAAGAATTTAAGAACCAAAGAACTGAGGACATCACTTTTAGATTTTATAGAAAAATTCACAAGGAATCCTGAACTGATTGAATACATTATTATGCAAGGTAAGAAAAGAATAAAAAATGCAAAAATATTCCTGTTCCATCAATTCCAGGATACATTTTATATTCTACAATTATTGACTTGTTTTATAAGTTGACCAATTATTATTATTAATTTTGATTTCTTAAGAAATACACATAATCAAATTATTTCCAAATATTTGCTTGTTGATATACAAATTTTTTTTTCAGGTTACTTCAGATTTCTCAGGACTGCCCTAGATCAAGAACCGGAGGAGATGTTGGCAAAAATTTTACTTTTAATTTACCGTCCTTTCCAGTATATTTATGTTCCATTAGAATTGAAAGAGAAAATATGTTCCAATTTTTGTGATGCCTTTTTAAAACCAGCTCTCACCAAAAATGTTAAGTGGGACTTGATACCTTACCTCAAAACAAAAAAAGATTTCCCTTATGATGGAATCATCAAGCATTTGAACAAAAATTGTCATGATGGCAATAATAGTCTGTTTTATTGTATTCTATCCTTAGAACCAGAGGACTTTGGTAAGTGCAGGATTTTATACTGTTCAACACAATTTGGTGATTCCTTTTATGATATTGTGAGTTATCTTGTACTTCAAATTTTATTTGCTAATATTGTTACAATTCATTTTTAGAACTTATGATTTTCTATCGAGATATAATTTTGCAGAACCAACTAAAGACTCAATCGAGGTACTGGCCAAATTGAGTAAGACTGTGCATCGACTAAAAATGCAGCTTGCTTATATAGAAGACTCTGATGAGGAAGAGGAAATGTTAGATTCAGACGAGCATCTATTACTTGCTGAATTTATGAAAATAATGAATCAATCAGATAAGGTTTTGAAGTGGACATCATTTTTTGATCGGAATAACGAGGATTTGGATGTTCTTGCAGCTTTCACTCAACTCTGTCATAACTTATTATTAGTTTACAAGGATGCTGTCCGTAAATATTTGTAAGTTTATTCAGAAGCAAGAAAAACATTGGTTATATCTAGGAAAATAAATAGATGAAACCTCTCTTTTGATAGTAATAATGCATCAGTTAATAACAAATATGATATTTTTCTTCATTGAAAATCGCAAAAAACATTGATGTTATTATATTGCAGATTACTCTATAAGTTAGGGCTAAACAGTACTTTCCTAAGAAGGCTTTGGATAACACTTGGAAACGGTAGAAATATCGAAAATGAACTGAAAGGCTGCTATCTTGTTTCTTGGAGAGACTGTCATACTAGACTTTCTGTCTTTTGTGATATGTTCACATTTTACACTCAAGCTCTAACCGATAGAGGTAAGTGCAATCGAAAATGCAAGAATTATTTATCATATTTAGTCTAAAACTTGTAATCACATTTGCTATCATTTAAGTACAAGCTGATGAACTTTTGTCCCCAGAAAATTCGGACACTAGTGGTACTTTCAACAAAGTTGAATTATATGCAATGTGCAAATTATTGGTGAATGTGTCTCTCGATCTGATTGAAGTAGCGTTTCCGATGTGTAGGTCGAGTTCTGTAAGTATCAAACTATGTGCTTTCAAAGCTAAACAAATCCTGATATTGCTGAACTAATTCTGAATTTCTCCATTTATTCTTGATATGCATGTTGAAGATTCCGTTAATCTGCTTGTCATGTATTTCCATCAATAAAAAATACTACTTATTCTCTGATTTTGTTTACAGGTAACTGCTACACCTGAAGTTCTTCATTTGTATAATTCCTGTTTGAATTGTGTCAAAAAATTGTACATGCTAAATATGAGGAAAGAATTTTGCCGTCCAGAATTTTGGACCTCCAAAAAGATTTATATAACGCAAGATTTAACACGCAAAAATTATTTGTCAAAAACAGTGAAACCCTTCTTTGGTATAATAGCTGATGATGATGGTAGGTGGTAGGAAGATTAAATTTCCTATATATTCACCTTTCATTGTTATAATCTTACAGATGAAGAGCATCTACCTCCCCTCTCTACAATTGAGCAACGCTCACTAGCAATCCTACAAGATCTCCCATTTTTAATTAATTTCAACACTAGAGTCTTGCTGCTGAGAGAACTGTGTAAAAATAGTTTGGGCAATGAAATGCAAAGAATGCGTATGGATTTTGCTGTTGATAACGTTATTGTGATTAGAAGAACACATTTGTACGAAGATGCGTTTGAGAAACTGTCCCAACAGAATGGTAGGATGTACTTGGAAGCAGTATAATTCAATATAATTACCATTCATGAATTTTTTGTTAAAATACATACTTTCCAGAGTCTGATTTGAGACATAAGGTGAGAATCAGATTTATCAATAATGTTGGTTTGGAAGAGGCCGGCATTGATGGAGGAGGCTTATTCAAGGAATTCATAAATGAGGTTTTGAAAACAGCCCTCGATCCTAATAGAGGTTTTTTCATAATGACAGCCGAAAATACATTTTACCCGAATCCGAACGTTGAAAGGTTAATGAAAAATTTTACAGAACATTATTTCTTCATTGGACGTTTAATAGGAAAGGTACAACTTTTGTCTCATTTGTGATATTTTTAGGACGGGGGCTAGTGGTGGTAGTATTCACCATAAATTTTTTTTCAGGCGATATTTGAGAATATACTTGTGGATCTTCCATTAGCCGAATTCTTTTTAGCAAAACTTTTAGTGGATAGAGCATCCGCTCACTATTTGGAGTCTTTGGACCCGACACTATACAAGAACTTGCTCTTCCTCCGTGATTATGAAGGAAACGTAACAGATCTAGGATTAGATTTCTCAACAGTCCATAACGATTTGGGAGAAACTACGGTAAATCTTCACTTTTTTTTTAATGAATATATTGATAGGCAAGTCATTTAGTTGTGGAAAAAATATCTCAATCTCCAGAACACAGAACTCATTAAATCGATTACAACTTTCTACCAACGCTAAAGGGTCTTGCAAATTGAGATATTCAAAAGTACGGGCCTTCACTTCAAATATCGAATGCACCCATATTATATGTCATTTTGACAGATCAAGGTTAACCATTTATAAAAATGGAATCATATACATTACAAAAACGTATTGAGATTATTGAATTTTTGTAAGAAAATGGCCGTTCTATGAGAAATGTATTTCGCAAAATACGCGATGTTTATGGTCGACACAATCGTCCAACTGAGCGACAAATTGGTGATATTGCGGAAATTTCAAGAAACTGGTGCAATAGAAGATCGAGAAATACGTCAGTAT
Organism: Aphidecta obliterata; assembly: GCA_963966015.1. NCBI lineage: Eukaryota > Metazoa > Arthropoda > Insecta > Coleoptera > Coccinellidae > Aphidecta > Aphidecta obliterata. The sequence goes on along the minus strand of OZ014430.1, from coordinate 9,372,545 downwards.
GCTCGTGCTGGTGGTTCAGAAGAAATATTGGTGCTGTGAGTGATAGTGTTGCAGCTGACCTCAACACATCAATTTCCCGACGTTCACAAGAATTGGGACTTTTTGAGTCAACTGTATGGCGTATTATGCGCAAGTATTAAGCGTTGAGGCTCACAAAGTTCAAGTTAACCAAGAATTGCTGTCACAAGATCATTCCATGCGTCGGGACTTTGCCATTGTATACTGAAACATAACGACGATTTAAAAAAATAATCATTTTTTCGTACAGAGCACATTTCGAGATCGGTGGCTACGTTAATAAACAAAACTACCGTATTTGGGAAGAGGGAAACCCTGGCGTGATCCAAGAGAGGCCAACGCATCCACAGAGAGTCACTGTTTGGTGTGCATTGTGGTCTGGTCAGGGCCGTATCTAGGGCGTGGCAAGGATGGCACTTGCCACGGGCGCAAGGTCCGAAGGGGCGCCAAAAAATAGCAAAAATAAAAAAATAGAAGCGCCAAGCAAAAATAAATAATTCGAAAGATGACAACACGGTTACGTAAGTAAGTAATTCGATCACAACATTTCGAAACATTGATATTCAAAGTACAGAATGAAAATGCAATAAGGTCAGAAATACCAGAAATATGGTCCAATTGTTATAAAAAAATTTCAAAGATGCCGCACTCTGATCATAAATATTACAATCGGCAATATCGTCATGCGATTCCAAGCACAGCCCTTTTATGAGTTGTTTACACTACATCCCTTATCGCATCCAGCTTGTTTTGAAGGGCGGCTTCTTTGATGATGATGGTTCATAATGATCGATTTGTTTAGATTTTTGGGCCACATCTGTGGTATTTTAAAAACGATTTGTATTGCCAAAAATTCTCCAATCAGAGTTTTGAGCTCAAGAAGTGGGAGAAAAATTGGGGAATCTTATTCTATTCTACATAAATATTCCTTTCAATTTTGAAGAGAAGAGCAAAAAATTTTAATTTTAATGTTCGTTTAGTGTGTATCCAGATTTGAAGTGTTATAAGTTTTGAGTTTTTTTTATATTCTGCCTTTTTTACACATTGTGCTTTTGGATTCGAGCATTAAAAATTGTGCTATTGAAGGTGAGTTGAACTAAGTATTTGTTATTTTTCATGACATTATTCTGGCATCGGATATAATCCATTATTCGTTAATATTTTAACATAATAATATTGTTCCTTTCAATTCAAGAAGAAATATGTATGGTTCATTGAGGAAAACATGGATTTTCAGAGCGTTTTTTTTTTAATGAAATCTAATAAAACTCAAATTTTAGTGTTACTTTTCATAGTTTTCATTGAATCTTCAATATCATCTGGCAAAGATTATTCCAGTGATTTTTTATACTTAACGTATGGACTTCTTGAATATTGTAACATCGTACCCTGTACGAAACCATAAGTACGTGTTTCAAAGGGTTGAAAAATAGTATTTGTATGCTAAGTTTGCGGTTTTTTTGCAGACATGACACCAGAAAAGCTATCAGGAGCGCAGAATAAATAAAGGTATATACGATCTGACTCTTGAAAATATTTACCCAAATTTACAAACGGCGTTGAGAATATTTCTGAGTTTGCCAGTGACAACTGCTACATGTGAACGTCCGTTTAGCAAACTTAAACTTATAAAATCGTTTCTTCCTTCCTCCCCGGGACAAGAGCGATTATGGAATATGGCAATCCTAGCCATCGAAAAAGAATTGACATGTACGTTAGATTACTCTGAATTAATTGATATGTTCGCCGAAGTAAAATCAAAAAGAGTGAGATTGTGATTATCGATTATTGTTTTCTAGTCAACTTACAAAAAAATTTTTATTTTACGTTTGCAGTATGTATTTTTGAATTTTAAGTTGAAAAATTCATATTTTTTAAGATAAATATTCGTATTTATTACATAAATACTAATGTTTCATTTTTTTTTCAGAATTTGTTTTATTTTTATGCATTTCATTCAAAATGTGTATTTCAATGTTCTTAATGAAAAAATGTTTCCATAAAAATGTGTATTATTTTGAAACTCTTACGGAAATATATAACTAGCATTATGAAAAAAAAATACTATAAGAAAATATGACCTACCTAGATACGGCCCTGGGTCTGGTAGTTTGATTGGTCCGTACTTATTCGAAAATAATGCTGGAAGAGCCATAACCTTTAACGGAACGTGATATCGCCACATCATTACTACTTTTTATGGCCAAACTGGAAAATATTGATATTGAAGACATGCGGTTTCAACAATATGGGGCTTCGTGTCATACACCCAGAAAAACTTTGCAATTACTGCATACAAAGTTTCCAGATCTTGTTATGTCCAGATTTGGTGACGTGAATTGGCCTTCCAGATCCTGTGATTTGACACTGTTAGACTTCTTTGTCTGGGGCTATGTGAAAGCACAGGTCTACGAGGATAATCCTCGAAACTTTGAAGCATTGAAAGCAGAAATTATTCGGGTTATGGGTGAGATACAGCCGTAACTTTGCCACAACGTGATCGAAAATTCTGATGAAAGAATCAGGTACTGTACAGAGGCAAAATGATGTCACATGGGAGATATTATTTTTAGAGTATAAATGGCAAACATTTTTTTTCGAAAATTAATGAAAACTTTTTCAGTTTCAATTCAAATTCTATTTCTTCAAATTATTTATGTACTTCTGAAAACTCAATTTAACAGACCCTAAAGAAGTGCTTCATAATTTTCAATAACGTTCTAGTATTTAAGTTCTAATTAGCATTTGATTTTGCAGGTGATCGAGTTGAAACCCAATGGTAGAAACATTCCAGTAACTAATGAGAACAGATTAGAATACATTCAAAGATTCGCAGAACTGAAATTGAACACGCAGTTGAAAAGACAGAGCGTTGCATTTAGGGAAGGACTGGACAGTGTAGTACCTTTGTTATGGCTCAAATTATTCAACCATAAGGAGCTTCAGGTCATCATTGGAGGAGATAACCAAGAAATTGATCTTACAGATATGAGATCTCATACCACTTACGGAGGTATATGCTTTGTTGATTTTTGTGTGGTGACATTATTTATTATTCTTGGTTGTCAAAGTTTACTGATGCAAGGTCAACGAATATTTTTTCAGTTTCTTGGTGAATTGAACCAATATCTATCTAAACTTTATTTATTAACTTTCAGGTGAATACACCAGTGACCATGAAACAATAATATTGTTTTGGAAAGTGGTATATCAGTTCAATGGAACTCAAAGGAAGCAATTGTTGAAGTTTGTAACCAGTTGCTCAAGACCACCCCTCTTAGGATTCAAGGTAGGTCATTTTCATTCATCATTTCCGAATCTTTTTTGGATATATATATATATATATATATATATATATAAATATAGCCAGCCAATCATCATGATGAATGAAATATTATTTTACGCTTTTTAGGAATTAAATCCGCCTTTCTGCATACAGTCATCTGGCAATGATCGAATGCCAACGGCTAGTACCTGTTTGAATTTGTTGAAAATTCCTGTAATAAGAGATGAAAACACTTTGAGGCATAAACTTCTAGAAGCAATTGAACAACAGGCTGGATTTGAATTATCATAATTATCATGTCAAATACTATTCTATTTAACAATGTAAATATATTTTTATTTGAAAAGTTTTGATAGATTTGAAGACATGTAGAAACAAACTTTGGGATGTAATTTTTTTTTCAGGAGTAAATTCTCGGAAGGGAAATATATTTATGTTGCTGTGCTTTGGAATTATCTCGAATCAGAATTTATCAATTTTGATTCGATAGCTCTTCCGATTTTTGGTGAAAATGATTGTTATAAACTTTTCGGATATGTTCACAAGAGTTGTACCCGAAATTTCCAGTTAACATATTCAGTAGTGCAGAATATGATTTTCGAATTAAAAAGATAAGTCCAGAACAGTTTTCTGAAATTTGCTCTACGGTATTGATAGAATTTAAAAGCTGAATATTGTTGAATGGCAGGGCGAGTAACCAAAACAAGGAACTTCAATAAAAAACTAAACGTCTATTAGAATTCATGTTCATATGAGGAGTATCACAGTTTTTTTCTGAAATATTACTTTTTGTATATTGTTGAATGGCAGGGCGAGTAACCAAAACAAGGAACTTCAATAAAAAACTAAACGTCTATTAGAATTCATGTTTATATGAGGAGTATCACAGTTTTTTCTGAAATATTACTTTTTAAACACAGGAACTATCAAACACCTTATGATTTGCATCATTTGATTAAATTTTTTTTTAATTATACCTCAAAATCAGATCATTCACTAAATTTAAAATGAAGATAGGTTTTTACGTAAAATTACATCTAATATAAGAATGTTGAAAAATCTAGAGAATTATTTCTGTCATTCAAAACGACATTAATTAGTATTATATTCGCCAAATTTATGAAATATCAAATGATTGTGGCTTGTTTGTGGCTGTTTCTTGTAATTTTTTCCCAAGGGTTTCTGGTAGTTTCAATGATGAAAGTCCTGCGATTATGGCAACTGACGCAAATAAAATAGATGGCAGGGATGGCATATACAGGGTGTTTCCTGAGTGGTTGGCCATACTCTATTGGTGAGTGCAGGTTATCCAGGCCTTCCAGAAAAGTTGCTTGTTTTGTGTCCTAAGGCTATTAGTTCAGGAGATATAGGGTGATTTATGGATTTTGGCAAGAATTATCGATAGCCATAACTTTGGAATCTGAGGTCCGATTTTGATCAAATTTCATGAGTTTGTTCATTTCAGAATGTCCTTTCCAATGGCCCACAAAATATATTTTCAGGCAGTACTCAAAATATCGGGGTTTATCTTTCAAGCCTCAAAACGTATATTTTTTACATAACTTAGAGATTTGTCGTTATTGCCATGAAAAAATAAATAATTTAATCTGAAGAATTCGAGTTTCACTTTGGATGGCACACTTGTTACAAGCGAGTAGCTGACGAACGAATTCATATTTTATGTAATTTTTTGAAATGCGGTCCTGATTTTAAGGTCTTAGCCTTAGGACACAAAACAAACTACTTTTCTGAAAGGCCTGGATGACCTGCATTCACCACCAGAGTATGATGGCCAACCACTCAGGAAACACCCTGTATATACTTTCCAAAATAATAAGTGAGTTAATAATATGAAGAGTCATAACCTCAATTAATCACCAAGAGAGGACCAAATGGAGCTAGCAGAGCTCCTACTCTTGCCACTGTTGAAGCAGAGCCAACTCCCCCACTTCTGACAGCTCTAGGAAGTAATTCAGCAGTGTATACGTAAGATATACCAACGGCACTCGTTCCTAATATTCCTAGTAAAAATAATGACATTGAAATCCATTATAAACCTGAAAACGAAAATTTTCATCAACTACAAAATTTCATGAGGGTAATGTACATAAATTAGTGGGTATTGAATTTTGAATTACCTGGTGGTAGCCAGATAGTCAGCCCACAAGAAAGGCCTGACCGCTATACCCCTGTAATTGTCACACTTATTTCGATTCCCTTTTTTATATATTGTGGAAAGGTGTGACAGCTTCCATTCCTCTAGTACTTGGGATATATTAATGCACCTTTTACATGGGTTGCGCAAAGCTTGATCAAGTTTTCCACTTTTTCCAGTTCCATATTTTATGAGTTATCCCGGAATATTTCCTGGTCCTAGAGCTTTGCCATTTTTCATGGTTTTACACAATTTCTCAACCTCTGCTAATGTTACCCTTACCAGGGACCCTTGTATGATAACATTCGGGTTTTCGTTCTGCACAGATGCGAATCCTGGTCTTTCTTCTGTTAACATTCTTTTGAAATATTGATTCCATTGTTGGGGTGATATTGGCGAGAATATTTCCTTACTTCGTTCAGTTCTCATGCTTCTTAGCAGTTTCCAACTTTCTGAACTTTTCCTTCCTCCTATGTATGTGTTGAGTGTTATACATTTCCTTTTCCATCTATCATTCTTCCTATCAGGGTAGGTTTGGATCGCGAACACGTTCACCAATGAGCAAAATTAGACTAGAGGTTCCGTAAATAGACCGTTCAAAATATTTTTTCCTGATAATTTCGAAACAACTGATTGGATTGGAATTAAATTTTGCTCATAATAATGAATAATGTATTCAGACTACGTGCGAAATTTTGTTCAGATCGCATGACCGAAAAAAAAATACTGGCGTGAAGTCTGGTTTGAGACAGATGTCAAAAATTTTTTCAATTTGTTTCTGAAACTGGAAAATGCGGATCTACCTACAAGGTGGATGAACGAGCGCTCAAAAGCTCCTGACTTCACGGCAGTGCTTTTATAATTTTTATGTGTTCAAATTACCATTAGAAAGAGGGAGAGAGAGAGAAGGTTCACAAAATGAAGTTAGGGCATATCGTCGGCCTAATTCGTTAACCTGCCAAGTCCATTTTTTGGTCAATTTTAATTTTTGAGCTAGTCATAAAGTTTAGACGATTACCTACCTTATGGGATAAGGTGAAAGGTCGATATCGATATTTGATGTGTTAGAAAAGCAGTGCACGAAAAACTGCTTTGTACCCAATAGCAAATCTACACAATGAAAACCTGCTAAATCCCATTGGGGCCTCAGTTTTGTACTGATTATGGTCCACCGTATACGTGATTTTTTGGTCGCACGTAGTTATAGGCAATGATTTGATAGAGTTTTTAATTGCATAGTGTTAGTGAAGGCCAAAATTATAAACAAGGTAAGTCTCCTTTGTTCCATATTTGAGATATACACTCACGTGCAAAAAAAAACGCAATAAGTTACTATTTGTGAAAATTGAGGTCTCGTAGTTTCTTTATTTTTAGTACATTTTTCGAATTTTTTTCAGCAAACTGTAAATAAAATCATTAATTTGAACTTGCCTATTCGGACTTTCGTTTAATGCTGGCTTATGAGTCATTACACAGGGTTAATTAGAAGTTTGTTGTTGAACCGTAATTTTGAAACATCCTGTGGAATAATTTCGTGATCAAATTCTTTCAAAATACCAATTTTTGTCGAAAACTTTTCCTTTCCAATATTTTGTTTTTTGATTCATGCCTTTGAGTGCTCTAGTCTAATTCATTTTCAAGATCGAAATGAACGAAGTCAACAACGGTTTACTGTAAGAATTGTAATTTTGGGAAGAGGCGAATTGGGGGAGGAAATTTGCACAATAGCTGTTGCTCTTGTTGAAGATGAACGTAAGTAATTATGAATATGTTGCAAGAATTCTTCATGTTTATCGCTCTACCGTCAAAAGAGTGGTCGAAGCTTGCAGACCAGTAGCTGGACCAAACTTACTTCGGCGTCACCGAGTAGCTAAACTGCAATTGGCTGCTGAACATTAACATTGTAACTTAGAGCAATGTAACAATGTTCTTTTCACTGACGAATCCTGATTCTCCTCACATTCTCCAGACGGATCGAAAAGAGTATGGAGAAGGAACAAAGAAAATTTTTTTTTCTTTAGAGTTCATTCCCCTCTTAAATATTAACTGGTGCACCTGAAGACATGAACCAAAAACAAAATGTTGAGAACGAATTGTTCTTAACCTAAATTGGTATTTTGAAAGAATTTGACCACGAAATTATACCACAGGATGTTTTGAAATTAGGGTTTTACACAAACTTCTTATTAATCCTGTATAAAGACTATTAAGCCAGCATTTGACGAAGAACGAATGAGCAAGTTAAAATTAGTAATTTTATCTACAGTTCACTGCAAAAATGTTAAAAATAGAACTAAAAATAAAGAAACTACGAGACCTCAAATTTTACCAAATATTATCTTGTGGCGTTTTTTTTCATTCAGTGTTACGTTATGGAAGCAATGGATGAAGTCTCTATAATTTTTTTTATAAGGATAACTAGCAACTTTTACCGAAGAAAAGGTCTTCACGATTTCATCCTTGTGAGATTAGTAATCTTACGCAATTGTACCAAAATCGACGTAAAATCACTGATTGGAAGTTTGAGGACTTGAAGCAAATCAGGACTCTTTCATCCGACTATCATTAATATTACGATGATTTACCTCATGAATAGGTTATTTTTGTGATTTTGAATTAAGGGTCGCTAGAAGATTGTTTTTGGTTCAGAATTCAATTTTCTTCAGAATTTCAGTTTTTGTTTGAAAAATATGATTGTTTTCTCAGAATTTTCTTAATTTACTTGGCTCTCAAGTTTTATATCTGATTAACGCATACGACTGTGACTTATATGGAAGTGTAACTAGTAAAGAACACTGAAAACATTTGAAATTATGTTCATTAATGACATATTGTATATAAAATACTAAAATAGTTAATACGGTTCCTTGTTTGAATACTGATTGTATTGTTAAAATTTTGATAATAAATATTTTGATTGAAACTGATTGAATTGATTTTAATATAATCCTCAATTGAGAATTACAAGCAAATAATGTTACTTCATGCTCATTTAAATGGAAAAAATGCTATGTCCTCAATCAAATTTAAACTTCATAACGAAAAGCTGCTAAGTGATTATTTTCCAAATTTTTTCGAACTGTGCTTAAGATATTCTATTTTTGAAACTCACAACATATGTAGAATCATTATAGCAACCAAATATATATTCAGAATCTTTATATGTAAAATAGAAAAGATATCTTTCAGTTTTTTCTCTCTCCTGTAAACTATGCAAAAATGGACTTACCAGGTTAACGAATTAGGCCGACGATATTCTATTTGCATCAAGATGGTAAGAAGTTGAACCAATAAAATTTCAAACATAATCTTTGTGAGCATACTTTGAGCCAATAGTCTGTATGGTGTATTATAAAAAGAAATGGGTGGAATCCTTAAACCTATCAAGAACCCTCATTGGTCATATTGAAAATGCACTCTACAACATAGACCAATATTCTGATAATGATGTGAAAATATACATTTTGTACAAGCTTATTGTATTAATAAATTCGAATCTTTGAGAAATTCAGATGAATGAGAACCGTAATAATTCATTGATAATACCAAAACATGATTTTTATTATTGAATAAAATAACATCAACTCATTACGAATCTGAGTAGTTTTAGAACTGATCACTTTTAGTATATTTCATTATTCATCAATATAATAATGATGTCCACCTATATTCACGATTTGACCAACTTTTGATCTGACAGGTAATTCTGAAATAAATGCTGATGGTCTTTTCTGATCACTTTTCATGTATCCAATACTCATTGTTTCTGAGCTATGTCCCCACAAAAATGATACTTCATCATTGCTTTTGATTAAAACAAGAACACCACATAACTTTTGATCTACATTTTGTAAGAACCTAGAATTCATAAATTTTTCTGATATAGATTTATATAGCCCAGTTGTGGGACATTCAGTCTCTTTTAAGTCATTGGCAATTTCTTTGGCTAATTGGGTTCTCACTAAATGTTCACCACAACCACTTGTGCATACTGCTATTGATGGTTCTGTGTCTTTACCACTACTATCTGCCCAAGTTCCACTTGCATAAAGGGCACCCTGACCTACTCTACCAGACTTTTTCAATAAAATTCCTCCAGAACTACTAGCAGCAGCAAAATTGCCATTTGAATCCATGCAAACAGCACCTACTGTATCTAATAATACATTTTGTTCTTCTGTTCTATTTGACTCTTGATATATTTCCAAATATTTTTTATGCTTTTTTGCTGAATTAACACTTATCATAGCCTTATTACTAACTGTTTTCAAACCAATATTTTTTGCATAGCTTAAAGCTCCACTTCCTACTAAAAGAGATGGGGGAATGAGACCTAGGACATTTTCTTGTGTTTGTTTCACACAAAGATCGTAAGCTAATTGTATAGGATTTTTGAGTCTTCTCACAGCACCACAGCCTCCATATAATAACGTTTTTCCACTCATTATTGATGCATCATTTTCTACTTCACCGTTTATGGTTAAATTGGAGCCATAACCGCAATTGGTTCTAGGATGATCTTCTAGCACCAATATGGAGTCTCTCACAGCTTCTAAAGCTGATCCACCATTCCTCAAAGATTCTATTCCTTTTATGCATGCCTGTTTACATAATTTGTTGTATTCTGAATAATACTGTGAGCTATGAATTCCAGCTCCACAGTGAACTGCTATAATTGCCGGAAACATTATTGAATTATAGGTATTTATATTAGAAATGGTCCATCGTTTCAGTGAAATCTACGAGTTTCACCTAACAAAATGTTTCCACAGTAATTGAATTGAACCGAAAACGAAAAATGTTGGGTTAAGGGTTAATATTGGATAAAAACAATGATCATAGATGAAGGAATAAGGAATATATCTTCCTCTATCTATAGTATCTATGACAAATATACCCTAGAGAATAGAGATGTGTTGTGGTTGTGATTTGAGGAGCAGTGACAAATTCACTGTGACTGCCTTGTCACAGGATCCACAGGAGCAACTCAAGAAACGCTGCGTTTTCAGTCACAGGTCACAGTCACAGCCACCTCAGCTGCCCACCATGCGCGGTAGAGTATTTTTATCTCTCTTTCAGTGCAACAGTTTCGGATTTCGGAAAACAAATGTTCTCCACAACATGCGAGCAGGTTACATTACAATCTTATCAAACAACAGCCTTACCTAAACATTTTATGCGATATGAACTAATGAATTCCAAAACTTCTATGAAAGGGACAATCTCAAAAAAAATCACGACTGAAAGTTTATATTTCAGAATGTATTATTGATTTTTCTCTCTTTTTGAGCGCTTGTACTACTTACACGAGGGCGATATATATCATTTCGTCACGATGTCTGTATTTTTCGAATTTTAAGCCGAAAATGGTCTCAAACGACAGAGTTCGACTCACTGATGACACGATAACTCTCGAACGGAATGTCCTAGGAATTTGAAATTTTCAGGGTAGGTTTGAATCTCGAATTCCGCGGTTAAGTTTGTTATTGGGCAAAATTCGTCCAGGGGTTCCGTAAATATGGCTGCTCGAAATTTTGTTTTTCTGATTACTTCGAAACTACGGATTCGATCGAGGTGAAATTTCGCACTCAGATGGAGAATTACGTGTTCAAGCTATATGCAGTATTTTGTCCAGCTCGCATACCAGAACCATGGAAACCATAGAAAATTATAACTTTGTAATGGAGAGGCCTGGGGACTTGAAATTTTCAGGATAGGTGTGGATCTCGAATGTTGCTGTCACGTTCATCAATGAGCAGAATTAGACTAGGGGTTCCGAAAATATAGCCGTTCAAACTATTCTTTTCCTGATAATTTCGAAACTACTCATTGGATTGGGATGAAGTTTCGCACATAGATGAAGAATAATGTATTCAAACTACGTGGGAAATTTTGTCCAGATCGCATTACCAAGCCCATAGATACCGTAGAAAAATTTTAGCAAATTATCGAAAAAAAAATGGTCATTTTTTTTTTTTAGAGATTTAAAAATCCTGTTTACGGACCTTCACCATAGCTGTTTGGTGGTGTGCAGACTCTTCCCCCGAGTTCACGGGGAACGTACTCACTAAAAACTCCTCTGTTCCCACTCTCAATACAAGAAGAGAGCACGGTTTAATTTCCTACAACCGAATTCAGCTCTTATGGGCGCAGGTTGCCCAGGGGTAATTTGCCCTCGCGAACACCCTACCCGACACCGAATCTGAGGCTAGGAACCCTTGATGTTATTTGGTTCCACCGGGTCCAGTTCGTGGACGAACCTTGCAACACCTTAGTGGTTATTCCACTGAGTAGCCCAATTGGTACTCCCAAGTCGTCAGTCAACATATCTGCTGACTGTTGAGACCATACACCTCGCCAGGAGAGAGTGCATGATGTGACCCTCACAGATGAGGCCGGATTACAAGTCAGCCTGGCGACTTCGTCCTTAACCGGATCGATATTATACTTGCCGACCTTCAAACTGTGGGCCAGGTTAAGCGGCTGCGCGCCTGACACGAGCTGGGCGTCTACGACCCACACATCGTGCTCCCTCTCGACAACCAGGTCAGGTTTACGAACGCCCTCTGATGTACGTAAGCGCGGTTCGTTGTGCACCTCGAGCCCCTTATTTTTGAAGAAGCCAGAGAGTGTCTTGCACACGGCATCGTGTCTCATGATCCTTCCGCTATGAGTGCGGAAGCAACACTGGATTACGCGGCCGCTGTCTCGGTGCTAGTACACCCAGCCCTACAATTTATGTTCGCGTGGGCTGTTCTCCGACCCCTCGTCGTGCGTACTCCGGTTGGCAGACGGTTAACATGCACGTGATGATATTGGAAAAGGAAGCCCGTGCTGCTCCCACGAAAGGTCGGCACCTTGACGTTGGTGTGGGGGCTTGAGTAGTCTGTGATGATTCTTGAGGCGATGTCGACGGAACACTGTTCTGGTAGGGTCTCCCATGTCGATAAGGTTCAAGCTTGAGCAGTGAAAACTAAGAACGACCCCCAAGCCACAGTGGGAGATATCGTGCCAAGGGCTGAATGGCATATGGGTTAAGTGTGTCAATAACGATTCCCTAAGGAAACCAGGTCGCATCCCCTTGTAATTAGACCTTCCCTCGGGGACCGCCTATAAAAGACGGAACCGCACAGGTGCGGAAAAAAGAGAGGCGAGAAGAGCCCGCGCAGATTAAGCCTCTCATGAGGAAAGAGAGTCGGCAGTCGGTAATTCCCCCCTTTCACGGGCAGGCGGTGCCAAAAGGAACGCCCCCGACAACAACACTCCACCCTTATGTGAGCGGCCTGCGAAGAAGGCTAATAACCTTCCGGATAGGCCCTCTTATAATGAGGTTGCGAGCTTGCCCCTGAAGGTGGCTCTCGTTCACGGGGACTGGCCAAATAGGGCGCTCTCGAAGGAGGAGTGCAACACAGTGGAAATGGCGGTGACTGCTGAGATGGACAGGATCGAGACTGGCAAGGCCTTCCCGCATTTCCAGAGTGTGGAACTGAACCACCAGGGGGCGATTATAACCTCCTGTGTGGATAGCACTAGCCGGGACTGGTTAGCAAATAACGTGTCAAGGCTAACTCTTCCAAAAGGACTTCACCTCAAGTGAAGGGGGCCACATTGCTCCACACCGACTGAACTCATTCTTAAGCGCATACAGATGTCGACCCCAGCCCTTAAGAATAGGAGCTGGAGAGTCTACAAGAGGAGTAACTGGCCAGAAGTGGCTCAAATCATTCTGGGAGTAGACAAGACTTCTCTCGAGGTCCTGAAGACCAGTAAGTACCAAGTTGGAATTGGTATGAGGATGTGCACCTTCAAGCTCATCCAAGGTTCAGGCCGGAAAGCGAATGCTCCAGCCTCTTCGACTGCGAAGGCCGCTCCAGAAGTGGGGCCCTGCGCTGAAGGGCAGGACATCCGCAAGGGAGAAGAGGTATCCTCCGACCCGACGTTGGAGTCGGGTGATCTGATGGAGGTGGACTCCGCGAGGGCTCCCATCGTACCTGTGCCTCCTACTGCGCCGCCTGAATCCCAGGAGACTGGTATCAGGGGGGAGTGCTTGTGGATGGGGGACCACGCCGGAGCTTCACCCCACCGGCTGACATACCGGTAGATCCTCAGGGATCTACTGGTACGACGAGACAGTCTGCGAACTGAGGATAATCATTTGTCCTCATGGCTACTGACACATATGTCACGCAAATAAACTTGCACCATTGCATAGCGGCTACCGATATTCTCCGGTTGCAGTTGGCGAAGGTGCAGGCATTTCTAGGCCTGATTCAGGAGCCCGGGATTAGAGGAGTTGAGGTGAGGGGTCTCTCCTTTCGAGGAAGCAGGCTCTTCTGCACGCCCAAGGACACAAACTCGACTTGCTTCTGATAATGTCAGGGCTCAATTACTAACCAATTTCTATTTCAGAAATCTTGTAGCGGTTCGGTTTCCGGACTGTAAGGGACCGCTAGAAAACTTGGTGGTATGCTCGGCATTCCTCCCATACGACTCCCCGGACCTTCCGCCAACGAAGGAAATGGAGGAGCTTGTTAGGTTCTGCGAGCGGAAGGGATGGCCCTTGCTCGTTGGTTGTGATGCGAATGCACACCACGTTCTGTGGGGTAGCTCTGGCGTCAACCCGAGAGGCGAGACTCTGGCCGACTTCCTGTTCTCAACCAGTCTAAACCTACTCAATGGGGTGACGAGCCGACCTTCATCACTTCAAGAGGAAGGGTGGTGCTCGACATCACTATGGGTAGCATCCCTATCGCAGATTTTATCGAGAATTGGCGGGTAGCTACGGAGGTGTTCTCTTTGTCTGATCACCGGCACATCTGCTTCACCATTAAAGGTAGAAGTTCTTCAGGGGATCCGGAAATTTTCAGGAACCCGAGGAAAACAGATTGGTCCAGATACTTGGGAGTTCCTCTCCGACAATCTGAGACGGGTTAACCTCAAACCTAGGACTACGATAGGGTTCGACACTGCAGCTAGCAAACTACAGGAGTCCATAATCTCGGCCTACCACAGCAGTTGCAGTCCCCAGTTTCGAAGACCGAAGGGTCAGACGAAATGGTGGACCTCTGAAATAAATGATGCCAGACGCGATAGCAGGCATCTCTTCAACAAGGCAATGAGATCTGGCCTTGCCAATGACTGGGACGAATATAAAGCGGCCCTGAAAATATACAAGGGACTTATAAGAAAGTCCAAAAGAGAATCGTGGAGGCGCCTTTGTAGTGACATCGAGGGCGCACCTGAAGCTAACCGGCTCAGGAGGATACTCTCTGCAGGGGCGATCTACGGATTGATTACTTAAAGCTTCCCACGGGGCATAAAACCTGCCCAGAGGAGGAAAGCTTGAGACATCTTCTAGAGGCGCACTTTCCGGGCTTCGTTTAGAATGGAAACACACAAAGTGAGTGCCCTCGGCATGCCACATGTGAGGATTGGCTTCACAAGTGGTTACATACTCTCGATTACGTTGGGCTATCAACGGCTTCGAAAGTTTTAAGGCAGCTGGGGAGGATGGCATCATCCCGGCACTGCTTTCCAAGGGACTGGACGTGCTGTCTTCCCCACTGCTCCACATACTCCGTGCGAGCCTGGCTTAAGGACACATTCCACTGCCCTGGAGGAAGGCGAGGGTTATTTTCATACCCAAACCTGGAAAACCATCGCACTCAAAAGCGAATGACTTTCGTCCAATAAACCTCTCCTCCTTCTTGGTGGAGACGCTGGAAAGGTTGGTAGAAAGACACATCAGAGAGGTTGCTTTAGTGTCTAGACCACTGCATCCCTGCCAGCATGCGTACCAGTTAGGTGTGTCAGTTGATTCTGCTCTTCATTCGGTTGTCAACCGCATTGAGGACGGAATACATAATAAAGAGTGCACACTAGCTGTTTTTCTAGATATAGAGGGTGCATTCAACAACACTGCGTTTGGAGTGATGCAATCAGCCGTGACCAAGCACGGCGTGGCACCCACTCTCTGTCGGTGGAAGGAGTCGCTGCTTAGTGCTCGTAGCATCATTGCTCGGCTGGGTGGATCGACCATTGGGGGCGCACCGGGAAAGGGATGTCCGCAGGGCGGAGTTCTGTCGCCGCTATTGAGGAATCTTGTCCTGAATGTGCTCCGGGTCGATTTAGCGAAGGCTGGGTTCGTTGTGGTGGCCTATGCGGATGACCTTGTCCTGCTGATTAAAGGTAAGGTAATCGGTGTCATTGTGGATCTGATGCAGCAAATTCTGCGTTTGATTGAGCGATGGTGCCTGGAAAACGAGCTCTCGGTAAATCCTGGTAAAACAGAGATGATTCTGTTCACCAGGAGGAGAGTGCCGGGCAACATGAGACTTCCTAGTCTGTGTGGAGTTGGGCTCACTCTATCCGAACAAGTTCGATATCTCGGGGTGATATTGGACCGCAAACTCTTGTGGAACAAACACGTCGAGTCCAAAACGAATAAGTCTAATGTGATATTTTGGTCTACTCGAAGGGTGATTGGTAAAAGATGGGGCTTCCAACCGCAGATTATGCACTGGCTGTATACTGCTGTGGTGAGGCCTATGCTAACCTATGCCTCAATGGTGTGGTGGCCGTCTATGGAGAAGGCCTGCAATCGTATCATGATGAAATGCCAGAGGAAAGCTTGTCTAAGTATTACAGGCGCTCTGAGATCTACTCCCACGGCAGCGATGGAGTGTTTTCTAGGTCTTCCACCATTACATCTGGTTGTGAAGGAGGTAGCTATGAAGACAGCACTCAGAGTCTGGGAACGGGGATAAAGGCGTGATGCTGGACTCTTTAAGGAGCACGCGAGGGCTCTCAAAATGGTGGAGGATGTTAACGCATCCATTCTCCATAGAGGGGACCACGCGGGCATTAGTTTCTGCTTTGACGAGCCCTACAGGGTAGTTGTTCCTGATAGAGATCTATGGTCTTCACCAAACAGGCTTCTTTTGCCTGAAGGTCCCACTTGGTTCACTAATGGCTCTGTGTCATTAACAGGGTCTGGTGCTGGAATTGTGGGACCTCCACAATCGAGCTATCCCTCTGGGAATGAACTGCTCTATAGTGCAGGCTGAGCTGTATGCGATTCTTGTCTGCGCGCTGGAGTGTATTCTCAGGGGATACTCTGGGAAACACATTCATATGTGCTGTGACAGTCAGGGAACACTGAAATCCCTTTCTGATGTAAGAATTGACTCCTTGCTAGTAGGAGAATGCAGGGAAGCTCTGCGTGAGCTTGGGTCAGGCAACTTTGTGAAAGTTGTTTGGTGTCCGGCTCATGCGGAGATACCTGGAAATGAGAAGGCAGATACACTGGCGAAGCAGGGGGCCCGATCATAGTTTGTTGGTCCGGAACCCGCACTGCCAGTCTGTCGGAAATCTGTCAGGAACTTCTTCAGAAGTTGGCTGGACAGAAAGTTTTCCTCGGAGTGGAGCACGGGAGTTGGTCTCAGGCAGTTGAGGCTTCTCATTGAGAGACCTTCATCTGGACCTGAGGTCTGGAGACTCCTGGCACTAGAGAGAAGACAGCTCAGTCTGGTGACCGGCACTTTGACTGGCCACCTGCTGAACAAACATTTTAAGAGAATGGGACTGACTAGCTGCTCGTTGTGCCGGTGGTGCAGGAGCACAGATGAAACTGCTGAACACATTTTGTTCAGTTGTAGTGACCTCACTAATCTGAGGACAACACACCTAGGAAACCCAACACCCACTATTCCTATGGTGAAAGGGACTCCTCCTGGTCGACTTGCGAAATTTCTGTCTGCTTGTCTGCGGGACTGAGTCTCTCAAGCAGTATGCGGAGGAACAATGGGCCACATGGCTCCAGTTCAGCCCGGAGTGGGCACCGCACAGAGAAGAAGAAGAAGATGCCCGTGCTGCCAGCATCAATCCACCTAGTGGAAGCGGTCGACTTCTCACTCTCCCTTAGCTCATACCCATCATTAGAAGTATATAACCTCATAGCCCAGTACTGTCTGCGTTGTTCTGCAGAGTATATCCTGTCACCACCCATGGAGAGGACTTTCTCGGCCCAACCGAGACAGATAAAGCCGCCTTCGAGGACGATTCCTTTAGGCGAGCCAGTCTGTCCCTGATGATACCGGGTATAATGATGGAGAATGCGGGAGTCCCGAGTCCACCATTTTTCACAGAGGCGTGAAAATACCCAAGCGGTGTATCTTTAGGCAATCTCACCCATCGCTTTACTGCCGCTCTAATCTGGAGGTCCAGCTGCTTCAGGACCTTTATGGTGCACCCAGACAATACCAACGAGTGATAATATCTGGGTACCAGAAAACAACGCAAGATCTTAAGGCGTTGTTGCGGCTTAAGTGGAGCTCGTGAAACTCTTAAGAGTTCCACCTCCATTGTGGGGCTGCTCTTTCTCAGTCCCTGAGGGCTTATATTAACTCCCAAGTACCGTCACTCTTCCGTAGGGGCGAGTTGGCGGATGGGGTCGCTACACACTAATAAGGGTTGAAAATCAACCCTTGTTGTAAGGCGACGCGCTCGGCAGCTTCGAGCGCCATAGTCATGCCTACCTTTGATGATGTTAAAAGGCAAATGTCGTCTGCGTAGGCGATCGCGTTTATCGGATCGCCTCCGACACTGTACCCCACTTGAGGAGGAACCGCCCCCAAGACCCTGTTCACCACCAATGCGAACAAAATGCCCGACATTGGATCGCCCTGGCGAACTCCCCTGCTTACCGGGATCTCGTGGGATCTTTTACCGTCACACTCCAAGACAGTTGTACTTCTTGAGTATGTGGCGGCCACGTACCTGACCAGCACTTCAGGTATTCCAGCCTCTGTCATGGCGGATGTTATTGCCCGATGGCTGACGGAGTCATACGCCTTGGCCACATCTAGAGACACTAGATGCAGCTCTTTCAGGTGTTGTCTGGTGTGATGTAGGACGGCTGCCAACACAGAAATGTTTTCGGCACAACCGTCTTCTAGGCATCGTTGCCTCTCATCAATGACCCCTGCCGCCCCCATACCTCTCGCCAATATCTTATGTAATGACGCTATGCTGATTGGCCTAAAATCAGCAGGTTTTACACCACCTGTTTTCTTAGGGACGAATATCGTCCTGCTCGCTAAGGGCTGGTCTGGAAATGATCCCAGATGCAACATGAGGTTGTACAGGAGAGCCCTATGCGCTGGTGGAACTTTACTCCACATGGCGAATGTTACGCCATCAATGCCAGGAGCTGAGTTGTATGGAATTTTCACCGTACTGATCTCGCTTTCACCAATCGGTGAAGCGGTAGCAGATTTTTGCCGATGTTCTGGCAGGGATTCGTGTTGCTGAACTGGAGCCGAGGGAACGGTAAACACTGGTTCCCAGTGGTTCAACATTTCCTCGAGGGATGGATTAGATGTTTCATCCCCTCCGTTCAGAATTTGCTTTGCGGCCCTGGACATGTTCTTCTCAAAAAGATTTTGCATGTCCGCATATTCCTTACGCCTTCTAGTATCTCTATTACTAGGCGGTACAACCCTTCTTTTTCTCGTATACCTCCGTTTTTGTTTTCCATATGATGTTATCATGGCTTTGAGGCAGGCCTCTATCATTCCTGACGTGTCTAGGCCTGTCTCGACCTGTTCTGCTAACGCGACCAGCGCTTGAGAGCCCGGATAGTCGGACTCTCTGACCCTTGGCAATAGTCTCCTTGCCGCTTCAAGGTACTGGTCCGCATTAGGTATAGAGCCACCGAGTGACTCCTGATCACCAATAGTGGAGTCCGGGCTAGGGGACCCCAAGGAGGACAACTCCGTGATGGCCTGTTCCAACAAAGCCCTATAGGCTGGAGTTCTTCTCATGCCTCTCAATAGTCTCAATGAGTCAATTGTTCTTCCTGGGAAGAACTGACTCAGAAAGACATTAACAAACCGGACCTCTTGGCACAGTCTGCTTACCTAAGTCTTGCAGGCAGTGAACTCAGGTATGTACATATGTATATGTATGTTGGTTCTTTTGCTATTAAAATCAAAGGATTTCATTTGTTATTTGTTTTTTATTATAAATATTATTACAATAGTATATTACAAATTTGATACATGATGAAAATTGAATGAATGAAGTGACCTGCTGCTCAAAGTTGAAGTGAATCTATAGATGAAAAAATGAATGGCACGGCATTGAAATGATATAAGGCAAGAAATTATATTTTATTGACATAACTCCAATTATATAATAATCATTAAATAAAATGATTAAATAAAAATTCTTAAAATATTAGGTAAATTAAGTATATTTCGAACATTATCAATGGACCAATCAAGTCATACTTCCAAAAACATATTTATATTTCGATGAACATCTGTGTATGGCACTGGTTACCTTCTTTCCATATTTTTCAAGTTATAATATTGAATTTTTTTTGATAAAAACTTGTTTTTCAAGTGATATTTTCTCTTCGAGATTTGGGAGCCACGGAATAAAAAAAAATATCAGAGTTAATTAGACATTGAAAAGCTTTTTAAACCTTTTTTTTGATCGAAATTTTTAGGGAATACTTGTCGATCCAATTCTGTTTTTCAATTTGATTGTTGTCCTAGAAATTTTTAAAAATGAATAATTCCACGTCGAATGAACATCGGAGTATATGTTGGGAATTCAAATAAATTGCCTGAAAATATAAATTTTCAATAGAAATGTGTGAAATTAATCTGATTAACTATTGTCAATAGTAAAATATTTCAATTTTTTTCATGAGAAATTATTCCATATTCTTAGCGAATGATTAAACAGGGCCACGAGGAACTACACATACTCCTCCCACGTATGAAGAACTTCAATGAGAATTAAATTACCATCAGAAATTACCTCATCACCTTCGTTAGTCACAAACAGAGTGATTCGTACATATGCGTCACTTTTCATGGGAAATTATGCTATTACTCACGGGTCGCTCTGGGAAACTGAAAATCTAGGTCCTCTTCGAAACTTCGAAATCTGTTATCAATCAAAATTTAACGTCAAAGTAAAAAGTAGAGTCTCGTTAAAACTACACGCATGCTGTTGTCCAACTAACCACCTTGAAGCATCTGACCTTGTCGGCTCGCATTTCACTGTACAACAACGCAAGCGTGCTCTTTCCAGATTTTTTCACACTTCGGTGCTGGTAAATGAATTAATCTTATTAGGTATTAGGCCCATTTTCAATGATCGCGCTGATCCTACCCAAGTCGAGGCTATAATATCAGGTACAAAAAGAAAGCAAATTATTCAGTGGATCGAAATTTGATACTAAAATTTGAGAGCCCAAGGTTTCCCAAAAGTTTGGGAAACAAAAAAGATATTGAACGAAAAAAGGGACATTTACGCGCGCGACTGGAACGCCTCGACCAAATTCTCGCGCGACAGGACTGCGCGACAAACCGTTGCAAAAAAGAATTTACACGCGCCACTCCTTACAGCGCGAAAAACACTCGCGATTTCGCGCGCGACTGGAGCGTAAGTGTAAAGTGTCTGTATTAGTTGTTAGCTGTTAGTGAACCGAAACTGGTACAATAAGTAAGGATGTCATATATGGTTCATCTTTCTGGCCAGAAAGAGTTGGTGTCAAAATATTCAATTTTCAAATACAATCAGTCAATTGGTCATTCTGTGGAATGTTGGAAAAGATAATCGAATCCCTTGAAACCATGTAGAACATAGCAGCATTATAATAATTTTCTGAGGAAATAGTTCTAACATCAGAATATTCCTTGTACAGAAACTAGCAATAAGAACTATATACCAGATGAAATATAGACAATCATGCAGAGGAGTTTTCAGAAGATATTCTTTGCATAATGAAGTGCCTCTTATTTCTACAAGCTCATAAAGAAATTTTCGACCATTATGGAAATTTAAACAACACTAGAAGAATGCATCAGCTAACATTCTCACAAAACAACACCCGATACATTTGCCTGAGATCGTACAATTCTTTGCAGAATATTGCCGGCCTCAGAAAGTTCAGAAATGAGATTCAAGACCTACTAATCAACTGTGAACCATACACATTGCAGGGGTTCTTGGAAGCAATGGAGAGACTAAGATGAGCATGTAGTATATATCAGTATGATTTGACACATATCTCTATTGTTTTAACATTTGTGATAACAATTGCAAGAATGTGAATAATAGTATATTATTTCATAAGGAGGAAAAGTGTCACTTTTCATGGCGAGCTTGTGTTTACCTTGAGGCAGGTAATTGAGAGCGAGCCATGACAAGTCACTTCTCCTCCGAATGGAATATGATTTTTTTTCAAACGCTTTGAAATTCATTAAAATCTGGAGATTAGATTTTATATTTACGATCGTTATAATTGAGTGATCAATAGAAAGTTTGCCTAGTTACGGTTGTCTCGCAAAATTAATTTTGATAATTAATTACCTTACGGCGTACGGAAATGTAATTCATCGTTGACGTAGCACATTTCCCTACAGCTGAGGGAAAGTAGAACTTTTTGATGATCCTGTCAGTCAAAATATGACGTTCTTTTTGTACGTTTGAAAAAAAAATTATTATTATGTCTCACTGAATGGTGGAAGGACAAGGATCAAATTCGAAACTATGGAATTGAGGGATTTCAACTAGCAAGCTTCTATTGTCGATATACAAATAGATATGGATATTCCACAATTTATGTAAAACAGAGCACCACCTAAAAAATGATCTGATTAATATGTCAGTGGAAAGAATAATCGAGATTTTTGCCATCGACTAGAAACTGTGAAAGAATCTCATACTGTGCTATCATCTACACAACAAGCAAGTATTTTATAGAATAAATTGAAGAGGTTCTGAATGCTGTTGTTGGACCAAGAAATCAGTTATTATTGAAGGCAATTTGAACATATGCTTGTTAAACCTGGACAATTAGGACACATTTTCCTTTAATGACTTACTAGGCTCTCATGGCATCCATCTAACCTTACTGGAACCCACAAGAACAAGAGCTACTCATAAATGATGTTTAGATGTTAAATAATGAAGAACAGTATGCGTCTTAAACTATAAGAACAAGAATGTCTGACCACGAAACAGCACAAATATCAACAGTATCCATACAAAACGCAGAAATTACGAAATATCAATAAAAAAGAATAAAGTCAACAGAGAGTACTGCTACTTAGTAGAAGCACTGAAATATGTGGACTGGAATGTTTAATAGAAAATATATATGCCCACTCAAGAGAATTCCTTCTTTTTTGAGCATATTAGGACTGAGAACGAAAACATGAGAAAATGTATGAATGAAACTTGAAAGATGGACCAGAACACTATAGGCCAATAAGACAACTTGCAACTTTGTTGAAAATCTTTGAATTCGTGGTGAGTAATCAACTAATTGCTTTTCTTATTGATTCTAATGAAATAGAGGATGATCTTCAGAGACTCTTGTCTTCCACAAAGCTGCAATGCACAACATGCAAATATCCAACATCAAAACAAAAACACTTTGTCTAAATATCCCCTTAGAAGCAAGCTTGTAATCAAAGACAGGAGGAAATTCGTATAAGAAAGCACAAGATAGGAATTAGGAAAAGCTTATGTCCAGACGAATATGAATGGAAGCTAAAAGAGAATGATAAGAAAAATCGTAGACAAATCTGAGGAACTGGTAATGGAATTTGAATATCTGGCAGTGAGACAATACTGCTGTCAGAACATGACCAGGGAAGAAGGGGATTAAGCAAATAAAGCTAACAGAAATGCCACGCCCTAAAACCTAGTTTAGACTACGCCAGTATTTTAGTCGAGTGGAGAGATTTCAGTAGCTATTAAATTACTTATTTACCTACTCAACTGAATTTTTGGTGTTCAGATTGTTTAGTAACTAAATTGCATGCTTTTCGACTGAATTACTAGCGTAGTCTGAACAAGGCATAAGCACTTATAGTTACTATGTATTCATTCAACATTCAACCTTTTCTGTTCGTTGTTGCATTCTGTTAGTTATTTGTTGCCTTCATTTCTCGCAAGAACTATATTTAGTTTTCATGAAATTGCCGATAAATATTTTTCTGCTGTTCAGCTGCATTCGATTCATAGCATAATGTTACATTAAAAGATGAGATCGAGGGAATTGAAAATCTATAAACAGAGAATTGTTCTTCAAAATATAATATATGACTAAGAAGTATGTATAGTTCCTCGTAACACACCCTGTGGAGTAATGTATAACATAGTATATCGCCTTTGAATCAGTTTTTTAAGGAAAATACTTCAGTTAATGATTTACCATCTCCTCAATTTTTGTCCGTCCACTAAAATAGAATGCATATTAATTTTTTGAAATAAATTTAAGAAACTTCGATACCAGAATTCCTCCACATTATAATCCTCTTCCTGTATTAACAAATCTATACATTGTAGCATTCAATTTTAAGGAAATTAAGGCCGATTCCTATTAGGAATATATATTTTGAATACCTAGTTTGATTGATTTTCCAATACAGGAATGTACTTGAAAATACCAAGAAGTATAAAATTTTAAAATTGGATTACTTTCATAAAATATTTGCCTCAATGTTAGTTACTCCCAAAAATATCAAAATACATTCTATAACCAGTCTTGCTTTGTATTGTGGATTTATGGACCAGTTAACCTAGTTAATCTTAGCTCTCCTTCCCTATCTTAAAATGTGCTGGGCTGCTGGTCAACACCTCACACCACGATCAAGTGATCACCACTTACATCTGCTTAATTTAGTGTCCTCAAGATATGAGGGCGTTGGTCATCTAAAAATGCATATGTAATTGATAGAACTTGACACCAAAATTCAACATACTCGAAATAACTGTATGGAGATATTGGAAAAATAGTTATTTTTCCATTTAATTTCAACAGCATGTATCTTTTTAACGAAACCGAATTTTGAGAAGTGGTATCTGAGAAGAGCGTTTCATTTACTAAATATGTGTGAAAGTCAAAGATTCAATCTGTATCCTCATATTTCAGATTTTTTTTTGTGTGAGTCAATTTAAGATTCGAGTCAGAAAGCATCTTTGAAACATTACTGGAGAAATACAAAATATAATGTGAAGGAACCTTAGTTTAATTGAAAAGGAAGTTTGAAAGCTCATCATCAACATAAAATTGGATGACTGTTCAGGGGACCCACTTTTGGGTACTGTAAAGAAATTTTTCTAAAATCCTTCAGCAGAAATAGGAGCACAGCCTTGTTTTTGAACATATAAAAGATTCAGGAGAATCATATTAATGTAATTTTTGATAAGTGGTAATCAGATGTAACACTCATTCTTTGATAAATATATTTTTCTGATCTTCACCAAATTGGAAACCTCTCTTCACAACATGACAGCTGTTGATCGAGAATTCATTAAATTAAGATCATATCATCAATAGGAATTTTTATGTTACTGAGAGTTTTCCTCTTACGTCAAATGCTTGAGTTCGTCATTTTTGTGAGTGATATTTTAGTTGGACGTCAGTCAAACATTATTTGCATAAGTGAGTTGACCTCTTTGAAAGATGCTCCTACGTTCCCAGGTGCAGTTTGTTTTTTGGCAATGAGGGATCGAAGGCTAAGGAGCACCTCATGACACTTGATTGATTTTCTATAACGTTCCTCACGTGGTATGTCCACTCCAAAACTCCCAGCAGGGGACTGCACGTTACTTTTAATGACTGGGCCAAAATGCCTCAAGATCAACTTCAGAGTGTTGAGTCCCGTCAAAATGTACCTGAAAAAAAAAATCTTCAAATTAGGTAGATAAAATATCATCAAAGGTCATATATGATCTGAACTTTGCGGAAATGAGCAGTTTCCATGTTATGGACACTAGAAATCATTGGAAAAAGATTTATGGAAATTTTGGAATCCAAAAAACAGAAAATAAACTGTTGAAGTTCGGACAAGCAACAAGAAAACTCATTTTGGAGAGCTGTCCATACAACATAGAAGAATTCTTTTCCAGGGTACATATTTTGGAGTGAAAATAACAGTAGAATTGGTTTCATTATATCATTTCATCATTATATATATTTTTTTCTATTGACGATCCTCAACACTTGAATGTATGAATTCAAGCAAATAAAGCATAATAAATAATAATGATAAAACTGCTAAGAGCAGTAATCAATAAGCCTCAAAATCAACACGCTTTTATTTAGGGTAAAAACACAGAGACAGTAATATTCCCAACTTACGCCAGTCTATTCTTGATGACTTAGAGAAAGGTCTTATTCCTTCGGGACTATTCCTAGATATATCTAGAGCCTTCGACTGCATTGACCATGAGAGATTACTTCAGAAACTTGAACTCTACGGGATTAGAGACAGACAGCTTCTTCTTATCAAAAGCTACCTATCAAATAGGAGACAACGTGTATATCTTAGGGCAGCCAAGAGCGACTTCGACTCTTCAGAGCGCCTTGTTGAAATCGGGGTGATACAGGGCGCAACATTAGGGCCAATACTTTTCATAGTATACATGAACGACCTTCCCGAAATAGCCGTGAGTAATAGAGAGAAAGCTGTAACATATATAGATGATACGAACTTCCCCATCCTGTCAGCAAGTGTATCAGATCTTCGAGGTGGCCTGTCCTCGGCGTTCGATAGAATTTTCTCGAGTCTCGAAAGATAAAAATCGTCTAGCGTACCAAGAAAAATTCGAAATTTCAGAGACCGTTGAAATCTCACCGAAATCATCGACAAAATTCCTTGGCGTAATACTGGATGCAAACCTCAAGTGGAACCTCCATATTGATAAACTATGCAGTAGACTCAGTACAGTACAGTATTTTCGTGCTAAGCAAACAGGTTTGAATCGGTCTACTCAATACTGTCCACTTCTACGATTTCCAGTCCCTGATAAGTTATGGCATAATATTTTGGGGATTTGCTCCAACACTGAAAAAGTCTTTATTTTACAAAAGAGGGTACCGACGCTGATGCTGAAGAAAAGCTACAGAGAATCTTGCAGAGGCGCATTCAAAGAAAAGAAGATCCTTACAGTATATGGCCTCTGTGTACGTAGGTTGCCTTTTATATTTCGGGATTAGAGAACAAAAACGGATACTAGTCATTCGGTGCCAAGTCAGGACTATATGGCGGATATTTAATCAAATCGACGTTTTGAGTGCTCAAAAATGCAGTTGTTCGAGCTGATGTGTGCAAGCTCGAATTGTCGTGGTGGAGAGAGATCCGTCTTCGGCGGTTGGTTTTCCTCATTTCTTGGAAGACAACTGACAAACAAATGGTTGTGTACCACTCATAATTGACTGTTCTGCGTTTTTCTAGTGGTACGGTTGCAACATGTCCAGTTTTTCCTAAAAAACAGGCGACCATTTGCTTGGAAGTGGAAGTGCAGGAACAAGTTTTGTGGGGTTTGGCTCATCTTGAAACAACCATACAGTCGACTGTTTTTTTTACTTTCGGGCTAATACGCGTAAATCCACGATATGTCACCTGTCACGATCTCATAGACGTTTTTTGAAGCATTGCGATCATATTTTTCGAGCATTTCTTTCGACCAATCGACACCAGCCTTTTTTCGAACGATTGGCAAACTTTGTGGGATCCAACGCGAACAAATGTTCATGCAATATTGAATGTATGCTGGTCCCACTAATGCCTAAGGTTGTCTCAATCTCACGATAGGTCACATGACGATCTTTCAATATCAGATCGCGCACAACATCAATGGTTTTCGGAAAAACAACTGATTTTGGGCGTCCTTAACGAAATTCTTTTTGGAGCGGACTATGACCTCGATTGAATTCGCCATACCATCGATAAACACTGGTCCTCGATGGAGCTTCATCGCCAAAAATTTAATTAAGTTCATCGATGCACTGTTGCTCAGTTAATTCACGTCGAAAGTGGTAAAAAAAATCATACGAAAATGTTCACGATTAAATTGCATTTTTTGGCCGAGATGAATCTTTTAAGTTAATGTAAACAATACAAATCTCGCTCGTATGTCAAAACGTTCTGAGTACGTATAACAAAAAAAATAAGTCTAACTCTTCGATAGAGTGGTCAGTTTCCAGATTGCAACACTAGGGTTCTCCAATCCCGAAATATAAAAGACAACCCTCGTATTAACTCCCGTTATTTCTACGCAACAACTCAAATATATTCGCCGGGTGCAGACGTCGAGAAGATGCGAGAGGTGGTTCCTTACATCTATCCTAAACATTCCCTTAAGATGTATGAGAGAGGTGCATTCTATATGGCAGTATATGGGAATGAAATACTACAACGCCTTACTGAAGGAATACCAAAACATCACAAGTATAAAGAATTTCAAGCAGAAAATATTCAGTTATTTGGTTGATAGTGAACCCTACTCAATGTATGAACTTCACATGAACTAAATTTAATTCTTTTCGACTTACTCTACTTTTATTAACTCTGTAGAATCACTGTGAGAATGAATAAATATATTATTATTATTATTATAAATGTCGATTATAAACCTTCCTTATTCTACTAGGCAAGTCAATAGAGCAGATAAAGGGTGATTCTTTGACAATTATCGTAGAAGAGAACCGTGAGTTTGGGGGTACGCGGGGTGGTCTGTGGTTGTTTAGTGATATGTTTTCGACTCTCAAATATGATTACTTTTCTTGTAATTCCGAAAAAACACCACAAAAACGGTGTTTTTTAGTTTTTTGCTCATAAAATCTGAACCAATGGAGCGATGCTGACACTAACAATAGAATTGTGGAGAATGAAAAGACAAAGAAAATGAGTTCTAGTGCAACTCAATAGGGACCTTTACACTTACGCTCCAGTCGCGCGCTCCAATCGCACGCGAAAATCGCGAGTGATTTTCGAGCGCGACTGGAGCATGTACATTTTTTGAGCGCTCGTACAACTTACACGAGGGCTATATCATTTCGTCACGATGTCTGTATTTTTCGAATTTTGAGCCGAAAATGGTCTCAATCGACTATGTTCGACTCACTGATGACGAATCCGTCGAAAAATTCGAGTCTGTCCGTCCGGCCGTCCGTCCGGCCGTAAGCACGATAACTGTCGAACGGATCAACCTAGAGACTTGAAATTTTCAGTGTGGGTTCAGTTCCCGAATGCCTCGGTTAAGTTCGTTAATGGGCCAAATTCCACCAGGGGTTCCGTAAATATGGCCGTTCAAAGTTTTGTCCCCCTGATTACTTGAAAACTACAGATTCGATCAAGATGAAATTTGGCACTCAAATGGAGAATGAGGTGTTTAAGGTATATGTGGAATTTTGTCCAGATCGCATGACCAGAACCATAGAAACCATAGAAAATTGTTACTTTTGAACGGAAAGGCCTAGGGACTTGAAATTTTCAGGATAGGTGTGGATCTCGAATGTCGTGATCACGTTCATCTATGAGCAAAATTATACAAGGGGTTTCGTAAATATGGTAGTTTGAAATTTAGTTTTCTTGATAATTTCCAAACTACATATTCGATCGTGACGAAATTTTGTATACTTATGGAGAATGATATATTCAAGCTACATTTCTCTAGATCACATGACCAGAACCATAGAAACCATAGAAAATCATAACTTTCGATCGGAAAGGCCTAGGGACTTTAAATTTTCAGGATAGGTGTGGATCTCGATTGTCGTGATCACTTTCATCTATGAGCAAAATTATACTAGGGGTTCCGTAAATACGGTCATTTGAAATTTTGGTTTCTCGATAATTTCGAAACTACGGATTCGATCGAGATGAAATTTTGTATTTTAATCGAGAATGATATATTAAAACAATATTTTGTCCAGATCTCATGACCAGAACCATAGAAACCATAGAAAATTGTAACTTTCGAACGGAAAGGCCTAGGAACTTGAAATTCTCAGGGTGGGTTTGGATCGCGAATATCGCGGTCATGTTCATCAATGAGCAAAATTAAACTAGGGGTTCCGTAAATATGGCCGTTCAAAATATTTTTTTGCTGATAGTTCCGAGAATACTGAGCGGATTGGGATGAAATTTTGCACCTTGCTGAGTAATAATGTATTCAAACTACGTGCAAAATTTTGTCCAGATCGCACCACCAAGACCATAGATACCGTAGAAAATTCTACCGAATTATCGGAAAAAATTGATCAGCTGAAGCACTGACATGAAGTCTGGAGTTTCGCCTAAGTTTCAGAATTTTTCTGACAGCTGTCGAAAATTTCTTCAATTGATTTCTGAAACTGGAAAATGCGAATCTACCTACAAGGTGCATGTACGAGCGCTCAAAAGCTCCTGCCTTCACGGCAGTGCTTTTCGTAATTGTTTTTGCAACGGTTTTTCGCGCAGTTCTTGCGTGTGCTTGGAGCGCCCAAATTGAAATTACTCAATAAACTTCATAATTGGCCGAGTTATGAAGTTTTGAAAAAACGCCGATTTTTACGGTTTATTCGGCTTTCCTCCGGCAATGAAGACCCGATTGAATTGCCTCAGCACTAATTTTCTTCGTATTTTCATTCTCTACAATTCGTCTGTTGGAAGTATCAGCACCGCTCTATTGATTCAGATTTTACAAGCGAAAAACTGAAAAAACACCGTTTTTTTAGATGTTTCTTCGCAATTACAAGAAAAGTAATCATCTTTGCGAGTCGAAAACATATCACTAAACATCCACGGACCACCCCACGTAACCCCTCACTCGCGGTTTTCTTCTACGATTTTTGTCACAGAATGACCCTTTATCTGCTCTATTGCCTGGTCTACAACGCCGTCGCGCGCGAATTTGATCGATTCGTTCCAATCGCGCGCGACTAGAGCGTAAGTGTAAAGGTCCCTATTCGGGTCATTATTACTGTTGGAAAGCCAGAAAAACCGCGAAAATCAGCGTTTTTTCAAAAATTACAAGAAAAGTAATCATATTTGCGAATCGAAAACATATCACTAAACATCCACGGACCATCCCACGCACCCCCCCCACTCGCGACAAATCTCTAACAATCCGAAAGATAAAAATCATCGGAGATGACCTCAAAAACATCGTAGAGATTTCGTCCTGAATTCAATTAGGTATATCACTATTCGTGGCTCACCGGCCCGACCTCTTGGCGGAAGGTGGCGAAAATGAGTCTCCGATACTCTTTTATGAAAAATTCCACTGTCGCAAAAATCCTTATTTATGGAATCGAATATTCATACACCTAGATATTATGGGTCGATTATATTGGGCGAGTTTACAAGCTGCTAGTGAGCGAATTTAGAAGCTACTAGTGAACTCGCCCAGTGTAATCATGTTCACTAGCCAACTAGCAGATTGTGAACAATCTGGGAGTAAAGTTGAAAGATGGGCTACTTTACTCGCTGGCGTTTTGGATTTAGGCTAGTGAACTAGCCGTGTGTAGTCATAGTTGCTAATAAACTATCTACTAGGTGGTTCCTGCTTTTAAGAGGCTACAAAATGTCGACGGAAATAGTTCGTGTCTGAGCCATTTTTTTAGCTAATGCCATCAAAAAATAATAAAAAAAAAAGAAAAGCAGAAAAGGAAGAGGATTGTGTGAGTAAAACTATGGATAGGCAGACAGGTGAGATGTATGGTGCATCGAGCAGTTTACTGAAAGAGTTGAAGGACGAAGACGTTTCGGCTTATCCATTCTTCCAATTAACTGTTTTTCATTGAGTTCTTTATAAAGAGGTCGAAGATGTTCACTTTTTAATTTTGTGTTGCAATAGTCCTTGTCTTTTATATTCCATAACAAATGGTACTACTGGTAGACATTGAAAAATTCCACAATATTATTCACGCTCCTCTTGATTTTCCATGGGTTCTATGTAAAGACATATTTTCATACCCTGAGAAAGTACATAATACGCCGGGTACAATTTCCGCTATGATTTGTCTGCGCCTTAATGGTTCGAAAAAGACGATCGCGCTGTATTCGGTAAGGTTCAAACCTTAAGTATCTTCTCTGATTCGTAGGAAATACCCTCTGCGGTTAGAACTATGCGTCGCGGTCTTATTGTCAGATCATTCGTCTTACGGAACGTCGAAAATTCAGTTCAACCTCGAACAGATTATTATTTGGTCGGATTCATCTTTGTTTCCTCATTTCATTGAGTCACCATCTTATCCAATCTAGCCTTCCAGAAGGGCCACTAAAAACGACATTGTAATTTGCGGAGCATTGCCTTAAACGAAGGAACCAGACATGCAAACGAAAGAAATTGAACTAACCATAAAAGGACTTAAAACAGGAAAAAGCACAGGACAGAATACCGAACGAGGCCATGGAGCACATATTTGACGCAACCAAACACATAATGACGGACATATACAACAAGTGCATGACATACGGACGATTTCCCAAGGTATGGAAGAACGCTAAAATAATATAGATACCAAAAAAAGACGCTACACTGAAACCAATAAGCCTTCTTCCTGCCTTGGGAAAGGTACTAGACAGACTGATGAACAGAAGACAACAACACTGGCTAGAAAACAAAAACGGACTGGACAATTGACAATATGGGTTTACGGAAGGACGATCAACGATTGACGCTATTGACGAAGTTATACGAACAATACAGACGAACAAAGAAGACGACAAACACCAACTGTTGGTAGCACTGAACCTGCGGAACGCTTTAAACAGGGCATGGACACCGTATATAAGGAGGGAAATGGAGGCAGCTCGGGTGCCGGAAGCGGTCCGCAGGCTATGCGAAGACTTTTTAACGGACAGGACGATAACGAGTGGACCAGTGACGAGGACGATGACGAAAGGTTGCCCATAAGGATCATGCCTTGGACCAACCCTGTGGCTACTTGTCATGCAGGGTTGGTTCAGGCTAATGGACGAAACTAACGAGACATGGAGAACGGACGAGGCAATAAGACGACAAATAGACATAGAATTCACGGACATCCTCGCGACCTACCTAGCGTTTGCAGACGATGAGTTCATACTTGTGAGAAGCAACTCCGCAAAGCAAATTGAAAAAAAGTGGACATGCATATGGAACGGCTGCAAACGCTGGGAAAGTGAGAGCGGGGTGAAACACAACGAGGACAAGACGGAAACAATGTTCATTTTCAAACGACGGAACATAAGACCACCGACAGTGAAGACCGGAGACAGAACACTACGACACAAGGACACGATAAACTACTTAGGACTAACGATTGACAGAAAACTGACATACTTACAACACGCTAAGGACATACGAAACAAAATATGTAGGACAGCCACAAAATTACTTAGGACAACGTAATGAATCCGGCTGCGTTGTATGCCTCTGAAATATGGGGCATCAACGCAGAACGAGCTTCATTGAGAAGACAGACGGACGCTACACAAAGACCTTTGCTTCTGCTCATCAACAGGACATACCGTACTGCTCCAACAGTGGCATTGCAAGTGCTGGCTGGGGTACCACCTTGGTGGCCAAAAGCAAAACACAGACATAAAGACTGGACCGAAAACAGGGAACAGATAAGGACAATGAAAACGATGACAATAAACAGGATACACTCATCACAAAGACAACGATACACACCCTTTGGTACCACAATAAATAAAATAAAAAACAGAGGAACAAAACAACCAGACAGAACATATTGACAGAGTGGCAACAAAACTGGGAAGGGGAAGAACGAGGACGAGAACTATACAAACATTGCAAACAGACCGGGACAGACCGACTTGTACTAAACTTTAAAGCACAAAAACTAGTAACGGGACACGGAAATATGAAAGGATACATACAAAGGTTTAAACTGCAGGAAACAGACGGAAAATGCACAAGCAACGGACAGGTCGAAGACGCACGACACATAAGATTGCACTGTACACTTACAAACAGAAACGAGATAAGACGAACAATAAAGGACAAATACGGAGACCTAACGTTAACACTGAGAAAAGACGGTAAACCAAACGAAACAGACATACAAAAAATAAATGAATGGGCAGAAGAAGCCATAATGGATACTTAAATTAACGGACAGACGGACAAGGACGAACAGGCTGCAGAACACCATCTGAATGCAGCCACACACAGCTAAAGCCGCAAGGCGGGAAGCTGGCACAATAATCAAAGCCCAAGGGGCTCTTCTGATCACATCCTTATTTTGGACTCTCGAACTACATTCCTTGGTCTAGGCTCACGTCACTCGGTTGAGCGTAATCATAAAGTCAATCATCCGGTTGGGACATAGAGGTGCCTCAGAAAGCCCTAATTCTCTCACACCTTGCATTGATTAGTTTGAGGGATTTTCGGCCATTTTGGCCATCTTCGGAGATCGATTTCGACCGCTTGCGGCGAAATATGGAAACACGAATAAAAAGCGGCGAGGGGGCTTATATGTGATGTAATTGAAGAAGACTTGACAAACTAAGTTATTATTTTCAAATTAATAAGAATTTTAGTTTCGCTACCTTATTCCTGAAGTTCGTTCGAGGAACAGAAAATTTTATATCAACAAAATGTAACCTGAATTCGAATTTTTGAAGACTTACGGTTCATATTTGCTCAGCAAGAGGTCTTCCACTTTTGGTAGAATACATACACATACATCCAAGCTCCATATTGAACTGAAAATAAAACTTTCAATTACCACTATTGAAATCATTATGTCCATAAACAAAGAATAATCGTTATGAAATCGATTTTACTTGTGAAATGAATGTGATCAAATCAGATAAATTTACCATTTTGTACTGTCTGGTCATGCAGTTACCAAAATCTTGGGACACACTGTAGCCTAATTCCAACACTCTGATTTCGAATATGTAGTCGTCTCCTCCATAGTTTTTATCGTTGTGGGATATAAATGATCGAAACCGTTTTTCTATTGCATCACTCAAACTGAATTTAGGGCTTGAGTGAATATCATAAAAATGTTAATAAAAAACAAATGTCAGGAATCGGACCTTATACACTAGACCGCAAAATTAACCGGAAAGGAAAAATTTCAATCTTCAATAACTCTCAACTTTTCAAGACCAATTTCAATAATTTTTTGACAGGTTGCTGATGCTTTCATCTTCACCATGCCCTGATATCGATTTCACGAACAGGATATATAGATACGTTCAGATACATGGTAGCACAAAAAATTGCATTTTACGCTCAACTTCAAAACATCCTGTAGAAAAATTAAGAAACTGAATGAGTTGAATGAGTACGATATTTCCGAGTTCCTACGGCATTTTCAAGTACCATCTTTTCTGAACAATTCGTTTTTTTTTCATTCATACCGATATCTCAATTCTTGAAGAAAAAACGCAGGTTTTAAGGAAATAATGCAATGATTTTTTATTAGCTACAAAAAAATTGCAAAATATCACAGGCCATAGCAGTATTGTGATATCTTTATTAAAATCGAGTATTTCCTTGACGAGACTCAATTAAAGTACCAACCGCGTCCTGATGCGACTCGTTCGGGCTAAAGGAACTAAAGTTTGAAACTCGTTGTAGTTCTACCTAACTCTCTTTCCTTGTGTATGCCACACATCAATAGGGTTGAGATCCAGACTTATTGTGGCCCGTCCAATACTTGCACGTCGGCTTCGTTCAAATATTGCCTGGTTATTTGTGCTATATGTGCGGTCGAGCATTGTCGTGCATAAGCAGAAAATTTTCTCCTATAAAGGGTATATCAGGTACCACATGTTCTTCTTAGCACTATCTTATGTATTTATTAGCGTCAATACCTCCCTGAAGTGTAACTTTTGAGCAAGTAATAGTATCTGTAAACAAACGTGCTCTCTCCTATAACTCCCTGTCTCTGTGCTTCAGGACAAGCCGATTGGCCGAAAGGGAACAGTTCATTATTGGTATTGAGGGGAGGTCACTTGAATAATTTTGACTTCCTAATTAGCGCAAAACATTCCCAGGCGCTTTTTCTTTGAGAAAATAGCATTTCCCGGCCTAGTCCGGGAAGAATAACATCGTTGTTATCATTGTCCATATGAAATCTTCGAAAAGGGGGCATTTTTTCAAAGAATTGAAAAATTGTCGAAATGGCTACAAATTCACATAACATGTCAAATACCTATAATACGGGACGACGTTGTAATGTATTTAATTAGCTTTCATTAGAGACCAGAAGGGTACTTGGAGACAAAACATTCCATGTAATATTCATAAATTTACTTGTTACGTTTAGGAATAGTATCAGACAAATGAAGGACCCAGTGGCAGTAACATTATATTTGGATCGTGAAGATCAGCTAATCTTGAATGGAAAGCCATTTTAGGACCATAGTAGAACGGGTCTTAATAATTCAGACAGGCTCGAAGCAGGTTCTGTTGTGATAATCAAAGAACGAAGAATTAAAATACTAATTGAAGTATGTAAAAATCGCGGTCTCACAGAAAATGAAAATTTTCTCCAAAAATGCAATCAAGAGACATAGCTTTGGAGAACAAAAGACCCATTCGGTGTAGTTCCCGGAAGGCTAACCGAGCCATAAAGAACTCAGTTCAAATATACAGCTGTGTTAACGTACAAGCTTCAGTTCCTCGAGTAGGGGATTCTGCTTTCCAATCATAGA
This sequence comes from Aphidecta obliterata, assembly GCA_963966015.1. Classification (NCBI taxonomy): domain Eukaryota; kingdom Metazoa; phylum Arthropoda; class Insecta; order Coleoptera; family Coccinellidae; genus Aphidecta; species Aphidecta obliterata. The sequence continues at coordinate 9,336,604 of OZ014430.1, read as the reverse complement.
CAAGATCATCAAGTGAACTGGCAACTGCTATCACTGGAGAATTTCGCCAGCAGCAAAGCAAACTGCTCTTTACAAAAGAAGTTAGGCATGAGGCATGTGAAAATAAAAGAAATTAATAATAAATACGTACTATCTGTCGTTGAGAACTCCTAAGATGTCAACTAAGACGTGTAAGTCTCCCATGGCGACGGCCATTTCTAATGCCGCTTTGATATCTTTACTTAAAAATTCGTTCACAGATAAATGCAAATTTCTCTGCCTATTGGCTATCACAGATATCGTAGGTTCATGTCCCTTTGAAATAACTCCAAGAAGTTCTCCTCCAGACATATTAGGCATTTGGTTCGGGAAACTAAACATCGAATGATTTTTCTGAAAAAAAAATCACAATATCAATAAACATATTTTCGAATCTATATTCTAGTTTACTTATGATTCATTAAAGTTCTATTTCAGAAGAATTAAAAAAATTATACGAACGATTTTTATAAACGCTTTATGTTTTACACAAACGTTTATTATTTCCACATTATTTCGTTCTCTCTTCACTCTCGCAAATATAATACAAGCAACCATTGCGTTAAGGGGTGATCTGACTTGTTGACAGTCAAACGCGGTCTGCAGTGGCGTCAAAAAGTTCATTTTGTTTTTATGATGAAGGAAGCTCTAATAATTGAGGTAGAAAAGAGCTGTGGCAAAACATCATCGAATTGAAATTTAGATAATCTTGAAGCTCTTCACATACACCAGGGCTGTTCCAAAGCATTGTGCTTGGTACTTTTGAAAGCCCTTGAAGCCCTTTTGTGCTCCCAAGCACTGTGCTCCCGAGCACTTTTCCAAAGCAGTGCTTAGTGCTTGGTAATTGAAGCACTTCGGCAAAAGGCTTAGTAAGTGCTCGAAGTGCTCCCGAGCACTTCTGTGGATTAACAAGCACTAAGCCCTTTCCCAATCTTGTAATGATATTCAGTACAGTGAAAACTGATCGATATATTTATGAATACATATTATTTCAACCAACGAGATCCGGAGCCTTTGAAACATGTTTCTCCAACACTCATAGTTCTCGACATGCTCAAAGTGATAATCGAATTTGGGACACCCTATACATCATTTCTGACCTGTTAATATCATATATCATATAACAGCTTAGCAAAATAGGTACAATTTTTCTTTCGATCAAAATAACCTCACCTTCAACAGTTTTTAAAAAAGAGCTAAGGCTTAGTGCTCGAAATATCGAATTAGTTTCGCAAAGTGCTTAGTAATCGCGAGCCTTTTGTGGAAATTGGTGCTTAGTGCCCGCGACTCGGGGGCTCTTTTTTCCAAGTGCTTAGTGCTCGAAGCACTAATATTCAGTGCTTGGCACAGCTCTGACATACACGATATCCATACTCGAACATTAATTGATTATTAATAAAAAGAATCCAAACTTTTTCAGTTCAAGTACAAGTTCTAAAACACGCCTTGATCTACTAGTTGTCAACAACATACTGCTCTCTTGCCGTTTTTCAGGATACTGGTTGAAAGTGTGGTTTTCGATTCCTAGTTTACCGCATTCACCGTACGACAACGTGGCTTTCATCACCGGACTTGGTGTGATTGTCACTTAAGGTTGTACACTACTTTCATTTGCCCTATGCTTCACAGTGTTAACTGTGTCAATAATGGCATGTTGAATACATTTCATTTTTTGAATGTTCATTCAGGGGTGTATGCACAAAAGTTCTGTTGAACGTTTTCGAAAAATTCAATATTTTTCCGTGTAATAATCCAATTTGAAAATGGGAATATTCATAAATAAACATATATCCAATTTGGAAGGTGGTTGATTAAGATCGAATAAACAGATCAATGGCCATTGTCTTAAATTTGGATTAAACGCCCCTCAAATAGCTCCACCTCTAAATTTCTGAATAACCAATGACAGTGGACAACACCCTTCAATTGTGATTTATGGCCTAGCAGTTAGCATTCGAAGACGGTTGGATTATTTATGACATGTTTTTCAGAACAAAAAAGGGTTTTGGATATTTGTGTTGCCACAGAACACTTTTCGTGTTTTTTTATAAGCCATTTTTGAGCTCTCGTACTACTTACACGAGGGCTATATCATTTCGTCACGATGTCTGTATTTTTCGAATTTTGAGCTGAAAATGATCTCAAACGAGAAGGTTCGACTCGCTGATGACGAATCCGTAGGAAAATTCGAGTCTATCCGTCCGTCCTTCCGTGAGCACGATAATTCTCGAACGGAACAACCTAGAGGCTTGAAATATTCAGTGTGGTTCAGTTCCCAAATGCCGGGGCAGAATTCCAACAGGCGTTCCGTAAATATGTTCGTTGAAACTACCGATTCGATCGTGACCAAATATTGTATTTCAACGGAGAATGATATATTAAAGCTACATTTTGTCCAGATCGCATGACCAGAACCATAGAAACCATAGATAATTATAACTTTCGAACAGAAAGGCCTAGGGACTTGAAATTTTCAGGGTAGGTTTGGACCGCGAATGTCGCAGTCACGTCCATCAATGAGCCAAATTAGACTAGGGGTCCCGTAAATATGTTCATTGAAAATATTTTTTTCCAGATAATTTCGAAACTACTGATTGAATTGGAATGAAAATTTGCACATAGATTGAATATTTTTATAAAACTTCGTAGGTATGGAATATGTGAAGAGAGATGAAATTGATTTGAAGTTTTATTAGTGGCTTTCCGAGCAACATAAGAATGAACATTTCCGATGAAAAAAATTATAAACCCTCGCTTCCAGAAAAAAAAATCATATCCCAATTTTTCTTTATTTAGGAGCTACTTGTATGCATTCAAACCGTAAGAAACAGAAAACGAAGTGTGTAATTTTAGCAATTTCCATTGAAATGAAATGAAAAAACTGGAGAACAAGTAACAATTTCTTATTAAAAAACTATAATATCCAATGCAATCGGTTGGAGAGTACGTAGAAGTTTTTCTGATTTACAATAAAAAAGCACATCTCAAAACACGAAAATCATTCAACGTTGACCAAAATCGAAATCTAGGGGAGCTTTCAAATCTCTACTTCTTAACTATGGGTCATAAACTGGTTGGTAAACATGATTAGGTACCAGATGTTCGAGAAGCGAAATGAATGTTTCGAAATTTCGAACTACCCAACTCGAAGGATGGAACTTTTACAATATTGGGTGTGTACAGTTTTTATTTGACTTAATTTTCAATTGCTTCCATCTACCGGAATCCACGTTTCGTGTTAAAGGGTCTAACACCCTTAAGGCGTACGGTTATTGTACAGGATGGACCAAATTGGACACTTTTGAAGGGAAAGTCTTATTTCTGTACAAGATAGACAAAACTGATGTCGGTGTCCGAGGGCCAATTTTCATCAGAAACTCAATGGCGAAAACCGCAACTCGATAGCTATCACCTTTACATAGTTACCTGGTGTTTTTCGAAAATATTCATTTCATAAATTATTATTTAACTTTTCTTCTGTTGAAAATTTCCTCACATTTTCGTAGCAACTTCTTACGCAGCATTTCCTGCAAACTGATATTTTATGAGATATCGTTATGAAAATATTTTTTTCGAATGGGACACATCGTATATTTTTACATATTTCGATAGAGCTTGAAATTACCATTATAAAAATCCAGCATACTCGATATTTTTTTGGAGTCATTTTCGAGATATTGAATTTTCCAATTTTATCTCTTGGATAAGTAGGCTTTGGACTGTTCGGCGGTAAAAATAAAATAATGCGAACATTGATTGTCGGCTGTCTAAGTTCGATTCAAACATTTAAAAGTATCGACCATTTTCGTTCAAGCACATACAGCACCTTTTCTTGAATATTTTTTGCTAAATTGATAAATTCAATGAAAGTAAGAGAAGCGAAACCATGAACTGCCACCATTTCCAGTTCTTCTCTAGAGTTGGTTGGTTTGTTGTTTTATATCCCGACCCTCCTAGGTCTCTGTGCAATCCCTCATAAGCTCAGAGCTTGTGAGTTGATCGGCTTTTTATAGATTTGATCTTTAAATCTCCCCCAAACGTAAAAGCGACCACCAGTTGGGAACTTAGTTGGCAATTCAATTGATGCCAAATTTTGCTGTAAAAAAATGTCTGATGATGATAGCGTTGTGGAGAGGAGCGCCATCTTGTTGGAAGTAAATCTTTCGGAGATCAGAGAGGAGCATTTCTTCAACAATCGGTTCTATTTGTTTTCTCAAGTTCTGTAGATAATTCAGTGATGTTAGATTATTATTATTAAGTAACCGGCCTTCAATTCTGCCCTTATAAATGCCTACCCATACACTGAACCCGAATCTTCGACGACTTCTCTGTTCCATAACTGAATGGGGATTTTCTTTGTGCCCAAGTATAGGAGTTATAGCGGTTAAAAATTCATGTAAATTCTTCTATAATACGATTGATGTTCTAGGATTGATTTCAACAATTCCTAAAACGACGACTCTAAATCTGTATTCTTAAGATATTTCTTCGGTCTTTTCTTCTTGAATTAACCGTCATTCATTAAGCTGTGACGCAATCGTGCGAAAATATCTTTGAACGGTTGTCGTCTTTCTAGATATTTTTCACCATACAAATCACTTGCTGCCTCTGCATTTTCTCCGGTATAAAACAGACTAACATGTCCCACTTCTCATAATTTTCGTATTTTATTGTAGAAAGTTGAACGGAAGTTGCGAAGAGAACTTTTATTATTTCAATGATCGTTTGATAACTTGACATTTCTGTTTCATTCGGTTAAATGCAACATCGCATCCTCCAAAGGCTACAGAGATAAAATTTGAATAACTCGAACATAACTCCAGAAAAATATCAAGTATGCTATATTATTGAAATAGTAATTTCAGATTTATCGAAATATGTTAAAATATACGAGGTGTCCCATTTGAGCCAGGCAGTTTTCGGGTGAGTCGGGAGGAATGCACCAAACTCCAGGTCTGTATTATACACGTAAAAATAATTTTAAAAAACCCATATGTTCTTATACGATTCTCATTTGTTTTCAAATGACATGTGTTAGTGTCAGTGTGTTTGACGCGTTTATTTTCGAGTTTGTATGATTAAAATCTTATACATCTACATATTAAAATTTAGAATATGCAAATATCGCACCCGTCGTACAATAAGGAGACAATTAAAAAACGTCCATTTTGTGTTAGTAACGGTATTGTAACGGTGTAATATCAGAATAACTCTAGTTGGCCTCTCCGCCACATAAGAGACTGTTCGTGAAAAAAGGTAACATTTTTTTGGAAAAACAGCAGAATATTCCACCACGACAGGAAAAATTGCATTAACCATGTTAATGTAGGAAATTTTGTTTGTTTGTAATTACGCTCTATTTTTAAAACAAATGAGAATCGTGTAAGAACATATGGAATTTTGAAATTATTTTTACGTGTATAATACACACCTGGAGTTTGGTGCGTATCTCCCGCCTTGTATATACGCCATGATTAAAGCTAAAAGCCCATGGCAAGCTTTGACCTCGTTTTTTTTTAAATTAATACCTACTGACTACTGATTTTTTCGAACAGATAATTCTTCAACGAACACAAAAAGTTCGACACTTTTCGTGTAGTTTTCATGCCATAAATCATCTAAATCCATGAAATTTCGATCTGACATGTCAAATTTTATTCGACATAGACATACATCAATTCAGATCAAAATATATTATTCTATGTTTTGACATCCGAATCACATATCCATAATATTATAAAAAGCTCAGCGACGATTCATCTCCAACTTTGACCCACTCTTTTTAACGCTCGTTATATAAGTGGTTAAAATCGCATAATATAGAATTATTCTCGAATAAAAAATTGCATCAATCTCTTCTTATGAATTACTTACAGGAAGAAAATCATCTATATTCAAGCCAACAGGTTTATCCAAGGCTCCAGATACGATGTCATTTCCTTTCAAAGGCTCATCAGGCGATAATTTCGAGGAGATATAAATATCAGTTGTATCATTACTGATTACAGGATTAGCTCTACTATCAACAGGTAATGTTCGTCCACTATTACTACTAGGAATCATTGTAGAGTTTCGAGGTTTAGAAAACGAATTTCGTCGTGTTATATTTCTCGGAGGATTCTGATTATTATTTTTGGTTATGTTCACGTCCGATAAACTTTGTCTAATATTGAAATTATTCTTTGGGGCCACTTTTTCATCATGACAGCTTGTTTGTCTGTTGAGACTGATCTTTTTTTTCGGAGCTTTAGTTATTTTGTTGATGATGGGTAAAAAATTTTCGCGTTCTTCTTGCACTTTGGCCACTTCATTATTGTCGTATATTTGTTCGAGGTTCGATTTCGATCGGGAATACTGCGTTGGTGCATGAGTATTTCGGTAATTGTTGATGGTGTTATCCAAAGATAGAGCTTCGAAGCTGTCCACCATAACCAACTTTTGAGGTTGAGTAGGATCTGAAATAAAAGAAACACATCTGATTATTTGAATAACATGAGATTATTAAAAACTCTGGAAGAATATACATAATCGAACGTAATAAGTATTTCTTTTTTTTTTCTGTCCTGTGAAACTTTCTAATGTTTCCAATATTATCTCATGAATAAAAAATAAATGTCGGAGTAGGAATGTATGGATATTCGAATTTTTGTTTCCCATTCAACTCAATAGATATATGTTTTATTCGTTCTCATTTGAATAAACATAAACAAGCCACAGAGATAATTACATAATAATATAATTTATCTACTCCTATTGAATAATATAGTCATTATTCAACTACTTTTGAGAAAGTAGTAGTATCTGTAAACAAACACCGTGCTCTCTCCTATAACTTCCTGTCTCTGTGCTTCTGAACAAGTCGATTGGCCGAAAGGGGACAGTTTTGAGAGGAGGTCACTTGAATAACTTTGACGTTTAATCAAATTGAGTTGATACCTAATTATTATTGTGAATATTTCACTGAAAAAGATGAATTCAGATAGTGAAGATGAATTATTATGTACACCTTCAGAAATAAGACAATCAGCTAATGTTACCATACAGAATTTATTGCCCGAAAAATACCAAAACAAATATAAAGGTGTATACAACAATTTTCAAGATTGGTGTAGCTGTGTAGCAGTAAGAATATCAAATCATTGTTTGCAGATAATGTTCTGCGTGAGTTATGACCCACATTACCGCTCGTTAAATAATATACTATTTCTTTACGTGACCGTTATGACTGTATGGATTGAGATTTTCTAAGTACGATATTCAGAAATTGAGTTGAGGTATTTCGATCGTATATTCTTTATCAAAAAATATAACAGAAAGTTTATATGAACCTATATCAGAAAAAGATTCGTTTATAAAATGAAGGTTGTTGTAGGGTTATTCTCGAAGATGTATTATTTGTGAACATTCAAACTTCCTACCGCAGCGTCAACCACGAGAAGCAGGTGCGGAAGGTGAATATGTGCCGAACCTCAGAACCTGTGATAATGAGTGACTGGAATTTGTAATGCACCAGAAAGCTCAAATATCTGACACCCCATCAATCAGTTGACTTGGGGCAGAAGGACGTTGACAACGATCATCTTCCAGTCAAAATCATTCCTTTACTCACCCAAATTTTACTTTCTTAGGAGGGTGTATCTGCACAAAATTCATTTAATAATAAATTAGTTAACAAACTGTCTGTCTCATGCTTGTTTCTATGAACAAGAGCGTTATCATTTTTTCAAATGTGTGTAATTTTCGAATTAGCCGAGAAAGGTCTCAAACGTCAGGATGAACACTCAGATGACGAATTCGTAGCCAAATCCAATACTGTCCGTCCCTCTGTACGTCCTTTAACACGATAACTTTCAAAAGAAAAGGCCTAGAGTGAAATTTTCAGGGTTCGTTCGAGGTTTTAATGCGCCAGTTAGTTTCGTTAATCGGCGAAATCCGCCGAGGGGACATTTGAAAAACACAGTGAAGTAAACACGATAACTTTCGAAAGAAGAGGCCCAAGAGTTTTGAAAATTCAGAGTTCGTTCGAGGTCTGAAACCAATCGTTCGTAATAGGTGAAATCTGTCATTTCCAAATTTTGAGCAGAGAATGGTCTCAAACGATTAGGTTGGACTCAGGGTGCATTTGTAGTCAATTCGCTGGCGGAGTAGCACTTCTACGCGCAAGCTCATCAGATGGCGCTCTCTGTTGTCATTCGTTATGAAAGCATGTGTGTCTAAGTCGGCGAAAGTTCTTACTAGGTGTGAACTTCTGCATGAAATTTTATACTGGCTATCAATCATGCGTAGTGTTTTCGTTTAGGTCAATTGTATTTTGTAGCCATTGGCGCACCCAGAGAGGGCGCCAGGGGGCTGCAGCCCCCCCGAGATTCATAAGAGTGGAAAAAAATTATATTTCTGTATAAACACTACCAGAGATATCCTTCCCAATGGTTCTCCCCAAACCTGAATGTATGTGGATAACGCATTACAAGTCACTGCACAAAGAAGTTATCTTTTTGAAACTATTTAAATGCTTATTCCCGAAAAAAGACGATAATGAAACTAAAAATCGGAATATTTCACGAAATTTTGTGAATTTTATGAAAGTAACATAATGAAAAATGAGGCTGTGAATAAATAGATTGTTTCTAGTTTCGTTTGCCCTTATTTTGAATAAGTTTGTTGTTGTACATACTAGTTGTATATTGAAAGAATAAAATATTAAGCCAGAGTTGTATTTCGATTCAATTTTTTGCATTCGTATACGAGGTTTGTCGAAAAATGTTAGTTTTTCTCGGGAGTAAAGTACCTTTATTCTTTCAAATAAATTGGGAAATTGGGAAAAGGAGCCTAACATCCCAGCTCTCAAAAATAATTCCATCAAATGGTACACAGATGGTTCTATAATCAAGACAGGGACTGGCGCTGGAGTATTCAGGGCTGGCAACAAATGCACACTAATGCCGCTAGGCCGCTGTTCAAGCGTCTTTCAAGCAGTAATACTTGCAATAGAAAGATTTGTGGAAATGAACCTAGTAAAAAACTATCAGAAATGTGACAAAGCGATACATTCTGACCGTCAGGCTACAATTAAGGCACTGACCTCTCATACCATCGATTCCAAGATGGAATTGGAGTGCCGAAGAAGACGAAATATGCAAGAATATTAAGGTCTGTTTAGTCTAGGTTTCTGGTCACTCGGGAATCAAAGGAAATGAAGAGGCCAACACACTTGCCAGAAAAGGAGCACAGAATTCTTTAATTGGCCAAGAAGGGAGAAGGAAAAAACCGAAAGAGAAAAACTCTGGCGGACTCTTTCTGGGTTGGACCATCCCAAAAAGTTTCTTCCAAACTTTGATACTGCGAGATCTAAGAAATATCTGGACCTTAACAAGAATGTCCTACACCTTGTCACTGGATTCCTCACAGGGCAATGCCGCCTCAGGAAGCAGCTCATGAGAACAGGTCTGGCAGAAAATGACGAGCGTAGATTCTGTGGCGATGAAGTGGAAACTCCGGAACACCTGGCGACGAAATGCCTCGCCATCGCTAGCCAACGCAAAAAATGCTTTAAACAAGAAATCTGTAGTCATGATGAAGTAAGCGCCACGAGGCCTTCCGAGAAATTGGAGTTCATTGAAACTCTGGAACTGGAGAGCGAGCTGTAGCTACGTCATGACGAGAACAGCTTTGATGGGGAGCACAAAAGATCTTAAGGTCGCAGTGCAATGAAAGAACAAAGTCTGGAGAATCTTTCGCGAAAGTAGCGGTTGATTAGCAGTGTAGGAGTGACATGCTATGGTTTTTCATTATGATAAACAAAAAAGTACTTACTAAGTACTTCCTATCTCAATTTTCTCATCAGTCTTGTTTCATCAGACCCTGAGCAAAATCCGGCGAAGGGTTCCGAAGACCATCATCTGAATGATACTATTCTCAATGATTCAAAAAAATAGTGATCCGATCATTAAATGTGAGATAACGAAACATATTTCTATAAGAAATTTCGTAAGGATCGTGTTACCAAAAAATTTTTTTTATTTATTTTTTTAAACTTCGGTTTCTCAGAAACTATTGCCCATATCCGGTGAAATTATGTGTCTACCTATGGGGCATCGATAAAATGAGATGTAGAAATCCAGCTTTCAATCTGTTCCATGTTCGAAGAAAATTGTGTTATTTTGATATATTCAATATAATTCGGCGATTAAATATTTTGAAATTTATAAAAAAAATTACGAAAAGCACTGCCGTGAAGGCAGGAGCTTTTGAGCGCTCGTACATGCACCTTGTAGGTAGATTCGGATTTTCCAGTTTTAGAAATCAATTGAAGGAATTTTTGACAGCTGTCAAAAAAATTCTGAAACTTAGGCGAAACTCCAGACTTCATGTCAGTGCTTCAGCTGATCAATTTTTTTTCGATAATTCGCTAGAATTTTCTACGGTATCTATGGTCTTGGTGGTGCGATCTGGACAAAATTTTGCACGTAGTTTGAATACATTATTCCTCAGCTAGGTGCATAATTTCATTACAATCCGATCAGTAGTTCCGAAACTATCGGGAAAAAAATATTTTGAACGGCCATATTTACGGAACCCCTAGTCTTATTTTGCTCATTGATGAACGTGACCGCGATAGGCCTTTCCGTTCAAAAGTTACAATTTTCTATGGTTTCTATGGTTCTGGTCATACGATCTGGACAAAATATTGCTTCAATATATCATTCTCGATTAAAATACAAAATTTCATCTCGATCGAATCCGTAGTTTCGAAATTATCGATATAAACAAAATTTCAAACGACCGTATTTACGGAACCCCTTGTATAATGTTGCTCATAGATGAACGTGATCACGACATTCGAGATCCACACCTATCCTGAAAATTTCAAGTCCCTAGGCGTTTCCGTTCAAAAGTTACAATTTTCTATGGTTTCTATGGTTCTGGTCATGCGATCAGGACAAAATTTCACATGTAGCTTGAACACCTCATTTTCCATTTGAGTGCAAAATTTCATCTCGATAAAATCTTTAGTTTTCAAGTAATCAGGGAAACAAAACTTTGAACGGCCATATTTACGGAACCCCTGGTGGAATTTGGCCCATTAACGAACTAAACCGAGGCATTTGGGATTTGAACCTACACTGCCAATTTCAAGTCTCTAAGTTGTTCCGTTCGAGAGTTATCGTGCTTACGGCCGGCCAGACGGACGGACGGACAGACTCGAATTTTCCGACAGACTCGTCATCAGTGAGTCGAACATAGTCGATTGAGACCATTTTCGGCTCAAAATTCGAAAAATACAGACATCGTGACGAAATAATATAGCCCTCGTGTAAGTAGTACGAGCGCTCAATAAAATGACAGTTTTTCTCACAATGACATACATACTAGTCGGAAAGTTCCCAAGTTAGCGGTGAATTCCTCTCCTAGTCACGAGACTTAAGCCTGAGGCAGAGTTAAATTATTTGCTTCGAGAATGCCACGTTTTCTCAATAACTTCTTTTATGAAATAAATTTAAATATTTTCGGAATAAGTTTTCGATATATAACGGGAGTCAAATGGATAGGATGATTTTTATACGATGTTATACGATGTTGTGACTCGAATTCTACAATCAATCATAACAATGAATCAGATTGAAAACATCGTTTCTGTTCTTGAAAACATGCTTCCTACTAATACAATAAATAATTCCATTGTTTTGCTTACTTTTCGAATGAACAACAAACAAATACTGTTAGGATAATAAGCTCAACTTATGAATCATACATCGAGCAAAACAACATGTCACAGACGTTTTCTTCGGAAGAGTTTGATTGAAAATAACTTCGTGAAGTACCACATACGATACACATATTATTATGTTAATTTTAATTAGTACACACCTGAGTAATCGTTTTCTGGAGTCAAATGTACAGGCGGAGAAGAATCGACAGGCGGAGGCGTTCGAACAACTGAAAGCAAAAAATGTAATCTCGAATTAGGTTACGAAAAAAATTCAGATCAATAATGTGAAGGACCCAAAAGACTTCTTCCAACTAGGTAGAACAGAAATATAGTTTTTAATGTTCTTGGAAAAATATATATTCATGTTCAAATCATAATGATAAATATGGAAACAAAAAACATCTTAAAATTATAAAAATTGTTCGAAATGTCCTGCGCATAGAAGACGTTCACCACTACGACCTCCCACCCCTAAAAACTGAGGCTAACCACGACGATACAGAGCCGCCTCAAGCTGAGCGCACATACATCGGCATCGGACGGACGGTACGTACGGAACGGAGAGAAAAGCTGAAGAAATGCGATGCCTGCCGCCGTTACATAATATGTGCGTTGCTGCATTCAATTTCATTGAACGTATTTTTTTTTTCGTTCCGTGCCGTTCGTCCGATGCCGATTTGCGTGCGCTCAGCTTGAAGGTGAATCTGTCCATGAGAACGTTTCGACTACGAAGAATATCATCGACCCTGATATCTGAAGTCGTTTTACCTGGAAAATTTTTAGGATGATCAGTAGATAGATGATAAAATTTTATGAATGATAATGTCCAATCAAAATGATGCATCATTTGAAATGGAAAATAATTTGGATGAATCTTCATTTGGCAATCGATATGATGAAATATTTCTCACCATTTCTTTCGAATTAGAATAGAAGAAAGAATAATTATTCAATTCTTAATGAGGCCAATAAATTCACGAATTCACGAACTACATTTTATGGCTTCATTAAGTGTGGCATGTCAACACGCTCCGTTAAAAAACGCGAGTCGGAGAAATTCGGCCAACAAACCCATCACGAGTGACACAATGTGATTGTTCTCACAATTCAGAAAATAAAGGTAATTTCTGTCGAAATCAGGTGCATGGGAATTGAAGCGAACTTGGATACTTCTCTCAAATCGGGTAGGTTAAACCGTAAAAGGCTTGTGTTCCTTTCTAATAAAAATTCCCCATGCCATGACTATTGTTGAGAACTATTATCCAGTTGCGATGGAATGAGGAAGTTTGCTATCACCTAAAACAACGCATTTTCTTCCATAACTCCGATACAATTCTCTCGAAAACGATCGGCTCTTTTAATATGATGAAACCAAACATATAATGACAAGTATATCGTCATCATTGATATCAGCTACTGAACTGAGAGTTGGAAAACAAAATAAGGACATCGCGCTCAGTGTAGGGGTTCCGTCGTGATAGCCTGTAATCGAAAATATCTCAAAAACTACACATCACATCCTATTAAAACAATTTTGCTTTGTTCCTTGAGTTCTCCTTTGGTATTCTTCAGAATTTTCCATCCATTTCGTCCAATTTTTATAATTGGAAAACATCAAACACTCGTCATCTTTAAAATTCATTACAAATAATAGTTATCAATTTTTTAGTTTTAGGCCTAGGGTTATTTCGAAATTCTAATGAATATGAAAATTTGTCAATTCCGAAACGGTGTCACAAAAATTACCCTACTATTGCCACGAAGTGATTCTTCGCAAACGTTGCAGATTGCGTGAGATAAGACATAAAGCTGTGAAAAGAAAAAAATCAGGATGATACTCACGTGATCTTCCCTTGAAAATTTCCTGGTAGTCGCCCAAATTTGTGATATTGGCGGACGCATCTTCCTCTGGGTCCGTCCCGGAAGTGCTTTCTTCAATGGTCTTCGATAACGTTTTGGTTTTCACAGTTAATGGCCTTTCAGCTTTGGAGAAACTTCTTCTTCCGCTGGTGTTTCGCGTCAAAGGACTGGATACGGTCTCTATGGTTTTGGCCAGCGGTTTTACTTTCAAGAGATCAACAACGTATATTTGGACATCGGTAGAATGAAAAGATGCTCCGATCTGTAAGAGAAAAAATAAAATTACAAACAAGATCTACATAGTGTTTTAAACTGCAACTCATTGCAGGCATCGATATGAACAACTCTGCACATGTCAAACAAGTATTTCGTACGCATTATCGCCTCGGAAAATCTATATTCGATCATCTTCATGATTCGTCATGAAAAATCATCGGTAATTTCTATGCACTCGTGCAATTACTCACGACAACACATTAGGTAGGAATTGTCTACAAGGAACTTCTTGCATGGGTAGTTACGCTCTATAAATATACTCTCCTGTTTATGTGATATCAACCGAACCAATAAATTACTCAAGGAATTCTTCCATTCTATTTATAACCGAAAAAATAAATGAAAAACGCTGAATCCCGAACAAGACATACAGTCTAGGTGGTATGTGATACTATTTTCACTCCGAAGCATCGAACTGTGAATTTCGCCTTATGGTCTCGTCAGTCGACACTTTATTCTCTAATGCCTGTCTTCGCCGTATACCGTTAGGCGAAGCTTCTTTGAGGCTTCGATTTTGTATGCCCTTTGAATATTGTGGGAATTTATTGTGAAAGTACAAGAAAGTGAAAACTCTTGGCCAGAAATAACTTGACGGTCAAGGCAAAATTCGACTGACGTCTTGACGCTAAAAATCACTATCAAAGATAAAGTATAATTTAATCGTCTTGTACAATGAATAACTATTCTTGACACTATTTTCTTCATTTTCGTAGTTTTGTGAAGATGATGGGGAATAAAGATGATTATTTCGTCATTTATTTTTTTTTTACATTTTTTATTTATAAAATTTACTACGAAATGTGTTTCCCAAGCGTACCGTCTCCTCCAAACGCTCCCTGAAATTGGCGAACACGCGGACACAGAGTTCTTGTGGAATTGGTCGAATTTCATTGCGAATTCCTTGTAGCTTGAACCCGTGATTTCCACATGTGACAATTATACCGTAATGTTTACGGTGGTTATATGTGGTTTTTGTCAGGCGAGCCAGGAAATCTTTTCGCGGACCTTTAAAGATTGTAAGCAGTTGCTCTTGAGGCGGACAGGTGGCATGAGTGGAGAAATGTTCTCCGATCACCGCTGGGTTTCATTGTTTGGGCAGCCTGTTCCTCACATCGAGTTAATCCTGCGCTAACTGTACTTGACCTGAGGGGCTGTTCACCTTGGGATGAACAGTACAGGGATCGCCAAACCCGAGGATCTGGTAGTTTGCTACCTTGTATACACCGTCCTGACCGAGACACGTCTTAGGGTGGATGGGGGAACTTGGCTTAACCGCCCGGTTCAAAGGGGAGACAACCTCTGTAAAAATCCCTAAATCCTAAGGTGTAGATAACTGCTGATGGGATGCATGGCTGGAGGACAGGCCGGTCACAAACTTTCTCACCGCATGACACCAGGCGAACCCTGCAGGACACTCAGCGACATTTAGACCGTCCCAACTCGTGGTAATCAATATGGAACCAAATACAAAAACAAACACTAAAACTAACACTAACCAACAGCTTGATGTTTCAGTTAGAACAGAGACTCAACAAGGGGAAGAAAACTTTCAGATGGAAAAATGGAGAAGGCTAGAAAAGGAAGCGATGGAACTGGGTCATATACCAAGACGGTGTCCAGATCACCGGATGCGACAGTGCGCAAAACATCCTGTGAGGCAGGACAACGCGGAAGAACCTGAATAGTTCCTTCGCAGAAATTGAGCAGTGAGAAAGGAGGGAACAGCTGAGGGAAAAAAAGCGGTTGTGAAATTCATTTTTCGTCGCCAGTAGCATAATATTTTACTTTGTGCAAATAATTAAAAAAGTAACACGTTTCATAACGTCAATTAGTTCTGAAACGTGTCACTTAGTGAGTCAAAATTTGAAAAAAGAATTTTTGCTTTATTACTGTGCCGTTTGAGTTTGGTCGTCTGCTAAGAGTTGGAGAGCCTTATACCGCCGTGAAGACAGCGGCCAAACGTAGCAGACCAAATCTTCGGAAATACCCGATCGACCAGTGGCGTGCCGAAAAAATATTTCTATGGACTATTACGATAATTATAAGAACTTTTTCGGGACTAATGGAAATAATACATTAATTATTTACCAAGATAACATGTAACATAAAATACAAATGGAAAGTGGTAATAATGGTAAATCATAGAAGGAATGTTAAGCCGAGTGGCGGATTCTTACACAGCTCGACATTTGAAAAATTCTTTTCATATAGAAGCCGCCGTTCTACCATCACCAGATTTTCACAGCATGTTTCTCATTGCAATACTAGTATTTCGTGAAAAAATGGTCGACTTCTCTTGGAATCCAGGGGTTGAAATTTCAACCCTTAAATTTCAAAAATTTATTTACATATAGAATTCGCGGTTCTAGCATCAACAGATTTGGACAAAATGTCAACCATTTTTCACGAAATACTAGTATTGCAATGAGAAACATGCTGTGAAAGTCTGGTGATGCTAGAACGGCGGCTTCTATTTAAAACTAATTTTTGAAATTTAAGGGTTGATATTTCAACCCCTGGATCCCAAGAGAAGTCGACCAATTTTTCACGAAATACTAGTATTGCAATGAGGAACATGCTGTGAAAGTCTGGTGATGCTAGAACGGCGGCTTCTATTTAAAACTAATTTTTGAAATTTAAGGGTTGAAATTTCAACCCCTGGATCCCAAGAGAAGTCAACCATTTTTTCACGAAATTCTAGTATTGCAATGAGATACATGCTGTGAAAGTCAGGTGATGCTAGAACGGGGGCATCTATTTAAAACTAATTTTTAAAATTTAAGGGTTGAAATTTCAACCCCTGGATCCCAAGAGAAGTCGACCATTTTTTCACGAAATACCAGTATTGCAATGAGAAACATGCTGTGAAAGTCTGGTGATGCTAGAACGGCGGCTTCTATTTAAAACTAATTTTTGAAATTTAAGGGTTGAAATTTCAACCCCTGGATCCCAAGAGAAGTCAACCATTTTTTCACGAAATTCTAGTATTGCAATGAGATACATGCTGTGAAAGTCAGGTGATGCTAGAACGACGGCATCTATTTAAAACTAATTTTTAAAATTTAAGGGTTGAAATTTCAACCCCTGGATCCCAAGAGAAGTCGACCATTTTTTCACGAAATACTAGTATTGCAATGAGAAACATGCTGTGAAAGTCTGGTGATGCTAGAACGGCGGCTTCTATTTAAAACTAATTTTTGAAATTTAAGGGTTGAAATTTCAACCCCTGGATCCCAAGAGAAGTCGACCAATTTTTCACGAAATACTAGTATTGCAATGAGAAACATGCTGCGAAAGTCTGGTGATGCTAGAACGGCGGCTTCTATTTAAAACTAATTTTTGAAATTTAAGGGTTGAAATTTCAACCCCTGGATCCCAAGAGAAGTCAACCATTTTTTCACGAAATTCTAGTATTGCAATGAGATACATGCTGTGAAAGTCAGGTGATGCTAGAACGGCGGCATCTATCTAAAACTAATTTTTAAAATTTAAGGGTTGAAATTTCAACCCCTGGATCCCAAGGGAAGTCGACCAATTTTTCACGAAATACTAGTATTGCAATGAGAAACATGCTGTGAAAGTCTGGTGATGCTAGAACGGCGGCTTCTATTTAAAACTAATTTTTGAAATTTAAGGGTTGAAATTTCAACCCCTGGATCCCAAGAGAAGTCAACCATTTTTTCACGAAATTCTAGTATTGCAATGAGATACATGCTGTGAAAGTCAGGTGATGCTAGAACGGGGGCATCTATTTTAAACTAATTTTTAAAATTTAAGGGTTGAAATTTCAACCCCTGGATCCCAAGAGAAGTCGACCATTTTTTCACGAAATACCAGTATTGCAATGAGAAACATGCTGTGAAAGTCTGGTGATGCTAGAACGGCGGCTTCTATTTAAAACTAATTTTTGAAATTTAAGGGTTGAAATTTCAACCCCTGTATCCCAAGAGAAGTCAACAATTTTTTCACGAAATTCTAGTATTGCAATGAGATACATGCTGTGAAAGTCAGGTGATGCTAGAACGGCGGCATCTATTTAAAACTAATTTTTAAAATTTAAGGGTTGAAATTTCAACCCCTGGATCCCAAGAGAAGTCGACCATTTTTTCACGAAATACTAGTATTGCAATGAGAAACATGCTGTGAAAGTCTGGTGATGCTAGAACGGCGGCTTCTATTTAAAACTAATTTTTGAAATTTAAGGGTTGAAATTTCAACCCCTGGATCCCAAGAGAAGTCGACCAATTTTTCACGAAATACTAGTATTGCAATGAGAAACATGCTGCGAAGGTCTGGTGATGCTAGAACGGCGGCTTCTATTTAAAACTAATTTTTGAAATTTAAGGGTTGAAATTTCAACCCCTGGATCCCAAGAGAAGTCAACCATTTTTTCACGAAATTCTAGTATTGCAATGAGATACATGCTGTGAAAGTCAGGTGATGCTAGAACGGCGGCATCTATTTAAAACTAATTTTTAAAATTTAAGGGTTGAAATTTCAACCCCTGGATCCCAAGAGAAGTCGACCAATTTTTCACGAAATACTAGTATTGCAATGAGAAACATGCTGTGAAAGTCTGGTGATGCTAGAACGGCGGCTTCTATTTAAAACTAATTTTTGAAATTTAAGGGTTGAAATTTCAACCCCTGGATCCCAAGAGAAGTCGACCAATTTTTCACGAAATACTAGTATTGCAATGAGAAACATGCTGCGAAGGTCTGGTGATGCTAGAACGGCGGCTTCTATTTAAAACTAATTTTTGAAATTTAAGGGTTGAAATTTCAACCCCTGGATCCCAAGAGAAGTCAACCATTTTTTCACGAAATTCTAGTATTGCAATGAGATACATGCTGTGAAAGTCAGGTGATGCTAGAACGGCGGCATCTATTTAAAACTAATTTTTAAAATTTAAGGGTTGAAATTTCAACCCCTGGATCCCAAGAGAAGTCGACCAATTTTTCACGAAATACTAGTATTGCAATGAGAAACATGCTGTGAAAGTCTGGTGATGCTAGAACGGCGGCTTCTATTTAAAACTAATTTTTGAAATTTAAGGGTTGAAATTTCAACCCCTGGATCCCAAGAGAAGTCAACCATTTTTTCACGAAATTCTAGTATTGCAATGAGATACATGCTGTGAAAGTCAGGTGATGCTAGAACGGCGGCATCTATTTAAAACTAATTTTTAAAATTTAAGGGTTGAAATTTCAACCCCTGGATCCCAAGAGAAGTCGACCATTTTTTCACGAAATACTAGTATTGCAATGAGAAACATGCTGTGAAAGTCTGGTGATGCTAGAACGGCGGCTTCTATTTAAAACTAATTTTTGAAATTTAAGGGTTGAAATTTCAACCCCTGGATCCCAAGAGAAGTCGACCAATTTTTCACGAAATACTAGTATTGCAATGAGAAACATGCTGCGAAAGTCTGGTGATGCTAGAACGGCGGCTTCTATTTAAAACTAATTTTTGAAATTTAAGGGTTGAAATTTCAACCCCTGGATCCCAAGAGAAGTCAACCATTTTTTCACGAAATTCTAGTATTGCAATGAGATACATGCTGTGAAAGTCAGGTGATGCTAGAACGGCGGCATCTATCTAAAACTAATTTTTAAAATTTAAGGGTTGAAATTTCAACCCCTGGATCCCAAGAGAAGTCGACCAATTTTTCACGAAATACTAGTATTGCAATGAGAAACATGCTGTGAAAGTCTGGTGATGCTAGAACGGCGGCTTCTATTTAAAACTAATTTTTGAAATTTAAGGGTTGAAATTTCAACCCCTGGATCCCAAGAGAAGTCAACCATTTTTTCACGAAATTCTAGTATTGCAATGAGATACATGCTGTGAAAGTCAGGTGATGCTAGAACGGGGGCATCTATTTTAAACTAATTTTTAAAATTTAAGGGTTGAAATTTCAACCCCTGGATCCCAAGAGAAGTCGACCATTTTTTCACGAAATACCAGTATTGCAATGAGAAACATGCTGTGAAAGTCTGGTGATGCTAGAACGGCGGCTTCTATTTAAAACTAATTTTTGAAATTTAAGGGTTGAAATTTCAACCCCTGTATCCCAAGAGAAGTCAACCATTTTTTCACGAAATTCTAGTATTGCAATGAGATACATGCTGTGAAAGTCAGGTGATGCTAGAACGGCGGCATCTATTTAAAACTAATTTTTAAAATTTAAGGGTTGAAATTTCAACCCCTGGATCCCAAGAGAAGTCGACCATTTTTTCACGAAATACTAGTATTGCAATGAGAAACATGCTGTGAAAGTCTGGTGATGCTAGAACGGCGGCTTCTATTTAAAACTAATTTTTGAAATTTAAGGGTTGAAATTTCAACCCCTGGATCCCAAGAGAAGTCGACCAATTTTTCACGAAATACTAGTATTGCAATGAGAAACATGCTGCGAAGGTCTGGTGATGCTAGAACGGCGGCTTCTATTTAAAACTAATTTTTGAAATTTAAGGGTTGAAATTTCAACCCCTGGATCCCAAGAGAAGTCAACCATTTTTTCACGAAATTCTAGTATTGCAATGAGATACATGCTGTGAAAGTCAGGTGATGCTAGAACGGCGGCATCTATTTAAAACTAATTTTTAAAATTTAAGGGTTGAAATTTCAACCCCTGGATCCCAAGAGAAGTCGACCAATTTTTCACGAAATACTAGTATTGCAATGAGAAACATGCTGTGAAAGTCTGGTGATGCTAGAACGGCGGCTTCTATTTAAAACTAATTTTTGAAATTTAAGGGTTGAAATTTCAACCCCTGGATCCCAAGAGAAGTCGACCAATTTTTCACGAAATACTAGTATTGCAATGAGAAACATGCTGCGAAGGTCTGGTGATGCTAGAACGGCGGCTTCTATTTAAAACTAATTTTTGAAATTTAAGGGTTGAAATTTCAACCCCTGGATCCCAAGAGAAGTCAACCATTTTTTCACGAAATTCTAGTATTGCAATGAGATACATGCTGTGAAAGTCAGGTGATGCTAGAACGGCGGCATCTATTTAAAACTAATTTTTAAAATTTAAGGGTTGAAATTTCAACCCCTGGATCCCAAGAGAAGTCGACCAATTTTTCACGAAATACTAGTATTGCAATGAGAAACATGCTGTGAAAGTCTGGTGATGCTAGAACGGCGGCTTCTATTTAAAACTAATTTTTGAAATTTAAGGGTTGAAATTTCAACCCCTGGATCCCAAGAGAAGTCGACCATTTTTTCACGAACTACTAGTATTGCAATGAGAAACATGCTATGAAAGTCTGG
Organism: Aphidecta obliterata; assembly: GCA_963966015.1. NCBI lineage: Eukaryota > Metazoa > Arthropoda > Insecta > Coleoptera > Coccinellidae > Aphidecta > Aphidecta obliterata. The sequence continues at coordinate 9,315,462 of OZ014430.1, read as the reverse complement.
TGATGCTAGAACGGCGGCTTCTATTTAAAACTAATTTTTGAAATTTAAGGGTTGAAATTTCAACCCCTGGATTCCAAGAGAAGTCGACCATTTTTTCACGAAATACTAGTATTTCAATGAGAAACATGATGTGAAAGTCTGGTGATGCTAGAACGGCGGCTTCTATATGAAAAGAATTTTCCAAATGTCAAGCTGTGTAAGAATCGGCCACTCGGCTTGACATTTCTAGTGTTGGGCATAATCGGATGAAAAATAATCGTTAATCCGATTTTTGATATAATCGGCAACATTCGATTATGAAAATAATCGAATCGTCAAATAATCGGGATACAGAGTTCAGTTTCCAATACCACTAGTTGAAATAGCAGGCGAAAGCAGATTTTACGAGCCTTATGTGCAGGTACAGATGGTGAACTCCAAGCATCTCGAAAAATCGGATGTTTTCAATAATCGGGATATAGAGTTCAGTTTCCAATACCACTAGTTGAAATAGCAGGCGAAAGCAGATTTTACGAGCCTTATGTACAGGTACAGATGGTGAACTCCGAGCATCTCGAAAAATCGGATGTTTTCAATAATCGGGATATAGAGTTCAGTTTTCAATACCACTAGTTGAAATAGCAGGCGAAAGCAGATTTTACGAGCTTTATGTGCAGGTATAGATTATGATCCCCGAGCATCTCGAAAAAATCGGATGTATAAATAATCGGGATATGGAATTCAGTTTCCAATACCACTAGTTGAAATAGCAGGCGAAATCAGATTTTACGAGCCTTATGTACAGGTACAGATGGTGAACTCCGAGCATCTCGAAAAATCGGATGTTTTCAATAATCGGGATATAGAGTTCAGTTTCCAATACCACTAGTTGAAATAGCAGGCGAAAGCAGATTTTACGAGCTTTATGTGCAGTTATAGATTATGATGCCCGAGCATCTCGAAAAAATCGGATGTTTAAATAATCGGGATATGGAATTCAGTTTCCAATACCACTAGTTGAAATAGCAGGCGAAAGCAGATTTTACGAGCCTTATGTGCAGGTACAGATGGTGAACTCCGAGCATCTCGAAAAATCGGATGTTTTCAATAATCGGGATATAGAGTTCAGTTTCCAATACCACTAGTTGAAATAGCAGGCGAAAGCAGATTTTACGAGCCTTATGTACAGGTACAGATGGTGAACTCCGAGCATCTCGAAAAATCGAATGTTTTCAATAATCGGGATATGAAGTTCAGTTTCCAATACTACTAGTTGAAATAGCAGGCGAAAGCAGATTTTACGAGCTTTATGTGCAGGTATAGATTATGATCCCCGAGCATCTCGAAAAAATCGGATGTTTAAATAATCGGGATATGGAATTCAGTTTCCAATACCACTAGTTGAAATATCAGGCGAAATCAAATTTTACGAGCCTTATGTACAGGTACAGATGGTGAACTCCGAGCATCTCGAAAAATCGGATGTTTTCAATAATCGGGATATAGAGTTCAGTTTCCAATACCACTAGTTGAAATAGCAGGCGAAAGCAGATTTTACGAGCTTTATGTGCAGGTATAGATTATGATGCCCGAGCATCTCGAAAAAATCGGATGTTTAAATAATCGGGATATGGAATTCAGTTTCCAATACCACTAGTTGAAATAGCAGGCGAAAGCAGATTTTACGAGCCTTATGTACAGGTACAGGTGATGAACTCCGAGCATCTCGAAAAATCGGATGTTTAGATAATTATGCGAAGCAATTGATTTCTTAGGTGAGATTCTTGCAAATTTTTTCATGATGAATCAGTTAAATCCTTCAAAAATTGAATATTCTTAATTCGGTTTCACCAATAGTTCACACGTATATTCAGGATTAAGATTTTGGAACTTTTTTTTGGGTTCTGTTCGGTTCAAACAAGTTATTGAAAAAACAAAATCATTCAACTTAAAGTTTAATGGAAAAATATGTGTAAGTATGTGAGCATTAAAAAACCAAAACTAAAAATTTCATTACAGTGACAAAATCAAAAGGTTAGAAGGGATTTGAGGTATAAATTTATGGAAAATAAAATTTAAAGATTACCATTTGAATTTAAACAAATTATTTTATCCCAATTATTGGGAGACAGTCTATTCCTACGGAGGTTAGTTATCTGACCAGTTTTCGAAAAAACTCTTTCCGATGGAACCGACGTTCCAGGAACACACAAATATTTCATAGCCAGTTCATTCAATTCTGGTAGGGCCGATTTATGTTTCGACCAAAATTCCAGAGGGTCTTTAGTTCTTTCTATCATGGGCATTTCCGTATATTGTTTTGTCAATATAACGGCCATACTCAAAGGGGTGGAGATGGTTTTTGTTTCCGACACTTTTTGGTCGAAATGAAATGGATAAGGAAACCAATTATATAACAAAGAGATGAGTTTCAGTATTTTATTCACTTAGGGGACGAGACCCATAACATAAACGACAATAATTTTATGACAGCCATAAACTTCCTCGGCAATCGTTAACAATATGTTAACATAAGCCGCTACGCCCGCTACACAGTACACACCTCCAGCCTCCAGCATATGTATATGAATCATACGATTTTTATTAATCGAATGATCATCCGATTATTGAAATAATCGATTTTCAAACATCCGATTATTGAAATCATCCGATTATGCCCAACACTAGACATTTCTTCTATTATTTACCATTATAAACACTTTCCATTTGTATTTTATGTTACATGTTATCTTGGTAAATAATTAATGTATTATTTCCATTAGTCCCGAAAAAGAACTTATAATTATGGTAATAGTCCATAGAAATATTTTTTCGGCCCGCCACTGGTCGATCGGGTATTTCCGGAGATTTGGTCTGCTACGTTTGGCCGCTGTCTTTACGGCGGTGAGCCTTATGCGGTTACGGACCCCTGATCTATCGAGATATATTATTGTGCCGATCATTCAATAGCTTTTTACGATATTTGGAATTTTTCAATTCACGCGTTTCCCTTCGAACCCTGAACCCCCTTTGACAAGCTGATAATGAGTTTTGACAGTTGATAGAACAGATAATAACGAAGAACTGCCACCTGTTATATTGAGAGCTTATTTTTCGATTACGAGGCCAAAATTCTCGGCGAGATTTTTCCATGACCTTGTATCAACTCGAGGAAATCCATATGAAGTGTATTATGATCAAATTACCAATAGAGGGTTGCTTATAAACGTATTTTATTATCACGATTCTTCGTTGAAATGAAGCAGTATACCACGCCTTTGACCTTTGGGGACGATTACACAAACTTTTCGATGATATACATTATACTTGCATGTTACTAGGGGAAACAAAGGCAACGACCTCACGAAAAAGTGCCTTTCATGTTTCCGGGTTCATTCTCAGAATGGTCAATGGAAACGCAATATTGAAAGCCTAAGGGATGTGAACCTATGAACTTAGGCCAGGGTCACGCTGGAGCGTTCGCGTCAGGTGAAAACGGTAGGCTTTCAGTCAGTCCAATGTTGCAATTTCTCTTGTTTCAACAGAAGATCTACTGTTTTCGAATGCAATCTACGGTTCTGTTTTGAATGATAAATCTACTGTTTGAATGACCAGATTACTACAATAAGAATCAAATTAGGTTAACTATTCTGTTTTTCGGTCAATTATTGTCTGATGGAAAAATAAAAAAAATTGTACCTATCTAATACTAGAGGTTCTATCGACAGCAGAAGGTGAAACATATTATAAATTGAAGATTCCTACAAAATAACATATTTTCTATTTGTTCAGACCATACTCAGTAATAGTCGTAATAATTTGTAAAGACAACGCTAGTATTTTAGTCGAATGTTCATTGCTCATGTTTATATCCCGACTCTCATTGGACTCAGTTTACGGAACACGGCAGACTGATGATTGAGGTAAAATCATCATAGGTCCTGGTTTTTGAAAAGGACTGGAATTTACTTTCCTTTTTCTTTCTATTAATTAATTGAAGGTCCTCCTCTCTTCTGCGTGGTTCTTGGCTATCCGTCATTGGCTTCTTTGCAAGAGATATTTCCTCTTGTCTGTGGTTCCGACTGGTATCGTTACCATCCTTCTTATTTCTTTGTTTTCGTGTTCTTTCATCGTTTCGATTGTTGGTATTTTCGATTCTTCTCTTATTTGTTTATTGCTGACGTACCATGGGGCACCTTCAGCTATCCTTATTATTTTATTCAACGTACTTTGTAGATCTTTCTTTTTGCAACTTTCGACATTGAACCAAACTACTCCTGCGAACGTTATGCTTGGTATTAGCACTGTCTTGATTATCTTCATCTTGTTTTCCAGCGAAAGTTTGCTGTTGTTGTTGTTGCATTTAGGAGCGGATATAAATACCCATGTAGTTGCCTGGTCTTCTTTTTGATTTCTTTCATTTGTTTGTTAAATTTCAGCTTTTCGTCTAGGCTCTAGGGTTACGCCCAGATATTTCGCTTCATCTTCCCAGTCTATCTTCTGGTTTTCTATCATGACGTTCCCTGCTTTTTCCTTCTTCAGTTTTGTGCCGCCGAAGTATATGGCAACTGTTTTCTTCGCATTTATCTTAAACCTCCATTTCTTGAAATAGCTCATCAGTTTGTCTACGTCTATCTGGAGATGCTTCGTTATCGATTTCCTCATTCTGCTGGAATAGTATAAAGCAGTGTCATCTACAAACTGAGCAATCTTACATCTTCCCATTTTTGGTATGTCTGACATATATATGTTGAACAGCAACGGTCCTAGGACCGATCCTTGTGGTACGCCGGCTTCAATTTTCCTGGTGGTTGACCTCGTACCATCTATGTTGATTTTGAATTTTCTTTCCTTCAGGTATGCTTGTATCAATCCAGTCAGTTCGGCTGGAAACTTCCACATCTTGATCTTGTTTATCAGACCTTGGTGCCACATCTTATCAAATGCCTTTTCAATATCCAGGAAAACGGCTCCGGTGTCTGTAGATAGGTTCATCTTTTCTTTTATATCTTCTGTTAATCTGACCAGTTGGTGTACCGTCGAATGTTCCGTGCGGAAACCGAACTGGTGCTCTGGAATTATTTTCTTGATTTTCACGAAATCTTCTATTCTTTTGTATATCGCCTTCTCTATCACTTTGCTCAGTGCAGGAAGTAGGCTTATAGCTCTATAGTTGGTTGGGTCGTTTTTGTCCTTTTTCCCTTTTTTCCATATCAGTATTGTGTCAGATGTCTTCCATTTTTTAGGGTAATGTCCTGTTCGTAGCATAGCCCTGGCTATTTCTGCTATTTCTTCTTGCGCTTCATCTGGTAGGTTTTTGAGAGCCTGATTCTGAACTCCTTCGATTCCGGGGGCCTTTCTGTTTTTCAGTTGTCCAATAATTCCTTTTATTTCGTCTCTGGTTAGTTCATTAATTTCTTCTTTTGTTCCATAGAGTTCGGTGGCTGGTATATTCCTAATTTCTTCTTCTGACATGTTGAACTTGTCGTCGTTGTTCTTCGGATTCGGCTTGAATTGTTGCTCTAGCGAGACGGCGAACATTTCAGCTTTTTCTTCGTTCGTAATTGCTGTCTGACTTCCTTTTGTCAGTTTTGGAATTTTTGTTTTCGTTTTTTTCCCGGTTAATGCTGATGCCATTTGCCATAAGGATCTATCTTCTGTATCTAGATTCTCTAGCTTTTTGTCCCACTCTTCCGTAAATAATTCACGGACTCTGGCTTTCACCTCGTTGGTTAATTTATATAGTATAGTTTTGTCATTTGGGTGTAGTGTCCGTCTATACTGTTTCTTGGCCTTCCTTTTTTCCTCCAGTAAAATTTGCACGTCTACAGGTAAAGGACTTTTCTTCGGTATTTGTTTAGTTTTACTTGACTGTGTTTGGGCTTCGATGGTTCTTCTGTCAAAATCTTCGATTGCTTTATCTATTTCTTCTTCGTTGTTTATCTTCACACTTCTGGATTTGAAGACTTCTTTGAATTTCTTCCAGTTTATTGTTTTCCTATTGGTAGGTGATCTGTCAATTTCTATTTCCAAAGTCAGGATCACAGGGCAATGATCCGATGATAGATCCATCTTGGTTTCGATTTCGAAATTTTTTCTTACGTTCTTCATTATTGCTATATCCAGGACATCCGTCGTTCCTGTTGCGACATGGATGTGTGTGGGGTCATCTGGGCCGACAACTAGTAAATTATGTTTGTCGGTGATTTGTTTGAGTTTATTCCCTTGACTATTTACACTGAGGGTGAAATGGTGAGAGGTGTTAACCCTTTAGTGCCCGACGGTACTCCTGAGTACCAGTAATTTAAGACGCGTCGTAAAATTTGGTTTTCTATATTCTGCTATTTTTATTTAACATGTATTGTTGCTGGTGGCCATACTCAGTAGGTTTATGTTTCAATAATAAACATTCAAACATCTTTTATTGGGAAATTTCCCATTTTTCATCAAGACGCAGAAGTACCGTCAGGAAATATGGTGAGCAGAAAAATTCAACAGTGGTATGTAAGAGACCACTTTATTCGAAAGAAATAGAGGTCATTGCAAATGAGATCCTCAACGAAGATTTATCGTTAGATAATAATATTTTAACAGATGAAGAAGAGAGTGACTCTGAAAATGCGGATACTGATTTGGAATAACGATTCTATAAATATTTTTCAATTTTTTTGGTTGATACCTAGTAATATCAGTAGTTATTCTGAATTTTGTGGAAAAATTCAATGAAAATGAGGAATAAAATATTTCAGTTACAGAGCATTTCATTAGCACTATAAATGACATCATTCCTGACGGTAGGTACTTAAAAGTCCATATTTTGGATTTTTTTTCAAAAATGAAAATAAAATTCTGAAAAAAATTGAATTGTATTTAAAACCCTTCAAAAAACAAAAAACAAGAACAAGAAGGCACTAAAGGGTTAAAGTAGCAAAGGAGAAGTCGAGATCATCCGTCCTTTATAGATTACCCCAGGGCTATAATAGTGGCTTTCCAGCCACCGTCTGGGGCGCCCCAGGAGTGCTCCAAACCAAAGTTTGACATAAGTTTGACCAATCCAGTGCCGGAATGTCAAGCCCTCGCCCCTCCCATTGGTGCACAACCCGAATTTTCGGGGCTTCAAGCGTAACACGCAGCTGGCTGGAAAACAGTTAATATAATAACCAGCCCCCCCCCCCCCCCCCCCCCCTATCTGAAGTCTCCACAGAGCTTCCACTCCATGAAGAATGGCGCGCACTTCTGGTTACTTGGGCGACAATAGGTCCATGAATTGTTTTAAGATTTATTTGGCGGTTTCTACCTACATACTTGGTCGACCAGCTCAGTAGATATCGTTGGTCCATAATTGAATTCTGGGTTGTTAATTGTGTATATTTGCTTAGATCTTAGATGGCATATGATTTATGTGATGTGAGCTGCCTATATTCGGATGTATTCCATACAAGACAGTTCAAACACGAGCTCGTTCGATATGACAGAAAAAATCAAAAAAAAATCTTGTTTTTTTTCGAAAACGTCGTGATTTTTTATGATTTAAAAGAAAAAACTTAATTTTTTTCAACCCTACAAAATTTTGATACATATTCTTTGACGTTTCGAAATATCGAAAGACGAACGCGGGAAGGACGGAACTGCTTCCTAGGCGTATGAGGAACTTTGACAGTTTCATCAAAGATCACCTCTATAAAGTTGGCAAAGCAACTGACACGAAAATCAATGAAACGCATTCCAATATTGTCGAGAATTTGTCATGAAAGACAAAAATTATAAAGGGCGCTCCCCTGAAGTCAGAAGCTTTTGAGCGTTCATTCATCCACCTTGTAGGTAGATTCGCATCTTCCAGTTTAAGAAACCAATTGAAGAAATTTTTGACAGTTGCGAAAAAAATTTCAAACTAAGGCGAAACTTCAGACTTCACGTCAGAGGTTCCAATCCAATCAGTAGTTTCGAAAAGTCTTATTTTGCTCATTGATAAACGTCACCGCGACATTCGAGATCCACACCTATCCTGAAAATTTCAAGTCCCTAGGCCTCTCCGTTCGAAAGTTATAGTTTTCTATGGTTTCTTTGGTTCTGGTCATTGCGGGTATCTTGAATACGTCATTCTTCATCTGAGTGCAAAATTTCATCTCAATCGAATCAGTAGTTTCGGAAGAATCAGGAGAACAACATTTCGAACAGCCATTTACACGGAACTCCTGGTGCAATTCTGCCCATTAACGCACTCGACTGAGGCATTCGCGAGCTCAACCCACACTGAAAATTTCAAGTCTTCAGGTCGTTACGTTCGAAAGTAATCGTGCTTACGGCCGGGCGGTCGGCCGGCCGGGTGGACAGACTTGAATTTTTCGACGGATTCGTCATCAGTGAGTCGAATCTTGTCGATTAAGACCATTTTCTGTCCAAAATTCGAAAAATACAGACATCGTGACGAAATGATATAGCCCGCGTGTAAGTAGAACGAGCGCTCAAAAATATGTCGCGCTTCTAGTTTTTCATATAGCTCCGCCTACTTTATTTTCAGTTAGTATTGCCACCCACAAATTAACATCGAAATCATCGCAATTACCATGAATAATTTTCGAAGTTCATCTTCCGTAGAAAAAAATTAGAAAATCACTGCCGTGAAGTCAAAAGCTTTTGAGCGCTCGTTCATCCACCTTGTAGGTAGATTCGCATTCTCCAGTTTGAGAAACCAATTGGAAAGATTTTGACAGATGTCAAAGAAAATTTCAAACTAAGTCGAAAATCCAGACTTCTCGTCAGTTTTCGATAATTCGCTAGAATTTTCTACGGTATCTATAGTCTTGGTAATGCGATCTGGACAAAATTTCCCATGCAGTTTGAAAACATTATTCTTCATCTATGTGCGAAATTTCATTCCAATGCAATAAGTAGTTTCGAAATTATCAGGAGAAAATGGTTTGAACGGCTATATTTACGGAACCCCTAGTCGAATTTTGCACATTGATGAACGTGACCACGAAATTCGCGATCCGAACCTATCCTGAAAATTTCAATTCCCTAGGCCTTTCCGTTCGAAAGTTATTGTTTTCTATGGTTTCAATGGTTCTGATCATGCGATCTGGAAAAAATGTAGCTCTAATATATCATTCTCAGTTTAAATACAAAATTTCACAATCAAATCCATAGTTTTGAAATGATCAAGAAAACTGAATTTCAAACGGCCATATTTACGGAACCCCTAGTCTAATTTTGCTCATAGATGACCGTGACCGCAACATTCAAGATCCACAACTATCCTGAAAATTTTGCATGTAGCTTGAACACGTAATTCTCCATCTGAGTGCAAAATTTCACTTCGATCGAATGAGTAGTTTCGAAGTAATCAGAAAAACAAAATTTCGAGCAGCCATATTTACGGAACCCCTGGGCGAATTTTGCCCAATAACGAACTTAACTGGGCATTCCAGATTCGAACCTACCCTGAGCCGGACGGACGGACAGACTCGAATTTTTCGGCTCAAAATTCGAAAAATACAGACATCGTGACGAAATGATATAGCCCTCGTAAGTAGTACGAGCGCTCAAAAAACCTGAAAGACTCTTTCCTTCTAGCAAATTTATACATTCTGATAGAATTTCTTTGTCTTAATGCTGATTGATGGAATTATGTTCCATTTTCACAGTATGGCGACATATCTACAGAAACCAGGAAATTCTATTAAAATGTATAAATCTGCTACAAGGAAAGAGTTTTTCTTAGGTTTATTTGTAAGTAGCAGTGTAAACTCAAATATAGCCACCCCCTATGAAGAAAAAATTAGAGCGCTGCTCTGTCAGAGCGGCATAGTGATGGCTACACTCATGTCAGAAAGAAAGAACACTTGAGAATATTTAGTATGAAAGATTTGATTCTGTCGATTATAGAATGCAAATGAAACCTATTCTTTCTCCCTAACAGGACGACATTTGCTGTTTTCTTCTGGAAAATTTAAATTTTTGTATTCTTTTTGAAGCAAGAGTTGTAACAGTATCCTAGTTTTACTACCCCTTTGATCCAATGTAAGGGATCAATCTCTAGGTATGTATGTATGGATATCAAAACATGGTCGTATTTCTCAAAGTTTCGAAAATTTAGAATAAAATAAATTCAAATGATATCACCAAAATTCAAGAACCTTCAAACATCGTATAGTAATTTGGGAAGTTCGATCAATCTATTTGAAAGGAGAAATATGAATTGGTTAAAGTTATTAATTTTAAATAGTTAAGTTATGTTTATGAAGAATGAAAATGTAACAAGAATGTTGGCATACCATGGGTCAGTTGACAATTGAGAGAAACGTCAGGGTGAAAGATCGATATTTTCAAAAAGTTTGCAGAAAGATTGGGTTTGCGAGAAGAAAAGTATAATAAATAGCATTTGGAAGTTTGTCAAGAGTAGATTCGTAGATTGAATTGTTAGAATTGATTTGGCGAGTGAAGGAGATATCAAAACGATGTGCTGGTAGAAGTAAAATTGGAATTGGAAATAGAAGAACATATAGTGAGTGCACTCACCCATTGAACGTTTTTTCAGAGTTTAGATATATTAGTTTTAGTTTCTTTTGATAGTTGAATTTGTTTTTTTTGTAGAATTAGATGCTGATTATATAATTTTTAAAAAAAATTTCTTTTGTGTTTTCACCTTTAGAACTCTCATTGAAATGGAGTCTTGGGAAAATCAATAATATATAATTAAAACAAAATTATTTGAATATTGTTAGTGGTTTTCATAAATTTCAAAATTACATTATTATAACTTCAACGAACCATAACAGTATACAATTCTAGATTCTAGGTTATTCCTGTACCTACGCCTATACCAGCTGAGTCACCAGTTAACTTTTTTCTAATTCCCTCAAATACGCAGAAGGGTCAAAAAAACTAACCTTAACCTATCACCAACTATTCTGACAGTTTCTTTAGTATGAGCACGTTCTTGTAGTGTTTATTAGGTGGGTTCCAAAGTGGTTCTCTTCTGAGAACAGCACCAAATAAAACCTCAACCATCGCACAATAACTAAGGGACTAACAAGAATTAACCAACAGGTTGGTTTGTTTCGCAACTTGCCTGGGTACTAAATAGGCACTTATCTCTGCGTGTTGCGCGCAGTGTGGCCAACTGGGATAGTATGCAATATGACTGTTCACTAGGATTAGCGAGTCCATTTGTAGTGTGGCCCAAAACTTGGGTGGTAGTCTAATATATTCATCAAGAAATTGGATGGAGGGTTGATGATTGAGAAAATGTAGAATATAGAAGTGACAAGCCACTCGTCTATGGTTGATTTGATAGTTCAATTGCCAAGTTCAAAATTTTTCCTAATGTTAAAAAATCGAAGGGATGAGAACTGGTAAAATGATAACCTCCGCATCAAGATTAAGGCACAAAAGTCGTATTAAAACAAATAAAAACTCACCAACTGGTTTTGGGCAGATGATAGATCACTTATGCGGCCCCAATTCACAAAAAGTGTGTCATGTACCTGACTCGGTTCCCAAGATGAAACCTTCATGTAGTCTGTTTGGCCAGTAAACAAACACTCACCATCGGGATGAAACCACAGACACCTAACCGAACCCGCATCTGATTCACTTGAAACCACGCTGAAGTTCTCCAGATCTAAAATCTGTATTGCTTTATCTTTGCTCCCAGTAGCTAACAAAAACTCATAAGGATGGAACTGAACACAAGTAACTGGCGCCACATGTTGATTGAACTCTTTAAGTACTCTTCCTACCCTTAAGTCCCAGATTTTAACAGAGGCATCCTCACCACCTGACGCAATCCAGTTGCCATCAGGACTAAACTTCAAGCTATTTACCGTAGATTTGTGTCCATCATAGCTTAAAATACACCCTTTTTTTCTGCTGTCCCACATTTTTATTGTACTATCCGCACTACCTGACGCCAAATAATCACTGTATGGATGGAAATCTATGGATTTGATTGCATATTTATGTCCATTTAAGGTCCTGAGGAGCTTTGCAGCTTCTAAATCCCAAACCTTCAAGGTACCAGCTGTCGAACCAGCACACACTTGTTCTTCTAGATGATTGAACTGTACACATTCTATGGGGGTTGTGTGGCCACTAAGGCTCATGAAACAAGTGCTTTTTCCAACTGCCCATAGGTTGACTTTTTTATCGTCACCTCCTGTTACCAAAACTCTTCCAGACTTGTGGCCCAACGAGACGCAGTTTACGTTTGCATCATGAGCAGTGAAGTCCTCTGAAATGAAATTATCTTCATATACAATATACGTGGAGCTTTCCAACTAAATGTTCTAAATTAGTATTATAAGAATTATAATGTTCATTTGCAATATATTGAGAAAACAAAAATACTATATACCAAACTCAAAATATCTATTTATGAATTCATAAAATACATAGAGATGTCCAGAAGATACATTGAACAACATAGAAACTAAAAATACTTCTAATCAATCATTCACTTTGTGTTGGGAGAATTCTCATAAACTGTGAAATGCATACTTCTGGAGTTATTGAAAAAATTGGAACCCCTCTAACATGTAACAAAAATTAGGAGTTACACAAGTCATAACAAAAGCATTTTAGTCACTTGATACATATACCGATACCTTTTTGCCAAATTATCGATAATTACGATAATTTGGCAAAAAGGTATCGATACAATGTTATGAAAACAGATGATTGGAATAAATGTATATAAACACAAAATACAATACCCAAATGAACTTACGAAGTTTCCATGATCTTTTATTAGTCGATGCCATATTCTAAATATCTCAGGGATTTTCCAAAATACCAAAAATTGAAAAGGCAAACATTTCACACACTTTCACTTGTTTCTGGAAATATCATTATTCATAAATGCCATTTGAATACTCTCGATCAAACACCTGCTTGAAATCCTTGATACCACCATGTAAGGTTTTTACTGTCAACAAAAAAATGTGAGCATTCAACCAAGACTCAGGTAGGAGAAATTGAAAGATAAAGAACAATTTTTTTTGAAATATTCAAAATTGAGTAATTATTAAACTCCACGTTCCAAATGAATATTTCACAATTGCAACTCCGTTTTGGGTATTATTGGGTTAATTTGATAAAACAGAAAACAATAGGATAAGAAATTATTGAATTGAAAACAATACAAGAATGAACACTCAGAACTCAGAACAGTGGACAGAACAATGTCAACTGTCAATTCAGTTAATTGTTTGAGTTTCACTGTTCTTGTCAATAATCGGTAATGACTCTGACAAGTGAAGCTTGCATAGAACATAGAAGGGAATTTTAAAGAGACATGTTCACACTTTATTGGATACTTTACGAACACCGTATATTATTTAGTAATTTCATCAGTCACTATAGATTAGTCAACAAAAAGAAAGGCAGCAAAACTTGAAACTACAAAGAAAAAAAAGAACAGACGAAACCCAAAACACAAAGGTCTAAACGCCCCCAACCGACTAAATGCCGAACCTAGAAAACGAGTATTGTTTTCATATTTCACGTGCTTTCACTGCTTTCAAGCCAGATATTTTTATTTTATATCCAAAATCCAGGTATTCGTGAAGTATACTTTAATTTCAATTGTTTTCTGAGCAGAGTAATTTATATCAGTGTTATTCAGTTAAAATATATACGTTCACGTAGTTATAGGAAAAAATCACAAACCGTGAGATGGCGCTGAAAATGACAAAATGTCGGACCGAGAGGTGATCAAAATATTCTGTCACTACTGTCTTTAATAACAAGTGAATCAAATATTTTTTATTGAGCGCTCGTACTACTTACACGAGAGCAATATCATTTCGTCACGATGTCTGTATTTTTCGAATTTTGAACCGAAAATGGTCTCAATCGACTAGGTTCGACTCACTGATGACGAATCCGTTGGAAAATTCGAGTCGATACTCTTTGATCGAACACTGTTGTCAACTCGAATAGTGCTCCAGTTTTCCTATTTTTATTATTCTATTTTGTTTATTTTTTGTTATTCTTGTTGAATTATTATCAATTTCCATATAATTAAAATTGAAAAAAAAACAATTTTTTCATCTGAAATCAATAAAGAGAACAATATTCAACGTAAAAATTGCGTAAACGGTGATTTGAATAATTCGATCACCCCAGTGATCGGTGATTTGAAAATCCCGGTGATTGAATCACCAGTAGTGAAATATCGCTCATCGCTCATCTCTACTATCTTCTCTTCTAATCTAATCTAACCAAACCATACCACAAACATACCATAGACATAGAGTGCCATAGAGGCCTGCCTTTAGCCTTTGCTTTTATGCTTTTTGCTCGAAGAAGAGAGATCTTAGGTTAATATATGACCTATGATCTATGATTGAGATTACTATCGAATGAGATATTATATTATTATCTAGAATTTCTAGATTAGATCATTATATGTTACTTTTTCAGAAGATATGTTGAAGTGACGCAGCCTCTTAGTTACCATTGCTAAATCTAGAGATTCTTCTCGTTTCCAGTTAACAGGAGGTTTACTATACTTATTTTAATTCAGTGAAGTTTTGATTCTCGTGGAAATTATGAATTCATCAGATACTGTAAATACGTTCAAGCAACTTGCCCTGTTAGTTCTCTCACCCCATTGCTTCGACACTTATTTTATAGAGTTGAACCTTCTCGACAGTGAGTGTACCAAACTTCAAAATGTTCATCAATATCCCATAACCTTATTCTTGTTTTAGAACCTTGTTTTGCGGCCACTTTGAGTAAAGGACTAGGCATTGGAATAATATTGGGATCAATATTTGTGAAGTTTCCTCAAATTCTGAAAATATATAATGCCAAAACTGCTAAAGGAATAAGTTTAGCAACTGTTACTTTGGATCTGATTGTTATTACTATATATGCTGCTTATAATTTTTTGAAACAGTTTCCAATTAGTGCATGGGGCGATACAGCATTTTTAGCTGTTCAAACTGTAGCTATTGGTTTTTTATTACTGTATTATGATATTTCTATTTCAAGAGCCTTCGGTTATCTGATCACTTATTCAGTATTTTCTGGAGTATTAATGAGTGGCCTGGTTCCAATAAACATCCTATGGACTCTTCAAGGAGTTAATATTCCCTTGTTATTAGCTGGCCGAGTTATTCAAGTGTATTCAAATTATAGTAATCAAAGTACTGGGCAATTATCAGCAATAACATGTGCGCTTCTATTTGCTGGCTCTATGGCCAGAATTTTTACATCTATACAAGAAACTGGAGATACTATGGTTATTCTAACAAATGTTTTCTCTTTTCTTGCAAATTTAGTTATCGTTTTTCAAATTCTTTATTACTGGAAATCTGAAGAAAAAACTAAAAAAGTTGACTGAAATGTATCATTAGGAAGTATCATTTTTTACTATAATTAAATTCATTTCTTATTTACCAAAATGTATGTTATGAATTTTTGGAACCTAGTTAGGTAATATGGCTGAGTTTTTAGAGGGGTTGTGAGAGTGCCATTATTTGTAATTATACATTATTTTCCATTGAAGTCTAATATATATGTACCAAGAAAATATTGTACAGTACTAGAGTAGGTGTAGGTTAAAGAAGAGCAGGACTGGTGAATCTTAATAATGTAAAAAGTAATCCATTTTTGAATGTCCAAACAGCTGCATTTTTCAACCAACACACAGGTGTCAAGCAAAAATTTGTTGATGGTTTTCTTTTTGTTCACTGAAGTCTGTTGATCAAATTATTATTTTCTGTAGTTACAAATCAGCACCTCAGAGGTAAGGTGTGTTAAGTCACATTTTTTCCTGAAACGAGTTATCTACACTGTTGGATTTATATTATTAATTCTATCTAGTGGAAAACAGATTTAACTCCCAGTTAGTTGCATATAATATATATGCAACTAACTAAGGAGTTAAATTCTCTAGAATTAATAATAAAAATCCAATAGTGTAGATAACTTGTTCCTGGAAAAAATGTGACTTAACACACCTTACCTCTGAGGTGATGAAATAGGGTTTTACAAAAATGCTTCTCTAGTTTTACATTTCATCAGAATATCATATTTCTCTTTCCAATACTAGAATATGAAGGACCACAAAGGGTTTGCGGTAGTAATGATTGTAATGAAGTAGAACAGTGAGCAGAACAGGTCGACACCCTGAATAAGAGAAATTTTCTGGTGAGAATTTAGAATGTCTACTGGATAAAAAGATTCAAAGAAAACCACTGCCGTTAAGTCGGCATGCTCGTTAAGTAGGGAACTTTTGCACAGCATGCATGAAATGAGATCCCAGATCAGAAAAACTCAATTTTTTATTCCTGTGGAACAGCTGTAACATAAAAGTTCAGCATGATTTGGCTGATAGTTCCTGAGATCCCGAAGTTTTTAAAGATTTATTTTTTTTATTCTTCCAGTGGAATTTCGTGTAGATGTGTAAATCGTACACGAAATTTCACAGAAACCTTCGTGTCCTTGCTTTTTGAGCGCTCGTTCTACTAACACGAGGGGTAGGTATATCATTTCGTCGCGATATCTGTATTTTTCGAATTTTGAGCCGAAAATGGTCTCAATCGACAGAGTTCGACTCACTGATGAAGAATCCGTCGAAAAATTCAAGGCTGTCCGTTCGGCCGTATACACAATAACTCTCGAACAGAACTACCTAGAAACTTGAAATTTTCAGGGTAGGTTCAAATCTCGAATGCCGCGGTTAAGTTCGTTATTGGGCGAAATTCGACCAGGGGTTCCATAAATATGACCGTTCGAAATTTTGTTTTCCTGATTATTTCGAAACTGCTGATTCGATCGTGAGGAAATTTTGTATTTTAATGGAGAATTATTTATTCAAGCAACATTTTTCCAGATCGCATAATCAGAACCATTTTAAATTGCAACGAACTATGGAATAAAAAATTCTTATATTTCTGTAACAGCTGATTCGGCATAATTGATAAAGAGCTGCTGTCATTTTTTTCACAGCTGTGAAAAATTTTTCCAATTGGTTTCTAAAACTGGAAAATGCGAATCTCCCTACAAGGTGGATGAACGAGCGCACAAAAGCTCCTGATTTCACGGCAGTGCTTTTCATAATTTGTATCTTTCGGTCGACAGGAAAAACCAGAACAAAATCTATTCACACCTGCCATCCCCGTGATTTCGAAAATAAATCGATAGCTATATAAAATCAAAGATTAGACAACTTACTCTTTGATAAAATGCAATGAATCACGTGATTATACAAATGTGTAGTGTCAAATAGTTCCAGAGGCAGAGTTATATACAAGAATAACCATTTCTGCTATATATTTGTTTTTATCTACTCCTATTGAATAATATAGTCATTACTCAACTACTTTTGATCAAGTAATAGTATATGTAAACAGACACCGTGCTCTCTCTTATTACTCCCTATTTCTTTGATTCTGAACAAGCTGATTGGCTGAAAGGGAGCAGTCCATTATTGGTATTGAGGGGAGGTCACTTAAATAATTTTGACGTTTAATCAAATTGAGTTGATACCTAATTATTATTGTGAATATTTCGCTGAAAAAGATGAATTCAGATGGTGAAGATGAATTATTATATGTTCACCTTCAGAAATAAGGCAAACAGCTAATGTTACCATACAGAATTTATTTCCCCAAAAATACCAAAACAAATATAAAGGTGTATACAACAATTTTCAAGATTGGTGTAGCTGTGTAGGAGTAAGAATATAATGTCATTGTTTTCAGAGAATGTTCTTTTGTATGGCATATTTTAATGAACTTAGCACTAAATATAAAGAATCGCCCCTATGGACTTTCTACTCCATTCTAAGAAGCACAATCAACATAAATAATGCATGGTTATAGGTAACTATTGAGATTTATAAATAAAGTTCTTTCTCTGCACTTGTATCTTAGTATTTATTGTCATAATCGAAGATAAAGTATAGTATTCAACTTGCGGTAATGGTCATAACTCACTTGATGAATTACAGCACTCGCCTTCGGCTCGTGCTGCAAACTTCATCTGCGTGAGTTATGACCTACATTACCGCTCGTTAAATAATAATATACTATTATTCATGGATCGGTATAGGGAAAAATCACGGAGTGGCAACATCTACTTTTAATCGTTTGAATTACCCGATTGTTACATTCTGCAGTTTTAAATACCGACTATTTTATCTGAACGAGAGTTCAGAACACTTTCAATATACGAACACGCGGGATCGCAAACTAATCTTAACTATTTTTGGCCAGCGCAGTGATCAATCTAGGAAGGACTCTACGTTTCGTAAAAACCACAGGACCTTCTCATCGTACTAGGGAAATTCATCGGGAAGTCTAGACAATTGAAACACAATATTTTTAGCACCAAAAATAAGAAAATAACAAGTTTATTTCAGAGTGCCAAAAGGTAGGGAGGAAAAAAAAAGACAACCCTGAAGGGGAAGAAAAAAAAACAACCTCCCTCCTTTTCTTGTTCATATACCATCAACTCAAAAGTAAAGAATATTCATAAACAGAGGCAAATAATAAAATGGTAAAATGTATCAAAAACAAAAATAAGTATGTAATAATGAGAATGGTAGAATATATCAAAATCAAGTAATAATGAGAGTGGTAAAATATATCAAAAGTAAGACATAGAGAGAGCAATGGGGAAATATATTACAATCAAAAATAGATACTACAGAACGAGGAAACCCGTTCTGTAGGATAGATAGCATTAATGGTAAAAGATATCACGAATGGTGGGCGCGAAGATAATGTATCGTAAGTGAAAAACTGTTCACTAAATAACAATATACATAGAAAAGGGTTAGATTCAAGAGGGACTTTCCTTCAGAATGATAGGTGCTACGTCCACACCAACAACTTGAACGGTACAAAGAGAAGATTATTCCAGAATTGCATCCCCTATCCCCTTAATTAATAAATGATGACATAGGACAAATAGGGACCGAGACCATCTTAACAGGCTGTAATCTCAGTGAAATAAATTCAGGGAATCCTGCAAGTTCGAGCAGTGATTAAAGGCTCTACAGGGAGGAAGGTTCTAAACAACTACTTCTATGCAAAGAGACACAATTCTTGATATATTTCCCATGGGGGAATTTCTATACCGCGTCATTATGTTTAGCAGGCACTCATCTCTCCAACTAAGTTTCGAGAATCCAACATATTAATGAACCATCTACCAAGTTTCCCAAGTGGGAGAATTGAAATAGTGGTATTGACTGGGGGTACACAAGTACCTGAAATATGAATAAATATCACAAGCAGAAATACGTAATAAATATTAAATGGAAAAACAGTACCAGTATAGACAACAATCAAGAATAAATAATGTTTCAATGGAAAAGAAATTCAAAATGGACTAACTTGCATACGATTATCAAAGAAAACTGTAATAATATACTAGGGATAATGAAAACCCTTGGTTTCGTAAGTTTGCCGAATTCTACGACTAACGCTTAACAACCTTACCAGTGTTCTTCGCTTTGTGTATCTCTGTATCTCTGAGCAACTAAGTAACCGTCATCCCTATAACCAAAGATTAGACAACAAGATGGATCACTCCGCTTTTACGCCTGTTCACTATCCTATGACCTTGAGTTCATCTGAAAATAGAGAGGGGTGAATCGGAGAGAGACAACCACTTCTAAGTTTATTATGATTTTTGAATTTTCTAATAATCTTAACCTCAACATTTCATACGTTAAACGCAGCAATATGTTTATTGAAACAGAATGAAGACATTTTTAGGATTTCATTCTATTGAATCTATATCCCGAATGTATTAATGATACAACTTTTATGTTGGCTGCTTTTTTTACATAATATTGTCATAAATATAATATCATTACTGGTAAGTGATTTGTGCCTCAATCGAGAATCTCAGACGTATTTATATTTCGATTTACAGATTACAAAAGCTGATTCTAGAAGAAATAATTTGCCAACTTATAATGAGCCCTATATCAGTGGCTATCTTATGAGAAAATGTATCATCATGGATCAGAGGTTATTCGAGAGAAAACTTTGGGGAGACTGTTATGAATGTATACTACAGCCTTGTATATAGTCACATTTCTTACAATATAATGTTATGGGGCAACTCATCTGATGTTTGTAGAGTGTTCATAGCCCAAAAAAGGATTCTGCGCATGATGTTCAATATTCCACCTCGAACTTCATGCAGACCTTACTTTAAGGATAACAATATTTTGAGTGTTGCATCTATATTCATCTTCAGGTGTCTTTTGTATGCGAAAGAAAATGAAAATCATATCACAAAACTCACAACATTTCATAGTTATACCAGAAATTTTAGAATTATGTCTTTACCGAAGCACAGAACTGCTAAGTTTGAAATGTCACCCTTGTATATGAGTATGAAGCTTTTTAATCACCTTCCAAGTGGTTCACAGTCGCTTAGTCTCAAGGAATTTAGGAAAGCGATTAAAGATACACTTTATGTAAAATGTTATTACACTGTTGGTGAATACTTTTCCGACAGATTGTAAATGTTCAATCGTTATATATTATGACTTGTCCTATGCATGTATAATGTCTTACAGGATGAATAAAGTTATTATTATTATTATACCTATTGAAAACCTCATCACATGTCTGGTAGAAATTTATCAGTATCTAACATTCAAAATCATGTTTGTTCAAGAAACAGAAGACTACTAGTTGCATTTCTCGTTTAAGTAAATGATAAAACAAAAGAAGTTTTATTATGACTCACTTACTATTTTTAATCCCATAGATGTGAAATTGAAATAATTATTTGTATACAATTATAGATAAATGGTTGAAATACATGACTAGAGAATGAAAAGGATCTGATAAAATATAGATCTAGATATTGTTTCTTTTCAGAGAGAAATTTGTTTCTTGTATTTTATATATTATATATTTTTGAATTGAAATACATTTTAGCTATGTAAGCAATATAGACCTGAAGTCTGCAGTAATAAAATTAATTTTCAAAATCTTATGTTTGTAGTTGCCATCAGATATCGAGGGACAAAACCAAATTCTGCATAATCAAAACTAGTTGAAATCGTGAACATACAAATTGTGTTTTTTAAAAAAGTAAGATGTCATTATTGGAGGTAATGATCATGAACGCAGTTCAAAATACATACTTGCAGGTTCTCAGTTCTCAGAAAGTTGAATTTCCTAGATATTATATTCTATATGTTTGTTCAAGGAAACCATTCTTTACCAACCACTGAGAGTTATATGATATAAACCATTCAGAAGGGGTGAAAAATGCAAATTTTAATATAACAATTATGAAATAGGATATGAAGAAAATGCTGAGCAATTCATTCATCTAGAAAACCAGGAACCAGTGGCTAGTTGTATTCCATTAAGTTGAAATTTTCTCAAATGTATTATATTCATAGTAGGTACCTAGTTATATTGAAAAATAAAGATTGTAGATAGTTGTAAAGTGATATGGAATAAAAAAATTATTCATTATGTTCTAGTTATGCACCTACACTATGGAAAATTGAATTTAGAAGTTCAAATACATGATAATTATTTCTGAATATTGCTATACTTCCTCGAAGGGATTTCGATAATCTAGCATTATAGATTTTTAAAGTAGAAACTAGATTCTTTACACATTTCATTTGTGATCATACTGTGATAATGTATTGAAGAAAGTTTATGTTTCAGCCCTCCAGTATTTTAGTAACAAAATCCAGTTTCCAAGATTTATATCCAAAGTAACTAGGTATATCCATCAATAACTATTGTCATCGAGTATAAAACAAATTCCATTCATTCAGCCTTAGTATCACCATGGTAGACAATTCAAAATTCAATATTTTCCCCGGATATTATCTGATCTTGGCGATATAATGAACACGAACTGAAGGAAACAATTCTATTGTTCATATAGCACGTTCACAGCAACAAAATCTAAAAATTCTAATTTTATGTTACAAGTAGCAATCCTTCAATTTTCATTAGTCGTATGGAATATACATTAAATATAATTTATTTAGCAATATATTCATCATCGAATACGATACTAATTTCAGTTTTTCTCGAAAAAATTACACATTTTCATTGAATATTCATGTCAACGGCACCAGAATTTGATATTTTTATACATTGAAAACTGCCTTATACTCAATTCACGAAGAAATTTCTAGATTTTCCGAATAGTTTTTTGCCTGTGAATTCATTTAAAGCACAAAATATTTCTACCTCCATTTTCATCATGAAAATCGACAAACGTCAGATTTCAAACCTTCAATCTTTGGCGCGGTCCATGAGATGTGATGTGATTGGCTTGCCCAACGCTTACCCAGCGCTTACCCAACTCCTCCATCAATAGCGTTCGAGCAGTTTCAAGGTCACCACCACTTTTACGGGCGATTCAGTACTAATTTGACAGAGTGATCTCTCTTGTTGTTACTCTTTGCTATAACCTTAACTAGACCATTGAGTTGAAAATAAAAATCACGGTGTTAAAAATAAAAAAATCACGGAGTTCAAAATATTCGACCACGTTCGGAATATTCGACTGTGTTCTTCTAATCTACTCTGAAATTGGCATTATAAGAAACCTCCTCATTTCTGGATGACAATCTAGGACCGATCTATTACAAATGTTTGGACAATTGTTTCAAATAAACTGTATACGAGCTGAAAATGCAGCTGATTGTAAGAGGTAATCTGGGAATAAGATCAAGAAAAATGTGCTCTGTTTCTCATTGCTCATCACATAGTTTTTCTGAAATTTCTTTGTGAAAATTCCCGTTGAATCCCAAGTCAGTTAAAAAATTGCAGACAATCTAGAAGATTGGAAACGTATTTCAAAGAAGTTGTTACTTTGCAGCAAGCACTTCCTGAAAGATGATTTTTCTTATCGTAAGTTCAATAATTTTTTATTATATAGTGGTCATTTGATATCTCATTCACGTTCACCCAAATAATCAAAAATGTCCAAAGTGGTTAGCTGGACTTTCACAGGCATTATTATTAATTCCGCAATTTTATAAAAAATATTTGATTTACTTGTTATGAAAGACAGAAATGACAGAATAATTTTGACCATCATTCGGCCCGACATCTTGTGATTTTCAGCGCCATCTAGCGGTGCGTGATTTCTCCCTATAATCGATGAGTACCAACATGTCCCATCTTTGGTATAGTCGAGCACATGGGACTGAAAAAAAAAAGAAGAATATAATATCTGTGAAATGTGGTTTGATGACAGCATGACACATATGATCTATACTCTATGATCTGTGCTGTGATTTTCACTAAAGCCTAAAGCGAAAAGTTTTATAATAAACCCAATCAATATTGATGATAAGTGGTGTTTGGAGTGAAATTGTTCATAAATATTCATTATTGGGTTTTTAATCAACTTTAGTTATTTGAAGCACATTGAATAATTCTACGCGAAAGATTGTGCGATAATAAATTTTCTTGTATTCATTTATAGAAATGGCGGAAGATATCGACGTTGAAGCTATGTTGGAAGCTCCGTATAAAAAAGACGTAAGTATTATCTTTTAAAATGTTTAGTGAGGTAAATATATTGGGGGTTGATTGTTATTTCTATATTTTAATTTTTGTGGTGACAATGGTAATCTTTTATGCCTGTATATCTATAGCAGTAATTGTTCTTACAATGATTACCATTTGCATTACTTGTTTTTATAGCATTTATAACATTCTCTTACATCACTTCCTAATTTTATATTTTAGACTTATGAGGTTTTTTCTGGCATTCGACGACTTCCTACAAAATCAGGTACAGATCTCCTTAGTTTTAAATATATTATCGTTTAGGTTTTTTAAATGGAACTGTATAACATAATATCTTATTATTGAATATAAATCAGTTCATTTACGTTATTCATATGTGATGCTGATAGGTAATTTCTCGCCATAGGGTTGGAGTTTCACGGACTACCTGACCATCATCCCTATCAACTGCCAGTGAACCTTTCAACTGAATTTTTACTAGTGACAATATGTGGAGATTAATTGGATCAAATGTAAAATGAATAATTTATTGGGTGCTTAGCTGTTGGGCTTTGTTTGAAATGATAGATCTGCAGAAGAATTTTTATGCTGAACATTTTATTGAAGTTGATTTCAGATGAAGTTCAGATATATTTATTTCATTGAAATACCAACATAGTAACATTGATTCAATCAAGAAGATATTGTTGAAAGAAACGACATTTAGTACAACTTCTGCGGTTTGGAGACTGCGGTAATCCCGACAATGCTGTTATTCATGCATTTTGAAAATTTTACCTCTGTAATTCCGACACAAAAATATTTCAAACAATAAATATACAGAAATGTGTACATGCCAAAATATGAAAAATGGAATATTTCTTGTTTGAGCAAGGGGAAACTTTTATGTTTAATGATGGCGTCTATAACTCCCTACTTCTTTTTTTTTACACAAGGTTGACAGAAAGTCTCCAAGCAAAAATCCACATAAAACACTTGCACTTGTTGTGAAATCGAAATTATTGGATTAGCTTGATGCAGGAAAAAAAATGCCGAATTTCAGAGATGTTAATCGTTCTTGATTTTGTTTCATGATAGACTAGAAATTCACAAATTCTGAGTTCTAATTCAAAAATCCGAACTATTCAAAATACAGTGGACTCTCGATGAGTTAAACTCCCTGGGACCATAAAAAACTGTTCGGCTTTTCTATAGTGCGGCTCACCAAACTTTCGAAGTTATTGAGGTGGGAGTTCGACTCATTGAGGGAAAAACTCGCGCAATTACGAAATCGTCGGTAGTCAATGAGAAACAAGCGTTTATTTTTACATGTTATTTAATAAAGGATCTAATGGCTGTAGTTTTGCTGTCGTGTTCGGTGGTAAAAAATCTACTTTCAACGATATAAGAACAGGCAAGGGATTATGAGCTGGACAATTGTCTATGAAGAGCAGAGCTCTCTCTTTTTTTCTATTTAACTCGTAATCCCACTTTAGCAACCATTCTCTAAAAATTATTTCAATCTACTCTGTATGCAAGGATTTTACATTTTTGAAACAACCAGGCTGAAACATAAATAGTAATATGTCACGAGTGACTTGTTGTATTTGTTTACCCTATACATTAACAATCTTTCTTGTCAATTTCCATCACACCATTCGAATTCTGTAGGCAAGGTGGAAGTGTATGGTCCAAAATTGGCAATTTTAACTAGTTTTACTTGTGGATGTGTAATTCAAGTGACAATCTTAGGTGCACATAATTGTTAATGTATGGAGCCCTACAAATCGCCTATCAAAATTGTCAATTTTAGACCATATACTTCAATGACCATTCTAATGACCACCAATGACTTCGATAAAAAAATGCTACAACGTATTTCATTGTTCAATCAAAAACAAAACAAAAAATTACGAAAAGCACTGCCGTGAAGGCAGGAGCTTTTGAGCGCTCGTACATCCACCTTGTAGGTAGATTCGCATTTTCCAGTTTTAGAAATCAATTGAAGGAATTTTTGACAGCTGTCAAAAAAATTCTGAAACTTAGGCGAAACTCCAGACTTCATGTCTTCAGCTGACCAATTTTTTTCGATAATTCGCTAGAATTTTCTACGGTATCTATGGTCTTGGTGATGCGATCTGGACAAAATTTTGCACGTAGTTTGAATACATTATTCCTCAGCTAGGTGCAAAATTTTATTCCAATCCGATTAGTAGTTTCGAAACTATCACGAAAAAAATATTTTGAACGGCCATATTTACGGAACCCCTAGTCTAACTTTGCTCATTGATGAACGTGACCGCGATATTCGCGATCCAAACCCACCCTGAAAATTTCAAGTTCCTAGGCCTTTCCGTACAAAAGTTACAATTTTCTATGGTCTCCATGGTTCTGGTCATGCGATCTGAACCAAATATTGCTTTAATATATCATTCTCGATTGAAATACAAAATTTCACCTCGATCGAATCCGTAGTTTCGAAATTATCGAGAAAACAAACTTTCAAACGACCGTATTTACGGAACCCCTACTATAATTTTGCTCATTGATGAACGTGAACGCGACATTTCAGATCCACACCTATCCTGAAAATTTCAAGTCCCTAGGCGTTTCCGTTCAAAAGTTACAATTTTCTATGGTTCTGGTCATGTGATCTGGAGAAATGTAGCTTGAATATATCATTCTCCATTAGTATACAAAATTTCGTCACGATCGAATCTGTAGTTTTGAAATTATCAAGAAAACTAAATTTCAAACGACCATATTTACGGGACCCCTAGTATAATTTTGCTTATAGATGAACGTCATCACGACATTCCAGAACCTCACCTATCCTGAAAATTTCAAGTCCCTAGGCGTTTCCGTTCAAAAGTTACAATTTTCTTTGGTTCTGGTTATGCAATCTGAACAAAATTTCACATGTTGCTTGAACACCTCATTCTCCATTGGGTGCAAAGTTTCATCTCTATCGAATCTGTAGTTTCGAAGTAATCAGGAGAACAAAATTTTGAACGGCCATATTTACGGAACCCCTGGTGGAATTCTGCCCATTAACGAACTTAACCGAGGCATTTGGGATTTGAACCTACACTGAGAATTTCAAGTCTCTAGGTTGATCCGTTCGAGAGTTATCGTGCTTACGGACGGCCGTAATGAAATGATATAGCCCTCGTGGAAGTAGTACGAGCGCTCAAAAACAGTATTGTATTATAGCCATAGTAAACTAAATTCATGCAATCGTTTATTAATATTGTTTTTCATGTTTCTGTGTTTTATGATATTCAATGAAAGTGAAAAATGACTATTATATACAGAATCACATGATTTTTACTGAAGAGAGTAGGAAGAGCCACAGTGGTTGTACTTAAGTGTATAAAAATTAGATAATGTATTTTCATCTAATATACATATGTAATAATAGAAGAAATGTTTCTTAATTTATTAAAAATGTTCTCTACATTTTGACAAACTGAATTTCTGCTAATTAATTTCTACTATCAAATTGTTTTTCTTACCATCAAGAAATTATTTTCTAACTATCTGTTCAGTGCAGAAATGATTTATCACTTGATCTTCAAAGCCCAACCATAAGTATCGCAATCTGACAATGCAGTTCGAAGAACACTCAGTCATAACTACAAAGAAAAAAAATGTTTCTGGTCTCTGTAAGAATTAAAAAAAAGAAGTTCATAAACATGAATTCAAAACAAGAATGTAGCGATTACTCTTCATTACTTACGATGCTTCTTCTTATACTTCATTTGAATATTCTTCATTTCGGTTTAAACTTGTACCTCTGCAGTTTTCAAAATTTAATTTATCTGAAAAAATTGAAAACATTGAATGATTCCTTTCATCTATTGTTCAATTCAAAATGAATTTTTTTCATTGGATCAATAGAATTGGTTATCAAAATCAAGCTCTTTAATCAGAACTATAATATAAACAAATGTATAACCATACTGATGCGAGGTTTCACAATCTAGATTTGAACAAATTTTGTGCACATATTCAGTAAGCATCTTCAGAGAATCTAAGCCTGAAATTATTTCTTAGTTTGATTACACTTAACACAAGTAACGTCGTATTTGTCTTACCTACTGTACTATTTATGACTACATACTTAGGATGCAACTTTGCGCCTGTATGCTTCTAAGAGGCCAACTACAGTTGTGGATGAACCATCACCCAGACACAAAAAAAAAACAAAATATATAGCTTATAAATATGCTGTATTGAAGGGGGATTTTATGCATCAGGCTGAATTTTTTTAAATTTGATTTCGTAATTGGTTTCGTTTGAATAAATCCAAAAGAAACCTTAATTTTGTGGACTACAGTGTTGGGATAATATATTAAAATAAAATGAAACCACTGAAATTGCATTAATCTAAAAAGAGATGTGTCGAAATCAATCAGTTGTCTTGAATTAATTGAATTAAAATCTCAGCATCAAACATTGTTTATCTATATAGAGACCAGAAATTTTTTTATTGATATTCTTTTTTAGGAAACTTGAGGTGTTCGTTTGCATGTCCGCAAATTTAAGATTCCTCCTTGGAATTTCGTCTTACTCGGTGTATTTTTTCAGAAGTATTGAATCTGGATCAAGTAAAGCAACCCGTTTGTCTTTGTCTACATCACGGTAAGTCTAGTTGCGGCTAGACTGTTGTTCAGGCCCGGTTACTTTGGTTCTGACAGAGTGACCATGGTACTAGTCACACCAGAAGGAGCAAATGTTCCATATTTGTCTTTCCAGCCCATCATATACTCAACTTTCCATTACTCCGAATATATTCTTTTTGTGTTCCATAAAAACATGCACAGTTCCATTATATTATAATAATTAAAATTCGTTTGTAATGGTCAATTCAAAGTAATATAAAAATAATATAATGCAATTGTGATTCTTTCAATTCATATTTTAAGTAATCTAAAAGCAGGTTTTATTTTTAAATCAGTAAATTATATTTTTGTCTGAGTCAGACAATTGCTTTGAATATTTCAACTAATAATATCTGTTTTTGCCATCCCTGCGTGGTCCTGTTCACTTTGTTGCTGTTCATAGGAAGAGCAGAATGGAAAGCCAAAAGAAAATGGGGATTCTCGAAAGGATAGATACTCTGAGTAAGTAGCAGTAAACTAATTTTTCTATGAACATTATCATCAAGTAAAGTGTAAGGTATATAGGTATACTCGGTTCAGGAGTTTTTGACATCGAAGCAGGCCTTGAAAGTCCAGTTGACTGTTTACAAAAAATAACTGATCAATCTCATAATAGAAATGAAACATATAAATATAACCTAGAAAAGAGTTTAGTATCATAACTTACAGTTTCATCCATTATTAGTGTTTGGTATATTTTTCAAAGCTAATTCCTTCGAAATTTTTGAGCTTGCATGAAATATTTTACATACGATTACGTATTTTAATTTAATTATTGTTGTATTGAGAAATTATCGAACTCACGATCAATTCTATAGAGAGGCATATAGCCGAAATATTCGAGTGCAGTTAAAACATAGGAATTCAGGTTTAAAAACGCGAAAATATCGTGGAATGCTTTCACATTAAATTATCTAAACTTTCAAGAAAGTCCAATGTTGAGAAGTTGAGATATTATTCAGATACAAGTAAGAGATCGAAGATCCTTAAAATACATATTTATTTTCACCAAAGGCCATAAAACCTTTATGGGTTTTGAAAATTTTGCAAAATTCCAACCATATAAATCTAAAGAGTACCATTTCATGTCTGGATTCAACATGAATTTTAGCTGCCTAAGCTAAACTGGTGAAATAAACAGAAAAGACTCTTTGATACTTTGAAGCGTGTCGCCAAGTGAAAAACGTAATATGTATATAAAAATTTGAAAAGCACTGCCGTGAAGTCAGGAGCTCTTGAGCGCTCGTTCATCCACCTTGTAGGTACATTAGCATTCTCCAGCTTCAGAAACCATTTGAAAAATTTTTGACAGCTATCAAAAAAAATTTCAAACTAGGGCGAAAATCCAGACTTCACGTCAGTACTTTAGGTAAATTTTTTTTTTTTCAATAAATCGCTAGAATTTTTCACGTTATCTATGGTCTTGGTAATGCGATCTGGAAAAAATTTCCCACGTAGTTTGAATACATTATACTTCACCTATGTGCAAAATTTCTTTTCCAATCCCATGAGTAATTTCGAAATTATCAGGAAAAAAATATTTTGAACGGCTATATTCACGGAACCCCTAGTCTAATTTTGCTCATTTATGAACGTGAACGCGAAATTCGCGATCCGAACCTGCCCTAAAAATTTCAAGTCCCTAGGCCTTTCCGTTCGAAAGTTATAATTTTCTATGGTTGTGGTCATGCGATCTGGAAAAAGGTAGCTTAAACAAATCATTCTCCATTAGATTACAAAATTTCGTCACGATGAAATCCGTAGTTTTGAAATTATCAAGAAAACTAAATTTCAAACGAGCATATTTACGGATCCCCTAGTCTAATTATGTTCATCGATGAACGCGACCGCGAAATTCGCGATCCCAACCTACCCTAAAAACTTCAAGTCCCTAGGCCTTCCCGTTCGAAAGTTATAATTTTCTCTGGTTCTGGTCATGCGTTCTGGAAAAAGCTTGAAATATATCATTCTTCATTAAAATACAAAATTTTGTCACGATCAAATCCATAGTTTTTAAATTATCGATAAGACTAAATTTCAAACGATCATATTTACGGAACCCCTAGTCTAATTTTGCTCATTGATGAACGTGACCGCGACATTCGAGATCCCCACATATCCTGAAAATTCCAAGTCCCTAGGCCTTTCCATTACAAGGCTATAATTTTCTATGGTTTCTATGGTTCTGGTCATGCGATCTGGAAATAATGTAGCTTCTCCATTAAAATACAAGATTTCGTCACGATCAAATTCATAGTTTTGAAATGATCGAGAACACTTGATTTCAAACGAGCATATTTACGGATCCCCTAGTCTAATTTTGTTCATCGATGAACGTGACCGCGAAATTCGCGATCCCAACCTACCCTAAAAACTCCAAGTCCCTAGGCCTTCCCGTTCGAATGTTATAATTTTCTCTGGTTCTGGTCATGCGATCTGGAAAAAGCTTGAAATATATCATTCTTCATTAAAATACAAAATTTTGTCACGATGAAATCCATAGTTTTTAAATTATCGATAAGACTAAATTTCAAACGATCATATTTACGGAACCCCTAGTCTAATTTTGCTCATTGATAAACGTGAACGCGACATTCGAGATCCACACCTATCCTGAAAATTTCAAGTCCCTAGGCCTTTCTATTACAAAGTTTTCTATGGTTCTGGTCATGCGATCTAAACAAAATTTTGCATGTAGCTTGAGCTCCATCTGAGTGTAAAATTTCACCTCAATTGAATCATTCGAAGTAATCAGGAGAAAATAATTTCGAAAAGCCATATTTACGGAAAATTAATACAATTATTTCCCAATTGGTTTGATAAAATTATCAGACGAAGATCTATGTTGGTTAGTGTTATTCTCAATACCAACCTGTATGCAGAAACTCAAAATCTCACTGAATAGTCTATCACTAACTTCATTTCGATTCTCCACATCCTCCCGAGATGTCAATATTTCTTGAAGCGATAATGTATGATGTTATAATATGGGGAAAATGGAATTCAACTGGGTCAATGGCCATTTGTGACAAGGTTCTTACAATAAAGCACTTTAATTATTATTATTATCATTAGAATTCAACTATATTATGTTCTCTCATCCGAAAAAAACAAATGTGAATAAAATTGACTTCTAACATAATAATTTTACTATATTTCTCGTGGATTTTTTGAAATTACGTGTACATTTGGTTTCATTGATGAGCAAAAACCATAGGGTTGGACTTCAGGAATGGTTACAATTTGAGCTTCAAGCATTCTGCCAAACAATGCAAACTAAGAACACACAATTTGATTGTCGTATGGTAATGGATTGTAAAATTCATTAAAAACTAATTTTATATTCAAAAGAGTTGACAATCATGTAAATGGCACTTCGTTCTGTCCGAGTTCCTCGAAACAGAGGAAGGGAAGAAAAGAAGTAACGTTATTGATCGTTTTCGATTTCTAGGGTCGGTAGGGCCGACCATGACGAGTCGTTACTGCCTGATGAAAAGAGATATTCCATTGGAATGCATTATGGGCAGCACCAAATACTTGAATAATTATCATTTACCATAATCGTTTTTTAGCATCTTGAAGTGTAAATATATTTCTTCATTACAGCAAAAAGCGTAGCCGAAGCCGTTCTAAAGATAGAAAAAGGACTAAACATGATTCAGACAAGAAACGAAGTCGTAGTAAAGAGAGGAAAAGATCCAGGGACCGCCGAAGGACTAAATCGAAAGACAGAAAATCTAGATCAAAAGATAGGATGTCTAGATCTAAAGACAGAAAATCAAGATCAAGAGATAGAAAGTCTAAATCAAGAGATAGGAAGTCAAGGTCTAGGGATCGGAGATCTAGATCAAAGGAAATTTTAAACAGATCTAAAGATCGTCGTTCAAAATCTAGAGATAGGAGGTCGAAATCGAGGGATAGAGTTTCAAGGAGGAGGTCCAGATCTAAGGATAGAAAAAGCAGTCCAGTTAGGTATGTTAGCAACTTGAAATTCATGTTGTTTGCTACAATAAATTCGTTTTAATTAATTATACTTTAAGGGTGTGTTTCTGACGTCCTCTATCAATATGAATAATTAATCAATTGCTTCTTTCATCATATAATAATGCAACTATCGATTGACTTTCTTGAGAAATAACCATGATCCCTGTAGATACTCATTTTGTTCCATTTTTCAGAGATCGTCGTAAAAGAAGTTTCAGCAAAGAGAGGAAGCGTAGATCACATTCCCGGAAGCGTAGCCCATCTCTACAAAAAGCCCCACCCTTTGGACGTAAAAGATCACCTCTACGTGCACGATCAGGATCGCCCCTTGAAGAGTTGAGTCCTGAAGAAAGAGATGCTCGCACTGTATTTGCTATGCAATTGTCGCAGAGGATTCGGGCAAGAGATTTGGAGGAATTTTTCAGCTCCGTCGGTAAAGTTAGAGACGTAAGGCTGATAATGTGTAACAAAACACGACGATTCAAGGGCATTGCTTACATTGAATTCAAGGATCCCGAGAGTGTTGCTCTGGTAAGTCATCAAAATTATTGTGGTATAACTTCGAAATATTGATTCCTAGGCTTATAGAACTAGAGCAGTATATATTTGAAGTTACTATTTAAAGAAGTTGCAGCTCTTTTATATTAATTTCAAATCGTTTTGATTCTCAGACAACTATAATAATTGTTAATGAACTGCCCCTGCAGCCAAAATAGGTCATAGTGAATAGGTTATACTTCCAAAACTAATGGATGTATTTACTTATACATATTTGTATTTTATCGGAAATTCATTATGACGATTTGAGAGTAGTAATGAAATTTCACCTGTGTGAGCTAAATTTATTTTGAATCACTTCTCTGAAAAGACTTATTCATTGGGATTCAGCCTTTCATAATTAACTTCACGGTCGTTTATAAAATATGAACAAAAGTAATTACGTGAATGCTCTTTGTAAAAAAATAATAATAAAATGAGATATTTTGTACAATAAAATTTTTCCATTTATGACAATGAAAGCTAATTTTAAATATTTCCTTTTCATCATACATATCTTTTTTTCTGATAGGTTTGAGAATAAAAGCGTCAGCCTGCTCTATCGTGATTAAGAAACACGTTTATTCAGAGACCTGAGTTGGAAGGTATTTTTCTTCAGACTTAAGTTAATCGGTTGAAATCATTTCTTAATACTTGAAGAAAGCATTACTCCTAAGAGTTACACAATAATAATTGATGGTGATCAAAAGGAGATGGAACAATTCAACTTCTAAGCAAAATTTTTCTCATCAAACGATGCATAGTAATTCATTTCAATTAATAAAATCTGTTAATTTATGAAGGGTGAGTCTTTGACTTGTACACATATTTCAACATAAGATTCTTCTAACTAAATGTGACATTCCTTTTCAATATACAATTCCTTTGAATTTTGCTGCATTAAAAATTCACAAGCGGTTGACATTCCTTGAAAAAATCGATATTTCTCTCATTGAATACTAGTGAGGACGCCAACTAAGAATCAGACAGTCCTATGTCCTTTACCCCTAAATTTTATATTCATATTCCTCGGACAAGGTTTATTGTGGAAATAATAAACGAAAATGATATATGTGTAATCTTTGTTGAACATTTTTCATCGAATTTCACTATGAGAAGCAAAGAAAACAATTTTCTCATTTGCTTGATAAGGAGTTCGGAGAACGGACATGTTATAAATTTACTCCTACTACATGATTCGAACTAATGCAACATTTTGATAGGTTTCTTTGTCTATTCATCTAAAAGATAAATGTATCAATCACAATGGAACATGGAAGTTGAATGCATTATTAAATGTACCTATAATATATTATTTAGTTTTGAACACAACATTCCAATGAAAAGTCTACAAGTTCCTATACAAAGATTAAATATGTTTAGTCATTTGGAATCAAACTGAACCTCTGTAGTGCCTTTAAATTCAAAAATATCAGTTTTTCAATCTTGTAATAGTTCTTTTATATTTTTCGTCCATTACCCTGAACATTATGAAATGGAAAAATGCCTAGAGTCTTGTTCTGATCAATTCTATCACTGCGGGACGCATGCTTGTATTCAATATTATTTGCTTCTCAAGGATTCTTTCAATTCTAACAATTCTTGTAGTTTAACGATAAAGTAGGTAGTAACAGAAAATTCAACCAAATAAGAACAACACAATTTTATGGTTTGAAATACACTTTATTATTCAGTATAGTCTCCCTGAACATCAATACACAAACAATATAAAATAATACTTCAATCTTCTAAACTCGCATATAATACAAAACTCATATGCTCATCTGACAACCAGAGTCTCATTCGTGGTGATGAATTGACGCACAAAATCCACTTTATCCTTTCCAAAACGCTCTAAATGTTGCCGAGAAAGTTGCATTCGAAGGTGTTTTTGTTCCATTGCAAATGCGACACCCATTTTGCACACAGCTTTCTGAAACCTTATACTTAAGTCAAAATATTGCTTACACTGTCCAATGAGATTCCTAGGGCCTCTACTAAATCTCTTTCATTCACTCGACGATTTTCCAATAGGATATCTTGTATTTTTTCTAGGATTTCTGGTGTTGTTCCTTTTTTTGGACGTCCTTGACGTAGATTCAAGGATTGTTTAAATTCAGCAAGCCATCTTTCTACTGAACTAATTGAAGGCGAAGAGTCCTCATACATTTCGTTCATAATTCCTTTGCTATTAAACCTTCCAAAAATTAAAATTCAATCACTGCGCGATGCTTGATTTTTTCCATTGGAAAAAAATACTGTGCCACGTCGATACTAAATGGCTTGTAAACAAAGATTGAATTGGCAGATTAAAATGTAACTTCACATACCTTCATATGAAAAGTGTATCAACAAAAAAAAAATTAGGCTAGTAGTAACACCTCTTATCGAATCGCTTAACTTATTGAACAACCCTAGTACATGCCTCGATTTTTTTTGTTGGCTATATCAGTTGAAATAATAATATCTATACAGGGTGACAGGGAAAACCACGGACAAACTTTTATTCATTTAACTTTACTAAGCAAAAGAAATTGAACAAAACAACAACGAATTATAATAAAATAAACATTTGGTATTAATATATTTAAGCGGTTTCGAAGTGGCTTCCTTTGGTGGCGATACATAGCTCAGACGCTTCTTGAAATTTTCTTTGCCGTGAACTCAGAAGCTCTTGAGCGCTCGTTCATCCACCTTCTAAGTAGATTCGCTTTTTTTTTTCATTAATTCGCTTTTTTTTTTCATTAATTCGCTAGAATTATCTACGGTATCTATGGTCTTGGTAATGCGATCTACATTTTATGTAGTTTGAATACATTATTCTTCATCTATGTGCAAAATTTCATTTCAATCCAATCAGTCGATTCGAAATTATCAGGATAAACATATTTTGACGAGGCCATATTTACGGAACCCCTAGCCTAATTTTGCTCATTGATGAACGCGACCGCAAAATTCGAGATCCACATCTATACTGAAAATTCCCTAGGCCTTTCCGTTCGAAAGTTATAATTTTCTATGGTTCTGGTGATGCGATCTGGACAAAATTTTTCATGTAGCTCAAACTCGTCATTTTCCATCTGAGTTGAAAATTTCATCTCGATCGAATCAGAAGTTTCGCAGTTATCAGGAGAACAAAATTTCGAACGGCCATATTTAGGGAACCCCTAGTCTAATTTTGCTCATAGATACACGTGATAACCAGATTCGTGGTCCACACCTATCCTGAAAATTTCAAGTCACTAGGCCTTTCTGTTCGATAGTTATAATTTTCTTTGGTTCTGGTCATGCGATCTGGACAACATTTTGCATGTAGCTCGAACACGTCATTCTCCATTTGAGTGCAATTTCATCTCGATCGAATGTGTAGTTAAGAAGTAATCAGAAGAAAAAAATTTCGATCAGCCATTCCCATTAACGAAACTAACTGCGGCATTTGGGAAGTTTCTAGGTTGTTCCGTTCGAGAGTTATCGTGGTTACGGACGGATAGACTTGAATTTTCCGAAGGATTCGTCATCAGTGAGTCGAACGTTCTCGATTGAGACCATTTTTGGCTAAAAATTCGAAAAATACAGACGAAATGATATAGGCCCCGTGTAAATAGTACGAGCGCTCAAAAATGATTTAAATCGGCACTGTTACTATGGATTCTATATTTTAAATATTGAATGGAGATGGTCAATATAATCTATGAAGAATATTCTGTTTTAACGGTCTTTTTTGTGTATTTCAATAAATCACTTCTATAGTGGCTTACGACTAGGACAGAAAAATTGAAGCTTGAATAAGTTCAATTAAATACTGCAAGAGGGGTGATGAAATAGTTTAAAGTAAGATCTATAGTAATAATATATTTCGTCGCTGCTTTTAGATAGCTTTTTCTAATTGAATTGCATACTATTTGCTTTACATGTTAAATTTGACAATATACATGTTGAAAAATTATTTCAGAACTAGATTTTATATTCTTTCTTTTATATTTCATACCTTGAATATTTTCGATTAAAATCTCTACAAAACTGATAATGCAAAGAAACTAATCCACATTAAAAGATTTGATGTTTCAATTTTCCCATCCATCTCTTTGGTCAAACATCATTTTCATAGAAATTGTAAAGTTGATCGGTAATGCCATTCTTCAAGTCTTACATCTTTCCAAGATCAATTACTCATTTGGTTTTCTTTTTTTTTCTATGTAGGCTTTGGGATTGTCTGGACAAAAATTACTGAGTATCCCAATCATTGTTCAACATACCCAAGCAGAGAAGAATCGTATGGGTAACTCTATGCCCAATCTGATGCCAAAAGGAATGACTGGTCCGATGAGACTTTATGTTGGATCTTTACATTTTAACATCACAGAGGACATGCTTCGATCAATTTTCGAGCCCTTCGGAAAAATTGAAAATATACAGTTGATAATGGATCCAGAAACAGGACGTTCTAAAGGTTATGGTTTTGTTACTGTAAGTATCAAGCTTTTGATAATTATGGTTATTATGAAAAGTTGATTTATAATTTCTGAAAAGGCATATTGTAAGCTTTAGGGCAGGGGTGGCCAACTTGATGAGACTCAAGATCGACTTTTTACTGACGAAACCCCCCGAGATCTACCAGTTCTGAAATCGTCAAATTTTTAAAAGACAGAGTACCTATAGTTGAGTGGACGAATATAAATGATTAAAGAAAAGTAAAATACAGAACCATAATCGATCGACCACCGTTGGCCACCTCGACGAATGGGAAAATAAGATATATGATAAACCAGAATCTAAGTATCAGATTCTGTGAGAGAACTGCAACATTTGAATATCAAATCAACTGCTCTATTTTCCTAATTTACTTCTCCATTTTTATTGAAGTTGTGTTTACAAGCTCTGAGTTTCTCAGGGGTCTCACAGAGACCTAGGAGAGGCGGGATATAAACAAACAAAAAAAAAACATTTGACATTTATTGTATGAAAGTGCACTAGTTACTTTAATCTGAAAAATGTTTAAATGGTGAATTCCAGTTTTCATACAACGGTAAAAAATATTTCCAAATTTTCTTTCCACATTCTCAAGCATTTCATTAGTAATATTCAGCACTAATGAATTATTCTTGTTGATGTTTGTAAGAATGTAAAATATTATTCAGATATCGAATTTTTCATTCTCATTTTGCCTAATACAAAAAGGGTTATTTTATGTATGAAAAGAGGTACATCTTCATTTTCAAAATTTGATTATTCAAGAACGAATAAAAAATAAACAGATTTCAAGAATAAATTTTTTGCTACATCAGAAGAAACTGTGTCGCATGTAATCCATTACGTTATCAATCACGTAATCCATTACGTGATCTATTTTTCGTAGGAAAAATTGTTCTAACTTCATGACTCCTGAACAATGCTTTATTGTTAGATAGATTTAGTAATAGGATTATAGGAAGAACTGTTAACTCAATGGAATAATATAACATGTGAATAGGTTCCTACTACATAATTCTTATTGAAAATACGTAACCTATATAGTTATAAGTTATTAGCGCCACGATCGTGTAATACTGTGGATTGCGGAACTAGAACCTTAGTGGGAGGTGCAAACCTCTTCTCTTCTTATTTTGCAATAATAATAATAATAATTATCCCCACTCTAGAGTGATTGACAACTTTGTCTTGAAAATGTTAAGGTATGAGTTACACCATGGTTTCTATGCATTCATTTTTGGACCAAAACGGCACTTTATATTTTTTATAATTTTCTAGTTGCGCAATAATCCGTCGTTTATAAGAGATACAAAAAATAGATCACGAAATGGATTCTTGGTCGAGAGGAAGAAATCAAACAAAATTTAATCGGTACCAACACCAAGGTTTCTATATATTGAGACAAATTGACATAATTCTATATTTAATTAATTAATATTGTTTGAAATGAAAAATATATATACCTTTTCTAGTATCACAATTGCGATGATGCCAAAAAGGCGCTGGAACAACTCAATGGATATGAACTTGCTGGAAGGCCGATGAAAGTGGGGAATGTGACTGAAAGAATGGATCTACAACAACAGCAAGGCCCGTCTATATTAGATTCCGATGAATTAGACAGATCAGGAATCGATTTAGGTGCTACAGGGCGTTTGCAACTGATGTTTAAATTAGCAGAAGGTGCAGGTATGCAGGTACCACAGGCTGCAGCAACAGCGCTTAGTATGGCAACTGGTCAACCAATCGTGCCTCGAATTCAGGCTCAAAGTACACCACCAATTGCTACCCAGTGTTTCATGTTGAGCAACATGTTTGATCCTTCAAGGTGAGTGGAATATTTATTTTTTTAGGAGTTTATACTACAGAAGTTTTCAAGTCAGATAATAAATTATGAGAGGATTGTGCAGCAGGAAGCCTTATCTGTATTAGGTGTTATTTGAGATTTTAAAT
This sequence comes from Aphidecta obliterata, assembly GCA_963966015.1. Taxonomy (NCBI): domain Eukaryota; kingdom Metazoa; phylum Arthropoda; class Insecta; order Coleoptera; family Coccinellidae; genus Aphidecta; species Aphidecta obliterata. Next base: position 9,276,395 of record OZ014430.1, on the reverse strand, counting down.
ATTTCAACAATCTGATAACTGTCCAGCAAGAATTGAATTAAGAAAAGTTTGATCATCATAAAATTTGAAACATCTTGATATTGAATTCTGAGTTTACATTCTTCGGTGGAATACTTCTGCTCGATTTCAATTTCTCAATGCATTGTAAATTTCACAAGGACCTAAATATTATCAACATTTCAGAGCGCGTGGTCTTTTAGGTATCATTTCTCAAATGTCATGTTTGGATTAGGAATAATGGATGGAAATATTCACACATCAGAATGAACTCTATTTACAAAAACCCATAGCCTACTTCATTTTTCATTGAATGCTCGATAGCTCAATATAATAAAAACTGCACAGAAATTTGTAAATGAAACGAGAATTTTTTAGATAGAAACCTAATACTATTAAAAGTGTGTGTGATTATTGTGGTGAAGTCATGAAGATGATCATGTATCAAAAATGTGGGAAAGAGGAATTGTTAGGCGAGGTCACTAATTTCTGGACAAAATACCAAAATCCTCAGGAGATCAGAAAAGTGGTTGGATTTTTTATTCCGAAAAAAATTCGAAAGTAGTGTTCGAACAGAGCGGAAATCGCGTCTGGTTGTGGCTTAACCAGTAATGACCAATCGCCACTTACTAAACCGATTACTTGACTGAATCGTTGTCTTGTTGATATGGCAATCAGAGCCCAGAGTACTTGTTACGTCACGAGAAGCTGTAATAGAGCTGTTGTTTAAATGACTCACTGCACTGAGGGGTTTTAGAGCGGCGTTTATTCGAGATTGTTATGCATACATAATAATCTTCACTATATTTCAAATTTGATCAAAATTTGTGCGATTGTGATCTACCCTGTCGTTTCGCATTGATAACATTTATTATATTTTATTTATTTCCTCATTCGATCATAATTCTGATGTAAATACCTGCAATTGCTTCAATGAACATCTGCAATTTTTAGAAACGGAAATAGAATCTGATTTTTTTTTCTTTTTTTCAGTGAATCAAACCCAAATTGGGATGTGGAAATTAGGGATGATGTCATAGAAGAGTGCAATAAACATGGAGGGGTGTTACATGCTTACGTTGATAAGGGTTCACCCCAGGGTAATGTGTATGTCAAATGTATATCAATCTCCACTGCAGTGGCATCAGTCAATTCTTTACACGGAAGATGGTTCGCCGGGAGAGTCATCACAGCTGCTTATGTTCCATTAGTAAATTACCATGCACTCTTTCCTGACGCTATGACCATGACCCAGTTATTAACACCATCAAATAGAAAATAACGTGCTCCCACCATTCAACATGTGCATATTGAGAACCAATCTTAAAATCAATAATTTTAATTTTTTTTCTTCTCGAAGGAACTGAACGTTTATTGAGTCTTATAAAATTGAAGATTTCATTTCTATGGATTTTGAATTCAGGAAAGAAGTCGTTGTTATGTTCAGGATAATGATTGAACATAATGTAAATTTTTTTGTTAATTGACGAGGCCAATTCAAAATAATGATGAATTATTTTTTGTTGCCTTAATAATTTGGATTTCAAATACTATAAATCCAAAGTTCAAAGATTTGTATAAAGTAAGTTAATAAATATACTTCTGAAAATATAGTTTTTGCTGTCCCACTTCTTGAATATTTTCAGAGTGAAATCTACCTATAAATAGACTTTATCTACTCCGATTGAATAATATAGTCATTACTCAACTTCTTTCGATGGAGTAATGATATATGTAAACAAACACCGTGAGTGTTCTCCCACTCACTCACTCCTATAACTCCCCTGTGTGATTGGCCGTAAGGGAACAGTCCATTATTAGTATTGAGGGGAGGTCACTTGAGTAATTTTGACGTTTAATCAAATTGAGTTGATACCTAATTATTATTGTGGATATTTCGCTGAAAAAGATTAATTCAGATAGTGAAGATGAATTATTATGTACATCTTCAAAAATAAGACAATCAGCTAATGTTACCATACAGAATTTATTGCCCGAAAAATACCAAAACAAATATAGAGGTGTATACAACAATTTTCAAGATTGGCGTAGCAGTAAGAATATCAAGTCATTGTTTACAGAGAATGTTCTTTTGGCATATTTTAGTGAACTTAGCACTAAATATGAAGCATCGCCCTATAGACTTTCTACTCCATGCTAAGAAGCACAATCAACATAAATAATGCATGGTTATATGTAACTATTAAGATTTTTAAATAAAGTTCTTTCTCTGTACTTGTATCTTAGTATTTATTGTTACAATCGTAGATAAAGTATAGTATTCAACTTGCGGTAATGGTCATAACTCACTTGATGAATTACAGCACTCGCCTCCGGCTCGTGCTGCAAACTTCATCTGCTTGAGTTATGACCTACATTACCGCTCGTTAAATAATATACTATTAATCAAGGTGATGCTTTTCTTTTCGTATACAAGTTTTTAGTCATTGAAGAGGGATCTTCTCTGGTTTTTTTTATCAAATCAGGATATAACATAGGGCCATTTTAATCTTATATTTCTTGGAACAACTATCATAGCGTACTGGTTTCTACTGATGTAATGAGGGATAATATTCATGCTGTCACACCTGAACTCAGCCCGCTAAACATTAAATAATTTTTTTGAGAAGTCCATGTCGACCGATAAGAGAGACCTCTAGGTTATCACATTGAGAAAAGAGATATATAAATCGGTGAGCAAATACCGAGAAAAGTGTCCCTAAAATAGTCGAATTTTGTGGTATTCCTTTGCAAGGCAGCTCTTTTATGCAAGGCAGAGCAATAATAGTTATTCATTTTTCATTTGTATATAATTTTTTTATTTTACCTTGCATACTGTTGAGATAAGATTTTATTTTTTACGAAAAATTCACGTTATGTTTATAAAGGATCGATTTTTAAATCTTTGCTCCTAGCATTTCCTTCTATAAATACACACTCATAACCTGCAGCAGGATTTGGATCGCGTGTTCGAATGGTCCAATAGGTGGCTCTTGCCATTGAATATTGAAAAATGTGCTATTATGCACTTGGGTAGAGGAAACCCTGGGCACGACTACTTCATCGGTGAGCAATTGGTGCGCGTTACCAGCTCCCATAATGATCTTGGCGTTGTGGTTTCCAACGACCTCAGTTGGTCTCAACATATTAATAGTGTAACGAGCAAAGCTAATAAAAGCATCTACCTCATCAGGCGATCATTTCCTCGTTGCTCAGTGGAGACCTGCAAATTACTCTACACGACTTATATTCGACCCATCCTGGAGTATGCTGGTCCTGTCTGGGCGCCTGTGCTGGTTCGAGATCGTGAAACCCTGGAGTCGGTCCAGCGTAGAGCCATCAGGATTCCATTCGGTATCATGCGTCCGACGTACGAGGAGAGGCTCGGTTTGTTTGGTTTACCATCTTTTTCGGACCGTCGTTCGCGAGGTGACCTCATCGTGACATATCGCGCCCTCCACGGGCTTTTCGGTTCTGATATGGGTGGACTTTTTGTGCTGGATCGGGCGGGCAGGGCGGTCTGCCGTGGTCATCTTCTGAAGCTCTACCGCGAAAATTTCAAGTGTACCGTCCGAGAACATTTTCTCTCTAATCGTGTATTCCGTGCATGGAACGCCCTGCCTAGTGAAGTTGCATGCGCCCCGTCAATAAACGCTTTCAAAAATCGCCTTGACCGGCACTTAACTGTATCGTGATTCTCACTGTTGATTGTATATACATTTTTTGTTTGTGGCCTTCTCATTTTGGTTGTGTAGACACTGTTGTTTTGGACTGTTGTACCGGTTGTACGTCGCACACTGGCAATATGTTTTATTTTTACTCTTATGTATCTGAGATGTAAAGGCTTTTGCCTCTTCTCTCATCCTCATTGACCTCATTGAATAATAATAATAATACTAACGCCCTAAGGAATTATATACTCCTCGTAAAATGAGCGGACGTTATGGGTGTACATATTTATAGCAAACGTATCCAAGGTAGATAATATACGAGTGAAAAATAAAATAACATATTTACATAACTGTTTTATTGCTCTTTGAGACAGAAAGGCTTATCGCCAGGCAAGTGATATAATAATAAAAATTTGATATTTATTGTGGAATGATAATGTTCACGTCTTCCGTGATTTGCGCGCCTTTCTCGACTTGCACGTCCTAGGTTGGACTTATTATCGAGTTATACTTACGCATTTTAACGTGACATAACGTCGAAGGAAAAAATGTTTTTGAAAAGATTTGTTTGTCTTTTTAAGGCAAAAATTGACAATGCTAGCTAGAAAGTGTTGAAATGGTCCTAGTCTTTCCGAATTACTTCCATTCTTTCTCAGTAATCTAGGTATCAAACGAAAAATACTTCTCCCAAACAATTAATGAGTAGAGAGAATGATCAAATTCCACGTACTAATAACATAAACCTCACAAATGACCAATGAGCCAGATTATTTAGGGAAAAAAATTGGAAAATATTTCCGTGAAGTCAGGAGCTTTCGAGCGCTCGTTCATCCACCTTGTAGGTAGATTCGCATTTTCCAGTTTTAGAAACCAATTGAAGACATTTTTGACAGCTGTCAAAAAAATGACAGCAACAATGCCGAATCAGCTGTTACGGAAATAAAAATTATAGAAAGCACTGCCATGAAATAGGGAGCTTTTGAGAGCACCTTCATCCACCTTGAAGGTAGATTCGCGTTTTCCAGTTTTAGAAACCAATTGAAGAAATTTTTGACAATCTGTGTCAATTATGCCGAATCAGCTGTTACAGAAATATAAGGGGTTTTTTATTCAATAATTCGTTGGAATTTCATATGGTTCTGGCTATGCAATCTGGAAAAAATGTAGCTTGAATAAATCATTCTCCATTTCAAACGACCATATTTACGGAACCCCTGGTCGAATTTCGCCCAATAACGACCTAACCGCGGCATTCGAGATTCGAACCTACCCTGAGAATTTCAAGTTTCTAGGTCGTTCCGTTCGAAAGTTATCGTATATGTTGTTGTATTCCCTTGAACACAAGACGATTGAGTGGAATTAGGCAATTCCGCTGTCACCAGGGCAGCTTTATTCTTAGGAAAAAGCTTCGTAATACCTTTGGTTGTACTAAAAGCACTTATTTGAGTTAGATTAACTCGATTTGAGGAGTTAGATTCTAATAGATTTATTCAACACTGTGAATAATTACGAATGTACGAGAGAGAACGCTCGAAAGGAATAGATCTATAATGTTCGGAGTAATGAAATGAACTGAAACTCGAAACTGTGACTGAGGTTCAAACTGAAACTGAACTTATGGCGTTATGCTGCCCATTTATATTATGATTCGGCGAAATGCTGAGCTGAGCATTCATATATGAATGCTCAGCTCAGACTCCCTTGTATAACTATAGTTATACTCCCTTGTATAACTATAGTTATACAAGGGAGTCTTTGTTTAGGGGATGACAACAATGTACTTAACCGCGGCATTTGGGAACTGAACATTTCAAGTCTAGGTTGTTCAGTTCGAGAGTTATCCTGCTTACGGCCGGACGGATAGACTTGAATTCTCCGACGGATTCGTCATCAGTGAGTCGAACCTTCTTGATTGAGACCATTTTCGGATCAAAATTCGAAAAATACAGAGATCGTGGCGAAATGATACAGTCCTCGTGTATGTAAAACGAGCGCTCAAAAATGATTTAAATCGGAACTGTTTCTATAGATTCTATATTTTAAATATTGAATGAAAATGGTCAATATAATCTATGAAGAATTTTCTGTTTCAACGGTCTTTTTTGTTTATTTCGATAAATCGCTTCTATAGTGGCTAACGTGCAGGACAGAAAAATTAAAGCTTGAATAAGTTATAATTTAAATACTGCAAGAGAGGGGATCAGAAAGTTTAAAGTAAGATCTATAATCTTTATATATAAATATTACGTGCCAAGTTGTTTGTCCGGTATGAATTCCTAAAATACTGAACCGATTTCAATCAAATTTTGCACACTGTGTGCAGATTGAGCCAACTTGAAAGATAGGATAGTTTATCTAAATTTATAGTTGCAATTTGTTTTTATTTCAAATTATTTGTCTATTATATATGACAAAGAGTGATAATTATCTAAGCGTAAACGTGGGTCTCAAATCGCGTCCCCACTACAGCCGATCACTCGAAAAGAGCGATAACGTGCGAGGAGTGATGCCAAGTTTCTGGGTCTTTCCGAAAACTGAAAGAATTTGGAACTGTTTGAGAACGGAGTTATAACTTTTAAAAAATTAGGGGTTAGGGGTTGAAAATACGTAATAATAATTCCACTGCTCTGAATACTTTACTACTTAGCCACAGCAACGCGTGGCCGAGTCTGCTAGTAATAATAATAATATATTTCGTTGCTGCTTTTAGATAGCTTTTCCTAATTGAATTGCATACTATTTGCTTAACATGTTAAATTTCACAATATACATGTTGAAACATTTTATATTTGAAATACCTTGAATATTTTTGATTAAAATCTCGACGGAGAGCCGGAAGGACAGACTTGAATTTTCATCAGTCGAGAGTCGAACCTTGTCAATTGAGAACATTTTCGGCTCAAAATTCGAAAAATGTAGATATCAATTTTCATCTATGGTCTTGGTAATGCGATCTGGACACAATTTCGCACTTGGTTTGAATTCATCATTCTTCATCTATGTGCAATTTCATTGCAATCCAATCAGTAGTTTCGAAATTATTTATCAGGAGAAACATATTTTGAACTGCCACATTTACGGAACCCATAGTCTCATTTTTCTCATTGGTGAACGTGACTTTCGAGATCCACATCTATCCTGAAAATTTCAAGTCCTTAGGCCTTTCCAATACAAAGTTATAATTTTCTATGGTTCTGGTCTCCGATCTGGACAAAATTTTGCGTGTAGCTTGAACATGTCATTCACCATCTCGATACTACAGCTACCTCCTCGTGGTGAGTTCTGGATTTTTTGCGAAAAAAGTTTATTACACTAATCGCAAATAAACGAAATGCTGTATTGTTCCCCTTCATACAGTTCTTAGTGTTATTGTGAATTCAGGCACTTCAAAATTAAATCGCAAACTGTAAAATGCCTACAACCTCGGTATTCTGTCTATATCTGTAAGTGCTTTGCGACCCTCCGATGGAACAACGGCAACGTCTAACCCCTTCAGGCCTGTTACCTGTTATATTAAGGAGGCTATGAACTCGTGAATGGTGAGTCCGACCCGCTTGTTTAGCAGCTGCTTTTGCTCAACAAAAATAGCACTTAAAATAGCTGCTATTTTAATAGCAGCTGCTATTTTCGCATTATTCGTCTCCTAAGGCATAGATAAAAGAATGTATAGATGGGACACTTCCCTATCCCCACCTAGAGACACATTTCGAGTTCTGGATAAAGACACAAGCTCCGCCACCGTCGCTATTTTCAGCTGACATTTACGTTTACCGAGGATACATTAATAAACGCAGCTTACCCAGCCAATGAGATGGAATCAGGGTTCTCGGGTAAAATCGACGAAATTCGTCTGTTCGGTGCGAATCCGAATGTCAACGGTCAACCCGATTTTGGCGCGATCGGCGATCGTCACTCTTAATACAACTTTGTTACTGAAAGCATTGCTGCGATTTTGTGTGAAATTTCATTGCAAATTGTTAACGAGTGTTGTGAAAAAGCAATTTTTATTGCTATTTTAACTCTTATTTTCAATCAACAATAGCGAGCTATTCGAATTTGGTGTGAAATATGGAATCTAATATGTAAGTATTTAATAGCAGTGAGTTTGTTAAATGTATTTTGATATTATGTATGTAGTATCAGTTTTTAGTAAAAGCTGAAATTTTTTGCAGAATGAATTCCCCAATTTGTGAAATATGCCAAAAGGAGTTCGTCAGTGTGTCAGTAAAGAATAGGCACCTTCAGAAAATCCATAATGAGAATATTCGAAAGGACAAGAATCAACATATATTGTGTTGTCTTTGTCTTGCTGAGGATAGAGACAAGTTCTCTTGTTACAGAATTTATGAGAATCATTTAAAAAAAGTTCATAATATATTTGTTAAAGAAAATGATTTTCAGTTTAGGAGTAGCGAAGAGTTTGAGGCTTGGAGAGGACAAGAAAACAGAGAAGTGGATTTTGCTGTAATTAGGAAAATTAATACAACGAAAGGAGATACAATTGTATATTACCATTGCAATAGAAGCAATCATAGAGGTAAAATGTTTTTTACAACGCCTAAAAAAATTCTAAAATTCTCGACTTCAGGATACAAAAGTGTTTGTGAGAAACGCAAGAGGAAGGTTGGAGGCAGTATCCATATTCAAGGAGTATGTCCTTCAAGAATAACTGTCAAAATTTCAACAGATGGTAACATGGATATATCAGTAACAGCATTGAATTAATCTGATTCATCTCTCATTAGGCTTATATAAAGTTACATTTGTTGAAACACATGTTGGGCATGATGATGACCTTAGAACAAAAAGACTGTCATTAAATAATGATGAAGAAATCAGAAAGGTCTTGATCAAAAAATTTGCTGATTCGACTTTGTATCAGTGAATATAGCAATTATATTTGCTATATTGCTGGATATTGCTGGAGAGGAATTCGTTGGATTTATCAACCAATTGAGTGGTGATAATTTGCGAAAGTTTCTATCAGAAGTATGGAAATCAAAGAGTAGAATGGGAAATTATAGCAATGAGCAAATATGTAAGAAGAGGAAAGTTAATTAACAATCATACTTTCCAAATAAGGAATAATTTGTTCCCAAAATTTGTATATAGCCTTCAAGATAACTAATTCAACTATGTATGTATGCTTTTTTTTACTATTTCTATGGGTTCCGTAATTGCAAAGCAAATTCATATTCGTAAATATCTATATCCTCCACCAGACATACTCGCTAACAAACACCCAGATATAAGGAAAATGGAAACTGTAACCTGTGATTACTAAGCTGTTTACTAAACTAACTAACCGTAGATATTGTCTATGTACGAATGTGAAAGGTGATGGGGAAGATTAAAATGTTTATGTATCTTAGACTATGTTGGGCTGTGCATGAATGCTTTTTGTGAAAAATGTTAATTGTATGTAGCTTAGGTTTCAAATATGCATAGATATTTTGGTTGACAAATTGTAAATTTTTTATGGTGTGGAGCAGTGTGATATTTGTATAATTGCAATTATTCTAGACTTAAAAATTCAGTGTATGTTTTCCCAGCAGTATTATTCTATAGAATACTATACATATTGACTGCATTTATACAAATACTGCATTCTGGTTCAGGTGTAGGGGTGTTGGGAGCCTGATAGTTGAAATAAAATTAGTTATGTCCATAATATGTTTTGAAAATTCGCACCTTGTGAAGCATGCCCTCGATATAATGATTAAAAAACGCTGTGCTTTCTCACAATTAATTTTCGAATTAAACTTTATTATATCTTCAAACTTTTCTGTATTTCATTTGGTTAAACCTTCTCATTAAAGAATTGCGAAAAATAGTTGTGTTTGACTTTCCTATTCTACCTTCTCAACAAACAACAAGAACGTATCATCCTTTCATGAAATATACAAAATTATAAGGAATTCATATTGACAAGTCATATATTTTCATGACTATTTCAAAGAACTATTTTACTGAAGATGATGTGAAGTAATTAATTCAAATTCAACTCATGATTGTCTGATTAACTCCATATGAATTTTTTAGACCAAAATCAAGAGTATTCTTTCAAATTAAATGAGTTTAATTGTAATCACTTCATGAGGTTTTTTTTTCCGTTTAGATGTATGGTTTTTTCATAATGAACACTTCGTTATCCTCAATTGAAAACGGCATTACAAACATAGGCATATTCATGAATGGAAATTTCGAATCAGTATAATTTGTTTCGACCAATATACATATCATCCGATATTATATTGCGTTTTCAGAGTTGAACGTTTTGAAATCGAATTTGGCGCCATAGAGACCACGCCCTTTTCCATCTCATTGGCTGGGTACTCTGCGTTTATTAATGTATCCTCGTTTACCGTCCGGCGTCCATTTTAATCATTTACTTTTCAGTTGTTGAATAGTGCTTCAAAATGAAAAAGTGTCGTGTAAAAGGTTGTGACAATAAAAGTAAAACGATACATTCCTTTCCCAAAGATGTACAGTCTGCTGAAGTGTGGATGAAAATCAACTTTCCGGATGATTGGCAAAAAATGATGGATACAAAAATTTACTCTTTAAGTAGAGTTTGCCATGCACATTTTTCAGTAGAGGTTCATTTACCCGGAAGCAGAAGAGGTCTCACAGTTCCCACTATTGGTATTCCAAGTAGGTTATGCTTTTATTTATGTATGTACGAATAATAATATAGGATTGATATAGGAACCGTGTTGAAAAACCATAATTAATGATTATTAATAACCTTTTTTTTTTCAGATACTGGAAATTCTAGTACTGAGATGTTGGGAGCAGTTGTCAAGTTGTCATGGGAGGAAGTGTTTCAGTAGCAAGGCAAAATGTTATACCAGGCCAGAGGTAGGATTTGTTCTTACCAAGAACGGTTAGCTGAGGCAGAACACATGATGTCAACGGATAATTTTCATCAATACTGCAATTAGCCAACGTATCAGTTTATTAAAAGCCAGATATCTGATTGTTAAGAGGATTTAACAACAGGTTGCTAAACAACTTGAAAACTTTTTTGACAATGGCCCAAGAGAATGTGCTTTTTATACCAAGTATAGTTTTCCTGAAAAGATTGCATGGAATAGGAAATCAAACCTCACCAGGTGCACCCTTGTTTACATGAGTGGTGCAATATGCAAAATAATTTTGAAAAATGAGTCATTCAAAACATGCAAACTTTGTAGGAATAACTTACTAGCTCATAATAGTGAATCAAAAGATCTGATAAAAAAATTTCGAAATTTTTATCAACAAATCCAGAAAACGACTTCATAGATCAGATTAAACTTCATACGAAACAGAAATTTGATTCGAAAAGAAGAAGGTTAAGTGGGGTTTAATATGAAAAATAGTGCTTTTTTTGTTGAATGTTATTGTATTGTCCTTGTGGTCAATAGTGCATTCAATTATCGTTTCATCATAGTATAAATTTTTTTCAATGTTATGTACAGTCCCTGTGACTAGTAGTGGTTTTTCTGTGAGATTCTGATAATTTTATTTTTTTTTTCGATTTATTCATTTAATGTCATGTTTAGTTTTTGTCAATGCATTTGCACTTTTTTGGGGTCATTAATGAATACTACTATTGTCTCATATATTCAATTGATTTAAATTTATAGGTTCTATTTTCATTTGCACCCTTTTTTGTTATTAATCTTTCTTAAATACTCCTTCATTTGGCATTGTAATAACTAAAGAATTATATTATAATTTCAATTTCAATACAGAATTATATTGAACTATATCAAACTATTGTATTATTTCTTTGTACAAGGTCATAATTTATATCACTCATGAGCTGAAATATTTAGATATACCTTAGAATGTTTTTCCTTTGGTAATTTGTATGAATTCATCAAGTTACTTTCAGAGGTTAACATATTCGAAGGATTATCTAGACATTTCACAGAATGGGTGATATTATTATGCTGTACAGAATACCCCACTGAAAAATTCAAATTTCGCGCCAACCAAGGCACTCGGTAAAGCAGGAAACTGCATTACCGAGACAAGTTATTAGTACTGGATATAAACACCAGGATTCAAATCAAAATCGAACCCGCCGTTTACGAGGCCAGTGTCCCATCTAGAGATTCCTTTATCTATGTCCTAAGGTAAGGCGCGCACCGAAGCGAAGAGGTGTGGCGGAGGCATGGTGACCAAGTGGCGAGTGGAATCTTCGCGGTTTGGCGACAAAGCAGTTTAGAAGTGGTGTAATGCGCACTGAAGTGGCATGTGGCACCACTTCGAAATTTTATCCCAAGCTTGTTCTTGGACATGGCTCCGGTGATAATCGTATAGTCAAAGAGACAGGGGTGGGCCCCTACAAGACCCACAAATTGAATATAAAATTCGGGGTCGTCTCGCATATTCCTTGCGAAATCACTGAATATATTAATTAATTAATATATATATATATATATATATTATCAAGGATTTTTAACGTCTGAACTTTACTATCAAAGGTTGAACACACAGGTCCCTGGTAGCTTAGAGGTTAGAGTGCCAGACCGGTAATCTGGAAACGTGGGTTCGAATCCCGCCTGGGGAAGTAGATTTTTCCGAAGTTCATTTGATTTCATTTAACATCTTTCTGTCTGCCAGCCATTATAATTACCTTTTATATATATATATATATATATTAATTAATATTAAATGTCTTGATATAACTATTCAAATTTATTATCGATTTTATCGATGAAAACTGAAAACTTATTCCACGGCAAATGAACGATTAGCGAAGTGAACAACGTACCACTCCAATTGGCAACTTCTCGAGAATTAAACAAGCTCGAGCCTAGTGGCAATCGACTGGCATCACTTCTCAACACGACACGTCTAGATTCCAAAATAGATTAATATTTATTTGTTTTATTTTTCGAAATTATCTCGGTTTTAAATTATCGCCTACAGCTTATGCTTCCATATTAGTTTTTCATTTGCCAAGGGAGAATTAATAAAGGGTAAATTGAAATCAATCTTCGTCTTCAATAATAGTAATTTATTTTTATAATATTTGTTTAGGTGATGCCAATCAGATTTAAGCTTAAATCGATACACGAAGTAAATAATAATATCCAGTCACGCATCAAGTTGCAAAAACTGTCAAATCTAAAACCCAAACAATAATGTCACTAGAATTGGTCCGGCCTCGACCTGGCGTTCGCACTTCGCAGTAGTAAATCGGAACGGCATAGCAGAGCAGTGCGAAATAGCATAGCAGTGATAGCGGAAATCATCTAACCTGACAATCCGCTAGGTGCGCGCCAGTCAGTGAAATATATACTACCTGGAACGGCCCCGTCTTGGACGAAAAGTGAGGCAAAAAGTTTGCTCAGGCAACGTGTGTGGCATACGGATATCTATCTCTTTCTATCCCATGTTGTTTAATGGAACGCTCGCGCATTTTTTGAATTTTATTTGAATTTGCAGGTTAATTAGGGGTACACGTGATTTTTTTTTTTGATGAATTATGAAAGAATTAATTTTGCAAGCAGTGCAACGTTCAAGCGAAATTTTAACTCTTATGGGATTGGTAAAAACCTCGAAAAGAACTTACCTGATATAACGAGTCGTAATTTTTCATCTGGATCAAATTCAAATCGATCGCATACGTGATTCTGAAAATATTGGAAAAACAAAATATCAAACGGGGGTAACTGGCCCCCAAATCCACCTTGCAATTTCATCGTTTTCCTTCGAAATGATGTTCATGGAACAAGCGCGCAATTGAATGAAAACGAAATTAGAAATACAGTTTTTATTAAAATATTACAGTGTATATACAAAATTATGTTCAACAATTTTTAAATAAAACCAATTTTGTGAATTTTTGCCTTATGGTGACACTTTTTCCATGCAATTCTAAATTTAATAGTCTACTATGGTAATAAATATTTTGGGTGTGAAAAAACAGAAGGTACAGCATCAGATATCAATAACTTAGCAGTACTTCCAGGTTTCACAACATAATCAGTTGAAAGAAAATGCTCCCCACAAAGTTTGCTGTATTATATTTAGTTGGAGTCCAGTTCATTCTGCGAACTGCCTTTATCCATAACTGCAGGATTTCTGGTCGTTTGAATGGAAAACTATAAAAATTTAATCCACTATCGATCTACCTATCAATGTTCCAAATGTAAATATTACACCAACTTACCCATGAAAAGCTATTCGCCGATGATCTTGCTCGTTCTTGCATCCAAACGCTGCAAAATAATACACCATTGTTTCTTAATTTCAACTGAAACTATCACAAATATCACAATAATAGTCAGTCCACACACCTAATTTCGAATAACAGGCAAACAAAAAAGATTTTCAAACAAACATAACTCGCTTCTGTCAGCATTCCATTTGAATTCAATGAGTATGACAAGGAGAGGTTACCGTAACTAAGTCTATCTTTGTCTTGGCTGCCCCTGGCCTCACTTTTAATGATAAATTTGAAGGGACGGGTCCGTTCCAGGTAGTATAGAGTTCAGTGGCGCCAGTTCAATTCACACTTAGTTGCTAAAAAATAGCAGCTTAATTTGAAGCTCGTAGCAGTTAGCTGTTGGCTGCTAGCCGAATCAAATAGCAGTTGAAAAAAAGCAAGCTGCTATATAAATAGCAACCTACCTTTAAGTCTGAACTCGTATGATGTAGTATTCTTCCACTTTGGATGTACATGTCCTTTGAGTCCTTTGACGTCGACTATCGAATATCTACCAAAACTAGAAAAGTATCGATATATTTTGCCCATCCCTGATTGTTCTGCTCATTCTTCTACGTAGCTGTCATCTGTCATGTTTGGTCTCATGTCATTCGTTAGTCAGTAACGTTTCGTTGGTATGGCGGATGTTTTTACGTGAATTGTGCTGTTTTTCGAAGTTTTTCAATAGTTCGTTCACATTTGGGAAAATTTAACCGTGTGCAGCTAGTGTGAATGTAAGTCTTAGAGTTTAGCTAATGTTTTTAATCTTTCGGAAAATGCTTTATTCAGGAAATTAGAGGGATCAATGACCATTTTCCATGGGTGGGTTGACTTTTAGACCACGGAATTCATACCATGTAATTCGTGAATTATGTTTAAGATATGAACTGTTAAAACATGGAAAATTCGTAGATGTTCAAGTCTGGCATTTTAATATATCATAATGGGCTTATTATGAATCGAAACATTCATATACATACCTATAATGTGCAATTTAGGAGGGGCTCAATAGAAAATTTTGTGTATAAATAAAAGAGATGCGAATGTGCACTTAATACAAATAGCTTCGATTCATTTACATAAGCGAAGGATTTTTTTTTGAGAAATTGTTGTTTTTAAAAACATTCATATGACCTAAAAATTCTGATAGACATGAGTAACTTTTTGACTTTGAACCGTAGGTATTAAAAAATGTTTTGAAACATAGGTATTAATCTTACGTCATTATTTCGACGATCGCTGAATAAATAATTTTTTTGTGAAGACATATCATGTTTCGGTGATTATAGTGTATACACTGTATACCGTTTCTTGATTGTTTGATATAAGAACACACATACTTGATTTTCATTCCGGTGATAGTTTTTATCACCGACTAATGATTAAATGATATCAATTCAGAATTTTGAAAGTTGAATATACTGACCCTAAGGCAGCCCAGAAATGTTCAACATGTTTGCTAACCTTGTTGGCAAAGAGTGAAAAAGGAAACATTAACATTATTTCTGATTATATACCTATTGATGTTTTGACTCAACAACTCTTCTTTTAACCTGAAACAACCAACTCAGTTTATCGATGCCCTATGTGTAGACATAAATTTCACCAGAAAATTGCGAATGGTTCCTGAGATACCAGCAATTTTTTTAAATCTTCCAGTGATACGATCATAACGAAATATCACATGAACCTCCAAGTCGTTATCTTACAACTAAATTCAAAGCTTCAATTTGATCGGATTGGTTTTTGAGCGCTCGTTCTACTCACACGAGGGCTATATCATTTCGTCAAGATGTCTGTATTTTCGAATTTTCAGCCGAAAATGGTCACAATCGACAAGTTTCTACTAACTGATGACGAATCCGCCGAAAAATTCAAGTGCGTCCTTCTGTCCGTATACAGTGTATACACGATAACTCTCGACCTAGAAACTTAGAATTTTCAGGGTAGGTTCCACTGGCGGATTCAAGGAGGGGGTACGGGGGCACATACTTAGAATTTTGTTTTGCCTTCCGCCCCTTGTGCCCTTCTTAGAAAAAATCCTGTGCCCCCCAGAAAGAAATCCTGGATCCGCCCTTGGTAGGTTCGAATATCGAATGCCGCGGTTTAGTTCGGTATTGAGCAAAATTCTACAAGGGGTTCCGTAAATATGGTCGTTTGAAATTTGGTTTTCTTGATAATTTCAAAACTACGGATTCGATCGTGACGAAATTTTGTATTTTAATGGAGAATGCCAGAACCAGGGCTTCCATATGAAAAGAATTTTGTCAATTCTACTCGGCTTAACATTTCTCCTATTATTTACCATTATAAACACTTTCCATTTGTATTTCATGTTACATGTGATCTTGGGAAATAATTAATGTTTTATTTTCGTTAGTCCTGAAAAAGTACTCATTAATTATCGTAATAGTCCATAGAAATATTTTTTCGGCACGCCACTGGTCGATCGGGTATTTCCGGAGATTTGGTCTGCTACCTTTGGCCGCTCTTTTCACGGCGGTAAAACAGAACATGATAAGGATCCAGCGAAAGACCCCTTGAGGACGAAGCTTTCTCAGGTGCCTGGACAACGAATGAAATAGCTCAAAGTGATAAACCATAACATACTCAGTGACATCAGAAGGGTTACTTCAAGAAGGAATAATTTCTCAAACTGGATTTTCTTTTTGGAACAGCATTCTATGGTAGCAATGTCAACGTTTTATCTTTGGCAATTTTTTGCGAAAGCAAGAATTTAATCTCTAAGTTTTTCGTCAAGAAACCGGTTTATGAAAGCTGACTGATAATTTGATGATATTTTTAGTTATTGCGCCTCCTACTTCTAGTGTTAAGCGTATCATAAATGTCTCGAGGTCGAGTTCGAAGACGCCAAAATTGTTAGTATGCTAGCAACTTCGACTGTCGAATTGTTATACTCCAATGACTGTAACGCGTGTGGGTCGTGGACTGAAGAAGGTATAGAAACACGAAGAAGACCAACTTGTAAACCGAGGCGCACCAAAGAGCGTCAATGTAGGCGCTTCAGACCATTAGCTCTACAAGAACATTTCGCTACCACTTGTCAAATCGCTGAACAATAAGTTTGAAGAAGAAGATAGACTTGTTACAATGCGCACATTATATCGTCACAGTCGTTCTTCATGCACGATTGGTGTATTCTTTGACCCCGGACACTGTCGTCAATGTTTGAATTGCCGCAGAATGCGGGAGGCAGAATGATGTCGTCTTCAGCTCCGAATTACGATTATGTATAGGTATGGCATAGAAGGGTAAAATGCCGTCATGGAGGGCGATGTGATATTGCCTTTGATGTTGAGAAGCATGTACATCGGACTGTTAGAATAATGGTGTGGAGGACTATAATTGCCTATTATTCTCTCTATTCGTGGAAGTATGACAGTTGCGTGTTATGTTATTGATGTCCTAAGTACCACCGGATTTAAATCCCATTGAACATGCGTGGGATATGATGGGGAGTGGGCTTTCCACTTTGCACCATCCTCCACAGACCCTGACACAGTATATCCACGAAGTTCAAGTATCGTGGAACTAGTCGCTACAAACAGACATCTACCAATTCATTTAGTCGAATCCTAGACATGTACAGGTGTGTTAGCTACGAGGTCGCAAACACATTGAATTTTTTTTCGGATTCCAGGTCACTAAAATTTCTTGCAAATGTTATCGTTTCATTCTTGATGTAATACTACCACATTGCCAAAAAATCAAGGAAATTAAATTATTCCTTCTCGGTTTAACACTTCGATGCGTTATGTAAGAAACTGAGCAGCTCTTTTTTTGCGATCAACAGAATAAAAAATATTTTGCCTTAAATTGTGTGTTGAATGTATACTATAACCTTGTATATAGCCACTTATCCCATAACATCTTGCTATGGGGAAGTTGCTCTGATATCTCCAGAGTGTTCAAAGCACAAAAGCGTGTTATTCGTACAATATTCAACCTCCATCTACTGAACTCTTGTAAGCCAGTTTTAATTGTAAGGAAAATCTTGACATTGCCTAGTATATGTCTTTTTTTATGTTTGCTCCATGCTGAGGAAAATGAATATACATTGTTAAAATTATCAGATCATCACAAGTATGAGACGAGGAACTCTGAGACATTTTCATTTCCAAAGCATAGAACACACAGATTTGAATGTAATCCTTCATATAGAAGTATGAAATTATATAATCATCTACCAGCTTCTGTGAAAAAATTAAACTTTAAAATGTTTAAGAGTGAAATTAAGAACCTTCTATTAAAAAAAAGGTTTTTACTCTGTAGATGAATATTTGTGCGACTCCTTAGTTGCTTAGTTTTAGACTGACATGTCCTATACACTGTGTAGTGTCTTAATGGATTAAATAAATTTATTATTCTTATTATTATAATGCCATAGAGCAGGGGTGGCCAACCGGTCGATCGCGGCTCTAGGTCCGGTCGATCGATTATCTTTCTATATTTTACTTTTCTTCAAACGTTTATATTCGTCCACTCAACTAAAGCTAGTATATATCCAATGAAAGCTTACTCTATCATTCAAAAATTTGACAATTCTAAACTGGAGGGTTTAATAATAATAAGGTTTATTCATTCCAATATGGTACAAATATTTTTCACAATTGTAAATGGATAGATATATGGGATTAAATGGCCATTATATTCAACCTCCCAAGTCAGACTCAGGTGCTGTTGGGCCATGATTCACACAGTAACAATCAACTTAGGTACAAATATATAAATCAACAGTAGAAGAAAACAGAAATGACTACTAACAATAGTGAAACTTCAAATCAAAGGAGGATGAAGTGACAGGATGAGGTATCAGGCTTGAACACATATACCCAATCAAAGCTTACACCGGAAACAAACAGGCAACAGGCAGTGAAAATCAGGAACAAAACATGAGCTTTTCTCTGTATTTCTTCTTGAAACTGACACAAGAAAGAGACAATTCAAAAATTTTATTTCCATTTATGACATGAGCGATTCTGTAGGTGAAGGATTTCTTGAAAAGTTGTCTAGGAACGGTCAGCAAACTTCGTATTCGCAGTGTTCTGCTATGTACACTATCTCTGAGCTTTACTCGCTGCATGAGGTAATCTGGAGTTTTCGTTTTCAAAATTTTATAGTGGAAATAACCCTCATGATAGAAGTATAAAGAATAATATACGGCTGTTTATCTGAATTGATCGAATTCAAGAATGAAAATTGAAAAATTTTACTAGATAAACATGTATGACAACGCTGTAAACATTACAAGCATACATAGTCACACAAGGAATTCAACGGATTCAAGCTCAAGCCTTATTCGTCTGAATAATTGACTAAAGAATAATATACGGCTGTTTATCTGGATTAATCGAATTCAAGAATGAAAATTGAAAAATTTTACTAGATAAACTAATAAGCAAGCCAACAAAACAACTCATGTATCCCAGATACATTATCTAGTAAAATTTTTCAATTTTCGTTCTTGAATACCACCCTCATGATGGTGTCGGTGATCATGCATATTCAGCCAATCCGCCTGAGCTAACTTATGCGACTCCCAGTCCACGTGGAATGCCATATATAAATCTTGGACATGAGTTTTGGAGTCTTTGAATGCGTCCAGAGTTATACGAGTTCAAGGCGGGCATCACGGCATCACAAAAACTCAAATACAACAACAAACTAAGGGATTCACAGAGCATTATCTTTGTTCTTTGGCTGAGACAATGTCTATGTGCATAGATCTGCCTCAAGGTCGAGTAGGCCAGCCGAAGCTTCCAATTATATAGTATAGTTTCGTCAGTAAAAAGTCGATCTTGAGTCTCATCAAGTTGGCCACCTCTGCCATAGAGTATATCTGTCCAACTATCGAATTTTGAATTCTTTTTAACGATTACAATGTCATTTGTTTTTTACAGTATGCCATCTTGTGACGTTTACACTGACCGATAAAATCAAGTCCAGATGATGGACGAACAAAGTAATCACGGATCAACAGGCCATCTTTCTCCTTCAAGCGGGATCGGAGGAGGAGGAATGCATCATTCTTTTTCCACGCCCGTTGGAGTAGACGGAGGAGGTACCAGAACACCACCGCCGACCCCTAAAAGAGGTGGAAAAATGCTGGCAATAAGAATTCAAATGTTGGATGATTCCGTGACAATTTTTCAAATTCAGGTACGGTGAATTGAACATTTCATGGAAGGCGGTACTCATCACGACTGTGAACTTCTGGTTTATACAGAGTTCTTTAAGTTTGCCTATTCGCCGTTTGAGAAAAGGATTTGAAATATAATACTGAATCATAAGGCTCTATAGTCCCTTTAAGAATTATTGACATCGAAGCAGGCCTTGAACGTCCATTCGAGGCTTTATTTCTGGTTACAAAAAGTAACTGTTCGATTTCTTCATAGAAATGAAACATAAATATAACCTAGAAAAGTGTTTAGTATACGAATTATCGAACAATTGCCGGAATATTCCGACTGCAGTTTAAACATGGGAATTCAGGTTTGAAAGCGCAAAAATATCGTGGAATGCTTTCACGTGAAATTATCCGAACTTCCAAGCAATTCCAAAATCGAAATATCATTCATATAAAAGCATGGAAAAATGAAGACCATTCAAATTTATTTTCACTCAAGATTATAAGAGTACCATTTTATGTCAGGATTCAAGAAGGATAATTAATGGAATTCTAGCATGTACTTAGCTAAAGTGATGCAACAAACAGAAAAAAAAATTTGATACTTTCCATGCACGGGGCGAAGTGAATGGATTGGAAAAAACGTTATATATATTAAGAAATAAGAGAGAAACAAAAATTAAGAATCTATGTAGTACATGAAAAATTTTGACATAAAATTTGTACCATAACTATCAATATATGAACCAATTTGTGAATTATTAAGTGCTCCGTGTTGAATACTTCAAGCAAGTCAATTTTTATTTTCATTCATTAAAACTGTCCATGAATTATTGAAAATATTATAATTGATGAGCAATTTTACAATTATTCAGTATACCTTTGAATTGTGAACACCATAGCATGTGTTCAATTTCAGTTTGAGCAGAGCGAATGTGAACAGGGTACCATACAGTATAAATATAATAAATAAACTTAAAATATCTACGAATGTTATAAGAGCAAAGATAAAAATCTCATTGAAAACATTGTTTCCACATATAAGTGTAGTGATTTGGATGTGTTCATTGAATAAGCTGACATAATCCTTTTGATGGGTATCATTTTGAAGGGAAGGTTTCAATTTTTCAAAAACCCTATTATGAAATAATTCACCATTCATAGTTTTATGGTAATCCTTATCATAAATACTACCGTCAAGAGTCAGATCACATCCAGGTAAATATCCATCAATTGTTCTAGCATTCAAAATAGTGTACCTTCTGCTTTTACCCTTGAATATACCTTCTGGATTACTTTCTAGTGTCCACTGACGAATTTGAATACCATTTTCGAATATCCAAGTTTCATCTAGATAAATGAATTTTACGTTTTGTTCCATGTGTTCTCGGTATTTACCACAAAATCTGTATTTATAATATTTTTCTGTTCATCAATAAGAATTTTCCTTCGATCAACTTTTTGAGCGCTCGTACTACTTACACGAGGGCTATATCATTTCGTCACGATGTCTGTATTTTTCGAATTTTGAGCCGAAAATGGTCTCAATCGACTATGTTCGACTCACTGATGACGAATCCGTCGGAAAATTTGAGTCTG
Organism: Aphidecta obliterata; assembly: GCA_963966015.1. Taxonomy (NCBI): domain Eukaryota; kingdom Metazoa; phylum Arthropoda; class Insecta; order Coleoptera; family Coccinellidae; genus Aphidecta; species Aphidecta obliterata. The sequence goes on along the minus strand of OZ014430.1, from coordinate 9,254,773 downwards.
TCCGTCCGGCCGTCCGTCCGGCCGTCCGTCCGTCAGCACGATAACTCTCGAACGGATCAACCTAGAGATTTGAAATTTTCAGTGTAGGTTCAGATCCCAAATGCCTCGGTTAAGTTCGTTAATGGGCCAAATTCCACCAGGGGTTCCCTAAATATGGCCGTTCAAAGTTTTGTTTCCCTGATTACTTGAAAACTACAGATTCGATCGAGATGAAATTTTGCACTCAGATGGAAAATGAGATGTTTCAGCTACATGCGAAATTTTGTCCAGATCGCATGACCAGAACCATAGAAACCATAGAAAATTGTAACTTTTGAACGGAAATGCCTAGGGACTTGAAATTTTCAGGATAGGTGTGGATCTCGAATGTCGTGATCACGTTCATCTATGAGCAACATTATACAAGGGGTTCCGTAAATACGGTCGTTTGAAATTTTGTTTTCTCGATAATTTCGAAACTACGGATTCGATCGAGATGAAATTTTGTATTTTAATCGAGAATGATATATTGAAGCAATATTTTGTCCAGATCGCATGACCAGAACCATAGAAACCATAGAAAATTGTAACTTTTGAACGGAAAGGCCTAGGAACTTGAAATTTTCAGGGTGGGTTTGGATCGCGAATATCGCTGTCACGTTCATCAATAAGCAAAATGAGACTAGGGGTTCCGTAAATATGGCCGTTCAAAATATTTTTTTCCAGATAGTTTCGGAACTACTGATCGGATTGGAATGAATTTATGCATCTAGCTGAGGAATAATGTATTCAAAGTACGTGCAAAATTTTGTCCAGACCGCATCACCAAGACCATAGATACCGTAGAAAATTCTAGCGAATTATCGAAACAAAATTGATCAGCTGAAGCACCGACAGGAAGTCTGGAGTTTCGCCTAACTTTCAGAATTTTTTTGACAGCTGTCAAAAATTCCTTCAATTGGTTTCTAAAACTGGAAAATGCGAATCTACCTACAAGGTGCATGTACGAGCGCTCAAAAGCTCCTGCCTTCACGGCAGTGCTTTTCGTAATTTTTGTATTTGTATCCAATTTTTTTTATGATATAATATAATGTTGACTTCGATCGATTAAAATTTAGGTGCTCTTTGGCCAGTTCAAAAAGGATATCTAAACTGATATATTCATTGTTTTTAATTTTAGCAAAAACAAAGTCATTCAATGTCTCTTTGAAGGAATAATCATATTGCACAGGTTTTCTTCCACTGCTAATTCCAGGCTGTAATAACATGCTAATATTCTACGGACAGTGCTTGTAGAAATCTGAAAATTTAAGAGACATTGATCAATCAGAATACACTTTGAGTAGGTGAATAACAGTTTACCTGAAACACTAGCGAAACTCGATTAATGCTAGCGGAAATATCTGCCGAATCTTTGAAAAACTCGAAGTGACACCGACAAACTGCCTGGCGTTCTCTTATTGTTAGGCGCAACGTATCCTGGTAAATTCCAGCCATTTCAATAGCACAAGACGAAAAAATACTCAAATTCAGAGCTAATTTTTATAATTATTCACCAAAATATCGATAAAATCATCGAAGCAAGGTCTCTATGGGTTATGTTAGTGTAATTCCTATACCAACCTGAATTCAGCAACCCAAAATATTACTGAATAGTCTATTACCAACTCAAATTCGATTTTCTACAGCCACCCGAAATGTCAATAATTCTTAAACGGAGTATATTCATTTTGAGCTATTGAGGTTCGCGACTGCCACGTACACTCGGAACACTCAATATCGGAAGGAATGATATGTAGATTTGGGGAGGAAATCGGTGGATGGAAGATTTGTCCAAAAAGCTCTATTTTAGGAATGGAACATAAACAAAGGAACATTGAGTAAATCATAAAATAATGCAATTTTCTTCGAACAAAATAAAAAAAAAATAGAATACAATATTTTCCAATATAAAATAACAAAATATGCTGGAAAAAGTCCATTTAAAATTGTTCTTATGTTCGAGCAAAATGATTTTATGCTGTCCACATAATCTCCTTCTTTGATTATACGTACACTATAATGGAATAATTCATTATTTTCATTCTCCAATACACATACACAAACAAAGATATTATAATATGAAGTGCATGCAACCCTGAAAAACATTGGAGAATTGTAGAAAGTGTATAATTTTCAGGTCGCGCGACCATACTGCTTCGGATGCAGTCTGGCGGCGCTTTCAAGATCGCCGGTAGACGCCTCCTTGCAGCGCTGCACAGTCGCATGTGTCCGTAAGCGTTGCACTAAAATCCCTTGTAGCGGTAGTCCGCTCGGTCGCGACTGCCGAGATCCGAATGCTTCTTTTACGGACACACGCTACTGTACAGTGCTGGAGGAGGCGTTGCCTACTCACTCGTCTAACTCATTCATATCTATATATATCTTTATATATAAATCGATATATATAAATCGATATAATCGTTTCCATTCACGTGTTCATTGGCACATTCACATTCGAAGTCGCATATGATTTTGAGTTGGTGGAATCCTTCTCAAATGTCGACGAAAATGTAGATTAACATCTTGGAGTCAACGAAGAACTGTTTCAATCGAAACCAAAACACCACAAGCGTTCAAAAGCCGCTGTTGCGTGATTCGACAAGGAATCAAAGGCTCTCTACGGATAGACATAGTTGATAGTAAGGAAGGGGGTTTCGTTCCACTGCGACCTCAAGGTCTATTGTGCCCCCTATCAGAGCCGTATTCGCAAATGCGCTACCTACAGCTCGCACTCCAGCTCCAGAGCTCCAATGAACTCCAGTATCTGAGAGGGCTTCAAGGAGGTTAGATCCTCATTCCTCCTGTAATTCTCTTGTCCAAGACATTCTTTGCGCTGGTTTGCAATGGCGAGGCATTCTGTAACCAGGTGAACAGGAGTCTCCTCCTCTTCACCACAGAATCTACACTCGTCTGTTTCTGTTGAGCTCATTCTCATCATATGCTTCCTAAGGCGACAATGTCCTGTGAGGAAGCCAGTGAGTAGGCGTAACTTGTTCTTACTGAGATCCAAATACTTTTTGGATCTTGAACTTTCAAAGTTCCGAATGAACCTTTTAGAGTGATCCATTCCTGGAAGGTTCCTCCAGAGTGCTTCTCTTTCAGTCTCCTCCTTCTCCAGAAACTCTTTCTTATAGGTGCGTTTACCTATGACACAGACAGGTCTGGGCCAGTAAGTGGCGTTTGTGCACTCGTTCTGGCAAGTGTATTGGCCTCTTCGTTTCCTTTGATTCCTGAGTGACCAGGAACCCAGACTAAAGGAACCTTATTTTTCTTGCCTACTTCATTAAGTTTCCTCCGACACTCCCATATCAGCTTTGAGTCGATGGAGTTCAGTGCTTTGATAGCAGCTTGACTATCAGAGTGGATCACAATGTCACACCCTTGATAGTTTCTTTCCAGGTTTATATCTATGCATCTTTCGATTGCAAGTATTTCTGTCTGAAAGGCACTCGAGTAGGAGCCTAACGATAGTGTACACTTGGTTCTTGCCCCGTATACTCCAGCGCCGGCCCCCATCGTGGTTTTTAGAACCATCTGTATACCATTTAATGGTATTCACTTTGAAGTTGAAGTGTATTCCCTTTCCCATTCTTCCTTTTTACATAGCATAGTGTTGAAGTTCTTCTCAATGCTTACTTCTTTAATCATAACATCACTAGGCAGGTTCGCTGATGAGATGTACTTGTTCAGAGAGGACCAGGCTCCTTGACTTTTAATTCTCTCATTCCCTGTACCTTCCCTAGATATTCTAAGGATAGCCTCATGGGCTACCCTGTTGATCACTAGATGTAATGGAGTGAGATCTGTGATGACCTCAAGTGCTCTTGTCGGGCACGTTCTCATAGCTCCAGTGATGCAAACGCAGGCAAGCCTTTGTATCTTGTCGAGTATTTTCCTCGTGCTTGTCTGCCCTGTCTTAGCAGACCAGACTACTGCCCCATAAGTTATTATTGGTCTTACAATTACGACATACATCCATCGCAGTATTTTAGGGTTACAGCCCCAGGTTTTACCGGATAGGCTTTTGCACGCCATTAGAGCTCTTGTCGCTTTACTAGCAGTGTTTTTAACATGCTCGTTCCATAGAAGTTTATTGTCTAGGGTAATTACCAGATATTTGACTTCATAATTCCATTCTACGTTATCTCCATTCACCGAGATGGTCTTCATGGCTGGAAGGTTTCTTTTCCGGGTAAAGGGAACCACTGTGGTCTTGGCTGGGTTGATGTTGAGCCCCACTGACAAGCACCACTGCTCGATAATTTTGAGGCCCCTCTGCAACAAATCGCAGAGGAAACCCTCAAATTTACCTCTTACTATAAGGACTATGTCATCGGCATAGCCTATACATTCGAAGCCAAGCTCCGTTAGCCTGTGCAGTAGTTCATCCACTACCAGACTCCAAAGGAGGGAAGATATTACTCCTCCTTGAGGTGTTCCGCGAGTGGTTTTGACAGAGATGGTCTGATCGACCGCCAGTGTCCCAGCTGTCCTCGTCGTCAACACCTCATACATCCATTTTATGATGGTACAGTTCACTCCTCGCTTTACAAGTGCCTCTCTGACAGACACGTGTGTCGTGTTGTCAAAGGCCCCAGATATGTCTAGGAAAGCGCACAGTGCGATTTCTTTGTTGTTCAGCGTCTTCCGGATGCCTTCAGTCAGCTGATACAGAGCAGCCTCCGTGGAGCGTCCTGCCCTGTACGCATGCTGACATTTGTGAAGTGGTGTTTTCTCCAGGTTCTCTGTTCTTATGTAGTTATCTACTACCTTCTCCATCGTTTTAAGCAAAAACGGGTTCACTACCTGGGAAGTGTGTTCTGAGAAGAAGAATTGATCGTTACTCATCTCCCCCAGTGTATGACCCGTCCGGCTTTTTGAGCGACATTGTGGGGTTGGTACCCCCTTTTGCCATGACTTTCTGAAGTCTGGCTGCAGTGGGAGTGGAAGTAATATTTTCACAAAAAGCTTGAAAATTAAGTCTTCTGGCCTTCCTGATCCCTTTATTATAGTAAGTAAGTTTCTCGGTGTACCCCTGCCAATTCTTATCCCGTCTTGCCCTATTAAAGAGCCGACGGACCTCCTTTCGGAGGTTTGACAGGTTCTCATTCCACCAAGGAGCATCCTTACTTGGTCGAGTTTCGGTCAGTGGACAGCTGGAGTAAAACGCCTCCATTATTGCCCTGCTGACCTGCTCTACCCTTGAATTCAGCTCGAAATATCGGTGTTCTGACCCGATATTTTCGATTTCCTCTAGGTTCGTCTTAAGGTGGTTCCTGTAAAGGAGCCAGTCTGTTTTTCTAGGGTTTCGAGTCTCGGGGAAAGAAATGGTATCTGCCTCCATCCTAAACTCGATAATCCTATGATCAGAGAGTGATGGCTCGTCCATAACCCTACAAGACGTAATGTACTTCGTGGCCACAGGATTAGCAATTGTTACGTCAAGGACTTCTTCCCTCGCTCTCGTGAAGAATGTTGGTGTTGTCCCAATGTTAGTGGTCTCGAGGTTGTTAGCTAAGAGATATTCAAGTAGGTACTCACCTCTTGGGTTATTGTTGGTGCTCCCCCAAACAGTGTTATGCGCATTCGCATCACAGCCAATTATTAATGGAAGGCGTTTACTGTTGCAGTAACGTACTAGTTCCTGTACCTCCTCTGGCGGTGTTATTGGCCCGTCTCCAGCGAAGTATGCGGATGCAATGACGATGTCTCGGTCAACGCCCCCCAAGTTGAGGTGTACCATAGTTGGAATTAAGTCCCGAGACATGTATTCTGAAACACAAATATATTTGATGTTTTTCTTTACGAGAACACAGGCACGTGGAGTTACTTGCCTCTGATCATAAATTAAATTTGATTCCTTACATGCCAAACCTTTGATTTGGCCTTCTTTGTTGATCCAGGGTCCCTGGATCAGAACAATGCCTAATTGCAGCCTCGCAAACAACCTTGCAATCAAGGCTGAGGAACTCCTCGCGTGATGCAGGTTTACCTGCGCTATTCTTATGAAGACGAAGGTTCGTTTTGTTGGGTGCTCGCCCCCTCCACGACTTCCATTTGAGATGTTTTCTCTCCGGGGCACGAGGAGGTCTCCTTGCCCGTAGTCGGACGCCCAGCCACCACACATCTTAGCCCAGTACCTTGGGGCGCAGAGGGAGTCTCTGTATCTTCAGGAGTACTGGCGGTGTCGCAGCTGGGTTCCTGGGATGTGGAGGGCTTCTCCACATCCTTCGACCCTTATTCAGGGCCACCTTTCTTACCTAGCTCTGAGACTGGGACGCTCCCGAACCGGAAGTTCAGTTGGCCTCCCTCTGTCCTTATGACTTCCTAGGATTGGGGATCAACCCCAATCTTGAAAATCAATCCCAATCTTGAGGATACTTCGTCTGTCTTCCTTTTGAAAGCGCAGCACCTTCCAAGCCCTAACATGGAGGTCGGGATTCTGAATCTCGACAAGTCGGTGGATCTTCTCCTGTTCCATGCCGAGACTTCTTGGGAAGAAGACCGTTATAACGGTAGGACTTGGGATGTCGTCTCTACTCAGTGCTACCAACTCGGGTCCTTCCCAAGATTTCAATTGCGGTACTGAACTTGTGAGCCAGTCCGCCACCTTCTTGGATCCACAATCCACCAGCATCATTCCATTACGGAAATGAAAGCCAGAGAAGTGAATCCCTCTTTCTGTGTACTTACACATCTCCTCCACCAGAACGTCTTCCAGAGTCGATAGTTGCTCGGCTTCCAGAATGGTCCTGGGGTATTCTTCGGGGACTATCCCAATGCTGATTGCCGCCTTTTTTGCTTTGACGGCTGCTGCATAACCAGTGGCTTGCCCGGTTTTAGCTGCGGCCGTCTTCCGCTTTTTCGGCAGAGGCAACGTCGGAGGTGTGATCTGCTCTGGACCTCTCTTGCCGTGATCTTTTCCCTTTGGGGTGACCTTCGGGTATGTGCGCTGAAGAACCTGCTTCCTAGCCTCCTCAAGTTGTAGCCCCTGATGGAGGAGTCGCAGGTTCTTCCGCACTCCTGCTCCACTGAGACCTTTCCTCAGTGGATCATCTCTGCCGCCCGGTTGTCCAAGTTTGGGCAGCTCGAACGGCAGCCGATTCTTTGGTCGTTTGACCTTCTCTCTTGCGAGGTGCCCGGATGAGGAGGCGGAGGTCAACTCCGCCCCTGTTTCAGTGGTGATTTGTTTTACCGGTTCTTTGTCCATAATTGGTCCCACGAGAAGCTAGGGTCATATCGGTCCACCTCTGCAGAGCCCCGCATGCAGAGGTAAGGGGTTTATACAATGGAGTTCCCCCCGGTGCTCTAAGGTTGAGACCAGTAGAGGCCAGTCTTCTATCTGACCACGCATCCTTCGGCCTGGTTCCCGCCTTGGATTTAGAATTTTTGATGAGGTTGTTTCCTCTTGGTCCGGGCGGTCAAGCCAAGACCCCCCTCCCCCCACCTCACTGGCCCGCGAAACATGACCACGGAGTGTAGAGTGCGACATTACATGGCTGATTACACGGGATGCCTTTTTCACATTCAAGATGAAAAAGGTTTATATTCAACCCTGTGTTATCTGGGACAGATAGTCTTTCATCAGTTCTAAAGCTTGAACCCTCGCATCTCAATCAGATAATTCGAAGGCATTCGCCATATTGTGAAAGTGTCAAGCAACTAAGTCATTCAAAGCTTTTTCACGAAATCCTACCCATTTCTCAATTGTTGAACCGGAGATGAAATCAAAGATCTGAGATATTCCATTGAATATGGATTTTGGAAATGTGGAAATAACAAACTTTTGTGTGAAATTTTTAGTGTTTTTATTAACGACAAGAGCAATCGATTTTTCATAAAAAGTTCATTGATTACCCATATATCTTTTTTCAGGCGAAAGCAATAGGAAAAGTACTTTTTGATCAAGTATGCAAGCAACTGCATCTTCTTGAAGCTGATTATTTTGGATTGGAATATGCGGATTCTGCAGGAACTAGGGTAAGTTCTTCCGTCAATAAAATTATGGGTAGTATTGTAAGCATGGAGTCAGTAGTTCATTCTTCATTTGCTGCGATTCTATATTAAGTGAGCATTCAAATTCATAGTAGTTATATGCCTTAAATTATGTGCAATATCGTTTCTATCTTGTACTCGACAACAAATACTAAGAATAGTTTTTCATGTCAAAAAAAAATTTAATGAATTGTATACGGCAAGTAAGTGTTCAAATTAGGCCAAAAATAAAAATTATAAAAAGCACTCCCGTAAAGTCAGGAGCTTTTGAGCGCTCGTTCATCCTCCTTGTAGGTAGATTCGCATTTTCCAGTTTTAGAAAGCAATTGAAGCAATTTTTGTCTTTTGAAGCAATGATGTGAAGTCTGGATTTTCGCCTTAGTTTGAAATGACCGCTGTCAACATTTTTCCAATTGGTTTCTATCCACACCTATCCTGAAAATTTCAAGTCCCTAGGCCTTTTCTTTCGGAAGTAATAATTTTCTATGGTTCCTATGGTTCTGGTCATGCGATCTGGACAAAATTTTGCATGTAGCTTGAACACATTCTCCTTCTGGGTGCAACATTTTATCTCGGTCGGGACGGAAAATTTCGAACGGCCATATTTACGGAACCCCTGGTCGAATTTCGCCCAATAACGAAATTAACCGCGGCATTTGATATTCGAACCTACCCTAAAAATTTCAAGTTTTTAGATCGTTCCGTTCGAGAGTTATCGTGTATACGGCCGGCCGGACGACTGAACGGACTCGAATTTTTCGACGGATTTGTCATCAGTGAGTCGAACTTTAATCGATTGAGACCATTTTCGGCTCAAAATTGGAAAAATACAGACATCGTGACGAAATGCAGTAGCATTCGTGTAAGTAGAACGAACGCTCATGAAGATTAATTTTTTTAAAGTTTGTATGAATTTCTGAACCTAAAGCTCAGATCTGTAGATATTTTTGGGAGAACGAAAATTCTGGAAAAGTATTCCTCATTTTTGCGCGCATTTGTCTATGAATAATTGCCCAATTTTGAGCGGAGAATGGTCTCAAACGATTAGGTGGGACTCGTAGATAAATTATTCGTGGTCAAGTTCCATTCAGTTTGTCCTTCCGACCGGCCATCCGTAACTTTCCAACGCAAAGGTTTAGAGGGCTTTCTAACTGTTCCATGTGAAGATGAGAAAATTTGATATTCGTTGATTTCATCTCTAGAACCTTATAAAAATAAATTTATAACATTGACGTTTGTGTTTCGTTCCATGACCTTCAGTTCTATAGTCTCGGTAATAAAAAGGTCACCTCATGTCAGATGATCATAGATTGAGGGGGTAATCCCCCTTGCGAGGAATTCACGATTGTGCTTGTCAATTTTTTGTCCAATTCCGAGTTATTCAAAATTCGTCAAAAATTACATTTTTCGACTTTTTCCAACGCTTCCTGGATGAGCCTGAACACTTGTACAAATGTCTTTCTATTTCGTTGTCGTCTGTCGGGAAAACGCAAACCGTACTCTCGAACCGTTGCGCGAGCATTTCCATTTGCAAATCCATAAACGACTTGAAATATTTCGTGGAATCCAGAAATGTTAAATTGAAGAATAACCGTCAACATTTCGACATGACATTTTTTCTTGCAAATCACATGAATGATCTCCTCTTGAAGTTTGGCCCTTTTAAATGTAGACACCATGTATATGCCGGTATGTTGCATTGATTCCAGGGTGATAGAATTTTCCCTGAGAATTTGGAGATTTTTATACATATTTTACGTTGCTTCTTGTTTCTTTGATTTCAGTACTGGCTTGACCTACAGAAACCTCTATCTCGTCAATTAGGCCTCTCATTAGTTGATCCTATATTATATTTCTGTGTCAAATTCTACACTCCTGATCCTGGACAACTGGAGGAAGAGTTTACACGTTATTTGTTTTGTCTTCAAGTCAAGAGAGACCTGGCTCAAGGCGTCATGCAATGTAACGAAAATACGGCAGCTTTAATGGCTAGTTATATTGTGCAGGCGGAGTGCGGAGATTTTGTTACCGAGGACTATCCTGATCATACATACTTATCTACATTCAAGTTCATTCCTTCTCAAGATCATGAAATGGAAAGGAAGATTATGGAAAGTCATAAAAAACATGCGTAAGTTTATCTTTATCTTAACTTGTGTTGAGGCTTATTTACACGAGAAGATTTTGTCCAAAGCGGGGACCATCCTCTTGCTAAGACATAATGAATGCCGACAATTCCTTCTCTCGAAAAATGTTATCGCCCTCTGAACTGGCCCTGCATCCGTCAAAATGTATGCTTCAGTTTTCATAAAAACGATTCAGCGAAAGCCTTGAAAAAAAGTAAAAACGCACAGAAAATCTACTAGAGAAATATGTTTCAGTGCCGGTAAAAAATCGAAGATCTAGTTGACATTCTTCCACAGAATATTTTCACTCTTCTTCAATTTTTCATCTTTTCCTGAATAGGCCAGTGAGTTCAAAACAGGGGTTTGTTGCAAAGGGTGCAATAAAAGCTTATATTTGTTTAACTCTTATACAGGGTTTTTCATTGGTAAACGGAAAAACTTGAACAGTGAATAGAGGACACCGAGGTGGTTCTAAATATACCCCATTTATTGGGTCCGACTGCCTTGGTTACCGAGATATTTTTTCTCTATAAATAACAAGTACCTACATGGTGAATACTCAAAGGGTTAGTCTGAAGCTGTAAAAAATTACGAAAAGCACTGCCGTGAAGGCAGGAGCTTTTGAGCGCTCGTACATGCACCTTGTAGGTAGATTCGCATTTTCCAGTTTTAGAAATCAATTGAAGGAATTTTTGACAGCTGTCAAAAAAATTTTTAAACTTAGGCGAAACTCCAGACTTCATGTCAGTCCTTCAGCTGATCAATTTTTTTTCGATAAGTCGCTAGAATTTTCTACGGTATCTATGGTCTTGGTGATGCGATCTGGACAAAATTTTGCACGTAGTTCGAATACATTATTCCTCAGCTAGGTGCATGATTTCATTCCAATCCGATCAGGAGTTTCGAAAATATCAGGAAAAAAATATTTTGAACGGCCATATTTACGGAACCCCTAGTCTTATTTTGCTCATTGATGAACTTGACCGCGATATTCGCGATCCAAACCCAACCTGAAAATTTCAAGTTCCTAAGCCTTTCCGTTCAAAAGCAAACAATTTTCTATGGTTTCTATGGTTCTGGTCATGCGATCTGGACAAAAAATTGCTTCAATATATCATTCTCGATTAAAATACAGAATTTCATCTCGATCGAATCCGTAGTTTCGAATTTATCGAGAAAACGAAATTTCAAACGACCGTATTTACGGAACCCCCTGTATAATGTTGCTCATAGATGAACGTGATCACGACATTCGAGATCCACACCTATCCTGAAAATTTCAAGTCCCTAGGCGTTTCCGTTCAAAAGTTAAAATTTTCTATGGTTTCTATGGTTCTGTTCATGCGATCTGGACAAAATTTCACATGTAGCTTGAACACCTCATTCTTAATTTGAGTGCAAAGTTTCAACTCGATCGAATCTGTAGTTTCGAAGTAATCAGGAGAACAAAATTTTGAACGGCCATATTTACGGAACCCCTGGTGGAATTCTGCCCATTAAAGAACTTAACCGAGGCATTTGGGATCTGAACCTACACTGAAAATTTCAAGTCTCTAGGTTGATCCGTTCGAGAGTTATCGTGCTTACGGACGGCCGGACGGACGGACAGACTCGAATTTTCCGACGGATTTGTCATCAGTGAGTCGAACATAGTCGATTGAGACCATTTTCGGCTCAAAATTCGAAAAATACAGACATCGTGACGAAATGATATAGCCCTCGTGTAAGTGGTACGAGCGCTCAAAAAGTAAACCTAATGTCTTGAATAATTTTTACGTGAATTCAAAATAACATAGAAATCGATAGTTATTATCCAAAGTGACTTATAACCACTTTTTGATATCCAATTTTTCGAAAACTTCACGTTCAAGTTGAAAATTGGTGCAGCAAAATTGTGTGCGCGGAAATTTGAATCACGCATTTCCGTTCAGTTTTTTGTGCTCTTTTCGAATCTGAAAACGGGTTTTCAAAATTTCGATATACTGTTGTTTCAAGGATAAAACCGTTTCATAATTTTTTGTTAATTCGGACCTGGATTTTCTTTGTGATCATTGAGTGATTCATTTAAGCTTCAAATAAGGAAGATGTGTTCCAAATATTAAGAAAATCTACTGGGCGGTTCGCTTTTTACCCCGGAAAGAAATGAGCAAAATTCATAATCATCACCCTGTATCTCGGTAACCAAGGCATTCAGACCCAATAAATGGGATATATTGAGGACCACCTCGGTGTCCTCTATTCACTGTTCAAGTTTTTCCGTTACCTACGAAACGTATATGGGTAGGAACATGTGAAAAACAAAAATGCTAACACGGGCGACCTCGGAAAACTTGTGTCGGCCATAAAACGTTGTACTTGTCACAAGCTAATGTTTTTTTCAGGGGTCAGTCTCCTGCGGAAGCTGACTTGAATCTTCTGGAGACAGCAAGGAGATGTGAACTTTATGGAACTAAGATGCATCCTGCTAAAGATCATGAAAACATACCACTCAATTTAGCCGTAGCACATATGGGTATTCTAGTATTTCAAAACTACACAAAGATAAATACATTTTCATGGGCTAAAATCAGGAAAATATCATTCAAGAGGAAAAGATTTCTAATAAAGTTGCACCCAGAAGGCTATGTAAGTACCTAGACAATAAGTTGTTCAGGAATTTGTATGATTTGTGAATACATCGACGGTATTCCGTTGTGTAATTAGCGTTGAGATAATGAAGAATGGGATAGAAGTTTTGGGCTGTTTTCATTATCGGTGCGGTCGGATGTTTCCGACGTATCGGCTGGCATGCGCCTGCCGTCTTAAGGGTGGTAGTCCTGAGGAGGAATGGTTGCCACTTCAAATTTCAAGTGGAGCCGAGCACAGGTATTCTAGTTACAAATTCCAACTCTTCACCATCCATCTACCAAAGTAGGTTATAATTATACAATTCCAGTGATATATAAAGTGCTTAGTTAACGTTACAGGCCACCTTGGCATATTTTGTATGCGCATACGGTATGCGTAGTAGTTCAAGTAAGGTCAGGTTGGGTTGGGTTATTTCTTCCTAGAGTCCTCCCCGTCCTCCTCAACTCGGATCTTATTATTATTGGTCTGATCCCTGATTTCCAGAGATGGCGTACTGATCGGGTTCTCAGTGATTCTCATGAATTTTCTCCATCCATTTTCCTTTGATATTATGTACCCTTCATCCCATTTGATGTTGTGGTCCTGATTCCAGGCATGTCGGGCGAGCTTCGATTTTTCAGTTTCTTCCAGTCGAGCCAGTTTTGGGTGCTCTTTGATTCTTATTATCAAGGGGCGTTTGGTCTCCACACTGCAGGCTCTGCCACACTCGCAGGGATTTTCAATTAGTTGGTTCTCATTATCAGGTTTCACTTTAGTAAGGTTTCCAGTGATCGTGTCTTTGGTCTTGAATGCTGTTCCTACATTGTATCCATTGCCAATTCACCTTATCTTCTCGAATAACCCATTAGCATATGGTAAAAGGTATCGAGGTTATGTCTCCCATGTTGCCGTATTACCAATATATCGATGGCATAGCGTACATATGAGTTGAGTGCAAATATTCTTTTTCCTACAACCGTGCCTAAATAACTACTTTCCCACACTGTTTTCGTCTCCGAAAGTATTACTTTCTCGCACAGTGTGCGGGAAAGTAAATGTCCCGCACTCTTTTCGGACAAGAAAATATTTGTTAAATTTGTAGATTATAATAACTTTAAAATGAGATCAATGTATCTGCTTTCTTATATAATTAGTTCATAATTATAAATTAAACAATTTGAACTATGTTAGCATAATTATTAGCGGTGTTCTTTCGTACTGATTCAACTGATTGAACTTATGTGATTTAAATGAAAGTGATTTTGCAATCAGAACACATTCATTCACTTAGCCCGAAAGAATGCGCTCACTTCTAGGAGCATGAGCATCGCCATAACGACGTTTTCGTGAGGTTATTTGTATGACGTTTTGGTTTGAATGAAGCAAAATTGTACTAATTGTAGCATTAATTGAGTTACGCTGTGTATAACAAGAAAAACTAGAGAAATGAAAGAAAAAATTAATATTAGATTCCCTTGTAAACCCCATTCAATTTTTAAGCTCAAGTAGTAGCAGTTCGAGTAGTGAAGAAGATTCGTTTAGTGAGGAAGACTTAAAATTCCGTGAAAGACATGCTAGGGTTGAGAAGTATTTTGAAAATAGTATCTTTATATTCGGATGCAGATTATAAAAGCAACTTCCGACTGAGAAGATTGTCTGTGAATAGGCTATGTGATTTGATTGACTTGAAAAAATTCTATTGTGGGGGATGGCCAGAAATTGGAAAAGCAAAAGCAGTTCATATTACTTTACATTATCTAGCCAATACCAATACATTTAGAGAAGTTGCAGATAAATTCAATATTACACGAAGTGCCTGTCATCACACTGTGTCTTTAGTAATTGATATTCTGAAAAATATGGCTAAAGATTATATAAAATTGCCAGAAAGACATTTTATTTCAATTTCTGATGCTTTTGAAGTTGATAATGGACTTCCCCATTTCTTGGAGCTATAGACGGAACCCAAATTCAAATTAACAGACCAAAAGAAAATCAAGAAGACTATAATAATAGAAAAGGATATCATAGTATAATTTTGCAAGGGATCGTTGATAACAAAAAAAAGATTTATTGACATTTATGTTGGTGAAGCAGGAAGTCTTCATGATGCCCGGGTTTTGAAAAAATCACCTATTTTCAGTTATCTCCAACAAGGCAACAATTTAAAGCCTTATTATTTCTTAGCTGATACTGCTTATCCAGCATCTGTTTCCTGGCTAGTCCCTCCATTTAAAGACAATGGAAATTTGACAAATAATCAAAAAAACTTTAATGTACGATTATCAAGGAGAAGAATTGTGGTAGAACATGCATTTGGCCTTTTGAAAAGGAGATTTAGACGTTTGACCTCATTCTCAAATAAGGGCATTACATTTATTGTGAATGCAGTGGTTGCTGCTGTTGTGCTCCATAATTTATGTATAAGTTGGGATGACCTACTCGACATTGATGATCTGGAAGGACATCGAATTTTCATAAATTATAAACTTGACATTCTTCAAAAATTATCAATAGCACTCTGAACTATTTCTATGTCATGGCCTACGATTCTCGATAGCAACTGGTTAGTAACTTAATTAATTTGTCAAAACGAATACCTGACAAGTTATTTACTCTTATCGAATTATTTTTATTTTTGAGCGCTCGTACTACTTACACGAGGGCTATATCATTTCGTCACGATGTCTGTATTTTTCGAATTTTGAGTCGAAAATAGTCTCAATCGACTATGTTCAACTCACTGATGACGAATCCGTCGGAAAATTCGAGTCAGTCCGTCCGGCCGTCCGGCCTTAAGAACGATAACTCTCGAACGGAACAACCTAGAGACTTGAAATTTTCAGTGTGGGTTCAGTTTCCAAATGCCGCGGTTGAGTTCGTTAATGGGCAGAATTCCACCAGGGGTTCCGTAAATATGGCCGTTCAAAATTTTGTTCTCCTGATGACTTTGAAACTACGGATTCGATCGAGATGAAATTTTGCACTCAAATGGAGAATGATGTGTTCAAGCCACATGTGAAATTTTTTCCAGGTCGCATGACCAGAACCATAGAAAATTGTAACATATGAACGAAAACTCCTAGGGACTTTTCAGGATAGGTGTGGATCTCGAATGTCCTGATGACGTTCATCTATGAGCAAAATTATACTAGGGGTTCCGTAAATATGGTCGTTTGAAATTTAGTTTTCTTGATAATTTCGAAACTACAGATTCGATCATCACGAAATTTTTTATATTAATGGAGAATGATACAGCTACATTCTTCCAGATCGCATGACCATAGAAACCATAGAAAATCATAATTTTCGAACGTAAAGGCTTAGTAAAAACTTGTAATTTTCAGGATAGGTTCGGATCGCGAATTTTGCGGTCACGTTCATCAATGAGCACAATTAGTCTAGGGGTTCCGTAAATATGACCGTTTAAAGTATTTCGTTCCTGAATTTTACACCTAGCTGAAGAATAATGTATTCAAACTCCGTGCGAAATTTTGTCCAGATCGCATCACAAAGACCATAGATACCGTAGGAAATTCTAGCGAATTATCGAAAAAAAATTGGTCAGCTGAAGCACTGACATGAAGTCTGGAGTTTCGCCTAAGTTTGAGAATTTTTTTGACAGTTGTCGAAAATTCCTTCAATTGATTTCTAAAACTGGAAAATGTGAATCTACCT
Organism: Aphidecta obliterata; assembly: GCA_963966015.1. Taxonomy (NCBI): domain Eukaryota; kingdom Metazoa; phylum Arthropoda; class Insecta; order Coleoptera; family Coccinellidae; genus Aphidecta; species Aphidecta obliterata. The sequence goes on along the minus strand of OZ014430.1, from coordinate 9,238,346 downwards.
ACAAGGTGGATGTACGAGCGCTCAAAAGCTCCTGACTTCACGGCAGTGCTTTTCGTATTTTTTTTAAATATTAAAACGTGATAAGAAAATAAATGTATTCATCTGATGAAGAGTTACCGGAAGACATTCTGGAAGCAGCTGACGCAGCATGCTTGGATTTATTGCCAGAAGAATCTAAAGAGAGGTACGAGAAACAATATGTCCATTTTTTGAACTGGTGCGAAAGTAAGAATGTGAAAAGTTTTAGAGAGGAAGTACTTTTGGCGTACTTTGTCGATCTCAATAAAGTACTTAAACCAAATACACCCTGGTCACGCTATTCCATGGTTAAATGTTTATTGAAAATAAAGGAAAATATTGATATAAGTGTTAACCTTTTACTTGAAAAAGCAGAATACTGGTTTTCGATCAAGAAAAGCAAACATTTTCACTAAAGAAGATATTGTCAAGTTTAGGTCAGCATCAGACGATGTTTACCTTATGATGAAACTGACAGCAATTTTTGGTCTAGCCGGAGCTTGCCGCAGAGCGGAACTTGCTAATATCACCCTAGATGATATTGAAGATGAAGGGCCCCTTATAATAGTAAAAATTTCGCACCCCAAAAATCACGCAGCAAGATCATTCGTGATTTCTGGAGAAATACATAATGGGATGTTTTTGAAACTGTACAGAACATACGCAGATATACGACCCCCAGGCACCACCCACCGTCGTTTCTTCGTAAATTACTGGGGGGAAAATGCACAACTCAATGTGCAGGTATCAATAAATTTGGAAACATACCAACCGAAATCGCAGCATATTTACGCCTACCTAATCCTGAACTTTATACAGGCCATAGTTTTAGACGTTCTTCAGCAACCTTCCTCGCAGATTCAGGCGATGCAATAACAAATATAAACGCCTGGGAGGTTGGAAATCGACTGCTGTTGCCGAGACTTAATTGGAAGAATCCGAAAAAAAAGTTTAACAAAATACTTTTCTCTTCTTAAACTTCGTATAAAGAAAACGAACCATGTTACAATTATTGTCATCGGCAATAAAGCCCGAAAATGCAACAAATTGCACCTTCAACATTAATATTGTCAAAAATAACGGCAAATGAATGATGTATTGTAAATATATATGCGAGTTATATCCCGCATTTCCCTTACAACAGTTAATTATGTTAGAATGAATGCTTGAATTCCTTTTTTTTTCATTTTATAATACTGTTGTAGGAAAAATATTGTTCCTATCTCGAGCGGAAAGTATCTTCCCCGCACTCGACTGCTTGCCCGAACTCCGTTTCGCGTCGTTCGGGCAACGGCAATCTCGTGCGGAATAGAACAACTTTCCGCTCTAGATAGGAAAATAACTATTTCTTATGGGACAAATTTTAAAGATTAGATTTATACTGTTTACAGGCACTTATCACAAATTTCAAATGGCACTACCAGCCACATAATTGAATATTCATTTACCACATCTGTGTATAATAAAATCTGGACTACGAACTATAGTTTGCTGCTTGTAACATGTAATTCATTTTGGCCAAAAAATGCACTTAACTCACATGTCCGCTATGTCATCGATATGTCGTCTACATATCTGCGCTATAGCTTCGGCTTGAACACGTATTGTTCTAATTCCCTCCTGTGGAAATATTCCATGTATATATAGGGTGTCCCAGAAGTCGACGTCAAGCCGGAATTGGGTGACAGGCTTAGTCATAATAGTCATCAGAAAAATATAAAAAAATCTAAGTCGTGCATTTTCCAAATATTTTATTTTCTTTTATTTGGGAAAATGCACACTATGTGATGATTTTTGAACTCCCGTTGCAACAAATCCTTACTTTTTTCCAATTTTATTTTTTCCCTATGTTATCCTGAATAGTTCTTCTGTACCCTCTTATCTTTGATTCTAAGCCAACTGCTCCAGCTTGGAAGATAATATCACTTTTTGGCGAACCAAGTATTCAAAATTAATATTTCGCCCAACTTCAACTGTACTAAAAAAAAATTTGTATGTATGGTCCTGGTGATGCGATCTGGACAAAATTTCCCACGTAGTTTGAATACATTCTTCTTCATCTATGTGAAAAATTTCAATACAATGAGCAGTTTCAAAATTATTAGAAGAAAATATTTTGAGCGGCCATATTTACGGAACCCCTAGTCTAATTTTGCTCATCGATGAACGTGACCGCGAAATTCGCGATCTGAACCTACCCTGGAAATTTCAAGTACCTTGGCCTTCTGTTCGAAAGTTATAATTTTCTATGGTTTCTATGGTTCTATGGTTGGAGCGCTCGTTGATGTAGAGTTGTAGGTAGATTCGCATTCTCCAGTTTTAGGAACCAATTGAAAAGATTTTGACAGCTTTCACAGAAAATCTCAAACTAAATCGAAAATCCAGAATTCACGTCAGTGCTTTAAGTGACCATTTTTTGAGCGCTCGTACTTCTTACACGAGGGCTATATCATTTTGTCACGATGTCTGTTTTTTTCGAATTTTGAGCCGAAAATGGTCTCAAACGACTATGTTCGACTGATGACGAATCCGTCAAAAAATTCGTCCGTCCGTCCGTATACACGATAACTCTCGAACGGAATGTCCTAGAAACTTCGAATCTCAAATGCCGCAGTTGAGTTCGTTATTGGGCAGAATTCGCCCAGGGGTTCCGTAAATATAGCCGCTGGAAATTTTGTTTTCCTGATTACGTCGAAACCACAGATTCGATGGGGGTGAAATTTTGCCAATCAGATGGAAAACCACGTGTTCAAGCTACATGCAAAATTTTGTTCAGCTCGCATGACCAGAACCATAGAAACCATGGAAAATTATAACTTTGTAATGGAAAGGCCTAGGGACTTGAAATTTTCAGAATAGGTGTGGATCTCGAATGTTGCTGTCACGTTCATCAATGAGCAAAATTTGACATGGGGTTCCGTAAATATGGTCGTTTGAAATTCAGTTTTCTTGATAATTTCAAAACTATGGATATAATCGTGACGAAATTTTGTATTTAAATTGAGAACGATATATTCGAGCTACATTTTTTTTCCAGATCGCATGATCAGAACCATAGAAACCATAGAAAATCATAACTTTCGAGCGGAAAGACCCTAGAGAAAATTTTGCATGTAGCTTGAACACGTCATTCTCCATCTGAGTCCAAAATTCCACCTGATCGTATCAGTAGTTTCGAAGTAATCAGGAGAACCAACTTTCTAGCGGCCATATTTACGGAACCCCTGGGCGAACTTAACCGCGGCATTCGAGATTCGAACCTACCCTGAAAATTTCAAGTTTCTAGGTCGTTCCGTTCGGGTGTTATCGTGTATACGGCCGGACGGACAGACTCGAATTCTTCGACGGATTTGTCATCATTGAGTCGAACCTTGTCGATTGAGACCGTTTTCGGCTCAAAATTCGAAAACTACAGACATCGTGACGAAATGATATAGCCCTCGTGTAAGTAGTACAGGCGCTCAAAAAACTCCGGATGTTCAATTTGCGATGGCCGGATCTCATCTCACAAAAGGTCCTTTATCTTTGGTATTTATATTTCCCTTTTTTTCAGGGTTTTTACAAAGATGCAGTGGAATTTCTCTTCGAAGGGCGAAATGAATGTAAAAATTTCTGGAAAAAGTGTGTTGAAAACCATGGATTCTTCAGATGTACTTCAGTAAAAAATGTCACGCGTCATAAAACAAGAGTGTTATCACGAGGGAGTTCATTTAGGTATGGAAACATGAATAGTTATTATTAATCCGTCAACTGATTAAAGAGATCAATATTTCAGATTTATATTGATATAAGAGATTAATGATTGCTCAGCAATACATGCCAATTTATGTTAGCAACTCATTGCCAACACATTCCCTAACATGGGCAGTGTTTTCATTTGTTCACAATATTTTTGGTTCGTAAATAACACAATTACATTCATTTCATTTGTACTTTTTCAGTAATCTTCCAATTGAAGATTGATTTGGGCAATAATTTTCGAAAACACGAATTTTGATATTGGTATTTTTTGAAGAACGCTTATTTTCGAAATAAGTTTGGTTCGTTGTTGCAATGATATAGATATATCGGTAGGAAAATTTCATCGGACAAATAGGATATTCAATGCATAAGAAAGAGAGCCTGACCGTCCAGTCGAACAGTGCAAGAATGGAAATAAATTCGCTTTATGTTGATAAGTATGGCAATATTGAACTAGAACGAACTAGCACCCTAGAATAGAAATAAATTTGCTTTATGTTGATGAGTATTCCAATATTAACTGGAACGAACTAGCACTTTCTCCCTCATACACGTCGGCTGAGTGGGAGCATGTTGGTCTGTCCATCGCGAAGAGCGATGAGACTGACCAGATTTAGTAGAAATTCTACTGAATTGGCAACCGTGCGGGAGGCTGGTCGCGTCACAGGCTAGCATGCTCCCACTCCGCCGACGTGTATGAGAGAGAAAGTGCTAGTTCGTTTCAGTTAATATTGGAATACTCATCAACATAAAGCAAATTTATTTCTATTCTTGCACTGTTCGACTAGACGGTCAGGCTCTTTTTCTTATGCATTAAATATCCTATACGTCCGATGAAATTTTCCAGACTGGTAGACCAGGCAATAGAGCAAATACAGAGTCATGCTGTGACAAAAATCGTAGAAGAAAACCACGAGTGTGGGGGTGCGTGGGGTTGTCGGTGGTCCGTGGATGTTTAGTGATATGTTTTCGACTTGAAAATATGATAACTTTTTTTTTATTTCAAAAAAGCACCAAAAAAATGGTGTTTTTTCATTTTTTTGCCTATGAAATCTGAAACAATAGATGCTGAAACTTTCAACAGTAGAATTGTAGAGAATGAGAAGATGAAGAAAATGAGTGCTAGTGCAACTCAATCAGTTCATTATTACGAAAGAAAGATCGGAAAACCCGTAAAAATGAAAAATTCATAACTCCGCCATTTTCGAAGTTGTAGCGTTGGTGTATTTTCGGTTGCGGATTTACAGGCGCTCTGATCATCCTCTAGATGAAATTTGAGGAGGAATCAAACTTCATTACACAGTCCATGATTAAAATTGCAATATTTACTACTAGAAATGTATGAAAAACCCCAGTGTTGACACTGATTCGATTTTGTTTTGCGCTTTTCAGTTGACACAAAAATATGGCATTCCAGTTTTCTAAACTTTCGGAATAGGGCGATCTATTTTTCCATAGCCTTCCTTACACCATTACGAAACATTTTTTTTTCATCTAGATCAGGCATGGGCAACCTTTTTTTGCTGAGGGCCAAACAGAAAAATTTTTTGTAGACTACGGGCCGAAAAAAGACTTTTTGGCACCAATAAAATTTATTCAACAAAAATGAAATAAACATAACTTTCCTTACAATAGGAGAAATGAAAAAAAAAACCTAAACTGATATAATTCAACTAGTTTTTTCACACTAGTTTTTAAATAATTAGAAACCTGGAGGTGCGTTTCTTTCACAAGAGCTTCAATATTAGGTGGGACTGATGTTATTGCTACACGAATATTATTTGTTGTGGTATCTTAATAGAGCAAATTTGAGGGTGCGTCATGTGTGAAAAAATTCATTGGCGGGCCAAGAGAATTCTATTCGCGGGCCGTTGGTTGCCCATGCCTGATCTAGATCCTAGATAATCTGTTAAGCAGGCCAACAAAACAATGAATGTAAACCCAAGAGAACATCAAATCTATCATTCGCAACTGTAGACCGGTTTAGGCAACAGTACAGTTATAGTGATGAATAACTCGACGTGAAGGAAGAAATGATTTTAAACGAACCGAAGCGCCGATCGGAGAACATTTCCCCACCAACGCCACCTGTCCGCTCCAAAAGCAACCGATTCCACTTCTCTGCAGGTTCATGAAAAGATTCTCTGACTCCCAACAACAATATTTAACAATAAATTACCTTTATGCTTGGCACAATTTTAGGAATACCCCAATCGACAAAACTTTTCTTGAATGAAGTTGCTCAGAGCTAGCTTTGCCATGTTCTCGTTAGAATATCACAATCAAAATGATTTAATCATGTTCTGATACGAGCATTCATTCGAATTTTACGTGAAATATATTTATCCATCGAAGAGTTCCGAGTTGTATAAAAATGTTTGTAAACGGACTATTTGCTGTTGGGGCTATGATGAATTCAATGAAGACATCATCTTTTACAGGTACAGTGGAAAAACCCAGAAGCAGATCATAGAATTCGTCAGAGATAACTATGTAAAAAGGCAAGCATTCCAAAGGTGAGTTTTATATAACACGACTTTCACTTGACAAACAACCTTATTTGTAAAAATCAAAAAAATTAACAAACATAGTAATCCTTTTGTAGATAGTTGATTTTGTTTTCCAAAGCTACCTCTCACTTGCTTTTTATGATGATTATAATCAACAATGTATTGAAGGTTCAGACTGATTATTTTATGAATATCTAAGCTTATTTATGACAGGCATGCTTCAAAACGCCTCTTATTCGACGGAGAAAGAAATAACAATTTCACATAGTTACAACTCAATAGTATAGAATGAATTATTATATTTTATAATATAAATAAACAAAAAGTGGCAGTCATTAATTCACAAATTGTCATTGTTTCATATATCGCTGAGATCATTATGAGCTTTTGTTCTCGTTTAATTTTATACTGATGATTAGATCTGAAACTAGCATGATAGTTCCAAGTTACAACTGAATCATGTGCGTACACACAAACATTAATTTTCAATATTGAAGAAGCTTTGAAATTAAGTGGTGGCAAATTATTCTCAATGGTATTTTTTATTTCAATCATCAATTTTATTCGACTACACCGAACCTAAGCGGCGTAAAGCGTGAAGGGTTGATTCATCATTAAACGGCAATCTGGTATCTGGCAGTACTTACCGTTTCATAAAGAAAATTAAGATTTAGGGCTCCCGCACACAGGCAACTGCAGTTGCGGTGATTAAAAAATCTACTCGCTTGAAAGTTGCCCGTTATTGTTTCAAGCGCACACTGGCAACTGAATAGTTGCTTAACATCAGTTTCAAAATGGATTTCGTCGAAACTGCATGCGTTTGTGCTCTTCTTCTGAAAAGGATGAGGAAAATGGGCAGAAAATTTTGGGTTCATCCGTTGATCAGCACAGGCTTATAGGTGGAGAATTTCATAAACAGTTTGAAAATCTGAAAAAATATCACTTCACAACTTTTTTTTAGGATTTGTATCTGCATATTCTTTCACCCTTTTGTACTACAATGCTGACCGTGATTTAATAGCTTCTATGAATTATTCAATGTTCATCGACATGTTCATTCGAAGCCGCCGAGATTGCAACTGAGAAATCGAGAGCAATTTTGAATCGCCAGTGTGCGGGGACGGGAATGAACTCGTATGTTCTATTCTGCCGGCAACTATTGAGTTGCCGGGAAAATAGAACATGTTGGAATTTTTTAGTTGCCGCAACTAAATAATCGCCCGTGTGCGGGGTCCCATAAAGAATGATGTGTTCTATTTTTGTGATTAAAAAGTTGCTTGAATAAAGTTGCCAGTGTGCGGGGGCTCTTAGGATAATCTATCTATCTATCTGCTATTTTTACGATCTAGTAAGGCTGGTAATTGGTTGAGGGCTAATTAAAGCTTTAATCAAACACAAAGTGTGAAGCAGAATCTAGGAAGGGAAGGCCTTATTAGGTACAGCGATTTGATAATATTCTTGACTGCATTGAAAGCATGAAAAATAATATGGAAGACTAAGACGTAGTCGATGGTGTGCACTTTGTTTTCAGTTTATTCTTTAGCTGGCCTTTTTTATCTTTATTTTCAAAATCATAGGTTCAGAAAACTATTCGAATGGGTACGACAAGGATACTAATACATATAACATTTTACTGGACGAGTTGAAGAGCGTCATTCAGGCAGTACAAGAATAACCACTCCCATAGTATGACAGTGTGATTAGACGTAAGGTTGCTAAAATCAAATCTTTACTGCGGTCGGGTCGTTCAAGAAATAAGGAAAGTACACAATATTTGAATAGACTCTGTGAAGATCGTAGATAGACTCCACGTCCCTAGTATACTTGTCCAGATGACCGGTTCCTAGTTAAGAGCACAGATAACCTCAAAGATCCCATATCTACATATCCACGGACAGCCAGGTCACGCTGTGGTCCCTGGAATCACACAGCCAGGGATCTCTGCTGACATAGGAATGCTGTAAAACCGTAAAACAACTGGCCAGAGGCAATGGAGTGACTCTATTATGAGCGCCGGGGCATTGAGGAAATGAACCAGCCGATGAACTTGCAAAAAGATCATCGAGGTTAACACCAGTTGGACCTCAGCCTTTCTGTGCTCGGAAAAGACCAATATAATAATAATAATAACTTTATTCATCCTGTAAGACCTTATACATGTATAGGACAAGTCATAATATATAATGATTGAACATTTACAATCTGTCGGAAAAGTATTCACCGACAGTGTAATAACATTTTACATAAAGTGTATCTTTAATTGCTTTCCTAAATTCCTTGAGACTAAGCGACTGTGAACCACTTGGAAGGTGATTAAAAAGCTTCATACTCATATACAAGGGTGACATTTCAAACTTAGCAGTTCTGTGCTTCGGTAAAGACATAATCCTAAAATGTCTGGTGTTATAACTATGAAATGTTGAGAGTTTTGTGATATGATTTTCATTTTCTTTCGCATACAAAAGACACCTGAAGATGAATATAGATGCAACAGTCAAAATATTGTTATCCTTAAAGTAAGGTCTGCATGAAGTTCGAGGTGGAATATTGAACATCATGCGCAGAATCCTTTTATGGGCTATGAACACTCTACAAACATCTGATGAGTTGCCCCATAACATTATATTGTAAGAAATGTGACTATATACAAGGCTGTAGTATACATTCATCAAAGACTGTAGGGAAATCAAGTTTCTAACTCTACTCATAGCATAAAAGGAGCTATTCAGTTTTTTGCAAACAGAATGTACATGCGAGCACCACTTCAAGTTCTGATCGAGATAAATTCCCAGAAATCTTGCACTTTGTTTAGCTTCAATCACATAATCCGAAAACCGTAAAGTTAATTTATTGCGACCATCACTTCTATTTTGGAAGTGGATGCATTCAGTTTTGCTGATATTAATTATTATATTATTTTTACGGCACCAGTCTACAAAACACGTTCTTCGAACGTCTTAACACTGATCACGACTGAGGTATCATCAGCAAACAAGACCAATCTTAAAATGTTCAGGAATAAATTGAAATCTGCATAACCTGATAACAAAAATAGCATGTTCTTCAAATTTACAGCTGAATCATTAATAAATAACAAAAAAAGAAGTGGTCCGAGTACGGATCCCTGTGGTACACCTAAATTAATATTCTCTTCTTGCGAAAAAGATTTGTTGACCTTGACAAGTATGATTCTACTTACTAGATAACTTCGAAGCCATGTTAGAAATATGCCTCTGAAACCAATGTTGTAACATTTATCAATGATGAACTCGACGGAGAGGCTATCGAAAGCCCGTGATAAAACAAAAAAAAGTCCAGCTACGAATAAGTTCTTGTATAAGGCAGCGGTTCAATAATGGGAGTTGGATAACATAATTACCCTCTGGAGGAACACTCCTGGATTTGCTAAGGCAAAGAAATTTGTAGTGCCTTCACCGATCCTCACCAGAAAGCTCCTGAAGCTGCCACTGAGCTGTGGGTAATGGTGGGGCTGCTGACGGGTCAATGTCGGTACAAATACCTTTTGTACCGCATGGGAGAGTCGGCAGCTGAGTTTTGCAGGCTCTGTGGATCAGAAGCTGAACACATGGTATGCAAATGTCCAGAGTTGGCTGGCCTAAGAACCTTTCATATGGGAAAGCTAGTCCTGGATACCCGCGAGGTAACAGCCAAGGCTCCTCGTCAGTTTTATACAAACCATTGACGGCTTCCTTGGGTTTTTATGAATGAGTAGGGTAGATATCAAAAGATTCATGTGGTCGTAGTTCCCGGAAGGCTAACCGAGTCATAACGACCCTAGTTCAAATGATAATACTAATAATGAGGGCACAGATACATAGCTGCTTTGTAGTGGAGGCGCTCCTACTCAGATATATGGCGCACGTCTACATTCTATAGAGCAAAGCAACGTTTCAATTAGGGAGACATTCAACATATCAGCTCATTTAATGATACATTTTTGTGAAATGAAAATTACTGCTACTCACCAGGATAGGATAAATTAACAAATCGTTAAAACCCTAGGCAGCGGTCGAAGGTCCAGATTTCATTTTCATGCATGCGGACTTTATTCAGAAATATCTTTATCGGCATACTATTGTAACTAAGTTATGAATTGGCTTGCGTAGTTCCTAGACTAAAATTCTATTGAGCGCTCTTGGACCTCCTTAGGAAGACGAATGCCAGAACTTAAAAACCCACCGGCCACCATCTATGGTGGGTGTGAAATTGTTAGTTTCCGCTCATGCCAAGACTGTACTATTCGAAAATGTTTCCATACCAGAAATAATGAGGGGTTATTTTGTTGAAAATAATTTGTCGAAGAAGGGGAGAAATAATTTCACGATATTCCCTGAAAGTTTATTAACTCAGAAACATGGTACAACCTGCCACCACTATAAGTATGACTGTACTACTTTCGGGACATCTGTATATAAACTGTCTACGAGGTGAATTACTTTTCGAACTCGAAAAAAAAATCATTTTCATTATTGAATCTTCAATATTCCACATTGAATGTGCGGTTTATTGTGAAGATTGTTATTTCTTGTGAATTCGTGAATAAATCACAATATAATTTCTTTGTTTGTGGACCATAAGAATCACCCAAAACTTACAGAAGTTGAAACATAGAATCAAGCAATAGAAATTCAAGTTTGACAAAATACTAATTCAGGGTTGCCAGGTCTACTGATTTTTCAGTAGATCTATTGATTTGCATGTTGATCTACTGATCTACTGAAACATTTCATAATCTACTGAAAAAAATTATGACACTTATTTATTATCATTACCTATTATTATTAATATCTTTCGTGATATTTCAGCACGTTCTGTTTGAAAAAAATTTCGGGCGCAACTGATTATGAAATAGAATGCATCTAAGCGCTGGATATGTTGGTAATGTCACATCACCACGCGGGGAATCCGGGGAATCACCGGTTATCGGCGGTTATAAGGATAAGACGATAAGATACGTAATTCAGATTAAATTAAATTCTTCATGTACCTCTCCAATAACCGTTTGTTCCGTTTCATTTTTTGGATTTGTTGTTTTTTTTTCTATTTGTTCCTCTTTTTTATTTAGTCGAATCTGTTAAGTACAAGTTCCTATTCAACTTTATTTTGTGATATTCATGATTTGAAATTGAGAATAGGTTATATTTTTATTTTTTTTTATAAAAACGTTCGTTTTTTATTTTGTTGAAAATAGGTAACTTTTTTTTTCAATGAAAATACATAATTTTTTGGCGTCATAGGTTCATTTCATTATCCATTCCTGAAATTTGAAGAGCATAAAATGAATCTACTGAAATCTACTGAATTTTTGACAAGGTATCTACTGATGACATAAAAATCGGACTGGCAACCCTGTACTAATTAGTTAGTGTTATTTCTTAAGCGTGGTCAATTCTCTATATTAGTTTATATAATATGAATCCTGCATTACTGATTTTTCATTGTACGTATGCAGGTATAATAATATAACTGAATGGGTATCTCTGCTTCACTCATTCGCATTTGTTTTTGTTTTATTTCATGAAATAATCAGGCTGAATTTATGTTCTGAGCATGTTCCATAAATAAAGATTGTTGAGGTCATAAAACCCCGATGGGAAAACAATGGAAGGAGGAAGGGATACATATAATTCATGTTCTGGAGTGTCGTTTCTGTATCTGGAACAAATATTTTCTTATTATATGCACTGCATGATTAAATGTGCGAAGATAAATTTTAAGTTTTCAGTTCTTTATTAGATTATGTGTACTTTCACCAAAAACATATATAATTATGTTTTTCCGTTTCAAAAGTCCGTCTAAAAGAAACTTTATTTCCGAAATAATAATGAAATTTATCAGATAAAGGATTACTCAATTTGCACATACGAACTGAAATTATCATAATATCTTTTTTTAAAGTTCATATACGTGGAAACTGCGAGCTTGCACAATTCCTATAACGGTGGAGAATATCCTGCCTCGTGTGCAGTTCCTTGAACTAGCGGCTACGTAACAATAAAACAAAAATCATGAAAAAATACTTTCGCTATATTTTTTTTACTCATTTACAATATTAATAGTCCAACTTGCTCAAGGCAGACCTTCCATGTTATTTGCATGACCAAAACAACAAATTGCTCGTTAATATACAGGGTTCTTTCAAAGGTGAGGCTTTTTTTGACAGCCGCGAAATTCCAAAAATCCTCATCTGATAGAGCGTGAGCAAACTGATGTGAGTTGCTGCATAAAATAATTCGTTATTACGCCGGCCATAATTTGTGCACATAAAACGAATGGCGACCATTTCGAACAATTTCTGTAAATAATTTGGATCAATTTTATCGTTGAGTTTGTGAACTCCCTAATCTTTTTTTAAAGGACCTTTTCAATCAGTAATTTTTCCTCTAACATGGAGAATTATATCGTTCAGGAGGAATCTCCTAATAAAAGTTGAAAGGGAATATACTAATTTGCGCTAAAATCCAACACTTTATTCACTCGCTGCAATGCATATTGCATCGTGATTCATGGCAGATTTTGTAACAGACTTGTATTAAGATGATGATGCAGATGATGCCCAAGATTTTCTGCACTTTTTTCAAATTGAATTATTTATATGGTCAACCTCTTTCGATTACTTCTAGCACCTGTCAAAAAAGCTGTCATGAATATCGTGAAGACCTCCTCTGGCCCTTATAACTCCAAACAAGTTTTCTAAGACATCCTGATTCAACCTATAGGTTTAAATATAGCTGATGACATTTGAAACATTGAGTTCAGCCAGCAAATGCTGTAGAGAATTATTTGTCAACATAATGTCTTCTTGAAAAGGTAGCGATCCCTTTCTTCCCTTCACTCGTAGAGTTGGAATTGTTTGTAATATTTTTTCCAAAATATTATTTTGAAGGTCCAAACATAACCCATATGCTTTTTTTTCAATCCCGTGAACACTCTCGAGGCAGTCATTCGCCTCAAAGCAAATAATTGCCAGAAAATTTCACGAACAAGATCTTTTGAGAAAATGTCAATTGATGAAATGACAATTTCATAAAATTAAGCACATTCCACCCAGTTATTGTCAAATTTTCACAGGATTCTACATCTTGAAATTGCCCTAGAGATAGTGTGTGAAAGGGTAGTTTGGTAGCAAGCTTGACCTTCTGCCTTTCCGGCCCAATCACATTAAGTGATTCTAGGGATATTTTGTCTCAAGGTAGAAACAGCAGAAAGTTTTTCAAGACTGTGTATGCTTGTGCACCTGTTGAGTATATCACAATTCCCCTAGAAATTTCTTCATTTGTAAATTTCACTCTTGAGGTTTGCTTTTGTACCAGAGTTTCTCTCAAAAGACCAGGTTTACTTGACGCACTAAACTGGACCAAACTCGAAAAAGAATGAACGGGGCCTAGTTGTACTGGATAGCGCGTTCCGGCTCGAGATCGGTCTCGTGATCGGTCCTTGGTTCGAATCCTCCGGTCGGGAAAGAAATTTTCTGACCTGGAGTACGGTTCCACCATTCACTGTTGGGTAAACAATTGACAGTGCTGTGCCTCAGGTGGCGTAAGGACACAGTAACAAAGCCTACACAGAACACAATCGGGTCTCCTAACTCGCACAAGCTCTGAGCTTATGAGGGGTCTCACAGATATTTGGGATAGCCGGTATACAAACATAAACATAAATGAGGCGCATAAAGCCCTGAGCCGGGTCCAGACGGATGTAATGTAACACGTAATGAAACGCGTAATTTAATTCGAATTCTTCGTTTGGACGGTACTACGAGCATTACCGCGTTGCATTTCGTGTTACAATACCCGGCTTCAGGTAAATTAGGTGAGATTAACGTTGAAATTAACGTTGAAATTAACGCATCAGGCGACTTCAAAAAATACAGGGTGTTTCATTGGTAAATGTACATACGTTAACCTGAGGTAGAGCTACCCTAGACGAGTACAAAAAACCTATATGCGATAGGTCTAATCATCTTCATAGCCGAGATACAGGGTGATTTGTGTATTCGTCAGTATTTTCAATTGCTTATAACTTTTGAACCATCCAGTATAATCAATTGATATTTGGAACGTGAAACACACTTCCATGGGTGAATCGTTTAATCTTTGAATTGGTCAAAAAATCCAGGTCCGTATTAGAAAAATATGGTACTTTTCGCAAGCTGAGATTCAACACCCTGTATGACGGAATATTGGAATTTGATTAGAATATTCGGAAATAGCAGAAAATTTTCAATGAGGATCAGTAGATTTCAGTATCCCGCACGACGTTCTACCCATCAAAATATTTGTCGAAAGTTTTAATTCGATAGTAAAATTCCACTTCCTTCACAATAATGTCGTACATTGAGATTGAATTCGAAAAACTGTCTGTTGGATTGATGGAACAGTTGTATTCATTCTCATATTCTAATAAATAATTTCAGGAATTCTTCAGAAAAATATGGATTCTGCATAATTTCTTCAAAATGATCAATGGTGATAGAATAAATGAACAAATGAGTAAACAAGTAAAACATTTGAAAGTAATCATAAAAGTTGCTCAAGAATGCCACCGTTTTGCTCGATGCACATTCTTCCTCTTTTCAAATTATGTCTCAAAGCCTTTTTGATCATTTGTGGATCATTACGGACCTTATTGCAGGCAACTTCGATTCGTTGTAGGAGAATATCCTCACTTCCAATCTCACTCCACTAAAGATTTCAAATATCCCCAAACGAAATAATCGATAGGATTGAGATCTGGTGATCTAAGGGGCCATGCATGCGGTCCACCTCTGCCTATCCACATATTTGGAAAGTTCTGATCCAGAAAGAACGAATTCTACGAATTTCATCACCTGGTTCTAATCTTTGATTCTGTTGGAGATGAAGGGGGTAGAGATTGTTCTTCTTCAATCTGCGCCATACAGTTACATGCGGCACATTCATAACATGGGAAATTGTTCTAGTGCTGCATTCTGGATGTGCCTCGATCGTTTCAAAAATTACTTCTTCAGTATTTTGGCGGCCATTTTCACGAATATAATCAAAGACTGTAGAGAAAGTTTTTTGATGTGGTAATCTTCTATTAGGGAATCTTGATTGATGTTCCCGTACAGCCGCTCTACCATTACCGTCACAAAAACCATACACGAACAACATATCAGCATATTCTCGATTCGAGAATCTATGATGCATTATTATTAAAAATTATTAACTATTTCAAAAAATAAGGTATCGGACCACAAAACTGTCGAAACCAGTTTTCGAAATTTATTGTCTTAATACTGTTGTAGCCTATTTGAATGAAAACTAGTGGTATTCAACACAAATTAATATGCTGATATGTTGTTCGACTTTTCGTGTATGGTTCCTGTGACGATGAGCCATATTTGAGGAATTTGCATCGATGGGCTGAATAAAATCCACATGCAGTCTTGTTTACTCATTTGTTTATTTATTTTTTCACCATTGATCATTTTGAATAAATTATTCAGAATCCATATTTTCCTGAAGAATTCCTGAAATTATTTATTAGAATATGAGAATAAATAAAAATATTCCATCAATTCAACAGACAATTTTTCGAATTCAATCTCAATGTACGACATTATTGTGGAGAAAGTGCAATTTCACTATCGAATTAAATCTTTCGACAAATATTTTGATGGGTCAAATACCGTGCGGGACACTGAAATCTACTGATCCTCATTGAAAATTTTCTGCTCTTTCCGAATATTTTAATCAAATTCCAATATTCCTTCATACAGGGTGTTGAATCTCAGCTTGCGAAAAGTACCATATTTTTCTAATACGAACCTGGATTTTTTGATCAATTCAAAGATGATTCGATTCATCCATGGAAGTGTGTTTTACGCTTCAAATATCAATTGGTTATACTGGATGGTTCAAAAGTTATAAGCAATTGAAAATATTGACGAATACACGAATCACTCTGTATCTCGGATATGAAGATGATTAGACCTATCATATATGGGTTTTTTGGACTCGTCTAGGGTAGCTCTACCTCAGGTTAACGTATGTACATTTACCAATGAAACACCCTGTATATAGTATGTGGCCACAGTGGTGACATCCCGGCAACCAGCGCGGTAGAAGGGACAGTCAGCGGCGTAGCATCGATCAGGAACTCAGGAATACAAAAGTTGAAAAAGGGAACGTAACAAAACAATACAGACAAGAAATACCTCGTTGCAGCAATGCAGTTTATATATATAGATTTATTCGACCGCCTACACAGACCCAAATCGATATGCTCTACCGACTTTTCAGTCCAAAAGTGACGTTGTCAGACCCGGCTCCGGGTCTGGTAACGTTTGACCATATAATCTTGCTGAGGGAAGTGAGGGGATGCCAGGGGTAAATTTTTAGCCGGGTGTGAAAAATCGGTGAAACATCATAATAAATACAGAAAACTTCAGGGTTCGACCAGTGCGAGGGCGCCTCCGTCGACATCAACACGCTGTATATAATTGATATAGTCAATCAACTCCTCCAGTCCCTAAATATGACAACGCTGTAGATTGTATATAAACCTGAAGTTCATACTTCCCACAGCTTATACAAACCCGGTATAAAGAGCCGTCGTCAAGAGAAACGTTTTTTTAATTGTCCTCATGCAGCTCGAAAATTGGATATTTCATCTTTCTGATATATGAATCTACAAACCATACTTTACGAAGCTTATACAAACCCGGTACAGGGAACCGTCGTCATGAGAAAAAATGCTTCCGAGTCTACCGAATGTAGTGGAAGAAGCATTGTGATCTCCGATTCCAAAATTTCCACTCGCAAAATGCATTTCCGACGATTACGAACAACTTTGGTTTCGTGCCTGTCTGTCGGTCTGTATGTTCGTTAATGGACAGGATAACATCGGGGTTCCGTAAACATAACCATTCGTAATTTTGTTCTCCCGATTACTTCGAAACTACTGATTCGATCAAGATGAAATTTTACACGAAAATGACGTCTTCAAGCTACATGCGAAATTTTATCCAGATCGCATAACCAGAACCATAGAAACCATAGACAATTATAACTTTCGAACGAAAGGGACTCTGAATTTTCAGGATAGGTGTGGATCGCGAATTCGTAGTCGCGTTTATCAGTGAGTAAAATCAGACTAGGAATTCTGTAAATATGACCGTTTGAAATTTAGTTTTCATGAAAATTTCAAAACTACGGATGCAATCGTGACGAAATTTTGTATTTCAATGGAGCATAATATATACAAGCTACATTTTTTCCAGATCGCATAACCAGAACCATTTCAAATTTCAACGAATTATTGAATAAAAAATCCTTATATTTCCGTAATTGCTGATTTGGCATAATTGACAAAAAGCTGCTGGCATATAGACCAACTGCAGTATACAGGCCCGAGCTAACAGCAAATTGAACAATAACATTCCTATAAATAATGGTATTCGACAGGGTGACTCTCTGAGTCCATTACTATTCAACATAGTAAGGGACGCAGCGGCGTAACTACACAGGTGCAAACCGGTGCAGGGGGGCCCCAAGCTCTGAACAGCACACCCCGTTTGGACTAGCCGAAAAAAACTTAATATTTTGAAATTTTTAAATAAGCTCTATGTGATCAATATAAAATATATAAATCAGCGCTGTACCAATTATAATTTGTAATATAACGTAAATAGTATGTATTCAATCAATTTTTTCCATTAGAAAATTACTCACGTTACATTGAATTATTCGAAAATTACATGAATGTTTCTATGCTTCCGTACTATGTCATCATTTCTTTTGTCCTTTCTCCCTTATATCAAAACAAGTATGTATAGGTACTTATAGGGGTGTCATGAAAAACATCTGTTACCGCTCGCTCTCCTTGCCACCCAGCCAGATTGAAATGCAAGTTTATTTTATATTTATCTCGTTCATCCGTACGAAATCCCTATTTCGTTGAAAAAATGCGAACAGAAGTTAAAAAACACTTCGATGAATTAGCTTCTGATCACAGATTTCGAAGAAGAGATGAGATATTCAGAATAAATCAATAAATATTGTCTACAAAGTATTAGATAGAATAACAATTGAAAGCACGTTTCGATGATATGATTTCAGTCAGTAAAATTGTCAATATTCTATCACCATCATTTTCACTAGATGTAGATGAAAAAACTATAATTAAAAGGTGTGACCAATTTCGAAGTATATATTCTGAAATAATAGGCAATAGGCTCCAACTTTAACCTTCAATTCCTCAATATTTACCACCTATTTCTACCCGAATTAAATGAGGCATAGACAATTCACGAAGTTTGCATGAAAATAATTACGAAATACGGAATGCTGGAATGCGACCTAACAGAAGAATTGACAGCAATATTACTGTTCCATACAATTCCTGTCACCTCTGCAGAAGCTGAAAGATCATTCAGCAAACAAAAAATTATAAAAAATTATTTGAGAAATAGTATGGGACAAGCCCGACTGCGACATTTACCGCTATAATATCAATCGACAACGAAGCAGCATAAAGTCTAGATAGTCATTGATTCTTTCGCGAAAAATAAGGCTAGAAAGAAGTTGTAAATTAGTTAACCTTTGTTGTGAATCAAATGTATACATTGTTTTCAATGTTTTATTTTTATCCACAATTGAATATTTTATATGAATACATAAATTAACCGTTCGATTCATTTCGTTTCTAGAGAAAAACAAAATTTATCTTTGGTTTAGAGTCCAATTGAATAGATTTAACGCGTATTGCATGTAAAGCTGAAATGACAGGCAAGTCGTTTCACTATTCACCCTTATCAACACAAAAGTTTATCGACATCTGACAGATATTTTCTGTCATTTCAAATTTTTTCTAACATTTATTTTTGATTTTTTGGCGGAATAATCCATACTAAACCTGCACATTTCATCGATCTATTGCAGTGCAAGTGATTCCCAAGTTTCCATTTATTGGATTGGTAGGTTTCGAATCACTGAGGAAATAAAATTTCAGCATTTTTTTTTAACTTCGAATTCACGCAATAACGAAATACTGCGAGATTCTCGGATTATTAAGCTACACTGGAAGTTTCAAGCTTATCCTTTTTGAAATTTTTCGTGTGAAAAGGCAGAATCGGTTTTTACCTCAGATTCTGTAAGGATTCGAATCCACTCGTTTGAGATCATTTCGATTCGATATTCGAAAATAACGGACATTCTGGCACAAGGGCGGATTTACGGAGGGAGTATAGGGGGTAATAACCCCTCATGAGTATCAAATTTACGCAACGTGATGCACAAAAAATATTCTATGCAATAAAAAATTTTAATTACGTATGTTTTTTGTTTTATTTTGATTTTTTCTTGTATTTAAGTTTGAAAGGATGTTTATTTCGAAATTGATGAAAAATGGTTGAATGTTGTGAACCTGATTTATGGGTTCCCAATCGTTATTACCCCTTCCATGAAAAAAGTTATATCCGCCCTTGTTCTGACAAATTGAATTATTTTTATTCATCCAAAATGAGAGTTGAGATAATAAACACATTTCATGCAATAGCACGCTGGACAATTGGAAAAAGCGCAATATTCTCTTTCCTTTTTCACTTCTTCACAATACTTATACAAATATAACAATAACGCCCCCGACGGGATCGATCCCAATGATCTGACAACACCGCTGGGATCGAAAAGGTTGGCCGTATATCTCTGCTCAGTATATGTGGGAATGAAAAGTCGGTGGAACGTTTCGGGTCTCAAAAATAGAGTCGAATATATAACTTTTTTGAATGGAAATTTTTGTTTCCCCTCTTTAGATGCCTGAGGAGTTATATTTTCAAACAGCTTATTTTTCATTTATATACTTGTGGAAAACACCCGGATCACATGGGTCTTAGGTAGCCTGCCAAGTATACCGGGACTGAATACGTCTGTTGGATAAATATATATATATATATTATATATATATAGTTATATATGGCTCTGACATACGCCCGGAAGGAATTTAAACCTTTGCATTAGTGTTTGAATAACCCTAATGGAAGAAAAATAAAAATGGATTGTGTAGTTTCTGCATAAATCACTTACATTCAAACATTCCAGGGAAAAACAGATCCCTCCTTTCTTTCAAGTTGGTTGAAAAGCTGATTTCACTATACTGCTAGTGAAATCTGACGCATAATAGCTTTGTTCAGTTCAGTTCAGAACTGGTTCGGAACTATTGTAAGCAAGCGCAGTTTGATTTTTAGGTTGCTGAAACGGATTACGATTCAATCTTGAACTCGAAGAAAATTACAAAATAATCTACAATGACAATGACTAACATTGAAAATGAGTTAAATAAGTCATATACGACTCTTTTATATTCAGTTTACTGAAGATGGACCTGCCCCCGAACACGCTCTTCTCGAATAGAATTGGGAGATAAGGATTTCATTTTTATTTCAGAAAATGAGGGCCCAAAGAGAACAGATAATACATCATATTTTTTCAATCGTTATTTTCTGTTTGAGTTGAAAACAGTCGTTGATGTTGTAGGTATTGAATCTGTTGAGATAATCATCATTGCACAGCATTGATTTTTTAACCGTAGATAATAACGCTCCCTGAAAAATATTTACCTTGAATAGAAAAACATAAAGATACAAGTTTACATTTCTCTGCACAATTCAAGTTTCTGAATTATCCTTAAATTATGTTAATATCTGGTTTTATCCAACCAGGTTCGAGAGGGTATTATACTTATACCATACTATAAATTCCTTCTTCCTGAATTCCATTGATCATCCTCTACAGCAGAATATAGAAACGACGTTCCGATTTCCGCAGAGAAAACACTTGAGACTCAAACCCAAGCAAAATAGTATCCGAAAAGTTTGTCTCACTCCTCTTTCCTTTGTTTAGGTCGGCTTCGTTTCGCCATTCAAGCGCTCATTCTAGTGCTACCAATATGCACGCCAACACAGTGGGCAACAGCCTTTCAGCCCATCCTTTGTTGCCACTTGGTGATACCAACTTGAGTGGTAGGTATTTTTTTTGTGCATGTTTTGTTATCATAGTGAGGAAATAATATATTCGATGCTGATTCGATTAATTTTCGTAACGTGGGATACTAGAGCGCTGTAAGGAAAAATACGTGTAAGACCATGAGAAATAAGCAAAATCAGGATTCTACAAACATCGTTGAACTGACAGCACATATTGGAATTTAGGCAAAGAAATCGTAACTGCAGTTTTGAATTTATTTCATCGAAGCAAAATTTGAATTGAGTATTCTGTAACTTCCAAAACAAACATACTTCAATGCCAAATTTAAATGAGAAAACCTTTTTGGTAAATCATAATAGGATCATAAGTACATATCAAATGTAATTATAGGAAAAGCACTTTACGTAGTATTGAAAATAATTAATATTACATAATTTATTTGATGTTGATGTCGCAATTCGAGACGCAATGAACTCGAATTTCTTGATATACAGGGTGTCCAGGAAAATGTGGGAAATCTCTCGGATTCAGATAAAACATAAAAAAATAAGATGACAAGTTCCCATAATTTTTTTTCTAGCGGCCCTCCCTACGGAGATACGGCCTCCTTAATGACGCTACTGGAAATTCATTTTACTGGAATGAATTTTAAACTACTTGATATTATTTAATGAAAATTTGATAGGATAAGCAATGGTAAGGGCCTCTTGAAATACTGCCGTTAAATTTGAATTATCTTGTTTAGTTTACCAGGGGCGGACTAGGTTATACGTTTTAATGCTTACATTTTTAACACCCTGTATGAAAAAAAATTTGGATACCTTGAAAATTAAGGTAAAGAAAAGATACTCTTGTTCATTGTCGATAAAATGAACCGTTTTCGAACAAAAAAATAATAAAAGAAGTAATTTTTTTATTTCTATCAAATGAATTCTAATTTTTTTTTGTCTGCAACAAAGTGTGATACAAAAGTTATTAAGGGAATAAAAAAGTTTTAGTTTACGTTATTGAATCCACTGGAAATTCATTTTGCTGGAATAAATTTCAAACTACTTGATATAATTTAATGAAAATTTGATATGATAAACAATAGTAAGGACCTCTTAAAATACAGCCCTTGAATTTAAATTAGCTCGTTTAGTTTACCAGGGGCGGACTATGTTGTACGTTTTAACGCTTACATTTTTAACACCCTGTATGATAAGGAGTTAAAAAAAACAAATTTGGATACCTTGAACATTAAGCTAAAGAAAAGGTACTCTTGTTCATTGTCGATAAAATGAACCGTTTT
This sequence comes from Aphidecta obliterata, assembly GCA_963966015.1. Classification (NCBI taxonomy): domain Eukaryota; kingdom Metazoa; phylum Arthropoda; class Insecta; order Coleoptera; family Coccinellidae; genus Aphidecta; species Aphidecta obliterata. The sequence goes on along the minus strand of OZ014430.1, from coordinate 9,215,817 downwards.
CGAAGAACAAAATAATAAGAGAAGTAATTTTTTTATTTGTATTGAAAAGAACCATGAATTCTATTTTTTTGTCTGCGACAAAGTGTGATACGAAAGTTATTCTAAACAAAAAAGTTCTAGTTTACGTTATTGAATCCGACAAAATTACAAAGATTCTTAACAATGCAGTTTTGGCCAAAAAAAAGGCCTCAACAAAAATAACTTTTCAGGAATGTACTCTCACTAAACCTTGCAACGATTGAATCTAAATACGCTAATTAGAAATAATCAATTAAAAACTTCATAAGTGGATTCAAGAAATTTTGTCGGATTCAATAACATAAACTGAAACTTTTTTGTTCCTTGAACTTTCGTATCACACTTGGTTGCAGACAAAAAAAATTAGAATTCATGTTTCTTTTTAAGAGAAATAAAAAAGTTACTTCTTTTATTATTTTGTTATTCGAAAACGGTTCATTTTATCGACAATGAACAAGAGTACCTTTTCTTTAGCCTAATGTTCAAGATATCCAAATTTGTTTTTTTTAACTCCTCATCATACAGGGTGTTGAAAATGTAAGCATTGAAATGTACAACCTAGTCCGACCCTGGTTAACTTAACGTGCTAATTTAAATTTGAGGGCAGTATTCTAAGAGGTCCCTACCACTGTTTATCATATCAAATTTTCATCGAATTATATTAAGTAGGTTAAAATTTATTCCAGTAAAATGAATTTCCAGTGACGTCATTTAGGAGGCCGTATCTCCGTAGAGAGGGCCGCTAGGAAAAAAAATTATGGAAACTTGTCATCTTATTTTTTTATGTTTTATCTGAATCCGAGAGATTTCCCACATTGTCCCGGACACCTTGTATATACCTATTTTCTTTTCATTACATCCACTGTCTCCCCCATTTAAAGACGCCGCACATTGAAGAATTAATAAAACCTTGAAAAAATGTTTAACAACCCTCCCCTCCTCCTCAATTTTCACAGGTTGACGGGTAGTGTAGAATTTAAATATCGAATGAAAAGAACCTTCATCCGTCGCCTTCAGCCCTTCTGGGAAACACTAATTAAAAAACGCTGCAAATTTTATTTTTACATCGTTTCCCCTAAGTAGATTTTGCGGTTTAAGTTTACCAACTCATAAAAAAAATGGTACTTTTTGACTAAATACACTGACATTTGGTAACATAAGAGGGTTGGAATGGTGGTTATTCTAAAGCTCTCCGAATTTTCTATAATCAATATTATAACGCCACTCTCTTTCGATGAAATCCTTGTTTGTCACCCAAATAAAATTCCACATTGTACTAGTGATGAACTAGCGAATCGCCATTACATGGCGTGATTGAAGGCAACATTGGCCAGGTCACTCGATATTCTAGTAGCGATGAGAGCCATCGAGTTTATACTGATAATAGAAGAGTAGTTATGGATTTTTCCATCGCATAGATATTTTTTTTGTGTGGATTATTTCCACCAACTTGATGGGTCATGAAATGAATCAATGAAGGCGCTCATGTAGCCTGGAAAAACATCCAGCCTTGTTTGATTCCATCGCAAGGTATCTCCTATCGCTGGGCAGTGCGACCACTCTGATGCATTCCCTTATACACACATCGGATAAGTCTAGGGATATTTTTATAAATAGGTGTTTTTTATTTCTTTCAGTTGATTAAGGGGGAAACTGAAATTATAGAGTAATGAGTAAATGTTCAATATGTCATTAAATTGATTTTCTGCATGAAACGAACACATCATTAAAAAAAAATAAAGAATAAACCATAATTTTACGAGCTACCTATACAACAAAATGATCAAGTATGCAAAAAATTAACTAATGAAGAGTATGACCTCCACGTTGGTTAAGAACAGCTCTACACCTATTGTTCATAGTCAAAATGACATTGTCAATGCCCGATTGAGGCAAACTTGCCTATTCTGTGGTTAGAAGCTCTCGGAATTGAAGAGCATTTTGGATATTGCCCAAAATGGAAGTAATTCTACGTTGAAGCATATCCCATACATGCTCAATCGGATTAAGGTCCGGAGATTATGCGGGCCATGACAATACTTTAATTCCCTCGTTTTCCAACCCGTTCGTCATAGTCGCTGCGGTATGGGGACGAGCATTATCCTGCATTAGGCGGAAGTTTGCACCAGCAGCACCAGCAAATAAAGGCACAATGGGTTGAAGAATATTATCCACATACTGCTGACCTGTCAGGAAACCATTTTGAAAAACGAGGTCGGTTCTGCCGCCTATAATTATTCCGCCCCATACCATTTTTGTACCGTCTCTGTGATTGTGAACTTCCTGAAAATTTCTTAAACGTTCCACGTTCCCGGATCGCCTCTACACTCGTGTCTGACGAGAATCCGGATGAAATCCAAATCTGGATTCATCAGTGTTGGCCAATCATCTGCATCCCAATTCTGATATTCTTCGCACCAGTCTACTCTGGCAGCGCGATTGCCTCTAGAGAGAGATGGACATTAAATTAGTCTTCGAATATGAAGATTGGCTTCGTGGAGACGATTTCTCACATAATCTCGCCCAACGGTTATGTTATGCGCTCACTGCAATTCAGGTGCTGTGATTGTAAGGTGTCTTCTAACACTTAGCAGTAAAAATCTACCCCGACTGCCGTTGTACAGCGTCTACGCCCTAGTTGTTGTTCAGCCAGACTCCCAGTTTCCCTGAAATGCCTCCATAAACGACTCATGACTCTTTGGGAAACACCCATCAGCTCAGCCACTTCGACTTGTCGCAGGGTAGCTTGAAGAAGGCCTACTGCTAGATTCACTATATTCTCAATGAAACAATACTATTGAAGAACAATATAGACGGAATTAAATCGAAATACTGAGTACTTATAGAATTTAATTTTTCCATCTATCATGTTTGACAAGTTTTTTCATTATATTTTTCACATTTTTCCGGAAAAAGGCGTATTCAAACAGGGCAAATGAACTGATCAGTACGTTAGTAGTACAGTTTAAAGGATAAAAAAGTGTTTTTTGACGCTTTTATGACTTTGTACGAATACCCCTAGACTTTTCCGGTGTGTGTATTTATGCCAAAATTGCCGTGCCTTCGCGAAAATCAAATAATGTCGTCGCAGAAACTACTTGAGTAACAGAGGAAACAATATAAATAATCTCGTGGGGAATTTTAATTCTTCATAAGTTTCGCCGAACGACGCATTTCTTTGAGTTTCAACGAACGACGCATCGTTTGGGAGATATAAATGGAACTCAAATTCGGAATCTTTGTCCCCTCTCCCCCAATTAAGCTTCTCGTCTAATTCTCAGCAATTTATTTCGATATGTTTACTCTTTGTTATCCCGAAGAAACATGATCCCGTCGGAAATGTTTTCTACAAACCCTTCATTAACTGGACTAAATAATTTTGAAATGTTATTAAAATTATTATTTAAATAATTATCCAAAAATCTAACCATCTCAGTCCTCCATTCACCGTCCAAAGCTTCCCGGAAACAATAAATGCTAATCGCGTTGAGTTTGTTACAAACATCAGTTGGCATACCTACTCTATCTGGCATCGATCTTTCTAACTCAAGAATCGGATTCATTAATTTTAGCTACGGTCGCACTGGTAAGGCGATTGCGATGCGACTGCACGGCGATGGAATCAATCGCATTGGCGCACGTCGCTTTTGTGATGCGTTATAGTTCATATTAGTTTGATCTGACGATTTTGACGGAATATGTGCCTGCGTCCCTGCGTCACCATCGCCTAACCAGTGCAGCCGCTGTCTTAGGGGCCGTATAAGGAGGAATCAGATTTAAAAACGGCAGCGCTGAAAAAATATTCAACAAATGAATCTTGAAAATTGTGTGATGAATATTTGACCTCAATGCTCTCCTAAAAATATTGCCCGAGTTATGAAATCCCGCAAAGATACAAATTTCTGCTCTTTCGATATTCTTCATTCATTTTTCAGTGGAAGCAGCCAAACTCTCAGCGTCTCTGGGCTCGACGGGATGGTCAGCAGCGGAAGCGGACCACCTGGTTTCTCCGACGACGAGGTCAGTCTTTCGCCCACGAGGCACACCTATGATCTGGAGTTCGGAACGCACGGCCAACAGTCTAGTACCAGAAGAACTCATAGAAACTCGGCCACCTGTACCTCCGAAGACGACGAGCTCGCAATCCACTCCTCCGACGACGCGATCGCAATCGCCGGAGAATTCCCCGATCAACAGGCCTACCCAAAATGCGGATATAGACGATCACAAGACAACAGGTTGGTTATTTCAGTTTCGGAAATCCAATTTGTTTTAAAACTTTGGGCCGGCAAGTTCACCTCTCGGTATTGTGTCTGTTTACTACATGACAGTTGTATATAGACTATATGGACCAATCAGATAGTCACTATATAATATAGTGACTATCTGATTGATCAATCACTTTGCCTTACGGTGATGTGAATATAGGTTTACCGGCAACCACCCTATCAGTAAAGCTACTTAACAGTTTACCGAGAGGTGAATATCCCAACCCAAAGAACAATAAACGCGAATTTACAGAGGAATAACATATCATAAGAATATAACATAAGTTTGCAGACCGGAATGTCATACAATAACGAATGAGATAACAACCAATGAAATTTTAGTTTTGTTGTACGTGACGAAAAGGATATCGGTTATCGTTGAATTCAAAATTCGATGTTGAAAATACGAACGAAAAAACAATGAATTGTGTGAAGAGGATACCCGATATTTTTAAAATTAAAGACAAAGAGGTCTATTGTTCGAAAGGAAAAAATAACATTTCCAGTTATTTATACAGGGTGTCTACTTTTAAAAGGGCCAAACTTCAGGGGGAGATCATATATGAGATTTGCAACAGAAAATGTCACCGAATGTTGACCGTTATTATTCAATTTAACATTTCTTGATTTCACGGAATATTTCAAGTTTTTCCATTAAACCAGTTATGCGTCAGTTATCCTTGTAGCCTCATCAGAGTTGACCACATATCTGGAAACAGCATTAAATTTGCTGCAAGATAAGAATTTCTGTGTGCGCAAAAAATTATTATTGCGGGCGTGGTAAGGAGATGAATATCGCGATTCTGTAGAGAACAAAACCAGTCATATTTTCCAATGGTTTTATCGATGAAAAATCATTAACTAAGGACATGTTTTCTTTCCAGCAAGAAATACCCCATTTAGTTGGCTTTCGAATGACATATCAGCTTTTGTGCTTGCTGCTTGTCTTCTGCCCTAATATCTTGGCTAACAAGATAACAACGAAAAAGTCGAAATGTTCCAAACCTGAATTTGCTCTATTGTGAAGCTCTTTATAATTGAATATTGAAGTAATTCTCATGAAAATCATGAATTTATCTGTCGATTCAAAAGAATTTGAAGGAATAAACTAAATTTTCATTATACAGATTTTATGGAAACATGTAAAGAAGACGGACTACTACTACTTATAGCAATTGTTCGAAATGTCCACTGCCTTATTCAATACATTTAACACATCGTTTTCGCACTGAATCTTAAACCGTGCGAAGTTCAAAACGTTTCTGACGCATTTCTGCACAACACAAATTTATTCTTTCGATCAGACCCTCTCTAGTCTGAACGTGAATTCGATATACTTTTTCTTTCAAGGTGTTTCAGACATAAAAATCCAAAGGCGTATTGTCGGAGCTCCTTGGTGGCCATCTTACCGGACCGTACCTTCCAATCCATTGCACCCCAAAATATTCCTTCATTACCTAAGTCCCGTACATTCCGGCTATTATGAGCTGGGCAGCCATCCATTTGAAACCAGATATTTTATCAGTTAGCCAGGGGCATTTCATGCAATATGTCTGTTAAGCTGCTTTGGATTGATGTGATGAATTCTTCAGCGTTGAGGCGATTGGGAAGTATTACTGGGCTGAAAAGCTCACCTCTCATAACTCCCAACGCTAGAATTTGGGGGACTTATGAATGAATATTTATGGGTGCAATGCATTGGGAGGTACGGCCAGGTAAGATGGCCACCAAGGAGCCCCGACCGTAAGTCTTTGGATTTTTAAGTCTGGAACACCTTGAAAGAAGAAGTATATCAAATTCGCGTTCAGACTTGAGAGGATTTGATCGAAAGAATAAATTTGTGGTGGACATTTTGAAGAATTGTTACAAGTAGTAGTAGTCGTCTGTTGTCTTCATAAAATCTGTATTATTCAAATTAGGTTTATTCCTTCAAATTATTTTGAACCGACAGATAATTTAATGATTTCTACGAAAATTACTTCAATATTCAATCATAAAAAGCTTCAAAATAGAGCAAATTTAGGTTTGGAATATTTCGACTTTTTCGCTGTTATCTTGTTAGCCATGATATTAGGGCAGAAGACAAGAAGCAAGCACAAAAGTTGATATGTCATTCGAGAGCATACTAAGTAGGGTATTTTCTGCTGGAAAGAAAACATGTTCATAATCGATGATTTTTGATAAAACCATTGAAAAAATATGACAGGTTTTGTTCACATCAGAATCGTTATATTCATCTCTTTACCACGCCCGCAATAGAAAATTTTTTAGCACACAGAAATTCTTATCTTGTAGCAAATTTATTGCTGTTTCCAGATATGTGGCCAACTATGATGAGGCTAAAAGGATAACTGGAGTATAATTGATAATAGAAAAACTAGAAATATTCCTTGAAATCAAGAAATGTTAAATTGAAGAATAACCGTCAACTTTTCGATCATGTGTTATATGTCATTTTTTGTCACAAATCTCATGTATGATCTCCCCCTGAAGTTTGGCCCTTTTAAAAGTAGATACCCTGTATATATATATCAAAAATATTGATACACATCACATACAATGTAAAGAGTGTTTTTATTAGCTGTTCGGTTTTTGAATTGACAACACTGTTTCTAGTGATTGACATCGCCCTTACATCCATTAAAAGTCACTATTTGGTGCCTCTTATGGGCAGGTGGAATCATTGATTCATATTTCTTCAAAGATGATACCGACCAGAATTTTACCGTCAATAAAGAGCGCTACAGAGCCATGATTGCCGACTTTTTTTGTCCCCCATTTGAATGGTATTGATGTGAAGTCACACGTCTACGCAGATAAATCACAGACGTTGGACCACTCGGAAGCCAACATTTGCCGCGTTATTGCTCGAGATGTTTCTTTTAAATTAACACCAGGTCATTTTATTTTGACTTGATGAATATTACAGAATATTGAATGGAATGGAAAACTAGATAGAAATTTGCAAGTCTTGCATATTTATTGATCTCAAATGTTCTATAGATTCTACCTCTACATCTGAGTCGGTGTTAGGAGCACACTTAAGAAGTTTAGGATAACGAAAGATTCCATGTTCCGTATTATTTGTTTCTCAATTGAAATTTATATATGCCTTCATGTTTCCAGGAATACCGGATGTGCAGATACCACCTTACAGCAGCTTCCTCCCAGACGTTCACGAAGCAGCTGTTCACAAAACAGAAACAGGTATCATTCACATTTCCGTCAATGCTATCAAGATGCCCTGTAATAATCTTGTCAAATCCGAGGGTTCACTTGATCAAAGTGCTGTTTTCGCTCACCAATGTTTATCGCAAACTCAATCTCAAAATGATGTCGATAGAAGAAAAAGTTCTTCTCAAGCTTATTCTACACAAATCGGCTCTGAGCTCACGTTTACATCCATCAATAAACCGAAGCGTCTCACACAACGGAGTGCGAGCTGTAAAGATTTGTATGATTACAGTTTTGAGGAAACGGGTCAAGCTAAACGTCGTGTTAAAATTAAACAATCAGATGGTAAAGATTCCTTTGAACATAAATTAGAATCTCCAATTACTCGCTATGATGACCATAAATTAATGTATTCGACTGTTTCGCGTGAAAACAATCTAGAAATTCACCAGGATATCATAATGACCGAACAAAAAGTTTATTCTAGTAGTTATCCAGGTACTACTTCATACTCTCAAGAATCAATGGAAGATCCTGGTAATTATGATCTTAAAGATTCTCAAGAAGACCTTTCCCATGATAGTTATGAATTATTACAAAAATCAGATGACGACTATAGTAATCCCGATGAATTGAAATTCAAGAGGATTAAGAACAATACCAGGAGTTGCTCTCTAGATTCTGGTAATTATCTTTTTTCTGATACTGACTCCGATGGTATGGGACATATTAAATGCAAAAGCAGTTCTGATGTACAGATTTTCATGACAGAAGATCCAAGAGATTTTCCCAGAGAAAAGATCCCCAGAAAATCGGATGGTAGTTTCTACAAAACTTTCAAGCAGAATTCCAGACAATCAAGTTTGGAATCAAAAAGTGATTACTATGAACCCAGAATATTGAAATCAAGTAAAGAAAGTTTGAAGAAGTATGACAGGGAACGAAGTTCAGTATCCAGAAGCTCTAGCCAAGATTCGAAGAACGAATATGAAATGAAAAAGACAATAAAACGAAATGAAAGTGCTGAGGATCTTGAATTTGTTCGATCTCGTGAAGTCTCTGATTCGCGAAATTCTAGTTTCGAATCACAAAGTGAATACTATGACGCGAAATCATCAAAATCAGATGAAAAATCAAAGCATGATTATGATAGAAAAATTGTTTTTGAACGAAATTATGGTATGCAAAAACCAAGAAACAATCAAGAAAATGGGATAAGTATTGAATCATCATATGTTCATCCAGTCGTATCATGTAATGTTGAAACAGATCAAATTATTTGCACAAGTCAAAGTTCAGAATCTAGTATGACGCCAACTCAAACAACTGTAACTCCCAAATCAAAAACTACACATATTTGGCCTGAAAATATTCGCGGAATGCCCACAGAAATTTCTGACTGGTCTTTTTCGAAACCAAGCACTGACAAATCTACTGATTCTGAAAGTAATATCTTCAGTTTCGATGAAGATAAAATACAGTCGATTAGAAAAAATGATAATGCCTTTAGAGTTGTTCCTGACTTGGATTTGATTTCGACAAGTAGAAATCGATTACAAGATGTTTTCGTTGAAATTGAACCCAGAAAAGGCAGGGAGCTTATTCAGTTACACCAACCTATTGAACGTACTAAATCAGATCCCAACTCATTAGCGCGGCAAAGACCTAGCTCGGGGACAAGGAGGTTACTTCTTATGCATCAAAAGTCTATCGACCTAACACCCGCAGAGTCAAGTGACGATGAGTATTTGTACAAACAAATACCTAGTGCTCCTCCGATAATGAAATACCGTGGTACGCACTTCGAAATGCCTTCTGCCGAATTTGGTCATTTTGATATACTCAAACGAGAAATTGAAGGCCAAAAAATCAAATTTGAAGTGCCAAAGGAACAATTTGAAGAATTTGGAGCTAAAACTCAGTCAGATTTCATCAATTTACCTCCTAAGTGTAATGAGATACCTTATATGTTACATAAAAGGCACATAATCAACGGAACTGCAGCTAAAGAGAATGTCGAAATGAATAAAGCACCGGCAAAGGTGAATGAAGATGCCTCAGAAAATAGGCAGAAAAGTCCGAATAAAATAGATTCCGAAACATCGTTTTTATTCACTCAGAATATTGATTTATCGAAAATAGACCCAGTTACCTTGGAGTTCGATAAAAATGAAACGCCAATCCAACATTTATCTAGTCCAAAACGCGATATCACACATATAGATCCTGTACTCTTAGAAACGCTGAATTCTAAATTGAGCCAAATTGAGAGTGATTCTCCTAATAGTTCGAAAACAGAAAGTTCAAAACTGCAGCAGAAATCTAATTCACAGAAAGAAATAACTGAAAGGCAAGTTGAACTGATAATTGAAGAACCAAAAACGATTGATATTGAGAAGGAAACGAAGGTAGAGTTGAAGAAGCAAGTTATTAAAGATAAGATAAAACCAGTATGTAAGCCAAAGAGAATCATTAAACCAAGAATGCAACCTAATAAAGGAAAAGTTCACAAAATGAATAAGACAAAGGTGAGAATAACGTCGTTCAGCTCGGATGATGAATCATTAGATTCTGATGATGTTTTCGGGAGTGCCGAAGCAACTCCTACTAGAATAGAGTTTTCACCACCTCAAATGAGGAAAGAGATGGAATCTATACTCAAATTTGAATCAGAGAGGAAGTATCTTCAGTATACTATGTCTTCAACGGAAGTTGAAGGTTCGCCTCCACAGACAAGAAAAAAAACCGAAAAGACGTTAGAGAATGGGCTCGAACCATCACAAACAGAACTTAGGAGAATTTCTGAGAGATCAATATCAATTCCTAGCTCTGAGGAAGATTTGAACATTAAAACTGCCGATATGCAACCAGTATTCGCTGAAACTACTAGTGATATTTTAACAACTGTTCATGAATCGGACGATAAATCTTTAGAGGATGACGCAAAAGAGCCTACATTAGTAGAAGACCTCACTGACGATCTAATACAAAAAGAAAAGCTTCTATTGCAAGCAGAAATAGAAAATGATATCAAAAATCTAAGAGTACCTTCCCGAACAACTATCACAGAAATAATGTCACCATCAATGCAAATAAAATGCCAAAGTCCTCTCCTCTTTGCTCATGCTAGACTCAACTTATCTGAGGGTTCGGCTTTCTCTATATTACAGAAACAGCAGGCAACAGAATCGCCTCTTTCTGGCCGTAGAGCTATTAGCTTGGATGCACCAGTAATTTCTGTCAGCAAACTCCCACCATTGAATGCGTTTTCAAGTAAAGATGATACAGTTGAAGAATGTAATCAAAGTTCGTTGGAAATCCAAGGAATGGAATCCGAGGCAGAATATTTAGATGAATCACACCTTGACAAAAACTTTATACGGGAAGGCAAGATTGAAAGTGAAGAGAAGGAAAATTCTCCAATGTTAATAGTTCCAGAAAAAACTGTTAAAATTGAGAGAGATCAAACTGTTCCAGATGTAGCTCCAAAAACTGGAAAAAATCAAAAGTTTGCAATTTCCACTAAATCATTGGGCAAAGTTCGACCTAAAACAATAAGCTCACAAAGAATATCTAAGGAAGATATGAATAAGACGAAATTAAAACCAACACTGCCTACGAGAACAACCTCCAAACAAATCAACGCATACTCAACACCTAAGGCTGCGACAGCGAAACATTCTGATTTCTCCCAGCATCAGATCAAAAAAAATGACGCATCTATTCCATGCGAGACCAATAAGGCTCCGTATAAGGATAGTTCATTGAGTTTACCAGAAGTTAAAAGAACAAAAAGTCAAGAAACAGAACCTGTGAAGAGGCAACTTCCGAAAGATCGGCCTAGATCCCTGGAGAAACTGGATATAAAGCGAATGTCCAGTAAGGAAAGATCAAGGTCTCAAGAAGAAGGGGAAATAGATATATCTAAACGAAGAGAGAAGCAACAAATGTTATATGAAACTGCAATAAAACAAACAAAAACATTAAAGAGCCCTGTCAAAGATACATTACCAGTTTTCCCACAAGTGGAAGAAACCGTAAGAGAAAGACATGGTAAACTAGAAATAAGTATAAATACAATAGATAATACAGCAGTTCCTATCGAAGAAGCTATAATAATAACCAAATCCCCTAAAAAATTAGATAAAAAAATTGATAAATTCACTAAAAGTCTAGAACTCAATCTAACGGACAGCGAAGTCGATAATTTCAGAATTCAGAGATTAGGAAAAAGTTTAGATTTGGATGACATACCTAGGAGTGACTCAGAATTCGACTTCAGTGTGAAAAATTCTACTGATTTTTTTAGAGACGGAAAAGAAGTTTCAGAACTTGATAAAGTTGTATTAGAGGGTACAAGTTTAGATGTATGGATATCTGTTGACGAAAAAAGCAAAGACGTGCATGAAAACTTAGAGGAAATTACTATAATAAAATCAGACATTTTTTTTCAGAAGGATATTTGTGAAAAACCACCTGACATTGCTGGAGTGGAAAGCTTCGGTTTAGCCGACTCTCACAATGCAGGCAAAGGTAGCTTAGGTAATTCTCAGGACATTAACTATATAGATGATTCTGCAGACTCCTCTAAAAGCCCAGGCGAAGATGATCTGCTAGCATTAGAACTTCATAAAGCGTCCAATACTATCAGTAAATTCATCAAAAAAAAATTGGAAAGAAGGAAACTCAATATCGATTCAAAACCTGATTTGGTGAGAGACCTTATAATAATGAAAAACAGTAATGAGTCTCTGACAGAAGTCAGTGAAATCAGGAATGAAATGCAAGAAATTGAAAGAAACAAGTTTTCAGTGAAACGATCCTCCAAAGAAGCACTTCTCAATTCGAGCATTGAAAGGAGTAGGTCTGAAGATACTGCTTCTTGGTTGACAATGGAGTGTGATGAGTTTGTTGGAACAGAATCATCATTTGATCTCGAAACCGAATCACCTGAAAAAAATAAACCAGACAAAAAAGACACAAGTGATAAAGACAAAGATACCCTACAAGTTAAGTCATTAAAAATGGACTTTTTGAAAAGGAATTCAGATCAATCAAGATCCAGTGATACTACAGGTAGCTGGACCAGTGGTGAAAAAGAATTGAGTCCTAATAATGTCAAAGATGACGAATCAAGTCTTAGTTGTTCGATGGGTAGAGTAGTTGGGCTCAGTCAACCAGAATTATTCACCAGATCAGAAAAAAATTCGCCCGATGGGCTGAGAAGTCCAAGAAGTCCAAGAATGTGTGTGCTTGGAAGAACCTTCACGATAGACGAAGATTTCCAAAAGGAGGAAAAATCAAGTTCAGATGATGCATATGAAATACCCAGAGATTTTCCACCTAATCAAGAAAGTACTTTGGAATTAGCTCTGAAGACGAGGAAACCATATCCATTTGAACAGAAGTGGTCGAATGATTCTGAATTATCCCAGAAGTTGCATCGAAAGCTTTCAAAAAGGTTATCCTCAGGAGACAAAGGAAGTTTGTCATCTCTCGATGACTCTTACTTAGAACTGAATAAAAAATGCAGAGGAAATGGACAAAGGTCACTAAATTCAATCGAAAAGTTGTCTACCGAATCAAGAACATCGTTAGATACAGAATCAAGCTCAGGAAGTCTGGGAGCTGCAGCAAGGTTACAAAAATTGGAAGATATTCCAAGAGAATTGAGTTCAAGTTGGAAACCATTTCCATTAGATAGTTCAGGATCTGAGAGTTTCGATGATGGGCTTTTACCACCTGATCAAGATATCGAGTATAAAGAAGATTTCATGTTTAGGGATAATTCCGGAAACTTCATACAAAGCAATGATTTATCCAAATCAGAAGATTCAACTCCCACCCGTGATGACACTGATATACCCGAAGATCTAGCTAACTTTGCAAATAATTATAGAAATTTTGCTTCAAATATACAAGAGGCTGTTAGTATCAACATACAAACCATGCCTATCCAAACTGGATTTTTATCTAGAACTTTGTCAAGAATTTCTGAGCGGAGTACAAACTCTGAAAAATCTAGTCTAGAGGATGAATCAACGAAGGCAAGTACTGGAAGTGCAAGTTTGAATGATGAATCAATGGATTTGAGTAATCCACAAGGAAGTTTTAGCTCAGAATCTCCAAGCAACGCTGCACAACATTCCGAAAAAGCTAAAAAACGAAATTCTGAAGAAAAAAGAGCAATTATACCTAAGTGCGAGTTAGAGCAAATGCCCCACATCAGTAATTTGTTACAGAGACAAATTTCTGATGACCGAAGAACTTCCGCAGAAATGGCTGAGTTGTCGATGGATGATATCGAAATTATTACATCTGAAAGAGGATTGAAATTGCGTAGACAGGGTTCGGATGATACTATAATTGACGAAGAATGTTTCGAGCCTGAGTATAGAGAAGAAAAACATGGATCTAGCAGCCAAGAAAGTGAGGAGTGGCCCTTGCCAGAGATTCCGAGGGAAGCTCAAAAAAAATTAATGGCTTTGCATGAACTTCCTAGTTCGGACACATCACAACAAACTACACAGGTTTGTCAGACAACTCGACAAACAATTCCAAAAACATTCGGTTTGAGAGCTTCCTTCTCTTTGAAAAGTCAGGATTCTGAACAATGGCCAAGTCCTCCTAGTAGTGTAATAGAACCTCCAGTTGAGGGTAAGGTAGAAACCTACTACGTTACACCACCTGAAGAACCTTGTAGAGTGACCGTGGACTCTCTTTCTAACGTGAGTACACAAGAAGGATCCAATTCGGATAATGATAACAAAACAATTGACTTGGATACAGAAAAGACTCATACATATGAAAATGTTGCAACTGAACAAATCAGTGGAAGTCTCTCCGAAAGTTTGAGTGCTGAAATGAGTGGTGTAAAAATTATTCTTCCAAATAAGTCTGGTACGTCGGAAGAATCTAACTCGGATGAAGATAATAATATATCCAATCTAAATGATGATGTTTTTGTGGATGCTATTGAAGGACTTTCTAGACATGAATTACGACCTCCTACTGTGCTTCGAAGAAGTACTACTTCAGATGAGTCTTCTCATTCCGGAAGGAGAGAACTCAAAAAAGAATCCTATTCAGATGAAGAATGCACCAGTTCGATGGGTACTAACTTAGAAGATGGAACAGTGAGATTTGCCCTGAAACCTGCGAAATGTACGCATAGTTCGCATTCCGAAGATACTTCTATAGCTCTGAGTTTTTCAGAATGGTCTAACAGTACAAATACAGTAAAATTCCAAAATTTATCAAGTAACAGTGGAACTACTAAAAGTAGTTCTGGTTTGAAGAGTGAAGAAAATTCTTTGACTGACATAGCTCATTCAATATCGGAATGGTCGAGCAGTAACAGTAATGCACTGAAAGCGCAAAGCACAAATTTACAATTTCAGAAAATAAGTACATCTGCCACAGAAAGCACTTTGACAGATCGCTTATCAACTTTATCAGAAAAGTCCGGATCAGATTCGAAAAATGTAAACACTCAACCTTCTACAAAAGGTTTCAAGGACAGCATGATAGACAAGGTTGAACTCATAGCTAGTGAAAGTTATATCAATCTACCAATTGGTATAAAAGGTTTTGATTCTAAGCATTTTCCAAAATCTACAGAAAGACCTGTCAAAATACCTACATTATCTGACACTGAAAAGTCTAGTAGTTCAGAGCACAAAACTGTTCATAGTCAGAGATACGAGAAGGATAAACAATTATGTTTTCAGAAGTATCAAGGAAAAAGTGCTGAGAGTAAAATATTGAAATTGTCTAAGTGCTCACCTTATTATTCTAGCAGTCTAAGTTCTGAATCAACGCCCTTAGCTAGTACAAGTCCGGTTGCTATGAATAAAACAGCTACTGTCCCTTTGACCAGATCGCATAGAAAACCCATTTCCAAATGTTTATTTCAAGCAAAAAGCCCCCCTAGCGAAAATGACTCGACTAGTTCTTTGGAATCGCCGAAGTGTAAAACTGATCGAGACCGAAGGGGTTATAGGAGGAGAAGGCAAACACAAACCCAAAGAAAACCTAAGTTGGAAAAAGAATATTATAGCGTAGATGAATATATTTATGTAGAACATGATAGCAATTGCGAAGAGTATAATGAATATGTGAGAGATAGGAATATGGAGGAAATGGCGGCTAGATTCCAATATGAAGATGTTTTCTCAAAAGACCATCAACGAATTCGTTATAGTGACGTTCTAGAGGAAGGTTACTATCCAGATGGTGACTCGCAGAGTGGTTCAGATATTTTCAGGATGGAAAAAGAGGAAGACGAAAAATATGAAGTAACTGAAGCATTTGATCTGAGTCTGATACCTCCTCCTTTATTAGAGGACGATTTTGAAGATGAGCATCAGAATGTTTGACCCCCAGAAATATGATTAGAAGAACATGGGAATTCCATTTGTTTAGATTCTTGAAACGAATGACCTCAAGGGATATAATTCATTCCTGTTTCTTAAATTGAATTAAAATAACCTATTCTATCGAATCGGCGCCACTCACATTTGGGAGAACTAAACTCCATCCTTCTCATTCAAAATGATATCAAATGAATAAAAAAGGGACAAATCAATCTCAATATCTCTCCTACAACTGCACTTTTCCAATTCTTGATGGGTCGTTTGTGATTGTAAGTAATAAAAACATAGTCTGTACAAATTTTTTGATAGTAGGTCATAAAATCAACGAAACCATTTATACGTTTTTCTGAATTCAGCTCAGTTGAAGAGATAATATACCCGTTGCAAGATTGAAGGAAATGCACTCCTGATATGAAGCTCTGTTCTGTTCTGAATGGAGTGAGCACATTGAAAGATGAGACACTCTCCGCATAAACGACAGATTTCCATTTGTCGACGAGTGCCTGGTGCGAGAAATACGCTGGAAACTCCATTCTTCAGCACCCAAAAATATTTTCATTGATGAGCAAACATGTACGCTCAATACACTTCATATGTTTTACTCAAATATTAGTACGAGACAGTTGGAAAGAGTAAATAAATCGAGTCAATTCAAAAAGCCGAACTCACCTGGAATACATATCAGAAACTGTAAGAACTCTTCTGCATCCTGGCGAATTCTATTCTCTTCGAAAAATGGCAACCAAAATATTTGCCGATTATCCTGTTTGATTTTTTTCGATCCTAATTTTGAACAAACTCAAATTACTTTTAGGAAACCGACGTTTTGAGCTACGAGTATCCTTACTGTGCGTTTACACCTGACACTTATTGTACGATATTTATGTCAGACACTTATTCATGTAGATGAAAAATTTATAAATTCCATCTACATGAATGAGTGTCGAACATAAATATCGTGCAATAAGTGCCAGATATAAACGCACCGTTAGGGCCATACGGAATATCTTCATTTTGATAATTCATGATGGATGAGACTACGAGATTTCAAAAATGACTGAGTGAAATGCAGGTCATCTAGAAAAAAAAAGAGTACCAATAACGAATGTGACGGCCTTTGTGTCTCGTGTGCAAATTGCAAACGGGGTTCAAGGGAGGGGGGTAAGGAGGTGCCTTATCTATTCATAATGTTTTTATTTTCTCCAACGGACCCTAAACCATTAGATCCTCCGTACGATGGTCGCCTTGCGAAAACAGTATTAGGAACTACCAAAGATGAATTTATTTAGGGGAATAACATAACATGAAAATTACATTGCACAACAATAACAATAACATAACAGCTTGTATTTGACGTTTTTTACAGAGGATTAACTTGAAATCATGAATATGGAACAACCAATTCTTGTTTTAGATGCAAATGGAGGAAAGACCATTCGGTTATCGTTTGATCTGAAATTCGATTTCAAAAAATACGAACAAAAAATTATACTTAACATTTCAAACGGCTTATTATTATATAAAACTAGCAGACTCGGCCACGCGTTGCTGTGGCTTAGGTATACGTCTAATTATATTGTCGTAAACTATTCAAACCATTGGAATCATTATTATTATCATTAGTCCTAACCCTACCGTAATCCCCACCCTATCCTTGATTTTTCAAAAGTTATAACCCAGTTCTCAAACAGTTCCAAATTTCTTCAGTCTTGGGAAAGACCCAAGAACTTGGCATCACTCCTCGCGCGTTATCGCTCTTGTCGGGTTATCCGATGTAGTGGGGCGCGATGTCCTGCCGTCGATTTGAGACCCAGGTTGCCGCGTAGATAAGTATCACTCTTTGTCATATATAATAAACAAATAATTTGCAATAAAAAAATATTGCAACTTTATATTGAGATATAAACTATCCTATCTTTTGAGTTGGATCAAACTGCACACAGTGTGCAAAATTTGATTGAAATCGGTTCAGTATTTTAGGGGTTCATCACTGACAAACAACGTGACACGAAATTTTTATATATGAAGATGTCACAGAATACTGAAGTGAATTGAATTTTTATCTCTTCTCTGAGTTACAGGATTGAATATGGCAATTATTTAAAAATGTGATTCGTTTGTGCGATGGCTATTTTGGAAGTATGTAGTCGAAAAAATTGAATAATTTTTCACAAATTTTATTGATACAATTTCAGAGGGGTTCTTTCTTCGAACAACTGATGAATACTATTATTCAACAAAATGTTTATTCCTTCCAAAAATATCAAGATTCTATGAAATCTAAGGAATTTATGATCATCGAAGATGCCAATGAAACATAAAATGTCTTAAGCGAGCAGTACACGGTCAATATTATTGAAGCAATATTATTGACGCAATATATGTCCAAAAACGGTAGCCCTCACACGACTAAATAATATTGATCAATAAAGTGTCTCATCACATCTGCTCTGGTTCTTAAGAAGAGGAAATAACGGAGGCAAAGAACAGTGTCGATAAAAAACTGGTTGAATAGACGTTCGAGTCATGGATATGTAGAATTGCCTCGACGACTCAATAGTGGAATATGTATGAATATATAATGGGTGATTTTTTAAGAGCTTGAGAACTTTTTTTAAAAAAAAAACGCATAAAATTTGCAAAATCTCATCGGTTCTTTATTTGAAACGTTAGATTGGTCCATGACATTTACTTTTTGAAGATAATTTCATTTAAATGTTGACCGCGGCTGCGTCTTAGGTGGTCCATTCGGAAAGTCCAATTTTGGGCAACTTTTTCGAGCATTTCGGCCGGAATAGCCCGAATTTCTTCGGAAATGTTGTCTTCCAAAGCTGGAATAGTTACTGGCTTATTTCTGTAGACTTTAGACTTGACGTAGCCCCACAAAAAATAGTCTAAAGGCGTCAAATCGCATGATCTTGGTGGCCAACTTACCGGTCCATTTCTTGAGATGAATTGTTCTCCGAAGTTTTCCCTCAAAATGGCCATAGAATCGCGAGCTGTGTGGCATGTAGCGCCATCTTGTTGAAACCACATGTCAACCAAGTTCAGTTCTTCCATTTTTGGCAACAAAAAGTTTGTTAGCATCGAACGATAGCGATCGCCATTCACCGTAACGTTGCGTCCAACATCATCTTTGAAAAAATACGGTCCAATGATTCCACCAGCGTACAAACCACACCAAACAGTGCATTTTTCGGGATGCATGGGCAGTTCTTGAACGGCTTCTGGTTGCTCTTCACTCCAAATGCGGCAATTTTGCTTATTTACGTAGCCATTCAACCAGAAATGAGCCTCATCGCTGAACAAAATTTGTCGATAAAAAAGCGGATTTTCTGCCAACTTTTCTAGGGCCCATTCACTGAAAATTCGACGTTGTGGCAGATCGTTCGGCTTCAGTTCTTGCAGGAGCTGTATTTTATACGGTTTTACACCAAGATCTTTACGTAAAATCTTCCATGTGGTCGAATAACACAAACCCAATTGCTGCGAACGGCGACGAATCGACATTTCACGGTCTTCAGCAACACTCTCAGAAACAGACGCAATATTCTCTTCTGTACGCACTGTACGCATTCGTGTGGTTGGTTTAATGTCCAATAAAGTAAACTGAGTGCGAAACTTGGTCACAATCGCATTAATTGTTTGCTCACTTGGTCGATTATGTAGACCATAAATCGGGCGTAAAGCGCGAAACACATTTCGAACCGAACACTGATTTTGGTAATAAAATTCAATGATTTGCAAGCGTTGCTCGTTAGTAAGTCTATTCATGATGAAATGTCAAAGCATACTGAGCAAATACTAATGCATGAAAATCCTAACCTCAAAAAAATCTGAGCAAATACTAATGCATGAAAATCCTAACCTCAAAAAAATCACCCGTTATATGGGGAAAGTCATTTCACCGGTGGACCGACTTGCAGTCACTTTAATATCTCTAGCAACTGGCATAAACTCTGAAGATTTGAAATTTTCGTCTTACATGGGTGCAACAACCATGAATAAATTTCCTTTCATCTTCTTTTTTACATTGTGAACACTTCTTTCGCTCCTTTCCACTATCAAAACCAAACCCAAACAAACACCCTCTCCAGCGTCTGTAGAATGACTGATGTTTTATTGCACAATATTGTGTAATCCCCTCACAGGTCAATAATATTGACAGCACCTCAATATATTGAAGGGACTTCAATAAAAATCAAACGGATTTTATTTCTTTCAATAATATTGCCATCAATATCCTTCTTACACGTTCAATATATTGATCGATATCGATATTGTTTCAATAATATTGCCATGTAAGGCTCGCTTTAGAGTAAACTAAAAAAAAAAAAACAAATCCATACGGAATGGCAATTTTTTCCAATTACTCACAAATGTTCCTGTATACTAGGTATTTGTCATATATTTTTGTTATACTTGCGTTGCGGATACGATTATTGAATAAGATTCGTACATTTTTTCAATCTTTGGCCTAAATCGAAAAGTAAACCATATGGGTAGGTCTTCGGAGTGTATAATCAATGAAAATGTACGATCAAATTTGTCGAAAAACAATGGGAAAGTGCCAAAATAATCTTCTAGAATATCGAGTCAAAAATGAATGTAATTTCAAAATCTTTCAAGAACCCAAAAGTCATCACTGAAAGTTAATCAAAAATAATCCAGGCGGAAGGTTCGTCAAAGACTATATTTTAACCTGCTGTCGAACTAAGACATTGGAATCTATACCTATATTATGTACTTTGTACGGAACGTATAATACCTGCGTCGTTGAAAAGTTCCCGGCTGATTGATGAGATCAATACTAATTATGCACGTCCATTCGGTTGATTACATTTATTAAATTGAATAGTTTCCTATTCAACCTGAATGAATAGCCTGTACAACAAGAAGTGATGAGTAATTACGAGTTATACAGTCAATGATCCTTAGAACAATGGATTATTGTATTGAACTTTTTTGTTTGAACCCTAAGGAATAGAGTGACAATGATTCTTCCTGTTTTTGATCATAAAACGAATTACCAATAGGGATTTAGTACCCAGTATTTATGAAATAGATTAATGGACATTTTCTACATTCATTACTTACGGAAGGGAAATTGTCATCAATTTGTGCTACTGTCACCAATTAAACACAATTTGTATTCATTGTAATTTTATAAGATTATTGATTAATAGGTGCCAAAAAAATCACTGTTTTAGATATTTGACATTTGAATTTTATCATTACCAATGCAGTGAGAACTATTTATCGAACAATTTCGGAAAATGAAGAAATGATATCTGGAGATTGAGTTTGCATAAAATTTAAGTTGTAAATTCATCAAATTAATATACTCTTCGACTTAGATACATATCAGCACCTCAGAGGTAAGGTGTGTTAGGTCACATTTTTTCCAGAGACGATTTATATTATTAATTCTATCTAGAGGAAAACAGATTTAACTCCCTAGTTAGTTGGATATAATATATATACAACTAACTAGGGAGTTTAATCTGTTTTCCACTAGATAGAATTAATAATATAAATCCAATAGTGTAGATAACTCGTCTCTGGAAAAAATGTGACTTAACACACCTTACCTCTGAGGTGCTGATATACAAATAAGGAATAATAAACCTTGTAAAAAGGTTTTCTGTTCTCCTAATGAATGAGCATTTTCAGTTCTTTTAGGTCATCCCCAAAGACTGATTGTAAATATATATTTATAAGTTCATCCATGAAATAGAACTAATAGAATTCTCATCGTCGGTTTCGATAATCGATATAATTATGCACATTTATTAGTGAGTAAAACCTTGTTATTTTCAACATTTCCTGGAATCGCTGCGTGAAATGAAGCGATTCCAGTGTTGGATCTGCTATGAATTAGTTGAAATTGAATAGCTTTGTCATGTTTGCACAATTCGGTTCATCGTATCCAAATGACAAAATAATAAATGTAAAACTATTTAGTGTGTGTTCCCATTCGTCGAACTTTAAAACCATGATTTCTCTTGTGAGTAGAGTTGTGCATCAAATTGCAATTAATCGTTCCAATTAGGAGAAAAATAACATTTTTTTGAAGTCTCGACTATGACGATTAAATCAATGTCGTGTGGATGACTCCCCCGATATGAGAATACTGCACAAAACAATAAATGGAAGAGACCAATTCCCTCTGATTGATTCAGGTTCATATACCGATAACATTATTTTATTCCCACAAGAATGTCCAGAGGATATGAATGACGTGAAGAGGAATAATCATCTTTGAGACTTCATACTTATCAATTCTTCGAGCATTTTGAAATTAATTTACATCTCATTGATTTTTCTAATTTTTTTCCCATTTCCATTCGATTCCGATCTGGTTTTATTTGATAGTCCAATAAAAGAGACTTGAAAACTTTTAAGAACCATTGAATGGTGACAATTATTGGTCTTTTTCAGTTGAATCCGAACAAAGTAATTGAATATAAGTATTCCTGTTTGCATTGAAGATGGTAGAAAGTCATTTTATTCGAAGTTTCTGTCATTGGTAGCAAAAAAAATACAAAATTTTCAATATCCATTGAACTTAGACATTCGACATGGTCAGTACAAATTTTGTTTCACTATAATGTATGTAATTGTTTATGTTTGTTTATCCCGACTCTGCTAGGTCTCTGTGAGACTCCTCATAAGCTCAGAGCTTGTGGATGGATTGGATTATGTACTAAAATTTAGAAGTTGATATTATTTTCCAGTTAATGGAAACACTTTCACTAGGCAAAAGAAAATTATCACAGAATACAAAATTTCAATGATCTCTATAGCTGTTCTCTGGATTCATCGTATAAGGCATATAGTTTAGAATAGTCTGGACCAATAAAGGATATGATGCAACGAAATAGATAAATAAATTGAAAGGTAAAATTCAACAATTTTGAAATTTGTTTGTTTTGTTCAAAAAACAGAAAATTATATTACATGATCAAACGTTGTCTATATAGGTTTGGAAAGAATACATCTTGGTATAGTAAATATCAATGAGAAGAACAAAGAAGGCAGTTACAAACGAATTCGTTTGGGCGAATGAATAGAAGGACGCGGCATTATATAGAGAAGGGTTGAAGGTTTTCCCACCTAACATCGCTTAGAGGAGAGTTACTTATCCACACTAGTCCACACGCGTACTAAAAGACTCAGTCAGTGTTTTCTTTCTATCTTTTTTATATTTGAGTGGAGTTTGGAAAGGAGGGAAGGAGAAAGCGTTGTTTTTCTGCTTTACTCTCTGTTTTCTGTTTTTTGCATAAATATTGCTATGCCAAGATTTTTCCTTGCCAGACTTATACACCTGACAATATTAGCTCAACAATGAAGAGCTGGTGCCGTTGGTGAATTCTCAAGTCGGAGTGTTGGCTCGCATTCTCAAATATTTTCCCTGCTTTTCTCTCATGAAAGTTGGGATCGGCTCCCATTTGTGCCTATATTTGTTTGTTTCTAAAAAATACCTGTATAATCAAAACAAGCTTTGTTATAGGTATTTGGTCTTTTCCCCCTTTATTATCACCTTACAAATTATAACGAACTTCATTGGGGTTATCTCTCCATATCTATGGTGCAAATTCTATATACCCAAATCGAATGCTCGTTATATTATTCTTCCGTAACTTACAAAAGACCACGGTCTATAGCAGGTTAATAGCTCCATATTACTATAAAACTCAAGGCAATATAAGACGGGCAAAAATTTCAAATTTCGTTATATGCTATGATAATATCATCTGTTGCCAATTTTTGAGTTGCAAAAGCAAGGGATGATTGGGAGTTATTTGATCGCTCAATTAATGCGCAAGTTACCGTTTAATTCAGCGCTGATCAGACTGATCTGGTTTAGCGAATAAGTCTTTCTGCACAACTATATTATATCCAACTACTCACTGTCCGAATATATATGGCGTTCGGTTTCAGAGAAAAATGATGATAATTCCTCAATTACTCAGGAATCGAATGGAATGGTGGGTATTCGCCGAACGGAAAAAATGGAAATAGAAAAAGGGTCAGTAGCTTATTGGTCTCTATGGATTAATAATCATATTACCTCTTTTAATGTCGAATGGAAACAAAAATACCAATACCATAATCATTGATAAATAGTAAGTCAATAAATAATCACAGGATGAAGATATAAAACAGATAATATCGGTCTTTCAAAAAAAAAAAAAATTAGATGTGCTCGTATGTGCATATACCGGTCAGGAAAATTACATTAGACGTATAGGATATTCAATGCATAAGAAAGATAGCCTGACCGTCCAGTCGAACAGTGCAAGAATGGGAATGAATGCGCGTTGTGATGATGAACAATCCAATATTGAACTTGAACTAACTAGCACTTGCTCTCACATACACGTCGGCGGAGTGGGAGCATGTCGGCCTTATTTTGGTCGGCCGCTAGCATAACGTCAATCTGAGCGATCTCCATATCTCTTCCGGATGCGCAATAGCATATGTACCATTTATTTTATATCATGGGACAGGCCAGCATGCTCCCAATCCGCCGACGTGTATGAGAAAGAAAGTGCTAGTTAGTTCTTGTTCAATAATGGATATTTCATTATCATAAAGCGCATCAATTTCCATTCTTGCACTGTTCGACTGGACGGTCAGGCTCTCTTTCTTATGCATTGAATATCTTATACGTCCGATGTCATTTTCCAGACCCGTATAATAGCATTCTATGTTTCTCCTCCTGAAGCGTATTCTCATGATATGAGATAAGACATATTATGTACATTGGAAATCTCGAGGCTTGGTATGACTAGGTTTTTTTTTTTTGAACCCACGTTATCTGTGTACTATGCCTCACTAGGCGAATAGTTAACTTTTTTTCGCTCGGTTCAGAATAACGAAAACAAAAAGGCATAAGCGCAGTAACTAGAAATAAGAATAGAACACATTGAAAAGATCTTGGCTTTTTTTAGAACCCAACAACCTTGCGCTTAATATATGTGCTCAAAAATCTTTGAAACAAAATCCAAATCCCAAATTATTGGAAAATTCCACAAGAAAGTATTCTACTGGCTTGAATAGCATCAGAATAGTGATAAGTGCAAACAAAGCATGACTTCAAAAAATGAACCTGAAAACGAAAGTAGGCCTACAGATTCTTAAGTCAATATAATGATAATTATTGAAGGTTGATCGATATGTTTTATATTCATACAATAATCTTTTTAATTCATGCATTCGTTAAGAGAAGAGTAAAATGTGGGAGAGGTTTTTTGTTCCTCAGAGTTTGATTCGATAGTTTTTGTATATATATATATTCATGAATTTTCTTCTCGAAAGAAAATTACTTATGTCATGAATACGAAATCTTGGAAATCCCCGATTCCAATTGTGCCATAACTTGATAACACAAAAGAGCCAATCTCTTTTGATATTGATTTTGTTCAATTCGATTAAGCATTTTGATAGAATTTGTGATGAAATTATTGCCTTTAGATAGTTATCTTGAATCAATTAAATACATGAATGATTGAAAATGATTTCAAGTCTCAAAATAATTATTTATGAACTTATAAAGAATCATGGCAGTTATTCAAAACAAGAATTTAATTTTTCTTATTCTAAGATGAAGTATATGTCAATTTTCACAATCTCTATATTACGTGAGACATAAAAAATATCAAAAGAATGATCTTCCATTCAGTGCCAATATCTTTTGTCTATTAATTCAATTAATTTTAATCATTCAATTTAATAGTCTATTTCTGTTATCTCTTGTACTTTATTAAAATATAGAAGTAGGTAGTTATAGAGGCGGAATTCGAATAACTTGAAGAAATAGATCAAAATTTTCATAATAATTGGTTCAAAGTGATTTTGAAATCTGTTAATATGACTTCCAATCACTTCTGGTATCTGATATTGAAAAGACAACTATTACTGTTAACCGTCGATTACGACAAAATTTTTACAATCTTCCACTGATATAAACATGCGTGAATGTATTTTTTTTGGAGAACCTATGACGTCTCTGTAAGATGTTTGTTGACTCGATTAATTGAATGTTGTTGAACGTGGTATTAGTTTGAAAATTTAGTTTATTTTGATTGCATATGTTAGCAATTTTTGGTGATTTTCCTAGTATAAGCAATACTCATTGAAATATTGACCATGTAACGCATTCGAATTCGAACTGAATAAAATTTGCTTATCGATGATGGTTTTCATGCATTTATCCTTTTGAAAAAATAGTACGTGTATTTTCATTGGATCCTAGGTGAGATATTTGTTGCATGCATGTCTTGTGATATATTTTTTCAAATATTTTAAGTATGTAATATTATAACATACCCCTGAATACTGGTATGTTACAAAAAGAACAAACGATGATTAAGAAAGTTTATATCGGCAATGAGTATCGGATAAGTTTTCAATTCAACTTGCATTTGTTGACTGAATTTAATTCTCGACCTGTTTTGAACGATTAGGTTGTACTCGCAGTTGTAGTTCGAAGAAAAAGGCTCTAAAACTAAAACAAACGATGATTAAGAAAGTTTATATCGGCAATGAGTATCGGATAAGTTTTCAATTCAACTTGCATTTGTTGACTGAATTTCATTCTCGACCTGTTTTGAACGATTAGGTTGTACTCGCAGTTGTACTTCGAAGAAAAAGGCTCTAGTTCTGAAATTTTCAGATCACCTTCGAGGTCTGGAAGCGCCGGTTAAGTTCGTAAAAGAGCGAAATCCGCAGGAAATAGCTGTTTGAATTTATTTAGTCTCAATACTTCGAAAAATATCGGTTTAATCGAATAGACACGAGGATTCATGTGAAATTTCGTGACGATCGTATCTCTTGAATAATGTAAGGAAAATATTTCTGAAAACTGCGGTAGCTCACAAACTATTCTTCCTGACATTTTATAAAAATCCATCTTTAAAGTTGTTCTATGTGAAAAAATGTGTTTTACTGATCAGGCGTTACAAAATTTGATATAGTCTATATCAGCACCTCAGAGGTAAGGTGTGTTAAGTCACATTTTTTCCACAAACGAGTTATCTACACTATTGGATTTATATTATTGAATTATATCTAGTGGAAAACATATTTAACACCCTAGTTACAAGCGGTTCAACTCCCTAGTTACTAGGGAGTCAAATCTGTTTTCCACTAGATAGAATTTAATAATATAAATCCAATATAGTGACTATAGTGTGGATAACTCGTTTCTGAAAAAAATGTGACTTAACACACCTTACCTCTGAGGTGCTGATATAATTCTATGATTCCATCTCTTGAAGAGTCGATTCAGTAAAATGACTTCGTTTGTCAACTATCGGCCGGTTTGGTTGACAGAATCTGTGGTTCGTTTCATAATCTTCGGTTCGACAGTCTAGCCACAGTGTCAACTCATGTCAAACCAAACTAATCACAAAATAGTTCATTTTTCACTAACAACATTTCAGAAACTAAGATTAATTAAATATCTCTGTCAAGTTGTGTGTTGTGTCAGTTGAACTGGTTTGGTCAGTCTCTCAGAAACCAGAGGTCGAGTTTGATAATACTTTGAGTTAAGCGGCGTTGAGCGGGTTCAGTACCTGGATGGGTGACCAATCAATTACTAATTGCAATACGGATATTCGTATTTTGTATGAAAGCAATTCCACTTTGCTTCAGCATCGTTTTCTCACCTCAACATCAGGACTTTCATCTTGCTCTGCCGTAAACATAAGAATAAAACCATCAAGAAAATGTCCTAAGACAAGCTTACGGAGAGCTTCATTCCAAAATGTTTCAAAAAATTCCTGCATCTGTTTTACTCTTTTTCAAACACAACACCGTTCCCTAACAACAAATATCGAATACAGCGTCATTAGTTGATATTGCAAGAAAACAAATGAAATCAACCTGCTTCCATCTATTATTTGAATGAGAAGTATTTTATTAGTTTTGTTTCGTCAAAGAATCTTCAGAAGCGCACTGCAGTCATAAATCTTCTTACTCGAGAACCTTTTCCATGAATTTTCAGTGTCAAAAAGCCAAAAATTACATAAAGAATAATCATTCCTCGAAAACTATATAATCATGAAACTCCTGGCCGTTTTGTGTTGAGATAATTCTGAAATCAATAGGGAAATATTTCACTGATTATAAAACTTGAACTGACATCACATTTCAATCTCGGAGTAAAAAGCAGTATCCGGTTATGGTTTTCAGAAAACAAAAAAAATTGTATTTTCGAGTAACTTACATTCAATCGTTTAGACGAGTTGAAACTTGACAACGCCAAAATAAACAGCCGAATTAAATCGATTTCGATGTCGCGATGCCTGCACCATCGCATACCTTTTCCAGTAATATTAAAAAATATTTTCCTGTACATAACAACAAAAAACATGGGTATACGGTCGAAATATGATCTAGAAGCCCTTGCGCAGCGAAACCGCATTCACTCTCCTATTCAAATATCAAATTAGACTAGATTTCGTTTGAATCTGGCATTGGATTGCATGGTTTTATATAGAAGACACATATTTTTTCATGTAGAATGATTGATGTATGTCCCTAATATTTTACTGTAGAGAAATTCATTTATTTCGTTGAACATTTTTGATTTTCTATGGAATTTATTCAAGTTATTATTTTTATGCTTGATAATTTGAATTTTAATTGAAATTTATAAAATTCTTGATGAATGGTTCATTTTCTATTTTCAGATCACTTCAAATTGAAGACACTCAGTTTTCAGGAAGAAAGAAATGGAAGCCAAATTTCCCCCTTGAATAATAATATTGCCTATCTTACTTCAACGCCAAACAATCGAGTGTCTGATGAAAAATTATCGATTTTATCTCTCAATTCGTCTAATGGTCATTATAATCTGGAGAAAGTGGACAATTTGAGCCCGATAAGAAATTTCACCGATGAACAATTGATGAACAGCTTGAATGCCAACAAAGATATCAGCAGCTTTACTACTACGATAATAGCAGATATTGAAGGAGATGTCAAAAAGAAACATAAGTTCGTGGAAAAGGGATATTACATGGCTAAGGAAATTTATATGACCGAAATCACTTATAAAAAAGATTTGGACGTCATTAATGTGGTGAGTAAGATTTAAATTGAAGACACACTAACAAAGCCCACACAGACCGGATCTTCAAACTCGCACAATTTCTTAAATGAGGTTCTGCGGGATTTCAGTGACCTAGAAAACTTGAGATAAAAATTGAAACATAGTATTATTATTATGATGATAATTATATCCAATTTTTTTTTTCCAAATTTTTATTATTGAACTGTTATTCACTGAAAGGACCAAAAAATTAATATTCATTTCAAATGAATTTCAGGCCAAATTTCTTGGAAACAAAACCAATCGTTACGACAAAGTAGGTGTAGAGTCTAGAATCAAGGTGCATTGTGAAGTTTCAGAGTTGTCAAAGATAATAACAAAAAGTCAGTAGAACTAAACAGTTAATCTTTTCAGTGGTTCAGAAATGATGTCAGCAAAGTAGCTTTGGGGGAGTGTGAATCACTTTTAACCTTGATACAGCCTTTAGCGGACGCTCATGGTCTACTTCTCAAGGATTTGGAAAACAGAATTCATGGATGGGATGGCAAAGGTGGTTGGAAAGCATCACATGGAAGAATTGCAGATGTTCTACTCTCACATTTACCACCTCTTATACCGGTAAACAAAATAATGAATCTTAATTTGTTTCTTCTCCTACTCCACAAATTTATTCAAAAATAATATATGTTTCGGATATATTTAGTATCTTCAGCACATTGAAAAATGACCTGATCATTAGTATTCTGGCACCTTTACTAATGCATTTATCCCTTGGCTGAATATTTGTCCAAAACTTGATAATGTCAAATATAATTTGTGGAATACCTATATTTTCAAATCATTTTTGCGCGTTTGTTATTACAATGAAATTACATTATTGAACGTGATTATTTGCCGCTGAAATCTCGAATTACAGATGAAAATTTCATGAAATGAACCTTTTATGCTGGATACTTGGTGAGTTCAATTAAATACGCCTCTTTTCGATTATTTTTCAATAATTCCGGAATATGTAACTGGCTGGGTTGACGCTCTGGAGATAAATTCAAACAATCGCGCAGGAGCTACCGACTTCACGACAGTGCATTTTGAATTTTCATTCTAAAAAAATGTTCTCCATTCGTTTCTCCTTTGTTCCAACTTTTCCTCCTTAGTTGGCCAATTTAATAAAAAGGTCTCCAAGCTATCAAAAAGTTCTGAACTTCCCAATCATGTAACATTCTAGTGAAGATTTGAATTCCTAATTTCATCATGGTACCTATCATTGAATTCGTTTATTGAATACTCTCCTGAGTTTTGTTGACACCTTAGATTCTCAAATTTTGTCCCTAAAACCTGCTTTTAACGTGTTGAGTAGCTAAAGCATGTTACTGAATAAACTAAAGAAATTTAGTTACATGCATCGTATAAACCCCTTGATTTATTACTCGAGCAAATGCTGTATTTAGTTGAACGTTTAGTCAAGTGAATAGAAACAAAGTCTATTTACTTGAGCAAGTCGCGTCCCCCACTCTTCTTTTGACGAATTAAACTCCACAACTAAACACGTATAGGGAAAAAACACGAGATGGCGCTGAAAATCACAAGATGACGGGCCGAGTGAGGTTCAAAATTCATTTCTGTCTTCCATAACAAGTTAATCAAATATTTTCATAATATTGCGGAATTAATAATAATGTCGGTGGAAGTCGAGAAAACCACTTTGGACATTTTTGATTATCAATGAATGGACTGGTGGAAATCCAAATCAAGAAGTGAACTAATGGAACGTGTCATCATCGAACGACAAGAGTAGCAAAGAGACTAGCTTCTGGCGACTGTGATAGCAATTGAACACTATATTATAGAAAATTATTGAATTTACGATAAAAAATCATCTTTCAGGAAGTGCTTGCTGCAAACTTGTACATTCTTTGAGATACGTTTCCCAATCTTCAAGATTGTCTGCCATTTTTCAACTGCCTTGAGATTCAAAGGGAATTTATGTAAAGAAATTTCAGAAGAACTATGTGATGAGCATTGGGGAACAGAGCACATTTTTCGTGATCTTATTCCCAGATTACCTCTTACAATCCGCTGCATTTTCAGCTCATATACAGTTCATTTGAAACAATTGTCCATAAATGATCATCTGGATATATCACTTTCGATACATAAATGACTTGAAATCGTACAAATATTTCACACTTTTCCCATATAAACACACCTTAGTTTGTTGTTCACCATTCGGGCATTGCAAACGATCAAAAGTAGATGTCGCCCACTCCGTGATTCTTCCCTATAGACAAGTCAGTTTAGGGGAGTTTATTAGTATATATTGTGCAGAGTGTTTGTATTCGTTATTACCGTTTCGACTTTCAAGATGTCGCGTTGGAATGAAGAAACCATAATGAAATTTGTTCAACAATAAGTTGAGGCTTTTTTTTTGACAGGTACTAGAATTCGTCTAAAGACATAATTTCGCTGGAAGTTAATATAAAATCTTCAATTCGAAAAAAGTGCAAAAAATCTTGGGCATCAATATCTTAATACTACCCTGGATCGTGTTATTTCTCTGTTAGGAGACTATGCCATACTGCCTCTGATGATAAACACACATTCAATAACAACCCAAGTCAGATCCGGACTGGGTATTTCTCAGATTCGCGTGTAACTTTGATTTCGAAATACTTGACCCTGGTGAATAATTTATATAAACGATTTTTGGTATATTGACTCATTTTGAGTAGTTCTATAGCTTCTCAAAAAAAAGCTCTACCTTTGAAAACACCCTGTAGATTGTAGAATATCATTGCTATAACTTGTACTGATGAGACTTAATAAGTCGAAACTGCTCTACAGTTGCGAATGATAGATTTCATATTCTCTGGTGTTACATGGATCGATTTGTTGGCCTGCTTATCAGATATCTAGGAAAATTTGTTTTTCGAAAAA
Source organism: Aphidecta obliterata (assembly GCA_963966015.1). Lineage (NCBI taxonomy): Eukaryota > Metazoa > Arthropoda > Insecta > Coleoptera > Coccinellidae > Aphidecta > Aphidecta obliterata. Next base: position 9,183,985 of record OZ014430.1, on the reverse strand, counting down.
TGATTTCTTCTGACTTAATATAGAAAAAGACATTGTTTTTGAGCGCTCGTATTAATTACACGAGGGCTATATCATTTCGTCACGATGTCTGTATTTTTCGAATTTTGAGCAGAAAATGGTTTCAATCGACAAGATTCGACTCACTGATGACGAATCCGTTCTTAAAAATTCTGTCCGTCCGTATACACGATAACTCTCGAACGGAACGTCCTATAAACTTGAAATTTTCAAGGTAGGTTCGAATCTCGAATGCCGCGGTTAAGTTCGTTATTGGGCAAAATTCGACCAGGTGTTCCGTAAATATGGCCGTTCGAAATTTTGTTCTCCTGATTACTTCGAAACAACAGATTCGATTGAGGTGAAATTTTGCACTCGGATGGCGAATGACGTGTTCAAGATACATGCGAAGTTTTGTCCAGATCGCATGACAAGAACAATAGAAACCATAGAAAATTATAACTTTGTAATGGAAAGGCCTAGGAACATAAAATTTTCAGGATAGGTGTGGATCTCGAATGTCGTGGTCACGTTCATAAACGAGCAAAATTAGATTAGGGGTTCCGTAAATATGGTCGTTTGAAATTCAGTTTTCTTGATAAATTCAAAACTACGGATTTGATCGTGACGAAATTTTGTATTTTAATAGAGAATGATATATTCAAGCTACATTTTCTCCAGATCGCATGACCACTTCCATAGAAACCCTAAAAAATTATAATTTTCGAACGGAAAGGCCTAGGGAGGCTTCTCAAAAAAAAGCTCTACCTTTGAGAACACCCTGTAGAAAAATGGTTTCAATCGACAAGATTCGACTCACTGATGACGAATCCGTTCTTGAAAATTCTGTCCGTCTGTATACACGATAACTCTCGAACGGAACGTCTTATAAACTTGAAATTTTCAGGATAGGTTCGGATCGCGAATTTTGCGGTCACGTTCACCAATGAGCAAAATTAGACTAGAAGTTCCGTAAATATGGCTGTTCGAAATATTTTTTCCTGATAATTTCGAAAGTACCCATTGGATTGGAATGAAATTTTGCAAATAGATGAAGAATAATGTATTCAAACTACGTGGCAAATTTCGTTCAGATCGCATCACCAAGAACATAGATACCGTAGAAAATTCTAGCGAATTCGAAAAAAAAATCACCCAAAGCCTGACGTGAAGTCTGGAGTTTGTCTTAGTTCGAAAATTTTTTTGACAGCTGTCAACATTTTTTTGAATTTGTTTCTAAAACTGAAAAAATTATAAAAGCACTGACGTGAAGTCAGGAGCTTTTGAGCGCTCGTACATCCACCTTGTAGGTAGATTCGCATTTTTCAGTTTTAGAAATCAATTGGAGGAATTTTCGACAGCTGTCAAAAAATTCTCAAACTTAGACGAAAGTCCAGACTTCATGTCAGTTCTTCAGCTGACCATTTTTTTTTCGATAATTCGCTAGAATTTTCTACGGTATCTATGGTCTTGGTGACGCGATCTGGACAAAATTTCGCACGTAGTTTGAATACATTATTCTTCAGCTAGGTGCAAAATTTCATTCTAAATTTTTTGAACGGCCATATTTACGGAACCCCTAGTCTAATTTTGCTCATTGATGAACGTGACCGCGATATTCGCGATCCAAACCCACCCTGAAAATTTCAAGTTTCTAGGCCTTTCCCTTCAGAAGTTATAGTTTTCTATGGTTTCTATGGTTCTGGTTATGCGATCTGGACAAAATGTTGCTTCAATATATCATTCACGATTAAAATATAGAATTTTATCCCGATCGAATCCGTAGTTTCGAAATTATAGAGAAAACAAAATTTTGAACGAAAACTTTTCTATGGTTTTTATGGTTCTGGTCATGCGATCTGGACAAAATTTCACAAGTAGCTTGAACACCTCATTCTTCATTTGAGTGCAAACTTTCATCTCGATCGAATCTGTAGTTTCCAAGTAATCAGGAGAACAAAACTTTGAACGGCCATATTTACGGAACCCCTGGTGGAATTTGGCTCATTAACGAACTTAACCGAGGCATTCGGGAACTGAACCCACACTGAAAATTTCAAATCTCTAGGTTGTTCTGTTCGAGAGTTATCGTGCTTACAGCACATTTTCAGTTCGAAATTAGATAAATACAGACATCGTGACGAAATGATATAGCCCTCGTGTAAGTAGTACGAGCGCTCAAAAAGCGAATCTACCTATTTTTTTTTTGGATATAAGGACTGCCATTTGTAAAAATAAACAAGCTCGTGAATCATAAAGAATTTGAAGAAATTATGGGAATGGAAGAATTTGGGGTGCCTGAAATTAAAAATGAAAAACGAGCGTTGAGATCGACGTATTCCCAAGAAAATCTTCATTTACAAGTTCTCTTAGCAACGTGATTGAAGCGCCGTAGATTTCTCTCCGGTATAGCCATTTTCGTACCCAACAACGACGTTTCTTTTTTCTAAGTTCTTCTGTTAATTCTATTAATTCGCCACATATATCTCGTATACATTTCGTCATTGATTTACGAAAAACTGTACTCGCAGTCATCTTCAAAATGAATACCAAACGACAAACTAAATAACTAAAATACGTATAGACGCACACTTGCGCACCATTAAATTAATTTCAGTTACTTGATTTAGTAACTTGCTTTAGTTACTTTACACGTGTAAATTCGCCTTGAGAATATTGTTCGAGTAGATAATCCAATCTCTTCATCTGATTCTGGTGAAATGTTTGTTTTCTTCCAATTTCGTTTCCATTCTTTTTCTTTTCGAAGGTGATACTGATTCCTCCTGCAGCCATGCTAGTCGAAAAGTCAATCTAGCTAACAACGGAAATCATCGAAACATGGTCAAGTGTATCTGGATTGTTACATTCATCATCTAAATTCATTTTTCCCCCATACATTTCAATACATCCTACTAGGCACAGATTTCTTACAGGTTTTAGCATTTTCAACAGGAATATTATCAATGCATATTTTGGAGGTCAAATCTTCATATAAAGTCGAGGGAAGGTTTCATAGTTGGAAGGTCATTAGGATAATCAATAAAAACATGGAAATAATTTTATCCATTTATGAACTTAACCCAGCCCTAGAACATACCCTAAAAATTTCAAAACTCAAGGTCGTTTCTTTCGAAAGTTATCGTGTTCACAAAAGTTTTTCGACGTAATGATAGCTGTTCATAAAGAACAAGCGCACTACATTGCCCTCCCGACGATTTTTTGCGACAGGTATATTGTTACTGTCTACAACAAATCATATATGCATATTTCCTAATCCTGATCGTATTAGGGCACCATACACCAACGGAATATCTGTCATACCTGATACGTGGCGAGCCAAATTCGTACATATATCAGTGCGTGTATGGTATCAAATCCGTCCGTTTTTGGTGTAAAATCCCACATCTGGATCTGTCAAATCGTATCTCTACGTATCAGAACTGTGCGGATAATCCGTTCGTGTATAATCTGTCCGTGCCCTATTCAATGGCAGAAAGCTTCTCGACATACTGAGTGAAAAACGTGCCACACATTAAATAAATAATCGCAATACAACGTTGATTCGACCGCGGGAACAACGTACTGGAGCAGGGGCGGAACTAGTAAAGGACAATCGGGGCAAAGCCGAGAGGCTCCCGACCAGCAAAAAAAAATTACGGAAGATTATCTTCTCAATAATACAACGTCATTCTTGTCGGCATTACGTCTGATGAAATGTTCTTTCAAATTTATAATACAGATTGGAAACACATTAAGGGTAAACAAATTTAATCATTATCTTTCCTTAACATTAAAACGTTTCGGCTCGCTTGTCGCTTCAAAAGTTTTTCATTACTTTGTTGCATCTCGCCCCTTGATGATTATGTAAGCCATTATAGGTTCCTATTTGCAGGTGTTCGAATAAAACCAAGATTTCAAAGAATGGAAATGATTCCTTTTTTTTTTTTGAGCGCTCATACTACTTACACTAGGGCTATATCATTTCGTCACGATGTCTGTATTTTTCGAATTTTGAGCCGTCGGAAAATTCGAGTTTGTCCGTCCGGCCGGCCGTCCGTATACACGATAACTCTCGAACGGAATGTCCTAGAAACATGAAATTTTCAGGGTAGGTTCGAATCTCGAATGCCGAGGTTGAGTTCGTTATTGGGCAAAATCAGCCTAAGGGTTCCGTAAATATGGCCGCTCGAAATTTTGTTTTCCGGATTACTTTGAAAATACATTTCGATCGAGATAAAATTTTGCACTCTAATGGAAAATGAGGCGTTCAAGCTACATGCAAAATTTTGTTCAGCTCGCATCACCAGAACCATAGAAACCATAGAAAATTGTAACTTTTGAACGGAAACGCCTAGGGACTCGAAATTTTCAGGATAGGTGTGGATCTCGATTGTCGTGATCACTTTCATCAATGAGCAAAATTATACTAGGGATTCCGTAAATATGGTCGTTTGAAATTTAGTTTTCTTGATAATTTCCAAACTACAGATTCGATCGTGACGAAATTTTGTATACTTATGGAGAATGATATGATCAAGCTACATTTCTCTAGATAGCATGACCAGAACCATAGAAACCATAGAAAATCATAAATTTCGAACGGAAAGGCCTAGGGACTTGAAATTTTCAGGATAGGTGTAGATCTGAAATGAGGCGTTCACGTTTATCAATGAGCAGAATTATATCAGGGGTTCCGTAAATACGGTCGTTTGAAATTTTATTTTCTCGATAATTTCGAAACTACGGATTCGATCGAGATAAAAGTTTGTATTTTAAACGAGAATGACATATTAAAGCAACATTTTTTCCAGATCGCATGACCAGAATCATAAAAACCATAGAAAATTATAACGTTCGAAGGTAAAGGCTTAGGAACTTGAAATTTTCAGGGTGGGTTTGGATCGCGAATTTCACGGTCACGTTCATCAATGAGCAAAATTAGACTAGGGGTTCCGTAAATATGGCCGTTCAAAATATTCTGTTCCTGATAATTTCGAAACTACCGATTTGATTGGAATGAAATTTTGCACCTAGCTGAGGAATAATGTATTCAAACTACGTGCGAAATTTTGTCCAGATCGCATCACCAAGACCATAGATACCGTAGAAAATTTTAGCGAATTATCGAAAAAAAAATTGGTCACCTAAAGCACTGACTTGAAGTCTGGATTATCGCCTCAGTTTGAAAATTTGTTTGAAAGCTGTCAAAAATTTCCTCAATTGGTTTCCAAAACTTGAAAATGCGAATATACCTACAAGGTGCATGAACGAGCGCTCAAAATCTCCTGCCTTCACTTTTCTAAATTTTTTTGAATCATTTATACCTCGTTAATCGATAAAATTATAATGCTGTCCACTTTGGATCAACAAGACACTGCCTGAAGAATGAAAAGTTGTTATTCGGTTATGTGGATATTGAAATTAGTTCAGGACTTTTTGAGCGCTCGTTCTTATATGAGGGCTATATCATTTCGTCACGATGTCCGTATTTTTCGAATTTTGGTCTCAATCGACTATGTTCGACTCACTGATGACGAATCCGTCGGAAATTCAAGTCTGTCCGTCCGGCCGATAACTCTCGAACGGACCGACCTAGAAACTATTGGGAAAAATTCGACCAGAAGTTCCGTAAATATGGTCGTTTGAAATCAGTTTTCTTGATAATTTCAAAACTACGAATTCGATCGTGACGAAATTTTGTATTTTAATGGAGAATGATATATTGAATCTGAATTTGTTGCAGATCGCACAACCAGAACCATTTCAAATTCCAACGAATTATTAAATAAAAAATCCTTATATTTCTGTAACAGCTGATTTGTCATAATTGACAAGGAGCTGCTGTAATTTTTTTGACAGCTGTCGAAACATTCTCCAATTGGTTTCTGGGAATCAACCAACAAGGTGGATGCACGAGCGCTCAAAAGCTCCTGACTTCACGGAAGTGCTTTTTATAATTTTCATCATGAGTATTGTTGTTGTTGATGATTTTCATTATAGGCAATAATGTAATTGTGGTCTATATTACTCGCTAGACGTCATTCCCCCACTTTACCCTATTAGCATATCTAAGAATAATTACTTAACAATATTATTCAATTTCCAGCTTTATCAGGAGTATATGGATGAACACATCAATGTTTTGGAGCATTTGGATGCTGCGTTCAAACAAAACCAAAAATTTGAGCAAATCTATAGGGAATTCGAAACACAAAAAGTGTGTTATTTACCTTTCACCACATTTGTGCTTAGACCTCTTCATAGATTGATTCAATATCGATCTCTAATAAATCGTAAGTTTAAATATTCTGGTTGAGATACGAGAACACACATCAATTTCGCTCTATGTAAAACCTTCTTCGATTCTTTTCGTCACTGAAAACATGCAGTGACGAAAAGTTCATTATCAATTTTTTTATATGGTCAATGGTTGGTGAAAATCCGAAATTATATTACTACAAAAAACTAATGATTTTCGTCAACAATAAGATTTATTCAAATGCAGATTGGGGTGAAACGCCACTCGACGTTTTCCAAGTACAACAAAATGCTTGTGGTCCCAGATCTAAAATATTTTCATCATCGCAAAATAAAGAACTCCGCTTCAGAACTTCATCGTCTTGTAAATGATTACTTTGCTTGATGAAACATAACACAGGCAACAAAGTCAGGTTACCGGAAAATAGCTTTCTAAATAGAGTAACCCCCCTAGATGTATCATGAGAATTTGAGCTGGTCGGAATTCGAACATTTTTATCGAATCCCAGCATTTTTGGTAATTGTGCTGAAATATAGATAGCAAAGCGACAATTTTATGAATTGAGTAAAATTGAATTATTCTCCAAGAAGTATAACCGTGACCTTTGTACATGAATTTTATTCAGCTTTTGACTATTTTTGCTCGAATTATTTCATAATTGAATAGATACAATGCTTTCCTGATATTTTCAAATATCAGAGCATTATTTACTACCAAAAAATTTAGGTGAGGTTTGGAAAGAGGTGGTGTTAGAAAAGTAGAGAAAAGTACGTGGCGGACCACGCACAGTGAAGGGCGGAATTCGGAATTGTTTAATGAATATATTTTATACATAATGAGGAAGGCTTATTTGTTTATTGGCAATCAAATAATGCCAAATTGTTTCGTTAAGCAGGACATAAAGAAATTATAATTGCTTGTTGAAACAACAAATTCCTAGGTGAGCTAGTATGTCTCCGAGTCTCCAGCAGTTCTAAAACAATCAAAAGTTATGGGCGTGACCATTGTTTTATGGCGACTGCCATGAAGAAGTACCACTTATTCTCGTGTTATACTGCCTTCTCGCGTTATACTGCCTTTGGTCGCAAATAATAATAATAATGATAATAATAATGATATTTATCGATCATTTCAGACAATAAAGTATAGGACAGGTCATAATAAAGAAAAGAAATGAAAAATTCAACGAAGCACTCTACTAAATTCAGCAAATATTGGACTTGACATCGTTATATTTTGAGTCATTATCTTCTAGATATTCCCTCACGGAGTAATAACATTTATTCAACAATAATTTTTCCACAGTTTTTTGAATTGGTTCGTATTCATAATTTTTGTAGAGACTGGCAAATGATTTAACATAAATTAAAGGTATTTCATTCAATTCACTTTTCTCCCTTATCCCTCCCTTAAAGGCTGCGGTGAAACTCTTGTTCAGCTGATTTGGGAAACTGGGTAATAAGTCTTGGTATTTATATCGACAGGTTGCTTGATGCATTTACCTGCCCCATGGCCAACAAAAAATCGTAGATGGTCGCAATCCTTAGGTCTGAATTATTATATTTTCTGACCACTTCTACAATATTCAAAGCCTCAATATATCCTGATGTTACAAAAAATGATAGTTGGGATCATTACTTCAAAGTATACATTTTCAACAAGTGGATTAATGAATTTCTTCCGACCGACACGCTTCCGCTAGGCCAAAAGTCAATGTTGCATTTCAATTTTTTTTCTACTATGTTAATACCTTGGACTTTCTAGGCGGATTATGTTGTACCACTCAAACGCATCTTGCTTTTTTTTTTTAAGCGCTCGTCCGTCCGTATACACGATAACTCTCGAACGGAACGACCTACAAATTTAAAATTTTTAGGGTAGGTTCGAATCTCGAATGCCGCGGTTGAGTATTGGGCAAAATTCGACCAGGGGTTCCGTAAATATGGCCGTTCGAAATTTTGTTATCCTGATTACTTCGAAACTACTGATTCGATCAATGTGAAGTTTTGCAATCAGATGGAGAATGGCGTGTTCAAGCTACATGCAAAATTTTGTCTAGATCGTATGACCAGAACCATAGAAACCATAGAAAATTATAACTTTGTACTGGAAAGGCCTAGGGACTAGAAATTGTCAGGATAGGTTTGATTCTCGAATGTCGCGGTCACGTTTATCAATGAGCAAAATGAGACTAAGGGTTCCGTAAATATGGTCGTTTGATATTCAGTTTTCTTGATAATTTCAAAACTAAGGATTCGATCGTGACGAAATTTTTGTCTTTCAATGGAGAATGATATATTCAAGCTACATTCTTCCCAGATCGCATGACTAGAACCATAGAAACCATAGAAAATTATAACTTTCGAACAGAAATTTTTAGGGTATGTTCGGATCGCACATTTCGCGGTCGCGTTCATCAATGAGCAAAATTAGACTGTCAAAATTTTTTGAATTTATTTCTAGAACTGAAAAATGCGAATCTACCTACCTAGGTGGATGAACGAGCGCTTAAAAGCTCCTGACTTCACGGCAGTGCTTTTCATAATTTTTTTCTGTGATTTATTTGGCACAAGATTCTGAACGCTTTGTTTTCTATATCAGACAGCTGCTAGCAACTAGGGTATTTTTGAGATATTCTACTTTCATGTGCTTAATAATTTATTATCAATAAATGTTCAACCTTATAGTTTATGATACGATGAAAATTTCTATCTGACCGTTTGTTTGTTGATCCTGATCGATCTATAGTGATAACATATTTTTTACTGTGGAATTGCTTTTCCGTAAGACCTTGCGAATTCATAATACTCTATTATGTAATCCATAAGGAATATTTCAATCAATTCAATTCAATTTCCTCATATTTTACCTCTCGAAAACTTTTCTTGAAAAACATCAATTTCAATATCAAAATGAATTGGTTTCCTTCTGTTACATTCTCAAATATTTGATGTCCTCCTGTAGGTGGAAATATTTTTCAGAATAGATTAAATAGTTCTAGAGTTTCGCACCTACATAGATAGACCAGGCAATAGATAGATAGATAGATAGATTTTTTCGTGACAAAAATCGTAGAAGATAACCCCGAGAGGGGGGGTGCGTGGGGGTGATCCGTGGATGTTTAGTGATATGTTTTCGACTCGCAAATATTATTACTTTTCTTGTAATTTCGAAAAAACACCACAAAAACAGTGTTTTTTCTGTTTTTTGCTTGAAGAACATGAACCATTGGAGCGATGCTGACACTTTCAACAACAAAATGGTGGAAGATGAAAAGACGAAGAGAATAAGTGCTAGTGCAACTCAATCTAGTCATTATTACCGTAGAAAAGTAGGAAAAACCCTAAAAATCAGCGTTTTTGAAAAAATTCAAATCTCGGCCATTTCAGAAGTTGTAGCGCTGGTTTTTCGGGTGAAAGTAGTGGTTGATAGGTACTTTGGGTGTGCACAACCAGAACGTTGTCGGATAAACAGTTTTCGCGTAATTGCGATTTGAATTATTTTTACTATTTTCCGGAAGAGCTGGATGAGTCGGAAGTTGTCCGATTTGAATTCACAAAATGGAATCTGAAAGTAGAAGTATAGTAGGTACTACAAAACGTTCACCTTGATTTTTCGTTAAAATGTTGCAGAATAGGTGAAAAAGCGAACATGACCAAAACCAGCCGAACGCTCGATTGGAGTCGAGTAGAGGGGGTATGAATGTAAATATTCGCGCCCGGTCGCAGCGCGTTTTTCCTTTCCATGCGTCGTCCGGCTACCCCGACTTTCCGTCACAGATGGAGCACTGGGGGGCCGGTTTTGGTCATGTTTCCACTTATTTTTCGCCTATTTTGCAACTTTTTAACGAAATATCAAGGTTGCAGTTTTGTAGAACTATACTTCTACATTCGAAATCCGTTTTGTAAATTAAAATCGGATAACTTCCGACGCATCCAGTCCTTTTGGAAAATAGTGCCTAAAATATTTCGAATCACAATTTCGCGAGAACTATTTATAAGACAACGTCCTGGTTGAGCACACTCAAAGTACCTATCAACCAGTACTCTCACCCAGAAAACCAGCGCTAGAATTTCTGAAATGGCCGAGATATGAATTTTTTTTTTAAAGCAGATTTTCAGGGTTTTTCCGGATTTTCTACGGTAACAATGACCCGATTGAGTTGATTCACCATTCTGTTGTTGAAAGTGTCAGTACGCTCTATTGGTTCAGACTTTACAAGCAAAAAACTGAAAAAACACCATTTTTGTGGTGTTTTTTCGAAATTACAAAAAAAGTAATAATATTTGCGAGTCGAAAACATATCACAAAACATCCACGGACCACCCCACGTACCACCACACTTGCAGATTTCTTCTACGATGTTTGTGACAGAATGACCCTTTATCTGCTCTATTGCCTGGTCTAAGAAACAAACAAATAATTCTGTTACATGATATTTTTAAATTTCTCGATTTCTTTCATCCGGAAGAAACAATTCCTGATACGACTATCGATTTTTAGGGCTTTTGAAATACTATGGACCAAACCATCCCGACCGAAGCGATTGCTTAACTGTCGCTAATTGTTTGAAAGCAATTATAGATCCAGTACCTGAAATTCTTGAGGAGTCCGAGAATATTTCGTCATTATGCGAACTACAGAAAGATGTGATTGGATTCGACAATCTTTATCAATCAGGAAGAAAGTTCATAAGGCAGGGATGTTTGCTGAAACATTCAAGAAAAGGTTACCAACAAAGAATGTTTTTCTTGGTAGGTTGAAACGAATTTTTTTTTATATTTGAAAATAAGAGTATTCAGTTATTGTCTTTCAGTTTTCCGATATTCTACTCTATACGTCTCGTTGTCAAGCAACACTGCAATTTAAAGTACATGGTCACATGCCTCTCCGAGGCGTGCTCATAGAAGAACCAGAAGGGGAATTATCGAACTTTGGATTCATCATATACGGTAAGTATTTCTCAATATCATAAAGTTAAGAGACCATAATAATGAATTCCCACCGGAGAAATCCCCGAAACCTGAATGATTCCTGCAAATGCAACCTGAATGGAAGAAAGGACTGTAACTGAACATACCCTTAATTTGTGTTTCGTGTGCTGTCATCAAATGACTTAGTATTCATCAATACATTGCACAACTAGATTTTCACTATCTGAGGGTTCACTCAACCACGACACTTGTTTCGCCATACAATGGCATAATCAAGTAGGTAAGGTTGAAGTATTTGTAAGTGGAAATCTTGTTGTATATTAATGTATTGGATAATACTAAGCAATTCTGGATTTCCATCAAGAATATATTCAAGGTCGTAAAATGAGGCGCTGTGGTGAAAAATACAAAGATAGATTCAATGTATTCACAGAAAAATATGTTGAAATTACAGTATCAATGATGGCCACATGCCGCACAACTCCGATACTCTACAATACCAATCAGTGACAAATTCAAATTTGAGTTATATTTCAACATATGCGAAAATAAAATGCAAATTCCTTTTTATTCTTCAGGAGGAAGTAGATCATTGATTGTTGCGGCAAACTCTCATGATGATAAACAACGGTGGAAAACAGACCTTAGGACAGCTATCCAAGAAGCTAAAGACAAAAGTGACACGAAAACAACCTATCTTAGTTTGAAAAGTTATAGTAAGTACCATCTAAAATGCATGTGTTAATTTTGAATGAGAAGTCATTATTTGAAGGAAGCGATTTTCTGCTTCGTGCGATCTATCTGATCTGATTCACTATAAATTCCTATGTTCAACTTCAATTTACCACTACCTACTCTTTCTCCAAGCCTATAGCACTATTTCTAATTATAGCGGACGATAATCATAGATAGAGACTATTTTCATCCCTTCAAAAATGAAATAAACATGTTCAGTTTCATGGAAATCGTCAAAATTCAAAAACATGTGATTTCCTCTAAACTGAAAATAACGTGTTTTTTGTCACTTTTGCATCTGCTTCTCAGGCGCAAATGAAGATAGTCACCCTTCTTTTTAATTTTCCTGAAAGAGTTTGTTACATCCAACCAACTTTTCTGACGAACTACCAAACACAGAATACACATTCACAAAGTGAATATCGTGAGTAGTTCCAGAGAAACGGGTACATAAAAAAATTACGAAAAGCACTGCCGTGAAGGCAGGAGCTTTTGAGCGCTCGTACATGCACCTTGTAGGTAGATTCGCATTTTCCAGTTTTAGAAATCAATTGAAGGAATTTTTGACAGCTGTCAAAAAAATTCTGAAAGTTAGGCGAAACTCCAGACTTCATGTCAGTGCTTCAGCTGATCAATTTTTTTTCGATAATTCGCTAGAATTTTCTACGGTATCTTCGGTATATTCACTGGTTTGAATAGTTTACTAGGAAAGAGTGCCGATGCTGAAGGGAGATGCTATCTCACTCTTAGGCATACGCTCTTATGAGAGAATAGCGATTTCCAGGTAAAAACCAGGTGAAAAGGGATTTTGTCGTATACATTTTTAATTTATTTCGGAATAATTTGATGTAGTCATTAAAAAACTGATATGTATTTCAATAACTTTCAAGATTGAAACAACTTTGATTTTTTCAAATTGAATTCATTTTTACCAAAACAACTATAAATCTATTAAAAATTATCAAATAAAATAAAATAATCTTGCGGAAGCAAATTCATTTATTTCATTCAACTTTTATACTTGAACTATGTAGTTTTATGCAATTTATGCCGTATTGTTGCCTTATCACCTGACAATTCAATTGTTTTATTTTTTGCATGTGTTTCGATACGTATATTATTTGCATATATGTACTGGTGATATACTCAATATCTTGCACTTCATGCAGATCTTCGTGTTTCCTGTATATCAACAATAGGATGAGGGTGTTGAAATATTTTTGCTATTTTAGTCACAAAATGTTGCAAAACTGAAATTGAAATTCTCACAAACAGATAAAAAACTGAATAATCAAATACACCGATAATATTAATCGTTCACTTCAATGAGTAAGACAGAGACAACTAACCACCTTTAGCATCTGACCTTGTCGGCTCGCATTTCACTGTACAACAACGCATGCGTGCTCCTTTTTTTTTTAACAGTTCAGTGGCTAGTAGTGTATACATTTTTTATAACTTTTTGTCTGAAATTTCTATTCTCAATATCTGTTCCTGATTGGTCGGTACAACAGCGCTATAATTTCCTCTGAATGAATTCCATGATGACCATCTCGTTGGTTGCTCACTCACCTCATCTAAGCAGTGCTTGATGTACTAACTCGACAGGACCAATTAATATTTCCTATTGTAAATTAGTGGAGATGAAAAATTATCGGACACTACCCCTAATTCAGTGCAGCCCAAAATAAAAACTAAAAAACATTTTGTTTGATATTATTTATTTCCGCAGGCTCATCCGATGAGCTGTTAGATCAGTGTGGTAATGATGTAGGCACTCAAACCAAGCCAACAGCCCAAAGAAGTAGTACGACAGTACATGTGTGCTGGCATCGCAGTACTAGTACAGGAATGAGGGATAAACTTCTAGTAGTTGAAGTGAGTATGATCTCGGTTGCGCTTGTTTAAATTTCTCCTTTTAATATCGGATTCCCATTCTAAATTTGTAAATTGCTAAAATATCGTCTCAAATAATGAACCCTAATGGACATTTCACCATGATTACAGTACATCACCCCAAAAATTTCACTTATATTAGGACTTCACATAAACTCTTATCGGGCTGACTGATCACTGATAGGCCATAACGTGGGATTAGTTGGTATTCGTTCGGTAATTTATCGGGTCAGCCCAAGTAGATCAATTTCTGGAAGAATTTTCGAAGATTCTCCTGAATTTTTTCATCATCTTTATCATGAAAAAATGGTTAATTAGACACAATTTATAAATCTTCATTTCGAAAGTATTCAACTATCTTTTGTAGGTTATAAATTATGTTACATATAATAAATTGAGGTTATAAAATCAAGTCAATAATCCAATTGTTGGGAATGTGATCCTGAAAAAGTTCACTTTGACAGCACTTTGACTTCGAACTGAAAACAGCTGATAGTGAACCAGATCAGGATCATCAGTGTTTCCGAAAAGCCCTAGTAACAAACAAACGAGTTAATAGAGCTCAACAGAAACTCTGTTATGCGGGTTAACACGATCGGCGTTTTAATGAAGCCCTAATATCTCTTCAAGTGAGGTAAAATCATGAAATTTCTCAACTCGAAACATTTAATGGGTATCATATAATGTACCGAAGGAATTTTTTTTAGTTATCCCCGAAAGCTTCACCCTTCTGTACTTTCTATTCAACAGAATGCAGTCATAACAAACACAACTTTCATTTGAAGCATTTTTTTCATAGGCAAAAATAACGATTATAAGGATTGAGTAGTTTATGATAAACAAACCTGTACAGATGTTTTTGCGTCCGTCAAAATAATAATTATGGCTTTCCAAATCGAAGACGCATTCGAACGCTTGTAATGCATTGTATGCATTACTCTAGAAATCCATGAATATTTATTTGAAGAACTTTTCATTTTTCAGAATCAGTTGTCTGGTTTTCTGTTGAGGAAATTCAAAAGTAGTAATGGTTGGCAGAAACTTTGGGTTGTTTTCACCAATTTCTGCTTGTTCTTCTACAAGGGTTGTTTCGACGAATTTCCTCTTGCCTCTTTGCCACTTTTGGGTTATACTATTGGGCTGCCTACTGTCGAAGATGCAATTTATAAAGACTTCGTTTTCAAGCTGCAGTACAAGAATCACGTGTATTTCTTCAGATCAGAGTCAGAATACACATTTAAAAGGTTAGTATGCTCGAAACTGATTCAAATTTATTATTTTCTGAGAAAAAGTACTGCTATAAAATCGGCCTTCACTTAATTCTCCAATTTTATATTTCAAATTTAAATGGATCGATCTATTGAATAAATGGATGATTTTTAATTTCAAGCGGAAACTGACATATTTGTCAAATTACTCCGGTAAATGTATACCCTTACCCTCAGATTGGGGCTATAATATTGGTAGAGTTATTACAAAAAAAAAAACAAATTTTCCATCCGTTCGGAAATTAAGGTTGACATTGAACTGAAATTAGCTGTTAGAGAACCTGATAAACCGAAACCGGTTTAGGATCAGTATTTACTTGAAGCCCTGTGATCCTACTCTATAAAATCAATTAACACAGAGATCCATAGTTGTGCGACTTGAACTTGAAACAAATAAGCTTTTTGTATATAGTTCTGAAACAATGTTTTCATTTGAAAGATGTAATTGTATGATATAGTTTGAAACTCATACGAAATGATAATAGCAGTGTGATCATTAGAGTTTACGATAAATTCGACTTCATTATGTCTTTAAATCATCACGATAGCTTCAAAAACATGGTAGTTTTGATAATTCGATCAAAATGAAAAATCGATAGCCAGTTTTCAATTTCTTTCATTTCTCGTCTCGATTACTTCCGGATATCCTAGGGCTAGACATCGAATTTGGACCACTTGCTACATACACCCATTTGTGGATCTCGAGATAAAATATTGAATAATTGAAGTTACAGTAACATGCTTGTTAAATTCCGATTAGTTTATTGGAGAAAGAATAAAAATGCTGAATGTAAATTTGCTTCATTATCAAGTCTGGAAAAATCATGATTATAAACTTGAACATAAGCCAATGCAGATTATTTAGGGTTTTGATAAATCCACCCTCCATTTTCCCTTTTTCAAGTAGGTGGAGGTGTAATATCCTCGAAGTCAAGCGAACATTTAAAATTTGTAAAATCCAAAAATCAAAGTAGGATATGCGGGGAGTTTTGGAAAATTGATTTATTTTGATGAGTTCTCGACCTTTTGTCGAGAAAAGACTGAAAACGCCCCATCAAGATGAACTATATTGAAATATTTTTTCAGGTGGATGGAAGTTATCAGTAATATTACTGAGAATGGCCTAAAAAACAAATTCATACAGGTAGCTGACGAGGATTCTATAGAAATTTTACCAGAAAAATGAAATGGAACCATAACATCTTTTTGCTTTTTCTAATTCGAATGTATTATATACTAGAATTCAACTGACACTCTAAATTAGCAATTTTATCTTTACACCATTTCTGGAAAAGTGGAATATTTCACTTTGTATTTCTAATAATATACATATTGCAGGTATAATTATCAGAGTATTATATCATATTCAGTATTAATGAAGGATAAAGACTGTTGAACTCATTCCTGCATGCAATTTATAAGTGCCTTATTCCAATATTTAAATGTTATTTAATGATTTTATATAATTTTACCTACCTTCATAGGCAACTTCTACTTAAAAATTAATACTTCTTCCATTGAAATTTTCAGCCGAAATTTCGGGGAAACGATATGAAATTATCAATGTGCATACAACTTTAACAAAGGGTTATTTTCATACCATGAATTTTATATGAAAGTTATTTAATTAAATATATGAACTAAAAAAAAATCATCAACATTGTTTTATCATTTTTCCATTTAGCCTATATTCCTCGGAGGAATGAGTATAAATACTCAAGAACTGAAGGAACTGATGGAAAGAATTGTAGACATTTCCCGCCAGATGTCGCGGATCTTTACATTGTATCGATACGCGCCTTCTGACTGGTAATATAAGTTCTGCATTTCATGTTTGTCGTCATCGTCGACTGAGTTATGCGGTAATGATGACGGCTAAAATGCTAGAAACTAGTCTACCTGCTACTCTTGTCGATCGATGGCAAGTTCCATTCAGTTCACTTCTTGATTTGGGTTTGCACCAATCCATTCATTAAATTAATCATGGTGGCCTAACTTTAACGGCGAGAAATTTTTCTATTTATATTATTATTGTTATTATCATACAATTGATTAGCGTTTAGGCGAAGCCAATAAAATAAAGAAAAAACATTAATTTCTGTATTCGAGACAATAAAAAAAAAAATGATTGTAGAATTTAAACAATAAAACAATTGAAAAACACTATCCCAGGCCAAACCATCGATTGTACGATTGCTCGAATGCGTTCAACGAACCAGAACCGACAGCATTCTCAGGCAACGGTTCCAAGTGCCAAACACGGTTGGACAGGAAGTGCGAGTAGGCGTGGCCTACCATGAAGTTTGACGTTTCAAGTCCCTTGTTTAGAAAAATGTACGATATTCAAGATCAGGGCTTGTGCCTCATAGGGCCGGTTTCACAACGTCTGGTTATTCTTCGGGAAACTTGACCAAACACTATTCGGGTTAATGTTTCGGTAAGGAAGAATATTAACGGTACATTAGCCATTGGTCAGTGCCAAACCAGCAATTGTGAAACACTTTCCTATGGTTAAAGTCTTAACTTCAGGTTAAGTATTGGTAACCAGACATTGTGAAACCAGCCCATAGCAGTTAAAGATTCGTGGTTCTTCGAGAATCCCAACTTGCGTAAATCCTCAAGATGGGACGGAAAATAAGCCTTGTCCACTCCTTGGAGGACACCTTGATTTTGGTCATCTCATCGATTTTGGCCATTTCCGAACATTATTTTACAATACTTCCAGACAGGCTAGAAGGCCTAAATGGATATTGTTCTCGAAGCCAAAAATATGACATCCACTATCAATCACCGAGTTGCTCATGCTACTGAGTTCATCTGGGTTATACCAAGTAAAGTGTAAGTATCGAGATGATATTCTGCAATCTAATGGAAAATGAGGTGTTCAAGCTACATGCAAAATTGTTCAGCTCGCATCACCAGAACCATAGAAACCATAGAAAATTGTAACTTTTGAACGCCTAGGGACTTGAAATTTTCAGAATAGGTGTGGATCTCGATTGTCGTGATCACTTTCATCTATGAGCAAAATTATACCAGGGGTTCCGTAAATATGGTCGTTTGAAATTTAGTTTTCTTGATCATTTCCAAACTACAGATTCGATCGTGACGAAATTCTGTATACTAATGGAGAGTGATATATTCAAGGTACATTTCTCTAGATCGCATGACCAGAACCATAGAAAATCATAACTTTCGAACGGAAAGGCCTATGGACTTGAAATTTCCAGGGTGGGTTTGGATCGCGAATTTCACGGTCACGCTCATCAATGAGCAAAATAAGACTAGGGGTTCCGTAAATATGGCCGTTCAAACTATTTTTTTCCTGATAGTTTCGAAACTACTGATCGGATTGGAATGAATGTTTTGCACCTAGCTGAGGAATAATGTTCTCAGACTACGTGCAAAATTTTGTCCAGATCGCATCACCAAGACCATAGATACCGTAGAAAATTCTAGCGAATTATCGAATGAAAATTGATCCGCTGAAGCACTGACATGAAGTCTGGAATTTCGCCTAAGTTTCAGAATTTTTTTGACAGCTGTCGAAAATTCCTTCAATTGATTTCTAAAACTGGAAAATGCGAATCCACCTACAAGGTGCATGTACGAGCGCTCAAAAGCTCCTGCCTTCACGGCAGTGCTTTTCTAATTTTTATTATACCGCGCAGGAATCTATCATGTGCTTAGGTAGTAGGTAGAAAGAATAATTCCTCTCTGGTCGCAAGTGCTTTCGTTAAAATTGAATTGAGGGCCTGAAGCGAACAAGGTAGATAATTCAGTCGGTTCGTTCCAGATCTTCGAGTCCAAAAAGTGTTCCAGTCTTCAGTGCTTGCGCGAGAATAAGTTATTCTAGTGAATTCGTTATACCAGCTATTGTGCCAAGTGTGAGTACCGTTTTATATTTAAGTATTCTAATACTTTATCATTTCCATAAACGCTTTGGTTATTCTTTTATCTATATTTGATACTTTATAATTTTGTTCACGTCTTGTTTAATCGTTCTTTTATGTATTCTAATACTTTATCATTTTCATAAACGCTTTGGTTATTCTCTCATCTATATTTGATACTTTATAATTTTTGTTCACGTCTTGTTTAATCGTTCTTTTATTTATTCTAATACTTTATCATTTTCATAAACGCTTTGGTTATTCTTTTATCTATATTTGATACTTTATAATTTTTGTTTACGTCTTGTTTAATCGTTCTTTTATTTATTCTAATACTTTATCATTTTCATAAACGCTTTGGTTATTCTTTCATCTATATTTGATACTTTATAATTTTGTTCACGTCTTGTTTAATAGTTCTTTTATGTATTCTAATACTTTATCATTTTCATAAACGCTTTGGTTATTCTTTTATCTATATTAGATACTTTATAATTTTTGTTGACGTCTTGTTTAATCGTTCTTTTATTCATTCTAATACTTCATAATTTTATGAACGCCTTGGTTATCCTTTTATCTATATTTGATATTTCATAATTTTTGCTCACGTCTTGTTTAATCTTTCGTTTATTTATTTCGATACTTCATCTGGTTTATTAACGCCTTGTTTATTCTTGATTTATTTTGATGTTACCATTTTTAGCCACTACCCATTTATTATTTATATTCTTTATTCAGTCGTATTTGTTCGTATCCACAAGATATTATTTTACTTCTCGTAGTTAGTTAAGTTTATTCAATATTATTAAATGATTTCAACTGACCATGTGTATTATATTCTTGCTTCACACGCGAATGTGCCATTATCAATTATCAGTGACCAATGGTAGAGCCTCACCTGGTTGAGAACTTTAGATTAGTGGTACTTTTAACTCATCATTATAGATTATCAATAATCCTGGATGGGATTACTTCGCAGGGAGACAACTATCGCAGACTAATTAATTAATAATTTCTCTCCCACTAATTACGTTCCGCAGCTAGCTATCATCTTTATCATCATACTTTTAATTTATTCTTCGAAGGGGACTGTACTCATTGGCTCTCCCCCATCGTGGGAGAAGGGTTTGTTCTCTTTGAATATATCCCCAACGTGCTTCAAAGGAGACGGTTCTCTTTGGCCCTCTCCTCACCGCTGGACACCAATCGTCTAATAATAGTTGTTTTCCTGACAAGTTTCCTCACATCACGGAAAAGTCATATCAGCACCATTTAAGGTGAAGGAGTTATTAGTGCAGCATTTAATTTACTCAACCATTTTTTTGAATATCATATGGGAGGATCCTCACCAGTCAACTCATTTTTGAATATTCTTTACTAGTGACTTAACGGTATACGCACGAGAAAAGGAGGGAGGTCGTTTTGTTTTTCCTCCCTACCTTTTCGGCACTCTGAAATAAACTTGTTTTCTTGTTTCGAGTGCTAAAAATATGTGTTTTTAAATTTCCTATTTTCCCGTCATTCTCTTCTATTGAATCAAGCGTAATTTGGGTTACATACTTACATACACAACGTAGAGTCCTTTTAAAACCACTATACGATCACGATCTTGGCCAAAGATTATCTAGAGTAATAGTTAAAAAGAACGCCTGTAAGGTAGAGTTCTAGTCCTTTACGGTTTTCAATAGAAAACTGTTATGTCGGTAAGAGTTAATCATTACAAAAGTACCAGTACAGTACAGAACCTACCCTGAAAATTTCAAGACCCTAGGCCTTTCCGTTCGAAAGTTATAATTTTCTATGGTTTCTATAGTTCTGGTCATGCGATCTAGACAAAATTTTGTGAGTATCTTGAACACGATATTTTCTATCTGAGTGCAAAATTTCATCTCAGTCGAATGTTAAGTTTCGGAGTAATCAGAAAAACAAAACTTCGAACGGCCATATTCATGGAACCCCTGGTGGAATTCTGCCCATTAACGAACTCAACCTCGGCATTTGGGAACAGAACCCGCACTGAAAATTTCAAGTCTCTAGGACGTTCTGTTTGAGAGTTATCGTGTATACGGCACATTTTCAGCTCAAAATTCGATAAATACAGACATCGTGACGAAATGATATATATAGTCCATTTAAGAATTATTGACATCGAAGCAGGCCATGAACGTCCAGTCGTGGCTTTATTTCTAGTTACAAAAAAGTTACTAAATTTCATCATAGAAATAAAACATAAATATAACCTAGAAAAGTGTTGATTATACGAATATGAGAATTCAGGTTTGAAAGCGCAAAAATATCGTGGAATGCTTTCATATGAAATTATCTGAACTTATCGTTCTTATAAAAGTCAACCATGGAAAATTGAAGATCATTCAAATAAATATTTATTTTCACTCAGGACCATGCAATATTTATTGGTATTGGAAATCTTGCAAAATTCTAACCATATAACTATAAGAGTACCATTTTATGTCAGGATTCAAGAAGGATAATTAATGGAATTCTAGCAGGTAGCTAGTGGTGCAACAGAAAAAAAATTTTGGATACTTCGCAAGTACAGGGCCAAAAGAATGGATTGGAAAAAACGTTATAATGTATTAAGAAATAAGAGAGAAACAAAAATTGAGAATCTATGTAGTACATGAAGAATTTTGACATGAAATTTGTACTGTTACTATCAATATATGAACCAATTTGTGAATTATCAAGTGCTGGGTGTGGAATACTTTGAGAAAGTCAATTTTTATTTCCATTTATCATAACTGTCCATGAATTCTTGTAAATATTATAATTGATGAGCAATTTTACAATTATTCAGTATACTTCTGAATTGTGAACAATATAGCATAGCATGTGTTCAATGTCAGTATTAGCAGAGGGAATTTGAACATGGTCCATACATTATAAGTATAATACCTAAATAAACTTAAAATATCTACGAATGAAACAACAGCAAAGATAAAAATCTCATTGAAAACTTTGTTCCACGTGTAAGTATAGTGATTTGAATGTGTTTATTGAATAAGCTGACATAATCCTATTGACAGGCATCCTTTTCCAGGGTAGGTTTCAATTTTTCAATAACCCATTTATGAAATAATTCACCATTCATAGTTTTATGGTAATCCTTATCATTAATACCACTGTCAAGAATCAGATCAGATCCAGGTAAAAATCCATCAATTGTTCCAGCATTCAAAATATTGTACCTTCTACCTTTACTCTTGAATATACTAGTCATATCTTCTGGATTACTTTCTAGTGTCCACTGACGAATTTGAATACCGTTTTCGAATATCCAAGTTTCATCTAGATAAATGAATTTTACGTTTTGTTCCATGTATTCTCGGTATTTGCCACAAAATCGTACTCTATTTATTATATTTTTCTGTTTATCAATAAGAATCAACTTTTTTGTATTTGTATCCAATTTTTTTTATGATATAATATAATGTTGACTTCGATCGATTGAAATTTAGGTAATTTTTGGCCAGTTCAAAAAGGATATCTAAACTGATGTATTCATTGTTTTTAATTCTAGCAAAGCCATTCAATGTTTCTTAGAAGGAATAATCATATTGCACAGGTTTTCTTCCACTGCTAGGCCAGGCTTTAATAACATGCTAATAATCTACAGACAGTGCTTGGAGAAATCTGAAAATTTAAGAGACATTGATCAATCAGAATACACTTTGAGTAGGTGAATAACAGTTCACCTTAAACACTAGCGAAACTCGCTAGCGGAAATATATGCTGAATCTTTGAAAAACTCGAAGTAACACTGATAAACTGAATGGCGTTCTCTTGTTGTAAGACGCGAAGTATCCTGATTAATTCCAGCCATTTCAATAGCACAAGACAAAAAATACTCAAATTCAGAGCTAAGAGCTAATTTTCATAATTATTCCCCAATATCTCGATAAAATCATCAAAGCAAGGTTATGTTATTTTAGTGGTATTCCTTTGCCAACCTGAATTCAGCAACCCAAAATATTACTGAATAGTCTATTACCAACTTAAATTCGATTTTCCACAGCCTACCGAGATGTCAATAATTCTTAAACGGAGTATATATCTCTTGTTTGAAAAGTGCTTCTGCCTATGTTTCTTTTCCCTAAAGTTACCAGAGCAGACCTATTGAGCAGACAGAAAATACATTTTCGGGTAAATAAGTCTGCTCTCCACCAATTAAAAATTGAATTTAATAAATGTAATTCAAAACTTATTCAGTCATAGAACCTGATGCACTTAAAATATTCCCATTTAAAATTTGGCGGAAGGATATACTTTGAATGAAACTCCCTCCATTTGATAGTACAAATTTATTCAGAATTCAATAGAAATTTTTTCGATATAAATATTTTATAATCGATGTAATCAAATTCAATCGTTAATAATAATCTGTTCAAAGAAATATTTTGACCTAATGGTGAACTACTCAATGAACAGAGAAATTTCCTTAAAACAAATGAATATCACGATCTGACTGAGAGCTTCTGATCAAATATGCACCGTAGATCAATAAAGAATTGTTTCACCCAACAATCAAAAAAAGCAAATGGTTTTAAAAAATGTTTTCATCGATAATAAAGGGCTTGCTCGTATATTATTAATTAATTTCATCAAGATTCAATTATTTTCCTTCGAAAGGTAATTTCACGGAAATGAGAAGGTGGGTGAAACAACGACATATAATTTGAGGAAGTAAAATTTTGAATTTTATAGTTTTTGAAGTCGGACAGTTGAATTAATTAGGTTTAGATGAGAAACTGTACACTGCATGAGTAGAATAAAATCTATAACATCTCCAGAATAATATATTATTCGAATATCGAAGTCATGAAAAATTGAATAATCTCGAATAGTTGATTACTCTAACAATTAACATAAATATTTATTGATAAAATAAATAACAAACAATTTCAAACTCACATCTATAACTCAGAGAAAGGTGGAGAGTACGAAAAAACATTTAATCAGCGAATGAAGTATTTTATGATATGATTGATTTTTATAGATTTTGTACCACCCGTCTCTAGTTCCTTCGAAGTCTCTTTTTCTGAGTATGTAGATGTTAGAGAACAGTATAAAATCTGAAAAACTCCAACAGCAAAATTACTCCAACACTTTTCTGACAAAAATTATACGAAATGAGAAACAACATCAGATCTTGCAGAATAGGATAATAATTTCCTTACGCAAAGAGGTAAATGTACACAATAACATCAAAAGATCACGCATGACCTTGCGTTGTAGTAAAGTGTAAAAATATGTCTTAAAAATATATTACTAATAGGCCAAAGATCAGTAGATAATCCAGAAATATATTATCAAATGTAGTAGAAATATTGTTATATCCAAAAGAGTAGTGAAAGTGAATGCTTTCACGGTGTTGGCGATAATTCCTTTTGTAAAATGTACACCCTTAACATGTGGAGTTGTCCTCAGAATTTGTTTCCATGCATACTTTCAGAAAGAAAACATTTTGGATTTAGAAATAAGATCATATCTGCTCTAATAGGATACCAATCTCAACAAAGGCACTCATTTTAAATTACGAGTTATCGAAATACATTACCGCGATTATCTATCTATCAAAAATCAAGGATAATCAGTTTAAAGTCGTCACATGATATGTCATCGCTGGTATAGATTTACAGAAAAATTGCGGAGTGGAATTTCACTAAAAATGTATACGAATCCGACACAAATGGAATGATGCGATTTTTTTATCCACAATTTATTATGTTTTGTTTTGATAGAATTTTCAATTTCTTCCACAATGAGCCAAATTCATACCGGGACATAAAACATAACATAAAAATGGGAATTTTTAAACAAATTGAATGTTTATCGAATATGTTTATTCCATTGGATATTTCCGTAGCTTATGTTTTTATTTCCCTCTATAAATTTGACTATACTAAGTTAAGGTTTTTAGCCTGGCAAAGAGATCACTCAAAAAGGCTGCTTTCACAAATAGCTATAAGAAAAGACTGATAAACAGGCACAGGAACGGCATAGTAAAAATAACTAATACCTAAGTTTGCCTCAAAAGAATGCTTCAGATAATTATTTTTGAATATTAATGATTTCATATTTCAGAATAGTTGAGGCATATTCATAAAAGATATCTTGAAAAAGATTATTTCTGATTTATCTACCATTAAAACTTTTCATAATAATATAAATTTCAAATTCATCTAGTAATAATATTATGTTATAAAAGAGCGCCTGCTGTTGACGCCGAACCTGTACTATGTCAGCAACTTGATAAACATGATGGCAAGACATACATTGACAAAAAGGACCAAAATTAATAGCTGTTGTCGATAAATCCAATCCTGAAACATAAAAATCATATTCAATTTGTGCTTGAATTAGAAAGAGTTGTACAAGGCAAGGGTGGATTTATGGTGAAGAACTACTATTCCCCTTTCAAACGAGTATGAAACCAATGCTTTTCTATATGTAAACCAAAATCAGAAGGAATAAATAATTAAAATGAAAATTTGGAATTTAATAGAAAGCTGTTTTTTTTTTGCGAAACTGCCGAGAAAGAGTATTGAAGTTGGATTTTGTTTGAAATATTAAATTTGCGAGTGAATTGAAATTGAAGTGCAAACATGAAGACATACTTAGGCTAGATAGCCACAACAAGTTGTTGGATCTGAAGAGCCTAAACGGAGAAAACGAATCAGGGCAGGAGTTCCCCATTGATGTGATTGTTCAGTGTTCCTCCTTGAATATTATGGAGGATCTTTTCCATTGTATTGTATGGTATTCGTCCCAAGAGTGCTAAGCCTTCTCAAATTTTTTTCTTTCTTCTAGTCATGTTAATGGTCTTGAGAGTCATAAGAAAAAACGAATAATGGAAAATATATAAAGAGAGTATATTTTTTAACGAAATAAAGGCTCTTTTGACATTTTTTCAACGTTCCCAACTTTATTCCATATTTTATAAAATACGCTTTAAACATCACTTTATGAAAGTATTCAAGAACTCAAAAAGGAAATATCACTATTATTATTATTATCACTAGTAAACCAATAGATCCACATAGTAGGTAGATGGTAGATCCACATAATATCTGGGGTCGGTATGGCTCGGTTAGCCGGAACTACGACCACATGGATCTTTAGTTCTCTACCCTACTCATTCATGCAAGTCCAAGAAGGCCGTCAATGGTGTTGATAAAACCGACGAAGTCCTTGGAAGCCTTGGTTGTCACCGCGCGAGTATCTAGGACTGGCTTTCCCATATGAATTGTTCTTAGGTCAGAAAATTCTAGATATTGGAATACCATGTGTTAAGCTGTTTTTGCGTCTGATCCACAGAGACTGCAAATCTCATCTGCCGACTTTCCCATGCGGAACAAAAGGTATTTGTACCGTCAGTGACCTGTCAGCAGGCCCACCATAACCCGAAGCTCAGCTCGTGGCAGCTTCAGGAGCTTTCTGGTATAGGTCGCTGAAAGCACCACGAATTTCTTAGCCCAAAGAAATTCAGCAGTGTTCCTCCAGGGGGTTTCTCTGTTATCCAACTCCCATTGTTGGACCGTTGCCTTAATGTTAACCTTGATGTAGACAGCCAGTGTAGAATAGGCTCAGGGCTTTATGAATCCCCAATTTAGGTCCGTATACCCCGAATGCTGTGCGTCTCTCCGATTTTGATCCATCAGTATACCATATGCACGACTTATTGTCCAAACTATTAACGAAATTTATTTCACCAATGACCCTTTCAAAGGGCTATTCGATATCGAAGATAACAGATATCACATTCGATGGTTTTGCCGGGAGGTTTGAGTCTAGTTGATTCAATATCCTCATATGTTCAACCCAGTTACCAGGTAGGAGATTGAGGGATATTCTTATTGCTGCCAGCAGGCTACATTTCCTCAGAAGTAGGTGTAAGGGAGTCAGATCTAGTATGAACTCAAGCGCTGCTGTAGAAATTGTGTACATAGCTCCCGTAACACCAATACAGGCCAGCCTCTGCAATTTCTGCATCCGGTTGCATGTGGTGAACTCTTCGGTTTTTGTCCACCATGCTAAGGACGCATAGGTGACAATGGGGCGTACTATTGCTGTGTATAACCACAGTACCGTTTTCGGTTTCATTCCCCATGTCTTTTCAAAGAGTCTTTTGTAGGTCCAAGGGCCGCCGTGGCTGTGGAAAGAGTTTTGCCTATGTGTTTTCTTCAGTTGAGTTTGCTGTCCAGGATAACACCTAGATATTTGCCCTTACTGGAGAAGTTCAGAGCCTGGCCGTTCAGGACCAGAGCTCTGAGGTTAAGATTCCTTCTTCTAGTGAACAGAATCAGTGTCTTCTTTGAGGGATTGACAATTAGTCCTGCTTCCTCACAAAACTTCAGAATTTCACTTAAATGCGAAGGTATGACCTGACGAACCCCCGAACTATTTTATGGAGTCTCTAATGACACATTTTGAGTATTCTGGAAGATTATTTATTCGAATTAAATAATTCTATTCTTGCAAACCATCAAACGATTTGTTGTTTCTCCATATATTGATAAAGATACCTCAAATAAATAATAAATAAATTGGGAGAGTGCCACATGACTTATCAAGAAGCTGGTGGCGAAGGAGCATTCGATCGAATTCTATCAAGTCTGAAATTAAACTTTTTCCTTACTATTTAAGTTAAACCGACATATTTTTCGTTATTTCAGATTTTTCTAGCAAACATAATTTCAGGATGGTTCGTTTCATGAAGAGCAAATTCATTGAACATACGCACCTTTACTTGAGGGCTGACCAACCATAATAGTGGATTTGCTTTAAGTCGTTCTTTTTCATCTATTTGCCTTCGAACTTCTTCTCGTCTGGCCGATCCTAACGCTGAGACTTCTTCTCTGCTCATTTTGTAAGTCGCTCTAGGAAGTTCTTGAACGTCCGGCAGTGATTTCTTCCTTGCTAGAGAAGACTGGGTCATCAAAATCTGAAAAAATAATATAAATATACGTATATGTTTTAATTTATTCATTCGCCAAGTTTGCGGAACAGTTTGGTTTCTGAATAATATTTGTCTGATTATCTGGCATTCAATGCATGTACTGAAACAATCAATCCGAAGAAAATTGTGCTTGACAATATGATAAGCAGGACAAAAACTCAATCCATGTAACCCCGGAGAACATCAAAATCATCATGAGCCTCATCAATACAGTGTAGCAATGGTGAATTCGGGGGGGCCACCGCTTCAATAGCGACCGTCCCCACTTCTCTGCAGGTCCACGGAAAGACTCAGTGACCCCCCAACTTCTGAGTGTTGCAAACATCTGAGTGATGGCGAAAATTAATACAAAAAATTATAAAAAGCACTGCCGTGAAGTCTAGAGCTTATGAGCGCTCTTTCTTGCACCTTGTAGGTAAATTCGCATTTTCCAGTTTTAGGAACCAATTGAAGAAATTATTGTCAGCTGTCAAGAAAAAAAATTCAAACTAAAGCGAAACCTCAGACTTCACATCAGTGCTAAGTGACCAATTTTGTTTTCGATAATTCGCTTGAATTATCTATGGCGTTAGAGATGCGATCTGGAAAAAATGTTGCACGTTGTTTGAATACATTATTCTTCATCTATGTTCATTCCAATCCCATCAGTAGTTTCGGAATTATCAGAAAAAAAATATTTTGAACGGCCATATTTACGGAACCCCTAATTTCGTCACGATCGAATCCGTAGTTTTGAAATTATGAAGAAAACTAAATTTCAAATGACCATATTTACGGAACCCCGAGTATAATTTTGCTCATTGATGATAGTGACCGCGACATTCGAGATCTTAACCTACCCTGAAAATTTCCAGTCCCTAGGCCTTTCTGTTCGAAAGTTATAATTTTCTATGGTTTCTATGGTTCTGGTCATGCGATCTAGACAAAATTTTACATGTCGCTTGAACACGTCATTCTCCAGCTGAGTGCAGAATTTCACCTCGTTCGAATAAGTAGTAATCAGGAGAACAAAATTTAGGGCGGCCATATTTACGGAACCCCCAGTGGCATTCTGCCCATTAACAGACTTAACCGCGGCATTCGAGATTGGAACCTACCCTGAACATTTCAAGTTTCTAGGTCGTTCCGTTCAAAAGTTATCGTGTATACGGATGGAGGGCCGGCAGGATGGACAGACAGACTCGAATTTTTCGACGGGTTCGTCATTAGTGAGTCGAACTCTGTCGATTGAGACATTGAGAATAATACTGGAATCAATTTCAAACATTTCTGCAATGCAACAACAAGTTAATCATTCACAATTCAATGTTATCAACAATTTAGATTTCTCTTTTTGCAGAATCTGAGATAATACTTATTGAAGAATTATTAGGGTGTACAATATTTTCTTCGTAACTTAGCCTAAGACCCATGACGCTAGCAACGTGTGCATATTTTACGAGAGTTCTTCCTCCTACTTCGCCAGTGCGATGATTGGTTATATGGTTATGATTATTCAATTCATTACGAACTATGCCTCTTATTAGTTCATGTGTATGTACTGATAAGATCCAGGGGTCTAGGCCTTATATGTGCGTACAAAATTTCAGCAAGATACAGCGAATTTTCCCTGAAATACAAAAGTTTTATAAAATAATTTCTCAAGAATCTTTTAGTGGTGAGATCCATACGAAATTCCACATCAACCTTCGTGTCGTAATTTTACAACTGAGTTTTGATTCGTTCGAATCGGTAACGTTGGAATTATCGATGGGGAAAAAACAGATAGCTATATCTACGGAACCTTCTGGTGGAATTTGCCTGTTTACTAGCTCAACTGGCGCGTTCAGAACTCGAACGTACCCTGAAAATTTGAAAACTCTAGGCCTCTTCTTTCGAAAGTAATTGCTTTTGTGCCTGGACAGGCAAAACAAAATTTGACCAGGAACTCTTCAGCTGTGAATCCAACCTAATTGTTCTAGACTCAAAATTCGAAAGTAACAGATAATTGGGCAAAATGATATCTTGGTATCTTGGTCATATCATAATACAGAGTCTTTATAAATGATTTTAACATCGCCGTGGGCTTGGAAATATTGCCATTTTGTCGCTTCATATGCATACTGTTCCAAATTTGCAATTCCAACTACAGAATTTATTTTCTGCACGCATAACCATAACTTGAAAATAATAATGGATGTCAGTTTTGAAATTCTACGATACCTTAACTATGAGGAGCGGCAAACAATCACCCAAAACCGACTGTAATGTTATATAATTAAGACCCTGTAGAAACAGATTTGACAGATCTGATACATTCCATCTACCGTGTGACAGTAATTTTGAGAATATTACGCACTTAAACTAAAGTGATTCCCCACCCGAAGTGACCTGATCTACCTACTAGGTCAAGTCATTTGATTTTCAAATCATCAACTTCGAGATGAAGAATAACCGAATTTCATGGAATATATTAAATTTTCACAGCACTACATCAGAAAAACCCAATTTACTTTTCACGTGAAACAGCTATTCGGACAAATGTTCTTTTCTGTTCTATCCTTCAAAATGTGATAGGCTGTTCGCCATCGACACATGGATCAAATAGCGATCCACTCCCGGATCGGTAAAAAATTTCGTGAGACTCTTTCAAACTAAGAAGAGTTGAACGTTCCCAATGCAGGGGCTGGAGGTAAATCCACCATGCTGCTATTTGAGGTTAACCGTCAGCGAATACAGACCCATGTGTACCCGACAACGATACGCCGTAAACTCGTAAACCGTAAATTTGGGAAAATGATAATGTTCTTGTTCATAGAACCAAGCGCACAAAAATAATAATAAGTGAAATATCAATGACTTTTTCATATTGAAGTATATTATTTAGTGGGCAAATACAAGTTTTACAAAATTCGGGTACTAATATAATGTATAATAAAAAAAATTAAGCAACATTAAGGTTGTTATATTAGTTTGGACAGTTGTTAAATGTGTAATGGGCCAGTGCAAATTATAAATAGCAGAACCTGTCCTGAACTTGCTCAATTCCGTCAAAGTCAAGGTCATTATTTTGTGATCTATTAATTTAGAGTGTGAAAAACATAATTTGTCACTTTACTTTTCGATCCATCCGATAAAAAACAAACGTGTCCAAGTGTAATATTTGGGAGTATGAATACATATTTAATTTCAAATTCGGTTTCCTACCTCGGGCTGCATATTCGAAGTCAAGGATACATTGTAGTTATCAACGGATGTCGTTAAGTATGGAGCTGTGTGACTGCGACTGTATGGAGCTGTGTGAAGCTTTGGCTTCACACGAAGCTTTGTTTTGACGAACGGAGGTATGTAGACGACAAAGAAACCTTGTATGGGCGACTGAAGGAGTCCTCGATAAGATGAAAAGACGCAACGTAGGTTGACCATGAGAAAATTTCGGAGAAAGACTTTGAAAGCGTGAGAGACGCTGCGATAAAGTGTCACCTCAGGAATTATGTTTTCGAAGGGGGGAAAAAGTTTACCTTTGAGGGACTCTGAGAGTGCGAGGGGCAGTTGTGACCTGTCGCGGACCACGGGCGGTTGCCGCTAGGTCATGAACTCGGGAGTCGGGGACTTGGGTTGAGTCCGTTGTTCGGAAGTGAGAAAAAGCCGGTTAGAGTCCGGGGCAGTTGTTGTCGGTTGGGGTTGGCTCGGGAAGAGTCAGTTGTTACCGGTCTGGAACCGGGGGGTGAGTTGTGCGGAAGAGGAGTACTCGGGAGAGTTGATTGTTTTGAGTCTGGGACTCGGATTAGGGGTAGTTCGTAAGTCGGGAAGGTGCCACGATAGGTACGGAATTAAGGTTCACTTTTCGATTTAGAAGGAGTTGCTCGCGGAAAGAGAACTCACGAAGAGTAAAATCAGACGACGTCATCGGTTGTAGGAAAATAGTTTAGTAATGTTCAGTCGAGGATTTTATTAGAGTTCGGATTGAGGAAGTACATAATTGTGTTAGATCGTGGAAATAAGAAGTTTTATTTTGAGTAGAGCCAAAAGCCGTGTTTCCATTAAGGGAGTGCGAATAAAAATAAAGTCAATATCGTGCGTTGGTGGATTTGTTTCCAAATAGGTACAAAAAGGAATTAGGAGGTTTGCAGACCAAGGTAGGAACAATTCAGTTCAAAGTTTTAACCCGTATAAATGTGAATGGTGTTATTGTAATCCCCAATATTACTGATATCTCAATCCGAAGTTGATTTGATGTATTGTTCGATTTTATGTGCGGAATTTGAATAATAGTTGCATTTGATTATTTGACCCCTCGTACATTGAGGTTAGTATGTTCATAAGAAGTAACAGTTTAATTGTCTGATTTAATTATGATTATGAAGAACTAGGTGAATGATATATGTTTTATTTCGATGTCTGTGAAAATTTCGATTTCATGTACGCATTCTACCATAACTTTTCGTAAATATAATATGTTCTTCTAAAATTTTAAGGATTTATTTCCTGAATACTTGTTCCTCAAAAAAAATGGAACAAAAGACTCCCTCTTCGTGCAGGGAGCATTAACTCAAACCTTTTCGGAAAATAGATGATACAAATTGGTGACATCGGAGTAGGATTGATAAGAGTAGAAACCCCCCGTTTTATTACACAAGTATTTATTAGGATTTCAGTAGGTATATTCACGTCAACCATGACAATTTCATCGAGTGTCACTCAAATCAAAGACAAACGTTAGACTTCCTCGAGTGGAAAATTAGTCGTTTTATGTGACACTCGATGTAGCCGATGTGGAGAAGGAACGAGTCACCCACGATAATAATCGGGTACCAAACTTCAAATATTGTTCTTCTGTAGATATTTGATATAGAGAGGTATATTGAATTTGTTTTTCCGTATCTGAATATCGATCAACATATCGGCTTATTTTTCGGAGCCCGGGAATTTCAAAGGAGATCAGACTAGCCGCCTAGGTCAATGACTCTCCTGTAAAATCCCGAATAAATTTACATAATACATTTCGAACTGATGTAATCCTGAGATTTCTGTTCATTGCATTACCACAAACAATTGATCGAACCGGTTTTTTTAGGTTACTTCAGCTATAGAATTGCATAAATTGTAGTTATTGCGAATTAGAGAACAGACAAATTCAACAATGACCTCTATCGGTGGAGTGTCAATCCAACTCTCACTTGCTCTTCTCGCCATCAGAGCAGGGGAGAACATAAGATCTTCCTCATCGTCTTCCTGATACCAATGCATCCTGAAAACTACGAAACTACGAACACAATCCAATGGCACTGAAATTCTACACTGTACTGAATTTGACCGTGAGTTATTCAAACGGAATGAGAAGGTTCGCGAAAGATTTCAACCCATGTTGCCAAATTTCGAAACTTTTGAGATACGAATTTTCATCCAAAGGATTTATTTCCTATAATTTATCTACTAAGCGAACTGCATAGGACATATAAAATGGTGTATAACATGATTTCGAAGTTTTATTTGAAAATTAAATTATTTCAGGAGTGATAATATGTCATATATGTACTGTAATATCAGATCGTACTGCATTCCTACGAATTTAATAATAGTATATTATTTAACGAGCGGTAATGTAGGTCATAACTCACGCAGATGAAGTTTGCAGCACGAGCCGGAGGCGAGTGCTGTAATTCATCAAGTGAGTTATGACCATTACCGCAAGTTGAATACTATACTTTATCTACGATTGTAACAATAAATACTAAGATACAAGTACAGAGAAAGAACTTTATTCAAAAATCTTAATAGTTTCATATAACCATGCATTATTTATGTTGATTGTGCTTCTTAGCATGGAGTAGAAAGTCTATAGGGGCGATGCTTCATATTTAGTGCTAAGTTCACTAAAATATGCCAAAAGAACATTCTCTGTGAACAATGACTTGATATTCTTACTGCTACGCCAATCTTGAAAATTGTTGTATACACCTTTATATTTGTTTTGCTGTTTTACGGGCAATAAATTCTGTATGGTAACATTAGCTGATTGTCTTATTTCTGAAGATGTACATAATAATTCATCTTCACTATCTGAATTAATCTTTTTCAGCGAAATATCCACAATAATAATTAGGTATCAACTCAATTTGATTAAACGTCAAAATTATTCAAGTGACTTCCCCTCAATACTTATAATGGACTGTTGCCTTACGGCCAATCACACAGGAGAGTTATAGGAGTGAGTGAGTGGGAGAACACTCACGGTGTTTGTTTACATATACCATTACTCCATCGAAAGTAGTTGAGTAATGACTATATTATTCAATCGGAGTAGATAAAATAATATTATCACTTCAAATGCATGTACAGAATACTTCACGGCATTGATTTGGTGTTTCTGAGAAATACAAAAGGGCACGCAGTGTCTATCTTCACACGAAACATTGCACGCTGTTCTCAACCTTCCATCATTCGGCTCCACTCCATATATTCTGAGACTTATCAGTTCTTATGTGAGAAGAAGAATGAACGATGTGTTCTATAATGCCTTCAAATCTTTCGAGTATGAGCTCAAGACTGGCGTACCTCAGGGCAGGGATCTTATCTAGGTCCATTATTGTTCAACATCTTCATAGACGATCTCCTGTGCTCTCTTGATTGCAACGCCTTTGCCTATACGGATGAATTGGTGCTCTACCTGAGAATATGTCGGGGCTCTGATCTATTACGTCTCCAGTCGAGTCTGGAATTTGTCAACGATTGGTGCTTGCGGACTGTCTCGTATTGAATTTGAAGAAGTGCTTTAGGCGCTGGTCTCCTCGAAACGCGACGGACGACCGACGCCTCCGTCAATTTTAGAATTATATGTTCGGGAAACCACGAGCACGGTCTCTCTGAAACGCCGCATGCGACGTTCAGTCAGAGCTGGCGAGATTTAAAAGTCACACCGACAGCCTTCCGTATGACGTCACATCCCGTCGTAGGTCGCGTGCAGCGGTACGAGGAGACCAGCGCCTTAAGGTTTCATACACCAGGAAGACGCAGCCACTAACTTCGATTATCATATTAGTGATCAACTGATTTCTGCCGGAGACCGCTCTCGTGACCTGGGAGTCTTTTCGACAGTGAATTGAGTTGTTCCACATGTTGAAGAGATTGTTCCACATGTTGAAGAGATTTGTGCCTATTTTTCTAGGATTTGTGTTTATAAGCTTCGATGATTTGTCCGCTCTCAGGAGCGTTTTCTTCTCGCTTGTTGTCAGTAAATTGGAGGACGTGAATTTGATATGGTTTCCAATTAATGCTGCCCATCTTACACCTATTGAACGAATTCAGAGAAAGTTTCTGACATGTCATCGGCTCTCTTTTCACGTCAGAGCATACAGTGCGCGAAGTTCGCGCAGAAGTTTCTTAGGGGTATCAGGGTTATGGGTATAATTTTTTATTGTTACCCTGTAAGTGAGAATTCTGTTGTTGGGTTTAATAAAGTAAGTATTATTTTTATCATTATTAAGAAGTGTGTGATTTTTCTTACGCGTGAAATCAAAAGGACTTCCTGTGGTCATACAAACTGCAAATAGGTAGGGAAACAAATATTTGCATACAGATGAAAAAATGACAAAAGCCCCACTTTTTATTTTAGAGGATTCATATCATGCTCGATTCAAATTTCCTCTGCATTGTGCTTTTATATTACAGATGGCATTGAAAACGAATGTGATGTGAACTAAATGTTGTTTTTTTTTTCATTAATATATTCAAATTTTACACCGAACTTCAATAGCCTACTGAATGTATGATCGCTTCAAGAATTATTGGCCTCAGGAGGTCGTGGAAAATAGAAATCAAGTTAATAATAGACTATTCAGTAAGATTTGGAGTTGCTGAATTCAGGTTGTTATTTGGAATAACACTTACCCGAAGAGAGAATTTCTTCATTCTTGTGTTATTCAAATGGCTGGAATTGATAAAGATATCTAGCGCCTAATAACAAGGGGACGTGAGGCAGTGTTTTTTATTTACTCAAAGTGTATTCTGGTTGATAAATGGGTCTTAAAATTTCAGATTTCTTCCAGCACTATTCCGATTTCAAGCCATCATTATAATCTTGAAAAAAATTGATTACAAGTACAGTAAATAAAAGCACTGCCGTGAAGTCAGGAGCTTTTGAGCGCTCGTACATCCACCATGTAGATAGATTCGCAATTTCCAGTTTTTGAAATCAATTGAAGGAATTTTCGACAGCTGTCAAAAAAATTCTGAAACTCCAGACTTCATGTCAGTGCTTTAGCTGACCAATTTTTTTTCGATAATTCGCTAGAATTTTCTACGGTATCTATGGTCTCGATGATGCAATCTGGAACCCCTAGTCTAATTTTGCTCATTGATGAACGTGACCGCGACATTCGCGATCCAAACCTACCCTGAAAATTTCAAGTTCCTAGGCCTTTCCCTTCGGAACTTATAATTTTCTATGGTTTCTATGGTTCTAGTCATGCGATGTAGACAAAATGTTGCTTTAATATTTCATTCTCGATTAAAATACAAAATTTTATCTCGATCAAATCCGTAGTTTTGAAATTATCGAGAAAACAAAATTTCAAACGACCGTATTCACGGAACCCCTAGTATAATTCTGCTCATAGATGAACGTCATCAGGACATTCGAGATCCACACCTATCCTGAAAATTTCAAGTCCCTAGGCCTTTCCGTTCGAAAGTTATGATTTTCTATGTTTTCTATGGTTCTGGTCATGTGATCTGGAGAAATGTAGCTTGAATATATCATTCTCCATTAGTATACAAAATTTCGTTACTATCGAATCTGTAGTTTTGAAATTATCAAGAAAACTAAATTTCAAATGACCATATTTACGGAACCCCTAGTATAATTTTACTCATAGATGAACGTGATCACGACATTCGAGATCCACACCTATCCTAAAATTTTCAAGTCCCTAGGCGTTTCCGTTCAAAAGTTACAATTTTCTATGGTTTCTATGGTTCTGGTCATGCAATCTGGACAAAATTTCACATGTAGCTTGACACCCCATTCTCCATTCGAGTGCGAAATTTCATCTTGATCAAATCTGTAGTTTCCAAGTAATCAGGAGAACAAAACTTTGAACGGCCATATTTACGGAACCCCTGGTGGAATTTGGCCCATTAACGAACTTAACCGAGGCATTCGGGAACTGAACCCACACTGAAAATTCCAAGTCTCTAGGTTGTTCCTTTCGAGAGTTATCGTGCTTACGGACGGACGGCCAGACGGACGGACGGACAGACTCAAATAGGAAATATGGCCGTTCGAAATTTTTTTTTCCTGATTATTTCAAAACTACTGATTGGATTGGAATGAAATTTTGCATATGGATGAAGAATAATGTATTCCAACTATGTGCGGAAATAGACCATAGATACCGCAAAAAATTCTAGCGAATTATCGAAAAAAAAAATCACCTAAAGCACTGACGTGAATTCTGGAGTTGCGCCTTAGTTCAAAATTTTTTTTGACAGCTATCAAACATTTTTTGAATTTGTTTCTGAAACTGGAAAATGCGAATCTACCTACAAGGTGGATGAACGAGCGCTCAAAAGCTCCTAACCTCACGGCAGTGCTTTCAATAATTTTTTTCGGCAACTGTTCGGGAAGTACTCACTTACCAGACGCTTTTTCTTTGAGGGAGTAGCATTTCCCGGCCTAGTCCGGGAAGTACGTATTTCCGGACTAGGCTGGTAAGAATCACATCATTGTTATGGCATTAACGACTAACATCTATTTGAGATGAAATTACATAGTTAAAATTTGGATTTTTGGAAGTTCGAAATTTGGTTCTACAAAGAAATTTAACAAAGAAATGTGTCTCATTGATTCTACACGGTTGCCAAAAAAATAGTGTACGCAACACGTCCAAAAACAGTTTTTTTGGACTCGGAGACTTCCAGGACTCTCCTCCGGCTTGTTCTAGAATTTGTGTACTCGTCCAAAAAAAAACAGTGTTTTCTGGACTTGTTACGTAAATTACTATTTTTTGACTAAAATTCGACAATACTGCGAACGCAAAGTAAAAAATATTTTTGGTCAGTCGACCAGAAAATAATAATCGATAATCACAATCATATAGGTACGTAATATGTACAAAATCTCCCTTTTCTCGATTTTACTTCTGCAAACATATCAACTAAATCAGAGTAATCTAAGGTGCATGTCACTTCTTTTCCGATGGCGAGGATTGACCTATTTGAACGTTCACAAGTAGCAGTTGTCACTGGCAAACTCAGAAATATGCTTAACGCCGTTTGTTGGTTTGGATAAATATTTTCAAGTCAGATCATATCGTCGGTAAATTGAAAAAAGGGACGTATCTGCAAATTTTGGTTTTTCGTGATATCCGCGATCAAAGTTCTCAGTTGTACTACAAATCGACCATAATCTCCTGTATTTGCTTCCTAGATGGGTAATGTGACGCTCAAGATTCTTAAGATATGATTCGCAAAGTGAAGCTAACTAAAAAAATCAAAATTTTCAGATACGCCCCTCTGTCAATTTACCGATGATATATACCTTACAATATTTGTTGTCTAAAATTAAGTAACTTTTACATTCAAAACTTTCAATGTCCATTGAAAATTCATGTGCATTTAAATCAATATGATACTTAATTGCAAGTTCTGGAGCACTTTTCTTCAAATCATCAATAATCATAGTTCAAATAACACTTCCATTCAAAAAACTGATGTCGTCTGCCACTTCGTTCAATGCAACAATTTTTTTTTCAATTTGTATCATTATTCTATCAAGCACTTCAACAGTCCAATTCTTAGTTCTGCATTTGGGTCAAAAAGATGAGCTTCGTCACTGGCTAGTTCTTCTGGCTTTTTGGGTTTCTTTCGTTTCCTTGACTCATGTAATTCTGCCTTAATTCCAATTTTATTTGCTTCTGTTTTCGAAAGTTTCATCAATGGTGTGAAAACGTTTTTTTTATTCGCTTTTAATTCGTTTAATTGTCCAAATATTATTCGTGAGCCTTTAGAAATATCTACTTGCTTTTCATGCAGAGATTGATTAATTGTATTTGTTTTACCTAACAGAATATCCCAGGATCTAAGATATATATATATATGATAAATTCATAGGTCAAATTTACCAGGGACGATTATTTGCATTTTAATAATTTTATATAATTGTAACTTCAAGCGTTCGTCATCTCTTGAATTATAAGATGTCAATTTTTCTCACACTGAGGGTCGATTCGTAATCTTTGGTTCGATAGTCTCGCTAGTGTCACCTCATGTCAAATCGAAATGATTAGGTAATGATGAATTAATTTTACCAAACAACATTTCAGAAACCTAAATTGTTAAGGCTACCAAGTTGAATGTTGTGTCAGTTGAATTATGGTTTAATCAGTCTTTCAGAAACCGGGGGTGAGTTTGATGAGACTCAAATTCAAGCAGC
Organism: Aphidecta obliterata; assembly: GCA_963966015.1. NCBI lineage: Eukaryota > Metazoa > Arthropoda > Insecta > Coleoptera > Coccinellidae > Aphidecta > Aphidecta obliterata. The sequence continues at coordinate 9,144,610 of OZ014430.1, read as the reverse complement.
GTTTCGCGAGTTTTGAACCTGAATAGTTGACTGCTGGGGCGATTAATTCAAATAAGCACGCAAAAGCTCCTTATTTTACGTCACTTCTTTTCAAATTTTCTTTATCTGCTTTCATGTGGTTGAGTTTAATATACGTATACGACTTGGCCACATCCTGGTAGTATTTTCTTCTTGAACTATATTATTCAATATTATATTGTTGCGTGGACCATAAAGGCTATTATTATTATTATCAGCATTGTTTTTATAGATATAGTTAGTCAAAGTGAAGGCTTTTACAACATAAGTACAGTGACTATATATTCTACATACTAGATGTAGAGTCATTGTAATTGAAATTGGAAGGGATTTTGCCTGACACATGGCGTGAAAACAAAAATCGATAAGAAATTCACAGAGACGTTTTGACCCCTGTAGCAAACCGTAATATGTTCGTAGAATGTTGCGAAGATCCCTATGTTTACTAGGATTTCAGGAGGTTTACTAGGTATACATATAAATTATTATGATGTATAATATACGATGGCATCAGAGACTACGCCATCACTTGTCAAATTTACCCTCCAAGTGATTTGAATTTCCAGTTCCCATAATAGGGAGTGGCGCTCCCACGATGGATCACGAATTTCTGCATGTGACTGCAGAGGTTGTTGTGTAGCCCAAGGATCTTCAGACTTGTGTGGAGGTTTTCAGGTATAATCCCCGCGGCTGACAGTACAATTGGCAAAATTTTAATGTTTCAATGTTTGTTTTCAATGTTCCAATGTTTGTCCTCAATGTTTTCATCCCGACTCTCCTTGGTCTCTATGAGAACCCCCAGAAGCTGATTTGAGATCTAGTGCGAGTGGGGAGATCTGGTTGTATTCTTTGAAGGCTTTGTTACTGGGTCTTTACGCCATCTGATGCAAAGCACTATAAATTGTTTAACCAACCGTTACCTTGAAAAACAATTGGAAATTTTCAAGCTTCGTTAACATTCAACATCTATCCAAACTATTGTAACACCTTCTACAACAGAACCTCCCTCTTCGTCTATGAATAATGGTAGCGTGTAGTGAAGAAAGACATGAAGTGTAACGAAATGTTCAGTAAAATTATGAAGATTATGAAGTGTTTTAACGCGAGTGGCATGCACTCTAAACATCTTATTGATTCAGATTCGTTTGAAAATTTCTTCTTTTTGTTTCGCCTTCACTTTTCTCAAGTTTTTGAAGTTTTTTATGAAGAAAATGCAAAATGATGTGCCACTTTTCCCCTTTCCTATTCGTGATTTGAGAGAGGGTTGCTACCCCGGTTGGCGTTTTCCGAAATCTTCTTCCATTGGAAATAATTCTAGTTGTGCTGTTTGAGGTGCAGTGCCCGATATATTGCTCCAACGATGATTCAGTTTATTCGGGAATCATGACAACAATGTTATAGTCTTGTAATAGCTGAGCGACGCTTTTAGATTTCCATCCGCCCCACTACTCATTATGAGACGTGCCACGTATCGTTCGTAGTCGCTGTCGGATGAACTAAATTCAAAACCAGTGGAGCAACCTTCTCAGTAGACAAGATGTCTCCACTGAAATTATTCGTATTTTCAGTGTTCGAGTCGAAGATTCATACAAACTTCTCGTGGAAAAGGTTATTTCTAATTCTTTTGTCGACGATAACATAGTTCGTCAATTCAATGAGTGGAAAAAATTAAGAAGTTATACCTGCGAAATAATATTATGCTCAACGACATATAATCGCTTCAAAAATTATTGACATCTCGGGAGGCTGTGAAAAATCGAAATCAACTTGTTAATAGACTCGTATTTAGATTTTGAGTTGCTGAATTCAGGTTGGTATTGGGAATAACAATAACCCATAGAAACCTTGGTTTGAAAAAAAATTGGGAAATAATTAATTTTGATTGCTATTAAAATGGCTGGAATTGATCAGGATATCTTGCGCCTAACAACAAGGGGACGTGAGACGTGGTTTCATAGATTCAGCAGATATTTCCGCTAGTGTTTTAGGTGAACTACTATTTACCTACTCAAAATGGATTCTGATTGATAAATGGGATTAATTTCAGATTCCTCCCAGCACTATTGGAATCATTTTGGTGAAAAAAGAAGGCAAGTCATCACAGCCCGGTATTGGCAGTTGAAGAAATCCTGTACATTACGATTACTCCTTCAAAGGGACATTTTATGACTTTATTTTTGCTACTAATGAAAAAAAAATTACGAAAAGCACTGCCGTGAAGGCAGAAACTTTTGGGCGCTCGTACATGCACCTTGTAGGTAGATTCACATTTTCCAGTTTTAGAAATCAATTGAAGGAATTTTCGACCGCTGTCAAAAAAATTCTGAAGCTTAGGCGAAACTCCAGACTTCATGTCAGAGCTTCAGCTGATCAATTTTTTTTCGATAATTCGCTAGAATTTTCTACGGTATCTATGGTCGTGGTGATGCGATCTGGACAAAATTTTGCACGTAGTTTGAATACTATTATTATTCCTCATAATTTCATTCCAATCCGATCAGTTATTTCGAAACTATCAGGAAAAAAATATTTTGAACGGCCATATTTACGGAACCCCTAGTCTAATTTTGCTCATTGATGAACGTGACCGCGATATTCGCGATCCAAACCCACCCAGAAAATTTCAAGTTACGATTTTCTATGGTTTCTATGGTTCTGGTCATGCGATCTGGAGGAATGTAGCTTGAAAATAAATTTCTCCATTAGTATACAAAATTTCGTCACGATCGAATCTGTAGTTTTGAAATTATCAAAAAAATTAAATTTCAAACGACCATATTTACGGAACCCCAAACATAATGTTGCTCATAGATGGACGCGATCACGACATTCAAGATCCACACCTATCCTGAAAATTTCAAGTCCCTAGGCGTTTCCGTACAAAAGTTACAATTTTCTATGGTTTCTATGGTTCTGGTCATGCGATCTGGACAAAATATTGCTTTATTATATCATTCCCAATTAAAATACAAAATTTCATCTCGATCGAATCCGTAGTTTCGAAATTATCGAGAAAACAAAATTTCAAACGACCGTATTTACGGAACCCCTAGTATAATTCTGCTCATTGATGAACGTGAACGCGACATTTCAGATCCACACCTATCCACATGTAGCTTGAACACCTCATTTTCCATTCGAGGGCAAAATTTCATCTCAATCGAATCTGTAGTTTCGAAGTATTCAGGAGAACAAAATTTTAAACGGCCATATTTACGGAACCCATGGTGGAATTCTGCCCATTAACGAACTTAACCGAGGCATTTGGGATCTGAACCTACACTGAAAATTTCAAGTCTCTAGGTTGATCCGTTCCAGAGTTATCGTGCTTACGGACGGCCGGACGGACGGACAGACTCGAATTTTCCGACGGATTCGTCATCAGTGAGTCGAACATAGTCGATTGAGACCATTTTCGGCTCAAAATTCGAAAAATACAGACATCGTGACGAAATGATATAGCCCTCGTGTAAGTAGTACGAGCGCTCAAAAAGAATATTTCAGTTTGGATTTCCCTCTTGAACTGGACAAAAATCACCTGGATTTCAATCAATCAGAGTCAACATTATTCAATATATTATGTTGAAAAAAATTTAGTACAAAAAATTATAAAAAGCACTGCCGTGAATTCAGGAGCTTCTGAGCGCTCATTCATGCACCTTGTGGATAGATTCGCATTTTTCAGTTTTAGAAACCAATTGAAGAAATTTTTGACAGGTGTGAAAAAAAATTTACTACTAATACGGCGAAACTCCAGACTTCACGTCAGTGCTAAGTGACCAATTTTGTTTTCAATTCGCCAGAATTTTCTACAATATCTTTGGTCTTGGTGATGCGATCTGAACAAAATTTCGCACGTAGTTTGAATACATTATTCTTTATCTATGTGCGAAATTTCATTCCAATCCAATATTTTGAACGGCCATATTTAAGGAAACCCTAGTCCAATTTCGCTCATTCAAATACGTGACTGTGACATTCGAGATCCACACCTATCCTGAAATTTCAAGTCCCTAGGCCTTTCTGTTCGAAAGTTATAATTTTCTATGGTTTATATAAACCAATAAACATAAACAAATGGTTCTGGTAATGCGATCTGGACAAAATTTCGCATGTAGCTTGAACAATTCATTCTCCATCTGAGTGCAAAATTTCATCTCGATCAAATCAGTAGTTTCGAAGTCATCAGGAGAACAATATTTCGAACGGCCATATTTACAGAACCTTTGTTCGAACTTTGTCCAATAACGAACTCAACCGCTACATTCGAGATTTGAGAGAATATATAAGACATAAACTCCCTATATAAGTGCCATGTAGCGTTCCTCGAACACCTGGGGTTTCGAAGAATCATCGTTTGTATCACCTGTCCTGGGAGCAAACAGAATACCATTATTTTGAAAATGTTGATCTTCATTATGGGATTATGTAAGGTTATTCAATAATTAAATCCAAATCACTAAACTTATACGGAGGGACATAGTTTTTATCTGTGCTCTTGTATCCTACGTAGATGTATGGTACCCCCTTCAGATTTCCTCTGCCAATCCTGAGATTGGGCAAGTGGTATATTGTTCACTATTCAAAGGTATTATGAATGATTATTGTAATATTTCTCATTGATTATAATGCTTCCATACAAATTTAATAATCTATGACAAGGTCAGTTTTGACAAATACAAATAAAAAGTGACTCTATTATATTTCCCCTTCATTGAATAATTCACAAATTGGTTCATATATTGAGGGTAACAGTACAATTGCTTTGTCAAAATTCTTCATATTATCTTCAGATTCTTCAATTTCTGTTTCTGTCTTATTATAATATCACGTTTTTCCCAATCCATTCACTCGGCCTAACGTTTTTTTTTATGTTGAATTCAATGAATTATCCTTCTTGATCCTGACATAAAATGGTACTTTTAGAGTTATATGGTAAGAATTTTGCAAAATTTTCAGTACCAATGAAGAATGCAATATATATACAGGGTTTCCGGAAAATGTGGGAAATCTCTCGGATTCAGATAAAACATAAAAAAATAAGATGACAAGTTTCCATAATTTTTTTTCCAGCGGCCCTCCCTACGGACATACGGCCTCCTAAATGACGCCACTGGGAATTCATTTTAATGGAATAAGTTTTGAACTACATAATATAATTTAATGAAAATTTGATATGATAAACAGTAGTAAGAACCTCTTAAAATACTGCCCTCAAATTTCAATTAGCTCGTTTAGTTTACCAGGGGCGGACTAGGTTGTACATTTTAATGCCTACTTTTTTAATACCCTGTATGATAAGGAGTTAAAAAACAACAAATTTGGATACCTTGAACATTAAGGTACTTATGTTCATTGTCGATAAAATGAGCCGTTTTTGAAGAACAAAATAATAAAAGAACAAACTTTTTCATTTCTATTATTGAATTATTGAATTCGACAAAATTTGTTTCTTATCACATCACAATGAAATGTATGTATTTTTGTTGAGGTGCCTTTCTGGGCCAAAACTGCATTGTTGAGAATCTTTGTAATTTTGTCGGATTCAATAATGTAAACTAAAACTTTTTTGTTCGAATTTATGGTTTTCTTTTTTAAAGAAATAAAAAAAATACTTCTTTCATAATTTTTTTTTTCGAAAAAGGTTCATTTATCGACAATGAACAAGAGTAACTTTTCTTCAGCTCAATGTTCAAGGTATCCAAATTTGTTTTTTTTAACTCCTTATCGTACAGGGTGTTAAAAATGTAGGCATTGAAATGTACAACCTAGTCCACCCCTGGTAAACTAAACAAGCTAATTTAAAATTAAGGGCAGTAATTTAAGAGGTCCTCACTATTGCTCATCATATCAAATTTTCATTAAATTATATCAAGCAGTTTAAAATCTATTCCAGTAAAATGAATTTCCAGTGGCGTCATTTAGGAGGCCGTATCTCCGTAGGGAGGGCCACTAGAAAAAAAAATTATGGGAACTTGTCATCTAATAGGTTTTATCTATATCCGAGAGATTTCCCACATTTTCCCGGACACCCTGTATATAGTATAGCGTATAGCCTCACCTATTGGAATGCCCATTCCGCCACACTTCCGCTAACAGTCTCGAAAGGGCTATCTCCACATATACATCAAATAAGAGTGGTGATAAGCTACACCCTTGCCTTAAGCTTTTGGTTTTTAAAATTGGGGACGATAGTTGGTTTCGTACCTCAGCGAATGACATATCGTCTCTATAAAACTCCTTGATAATATTCAGCAGGTCTTGATTCACACCAATAATTTCCAATGCTTCCCATAGTTAAGTTCTAGGAACGCTATCGTAGGCTTTCTGGAGATCCACGAAGGCCAAATGAGTCTCCCGATTCACTGAAATTCGTTTTTCAAGCCGCTGTTGTGAAATAGACAGATTGTCAACACATGATCCTCCCGGTGTAAAGCCACTCTGATCTTCCCCTTTTTTGGAGCCGATATCATCTCTTAGTTTGTTATGGAGGATTTTGCCATAGAGTCTGCTCATTGAGCTGTTGACCCCTGTAACAGTTAGGGTGCTTTCTTTTACCCTTTTTGAAGATATATACTATGCAGGAGCACTTCCACTCCCTTGGTATGGTATCGTTTTTGAAGGATAGATTCATTAAACGGGTTAGACGTTCACACAAAACTTCTCCGCCAAGGTTTAGTAATTCCGCGAGAATGCTGCCCGGACCAGGAGATCTACCATTTTTTATTGTCATTAGCGCATTTCTAACTTCATTATTACAAACAGTTGTTGTTATTTTATGACTACCCTCATTATCAGCAATAATCCCGCTAAATTCTGGTCTTTGTTCTATTAAAAGTGCCGTATAATGTGTTGCCCATGTACTTGGGTCTATCCACTAATTAACTTCTTATTTATCATCGGTTTCCATGCTTCTTATTACTCTCCAGGCTTCCGCACTCTTTACACTTACTATTGTATTTTCTATTTCCAAAATTTGTTCTCCCAAGTTTTGTTTTCTTCCTCTCTGATGGCTGTCCTCACTTCTCGATTTCTAGTCTTGTGAAATTCTCGATTTTGATTTGTTTTATCAGTTAACCATTTATGATATGATTGATTTTTTTGCATAATAAGAGATTTTATTTCGTCTGTAAGCCAAAGTGGGTTGTTTCTCCGTTTTGCCGGTTTTTCTCCTGAGGGTTCAAGGGCTGCTTTGTGTATAGTTTTTTTGAACTTTTCATATTCTTGTTCAATATTCTCACTCATAATGGAATTCTGCAGTTCTCCATTAAATCGAGTCTGGTACAGGTACTTGATGGTTTCGTCCTTCAGCGATTGTAATTTCGTCTCACCTCAATTTGTGTGTTTTCTGCTGTGGTAGATATCGACATTATTCGTTGATTGATTTGAAAAGGACCCAACAGTTTCGACATCACCAGAAGGTGATCGGATCCACAGTTTCCTCCTCTTTTTGAGCGCTCGTACTACTTACAGGGCTATATCATCATATATCATCATATATATACAGGGCTATATCATCTCGTCACAATGTCTGTATTTTTCGAATTTTGAGCCGAAAATGGTCTCAAACGACTATGTTTGACTCACTGATGACGAATCTGCCAAAAAATTCGAGTCTGTCCGTCCGTCCTCGCATGACCAGAACCATAGAAACCACAGAAAATTATAACTTTGTAATGGAAAGGCCTAGGGACTTGAAATTTTCAGGATAGGTGTGGATCTCCAATGTCGCGGTCACGTTCATCAATGAGCAAAATGAGTCCAGGGGTTCTGTAAATATGGCCGTTTGAAATTCAGTTTTCACGATAATTTCAAAACTATGGATTTAATCGTGACGAAATTTTGTGTTTGAATTGAGAATGATATATTCGAGCTACATTTTTTCCAGATCGCATGATCAGGACAATAGAAACCATAGAAAATCATAACTTTCGAACGGAATGGCCTAGGGACTTGAAATTTTCAGGATAGGTTCGGATCGCGAATTTCGCGGCCACGTTCATCAATGAGCAAAATTAGACTAGGGGTTCCGTGAATATAGCCGTTCAAACAATTTTTTTCTTGATAATTTCGAAATTTTGTCCAGATCGCATTACCAAAGACCATAGATACCATAGAAAATTCTAGCGAATTATCGAAAAAAAAATTGATTTGAAGTCTGGATTTTCGCCTTGGTTTGAAATTTTCTTTGACAGCTGTCAAAATCTTTCCAATTGGTTTCTAAAACTAGAGAATGCGAATCTACCTACGAGGTGGATGAACGAGCGCTAAAAAGCTCCTGACTTCACGGCAGTGCTTTTCTGAATATTTACTCTACAGTCTGAAAGTTCAAGATGTGATAGCTGCTCTGTGGTTATATAATCTATGATAGATTTCTGATTTAAGGAGGGTTGTTCCCATGTATATCTGTGGATTAGTTTGTGGGGGAAATATTGCTTTTTCGATCGCTCGTACTACTTACACGAGGGCTTTATCATTTTGTCACGATGTCTGTATTTTCCGAATTTCGAGCCGAAAATGGTCTCAATCGACAGAGTTCGACTCACTGATGGAAAATTCGAGTCTGTCCGTCTGTATACACGATAACTTTCGAATGGAACGACTTAGAAACTTGAAACTTTCAGGGTAGTTTCGAATCTCGAATGCCGCAGTTGAGTTCGTTATTGGGCAGAATTCGACCAGGGGTTCCGTAAATATGGCCGTTCGAAATTTTGTTCTCCTGATTACTTCGGAACTACTGATTCGATCGAGATGAAATTTTGCACTCAGATGGAAAATGACGAGTTAAAGCTACATGCAAAATTTTGTCTAGATCGCATGACCAGAACCATAGAAACCATAGAAAATTATAACTTTCGAACGGAAAGACCTAGGAACTTGAAATTTTCAAGGTAGTTTTGGATCGCGAATTTCGCGGTCACGTTCATCAATGATCAAAATTAGTCCATTCCGTTAATATAGCCTTTCAAAATATGTTTTTCCTGATAATTTCGAATTTACTCATTGAATTAGAAAGAAATTTCGCACGTGGATGAAGAATAATGTATTCAAACTACGTGGAAAATTTTGTCCAGATCGCATTACTGAGACCATAGATAACGAAGAAAATTCAAGCGAATTATCGAAAAATAATTGGAAAATGCGAATCTACCTACAAGGTGAATGAACGAACGCTCCTGAATTCACGTCAGTGCTTTCCATAATTTTTATTAATAGGTGATTGAGTTCGCAAAGTTCTATAAGTCTTTCTCCGGAGTTATTAACCGTATTTTCTCCATACTGCCTCTCTACTTCCATTTCTCGATCCTACTCTACCATTGAATTGAAATTAATACCTTCCTCGTGATAGCTCGTTATAAAATAGATCTTTGTCAATTGTTCTTGAGTTCGATAATTCGTCAATTACAACAATGATTAAATCAAAATATCTTTGTTATACAGGTTTATATCTTCGTAATCGTATGTGAGATTCAAAAAAATTTTTTGCTAGCTCAAAAACACTTGTTGTTTTATTTATATGATGAAATTGATCAGTAATTTTTTGTAACCAGAAATAAAGTTTCGGCTGGACGTTCAAGGCCTGTTTCGATTTCATAAATTCTTGAAGCGAGTATGGATTGTCATTGATTTCACGGTCAGAAGGGCTTCATGGAAACACTGAATCATATATGAAATTTGACAACATTTGACATGAATTTACAAATTATGCAAATAGTTAGTTTAAGCGAAGACATGGTGCCGCAAAAATCGGAAAAGTAATATGTAATATTTTTCACAGAAACTGAGCTCAACGATTTCCCAGCATCACAATACGTCAATTCTTTAGATTTCAGCTGAAAAGCTGAATTTCCACATAACTTATTTCATCCAAATTTCCACCAAAAAAATTCAGGTGGCAATACTTACGAAACCCTATGTCGGATTACGCCAATTAACGAACTCAACCGGTGCATCTAGAATTGCAACGTACGCTGGAAATTTTACAACTCTAGGCCTCTTCTCTCGAAAGTTATCTCGGCAGAAAATTTGAAAATAACATTATTTTGGTAAAAATGATAACGGTCTTATCCAGAGAAACAAGCGCGCAGAAATAATAATAGCATAAAAATTGGCGTATTTTGTCTGTATTTTTCGAATTTTGAGCCGAAAATGGTCTCAATCGATAATGTTCGACTCACTGATGACGAATCTGTCGAAAAATTCGAGTTTGTTAGTCCGGTCAGCCGTATACACAGTAACTCTCGAACGGAACGACCTAGAAACATGCCATAACCGAAACCCATTCTCAAGAACAATTTTCGGTTAATGTATGGGCAGCAATTATTGGTGATTATCTAATAGGCCATTGTTCCACCAGGACGCCTTGATGGTCGGTCTTATCTACACTTTATTATTCCTATTAATTGCCTAAACAATTTTTATAATCAGTGTAAGTATTATCAATAATCAATAAACTTGATCCGTTCTTTCGAACTTGTTTTTATAAAATAAAATAAAACTAGTTTTTGTACGAGCTGAAATCCATATTTTTTCTCATTATCTCATTCATTTTGGAACAATCTGCACAAACATTTCCACACCCCATCAGATTTTTGAGGGGTTGATCCTGAAGTGAAACGATTTTTATTTTTTCAAGCGGAAACCATGCGACGGACAAAGAAAACACAGAAAATCAAATTTGGATTCCAGAAGTAATTTTTTTGTCTAGAGAAAGTAGTGGCGTAGTATTTTTTCTCCAAAAATATTTAATGCAAAACCTGTACGGACGCCACTGGTAGAGAAAATGAAAATTTTTGTACATCACTAAATGCACCTTGATACATAAAATACATGTACCCGATGTGTGGTCTACAATATTATCTCAGTTATTTTGAAAAAACTGTTTTATTTTCCAAAATTTTATCAACCTGTATCTCAAAAGTTAAAAGATATGTTTTGGACTTTTGTTGAATTAGAATTACTTTTCTAGTTTCATGAAAGTGGTAGAAATTCTCAGTGTTCATGTACAGAGTGAACTTATTTCAACAAAGATCGGAAATATTAATTTCATAAATTTCAGCGGTCGAAAGGGGGATTAAATCTTGATTTCTTGAGCAAAAGAAATTAACTTTCCTAGGTCTATATGAATGAACTGAAAGTTAATACGGCGATAAAAATTTTTGTATGTTGTGTTTTCAATTGCAAGATTATTCGCGTAATTGAAGCCAACATAAATCTTGTCGTCCAAGAAAATGTTGAATAAATCAATTTGATCCGAAAAACCTGCTCTTTTCTCAATTCATAAAAATTGCTATGCTGATATGTTGCTTTAAAAATAAAAATATATTTCTACGGTTTGGCGGAGAATTATATTGGAGGTGGACGTATTCATTTGCCGAACCTATGCAGAATATTATTCATAAAGTACCTATTTGACTTATATAAATTTTAGTATTCTTGACAAGATCTCCACTCACCTTAGAAATTGGCGGTGAAGCGACAGCAGTTCCACTACCACCACCAGGAATGAACAGACTTTCAGTTCTTTTTGGTTGATTCGGAGAAGGAATTATATCTTGACCCAAACCTCTTTTCCTCATTATTATATCTTCAAAAGGTGGAGAGTTCTGACTATTATTATTCTCTATTGAAGTAAAAGAAGAATTAGGGACGCCGCCATTACGGTGTTGGAAATTTTGCGGTGGAATAGGTGAGACAGGAGTTGAACTTCGTGCTATCGAAGGCGCCCTTATTGTCCTATCTGGAGTTTCGCTTGGTTTAATGGTCCGATCCACACTTGGTTGTCTTGAACCCGATGCGGAAAGTCTGCCTGTAGCCCGTGAATACCTGTCAACACTTGAATCCCGACTTGGCGGTCGTTTGTAGTGATCGAAGTGGTCTATCGATGATTGTTGACTAATGTTGCCTGCAAAAAATTGATTCATTAATTTCGTGTGCAGAAGTGCAGAAAATGTTGAATAAGGCTCATGACGAATCGGCCCAATCAAAAACACGGCCTTCCAACTTAGCCGAAACTGAAAAGAGCATGTCAAAGTAGATCAAAATTGAACGTGATTTTGCTATTTTTTTCTTTTATCGCGGTTAAGCGATTAGATGGGACACACAGATGAATAATTCGTGGTCCGATTCAATTCTGTCTGTCCGTCCGTCTTGAAATCGAAGGGTTCGGTAGATATAGAAGTCCTAGAGTTTGGACATTTTTAGGGTGCGTTCACCGTCTGAGGTCATAAATGGGTAAAATCCGCCGAAGGGTTTCGTAGATATGGCCATGTAATTTTTTTTCTTTATAATCAGAAAAATACTGGTCCGATCTGACAACAAGGTGAGTTGTAAGATAATGACCCAAAGGTTCATGTTGAATTTTCTAGGGATCGTATCACTAAAAGATTTTGAAAGTATTATTTTTTTGAACTTCCGGAGTAACCCTAGATAGCAATCCTTTGTGGAATAAGCATATTGAGGTTACTGTTATCAAAGCAGCAAGGGCCTCGATGGCGTAAAGACGTCTGGCTGGTAAGACTTGGGGATACAACCCAAAAATACTACGATGGATGTACGTCATGATTGTGAGAACGATAACAACTTATGGGGCAATAGTCTGGCATGCCAAGGCAAGTCAGAAAAGCACGAGAAGAGCCTTCGATAGAATACAAAGGTTAGCCTGTGTTTGTATAACTGGAGCTATGAGGACGTGCCCAACTAGAGCTTTGGAGATCATCACAGATCTCACACCTCTTCATCTTGTGCCCACGAGGCCATCCTTAGACTATCCAGTGAAGGTACCGGGGGTGAGGGAATTAGGAATCAGAGAGGTCTCTGACCAAATACATCTCATCAGCGGACCTTCTCAGTGACGAGATGATAGAGAAAACTAGCATCGAGAAAACCTTCACTACGATGCTAAGTAGAAGAGAAGATTGTGAAGGGAGCCTACCATCCCAGCTCTCAATAAGAGAACCATCAAATGGTACACAGATGGTTTTGAAAGCAAAACAGGGACTGGCGCTGGACTATTCAGGGCTGGCTGAAAATGCTGACTATCGCTGGGCCGCTGTCCAAACGTCTTTCGAGCAGAAATACTTGCGAAAGAAAGATGTGTGGAAATGAACCTATTAATGAAATACAGTGAAAACCTCTCTTGGGCGGACACCATTGGGACCGTGAAAAAGTGTCCGCCTAACGGAGGTGTCCTTACAAGAGAGAGTTTGTTCACAAAATAAAGGTGAATTGAATATAACAGTAAAATATAAATATAAATATATTATAAAACAAAAAAATATTAGAAACAAAAAAATATGTTGTGTATTTGTAAGCGAAACTCGATTTTGGAAATCAAGTTCAAACTCAGACGTCCTTCGCGTCCCCTTTATTCTTGGCGAGTTCTTTGAAAGAACTTCAGCTTTGTCATCTGATTCAATTTCAGGCAACAATTTTTCAACAACTATTGCTCGAATAAGAGTTTTGAAATTTTATAGTTCCACCATGTACAATTTGGTGGTAAAAAAATTACGAAAAGCACTGCCGTGAAGGCAGGAGCTTTTGAGCGCTCGTACATGCACCTTGTAGGTAGATTCGCATTTTCCAGTTTCAGAAATCAATTGAAGGAATTTTCGACAGCTGTCAAAAAAATTCTGAAACTTAGGCGAAACTCCAGACTTCATGTCAGTGCTTCAGCTGATCTATTTTTTTTCGATAATTCGCTACGGTATCTATGGTCTGGGTGGTGCAATCTGGACAAAATTTGCACGTAGTTTGAATATATTATTTCTCAGCTAGGTTCAAAATTTCATCCCAATCCGCTCAGTATTTTCGGAACTATCAGCAAAAAAATATTTTGATAGGCCATATTCACGGAACCCCTAGTCTAATTTTGCTCATTGATGAACGTGACCGCGATATTCGCGATCCGAACCCATCCTGAAAATTTCAAGTTCCTAGGCCTTTCCGTTCAAAAGTTACGATTTTCTATGGTTTCTATGGATCTGGACGAAATATTGTTTTAATATATCATTCTCGATTGAAATACAAAATTTCATCTCGATCGAATCCGCAGTTTCGAAATTATCGAGAAACCAAAATTTCAAAGGACCGTATTTACGGAACCCCTAGTATAATTCTGTTCATTGATGAACGTGAACGCGACATTTCAGATCCACACCTATCCTGAAAATTTCAAGTCCCTAGGCCTTTCCGTTCGAAAGTTATGATTTTCTATGGTTTCTATGCTTCTGGTCATGTGATCTGGAGAAATGTGGCTTGAATATATCATTCTCCATTAGTATACAAAATTTCGTTACGATCGAATCTGTAGTTTTGAAATTATCAAGAAAACTAAATTTCAAACGACCATATTTACGGAACCCCTATTATAATTTTGCTCATAGATGAACGTGATCACGACATTTCAGATCCACACCTATCCTGAAAATTTCAAGTCCCTAGGCGTTTCCGTTCAAAAGTTACAATTTTCTATGGTTTCTATGGGCCTGGTCATGCGATCTGGAGAAATGTAGCTTGAATATATCATTCTCCATTAGTATACAAAATTTCGTCACGATCGAATCTGTAGTTTTGAAATTATCAAGAAAACTAAATTTCAAACGACCATATTTACGGAACCCCTATTATAATTTTGCTCATAGATGAACGTGATCACTACATTCGAGATCCACACCTATCCTGAAAATTTCAAGTCCCTAGGCGTTTCCGTTCAAAAGTTACAATTTTCTATGGTTTCTATGGTTCTGGTCATGCGATCTGGACAAAATTCCACAAAACACCTCATTTTCCATTTAAGTACAAAATTTTATCTCGATCAAATCTGTAGTTTTCAAGTAATCAGGGAAACAAAACTTTGAACGGCCATATTTACGGAACCCCTGGTGGAATTTGGCCCATTAAGGAACTCAACCGAGGCATTCGGGAACTGAACCCACACTGAAAATTTCAAGTCTCTAGGTTGTTCCGTTCGAGAGTTATCGTGCTTACGGACGGACGGACGGCCGGACGGACAGACTCGAATTATCCGACGGATTCGTCATCAGTGAGTCGAACATAATCGATTGAGACCATTTTCGGCTCAAAATTCGAAAAATACAGACATCGTAACGAAATGATAAAGCCCTCGTGTAAGTAGTACGAGCGCTCAAAAATTAGCTGAATGTTTGTCAAACTTATGTCTTTCGGATGGAAACACGCGTTGTCTAAAAATACCAAATTTTTTCTGCTTTCCATACCCATTTTTTTATCCAAATTTTTCAACAACTCCTCCATTATTATACATGTCATCCAAGCCTTTCAATTATTACTAATTTAAAACACTGATGAATCACTGACATTAATGTTCTTGAAAGCTCACCAGGGTTTTTCCTTTTCTCCAGCCAAACTTAAGCAGTGAAGTATCGTTAGCCTTTCTTCAGATAATTTTCCTCCTATGCATTTTTCATGTTTCGAGGTAAGAGTCTTATTGGGTAAGGCGCAAAAAAATAGCCCCGTCTCGTCAGCGTTAAAAATTTTTCGCGGAGAAAAATATGTATACGTAGCTTATGTTTCGGTTGTCCGCTCACAAGGGAGTTTCGAAACCGAATATTCGAAATATAGGTGTCCGCGTCCGCCCAAGGGAGCGTCCGTTCAAGAGAGGGTACTATCTGAAGGATTTGCATTAACGAATTCCGGACTATGAAAATGTGTCCGTTCAATAGAGGTGTCCGCTTAACGGAGGTGTCCGTTAGTAGAGGTTTCACTGTATCAGAAATGTGACATAGCGACACATTCTGACAGTCCGGCTCCAATTAAAGTACTGCGCTCAGTGCGCTCTTATACTATCAATTCCAAGATGGTATTGGAGTGCCGAAGAAAACTCAACGAAATAGGAAAGAATGAAAAGGTCTGTTTATTTTGGGTTTCTTAGCACTGGGGAATCAAAGGAAATGGAGAGGCCAACACGGAAAAATACGAAAAAGAAACACTCTGGCGGAATCTTCCTGAGTGGGACCATTCCAAGAAGTTTCTTCGAAACTTTGATACTGCAAGATCTAAGAAGTATTTGGACCTTAGCAATAATAAGCTACACCTTCTCACTGGGTTCCTCACAGGGCACAGCCGCCTCAGGAAGCACCTCATGAGAATAGGTCGTAGCCACCTTACGACGAGAACATCTTTGATGGGGGGCACAATAGAACTTTAAGTCGCAGTGTTGCGAAAAGAAAAGAGCCCGCTACTTCGTCGACCACAGACGAAATTGAAGCCCCTGGTGCAGCTGAGCAGAAGAAAGAGAAAGTTCCACCAGTGATCTTGAAAGGCACTGCCGACTGAACACAAATATCGAGCGGTATACATACGAAGGGCATAAACTACCAGAGAATCACCACAGAGACGGTATTCGTGTTGCACCTCAATCTTCCGAACATCACAGGAAGGTGACAAAATTCCTCGAGACAGGCAGAAAATAATTCTACACCCTTCAAGGAGAAGAAAAGAAGAAGATCCTGCCACTGGAAGCAGATATTAACATAATTTCAGAAGACCTAGCCGAGCAAGGATCACCGACGCGGATGACATCAAACAAAATGAAGAACGTAATACCCTGTTTTTGGTGAGTCGAAGAACAAAAGCACTTAACCTGGCCAATATTACAGATGACAGCGCTATGGACATAGGCAAAGTAAGTGCACAATCCCAACATTCCCAAGGAGAGGTGTTAAATGCTCTGGAGCGCACAATAGCAACGATTGTACGCTAACCAGAGAAAACGAGGAACAAAATGCTACCTGAGCGCTCTGTGGAAAAGCGGGTCGCCCATCAGCCAGCTACAAAAGATGTAGCTAGTGGACAATGGTGACAAAAAGAAGACAACGACAAAAACAAGAGAAGAAAAAGCAACAGAAAAGATGTCTACTTTCCAACAAGGACAGAAGAAAGAAGAAAAGAAGAAGACGCCACTACCCAAACAAGAGCAGATGAAAGAAGCCCCAAAGAATGGAAAATCCAAGGAGAGCGATCAAGGAAGGGAAGGAGGACCAACAAGAAAGGATCCGAAATCACTGGGGATCCAGATACCTTCACCAAGAATATCATCTGCAAGCTCATAAAATTCCTGGAAATAGAGATGGACAATGAGTTCCGTAAACTGAACCCAATTAATTCCCTTAGTAACTAACGGATATAAAAACAAATAAAAGATAGTATCATGGAATATAAACGGACATTTTATATATGGAGATTCGATAAACGAGACTATCTACAAGAACTAGAATTTAATATCTCAATCATGAAATAGGGTAAAAGGTACAGTTGTTGACACCCTATCAGTGATTGACACCCTCATTTTCATATTTGAATTATAAGAATTGGATAAAGGCCTTAAAAACATGGAGCTTTGAAAAAAATATTTCAATTTTTCAAGTTTGGACTGTTAGTATTAATTTGGGTTAGTTTTGCATTCCTAATTCACCATATATTTATCAATGTGCAGCGTGCTGACGATCATTGCAATTAGAAAAATACTGCCATTTTCTCAAGGTACTTAACTCAAGTCCATAACATTTTTTTAATTGTTCTAATTTTTGTCTGAAGCATAAGTTTTGTTTGAATCATTGAAACTCTTCAATAAATACTTTTTCATAACTTAAAATCTATTTGGTTGAAGGTTTCGCGTTTTTTTGTGGGTGTCAATAATTGCCTTTGAAAATATGTGGATGAATAGTGATTGACATACTATGTCAATAACTGTCGTATTCAAATTTTGCAAAATTAGTCCGTATTGCCTACTATTCAGGCCTCAATTTCTCAATGAATACTGAAAAATGATTGAATTTTATCTAATTTTGTTCTAGATAGTTGTTGACACCAGTGTCAATCTCTGTGAATTTCCACGTGTCAATAACTATATTGCAAGTTCAACTAGTTCCTACTTCTTGTCCCTACCCCCTGAATCGATTTTCCACGCTTCATTCTCAACAACATGGCAAAAGCAAAAGAAGGAAGCAATTATAAGAAAAATTACACGGAGGATGCTATTATTTCTGCCTTATCAGCAGTAAAATCAGAAGGAATGTCCAGAAAACTTGCCTCCCAAACCTATGGCGTTCCTCGTTCTACAATAATTTTTTGGTTGAGTGGAAAACTTGTTGAAAAAATGAAAAGCACTGACGTGTAGTCAGGAGCTTTTGAGCGCTCGTTCATCTACCTAGTAGGTAGAATCTTCCTAAAAAAAATTTCTTGGAACATCCACTTTTGGTCATTGATAATTTTGTTCATTGATAAACGTGACCGCGATATTCGAGATCCACACCTATCCTGAAAATGTCTAGTCCCTAGGCCCCTCCGTTCGAAAGTTATTATTTTCTTCTGGTCATGCGATTTGGACAAATTTTGCATGTAACTTGAACACGTCATTCGCACCATCTGGGTGCGAAATTTCATCTCGATCGAATCAGTAGTTTAGAAGTAATCAGGAGATCAAAATTTCGAACGGCCATATTTACGGAACCCCTGATGGAATTCTGCTCAACTACGGCAGTCGGAAACTGAACCCACACTGAAAATTTAAAGTCTCTAGGTCGTTCCGTTCGAAAGTTATCGTGCTTACGGCAAGATTCGAAAAATACAGACATCTTGACGAAATGATGTAGCCCTGGTGTAAGTCCAACGAGCGCTCAACAAATCACGGACCTTGCCCTGTATTAACCTATGAAGAAGATCTCAAATTATGTGATAGAATAGACGGGTGTGCCAAAAAAATAAAAAAAAAATTATTTCAAACATAAAGCTTGATGATGAAATTCATGAAGAATCCTTTATACAGTCATGAAACAGTCCAATATGGACATGGATTGTACATCTGAAGACACAATCTGTGATAACAATGAAAACCAAGTTGCTATAAACGGCTACTGGAGAACCAACTGCCAGGGCTTGTGTCCTATTTGCAAAAAGAATTTGGATTTAAATGGTATTAAATAATTAAATGCATTTCCTGTGCATGAAAATTCCATGTTTGATGTTTATTGAAATATGTCTTCATAGAGAAGGTTTCCATTTCGAATATTTTTCAATGCAAAACTTATAAATAAATCTTATAATGAACGATCCATTACTATATATTATACCTATCCACATCCTTGTTCAGCTGATTGAAAATATGAGAGACAACAGTATGTCAATAACTGTATCAGGTGGTGTCAACAATAGATTTTACAGTGTCAATCACTGAAAATTGACACATGATGTTAATGATGTGTTTTAAAGCTTCTTCTGAAAGGGTTTTTCCACTTTCGGTTGTTAATTTGAATCGAGTATAAACCAACACATAACCTCGAAAAAGAAATATTTTCATTTCATACCCAAATAACAAATTATTTATATTCTATTGGGACAGTTGGCTTAAGGTGTCAATAACTGTAGTGTTTACCCTATACCGAAATGACAGAACCACTTGCACAGGAGCATAATATTTTGACGATGTACTAAAAAATTACGAAAAGCACTGCCGTGAAGGCAGGAGCTTTTGAGCGCTCGTACATGCACCTTGTAGGTAGATTCGCATTTTCCAGTTACAGGAATCAATTGAAGGAATTTTTGACAGCTGTCAAAAAAATTCTGAAACTTAGACGAAACTCCAGAGTTCATGTCAGTGCTTAAGCTGATCAATTTTTTTTCGATAATTCGCTAGAATTTTCTACGGTATCTATGGTCTTGGTGGTGCGATCTGGACAACATTTCGTACGTATTTTGAATACATTATTATTCAGCTAGGTGCAAAATTTCATTCCAATCCGCTCATTATTTTCGGAACTATCAACAAAAAAATATTTTGAACGGCCATATTGATGAACGTGACCGCGATATTCGCGATCCAAACCCACCCTGAGAATTTCAAGTTCCTAGGCCTCTATGGTTCTGGTCATGCGATCTGGACAAAGAATTGTTTTAATATATCATTCTCGATTAAAATACAAAATTTCATCTCGATCGAATCCGTAGTTTCGAAATTATCGAGAAACCAAAATTTCAAAAGACCGTATTTACGAAACCCCTAGTATAATTCTGCTCATTGATAAACGTGAACGCGACATTTCAGATCCACACCTATCCTGAAAATTTCGAGTCCCTAGGCCTTTCCGTTCGAAAGTTATGATTTTCTATGGTTTCCATGGTTCTGGTCATGTGATCTGGAGAAATGTAGCTCGAATATATCATTCTCCATTAGTATACAAAATTTCGTCACGATCGAATCTGTAGTTTTGAAATTATCAAGAAAACTAAATATCAAAAGACCATATTTACGGAACCCCTAGTATGATTTTGCTTTTGAACGTGACCGCGACATTCGCGATCTGAACCCACCCTGAAAATTTCAAGTTCCTAGGCCTTTCCCTTCGGAAGTTATAATTTTCTATGGTTTCTATGGTTCTGGTCATGCGATCTGGACGAAATTTTGCTTCAATATATCATTCTCGATTAAAATACGAAACTTTATCTCGATCGAATCCGTAGTTTCGAAATTATCGAGAAAACAAAATTTCAAACGACCGTATTTACGGAACGCGATATTCCAGATCCACACCTATCCTGAAAATTTCAAGTCCCTAGGCCTTTCCGTTCAAAAATTATGATTTTCTATGGTTTCTATGGTTCTGGTCTTGTGATCTGGAGAAATTTAGCTTGAATATATCATTCTCCATTAGTATACAAAATTTCGTCACGATCGAATCTGTAGTTTTGAAATGATCAAGAAAACTAAATTTCAAACGACCATATTTACGGAACCCCTAGTATAAATTTGCTCATAGATGAACGTGATCACGATATTCGAGATCCACACCTATCCTATCCCTAGGCATTTCCGTTCAAAAGTTACAATTTTCCATGGTTTCTATGGTTCTGGTGATGCGATCTGGACAAAATTTTATATGTAGCTTGAACACCTCATTCTTCATTTGAGGTAAAAGTTTCATCTCGATCGAATTTGTAGTTTCGAAGTAATCAGGAGAACAAAACTTTGAACGGTCATATTTACGGAACCCCTGGTGGAATTTGGCCCATTAACGAACTTAACCGAGGCATTCGGGAACTGAACCCATACTGAAAATTTCAAGTCTCTAGGTTGTTCCGTTCGAGAGTTATCGAGCTTACGGCCGGACGGACAGACTCGAATTTTCCGACGGATTCGTCATCAGTGAGTCGAACATAGTCGATTGAGACCATTTTCGGCCCAAAATTCGAAAAATACAGACATCGTGACGAAATGATATAGCCCTCGTGTAAGTAGTACGAGCGCTCAAAAATCGACAAATAGTCTCGATTGTAGTCAATACAAATCGAGGTCAAATAAAAATTATGTCAGCCTACAAACCACCTCAAAATCACCAGAGTAAAGATTGTAATGTTTACGGCGTTGTCATACATGTGTATTTCGTTTTTGGAGAGCCGATAAAGCAGTTCATGATCTACAGATATTTGAGACAGTTGCTCTTGGAACGGACAGGAGGCGTGATTTGGGAAATTTTCTCAGTACCACGTTGCCTTATGTTTCAAGGTCTTCTGTTTCCCACATCGAATTTATCATATTGCTAATCGTACTGATGAGATCTGATATGGATCGAAACCGGTCTACTACTGCAAATGATGGATTTCGTTGGTATCTGGGATACATGAATTGTTTTGTTGGCTTGCTTATTGGTTTATCTAGTAAATTTTTTCAATTTTCATTCTTTAATTCGATCAATTCATATAAACAGCCGTATATTATTCTTAAGGATGTAGCAAGTGGAAAATTGTCACCAAAAAGAAGACGGCGACAAAAACAGAGAGAAAGGAAAAAGATGCCTACTGTCCGACAAGAACAGAAGAAAGAGGAGAAAAGAAGAAGACGCCACCTTCCAACAAGAGCAGAAAAAAGAATACCCAAAAAATGGAACATCCAAGAAAAACAGCCAAAAGAAGAAAGAAGAGACCAACAAGATAGGACCCGAGACCACCGAGGATCTAGATAACTTTACCAAGAATATCATGAGCAAGCTCATGAAATTCCTGGAAATAGAGATGGACCAAAAGTTTCGTAAACTCACTAAACCCGATCAATAGAGATAGTGACTAACGAAAACAAAAACAACTTAAAGATAAAGATAGCAAACGCAGTGATGAGAACAGAATACTATCCAGAACAGCAGAAGTAATTGTGTTCAATAAGCCGGGAAAATATAGAAAATTCCCACAAACCTACAGGCTGATAAGTCTAATGTCAGCACTTGGAAAAATAGTTGAGAGAGTCGCTGCAAAAACACTCAATGAAGAAACGGAAACGCTGAATCTGATAGCACCGGAACAATTTGGATTCAGAAGAAATCATTCCACAGAACTTCAACTCTTAAGGATCACCGAATAAGTCACTGAAGAATTTCACAATAAACAAGCCACAAGATTAGTGCTATTAGATGTCGATTGAGCGCTTGACCGAGTTGGGTACGAAGGACATGTCTCTAAGATGATGGTGGCAGGCTACACTACCAAAATCTGCAAGATAATAAGAAACTAGGAACAAACATTTTTAAGTCAAAATAGATACATATCACCTACCACCAGAAAAGTAGAAGCCGGAGTGTCCCAAGGATCAGTTCTAGGACCCTTTTTGAGGGCTATATCACTTCGTCACGATGTCTTTATTTCTCGAATTTTGAGCCGAAAATGGTCACAAACGACTATGTTCTACTCACTGATGACGAATCCGTCGAAAAATTCGAGTCTGTCCGGCCGTCCGTATACACGATAACTCTCGAACGGAACAATCTAGAGACTTGAAATTTTCAGTGTGGGTTCAGTTCCCGAATACCTCGGTTGAGTTCGTAAATGGAGCAAATTCCTCCAGGGGTTCCGTGAATATGGCCGTTCAAAGTATTGTTCTCCTGATTACTTGGAAACTACAGATTTGATCAAGATGAAATTTCGCACTCAAATGGAGAATGTGGTGTCAAGCTACATGTGAAATTTTGTTCAGATTGCATGACCAGAACCATAGAAACCATAGAAAATTGTAACTTTTGAACGGAAACGCCTAGGGACTTGAAATTTTCAGGATAGGTGTGGATATCGAATGTCGCGATCACGTTTATCTATGAGCAAAATTATACTAGGGGTTTCGTAAATATGGTCATTTGAAATTTGGTTTTCTTGATAATTTCAAAACTACAGATTCGATCGTGACGAAATTTTGTATACTAATGGAGAATGATATATTCAGGCTACATTTCTCCAGATCGCATGACCAGAACCATAGAAAACATAGGGAATCATAACTTTCGAACGGAAAGGCCTAGGGACTTGAAATTTTCAGGATAGGTGTGGATCTAAAATGTCGCGTTCAAGTTCAACAATGAGCAGAATTATACTAGGGGTTCCGTAAATACGGTCGTTTGAAAATTTGTTTTCTCGATAAATTCGAAACTACGGATTCGATCGAGATGAAATTTTGTATTTTAATCGAGAATGATATATCAAAGCAGTATTTTGTCCAGATCGCATGACCAGAACCATAGAAACCATAGAAAATTGTAACTTCTGAACGGAAAGGCCTAGGAACTTGAAATTTTCAGGGTGGGTTTGGATCGCAAATATCGCAGTCACGTTCATCAATGAGCAAAATTAGTCTAGGGGTTCCGTAAATATGGCCGTTCAAAATATTTTTTTCCTGATAGTTTCGAAACTACTGATTGGATTGGAATGAAATTTTGCACCTAGCTGAGGGATGATGTTTTCAAACTACGTGCAAAATTTTGTCCAGATCGCATCACCAAGACCATAGATACCATAGAAAATTCTAGCGAAATATCGAAAAAAAATTGATCAGCTGAAGCACTGACATGAAGTCTGGAGTTTCGCCTAAGTTTCAGAATTTTTTCGACAGCTGTCGAAAATTTTTTCAATTGATCTCTTAAACTGGAAAATGCGAATCCACTTACAAGGTGCATGAACGAGCGCTCAAAAGCTCCAGCCTTCACGGCAGTGCTTTTCGTAATTTTTTTCTTGAGTTTTGGGAGAACTCGCAGACTGGGGTTTTCGACCTAGGGGTTGCTATGTTTAGTTCTTGGGGTTCGTACTTTTGATAGATTTCACATTTCCACAAAATCCACACGTTGCACTATTGTCCGAACCACCACATTTTACACATACGTATACGAGGCCAACGGGTATTGCAGTATGTTTTCGAGTGACCGTACAATTGGCATCTCTTAATGGTAGTATTTGTCTTGTTTCGTGGTTCTACTCTGATGTGAAAACTGAACTTGGTTCACGTTGTAGATTTTTTCATTGTTTTTCGCGGGTTCCAAGTCAACAAAGAATAGATTTAGTGGTTCTTTCGAAATTCTGCTGTGAGCATTGATGATTGTTCTCACTTTATGCCCTACTCTGTAAATAAATATTGGTGGCCTCATTACGTTGGGAGTGGTTTTCGGGATTCCTCCTATATTAAGTGGATTGAATGAATTCGAAATTCTGAATTTGATGGTCGTCTTCGTTTGATCGTTCGACCTGTTGTCAAGGTATTTTTCTGTCCTCGTTCCAAAATATTGCTTTAATATATCATTCTTGATTAAAATACAAAATTCTCGATCGAATCCGTAATTTCGAAATTATCGAGAAAACAAAATTTCAAACGACCGTATTCACGAAACCCCTAGTATAATTCTGCTCATTGATGAACGTGAACGCCACATTTCAGATCTACACCTATCCTGAAAATTTCAAGCCCCTAGGCCTTTCCGTTCGAAAGTTATGATTTTCTTTTTTGAGCGCTCATACAACTTACACGAGGGCTATATCATTTCGTCACGATGTCTGTATTTTTCGAATTTTGAGCCGAAAATGGTCTCAATCGACTATGTTCGACTCACTGATGACGAATCCGTCGGAAAATTCGAGTCTGTCCGTCCGGCCGTCCGTCCGTAAGCACGATAACTCTCGAACGGATCAACCTAGAGACTTTAAATTTTCAGTGTAGGTTCAAATCCCAAATGCCTCGGTTAAGTTCGTTAATGGGTCAAATTCGCCTAGGGGTTCCGTAAATATGACCGTTCAAAGTTTTGTTCCCCTGATTACTTGAAAACTACAGATTTGATTGAGATGAAATTTTGCACTCAAATGGAAAATGAGGTGTTCAAGCTAGATGTGAAATTTTGTCCAGATCGCATGACCAGAACCATAGAAACCATAGAAAATTGTAACTTTTGAACGGAAACGCCTAGGGACTTGAAATTTTCAGGATAGGTGTGGATCTCGAATGTCGTGATCACGTTCATCTATGAGCAAAATTATACTAGGGGTTCCGTAAATATGGTCGTTTGAAATTCAGTTTTCTTGATAATTTCAAAACTACAGATTCGATCGTGACGAAATTTTGTATACTAATGGAGAATGATATATTCAAGCTACATTTCTCCAGATCACATGACCAGAACCATAGAAACCATAGAAAATCATTACTTTCGAACGGAAAAGCCTAGGTACTTGACATTTTCAGGATAGATGTGGATCTGAAATGTCGCGTTCACGTTTATCAATGAACAGAATTATACCAGGGGTTCCGTAAATACGGTCGTTTGAAATTTTGGTTTCTGGATAATTTCGAAACTGCGGATTCGATCGAGATGAAATTTTGTATTTTGATCGAGAATGATATATTGAAACAATATTTTGTCCAGATCGCATGACCAGAACCATAGAAACCATAGAAAATTGTAACTTTTGAACGGAAAGGCCTAGGAACTTGAAATTCTCAAGGTGGGTTTGGATCGCAAATATCGCGATCACGTTCATCTATGAGTAAAATCAGACCAGGGGTTCCGTAAATATGGCCGTTCAAAATATTTTTTTGCTGATAGTTCCGAAAATACTGAGCGGATTGGGATGAAATTTTGCACCTAGCTGAGTAATAATGTATTCAAACTACGTGCGAAATTTTGTCCAGATCGCACCACCGAGACCATAGATACCGTAGGAAATTCTAGCGAATTATCGAAAAAAAATTGATCAGCTGAAGCACTGACATGAAGTCTGGAGTTTCGCCTAAGTTTCAGAATTTTTTTGACAGCTGTCGAAAATTCCTTCAATTGTTTTCTGAAACTGGAAAATGCGAATCTACCTACAAGGTGCATGTACGAGCGCTCAAAAGCTCCTGCCTTCACGGCAGTGCTTTTCGTAATTTTTTTCTATGCTTCTGGTCATGCGATCTAGAGAAATGTAGCTTGAATATATCATTCTCCATAAGTACACAAAATTTCGTCACGATCGAATCTGTAGTTTGGAAATTATCAAGAAAACTAAATTTCAAACGACCATATTTACGGAACCCCTTGTTTAATTTCGCTCATAGATGAAAGTGATCCCGACAATCGAGATCCACACCTATCCTGAAAATTTCAAGTGCCTAGGCGTTTCCGTTCAAAAGTTACAATTTTCTATGGTTTCTATGGTTCTGGTGATGCGAGCTGAACAAAATTCTGCATGTAGCTTGAACATTTCATTTTCCATCAGAGTGCAAAATTTCATCTCGATCGAATCTGTAGTTTCAAAGTACATAATCAGGAAAACAAAATTTCGAGCGGCCATATTTACGGAACCCTTAGGCGGATTTTACCCAATAACGAACTTAACCTCGGCATTCGAGATTCGAACTTACCCTGAAAATTTCAAGTTCCTAGGACATTCCGTTCGAGAGTTATCGTGTATACGGACGGCCGGACGGACGGACGGACGGACGGACGGCCGGACGGACAGACTCGAATTTTCCGACGGATTCGTCATCAGTGAGTCGAACATAGTCGTTTGAGACCAATTTCGGCTCAAAATTCGAAAAATACAGACATCGTGACGAAATGATATAGCCCTCGTGTAAGTAGTACGAGCGCTCAAAAACGAGGTCAAGATTGCTATGGACTTTAGTATGTAGGGCTTAGCTTGTAGCATATTATTGTCAAATTATTGTGTTTTATGTTCCCCTATCTGAACGGGATTCCCACGATGTAAGCAAAGGCATAGTTACATCCGAAATCGTTTTTGAGCGCTCGTTCTACTTGCACGAGGGTTATACCGTTGCCTTCAGGAGAAAATTGCGTAACTCCATGTAACAAAATTTTACAGGAGAAACAAAAAATACTTTTTTCCACTACTGACATAGTAAGTAGTCTCTTACGACATGAATTTGATTGAAGTAAGTACTATTTACCGAGGTAGCTTGGGTTACCATTGACAACGTAAGTGAAAACTTACTTCCCTAAGGATGTAAGTGAAAATTGAATCAGAACTTCATATTTTATTAATATTCATGTACAATTTTCGAACTTACAGTTAACACTTATATGCTGCTTGGTAACGTTTCTTAGACTTCTCCGGTAAAAGGAATTCACATGCAGCATTGGCTGCTTCTTGAATTTCATCTTCTTTGGAATTTATTTTAGAGAAGGAAATGTAGTTTTGACAAACACTTTGTTTGATAGATGAAAACCTTAGTAACCCAAGTCAAACCGATATTTTTTTGTAGGTAGGTACGTAAATAAATTCCAAACTTAATGCATCAAAAGATAATTGATTGAGAATTAACTTCTGTAGTGAAAAAATTATAATACACAACTCAGGAGGTAAGTTTCTTGACCAGCCTCTGACTTCATTGCTTGCTATCGCTCGGGCGCAAACTACGTCCTCGTCTGGTAAGTATCCCTTGCCTCCATTATAGTGTTAATAACTATTCACGTCGGAACACGACCTGTCGATATGACTGATTTAGTATGGGAAATACGGGAGTTAGGTACGCATTATTCCCAAACGCGATGGCGATACGTACATTTCATTTTCCGAAATTTAAATTATACCCGATCATTTTAAGAGTTCTGTTATTTGCAAGCATATTAGTAACTATGTTGCCCAACAGATTGCACCAAAATACCATTTCTAGAAAAATGTGGAGTTACGTAGTTTTCTCCGGAACACGACGATATTTATAATTTCGTCGCGATGTCTGTATTTTTCGAATTTTGCCGTGAGTACTAAACTTTCGAACGGAACGACCTAGAGACTTGAAATTTTCAGTGTGGGTTCAGTTCCCAAATGCTTCAGTTAATGGGCAGAATTCCACTAGGGGTTCCGTGAATATGGCCGTTCTCCCGATTACTTCGAAACTACTGATTCTATCGAGATGAAATTTTGCACTCAGATAGAGAATGACGTGTTCAAGCTACATGCAAAATTTTGACCAGAACCATAGAAGCCATATGAAATTATAACTTTCGAACGGAAAGGCTTAGTGACTTGAAATTTTCAGTATAGGTGTGGATCTCGAATGCCGCGGTCAAGTTTATCAAATACTAATTGGATTGAAATGAAATTTTTGCATATGAAGAATAATGTATTCAATCTACGTGCGAAATTTTGTCCAGATCGCATTACCAAGACCATAGATACCGAAGAAAATTCTAGCCAATTCTCGAAAAAAAATTGGTATCCTAAAGCACTGACGTGAATTCTGGAATTTCGCCTTAGTTTGAAATTTTTTTCCCAGCTGTCAAAAATTTCTTCAATTGGTTTCTAAAACTGAAAAATGCGAATCCTACAAGGTGAATGAACGAGTGCTCAAAAGCTCCTGACTTCACGGCAGTGCTTTCAATAATTCTTATTTTAACGCTCGACACATCTCTGTCATTGTTCTAAAAAAGTGTAGTTCTATACTGTAAGAAATGTCATAGAACATCTCTGAGAAATGGTGAAATTTCGGATTATTCGGTAACCCATTATTCGAAAAAAAATAATATGACATTTTCGAATTGCTGTGATGGAATTCTTGAGTATTTCCCATTTCATAAGTTCATGTAAAATACTTATAAAATAGAAGAAGAAACAAGTAATAATTTTTTCGAAATGAAGTATGTGCATCAAATTCATAAATATTTTGCTCACCTAAATAAGGCCTTTCTCTTGAGGTCTGTCGTGACATTTTCCTCATCATACTGCTCCCATGATTTTCAGGATTATGATGATTAGTATGTTGATTATCCAAGGTGATGGAATTCCTCGGCTTCGATAGGTAATTGTCGTTCGTTTTATCGACATTATTGGGAATTTGTGGCCCGAACTCATGCATGTGATGATTCTTCAAGATAGGTTTGTTGTACGGATTACTGTCGGATAAACTAACTGAATTAAGTCTATTCTGTTGATACTGATACTGTTGTTGGTATTGTTCTTTTGGAATTCTGTCTTGATAGGTTTGGCTATAGTTATTAGGTATATTTATAGAATTACCCAGTTGGTCTAATTTATGAACCGGATTCGAATTCATTTGATTGTAATCGTTCTCCTTGGGTTCTTCATTTACCACATTCGTCGTTTCTAAATCACTGTTAATTTTACTCCTAGTTAATTGTCTTTGTCTTAGCCTTTCGAGACCAGGCTGTTTAAAATCCGGCGCGTATAGTTTTGCAACCGCCAAAGCTATATCGGAATCTTCCCTGGCTTGGGCTGCTGCTTGGTCGGCCTGTTCACCCTTTCCCCTAGCAGTAGCCGTTCTAGTAATTGCTATGTCGGCTTTCTGTAGAGCTATCTTCGATGCTCGCTGGGCGGCATTCACAGCCGCCTCTATTCGTTCACGAAATTTCGCGGATCGCATAAGAAATAATTTTCGTTTCGAAGAAGTTATGAGCACATTGTTTTTATATTTCCCCTCCTCTTTGTCTCCATTGCTAAATGTTGTCACACCGTATCCGTATTTCTTATTCGCGAACCATTCACCTTCATATTTGAGACCGTCAGTTCGTTCGCTGATGCCATAACCGGATCTTTTGTCGTTTTTCCACTCCCCCATGTAGGTTTCAGTGACGTTAGGATCCATCTGGTCGTCCTGAAAATATAGTTCAAATTGTTAATGGTGATGGAGATAGAAGGTGAAATAATGCTGGGAGACGATAATGACATCTTGGTATAATTGATTTTGCATTTCCACGGAGAATTATTAGGATGATATGATCTTTTTAGAAGATTTCAACTGATGAAGCCTACAACACTATTATACAGGGTGTCTCAGAATGAATGGATAATCCTGTAACACTGTATAGAAGAGCTGATGGACTCTCAGAAAAAAATACAAAAAAAAATCTATCCCCACCAGTAAAATTTTTTTTTCAAAATAATGATTTCTCGCACATCACGTTGCGTTTCTGTGTATCACGCTCACAAGTGGATAAAATCCATCAGTTTCTTCATGGTGAAATATTCTTTGAAATACCAATAGATATGCTGAAAACCGTATAAATATCTCTTGGAACTTTTTTGGAAAAAAATATCCAAGTTCAAATTTCATCATAGAATGTGATGAATATTTCATAATGTGGAAGTTTAATCGTTCATGCTGGAAATAAAATTTGAGAAAGCCTTTGTGGCCAACTCAAAAAAAAATATGCGCCTTCCATGTAAATTTCAAATTGGTACAATACATCTTCATAACTTATTTCACCATGAAGAAACTGATTAATTCGATTCATTTGTGAGCGTGTTACACAGAATCGCAACGTGATGTGCAAGAAATCATTATTTTGAAAAAAAAATATTTCTAGTGGGGATAGATTTTTTTTCTGTATTTTTTTCAGAGAGTCCAATAGCTCTTCTATACAGTGTTACAGGATTATCCATTTAATCTGGGACACACTTCGACCCATGTATTCTTTATGGACAATCGGAAGTAGCAGATCATCTGCCTCTTCACCTTCTCATTTCCGGTGGTAGGTTTCCGTCAGTGTGATTTACTTCCCCCTTTTTATCAGCCGAAGATTTCCGGAGCAGCTTTCTTCTATTTCATAGCATTTCTCCGAAGGAGCCATACCGCGTAGATGAGATAGAAGTAATCTGCAAAATTCTGTCATGTCGTCCTTCTTTTCAGCAAACGCCCCATTGTTTTATTATCATCTATTATTTTTTTTGGGCAATGCTTAGTATCGAATATATTAAAGTTTTGAATAATCACCGTTTTATTCATTTCGAAATTCATCTGTAGGTATGTACTGTTATGATCCAATTGAATAGTTCAGTTAGAAATTCGAAACCAATTATTGGGATAATGCAAACGCAAGATATAGGTATGTCGGAATTCAAAGAGTAATACAACATAAAATTTGCTTTGAGAGGAAACTTTTCATCAATGATTTACCTCATAAAGATTGAAAAAAAATTGAAAAGCAATGACTTTTGGAGTCAGGAGCTTTTGCGTGTTCTTGTCTGAGTCATCCGACATGAGGTGACACTCTAGCGAGACTATCCAAAGACCACAAACGTCAATGTGACTAAAAATATGCTCAACACCTGATCGGAAAAAAATCATTTTTCATTTACAGTTGAAAGCTGAATTTCTACATTTCCGTTTTCGATAGAGAAGAATCGAATGGAAAATACTCTGCAAATTTTCCACAAATGGAAATATAGTAAAGTCCGGTGAGATGGCCACCGTTTTGCAAAGTATGCGCTTGCAAGTTTTTTTTATGTTGAGGATTATATCAAATTGCTTTTCAACAGCTTAAGTATCATCCAAAATGGTGGGTAAATAAATAGGGTCAAAATACTTTTAGAATTTTCGTTTTATTATTTATAAATATAAGTGTTATGTGGCCATCTATCCCAGTTCAGTGGGGTTGGAGCGCCCTTTTTTCTTGTTTGGTTTTCTTAACAGATCTTTTTTCACCTTCCTCCCAAGGGGCTTTCTAGGAATACCATAAGTTTTTGAGGCTCCGGTTACAGAAGATCCGTTTCTGACAGCTTCTATTGCTAGCCTTCGATTTTCTTTTGAAGCATAGCTTCCATGATTTGAGTTCTTTCTGTTATACTTCGTTGGCATTTTTGCGCAGTAAACAAGAAGAGACGACAAACTATAAAGAAATAGACATAAAAACTAAATGGCCATCTATCCCTACAGTTTGGTGGCCATCTCTCTCGAATGCTAGGGAGAAATGGCCACGTGAAAAAAATAATTCACTGCATTCTTTTAACAAGTTTTGGAGGTAAAACTTATAGAATGAACATCGTACTCACCCAATACGTCGGAATCACCGATAAATTTACTGTCGCACAATCACAGTAGTAGAAAGTAAGAAACCATTAAATAATTTCACAAGGACGCGCTAGTATTTTTATTTTCTAACTGCTCTAATATCACCTTGACGTATTCGAAAACACAAGGACCCTGATACATAGTCGAAGATCACTGGGGAGGACAAACAGCGCCATACAACGACGCGTTATGGAGATTTAGCTGTTGGCCTTCTCTCCCGGCTGGCCATCTCACCCCACTTTACCCTAGGTATTTTTTATTCACAGTGAATGAAATTAAATTTTTTTGATCTATTGAGGGCATTCGACACGCTACAACATGACTTCATTTTGGATAATATGTATCAGATGGGATTCAGGGGCGTGTTTCTTGATTGGGTCAAGAGTTTTCTATCTGATCGAAAAGTTTATGTGGGATTGAATGACGTTACGTCTGACGAGTACACTAACAACATGGGTGTCGCTCAAGGATCTGTCCTGGGCCCGCTTCTATTCTTAATATTCATTAATGATCTGCCTGCATACGTGGTGGCCTCTATGCTGGTAATGTTCGCTAATGATACTTCGATCGCTATTAGAGCAAAAAGTTGGCAGGAATTGAAGTCGCTGTGCGAAACGATGGTACAGTGTTTTATTGATTGGTGCGACAGAAACGCACTTATTGTCAATCTGACGAAGTCGATAATAGTCAGGTTTAGGAATCAAGATAATCCGATCGTTGAACCTCTTGTTATAAAACACAGTCGGTGACTCGAATTTTTGAAGTCCAAAAAAATAAAATGACATTATTTGTCATATTAATAATGAATACTGAAGACCAGTTCGGTATTCCTTACTGCAGTCAGTGCTTTTCTCGAATTTCGAAAATAAGGTGTACGGCTGTTCTTCAGAGGAGCTATTATTTGGACACTTTGGGTATTTTAGATGGCATTCCAAGTGCAATACTAACGAAGAAATCATAAAAACTTGCTGTACGAGTCTTTCAGCCGAATACCTTCTGTATTCTCATTGCGAGTTTTCCTTCTTGACGAGGTCAGAAAAAAGGATAAAATTTAATATTTAATTTTTACATACATAGGTACCTATTCGTGTGAAAATTTTTCCTTTCGAACAAAAATAGGATCTAGTATACTGGAAGATACAGCGTATATCGTTGATATTTCAAATGAAGCCATATTTACAACAGGTCCGTGCCGAAATGCGCCCGGTTTTGTAGAACTCTTATGGCCTTGTGCACCGACTTGTTCTTTAATACCGGATTGAGTAATCCCGAATTAAATTTCATTGTAGGATTAATTTTTATCCCTGTGCACCGAATACTTTATACGAGAGATAAGTTAACTCCTGAATATATATGGCAACATTGCATAATTGTGACATATTAGCATATAAAAGTATAGTATGTCGATATTTAGCGTTCTTGTCGGAATTGTCACATAAAATAAGACGTAAAATTTTCAGGATAGGTGTGGATTTCAAATGTCGTGGTCACGTTCATCTATGTGCAAAATTAGACTAGGGGTTCCGTAAATATGGCCGTTGGAAATTCAGTTTTCTTGATAATTCCGAAACTACGGATTCAATCGCGACGAAATGTTGTATTTTAATGGATAATGATAAATTAAAGCTACATTTTTTCCAGATCGCATGACCAGAACCAAAAAAAATTATAACTACCGAACGGAAATGCCAAGGAACTTGAAATTTTCAGGGAAGGTTTGGATCGCGAATGTCGCGGTCGCGTTCATCAATGAGCAAAATTAGAAGAGGGGTTCCGTGAATATGGCCGTTCAAAATATTTTTTTCCTGATAACTTCGAAACTACTGATTGGATTGGAATGAAATTTACCATAGATACCGCAGAAAATTCTAGCGAATTATCGATTAAAAAAATGGTCACCGCACTGACTTGAAGTGTGGAGTTTCGCTTTAGTTTGAAAGTTTTTTTGACAGCTGTTAAAATTTCTTTTCAATATGTTTCTTAAACTGGAAAATGCGGATCTTTCTACAAGGTGAATGAACGAGCGCTCAAAAGCTCCTGACTTCACGGCAGTGCTTTTTGAGCGCTCGTACTACTTACGCGAGGGCTATATCTTTTCGTCACGATGTCTGTATTTTTCGAATTTTGAGCCGAAAATGGTTTCAATCGACATGGTTCGACTCACTGATGACGAATCCGTCAGAAAATTCGAGTTTGTCAGTCCGGCCGTCCGTCCGTATACACGATAACTCTCGAACGGAACGTTCTAGAAATTTAAAATATTCAGGGTTGGTTCGAATCTCGAATGTCGCGGTTAAATTCGTCATTGGGCAAAATTCGACCAGGGGTTCCGTTAAATATGGCCGTTCGAAATTTTGTTCTCCTGATAAGTAACTGCAGATTCGATTGAAGTGAAATTTTGCACTCAGATGGAGTATGACGTGTTCAAGATACATGCAAAATTATGTCCAGATCGCATGACCAGAACCATAGAAAGTTATAACTTTGTAATGAAAAGGCCTAGGGACTTGAAATTTTCAGGATAGGTGTGGATCTCGAATGCCATGGTCATGTTCATAAATGAGCAGAATTAGATTGGGGGTACCGTAAATATGGTCATTTGAAATTTAGTTTTCTTGATAATTTCAAAACCACGGATTTGATCGTGACGAAATTTTGTATTTTAATGGAGATTGATATATTCAAGCTATATTGTCTCCAGATCGCATGACCAGAACCATAGAAAATTATAACTTTCGAACGGAAAGGCCTAAGGA
The DNA here is from genome assembly GCA_963966015.1 of Aphidecta obliterata. NCBI lineage: Eukaryota > Metazoa > Arthropoda > Insecta > Coleoptera > Coccinellidae > Aphidecta > Aphidecta obliterata. The sequence continues at coordinate 9,109,756 of OZ014430.1, read as the reverse complement.
CTTGAAATTTTCGGGATAGTTTCGGATCACGAATTTCGCGGTCACGTTCATCATTGAGCAAAATTAGACTAGGGGTTCCGTAAATATGGCCGTTCGAGATATTTTTTTCCTGATAATTTCGAAACTACCCATTGGGTTGGAAAGAAATTTTGCAAATAGATGAAGAATAATGTATGCAAAGGATTTTCGCCTTAGTTTGAAATTTTTTATTAGAGCTGTAAAAATTTCTCTAATTGGTTTCTTGAACTGGAGAATGCGAATCTACAAGGTGGATGAACGAGCGCTCAAAAGCTCCTGACTTCACGGCAGTGCTTTCGTCATTATTATAATTTCATTATAGTACGCGTTGGCCGGCTACCCCCACTATTCGTCCGCAATGGAGCCCTCGGCTGGTTTTGGTCATGTTACCACGTATTTTTCACCGATTTTGCAATTTTTTAACGAAAAATCAAGATTGAAGTTTTATTAGAGTAGGGGAGAGCGGGGCTGAAAGTGCCGGGGGTAAATTGTGCCGATCCTAATATCTCGAGATCAGAAATAGATTGATAAAAGATTGTATTGTATCGCGTATTGCCTAACTATCGGGCACACGTGGCTGCCATCTCAGTTGCGTCAGCAAAGCGGACCGAGTAGAATTACATGTAACTCATGTGAGGTTCCTCCAGCAGCACGTCAGTAAATATTTCCGTTTCGATACTTTTTGGTCGCAAGCTAGCATTCTTCGTGCTGTTAATATGAAAATTTCAGTGAAATGTGTGTTATTTATCGTAGTTTGTTATGCAGTGTGATTTCAATGATTTGAGCAGAGTGATTTTTATATGACGGACAAAATATCACACTCTCATAAACGGGGTAAAATGTGCCGTTCATTTGGGGCTGGTTGTGCCGCGGCACAACCAACCCCTTAGTAGCCTTTATTGTCCCATTATTTTTCGTTTAGCAGAATGAGGACGTATTAGCGAAAAACACAAAGGGGAACTACAAGTCAGGATCTTTTACAAAGGGCTGCCGATGCAGTCATCAAGGATGGACTCAAATTAAAAACAGTTGCACGTGAATTATAAATTTGTCCCACAACTACAACGCTATGTCAAAAAAATAAAAAGTGGAGGTACTCCTGCGGTTGTATACAAACCAAGACTAGTGTTTAATGAGGAAAAATGCACTACTGTCGAAGTACATCTCAAAAATTACGAAAAGCACTGCCGTGAAGGCAGGAGCTTTTGAGCGCTCTTACATGCACCTTGTAGTAAGATTCACATTTTCCAGATTTAGAAACCAATTGGAAAGATTTTGACAGCTGTCAAAGAAAATTTCAAACTAAGACCAATTTTTTTTCGATAATTCGCTAGAATTTTCTACGGTATCTATGGTCTTAGTACTGCGATCTGGACACGTAGTTTGAATACATCATTCTTCGTCTATGTGAGAAATTCCATTCCAATCCAATAAGTAGTTTCGAAATTATCAGGAAAAAAATAGTATGAACGGCTATATTTACGGAACCCCTAGTCTAATTTTGCCCATTAATGAACGTTACCGCGAAATTTGCGATCCGAATCTATCCTGAAAATTTCAAGTCTCTAGGCCTTCCCGTTCGAAAGTTATGATTTTCTATGGTTTCTATGGTTCTGATCATGCGATCTGGAAAAAAATGTAGCTCGAATATATCATTCTCAATTTAAATACAAAATTTCGTCACGATCAAATCCATAGTTTTGAAATTATCAAGAAAACTGAATTTCAAACGGCCATATTTACGGAACCCCTAGTCTAATTTCGCTCATTGATGAAAGTGACCGCAACATTCGAGATCCGCACATATCCTGAAAATTTCAAGTCCCTAGGCCTTTCCATTACAAAGTAATAATTTTCTATGGTTTCTATGGTTTTGGTCATGCGAGCTGGACAAAATTTCGGAAAGCTTGAACACATAATTCTCCATCTGAGTGCAGAATTTCACCTCGATCGAATCCGTAGTTTCGAAGTTATTAGGAAAACAAAATTTCGAGTGGCCATATTTACGGAACCCCTGAGCGAATTTCGCCCAATAACGAACTTTACCGCGGCATTCGAGATTCGAACCTACCCTGCAAATTTCAATTTTCTAGGACATTCCGTTCGAGAGTTATCGTGTATACGGGCGGACGGCCGGACAGCCGGACGGACAGACTCGAATTTTTTGACGGATTCGTCATCAGTGAGTCAAAGATGGTCGTTTTAGACCATTTTCGGCTCAAAATCCGAAAAATACAGACATCGTGACGAAATGATATAACCCTCGTGTAAGTAGTACGAGCGCTCAAAAAGCGCTTCAATTGACTTCGATCTTCTACCGAAAGAAGTACGACAACTTGCGTTCCAGTAAGCCGTGAAGTTCAATGCACAAAACATCCCACCATCTTGGCATAAATATATTATTATAAAATTGACGTCTTTTGAATTCTGAATTGATTTCCATTCATGTGAAACACCTAGCATTATCAACGGCACAACCGACCCCAGCTACGGCACAACTTGCCCCAAGGTGGGGTTGGTAGTGCCTTTTCGCCGCTGTATAAAAAAATCACTTTTTCTCAAAAACTATTAAAAATGTCCAAAATCTGTAGGTAAATTCGTATTATGGACTAAATTTGGCTAAGGATGAACCACTACTTCTAGATATAGTCCTTGTTTTATCTGAATCATATGAGGATTTGTAAAAATCGGCACTTTCAACCCCGCTCTCCCCTACCATATTTCAATTTTCAAAATCCGTTTTGTTAATTGAAATCGGACAACTTTCGACGCATCCAGCCCTTTCGGAGAATATGTAGTGCCCAAGGTTTTCTGGGTTTTCTACGGTAATAATGACCCGATTGAGTTGCACTAGCACTCATTTTCCTCGTCTTCACATTCTTCACAATTCTGTTGCTGAAGTGTCAACACCGCTCCATTGTTTCAAATTTTATAAGCAAAAAAACAAAAAAAAAACCCCTTTTTGTGGTGTTTTTTTCGAAATTACAAAAAGAGAAGAAATCATATTTGCGAGTCGAAAACATATCACTTAACATCCCCGGATCACCCCACGTACCCTCACACTCGCGGTTTTCTCCTACGATTTTTATCACAGAATGGCCCTCTATTGCTCTATACTATAGCCTAGTCTATCGTTAAACATTTCTATTTCGCACAGGGCTTTGTTATTTCAATATTCGATTTATTCGACTTGTTGAATCGGATTGTTATTCTAAATTTCCTATACCACGAAATTTTTGGAGTACCTAGGTAGAGCTCTGCACTGAATATTTTTCGATCGAAACAGCGTAACAAATTCCATGAGTTAAGTTGAATAGTTATAGTTTTTTCACGATGAATTTTTTCATATTTGATCTATTGATTTTTGTCCTTCAAAATCCATGGTTCGAATAGATTTCCGAAGAAGTTCTGAGCTGAGCTTTTCTCGGAAACTGTAGTAGCTAATTGCATGAAATTTGTTACAACATCAGTTGCTATCCGCCATTGATCTTCCTAATAGCTCGATCTTCGATATCGAAAGCAAGGGCGGTCCTAGGCTGAATTTCTGGGGGGGGTAATTGAATGAAATTTTTTTCCGGGATAGTGCACATACGAAGTCTGGAGTTCTGCTCAGTTTTAAATTTTTTTGACAGCTGTTAAAAAAATTTTCAATCGGTTTCTAAAACTTGAAAATGCGATTCTACCTAAAAGGTGGATGAGCGCTCAAAAGCTCCTGACTTCACGGCAGTACTTTCTATACATTTTTTTACAAACTTTCTAATTCTAATTGCCACGTTCTTACTAATCCAACACCTTCTTAATCAGAAAATCGTTCGGAAAACAAATGTTCTCTTCTTCAGGCTGAACAACACAAGGGCGTAGATATGGAGGGATACTGGGGTAATTAATTACCCCCCTAAGACTTCCAAAATATAAAGTTTCAGAATTATCGCCAAGGCTTGATGTACCTATACCTGACGAGATTTTTTATCGATTACCCCCTCAAGAAACAACATGAGCAGTTTAGGTATCAATTTTATCAAACAACAGATTCACCTCTTATACATTTTATGCAATATGATCTTCAAAAATAAAACGTTCGACTGAAAGTAAAACTTCAGAATTTTTCATTTTTTTTACTGATTTTTCTGTTTTGATTTTTTTTTCTGTTAATTTTATTGCATTATTATATTATTTTCTTGTTGGTCATTTTTTGCTAAATAAAATTTTCCAGTGCTCTGGGGGGGGGTAATTACCCCCGTTACCCCCCCCCCCCCCGTAGGACCGCCCTTGATCGAAAGTAAGGGAGAAAAAACTTGTGTTACTTCGATTCATTTACATATTCCCTTAACCCTTGAATATTATAGATATTTCGTTTTTATTATCTGAAAACCGAATTCTTTCATAGAATACTCTCACTCTCCTTCAGTTCATTCCTGAGGGTCTACTTACTGATAAACCCTTTCTTCACGTCAGAAAATGAAACTTTAGATTTTATACTGATTTACTCAATAAATATTTGAGATTTCGCTAGACTCGCTATGGGTTCATGTCCTTGACATTCGTAGTTGATATTCAATACGGAAACATAATATTATACATTTAAATAATAAACGCTAAGCTCTACTTTTTGAAGTCCATGGCCATGGCCACGTTTGTTATTGGAAGTTTCAAAAGCTAATCTTGTTGAACCTATTGGCCAGAACCGCATAAACACCAATGCATTATGTTTATATTTCACAAGATCATAATGCAAATTCCTACTTTTGTGGTTCCTTGGGTGAACAAAGTTTCCTGTGGCGAGTTGAAATATCAATTTTATGAAATGTGAATCCCATTCCATAGTGAAAATTTATGTTCAGTTAATAATTACCTCCACTACAAAACTAGCGTTCGAATCTGATGGAATGGAGGTGTTTGTAATGCCTGATTGCATCGAATCTGTGCTCATCCAAGAAGAGCTTGAACCTGCAGATCGAATGCTTCCTGTTGTTCCAGATCGTTTGCCTTCCAAGTCACCTGTGCTTCGTTGCTTCTTCAACTTGAGACCCTGAAAAAAGCCAGAACGTTCAAATCTCATCTTATAATAATATGTAGGTAAACTGCTCCACATGAGTTAGGGATATTGACTGAAAGTGCAAAAAAATATAGTTAAGATAAGATTTTTGTGATGAAAATTCATATTGATATGATTTCAAGTTGCAAATTAATGTTAAAAAAAATCGAGTAAAATAACGAGATTTTTTATTCCCAAAGAATTCAAGCATTTTAAGACTATCAATACAATGTATGGCCTCCACGGGAATCAATAACAGCTTTACATCTTCTTTGCATACTACACACGAGGTTGTTGAACATTTCTTGAGGAATTTGGTTCCATAAACGGGGCAGAAGCTCTCTCAGATCATTTAAGGATTCTGGGGTAGGTTGATGATTATCTAATCTTCTTTGGAGCATATCCAATGCATGTTCTATGCAATTCAAATCTGGTGAGTGCGGAGTTATTGGTAAATGTGGAATACCAAGCTCCTCGCGCGCATTCTCAACTATGGCTGCACGGTGCGGTCTAGCGTTATCGTCTAGAAATTGAAAAGTTTCACCAATAGCAGCGTGAGAATTTGGCACAACATTGTCAATGACATGCTCCCTATAGTGTAAGGCGGTCATATTCCCAGAACAAATGTGTAGATCTGTGCGTCCGTTGAAACATATCCCGGCCCATACCATAACACTTCCCCCTCGGAATGGATGGCTTCTTGGACATAGCGACGATTACGGGGTATGCTTGGGATTGTCCATACCCTTATTCTTCGAGAATCTGAAAATCGCCCATATCTGGATTCATCAGTGAAAAGGACAATACGCCATTGATCGTTCCAATTGATATGTTGCCTTGCCCATTCCAGTCTTTGACGCTTATGGTCACGTGTTAATGGAACTCCTCTTAATGGACGTCTAGAACCTAGATTCACCTCTCTCAAACGTCGTCTGATGGTTTCGATGGAAACTTGGACCCCATCTGCATTTTGAAGGGTTTTCCCAGCACTCTACACGTAGATGTAGGGTTTCTTCTCGCCGAAACGGTGATGCAACGATCCTGAGCAGGTGTTGTTTTTCGTCGCCCACCAAGCCTTGGTCTTTCCAACACGGAACCTGTCTCCCTGAACCTATTCCAAAGTCGAGATATCACACTTTGGCTGACTTGGAGCCTTTCCGCTACAACACCCTGAGTTAGGCCACCCTGTAGCATTCCGATAGCCCTATTAGCCTCAGCGTTTGTTAATTTACGTCTTGGCATTTTCAGAAAACTCGTTTCAAATCGAAGCCGTTGATAAACTGACTTCATTTCAAAATAAGAACATTCATGAGGCATATACAAAGAACCAAACTTCACAAAAAAGGCGACCAGATTGACGAAATGTCTCATACTGATTTTTATTGGATCTATTCAAGTTGTTTTTGAGTTTTAAATGATTTTACAGCGATTTTCTCGAAGATTACATACTTTTAAAAACGATTGAATACGATATCCCTAACTCTTGTGGAGCTGTATATGTATGTATAATAAAATGTTCACGAAGAAGCGTCGAACTCGAGGTTGAGTGGTGGGGAACTCTATCCAGAAAGGGGTGATGTGCAAAGATAAGGGCTGGCATGTGCTGAAAATGTGGAGAGAAACCAGGAACCAGCCAACACATTACAGCAGCATGCACTTTTGATTGTAATAATTGTTGATTATTGTAATTGTGCAGCTATTAAAAACAAGAGAGAAAAGTTTGGTTGCCTAATTTTTTGTATTTTAAAAAATATTATCATTGTTTTATCTTATTGAAGAAGTATTAATAATGGCACAAGGATTTTTTTATGAGTGGGCAGTCATGTTTTTCACAGAACTATATACATAGCTCTTCTTCATTGCTCATGACCGCCAACTACCTTGTCTCTGCTAGCATATCGCCACCAGCATCTACAAGAATTGTGGCTGAAGAGCGCCTGAAGCAATGGCCTGTGTATTGTTTGGGATTTGCTAAGCCCAGATATTCTGCCACTTGTTTTAGCATTCTGCCGATCTTGTTTATTCCAACACATTGTTTGGTGCATTATCGAATTTTTTTCGGATTGGATCTCCGAGGAGCCTTTTCTTCGATGTATCTAGTTGGAGGGCATGCCAATTAATGAAAATGATCAACAGAAACTGAACCTACTACTAACAGCTCAATAAGACTGCTCGACAACGGTTAGAATAAAAGAATTTTAACTGTGTTCTCAACTTTGAAGCGCTTATTTTGGAAACAAAATTCATGAACATATTCTGCAAATAAGTTTAAAAACATCTACGCCTCCTTAGCTATTCGAAAAGGTATAACACCTGCCATTGAATAGGCAAAACATTGACCAAATAACAGTTAAGGTAGTAGAGGGTACATTTTCAGTTTGAGGTAAAAGTAGCTAAAATAGGCAGGAAGTATGGCCCTATCAAGTAATTCTATATTATGGCCATCCACACATTTAGACTGAATCTCCTCTTCACCCTCTTGTTTTTTTTTGGGTTATCTTGCGTTTTGGGAGCCCAATAATGGGCGCTATGATAATTTGTGATGCCAAAGTTCGACTCATCTGTCCAAACAAAAAAAAGGCCGGATCTTCAATATCGGCATTGAGCATAAATCTCCAGAAGTCTAGTCGCCCTAATGGATCCCCTTCTTCTGTTACTAGCACTGGCGTGTAATGGTAAGGGTATTGCCCAGGAGTGTGCATTACGAACCAGACTTTTCACTGGGAAATACCAAGCCGTCGAACGATAACATTTTTTGTTGACGTGGTTGGGTCGGCTTTAAAGTATTTCATTTGCTTCGTCGTCGTCGTCATCAAGAATACGAGGTATTCCCATGTCAGTCCATCGTACTAGAACAGACCCAGTTTCTCGTAGTCTTCCATAAACTCTGTCAAAAACGCCAATATCAGGTAATCGACGAGTAGGATACCGTCGCAAGTATTAATTGCGTGCACACCACTACACTCATTCGGAAAATCCTTAACACATTGGGATGTCAGCATATTCCTCGATAGTAAATGTTCACAATACAAACCAAAGTCCAGTCACAAGCCATGTCACACAGTAAGAAGATGTCCAAAAATCCAAGCCAAGTCGCGTTTTTACAGAAAATTACGGATAACACATCTTCCACGAATATATCGCATGACCAGACTATACGCCAAGATTTAAAATGACAAACCTGAGGCTCGCCTGAGACTGTGTGTCTTTGTCTTCCGAGCACACTAAATAGCTAAAATACGCCGCCGTTACTAGCTTAACTGTCATTTGGTCAATGTTTTGCCCATTTTATAGCAAGTGTTATACTTTTTTGAAAAGCAGAGGAGACTTAGAAGTTTTCTAACTTTTCTACAGAATAAGTTCCATGAAGATTTTTTCAAAAAAAGGGCTTAAATTTAAAAACACTTAGTGAAAGTTCTTTAATTCTAACTGTTGTCGAGCAGTATCATTGAGCTGTTAGTAGTTGGTTCAGTTTCTGTTGATCATTTTTATTGATTGAAATTCCCTCTAACTAGATACATCAAAAAAACGGCCCCTAGAAGCTCCAATCTGAAAAAAATTGATGAAAAAGCCTAAAAATAGAGGATTTTTTGAGAAATCTTCAAAACTCAATATCTCCATAACGGTTAAGTTTCGGAAACCATATTAGGCATATTATATATAACCAAATCCATCAGAAATGACCTGAATAATAACGTCCTTCAATATTCAGTACTAATTTCCCTGTAAACCTCTATAATTCGAGCATACCTACGTTGCCTTCGTGAGCAAATATCTGCTATCTGGAGCGTTTTAGAGAAATACATTGATTTCTTTTGATGTCAAAGTTTTCGATTTTTCACTCTTGAAACTATCTTATTTTCTTTGAAGCAAATTCAACAGTTCAGAATAAGTCGCCATGTTGATGATATTATAGTTTATGTTTATTGTTGACCTCAGCATTGAATGAATTGACCAAAGTGACGATGGCTTCATTTCTTCGGACAGTTCTTCAAAATATGCTAACATAACACATTCTGAAGAGACTTAATTTTGTACATGCATTTTCGATAAACTTTTTCGCATCTTTCACGAAACTTGGCTGGTAACAAATTATACGAAGCATGTTTCGCTTTTTCCACTACTTCGGGTGGTGTCTCAATGATACATTCACAAAAGTAGTAAGTTATACCACAATTTAGAAATAGTTTTTACATACCATCAAGAGCCCTTTTTTTATATTTGCTGATCCAAGTGACCTTCTTCTGACTTGCGGCTCAGCGCTGCTCTTTTTCAACACAAAACCTCCTCTAGCATCTTCTGCTCGTCGATCTCTCTTCTCCACTGCTTCTGGTGGTGCTGCATTACCAATATCAGAACTTCTTAGCGAAGTCAGCGATGCTCTAATATTCTTATTCGCCCTATATTTCGAAGCCTTTCCGAATGGTGCACTCGTTCGTATGCCATAACCATGTCTCATTCCACGCATCCATTGCCCCTGATATGTACCTGCATCAAAACAATATTCAAAACATCTTCAACCGAATCTAATTTTCTGATTGGGTCATATTGTGCAACTGTATGAATTTACGAGTAATATTGATGAGCGCTCGTTCCAATTACATGAGGGCTATATCATTTCGTCACGAGGTCTGTATTTTTCGAATTTTGAGCCGAATATGGTCTAAATCGATAGAATTCGACTCACTGATGACGAATCCGTCGCAAAATTCAAGTCTGTCCGGCCGTTCGCCGTAAGCACCAAAACTCCCAAACAGAACAACCTAGAGACTTGAACTTATAAGTGTGGGTTCAGTTCCCAAATGCCTCGGTTGAGTTCGTTAATGGGCAGAATTCCACCAGGAGTTCCGTGAGTATGGCCGTTCGAAATTCTGTTCTTTTGATTTCTTCGAAACTATAGATTCGATCGAGGTGAAATTTCGCACACTCAGATGGAGAATGACTCGTTCAAGCTACATGCAGAATTTTTTCCAGATCGCATGACCAGAACCATAGAAAATCATAACTTACGAACGGAAGGCCTAGGGGTTCCGTAAATATGCTACGAACGGAAAGGCCTAGGGACTTGAAATTTTCAGGGTAGGTTTGGATCGCGAATGTCACAGTCGCGTTCATCAATGAGGAAAATGAGACTTGGGGTTCCGTAAATATGGCCGTTCAAAATATTTGATTTTCCTGATACTGATTGGATTGGAATGAAATTTTGCACTTAGATGAAGAATAATGTACCCAAACTACGAAATTTTGTCCAGATCGCATTACCAAAACCATAGATACCGTAGATCTAATCATAATAAGCAATGTTTTGTGCGGAAGATTTTGAACTGGCAACATTTTTTTTGTACGTCAAAAACTTCAGGTTTACAATTTAAAATTTTTTTCTGAACCACTGAGCAATCTTCAAAAGAACTTATTACTGATTACACTAATCCTACTTCGATTTTCCATATTTTGAACGATCTTTCACATCCTGAAATCCTGCGCATATATCATGAAACACCCTGTATAGGTATACCACTAGATAGTTGATCTATGGTAGTTTGCCTATGACCATGATCAAGTGAATTTACAATATCGAACTTTCCGAATAATTTGAATTTAATTGATGCCCCTAAGTGACATTTTTATCTGCTATGTCTTTCAATAGACCTCTGTATATTTTTCAAATCCGAATACCCTAATTTTGACCACACATTGTTTTCTGAATCGTCGGAAAAGAGTAAGCAAAACCAACAATAGTATATTATTTCATAAGGAGGAAAAGTGTCACTTTTCATGGCGAGCTTGTGTCTCACTCCGTTCGGCGGGTAATTGAAAGCGAGCCATGAAAAGTCACTTCTCCTCCGAATGGAATATGTTATTTTTTTTTCAAACGCTTTGAAATTCATTAAAATCTGGAGATTAGATTCATATTTACGATCGTTATAATTGAGTAATCAATAGGAAGTTTGCCTAGTTACGGTTGTCTCGCAAAATTAATTTTGATAGTTAATTACATTTTTCCTTAAGGCGTACGGAAATGTAATTCATCGTTTACAAAGCAACAACTTTCACTACGGCGGAGGAGAAGTAGAATTTTTCGATGATCCTGTCAGTCGAAATATGACGTTATTTCTGTACGTTCGAAAAGAAATAATTCATTTCGAACTGTACTTCCTGTCAGCCACTCGCATTTATTGTACCATTGAACGCAGAGGAAACGATCATGTTTGGAATTGACAATTAAATTTTGCATAGCAGGCTGAGGTGTCTTAATTGTTTTGGTAATGAAAATTTTGTTATCGTAAGGCATTTGACTGAACTTTTCCTTCAGAATAAAATCAACAATAGAACAATATCTTCAGTTGCTCTAAGTCTAAATTCCCCACTGACATTATAATTTTCATTTCTGGTTTCCGTTCCCATTTTTCCCGATAAAATATATGAATCTAAATAGCCATCCTTCTTCACCTACAAACTTCGCCGAACTGATAGTCTGTAGATACATTTGATACAATTATACATATTATATGTATAGAATGTGGAATAGTGATACCGATCGTTCATCGCCGGATTCATATTCGAGCCGATCGGGCTGAACGAATATACTGGAGACCGGGCCTCCGTCACGTGGTATACAGCTCCAATTTAGAGTGGCCGCTGCTTTGTATCGGGAGAAATTGGAAATTTTATATTCAAGAGGATCTTGGCCTCCGCATCTGGACTCAGCTGTATTCTTTAGCGCATCGCATGCCTGACGTAGTACTGATGTGCAGCGATGCGCAATCTTCTCAGTTCTGAAGTCTGTTACGGACAATGAATAAATGTGATGAAATATTAGGGTAAAAAATATCCAAAAATTTGAATATTCTTTTGATTTAGGTTAACATAATATAGTTGAACTTGAACTAAGATTTAAATATAATGCAATAAAATTAATGAATTGAACTATGGTTTGTTAAGATTAGCTCATGATCCTCGTTATTTCTGTCTAACGCGCCAGAGGAAACTCTCCACTGGACGTTATGCCCGCAATGGGCGCATTTAGACTCTTCGGAAATCGTATCTTCCTTTCTTTGTATCATGAGTTGACAGGAATTCGAAGAGCAACAGGAAGAAGAGACAGATTAGCTGTTCGCTTGAGGTAGGTAAAATAATGCCTTGCGGTTGTTTTGTTCATAAAGATGAAAGGATGAACTTAATCATGAGTATGAATGAACATAAAAATTTTGAAGAAAATAATCAATTTTTTTTGGCATTTGACCAAGCGTTGGAAAGAGGTCAATTCAATTCTTGGTACGTATTCTTCAAATATTGTCCCAAACGTATAAAGTTATATAAAAGTATAAAACCCAAGAATTCGCACTGAACAAATTGGAGGATGGAACATCAGATCCCAACCGAATAGAATTTATATTGGGGCATGGATCGAGGCAAGAAGATATCGAAACAAAAGAACCCACTGATTGGGAGAGATATAATAAAATACTCCAACTCGAGATCGAGGTTTGCCTCCTGCCAGTTAGATAATCCGTGAACAGTCTATGAGCTACCCCTATCTGTTCCATTTTTCGCAACCATTTATTATGGGTTAACCGTATCAAACGCTTTCGCGGGATCAAAATATACAGGCACTTTTTATTCTTATCGCAATTTGCCGAGGCATTACCCACTAATTGATTCACATCATTTTCGGTAGATCGATATTCACTGAATCCGAATTGACCTTGAGATAAATTCTTATTTTTCTCCTGAAAGTTTACTTGAGAAAACAATCTTGGATTTAATCAAAAAAATTTTAAAGGTACTGCCGTGAAGTCAGGAACTTTTGAACGCTAGGCCTTTTATGTTTTCTATGGTTCTGGTAATGCGATATGGACAAAATTCTACATGTAGCTTGAACACGTCATTCTCCATCTGAATGCAAAGTTTCATCTCGATCGAATCAGTAGTTCCGAAGTAATCACGAGAACGGCCATATTTACGGAACCCCTGCTAAAATTTTGCCCAATAACGCACTCAGCCGCTGCATTCGAGATTCGAGCCTACCCTAAAAATTTCAAATTGCTACGTTGTTCCGTTCGAGAGTTATCGTGTATACGGCCGAATGGACGGACAGATTCGAATTTTTCGACGGATTCGTCATTAGTGAGACGAACCTTGTCGATTGAGACTATTGTCGGCTCAAAATTCGAAAAATACAGACATTGTGACGAAATGATATAGCCCTCGTGTAAGTATAACGAGGGCTCAAAAATTGAAGGGCTTGTTTGTAAAATGAGAAGTAAACCTAATAGGTGTTGGATGGACTATATTCATATTGATAATTTGGAATAAAGTTCTGGAAATGAGCCTAATATTTTACCTCTTTCAATCTATAATAGATTATATTGCAGACATAGAGTAGAGAAAGGTGGTAAGTCTCTTATGGTATATAATAGAGATGAATCGAAAATTCTTGGAATGTGAACATTCTTAACTCGTTATAGAAACTCGAGGAAAGTATTTGATTTCTACATTTCAAATGATAATTTTGCACCTATTCTTGGCTAAGAGCCCACAATGGTTTGAACTTGATCATAAGGATAAATACCATTTATCAATCTCATGATGGCATTCCATCATACTTGTATTAGTGATTATCTGTTCATAATAATTTTCTGAATAATGGCTATTTTCCAATAGAATTCCCCAGAGGAAATGGTGCATCTAGAATTTCCAATCCAGGAAACTATTTTCGCTCAGTTCAGCAATGCTGAACGGTTCACAGTTCTTGATGCCTCTTCAGCTTTTTGAGCGCCCGTTCTACCTACACGAAGGCTATATCATTTCGTCACGATGTCTGTATTTTTCGAATTTTGAGCTGAAAATGGTGTCAATCGACAAAGTTCGACTCTCTGATGACGAATCCGTCGAAAAATTCGAGTCCATCCGTATACATGATAACTTGAACAGAATGACTCAGAAACGCGAAATTTTCAGGATAGGTTCGAATCTCGAATGCCGCTGTTAAGTTTGTTATTGGGCAAAATTCGACCAGGGGTTCCGTAAATATGACAGTTCGAAATGTTGTCCTCCTGATTACTTCGAAACTATTGATTCGATCGAGGTGAAATTATGGACTCAAATGGAGAAGGGAGTGTTCAAGCTACATGCAGAATTTTGTCCAGATCGCATGACCATAATCATAAAAAATTATAACTTTCGAACGGAAAGGCCTAGGGACGTCAAATTTTCAGGGTAGGTTTAGATCTCGAATCTCGCGGTTACGTTCATCAATGAGCAGAATAAGACTAGGGGTTTCGTTAATATGGTAAAATTTAGTTTTCTTGATATGTATGTGCGAAATTTCATTTCGATACAATCAGTAGTTTCGAAGTTATCAGCACCTGAGGAATAATGTATTCAAACTACGTGCAAGATTTTGTCCAGATCCCATCACCAAGACCATAGATACCGTAGAAAATTCTAGCGAAAAATGGAAAAAAAATTGATCAGCTGAAGCACTGACATGAAGTCTGGAGTTTCGCCTAAGTTTCAGAATTTTTTTGACAGCTGTCGAAAATTCCTTCAATTGATTTCTAAAACTGGAAAGTGCGAATCTACCTACAAGGTGCATGTACGAGCGCTCAAAAGCTCCTGCCTTCACGGCAGTGCTTTTCTCAATTTTTTTCTTTGATATAATTTCTAGTATGTGATCATCCGCAGTGTCCAATTGCGCGATGCAGAAATTTGCATTCACATTTCTATAGAGAAATTGAACCAATTTCTGCATCGTGTCATACGAGCTTCAGGCTTCTACGGCCGAAATAATTTCAGCGTGACGTCACTATTGTCAAGCACATTGGATATAGCATAGGGTGATTTTCTCCTCTTGAAGGTTGTTATTGGCTCTCCTCTCAAGTCTCTGTGCATTAGTCTGTTTCTGACAAACCAGGAGGCGTCCGATGCCTACCGAATGAACTTATCTTCTTTTTTTTTAGTCAGGGGGAATCCTCATGGACGAACTATCTCCTATTGATAGAAGATCATGTGAAGCACGAC
The DNA here is from genome assembly GCA_963966015.1 of Aphidecta obliterata. Lineage (NCBI taxonomy): Eukaryota > Metazoa > Arthropoda > Insecta > Coleoptera > Coccinellidae > Aphidecta > Aphidecta obliterata. Next base: position 9,094,680 of record OZ014430.1, on the reverse strand, counting down.
CTGCTCGAACTGAACCTAACCTGCTGGATTCTAGGCATTTATTCCTCATTAACCTTTTGACTCTTTATGTAGGTATTTTTTTCACGATCTTTGTCGTGTGATTATTGTGTTACCTGTGACTATCTTAGGAACGTCTCTTCGTCTTGACATTTGAAATTGAGTTTACTCAATTTCTGTTTCTACGTAGTTGATCTAGGTAGGTATCTTAATCACATCTTCTGCAGGCTTGTAGTCAATTAGACTTTTTGAGCGCTCGTTAGATCATCATTTGGATGTTGACTGGTTTTCTCGAATATCTTCTCGGCCTTCTTTTCAAGGAAATCGGTGACAGTTTTCCATTTCAAATCTCTGTGGATTTATTGGTTCCTTACAAACCACCGCATATTCATTGCTGCTCTTAGCAGTGAATTTTCTGTTGCTTGAATCTTCTTTATATGGCTATCGGCTGCATGGCCCCATGGCGCCGAACCATATGTTAGTTGAGGTCTGGCAATCGTCTTGATCATTCGTAGTTTCGTGCTTTGGTTCATTTCGCTCTTTCTTCCTAGCATTTAATGAACCATTCGTCTAAATCTTTTAGTGCTTCTTGCCATCTGAATAGATTTCTTGTAAAGTAGAGGTCTTAGAACTGAACCTTGGGGCACTCCCTATTTTACTTGGTGGAAGATAATGTGTCATCTATTTTAAAATAAAAATTCCTGTTCCTCGGGTAGTTTCTTATTATCTTGCAAGTTTTGGTAGTGTAGCCTTCCATCCTCATCTTGCAGGAAAGTCCTCCGAGCCAAACTCGGTCCAAGGGTCATTCGACATGAAATAGCACTAATCCTGTGGCTTGCTCATTCTGAAATCTTTCAGTGAAATGTTCCTTGAAAGTTGAAGTTCTGTGGAATGATTTCTTCTGATTCCAAATTGTTCCGATGGTATCAGATTCAGTGCTTCTGTTTTTTCATTGAGCCTTCTTGCAATGACTCTTTCAACTATTTTTCCAAGTGCTGACAGTAGACTTATCGGTCTGTAGTACTGTACTGTACTGCTGCTGTTTCCCATCGTTACAGATAGTATTCTGTTCTCATTACTGCGTTTGCTATATTGGTTAGCGCTGCTATTCCTTTTCTCGGCATTTTCCGTAACATAAAGTTGGTCACCTCGCCTTTTCGTGGAGCTTTCCTATTTTTCAATTTCTCGAGGATTTCTTCAATCTCTGTTGTGGTAACTCATCTTCTGTTGACTGAATACTCCCAATAAAGCTATTAGCAGTATAGCCCTACGCTGCTGGCCCGTAAGTTAGTTGTAGTCTTGCGACTGTCAGCTTGGTATTTTTATCCGTACGGCTCTTCCTGTTTATTGATGGATAGAGTCTACTCATTGCGAAGTACGTTTTACCAACAGCATATTTGATAAGGATGTGAGTCCATCATCTTAGTAATTGAAGTTCGGTCGAATGCACCCTTCTGAATCCAAATTGTTCGGCCAGTATAAGAGTGGGGTATTCGGTTTCTTCGTTTCATCTTTTTTGCAATAACCTTTTCAACTACTTTTCTTAGGGACGGGAGTGGACTGTTTGCTTGCGGGTTCCTTGTCATCATTTGCAGAGTTGCGTTCCGACATTGTGTCAGAAATACTCAGCAAACAACGCTTGTACACCTAGTAATCTGTGGAACCAACGATCTAAGATCCGTTACGTGGGTAGCTTTCACTACGGGATGTCATTAACAGGCGATAAGTCTTGGTTTACGGAGCGTCACACAGGTATAACCTACTGATACGGTGGTTATGACGATTGTAATGAAAGCAAGTCGGGTTAGTCACACCTTCAGAATGGCTGGACCGTTTTTTTCTGTTTTTGATTTATTGGATTTGTCACCCCTAATAACGGACTACTACTATTGAAACATCGAAAAAATTCACAATTCTGTCAAGTCAGGTTTCTAATAAAATACCACTCGTGTTTGAATTATATATATAATACAAGTCTGTCTTTTACTTTCAAGTTGCTTGAAAATCTACAATCTAATAGCCGTTACACATGCGATTGCCTAGTCAATCCGTCTGATTCCCGCATTTTGATTTATTTGTTTGGTTCTCATATTTCAAGTTGATTTTGCTGTTGTTTCATTCAGTTTTTTTTCACTTCTTCAACTGAATGGTATTGGCTACATTAACCAGATTGCAATTCAGGTATGATTTCGACGAGTAGAAATTTTCGTATAGTCCGCCACTGGCGCGAGAATTCTACTTCCGGCCTGGCAAAATGACTTAGTTCAAATTCCCATTTCCTCATAGGAAATAAAATTCGTTTTCGTTCCAGTTTATATTAGCAAACTCATCAACAACGCCCCACGCGAGTTTCATCATCCCAATTCTTACATTGGTATACGTATCAGAGAAAGTCGAGTTCAATGTGTTCGGATATACAAGGTTGAGTTATTTTTATGTCACAACATTCAGTAAGATCTCGTCAAAATTACGTCTCTTCATTCATCGGATTTATGTAGAAATTTTTTGCTCGAGTAGCCATCCAATAATATGTATTAGTGAATTTCAAGTCATCTGATTGATCAGAGCTAATAGAAACAACATCTCTGGAATTAACGAACTGATTCAAAAAATTATTTCACCAATTTTTTATTTCAATACAAACGAGTTTTCACTTGAAATTCTCTTCTTTTGTAGATGTGGAAGAACCGAGGGAATATTTGTGAAATAAGTGGAGGACACATATTCATTCTGATGTTTCTAAACGGCACCTGACCAAGCTGTTCGAAGGACTATTCCATAGAAATTCTTATCTCAAATAAAAGAAAATAATATAATATTTACGAAATTTGACAGGAAATAATGTAGACCACCTATCCGTACTTCATCATCATCACAGGTTCATTTCGATATTTTCATATGACACATGACCAAGCTTATCCAAGAAATATTTCGGGAAAATTGAGACCTTCAATAGAAGAAAATGATCTGAAATTGATTGGAATATCCTTTAGAGATCACATAACTGAAATGTACTGATAAAAGAATACAAGGGAGGATGATCTTGATTAACTAAATATTTAAGTAGTCGATAAACTGACATATTCTTCTTCAGTTCTTCCAAACTTAATTTTGGAGGATTCCTCAAAAACTCTGCAATGTAGCCCAATCTCAAATTTCTTCATTTTTTCAATTCACAATTGCGGTCCTTCTCTTGATTTGTTTCAGTTTGTTTTGATATATCCAATCTAGTTCTAGGTTGAAACAACATCAAACTGGATGTTTTCCGTCTAGTAGACATATGATTCGAATTCCTATAACTAAATAGGAAACGAGACAAAAATGTTTGATATTTCCCCCTTCTATTAGAACTATCCTTTACTTTTTTTTGTAAACAATTCTCAAAACTGTTGACAAGATTTTCAGCTTGAACATTGCTGGGTGGATGCCCAACAGGAGAAGTTAAGAACTTCATGTCATTTCTGACTACAATATTATCAGTCATAAGTAACTCAATCAAATCGGATGCTGACATAAGATTCAATAGTTTCTTTTGCATTTGCAGGCTTATTCATTATTCATATAAGCCTCCGACCATTTACTATTGTATGTATGAATTATAACTTCTTCTACAAGATCCTAAAACATCCGCATGAACACGTTTCAATGGTTTACTTGTCCTTACGAAAGGACTGAAACCATTTTTTGGAGGTTCTTGCTCCTGTTCAACACAAATGTCGCCACCAAAAGTATGATCTTGTCTTCATGTCAACAATCTCTTCATGTCAACAATCTCTTCATAATATGTATGTTGTTGTCATCCCCCAAACAAAGCCTCCATTGTATAACTACTAATGCATCGACTCTAATGTTTCATGATACAAGTTTCAGTGTGTGTGCTTCTGAACGACGTTTCTGGTATCAGTTGCGGCTTCAAGCGATGCAGAGTCTGGAATCCCATTCGAGTCGGCGAACGACGAGGCAGAATCGGTGATACTGATGCAAGTTTCAGTGTGTATGGGGTTGCATCGATGCGAACACGAGAGACAATATTGTAAAGGTTACTATACTCCGTTTAAGAATTATTGACATCTCGGTTGGCTGTGAAAAATCGAATTTAAGTTGGTAATAGACTATTCAGTAATATTTTGGGATGCTGAATTCAGGTTGGTATAGGAATAACACTATCATTACCCATAGAAATCTTGCTTTGATGATTTTATCGAAGATATTGGTGAATATGTATTTGAAAAATTTGTTCTGAATTTGAGTATTTTTTGTCTTATGCTATTAAAATGGCTGGAATTGACCAGGATACATCGCGCCTAACAAGAGAACGCCAGGCAGTTTGTCGGTGTTACTTCGAGTTTTTCAAAGATTTGGCATATATTTCCGCTAGTGTTTCAGGTAAACTGTTATTCACCGACTCAAAGTGTATTCTGATTGATCAATGTCTCTTAAATTTTCAGATTTCACCAAGCCCTGTCCGTAGAATATAAGCATGTTATTACAGCCTGGAATTAGCAGTGGAAGAAAACCAGTGGGATACGATTAACCTTCAAAGAGACATTGAATGACTTTGTTTTTGCAAGAATTAAAAACAATGAATATATCAGTTTAGATATCCTTTTCGAACTGGCCAAAGAGCACCTGGATTTCAATTGATCGAAGTCAACATTATATTATATCATAAAAAAAATTGGATACAAATACAAAAAAGTTGATCAAAGGAAAATTCTTACTGATAAACAGAAAAATATAATAAAAATAGTACGATATTGTGATAAATACCGAGAATACATGGAACAAAACTACTAACACTAGAAAATAATCCAAAAGGTATGCCGAGTATATTCAAGGGTAAAGGCAGAAGGTGCACTATTTTGAATGCTGGAACAATTGATGCATTTTTACCTGGATGTGATCCGATTCTTGACAGTGGTATTAATGATAAGGATTACTATGAATGGTGAATTATTTCATAAATGGGTTATTGAAATATTGGAACCTTCCCTGCAAAAGGATGCCCATCAATAGCATTATGTCAGCTTATTCAATAAACACATCCAAATCACTACACTACATGGAAACAAAGTTTTCAATATTTTTATCTTTGCTCTTGTATCATTCATAGATATTTTAAGTTTATTTATTATACTTATACTGTATGGTACCCTGTTCACATCCTAATACACATGCTATATTGTTCCCAATTCAAAAGTATACTGAATAATTGTAAAATTGCTCATCAATTATAATATTTTCAATAATTCATGGACAGTTTTAATGAATGAAAATAAAAATTCCACAACAACGAGCAATAAATAATTCACAAATCGGTTCATATATTGATAGTTCGGTACAAATTTCTTCGCGTAAAATTCTTCATGTACTACATAGATTCTTAATTTTTGTTTCTCTCTTATTTCTTAATACATTATAACGTTTTTTCCAATCCATTCTTTTGGCCCTGTGCTTGCGAAGTATCCAAAAATTTTTTTCTGTTGCACCACTAGCTACCTGCTAGAATTCCATTAATTATCCTTCTTGAATCCTGACATAAAATGGTACTCTTATAGTTATATGGTTAGAATTTTGCAAGATTTCCAATACCAATAAATATTGCATGGTCCTGAGTGAAAATAAATATTTATTTGAATGATCTTCAATTTTCCATGGTTGACTTTTATATGAACGATAAGTTCAGATAATTTCATATGAAAGCATTCCACGATATTTTTGCGCTTTCAAACCTGAATTCCCATGTTTGAACTGCAATCGAAATATTCCGGCTTAATTATTCGATAATTCGTATACTCAAACTCAATCCTTTTCTAGGTTATATTTATGTTTTATTTCTATGATGAAATTCAGTTTTTTTTTTGTAACCAGAAATGAAGCCTCGACTGGACGTTCATGGCCTGCTTCGATGTCAATAATTCTTAAATGGACTATATGATTATTATGCCAACTATTGCTTTTTGTTGTGGTTACTATGGGTTTGGATGATGTCAACAAATACATATTTTTGAGCGCTCGTACTACTTACACGAGGGCTATATCATTTCGTCACGATGTCTGTATTTTTCGAATTTTGAGCCGAAAATGGTCTCAAACGACTATCTTCGACTCACTGATCACGAATCCGTCAAAAAAATCGAGTCTTGAAATTTTCAGGGTAGGTTCGAATCTCAAATGCCGCGGTTAAGTTCGTTATTGGACAAAATTCGCCCAGGGATTCCGTAAATATGGCCACTCGAAATGTTGTTCTTCTGATTACTTCGAAACTACAGATTCGATCGAGGTGAAATTTTACACTCAGATGGAGAATTACGTGTTCAAGCTACATGCAAAATCTTGTCCAGCTCGCATGACCAGAACCATAGAAACCATATAAAATTATAACTTTGTACTGGAAAGGCCTAGGGACTTGAAATTTTCAGGATAGGTGTGGATCTTGAATTTCGCTGTCACGTTCATCAATGAGCAAAATTAGACTAGGGGTTCCGTAAATATTGCCGTTTGAAATTCAGTTTTCTTGATAATTTCAAAACTATGGATGTGATCGTGACGAAATTTTGTATTTAAATTGAGAATGATATATTCGAGCTACATTTTCTCCAGATCGCATGATTAGAACCATAGAAACCATATAAAATCATAACTTTCGAACGGAAAGGCCTAGGGACTTGATATTCTCAGGATAGGTTCGGATCGCGAATTTCGCAATCACTTTCAGCAATGAGCAAAATTAGACTAGGGGTTCCGTAAATATAGCCGTCCAAACTATATTTTTCCTGATAATTTCGAAAATACTTATTGGATTGGAATGAAATTTCGCACATATATGAAGAATAATGTATTCAAACTACGTGAGAAATTTTGTCCAGATCGCATTACCAAGACGTAAGAAAATTCTAGCGAATTATCGAAAAAAAAAATGGTCACCAAAGCACTGACGTGAAGTCTGGATTTTCGCGTTAGTTTTAAATTTTCTTTGACAGCTGTCAAAATCTTTCCAATTGGTTTCTAAAACTGGAGAATGCGAATCTACCTACAAGGTCCATGTACGAGCGCTCAAAAACTCCTGGCTTCACGGCAGTGCTTTTCATAATTTTTATCATTGATGTGATTTGTATCGAGTCGATTCAGGCATCGCAACAGGTTTCAATGTGAGTGGGCGCTTATGCAACTGATGCAAGTTTCATGAATCCTGGAGTCGATACAAGATATCGCAGCATGTTTCAGCATGTGTGACCCTTTTTGGTCCAGAATCACCAGAATCTTCGGCACCAGCAAGAAAGAAGAGGCAAAAAATTAATAATCACTTCCTCCCGTTTGAAGATACTTCTATGGGGAAAAAAAGTATCAAGACTGATAGCTAAAGATCGACTACTTTTCCGTGTTTTCTGTACCTCCAAAGATATAAGAAATCTGTTAAATTTCCTGAGATACAAACTTCCTAAGTCCCCAAACACAATTACATAAACTTTAAGTTATGAATTATGGCATGACATTGAAAATGAAAATAATGCGTGAACTGGCACAGCTAAAGGAGAATGATCCCAGATTTACGCTAACATTGGATGAGTGGACTTCTTCTATGGACAAGCGATACATGAATGTCAATGTGCACACATTCTTGAACGGCAATGCTGTGTTTCGGAACTTGGGGCTGTTTCGCTTCTTTGGAAGTATGCCTGCTGAAAGTGGTCACAATATTTTGGAAACTTTCTGACGTAAGAAGTAAGAATTGACTCCTTGCTAGTAGGAGAATGCAGGGAAGCTCTGCGTGAGCTTGGCTCAGGCAATTTTGTGAAAGTTGTTTGGTGTCCGGCTCATGCGGAGATACCTGGAAATGAAAAGGCAGATACACTGGCGAAGCAGGGGGCCCGATCAGAGTTTGTTGGTCCGGAACCCGCACTGCCAGACTGTCGGAAATCTGTCAGGAACTTCTTCAGAAGTTGGCTGGACGAGAAGTTTTCCTTCGGAGTGGAGCACGGAAGTTGGTCTCAGGCAGTCGAGGCTTCTCATTAAGAGACCTTCATCTGGACCTGAGATCAGGGGACTCCTGGCACTAGAGAGAGGACAGCTCAGTCTGGTGATCGGTACTTTGACTGGCCACCTACTGAACAAACATTTGAAGAGAATGGGACTGACTAGCTGCTCTTTGTGCCGGTGGTGCGGGAGCACAGATGAAACTGCTGAACACATTTTGTTCAGTTGTAGTGACCTCACTAATCTGAGGACAACACACCTAGGAAACCCTACTATTCCTATGGTGAAAAGGACTCCTCCTGGTCTGCGGGACTGAGTCTCTCAAGCAGTATGCGGAGTAACAATGGGCCACATGGCCTCAGTTCAGCCCGGAGTGGGCACCGCACAGAGAAGAAGAACAACGAATTTGCTGGAGCCATTTAATCATAAAAAGGAGATGAATTTATACGAGTCCAGAGGGACAAAAGGAGAACTTTTACAGTTCGCGGATGACTTGTCTGATATCTGTGGTTCCAACTAGCGTTGAATCCGAAAGGGCCTTCCCATCGGCTGGTTATCTGGCCAGCAAAATGAGAAGCCGTTTAGCAGGCGATTCTTCGAACATTTCGTGCTTTTTGAGGAACTATGTACTTTCAAAATGATTCGTAATAATGGATAGTGATGTGAACTGAAAAAGGTTTTCATTCGATTGAAATGTATTTTGTTAATTAATCTCTACCTTCTAATAGATCTCTAAGTAGGTATAGTTTTCTTTATTTGATAAAAATTTTCCAGTTCATTAGTACACTCCACTTTAGTTAATGAATTCTATTTTAGTTTTTGACTTCTTGTGGTTTTGTTATTAAAGTACTATTTTATTATTGACAGATTTCTGTTTGATATTACAAGGGGACACTGGTTGTTTATGTCATTTCTCATTTGATCAAATACGTCCAAGTTCAGTATTTAGAGTTTATAAAAAAATATTATTGATAGATCAAACAATGTACCTACATAAAAGTATATAAGAAGCACTGCCGTGAAGTCAGGAGCTTTTGAGCGCTCGTTCATCCACCTTGTAGGTGGACTCGCATTTTCCAGTTTAAGAAACCAATTGAGAAATTATTCGAAAAATGTAAAAAAAAATTTCGAAATAAGGCGAAACTCTAGACTTCACGTCAGTGCTTTAGAATCTCCCAAGTCCAATCTGTAGCGTCCACGTCGTGGGAGTCGAACAACGTCTCTTCGGAGGCGGCCAATAGCAGGCCATGGCACTACGGCATTAATAATGTCAATGTCGTTGGACAGGTGACGCTGTGGGCATAAGATCGAATGTTGGGCAAAGAAGGCAGCCCCTTCAAATGGCCCACTCCCACCAAAGTTGGTGTCCGGCATTCAGCCTAACGGGAGGGGCATAGGGGTAATTCCCCGTGTGGGTGTGGGTTAGCAGCCCTCACCTGCAAAACCACAAGTAGCTATGGATTTACGTGGAAGAAATCGGCCCGAGGGCCAACGGCCGGGCGATCGGAACCTGGCCCTACTTGTTACGGACCTCAGGTGCACCCGGTCCGATGCCGACGCGCAGGCACCTCGAACAACGGAGGTTGCATGTTCAATTTGCGTACCCGTACGAGTGTTTTCCTCGACGAGAGGATTGGCCAATCACATGCGCACACACCGTGCCCAAGTAACGGTTCCCTAGCCCAGACTCCACTATTGGTGATCAGGCGTCACTCGGTGCCTCTATACCTGATGCGGACCAGTACCTTGAAGCGGCAAGGAGTCTTTTGCCAAGGGTCAGAGAGTCCGACTATCCGGGCTCTCAAGCGCTGGTCGCGTAAGCAGAACAGGTCGTGGCAGGCCTAGACACGTCAGGAATGATAGAGGCCTGCCTCAAAGCCATGAGAACATCATATGGCAAACAAAAACGGAGGTATACGAGAAAAAGAAGGGTTCTACCGCCTAGTAATAGAGATACTAGAAGGCGTAAGGAATATGCGGACATGCAAAATCTTTTTGAGAAGAACATGTCCAGGTGCAAAGCAGATTCTGAACGGAGGGGATGAAACATCTAATCCATCCCTCGAGGAAATGGTGAACCACTACGTTCCCTCGGCTCCGGTTCAGCAACACGAATCCCTGCCAGAACATCGGCAAAAGTCTGCTACCGCTTCACCGATTAGTGAAAGCGAGTTCAGTACGGTGAAAATTCCATACAACTCAGCTCATGGCATTGATGGAGTAAAATTCGCCATGTGGAGTAAAGTTCCACCAGCCCATAAGGCTCTCTTGTACAACCTCGTGTTGCATCTGGGATCATTTCTAGACCAGCTCTTAGCGAGCAGGACGATATTCTTCCCTAAGAAAGCAGGTGGTGTAACCCCTGCTGATTTTAGGCCAATCAGCATAGCGTCTGTCATAGTCCGCCAATTACATAAGATATTGGCGAGACGTATGATGGCGGCAGGGGTTATTGATGCCTAGAAGATGGTTGTGCCGAAAACATTTCAGAGTTGGAGGCCGTCCTCCATTTCGCCAGACAACACCTGAAAGAGCTGCATCTAGTGTCTCTAGATGTGACCAAGGCGTATGACTCCGTCAGCCATCAGGCAATAACATCCGCCATGACAGAGGCTGGAATACCTGAAGTGCTGGTCAGGTACGCGGCCGCCACATACTCAAGAAGTACAACTGTCTCGGAGTGTGACGGTAAAAGATCTCACGAGATCCCGGTGAGCAGAGGAGTTCGCCAGGGCGATCCAATGTCGGGCATTTTGTTCGCATTGGTGGTGAACAGGGTCTTGAGGGCGGTTCCTCCTCAAGTGGGGTACAGTGTCGAAGGCGATCCGATAAACGCGATCGCATACGCAGAAGACATTTGCCTTTTAACATCATCAAAGGTAGGCATGACTACGGCGCTCGAAGCTGCCGAGCGCGTCGCCTTACAACAAGGGTTGAAACTCAACCCTGCCTCAAATAAGTGTGTAGCGACTTCATTAGTACCATCAGGGAAAGTACATAAAATCAAAGTTCTCACCCGGGCACAGTTCCTGTTACAACATGGCGACCCCATCTGCCAACTCGGCCCTACGGAAGAGTGGCAGTACTTGGGAGTTAATATGAGCCCCCAGGGACTGAGAAAGAGCAGCCCCACAATGGAGGTGGAACTCTTAAGAGTTTCACGAGCACCACTTAAGCCGCAACAACGCCTTAAGATCTTGCGTTGTTTTCTGGTACCTAGATATTATCACTCGTTCGTATTGTCTGGGTGCACCATGAAGGTCCTGAAGCAGCTGGACCTCCAGATTAAAGCGGCAGTAATGCGATGGGTGGGATTGCCTAAAGATACACCGCTTGGGTATTTTCACGCCTCTGTGAGAAATGGTGGACTCGGGATTCCCGCATTCGCCATCATTATACCCGGTATCATCAGGGACAGATTGGCTCGCCTAAAGTAATCGTCCTCGAAGGCGGCTAGATCTGTCTCGGATACAGATTGGGCCCAGTATAAGATCGGTTGGGCCGAGAAATTCCTGTCCATAGGTGGGGACAGGATATACTCTGCGGAACAACGCAGATAGTACTGGGCTATGAGGTTATATAAAGGGTGTTTCAATAAGAGCGCAAGATTTCAGTGTTCGATAAAACATGGTTTTCTGTAGCAAAGTATTGAAATATTTATTGATTTAGAGGAAATACATTTGGGAATTATGTATGAAACAAAATATATTCTAAATGGCCGCCAAGGCTCTGCTGGCAAATGCGTTCGCTTTTGACGAAATTTTTCATAATGTTATTGAATACATGTGGTGGTATTTCATACAGCGTCTAATTTCGGCTTTCAATGCTTCGGGGGTTTCAGGTTTATTGGCATAAACCTGTGACTTCAGATAACCCCACATCCAGAAGTCTGAAAGCGTTAAATCGCAAAAGCGTGGAGGCCAATTCTGGTCTTGTCATTTCTCGATTTGGTGATCAGAATGCTCTCCTACGATTTAACGCTTTTATACTCATGGCTGTGGGGTAATCTGAAGTCACAGGTTTATGCCAATAAGCCTGAAACCACCGAAGCATTGAAAACCGAATTTGTATCAGTGAAATACCACCACATGTATTCAATAACGTTAGGGAAAATTCCGTTGAAAGGGGACGCATATGCCAGCAAAGCCGCCACGGCCATTTACAATATATTTTGTTTCATACATAATTCCCAAATGTATTTTTGCTGAATCAATAAATATTTCAATACTTTGCTACAGAAAACCATGTTTTATCGAACACTGATATCTTGCGCTCTTATTGAAACACCCTTTACTTCTGATGATGGGTATGAGCTAAGGGAGAGTGAGAAGTCGACCGCTTCCACTCGGTGGATTGATGCTGGCAGCACGGGCATACCCGGAAGGGACTACCGCCAATATCATCACGTGCATGTTAACAGTCTGCCAACCCGAGTACGCACGACGAGGGGTCGGAGAACAGCCCACACGAACATAAATTGAAGGGCTGGGTGTACTAGCACCGCGACAGCGGCACACATAATCGAGTGTTGTTTCCGCACTCATGGCGGAAGGATCATGAGACACGATGCCGTGTGCAAGACACTCTCTGGCTTCTTCAAAAATAAGGGGCTCGAGGTGCACAACGAACCGCGCTTACGAACATCAGAGGGCGTTCGTAAACCTGACCTGGTTGTCGTGAGGGAGCACGATTTGTGGTTCGTAGTCGCCCAGGTCGTGTCAGGCGCGCAGCCGCTTGACCTGGCCCACAGTTTGAAGGTCGGCAAGTATAATATCGATCCGGTTAAGGACGAAGTCGCCAGGCTGACTTGTAGGCCGGCCTCATCTGTGAGGGTCACATCATGCACTCTCTCCTGGCGAGGTGTATGGTCTCAGCAGTCAGCAGATATATTTACTGACGACTTGGGAGTACCATTTGGGCTGCTCAGTGGAATAACCACTAGGGTCGCAAGGGTCGTCCACGAACTGGACCCGATGGAACCAAATAACATCGAGGGTTCCTAGTCTCAGAGTCGGTGTCGGGTAGGGTGTTCGCGAGGGCAAATTACCCCTGGGCAACCTGCGCCCATAAGAGCTGAATTCGGTTGCAGGAAATTGAACCGTGCTCACTTCTTGTATTCGGAGTGGGAACAGTGGAGTTTTTAGTGAGTACGTCCCCCGTGAACTCGGGGGAAGAGTCTGCACACACCGCCAAACAGCTATGGTGAAGGTCCGTAAACAGGATTTTTACCTCTCAAAAAAATATATAGAATATTCTGCGGTATCTATGGTCTTGAAAATGCGATGTGGACAAAATTTCGCCCCTAGTTTGAATACATTATTCTTCATCTATGTACAATTATCAAGAAAAAAATATTTTTAACGGCCATATTTACGGAACCTCTTATCTAATTTAGCTCATTGATGACCGAGACCGCGATAACTCGAGATCCAAACCTTCCTTGAATTTTTCATGTCCCTAGGCCTTTCCGTTTCTATGGTTCTGGTCATGCGATGGACAAAATGTAGCTTGAATATATCATCTTCCATTAAAATACAAAATTTCGTCACGATCAAATCCGCAGTTTTGAAATTATCAAGAAAACTAAATTTTAAACGACCATATTTACGGAAAAATTTAAGTCCCTAGGCCTTTCCGTTCGGATGTTATAATTTGCAATAGTTCCTATGGTTTTAGTCATGCGATCTGGACATGTAGCATGTAGCTTGAACACGTCCTTATCCATTTGAGTGGAAAATTTCATCTCGATAGAATCAGTAGTTTCGAAGTAATCAGGAAAACAAAATTTCGGACGGCCATATTTACGGAAGCCCTGTTGGAATTCTGCCCATTAACGAACTCAACCGTCGTAAAAATAAATATTTCTTTCATAAAACTATAATTCTTATTATTTTTCCTAATTTATTCAAATATTGTGATTATTTGCAAGAATAAACACACAAAACTGCCAATCTCGCGAGATCTCGAGATTGGGGAGATGTCGCAGTATTGTTATTCATTAACTCGCGAGATCTCGTCTGAGCCCAAATCTAGCGAGATTGTATTCCTGCTGATAATGCACTGAGAGAACTGAGAACAGACAGATGGAATTGAAGGGTTACCGAGTTGAACACCTGGGCCACTCAGCATGGAAGATGCAAAAGTGCCTACGCCGCAAGAAAACCGAAATCCCTCTTCTACACGGATCAAATGGAATGGTCCACTCAAAGCTAGAACAACTTGAAGCACATGCAATAGATAGGGAAGCCAGAATCAACTACATGCAAACGATGTCAATGAAGGGTTAAAAGAAGAAGTGAAAGGAAATGAATAATTAATGTTGGATCATCCGGAAGGTGATTTCATCCCAAACCCAGCAGCATCAACGGAGCTAAAGAAATCATCACGAAATTGATAAATAGGAAAGCTCCAGGGAAAGACAAATTAACGAACTTTATTTTATGGCAAATGTCCAGAAAACGAATAGCAGCGCTAACCAAAATAGCAAACGCAATGATGAGAACAGAATACTATCCAAAAAGGTAGGAAACAGCAGGAGTAATTATGTTCAATAAGCTAGGAAAAGACAGAAAATTCCCACAAAACTACATGCGGATAAATCTACTGTCACCACTTGGAAAAATTTTCGAGAGAGTCATTGCAAAAAAAATCAATGAAGAAACAGAAGCGCTGATTCTGATACCCACGGAACAATTTGGATTCAAAAGAAATCATTCCACAGCCACAGGATTAGTGCTATTAGATGTTGAAATAGCCTTCGACCGAGTTTGTGACGAAGGACTTGACTAGATGAAGGCCTCACATGGAATAATGGCGATGAATAAGCCGAACTCAACAATGAGTAGCTAGGCAGAAAGAGCCAAATGCACCAAATCACGAAACTACCAAAGAGATACAATAGATGGTCGTGCTTCAAGAAGACTCACACTGTTTTATCTATCGGAGATAGTTCGTCCATGAGGACACTTCATAAACGTAAGAATATCAACTTGTGCAATATCCAGAACAATAAATTCTGGTGATGAAAATACACAAACCATTTTTTTTCTTCAGGAATGATATTGGCGCCGGATTATTCTCATGAGAGCAAGAACCCTCATGCAAACTCATTCATGCATCGAATCACTAGATGGAATAAAGGCCGATGAATTAAACAGTTTACTACATGTTGAGTCGAAAAAGCGAGCTGAATGTGAATGTTACAAATTTACGAAGGTCAAGGAGCGATAAATCTGAACTCAACTGTTTCTGTGGAATTGAATAACAGTGCATAATAACTGCTGAATCATTCAGTTACTAACGTCAAATCATAATATATTTTTGCGCGCTTGTTTCTATGAATAAGAGAGTCATCATTTTGCCTAAATGTATGCAATGTTCGCATTTCGAGCCTAGAATTGTCCCAAACGATCAGATTCTACTCGCAGATGCAGATTTCGAGAGGAGAGTCTGAGCGTTTTGAAATTCTCAGGATTCGCCCGAGGTCTGAATGAGCCGCTTGAATTTTATTATCCGCCGAAGGTTTCCGTAGATATAGCCATTTTTTTTAATGATTCTAAAATACCTATCTCATCGAATTGACTGCAGTTAGTTGTACGATAACAACACGAACGTTCAAGTTGAATTACGAGAGGATCCCAACACTCAACATTTTCAAATTTTCGAAGTTATGAGAGGAATTGAGTTCTTCTGAGTTATATATTCAATATAGTTCGGTGATTTTGTCTTTTGGAGTTCATAAAATGAAAGGACAGTATTTGTTATACGGACAATGAACACTGAAGGCTAGATTGCTACACAGAAACAAGCTAGCAAAAGCTTCCAACTTCACGACAGTGCTCTTCTCGAATTTGAGTCGAGTATGAATTGTTGAAATTTGAAGTAGACATTGAGGTATTATAGTTTTAGATACAGTCCATACAGTTGCTCAAATTGTTTGGAAAAACACGATTCAATTATAAACATTATGCAAAAGTTTTCAAATATATGAACGCTGCTTCGCCCACGGAATTCACTTTTTTATTCTTTGTATATGGAGTTCCAAAAAACAATAATTGCATAAAAAAGTTACGTTACTTAAATTATGCAAAACGTACCCGTAATAAAAAACGTGTGCAATAAGCTTGTGTATCTCCAATCTTGGCTTCTGCTTAGAGTTGCAATTTCTGTAATCTGAAAACTAGGACAAGAAGCTTAAAAACCCCGGACTTTGCATCTGAAAACCCGAACGTGTGGATATTTTTTTGACTACCTATTAAAATGGAAACAATTTTTGAAATATTTCAGGATAGTCTGAATTTCTTCAATTTTTGAAATATACTTTGAATTAATTCTATTTCATACAGGGTGTCCCAGAATGACTGGATAACCCTGAAATACTGTTTAGAAGAGCTATCGGGCGCTTTGAAAAAAATACAAAAAATATCTTTCCCCGGTAGAATTTTTTTTTTAAGAAAAATGGTTTCTACTACACCACGTTGCGTTTCTGTGAAACACGCTTACAAATAAATCAAATCCATCAGTTCCTTCATTGTAAAATATTTTTCATCAAAATATCAATAGATATACAGAAAACCGCAAGAATAATCGTTGTCATTTTTTTCTGTATATCTATTGATATTTCAATGAAGAATATTTTACCATGAAAGAACTAATGAGTTTGATTTATTTGTGAACGTGTTACACAGAAACGCAACGTGTGGCAGTAGACATCATTATTTTGAATATTCTACCAGGGATAACTTTTTTTTTGTAGTTTTTTCAAAGCGCCCAATAGCTCTTCTCAACAGTGTTTCAGGATTATTCATTCTTTCTTCCCAAAGCGAGGGGAGAACGGTTAATCTAGTCTAGAGACTAGAGAGTTAGTTGATCCACGAATGTCCTCGATACTCATAAAATATTAATATGACCATCCCCATGAGTCTGGCGGTGGCTCATAGTATGACTTAACTCATTTTTTCGCGTGAAATATTCGTATTTTCGCTTCGAATTGGTGACGCACCAAATAGTTTCAAATAATTTAGTCCGGTTGGAAGACAATTTTTGGAATAGTTCGAACTGCGGTTCGTACTTTGATGACATGGATAAACTGGTTTCTGACCACTTCTGAAAACAGCTGTTTAAAGAATATTGGTTATGTTTGTTGATTCCTTCATGGATTTGTTCGTTCGTTTTGTGAAGATTTCAGTGGTAGGACGTCACCCTTTTGAAATTATGGCATTTTAGCGATACACGAACTGGTGACGTCAACTGCGAAATGTTTTCGAAATAGTTTAGTTCTGGGATCCAGGCGAGAAAAATTAGAAAGTCAGAAGTTTTTGAGCGCTCGTTCATCCGCCTTAAAGGTAGATCCGCTTTTTCGAGTTCTAGAAACCAATTGAAGAAATTATTGAGAAGATTGGCACCATTCCTACGCGGGGAAGCTTCATACAGTCGATACAACAACTTGATAGAACAGCTTATTTATTTCGGCTTTGCATGTGTGAGTAGAAGTGAGCTATCCCCACTTGTCCCCGAAGTTAGCCGCTAGAGCTGCCGCTGCGAGCGGCACGACAGGCGTAAACGTGTTTTTGTATGCTCAAAGTAGGTAAATATCACGTCGATTTTTTCGGATGTTTCATGCTTAAGTTAAGTGTCAAATTCTATTGGATTATTGCTCAATCGTAAGTTACTACGGTTATAATAAAAAATTACGAAAAGCACTGCCGTGAAGGCAGGAGCTTTTGAGCGCTCGTACATGCACCTTGTAGGTAGATTCGCATTTTCCAGTTTTAGAAATCAATTGAAGGAATTTTTGACAGCTGTCAAAAATATTCTGAAACTCAGGCTAAACTCCAGACTTCATGTCAGTGCTTCAGCTGATCAATTTTTGAGCGCTCGTACTACTTACACGAGGGCTATATCATTTCGTCACGATGTCTGTATTTTTCGAATTTTGAGCCGAAAATGGTTTCAATCGACTATGTTCGACTCACTGATGACGAATCCGTCGGAAAATTCGAGTCTGTCCGTCCGGCCGGCCGGCCGTCCGGCCGTAAGCACGATAACTCTCGAACGGAACAACCTAGAGACTTGAAATTTTCAGTGTGGGTTCAGTTCCGGAATGCCTCGGTTGAGTTCGTTAATGGGCCAAATTCCACCAGGGGTTCCGTAAATATGGCCGTTCGAAGTTTTGTTTCCCTGATTACTTGAAAACTACAGATTTGATCGAGATGCAATTTTGCAATCAAATGGAAAATGAGGTGTTCAAGCTACATGTGAAATTTTGTCCAGATCGCATGACCAGAAATATAGGAACCATAGAAAATTGTAACTTTTGAACGGAAACGCCTAGGGACTTGAAATTTTCAGGATAGGTGTGGATCTCGAATGTCGTAATCACGTTCATCTATAAGCAACATTATACGAGGGGTTCCGTAAATACGGTCGTTTGAAATTTTATTTTTTCGATGAATTCGAAACTACGGATTCGATCGAGATGAAATTTTGTATTTTAATCGAGAATGATATATTGAAGCAATATTTTGTCCAGATCGCATAACCAGAACCATAGAAACCATAGAAAATTGTAACTTTTGAACGGAAAGGCCTAGGACTTGAAATTTTCAGGGTGGGTTTGGATCGCGAATATCGCGGTCACGTTCAACAATGAGCAAAATAAGACTAGGGGTTCCGTAAATATGGCCATGATTCCGAAAATACTGAGCGGATTGAGATGAAATTTTGCACCTAGCTGAGTAATAATGAATTCAAACCACGTGCAAAATTTTGTCCAGATCGCACCACCAAGACCATGGATACAGTAGAAAAATCTAGCGAATTATCGAAAAAAAATTGATCAGCTGAAGCACTGACATGAAGTCTGGAGTTTAGCCTAAGTTTCAGAATTTTTTTGACAGCGAAAATTCCTTCAATTGATTTCTGAAACTGGAAAATGCGAATCTACCTACAAGGTGCATGTACGAGCGCTCAAAAGCTCCTGCCTTCACGGCAGTGCTTTTCGTAATTTTTTTTTTCATTTTGAGTCATGTGTAGGTAAAAATCATTAATTTTTGTCCTTCGGGGCAGATTCGTACGCGTACTCCAGGGGAACATTCGTACGCGTATAAATATGCCCCAGACTGTACGAATTTACCCACATGTATCAACAGGTTTCTGTTTTTCAGAAAAATTGAAAAAATGGTGCGGAATCACAAGAAGAAAGGAACTAGGTCCACATTGATTAATGAAGAAGATATGTCTTTGGCAGTAGAAGATGTTCTAGAAGGAGAATTGTCTTAAAGAAAAGCAGCCGCTAAATATAACATTGAAGTAAAAAAAAATAAAAAAAAATTTTTTATGATACTGTGAGACCCGAACAAATAAAGAACTGTTTTTGTTCATCAAATGTTTTGTCATTAAGTTTATCACAGGGTTGTTACTTTTGAGTCCAATCAAACAATCTTTGATGATTCATTTTCTACCTGTATTGGTACCCCACACCGTATGAATGTTCCCCTACCCGTGTACGAATGCACCCCTACAGAGGGTAGATTCGTACATTTGACGGCTCTTACCAAAAATTGAATTCATTCATTCATTTAATAAGATATTGGCATCAAACTTTTTGACTAGGTAGCGGAATATATGCAGAATGTTTCAATAACTTATTGAGCAATCTAACTTTGATATCCAAATTAAGAAAAATCATATTTTAAAAAAATTACGAAAAGCACTGCCGTGAAGGCAGGAGCTTTTTAGCGCTCGTACTTGCACCTTGTAGGTAGATTCGCATTTTCCAGTTTTGGAAACCAATTGAGGAAATTTTTGACAGCTGTCAAACAAATTTTCAAACTAAGGCGACTTCAAGTCAGTGCTTTAGGTGACCAATTTTTTTTCGAAATTCGCTAAAATTTTCTACGGTATCTATGGTCTTGTTGGAGCGATCTGGACAAAATTCCGCACGTAGTTTGAATACATTGTTCCGCAGCTAGGTGCAAAATTTCATTCCAATTCAATCAGTAGTTTCGAAACTATCAGGAAAAAAATATTTTGAACGGCCATATTTACGGAACCCCTAGTCTAATTTTGCTCATTGGTGAACGTTACCTCGACATTCGCGATCCAAATCTACCCTGAAAATTTCAAGTTTTTAGGCCTTTTCCTTGGGAAGTTATAATTTTCTATGGTTTCTATGGTTCTGGTCATGCGATCTGGACAAAATGTTGCTTTAATATATCATTCTCGTTTAAAATACAAAATTTTATCTCGATCGAATCCGTTGTTTAGAAATTATCGAGAAAACAAAATTTCAAACGACCGTATTTACGAAACCCCTAGTAAAATTCTGCTCATTGATAAACGTGAACGCCACATTTCAGATCTACACCTATCCTGAAAATTTCAAGTCCCTAGGCCTTTCCGTTCAAAAGTTATGATTTTTTATGGTTTCTATGGTTCTGGTCATGCGATATAGAGAAATGTAGCTTGAATATATCATTCTCCATAAGTATACAAAATTTCGTCACGATCGAATCTGTAGTTTGGGAATTATCAAGAAAACTAAATTTCAAACGACTATATTTACGGAACCCCTAGTATAATTTTGCTCCTAGATAAACGTCATCACGACATTCCAGAACCTCACCTATCCTGAAAATTTCAAGTCCCTAGGCGTTTCCGTTCAAAAGTTACAATTTTCTATGGTTTCTATGGTTCTGGTCACACAATCTGGACAAAATTTCAGATGTAGCTTGAACACCTCATTCTCCATTTGAGTGCAAAATTTCATCTCGATCGAATCTGTAGTTTCGAAGTAATCAGGAGAACAAAATTTTGAACGGCCATATTTACGGAACCCCTGGCGGAATTCTGCCCATTAACGAACTTAACCGAGGCATTTGGGATCTGAACCTACACTGAAAATTTCAAGTCTCTAGGTTGATCCGTTCGAGAGTAATCGTGCTTACGGACGGACGGCCGGACGGACGGACAGACTCGAATTTTCCGACGGATTCGTCATCAGTGAGTCGAACATAGTCGATTGAGACCATTTTCGGCTCAAAATTCTAAACATACAGTCATCGTGACGAAATGATATAGCCCTCGTGTGAGTAGTACGAGCGCTCAAAAAGTGTACGAATGGTGCCAATCTTCCCCTAAATATATCATTCTTCATTTAAATACAAAATTCCGTCAATACCAAATCCGCAGTTTTGAAATAATCGAGAAAACTTAATTTCAAACGACCACATTTACGGAACCCCTAGTCTAGTTTGGCTCATTGATGAACGTGGCTGCGAAATTTGAGATCCACACCTATCCTGAAAATTTCAAGTCCCTTGGCCTTTCCGTTCGAAAGTTATGATTTTCTATGGTTTCTATGGTTCTGGTCATGCGATCTGGACAAAATTTCACATGTAGCTTGAACACCTCATTTTCCATTTCTATCTGGTCATGCGATCTGGACAAAATTTTGCATGTGGTTTGAAAACGTCATTCTTCATCTGAATGCTGAATTTCATCTCGAATCGAATCAGTTCTTCGAACGGCCACATTCATGGAACCCCTGGTGGAATTCTGCTCATTAACGGACTTAACCGCGGCATTTGAGAACTGAACCCACACTGAAAATTTCAAGTCTCTAGGTCGTTCTGTCCGAGAGTTATCGTGCTTGCGGCCGGACAGACGGAAAGACTCGTATTTTTCTACGGAACTATGGAAAAGCTGAACATAGGATGGAGAAAATGTTTCATCACGGATTACTATAATGTAGAGAGATGCTACAAATGTGCTGGATACAACCATGGATTTTGCAAGGTACTGTACTGTACAAAAAATATTATCGAGAAAAGACTAAAATCAGGACCGCATTTCGAAAAAATCACATAAAATATGAATTCGTTCGATCGCTTCTCGCTTGTAACAAGTGTGCCATTCAAAGTGAAAATTGAATTCCTTAGATTGAATTATGTATTTTTTTTATTGATGCCCCATTTCACTTCTTTCAAGAACGCCTCAGCGTGTTTAAATCGAACTTTCAAACACGCGCGTTTTTTAAAGTCACTATGGCAACAGCAACGACTCGAGAAACGTCAAGTCTAAATGACAATTTTCCGATTATAGATCTGACAGGAGTACCTTGAAAGAAGTCTAAGAAACGTTACCAAGCAGCATATAAGTGTTAACTGTAAGTTCGAAAATTGTACATAAATATTAATCAAATTCATCGCACGTAGAGGTGCGATGAATTTGACTTTTCTCCACTACTGACATAGTAAGTAGTCTGTTACGACATGAATTTGATTGAAGTGGGTACTATTTACTGAGATAGCTTGGGTTACTATTGACAACGGGGAGTAAGTGAAAACTTACCCCCCTAAGGAAGTAAGTAGAAATTGAATCAGAACTTCATATTTCATTAATATTTATGGTACAATTTTCGAACTTACAGTAAACAAAATAAGGTGAAATTTTTTGGCCACTCTTCTTATTTCCGTTCTGTTCTAGATATGCAAATTCTGTGGACAATACGGACGCACTTTCCTTAATTGATGATATATCTGTTGATTTTCGGGATATTTTTGATACTATGTCCGATGTATAACAACTTTTATTGTACAAAATCCTATTGGCCATCAGCCATCAGCATTTGCTGCTTCTTGAATTTCATCTTCTTTGGTATTCATTTTAGAGAAGAAAATGTAGTTTTGACAAACACTTTTTTTGACAGAACCTTCCATTTGTAGTGGAAAAATTATAATACACAACTCAGGAGGCAAGTTTCTTGACCAGCCTCGGACTTCATTGCTTGCCCTCGCTATCGCTCGGGCGCAAACTAGGTCCTCGTCTGGTAAGTGTCCCTTGCCTCCTTTATAATGTAAATAACTATTTTTTGGCTGTGTTACTAGTTTCAAGGTTAACATAAAAAACCGAAGTATTTGTTGATGGGTAGGGTGAATTCGCCGGTGAGCCGGACAGTACCGGTAGTCGGACAAAACGGGTAATATTTGAAATAACTTGAGAGAAATCCAATAAAAATTCCCTGAATAATAACAAATCAGTAGAGCCAATGTGCCTACATTTCACTGGTTAATTTTTTGTTTAGCAATTGCTACCATTTAAATGTAAAAAGCGCTCGAATTTAGTGATATGCCAGCAGTTGTCTTTTGTCACGCATTGTAGATAAGCAGGTGCTATTTCAAAGGTATATAAAATATAATTTCATCCATTATATGAATTCGCATGTATATTATATTTATTGTGGAAGCTCTGAAGCTTCATAATAATCATTTAAAACTGTATTTTTTTTTATTTTGAAGTGATAATTAGGTGTCCGGTAACTGGAAATATTTTTTGTTGAAATTCCAGTATTCCGACAGGTGTCCTACTACCAGTAGTTCAAAGCTTGTTCATTTCGTTTCTTTTCGGCGTGTTTGTATGACTTATCGCACATCTCTCTTTCGCATCAAATAAATTGATACTTCTTTTGAACTGTAGCTAGTGGTCGTACAGAGGAACCAAATATTAAATACAGATTATGGCCAATTGAAATTCGTCCGACCACTGGACCCACGCAATTCGTTTTGTTCAAATAGTCGGCCACTTCTTCTTGTTTTCGGCATTTCATGACACCAGTTATCACGTTTTTCTTTTGTTTCAGACATGAATACAGAGAGAAAGCTTTGTAATTTTTGTCAATAGGAAGAGAATAACCTAAAAGAAGTGGTGCATTTGGTGATTAATGGTGGAAAATTAAGGGAATTTGCCGGCAGTATGGTGTACCGAAGTCAACGGTGCAGGGCCGTATTAAAGGTAGAGTTTTGGACGCAATCGAAGTCATCTTTTCAAAACTATCTCGTCCGTTTTGAAATATTCGTATTTTCGAGTTGAACTTGGTGACGTCAAGCACCAAATAGTTTGAAATAATTTAGTCCGGTTTGAAAACAAGTTTTAGGATAGTTCGAACTGCGGTTCGTACTTGACATGGACAAATGGTTTCCGACCGCTTCCGGAAACAGCGGTTTGAAGAATATTGGTTATGTTTGTTGGTTCCTTCATGGATTTGTTCATTTGTGCGTTTTGTGAAGATTTGAGTGTTAGGACGTCACCGCCGCAGCAGCACTGCCGTGAAGGCAGGAGCTTTTGAGCGCTCATACATGCACCTTGTAGGTAGATTCGCATTTTCCAGTTTAAGAAATCAATTGAAGGAATTTTCGACAGCTGTCAAAAAAATTTCTGACACTTAGACGAAACTCCAGACTTCATGTCAGTGCTTCAGCTGATCGATTTTTTTTTCGATAATTCGCTAGAATTTTCCACGGTATCTATGGTCTTGGTGGTGCGATCTGAACAAAATTTTGCACGTAGTTTGAATACATTATTCCTCAGCTAGGTGCAAAATTTCATTCCAATCGGCTCAGTATTTTCGAAACTATCAGGAAAAAAATATTTTGAACGGCCATATTTACGGAACCTCTGGTCTAATTTTGCTCATTGATGATCGTGACCGCGATATTCGCGATCCAAACTCACCCTGAAAATTTCAAGTTCCTAGGCCTTTCCGTTCAAAAGTTACAATTTTCTATGGTTTCTATGGTTCTGGTCATGCGATCTAGACAAAATATTGTTTTAATATATCATTCTCGATTAAAATACAAAATTTCATCTTGATCGAATCCGTAGTTTCGAAATTATCGAGAAAACAAAATTTCAAACGACCGTATTTACGGAACCCCTAGTATAATTCTGCTCATTGATAAACGTGAACGCGATATTTCAGATCCACACCTATCCTGAAAATTTCAAGTCCCTAGGCCTTTCCGTTCGAAAGTTATGATTTTCTATGGTTCTGGTCATGTGATCTGGAGAAATGTAGCTTGAATATATCATTCTCCATTAGTATTCAAAATTTCGTCACGATCGAATCTGTAGTTTTGAAATTATCAAGAAAACTAAATTTTAAACGACCATATTTACGGAACCCCTAATATAATTTTGCTCATAGATGAACGTGATCACGAAATTCGAGATCCACACCTATCCTGAAAATTTCAAGTCCCTAGGCGTTTCCGTTCAAAAGCTACAATTTTCTATGGTTTCTATGGTTCTGGTCATGCGATCTGGAGAAAATTTCACATATAGCTTGAACACCTCATTCTCAATTTGAGTGCGAAATTTCATCTCAATCAAATCACTAGTTTTCAAGTAATCAGGGGAACAAAACTTTGAACGGATATATTTAAGGAAGCCCTGGTGGAATTTGGCCCATTAACGAACTCAACCGAGGCATTCGGGAACTGAACTCACGTTCGGCTCAAAATTCGAAAAATACAGACATCGTGACGAAATGATATAGCCCTCGTGTAAGTAGTACGAGCGCTCAAAAATAGTTTTTGCATTCATGCATTAAAAAAACTACATATTTTCAATTTTCCGTCATTTTCTCGTAAATGGTGCTTCTAAGGTATAAAGGGATCTGAATAAACTCTTCACTATTTGAATCTGCCATTCCATTTTTTATGTCATATACAGGCTGTTGCATTAAAAAAAGTGTAACTTTGGTCTACATCTTTGTTTTTGAACTGTAAATAAATATGAAAATTCTTTTGAATTGTGCTTCTGACTCCCCTATATAAAGCGCTAAAAATTATTTTCAAAATATCTTTATCTACACCAATATGAGATCCGCGTCTGTGGTGGGCCACCCGGTAGGTAATGCCGAACAAAATTTTTATCTTGAAATCATTATAATTGTAACGAAACTGTTGCAAACAAGAGATTATAAGTAATTCAGTTGTATTATTTTATATTCAATGCTCAAGCTGCTCATGCTAGAAGAATTTCAAGTTCATATTTGCTCAAACTGTCCGACCACTGGCGAGCTTACCCTAGTAGACAAAAATTATCTTTCACCAATTTGAATAATTTATCGCTAAGAATAGATGACCAATATATTGAGCAAGTGCGTGAAATGAAATAATTAGGTTAGGTTAGTTAAGCGCTAGAATTTTCTACGGTATCTATGGTTTTGGTAATGCGATCTAGACTACGCACGTAGTTTGAATACATTATCTTTCATCTAATCTAAATCAGTAGTTTCGAAATTATCAGGAAAAAAATATTTTCAACGGTTATATTTACGGAACCCCTAGTCTGATTTTGCTCATTGATGAAGTTGACCTCGACATTCGAGATCCACACATATCCTAAAGATTTCAAGCCCCTAGGCCTTTCCGTTCGAAAGTTATAATTTGCGATCTAGACAAGCTTGTAGCTTGAACATTCTCCATCTGAGAGCAAAATTTCATTTCGATCGAATCAGGTGTTTCGAAGTAATCAGGATATTTATACGGAACCCCTGATGGAATTCTGCCCAGTAACGAACGCAACTGCGACATTCGGGAACTGAACCCAGTCTCTAGGTCGTTCTGTTCGAAAGATATCCTGCTTACGGACGGCCGGACAGACTTGAATTTTTTGACGGATTAGTCATCAGTGAGTCGAACCTTGTCGATTGGGACCATTTTCGGCTCAAAATTCGAAAAATATAGACATCGTGACGAAATAATATAGCTCTCGTGTAAGTAGAACCATAATAGTATATTAAGTATCGAGAACGGTAAGGACATTTTACCGATCGAAGACAATAGTTTGGAGGAGGAGCGCAGCGACGACTCCAATTATTGTCTGAGATCGGTAGTCCTTAACGTTCGAGATACTTATAGCGTTTTTTGCACGATAGACACACTTTTTACTGAAACTACAAAATAATTATCCAAAAAATTGAAATTGTCATTCGTGGCATTAATGTCAATGCTGTGTAGGAATATAATAGAAGGCGTTGTCTTGGTGATGAAAGCTTATTGATTGTAGATTGTCAAAGTGACAATAATTAACTTAATTTACTTCAAAAATGAGCGATATCGAATCTTCTGGAGAAAACGAAATTCAAAAAGCCTGGGATATCGGCTGTTCTGCAGTTATTCCCGAGAAATCGAAACTTCGTTACGAGATACATACAAGACGTTGCTGAAAGTTACGTTTAGGATTCCCTAGAAAATAAACTCGACTTTGCTGAAAAAATTTTGCATAATACGGAACGTAGCGAGTTGAAACAACAAATGTTGAATTATTATTATTATTATATTTAATTCATCTGCTGTTTCTGTGAATTCAGCTACTTCTCAAGCCAGAGGTATTTCCATCAGCAATTGTAATAATTGTACTATGATTATTTAGTCATTCTCACTTACCGTTCGCTGAACGGTAAGTGATTCACTTACTGTTCTGTTTATCTTAGCAACCAGTAAAAATAATCTACCGATCTAGCAACAAATGCGGTAACTAACAAAAGTCGCTTTATCGTGCAAAAAAAAAAATTTGATATTTTATTTTGTATTCAAACTCATTCTTCAATACAATCGATTCTTGCGAATATGAGAGGAGGGAACTCCACGTTTTTCAGCCTGATACGGTGATCCGATAGAGTGAATCGGACTTCGAAAAGGAATCTTTTGGATTAAAATTGATCTTTAAAAGCAACTTACCATCGTCAGCGTATGTTTCTGAACCATAACCATCTTGTAATCCATTAGCCCAGGTTCCTTCATACTTAGCTGTTGAAGTGTTAGATTGGCGTACACCGTACCTTCCTTTGAAACCTTGTGTCCATTCCCCTCTGTATATCCATCTTCCCCTTGTCTCTACACCTAATCCATGCCTCTTTCCGTTTTGCCACTGGCCTTCGAAACAGCTTCCGCTGAAAAATTCACCAACAATAAGTATTTTATGGGAAGTTCTGTTGTTTGAATCTTTGGGGATACTTTTTCGCACCCAAACGACTAGATATATACATTTTTGAGCTCTTAATATTGTGCTATTATGACTGATATTGATTCAAAAAATTTCACAGTGTAGTGTATGTGATTGAATAATCCTACATTTCTATGACACACATTCAAGTCGAGTTGACAATTGAAGTATCAATCACGATAATACGAGGAATTTGTGATTGCCTTTCATTAAGGTTCTGTAGTTGTCGTCAAACATATAAAGTTTCGAAAATCATCTGGTTGGAAAAAACTCAAAATTCAAGTAGCTGGCAGATTTGATGAATCTCTGTGTAAAATGTACAGCTTTCTGGTAATTATTTTCAAATCAATGGAATGTAAACAATTTTTATATTAAGTACATTGTCCATATTTGGTCGCCACGGTAAAAATTAATTGTTGATGTCTGTCTCCAATATAATGTAAACATGCTTGGTCTATGTCTTATTCGTTGTTAAATTCCAGCGAATTTGTTTATATCGCGCGCTTCACCACATTTGATGATTTATATTGTCTATAATATATTGGAGGAGGTTGAATAATTGTTTTTTTTTTCGCGTGAAAGCCATTGTAGATTGTAGATCACAAGGACACACTTGCGAGCAGCCCATCGGGTCTAGCGAACCTGAAACGGTGTAATAATTGGGAAATACTTATTCAAAATTACATGGATTATTTAAATTCAAATGCATTGCTTGAGTGGAAAATACTCCAGATTTTCGTATAGGCATGGAATCAGTCTGTAGGTATCAGAAGGATGTCGTTATTTTTAATCGACGAGATAAGTTCGAAAAAGACCACCCATGGGCACCATAATCTACGCCTAGAATTCGCAGTCGTTGAAAATTGTTTATGTTACCGTAGATTACGAACGTTCGGTCTCACGGGAAAGTTTTGAAGCAAAAAAATGCTGCACTGTAAGCATTTAAGCACCCACTCTGGAGTGGTGGATTCTTTTTGAAAAGGGGGGTTGAGTTTACTTTTGGAAAAGAAGGAAAATTCAGAGTTAGTTGCTCGGGGAATAGGGACTCATCTCGATGAAGGGAAAAATCGGACGACGGTTTCGGTTAGAGGAAAATAGAGTAGTAATGTTCAGGGGAGGATTCTATGAGTTACTCGGCAAAAGGGGAGCTCACCACTAAGGGGAAAATTCGGACGACGGTTTCGGTCGGAGGGCGGTTAGAGGAAAATAGTGTTGTATTTTCAGTAGAGGATTTCTGTTAGATTTCGGTTTGAGGGAGTAATTGTGTTAGATCGTGGAAATAAGTGGTTAAGAAGTTTATTTCGAGTAAAGTTAAAAGCCGTATTTTTGTGTTTCGAGTGCGAATAAAAATAAAGGCCAATATTGTGTGTGGGTGGTTTAGTTTCCAAACAGGTACAAAAGAGAAATTAGGTGGTTTGCCGACCAAGGTAGGAAAATTCAATTCAAAGCCTTAACCCCTATGAATGTGAATGGTGTTATTGTAATCCCCAATATTATTGATATCTCGATCCGAAGTTGATTTGATGTACGTTCGATTTTACACACGACATTTGAATATTAGTTGTAGTTGATTATCTGACCCCTCGTACATTTCGATTGGTATGTTGATGGGAAGTAACAGTTGAATTGTTCGATTTATTTACGATTGTGAGAAACTAAGTGAACGATAGATGCTTTATTTGGATGTTCTTTTGATGTTTGTGAAAATTTCGATTTTATGTACGCATTTTACCATCATTTTTTTCTTAAATATAATATGTTCTTTTAAAATTTCGAGGTTTTCTTTCCTGAATACCTGTTC
Source organism: Aphidecta obliterata (assembly GCA_963966015.1). NCBI lineage: Eukaryota > Metazoa > Arthropoda > Insecta > Coleoptera > Coccinellidae > Aphidecta > Aphidecta obliterata. The sequence goes on along the minus strand of OZ014430.1, from coordinate 9,065,114 downwards.
CTCAGAAAAATAAGACAAAAGATTCTCTCTTCGTGCAGAGAGCATGAATCTAGGCCTTTTCGGAAAATAGATAAGAGTACAAGGTAGTTTTCTAGTTAAACAACTCAGGTTATAGATAGATAAAAATTGGTGACAGCGGAATACGATTAATAAGACTGAATAAGAATAGAACCCCCAGGTTCATTACAACGGAATAGGCTCGACGTTTGGATCACAGATTCTTTTCATAAAAGCCGAAAGCATGACGAAATGCAACTCCGCCTAATGTCCAATGTGATGCACCAGAATCTCGCGGGAATGATCATTTAGGAGTTCTGTTCATTAGTAGGTGACGCGTTTCATGGATTCGCGACTCGCCTTTTTTAGGTTTTTTTTTCGAGTTGTTTCTTGATATTATGAATAGTGAACTTTGTTAAGGATAACCTCACTTCATTCATTCGTGAGTAAATAGGCTAGTATCTTGGGAAGAAATCATTTCCAATCGACGAGGAACGACGGTTAGTGAATTGTGGCTCAAATATCATCCTGGGACTAATTTCATTTCAGCCGCTCATAGTAGATGAAGCGAAAAACATTTCGAAGAATCCGATATCATTAAACGTGATAAGCCTTTGCAGCCGGGTAGTTCAACTCAACTTTTTTTCGTTGAGATTACCGAAATTAATTGATAAAGCTGTTCTAAATTTTACAAATTTTTCAACTCATCTTTCGAAATCATTCACAAAAATCGAACCGATGTGCAGTCTAGAAGGGTGTGTAGAAACAATAATGAAATTGAGGCCTAGTTGAATTCTGATATTATTGGAGATTTCGAAGAACATTTCCAGTCAAATTCACCAGGATTGTAAATTAAAGAAATTTTGAATACTATTTTTGTTTATTTACTAAATTTCGGAGAAATTGTAATCGATGAATGTTTCAATAACAACACAGGCCACAGATTCTTTTTTCCATTTGTTGCCGGAAAAGTTGCAACTGTTCTTCGAAATTTGAAATTAGGAGTACCTCAGGGCTCTGTCCTTGGACCCCTACTGTTTCTCCTGTTTATAAACGACCTTCCACCAAACTTGAGGAAGATTTTCATCAAAATACTCAACTTCAACAAGTCACTGCATCAGATTGTCAGGATAGTATTGTTCGCCGATGATTCCTCCATAGCGGTATCAGCAGAGACGTTAGAGGAATTACGATGTTTGTGTGAGCTCATTATACAAAATTTCATTGAATGGTCTCACACAAATAGAATTAAGATGAATGTCAATAAAACGGAATGCATTCGTTTTGGTTTATTTAGTTCTGGGGGTAATACATCTATTGTTCGGTATTTGGATGCAGTTATCACATGTAATGGCTGTGTTAAGTTCCTCGGTATACACATTGACAGAAATCTGAAATGGCATTCGCATATTGCAGCCCTTTGTAAAAAGCTCAACAGTTCCTATTACGCGTTGAGTAAACTTAAAGTTCACTTCCGTTAAAATCTCTTATCAACGTCTACTATTCTTTAGTATATAGTTACCTGTCTTACAACATTCTGCTCTGGAGTAATTCTTCAGATGTTAGTAGAGTTTTTGTTATTCAGAAACGAATAATGCGTTTAATGTTCAATTGTCATCCGCGGTCCTCATGCAGACCCCTCTTTAAAGATAATAGTATTCTCACATTGGCCTCTTTATTTATACTTAAATGCCTTATATATGTGAAGGAGAGTGGGGAAAGTATTATAAAGCTTTCTAGTTTTCATTCTCACAATAGCATAAACAAAAATGAATTATATTTTCCGATTCATAAAACTGCTGAGTCTGAGATGTTTCCGCTTTATCAGGGTATTAAGGTTTTTAATCATCTTCCACTATGCATTCAGAGTCTTCCTAAGAATAAATTCAAGAAGGTGGTTGGAAATTTTGTATTGGAGAAATGATTCTATAGCGTTAAGGACTAATATTATTATTATTATAGGTTTCCACCTTCTGAGTATGCATCAATTCCAATATTGCCCACTCAACAAAACTAAAGGAAGTATACAACACCATAGCACACGTCGTGGAGAAAATCAGGTACGGTGAGCATTAATGGGCAGTGTGTGTGGAGCGAAAGACGATCATTGGACAAGAAAAGATTGGCCCAAGAGGGGATCTTCGTGGTCGGTGTGAAAAACGTCACTAATAATACTCTGATTGAGCTTTCAATGAATTCAATGAATGAACTAGAACACAGAGCCTGGGATTCATTCGTGTTAGTGGTGAAACATTTTTTGGGAAATCGTAAGGCAAAAATTGTGAAGAACTTGTCAACAGCATGCTCACAAACTTCAAAAATCTTGGATGCAATATGAGCATAAAAGTTTTTTGGATAGTCACTTGGACCTGTTCCCAGAGAAGCAATATTCCGAAATTTAATAACTATGGAGGATCGGTACCAGGGGACTGGGGGACAAACACATGATGGCAGATTATCGCTGGAACTTGCAGAGAAGCTGTGCCGAAAAGCCGCATACTCGGAAGTCGTGTGACCGTAGCTTCCAAAACGTCATTTGAACAACAGTTCTCCGAGAACCCATGAAGAAATATACTTGTTTATTGCATTGGATACCTTCATTATTTCGAATATTACTCATATTTTCGATTAGAACTGATAAGAAATTGGGGTTTTTATTATTATATTATATTTATTTAAAAAATATAACTTAATACTTCGGGCTCGTCTCAATATCAAAGTGTTCCGAAGGAATATGCTACTTCAGTGTTGTCCGATTGTGAAACATTGCAATTCTGGCAGAATTTGAGTTGTGACGGTCCTTTGCAAATTACCTCCCACCTTCTGTATAAGATTCTTGGGACTTTTGAGCGCTCGTTTTACTTACCTAAGGGCTACATCATTTCGTCAAGATGTCTTTTTTTTTTCGAATCTCGAATCACAATCGACAAGGTTCGAATCACTGATGACGAATCCGTCGAAAAATTCTAGTCTGTCCTTTCGTAAGCACGATAACTCTCGAACGGAACAACCTAGAGACTTGAAATTTTCAGTGTGGGTTCAGTTCCCAAATGCCGCGGTTGAGTTCGTTAATGGGCAGAATTCCACCGAGGGTTCCGTAAATATGGCAGTTCGGAATTTTGTTCTCCTGATTACTTCCAAACTACAGATTCTATCGAGACGAAATTGCACTCAAATGAAGAAAGATGTGTTCAAGCTACATGCAAAGTTCGTACAGATCGCATGACCAGAACCATAGAAACTATAGAAAATTATAACTTTCGTATGGAAGGGCTTAAGGACCTCGAATGTCGAGGTCACGTTCATCAATGAGGAGAATAAGACTAATGGTTTCGTGAATATGGTCGTTTGAAATTTAGTTTTCTTGATAATTTCAATACTACGGATTCGATCGTGACGAAATTTTTGTTCAGATCACATGACCAGAACCACAGAGAACATAGAAAATTATAACTTTCGAAGGGAAAGGCCTAGGGACTTGAAAATTTCAGGATAGGTGTGGATCTCGAATGTCGCGGTCACGTATATCAATGAGCAAAATTAGACTAGGGGTTCCGTAAATATGGCCGTTCAAAATATTTTCCTGATAATTTCGAAACGACTGATTGGATTGGAATGAAATTTCGCACATAGATGGAGAATGATATATTCAAACTACGTGGGAAATTCTGTCCAGATCGCATTACCAAGACAATAGATACCGTAGAAAATTCTAGCGAATTATTGAAAAAAAAATTGGTCACTTAATTAGCACTGACGTGAAGTCTGGAGTTTTGCCTTTTAGTTTGGAATTTTTTTCGACAGCTGTCAAAAATGTCTTCAATTGGTTTCTAGAACTGGAAAATGCGAATCTACCTACAAGGTGCATGAGACCTAGGAGAGTCAGCATATAACCAAAAATAAATAAAATAAATAAAATAAGAAGCACTGCCGTGAAGTCAGGAGCTTTTGAGCGCTGTTTCTTCCACCTTTTAGGTAGATTCGCATTTTCAAGTTTTAAAAACCCATTGAAAATTTTTTTAGAAGGTGTCAAAAAAAAATAAGAACTGAGCAGAACTCCACACTTCACGTCAGTGCTTTAGGTTTCCAATTTTCCTTTCGATTATGCGCTAGAATTTTATACGGTATCTATGGTTTTGGTAATGCGATCTAGACAAAATTTCGCACGTAGTTTGAGTACATTATTATATACATATGTGCAAAATTTCATTCCAATCCATTCAGTATCAGAAAACACATTTTTTGAATGGCCATATTTACGGAACCCCTAGTTTAATTTTGCTCATTGATGAACATGACCGCGACATTCGCGATCCAAACCTGAAAATTTCAAGTCCCTAAACCTTCTTGTTCGAAAGTTATAATTTTCTATGGTTCTGGTTATGCGATCTAGACAGAATGTAGCTTAACTAATCATTCTCCATTAAAATACAAAATTTAGTCACAATCGAATCCGTTGTTTTGAAATTATCAAGAAACCTAAATTTCAAACGACCATATTTACGGAACCCCTAGTCTAATTCTGCTCATTGATGAACGTGACCGCGAAATTCGAAATCCACACTTATCCTGAAAATTTCCCTAGGCGTTTCCGTTCGAAAGTTATAATTTTCTATGGTTTGTATAGTTCTGATCATGCGATCTGGAAAAATTGTAGCTTGAATATATCATACTCCATTGAAATACAAAATTTCGTCACGATCGAATCCATATTTTCGAAATTATCAAGAAAACTGAATTTCAAACGACCATGACGAAATGATATAGCCCTCGTGTAAGTAGAACAAGCGCTCAAAAAATAACAACAATAAAAAGAACAGAAAAATATTAGTATAAAGTAGTTTAGGCGGTCAAAATATTCCCGCCGGGAGGGAAGGGGTTGTGCAATCTCCCAAAAAAATTTTTTCATACAATTACCCCCCCCCCAGAAATTCAGCCTAGGACCGCCCTGGGTGGTCAAGAATGCTGTGTGATTCTACTGAGTTGAACTTTTGGGTACAAAAATTGTGCGCAGTAAATTACCACAGCACACAGAATTTGCCGGAATTTAAATGTTTTGATGAAATATATGCACACTTCAAACTTCTGTAGTTTAGAAAACATACAAAATATCTATACACAAACAAATTTTGGCAAGTCGTTGGATTACCGATTAACCTGGAAAAAAAAGACAGTAAACTGAGATATGTGGTAAGTAGAAAATTCGTTTCAAGTTACGTTTATTGTGAATACCGTAAGAAGAATTACGCTTACGTTCATTGAGAATGGGCACTTAGTTTGATTTTTTTTTGACAGCTATCCAAAAAATTTTCAATTGGTTTCAAAAACTTGAGATTGCGAATCTACCTACAAGGTGCATGAACGAGCACTCAAGCACTCCTGACTTCACGGCAGTGCTTTTTATAATTTTTTGCACTCCAGTTCAGACCAAAATTAGACAGTTCGAATATTTTCTAAACTGACATTCATTGAAATTCCTGTAAATTACTCAATTGTCACCATGGGGTACGATGCAATCTCAAGTGATTTTGCGGAAACTTGCATGAGTTCAACTGAATGTTATGAAAAAACTCTGGACCAAAAAATGCCAATTCGTTTCAAGGAATTCTCAAGTGCACAAATGAATACACACGCCTGTTCATTCCAATCGGAATATTTTCTTGAATTGAAATATTCTTGAGGTATCTAGATATACAAATTTGTATAGATTCGATATGAGGTCTAATGGATTATGAAGGAAATCACCGACTTCATTGGTATTACATTAAAAGAATCAATAATGACAAATTATTTATTGGCAGTAGACCGTAGGTCCTTCAGCTAATTGCTGCTAAAATATGAGCATAATAAAATTCACAAAATATACAATGTCAAACAAAAAGTCACTGAATATCTCTCCATTTAAATATAAAAGTATTTAGAATACATACAATAATATATAAGTCGAATATAATTCATGTTTCAGTATGCAAATTTTGTCAAAAATAAATTTTCGAGAGCGATCAGTTAATATTCAATGTAGCTGTGCTGTTTTCTGGAACTTCACTGATCTTACAGTTTGGTGCTTCATAATGTTGAATCAAATTGGACAGCATTTCCATGAAATACTTGAATATACATGATTTTTCCGTCGAGTTGAATTCAGGGGAGTGAAGACAAATTGATTTTTCTGGGGCTGTACTCCCCAATCTGAAACATGCTGCTACTAGAATAGTAACGAGAAATACAACTTGAAAATAACCCATTATGCTTTACGATTTTCTTTGGTTGAACTTTCACTTTATACGAAGAAGATCGTGACATTGGAGAAAGTTATAGTTTCATCATGACCTTTCATGCACAGTTTTCCATAATATTGCGATAACCGAGTTCGAAAAAGCTGATGAATTTATAACAAAGTCATTAAACTAGAATCTGCCTCGATATTGAAGGTCCCACGTACTGTTTTTTGTGGAAATTCCAATTCAAAATCGTTGATCCATTATATTGTTTCTACAACACAATATAACTTCGAAATCGAAGAGAGGAAAATAATATTAATACATTGCTGAAAATGTTCTATTTTGAATTTTTACATGGCAGAATAGGAAAATTTGGCGAAATTTCCATCATCATTGTACGAAATCATTACCCAAAGACCATCAGAGGAAGAATCTATATAACCTACTTGAATTTGTTATTTCCACTACCACACACTCAGTATTTTTTGACTTATTATTTTTTTGGTTAAGAGGGGGTGAATCTTCATCGGCGCCCAGTAAAGGGGGGTAGTAGCCTCAGATTCTTACTGATTAAGACCTAATCAACGCAGAATTTCGAAAGGATAATATGTTGGAATTTCTTGACCGCTTCAATATTTAACCCGGAACTAGATAAAAAACCGTTCGAAATGCAGGTTCATTATTTTGAAGTTATGATGTCGAATACTTTGCATTTGGCGAGTTAAAGAATTGAAATCAGAGTAATCAAAGTTACTTTTTGTGAAGTGGTATCAGAACCAGGACTAGTCCCAGAGGTAAACTCTCGAGAATATACAAAAGTGACCTATGATTTACTTTTGATATTCATGGTGGAATGGGATACGGCGGACTTTTTCCGAATCTTACGGCTGCATAAAAATTATTTGGACAATTTGCCTATATGTAAAAGAAGTTTCAGCGTGCTGAAATCAAGAAAAAATTTACTTCCAGGCGAAAATAAACCAAGCTAGGCTCATATTAAAAGTAGAAAAGGGGGCAACACAAAATATAAATACTACGATGTGGAATACTTGTGTGTTAACTGACACAATTGAAGAAGCACATAGGGTTACAATTCAAGCGAAAACTAATTATTTTGCACCAAACTAGTCGAAATGACAATATTGATAATACCAGAAGGTACCGATTTCCACTTGCTATTGTCGTGCCATAACATACTTGCCTTCTCAACTTATCATTCTGAACAAACTCATTCAAGTCAATCAGGCATACTAACTGTAACTTAAGACCAGAGAATAAAGCAGCTAAAGGGTCATTATTGTGACAAAATCGTAGAAGAAAACCGCGAGTGTGGGGGTACGTTTGGTGGTCCGTGGATGTTAAGTGATATGTTTTCGTCTCGCAAATATGATCACTTTACTTGTAATGCCGAAAAAAAAACATAAAAACGGTTTTTGAAACCAATTGAAGACATTTTTGACAGCTGTCAAATAATGACAGCAGCTCTTTGTCAATTATGCCGAATCAGCTGTTACAGAAATATAAGGATTTTTTCTTCAATAATTCGTTGGAATTTAAAATGGTTCTGGTTATGCGATCTGGAAAAATGTAGCCTGAATATATCATTTTCCATCAAAATACAAAATTTCGTCACGATCGAATTCGTGGTTTGGAAATTATCAAGAAAACCAAATTTCAAACGACCATATTTACGGAACCGCTAGTCCAATTTTGTGCATTGATAAACGTGACCGCGACATTCGAGATCCACACCTATCCTTAAAATTTCAAGTCCCTAGCCTAGGCCTTTCCGTTCGGAAAGGAGGATTTCCTATGGTTTCTATGGTTCTGGTCATGCGTTCTGGACAAAATTTTGCATATATCTTGAACATTCTCCATCTGAGTGCGAAATTTCATCTCGATCGAATCAGTAGTTTCGAAGTAATCAGGAAAACAAAATTTCGAAGGGCCATATTTACGGAACCTCTGGTGGAATTTTGCCTATTAACGAACTCAGTTATCGTGCTTACGGCACATTTTCGGCTCAAAATCCGAAAAATACAGACATCGTGATGAAATGGTATAGCCCTCGTGTAAGTAGAATGAGCGTTCAAAAGATGTACTTCAAAGCCTTCGTGTGTCTAGAAATGGTATGGATGAAGTGAGTTTTACAAATTCAGCTTCATTACTGTTTCGCGTAGAACGAAATTTTAAATTCGGATGATTCCATGTCTAAAATTTCATAAAAATAAAATGACATAACTTATTCGACGGTCATTCACATTCACATAATATAGTTCTTTCCATGATCTTTGGCTCGATAGTGGCAATGAATTGAAAAATTTCTCTCGAATGTGTGCGACTGATCGAGCTTTCTATTCCGCGCTTGTTTCTATGAATAAAAACGTTATCACATTGCCCAAATGTCAGAAATTTTCTGATTTTAAGCAGGGAATGGTCTCAAACAACTAGAAGAAGGATTGGAGGTCAAATTCAATTATGTCTGTCCGTCCATCTAGCCGTTTGTAAACATGATAACTTTCGGGAGAAAAGTCCTAGAGTTTGAAATGTTGCAGTGTACGTTCGAGGACAGAATGCGCCGGTCATGTTCAAAAATGGCTAGATTCCACCGAAGGGTTTCGTAGATATGGTCATCTGAGTTTTTTTTCAATAATTCGAAAAATACATATTCGATCGAATTGAAACTTTGTAGTTAGTTCTGAAATAACGAGGATCGTGAGGTATTGAAAAAGTACTCGTTTCAAAAATTTCGGCATCTCTGAAACTGTTCGCCATATAGGGAAGCCATGAAATGTGTTATAATGAAATACAACATCACAACTGAAATTCTGGAGAAAAATGAAATTTGTCTGATTGACGCCGGTCCGGTTCAGAAAATGTGGTTTGAGTCACGATCTTTGTTTCGATAGTTTGCCTACAGTGTCATCTCATGTGAAATCAAAATTATCATTGATTATTAGATTTTAATTATCTGGCCATGAGTTGACCCGATGTCAGTATTTCTTAATTTTTTTCGTTCTTTCAAATTATTTCTAGATTTACCGTAAGCGAGATTCAGTTCCCTTCACCGAGTGTGGAATTTGTTGAAAATCGAGTACCGGTTGCTGCTTCAACGTCAGGGATCATCCTAAAACCCTTCAGCATCGCCAGCCGACCTGTATTTTACATAATACTTCCGGTTATGGCGCCATTTGTGATTATGTATCACATCAGATCAGAGTCTGCTTTCGTGGAGACCGACTTGAAAGTCTTCGTAGGGGGATATTCTACTGATTTCAAGGTTATTCTGTGGCTCTACCTCTGTTCGCATTAATATATTTTTTGCTGTTTTATGTAGGGGAATTAAATTGGTGCAGTTTTGGTTTGTCTGTTATTTCTTTCGTTCAGTTCAGCCAGTGAGAAAATAAAGAAAAGACCTAAGACACAAACCACCGATTTTTGACCACCTAAAGTCCGGTCAAAAGTGATTACTTGGGGGACGCTAACATCTTGGTTCCCAATAAACCTTCTAATCAGTTGATTCGAGGGTGATTATGACGTGAAACCTTAGTGGGGTTACTGGCGCCCGAGCACCGTTGCAGATAATAACCAAAGGTCGTCTTAGTCCATATATCAGCTGGTGAAAAGTTAATAATAATTTCGACCTCAATTCAAATCTTTCAAGGTCGAATTTTTAATTCCACTTTGGTGGGTCAGAATGCGAAGCAATTGTTGGTTCTCTAATGAAGTAGGTATTCAATATGTTTGGAAATGACAATTATTGATAATCTCGGCTATATTTCAGAGATTTTTAATTGTGTCGTTGGTGTCTTAAAATCCCATTACAAGTTTCACATCATCAATTTTACGAGGTCAAGAAGTCATAGGAAATGAGACAATGTTGGTTCCAAATTGAAACAAACTTAAAATATCAACATTCAGTGATAATTTCAATTGTTTACTAATTCGAGCTATGTAAGACGTTCAATTGTTTATGTTTTGTTTATTCGTTTTAATGGCATGTCTATGCGATATTCGTTGGCATCTTTCATATTGCCAATATTTATAAGAAATTGGAAGAGTGGATATACCGGACGAATATAGAAGAAGAAGATTGAATAGGGTTTCTTTCCTGAAACGAAACTTTTTTTCAATTTGGAGGAGCATATCTCATTATATTCGGAATATCGGAAGAATATATGGTCATTCTGAATACGTGATTCAAAGTTGAAGTGAAAACACAACACCTTAGTATACATATATATAAATCCTCCATCAACTTCACCTTGCATTAAAGGATAAGTTGCCAGTCGGAAAGTCACGCACGCTTCAAAAATATAATCACATTTCATCCAAAGTGTTTCAAATACAAAAATGAAGCTAGTGCAGCCGGTTGCGCTCGCGGTTTTCTCGGTTATACTCGTGTTACAAACCAGTGTGATCAATGGTGCTCCTACTTGTGAAAATGGTTGGTGGACTAAAATAAAGCCCTCAGAAAAATCCTGCATGCTCGGCCATCTCGTTGAAATCCTTTCACATTTATTGAGTAACAGTCAGCCATGTACTTGTAAAAGTATTGAAAATAAGAATTCATCCTTAGATGGACATAAAAAAAATATGACAGAGACTGTTACATTCAGAACGGATAGAACTACAGGAAAAGACAACACAAATGAACCAGATTACTATGATGACGATGCCCTTGCAATGGGATGGTCAAAGCAAAAACCAACAACATCGAAGAAAGATGAAATTGCAGATCGTACCAAAAAGTATTCAGCAGAGACTCCACGGTCGATTGGTAAAGAGGAGAAAATTGAATTGGATTCAAAAACTGGAAGCCTCATAACTACCGCAGAAGACGAAATCCGTCACACTACTCATAAAACATCTCAACCAAATGGATCAACAAAAACTTTCGAAGATGACCAAACAGATGGTTCAACTGAATCTTCAGAAAGCAGTGATTATTATGGAACAACAAGTGGTGATGGAAGTTCTTCTATATCAATGAATAATAAGAGTGTAAAGACCAAGGAGGATGAAAAACTCAGTTCCACTGCAACAGAAAGTGATACTTCTAATGACACGAATAACCCGATGGAAATAATTCCATTCTCAACTCAAAAATCAACAGACGGCGCGAACATATCAACGCATTCAGGTGAGTCCGAACCAAATTCTATCAAAGATCAAGGAAGTCTACCATCTTTCGGATTAGAAAACCTCGATGCATCCACCAGATCAACTACCGAATATGCCAAACTGGATGAAATCAATTTTACTTCAGACGAAACAACACCAGATCCTCTGTCTTCATTTTCCAAAGATGGAACAAGAGAACCGTCGAATGCTTCCACATCGAAAAATGCGTCTACATATCCTAAATTGAGTTCGTCAGCCACTTCTGATGAAATAATGACTATAACAATAAACAAACTCACGAAACCGTTGAACTCTTCTTCATTGCATAAAAAAAAGTTCATAACTCCTCTTGATGAAGAAGATTACACAACACCTGAAATGGAAATCAATGACTTTACTACAGGATCGGATAAATATACTAACCTTAATGAAATAATTCTGAATGCAACCACTGAAAATATTGGTTCGGAAAACTTTGATGGCATGTATTCTACCACAACAAATGATCCATCAGAAGTACAGAACAGCGAATCGATAACAAAAAGTTATCCCATTGGTGAAGAAAGAACCGATTGTGAATCAACAGAAGAAAGTACACCAGCAGGAAGAACTCAATCTGTTACTGTGAGTAACGACGAAGGAGAATCATCTGATAATGTATTGAATGATTCATCACAAACATCCGAACAGGACGATTCAGGGTCCTCATCAAGTGAAAAAAACTTCTTCACAACTGAAGATTCATTGAAGTCCGTACGTACCTCGACAGAAAAAATTCAAACAACTACTCTCCGTAATGGGGTAAATGTTACATCTGGAAATATATCAAGTGATTCACCACAAACATCCGAATCCGATGAGCAAGGGACTTCAAGGGATATGGATCCAACTACAACAGAAAATATAATGACATCCCCGAGTTCCTCAACAAGAAGAAGTCAACTTTTTACTCTCAGTACTGGAGGAGATGAAACATCTGATAATGTATCAAGTGATTCATCACAAACATCCGAATCCGATGAGTCAGGGCCTTCAAGGGATATCAATGAATATACAACAGAAAATATAATGACATCTCTGAGTTCCTCAACAGAAAAAAATCGACCTTCTACTCTCAATAATGGAGTGGACGAAACTAGTCAATCTTCTACTATATGTTCTCAAGAAGTTGAAAAATCTGATGATGTATCAAGTAATTCATCACAAACATCCGAATCTGATGAATCAGGGCCATCAACTAATATCAATATATATACAACAGAAAATTCAATAACATATCCCAGTTCTTCAACAGAGACAAATCAAGATTCTACCCTCAGTGATGGTGATGAAACATCTGACAATGTTTCCAGTGACTCAACACAAACATCCGAATCTGATGAGTCAGGGACTTCGAGAGATATCAATTCAAATACAACAGAAAATTCAATAACATCTTCGAGTTCTTCAACAATGAGAAATCAACCTTCCACTCTCAGTAATGGGGGAGATGAAACATCTGATAATGTATCGAGCGATTCATCACAAACATCCGAATCCAATAAGCAAGAGACTTCAGGGGATATAGATTCAAATACAACAAAAAATATAATGACATCTCTAAGTTCCACAACAAAAAGAAGTCAACTTTTTACCCTCAGTACTGGAGGAGATGAAACATCTGATAATGTATCAAGTGATTCATCACAAACATCCGAATCCGATGAGTTTGGGCCTTCAAGTGATATCAATGAATATACAACAAAAAATATAATGACATCTCTAAGTTCCTCAACAGAAAACAGTCGACCTTCTACTCTCAATAAGGGAGTGGATGGAACATCTGATAATGTATCAAGTGATTCATCACAAACATCCGAATCTGATGAGTCAGGAACTTCAAGTGATATCAATTCATATACAACAGAAAATTCAATGACGTCTTCGAGTTATTCAACAAAGAAAAGTCAACCTTCTACTCCCAGTGATGGAAATGTAATATCCGATAATGTACCAATTGATTCATCAATAACAACCGAAAATGATGGGTCAGGATTTCCAAGTGATATCAATTCATATCCAACAGATAATTCAATGACATCAACGAGTTCCTCAACAGAAAAGAGTAGACCTTCTACTCTTATTAATGAAGTAGATCAAACATCTGATAATGGATCAAGTGATATCAATTCATACACAACAGAAAATTCAATGACATCTCCGAGTTCTTCAACAGAGGAAGGCCAAGCTTCTACCCTCTGTGATGGAGATGAAACATCTGATAATGTATCAAGTGATTCATTACTCACATCAGAATTTGACGAGTCAGGAGCTTCAAGGGATATAGATTCGAATACAACAGAAAATATGATAAAATCTTCGAGTTCCTCAACAATAAGAACTTCTTCTCTTAGTACTAGGGGAGATGGAACATCTGAAAATGTATCAAGAGATTCATTACAAACATCCGAATCCAAAGAGTCGGGGACTTCAAGTGATATCAATGCATATACAACAGATAATACAATAACATCTCCGAGTTTCTCAACAGAAAGAAGTCCAACTTCTAATCTCAGTACTGGAGGAGATCAAACTTCTGATAACGTATCAAGTGATTCATCACAAACATCCGAATCTGATGCCCCAGGGCCTTCTGGTGATGTCAATGTATATACCACAGAAAATATAATGACAACTCCAAGTTCCTCAACCAAAAATATTCAACCGTCTAGTACCAATAATGGAGTAGATGAAACATCCGATAATGTATCCAGTGATTCATCACAAACATCCGAATCAAATGAGTCAGGGCCTTCAAGTGATATCAATGTATATTCAACAGCTAATATAATAACATCTCCAAGTTTCTCAACTGAAGCAAGTCGACCTTCTACTCTCAGTACTGGAGGAGATCAAACTTCTGATAATGTATCAAGTGATTCATCACCAACATCCGAATCTGATGCGCCAGGGCCTGCAAGTGATGTGAATTCATATACAACAGAGAATATAGAGACATCTCCAAGTTCCTCAACAAGAACTAGTGAACCTTCTAGTACCAATAATGGAGTAGATGGAACATCTGGAGATGTATCCTGTGATTCATCACAAACATCCGAATCTAATGAGTCAGGGCCTTCAAGTGATGATATAAATGTATATACAACAGATAATATAAAAACATCTCCGAGTTTCTCAACAGAAGGAAGTCGACCTTGTACTCTTAGTACTGGAGGAGATCAAACTTCTGATAATGTATCAAGTGATGCATCACAAACATCCGAATCTGATGCGCCAGGGCCTGCAAGTGATGTGAATTCATATACAACAGAGAATATAGAGACATCTCCAAGTTCCTCAACAATAACTAGTGAACCTTCTAGTACCAATAATGGAGTAGATGGAACATCTGAAAATGTATCCAGTGATTCATCACAAACATCCGAATCTAATGAGTCAGGGCCTTCAAGTGATGATATCAATGTATATACAACAGATAATATAATAACATCTCCGAGTTTCTCAACAGAAGGAAGTCAACCTTCCTCTCTTAGTACTGAAGGAGATCAAACTTCTGATAATGTATCAAGTGATTCATCACAAACATCCGAATCTGATGCGCCAGGGCCTGCAAGTGATGTGAATTCATATACAACAGAGAATATAGAGACATCTCCAAGTTCCTCAACAAGAACTAGTGAACCTTCTAGTACCAATAATGGAGTAGATGGAACATCTGAAAATGTATCCAGTGATTCATCACAAACATCCGAATCTAATGAGTCAGGGCCTTCAAGTGATGATATCAATGTATATACAACAGATAATATAATAACATCTCCGAGTTTCTCAACAGAAGGAAGTCGACCTTCTACTCTTAGTACTGGAGGAGATCAAACTTCTGATAATGTATCAAGTGATTCATCACAAACATCCGAATCTGATGCGCCAGGGCCTGCAAGTGATGTGAATTCATATACAACAGAGAATATAGAGACATCTCCAAGTTCCTCAACAAGAACTAGTGAACCTTCTAGTACAAATAATGGAGTAGATGGAACATCTGAAAATGTATCCAGTGATTCATCACAAACATCCGAATCTAATGAGTCAGGGCCTTCAAGTGATGATATCAATGTATATACAACAGATAATATAATAACATCTCCGAGTTTCTCAACAGAAAAGAGTCGAACTTCTACTCTAAGTACTGGAGGAGATCAAACTTCTGATAATGTATCAAGTGATTCATCACAAACATCCGAATCTGATGCGCCAGGGCCTTCAAGTGATGTCAATTTATATACAACAGAGAATGTAAAGACAACTCTAAGTTCCTCAACAAGAAATAGTCAACCTTCTAGTATTAATAGTGAAGTAGATGAAACATCTGATAATGTATCTAGTGATTCATCACAAACATCCGACTCCGATGAGTTAGGGCCTTCAAGTCCACTTTCTCTCACTGATGTAGGAAATGTAACATTAGATACTGAATCAAGTGATTCGTCACAGACATCTGAATCAAATGAATCAGGCACAACAGAAAATGTATTTGAATCTTTGAGTACCTCTACGACGAAAAGTGATTCGACAACATACAATAACGGATTAGGAAGAACTTCAACAGATCAAATTGGTGATCCTCCAAAAACGTTTGAATCAACCAACACTAGCCCAAGCTCAACAGATCCTTCATCGCAAACTCTGACCACTACAAGTATGAATAATGATTTAAAAAATACGACATCATATACTGAGTATCCACATAATGATATAAGCCATGGTTCGACAGAAAAATCATCTTCCACTCAATTTCCATACGATGAAATAACAGATAATACGACGGAAGGATTAACTTCGACTTCAATCGAAAGTACTAAAATTACCAGTAATAGTGAAGAAAATTCAACAAGTACTGAACCGTATGAAGAAATAACAACTGATATGACTGAAGGATCTTCTTCCACTTCAGAATATAGTACGGAAGTTACAACTTCCTGTGATAGTGGAGAAAAATCAGTACCGAATACTAAATCTCCACAAGTTGGAACAACAGATGATTTCATGGAAGGATCTACCTCGACTTCAACCCAAAATCTGAATGATCCAATATCAGAACATTCAACAGACTCATCTTCAACTTCCACTCCAGGTTCAACCCCTGAAGAAGAAACAAGTATGAAAGGTAAATACCTAATTATTTTTTTGAGCGCTCGTTCTACTAACACGAGGGCTATATTATTTCGTCACGATGTCGTATTTTGAGCCGAAAATGGTCTAAATCGACAATGTTCGACTCATTGATGACGAATCCGTCGAAAACTTCGAGTCCGTCCGGCCGGCCGGCTGTGCGTATACATGAAAACTCCAGAACGGAACGACCTAGAAACTTGAAATTTTCAGGGAAGGTTCGAATCTAGAATGCCGCGGTTGAGTTCGTTACTGGGCAAAATTCGACTAGGGGTGAATATGGACGTTCGAAATGTTGTTCTCCTGATTACTCCGAAACTACTGATGAAATTTTGCACTCAGATGGAGAATGACATGTTCAAGCTACACGCAAAATTTTGTCCAAATCGCATGACCAGAATCATAGAATATTATAACTTTTGAACCGAAAGACCTAGGGAGATTTCCAGGATAGGTATGGATCTCGAATGTAGCGGTCACGTTTATCAATGAGCAAAATTAGACTAGGGGTTCCATGTTTCAAAATATTTTTTTTGGATTGAAATGTACATTAATGTATTCAAACTGATTGCAAAATTTTGTACAGATCGCATTACCAAGACCATTCTAGAAAATTCTAGCGAATTATCGAAACAAAAACTTTCTTCAATTGGTTTCTAAAACTGGAAATGCGACTCTACCTACAAGGTGGATAAACGAGCTCTCAAAAGCTCCTGACTTCACGGCAGTGCTTTTTATAATTTTTTTATTATTGTATGAAAGATTTGAGAATTTATGTTTATTTCATAACAGGGTTAGTGAAAATAATATGTCCGGCTTAGTTGAGGACGGAAAAAATATCATTTATATCAATTCATTTTCAGATATGCTAGAATCTACTACGTATCAAAATGGTGCAATAACTGATGGTCAGAAGGAAGAAACCTCTACGATGGAGGAATTCACGACAGGTAAAATAAATCTGAAACTAATAAACTTCCTTCCTATCATAATGCTATTTTCAGATCCATGTAGTTCATCTGATGCACATTCTGGAGAGAATATCAGCGAAACTTCCGATACTACGAAATGTTTAACTTCCATGGAAAACCAAGAGAAGAACCCAAGAGTTTTACTAGTACCAGTAGTGGAATATAAAGGGCCGTGCTTGACTGAAAAAGAATTCAGAAAATACTTGTATAAAATATTTGATTGTCCAAAACCTAAAGTGAAATGTATACGAATGTAAACCTCAAATCTAGATATTTATTTATTACCTTATTTATTAAATGTTTTTTGTTTCATTAATTCTCAGATTTATTTTTTCTAACCACCCTAGTCAGATTTTGAACACTTGAGCACTGACGTGAAGTCAGGAGCTTTTGCGCGCTTGTTTCTGTGAACCAAACCAGCCCTTAATGTGACAAATAATGTCCCTTTATTTTTATAAGCTTCAAGAGATGGAATGACATATGGAATATGTCAAATTCTCTAAACACTAGATAGAAACAACTCAATTCTCTCTTAATGTGAAGAAGCTTAAGGTTGTTGTCACATCAATTATTTACCTTATTCCTTACGGTGCAAAGGTTCGATTTAAGGCTGGACAATTTAGAAGAGATCACAATGATATTCTCATGATCTGCAAAGTCCAGCGGTACCAGTGGTACCACTTCTCCACCAGATCAGATAAGCGCCTCTTTTACATTTTCTTCCGAGTTATTTTCTAATGAATGTTCGTGTACTACGCAGTTGAATGGTATCTAACAGATGAGGAATGAGGAATTCGAGGTACATTTCAGTTCTTCTGATATATTCAATCTTTCAGTGATTCCACTGTTCCAGTATTGGTCATAATGACAATGAACATTCAGTTTTGGTTCACACAAACAAACGCGCAGAAGCTCCTGACCTCACGTGAGTTTCTCGATTTTTGAGCGCTCGTACTACTTACACGAGGGCTATACCATTTCGTCACGATGTCTGTATTTTTCGAATTTTGAGCCGAAAATGGTCTCAATCGACTATGTTCGACTCACTGATGACGAACCCGTCGGAAAATTCGAGTCTGTCCGTCCGGCCGTAAGCACGATAACTATCGAACCGAACAACCTAGAGACTTGAAATTTTCAGTGTGGGTTCTGTTCCCGAATGCCTCGGTTGAGTTCGTTAATGGGCAAAATTCCACCAGGGGTTCCGTAAATATGGCCGTTCAAAGTTTTGTTTTCCTGATTACTTGGAAACAACAGATTTGATCGAGATGAAATTTTGCACTCAAATGGAGAATGGGGTGGTTCAAGCTACATGTGGAATTTTGTCCAGATCGCATGACCAGAACCATAGAAACCATAGAAAATTGTAACTTTTGAACGGAAAGGCCTAGGGACTTGAAATTTTCGGGATAGGTGTGGATCTCGAATGTCGTAATCACGTTCATCTATGAGCAAAATAATACAAGGGGTTCCGTAAATATGGTCGAAATTCAGTTTTCTTGATAATTTCAAAACTACAGATTCGATCGTGACGAAATTTTGTATACTAATGGAGAATGATATATTCATGCTACATTTCTCCAGATCGAATGACCAGAACCATAGAAAATCTTAACATTCGAACGGAAAGGCCTAGGGAGCGCACGTACTACTTACACGAGGGCTATATCATTTCGTCACGATGTCTGTATTTTTCGAATTTTGGGCCGAAAATGGTCTCAAACGACTATGTTCGACTCACTGATGACGAATCCGTCAAAAAATTCGGTCTGTCCGTCCGGCCGTCCGTCCGTATACACGATAACTCTCGAACGGAATGTTCGCGGTTAAGTTCGTTATTGGGCAAAATTCGCCCAGAGGTTCCGTAAATATGGCCGCTCGAAATTTTGTTTTTCTGATTGCTTCGAAACTACTGAATGGATCGAGGTGAAATTTTGCACTCAGATGGATAATTACGTGCTCAAGCTACATGCGATGTCCAGCTCGCATGACCAGAACCATAGAAACCATAGAAAATTATAACTTTGTGATGGAAAGGCCCAGGGACCTGAAATTTTCAGGATAGGTGTGGATCTAGAATGTTGCGGTCACGTTGATCAATGAGCAAAATTAGACTAGGGGTTCCGTAAATATGGCCGTTTGAAATTCAGTTTTTTTGGTAATTTCAAAACTATGGATTTGATCGTGACGAAATTTTGTATTTAAATTGAGAATGATATATTCGAGCTACATTTTTTCCAGATCGCATGATCAGAATCATGGAAGCATTAGAAAATCATAACTTTCGAACGGAAAGGCCAAGGAACTTGAAATCTTCAGGATAGGTTCGGATCGCGAATTTCGCGGTTACGTTCATCAATGATCAAAATTAGACTAGGGGTTCCGAAAATATGGTTGAAATTCAGTTTTCTTGATAGTTCCAAAACTATGGATTTGATCATGATGAAATTTCGTAT
The DNA here is from genome assembly GCA_963966015.1 of Aphidecta obliterata. Classification (NCBI taxonomy): domain Eukaryota; kingdom Metazoa; phylum Arthropoda; class Insecta; order Coleoptera; family Coccinellidae; genus Aphidecta; species Aphidecta obliterata. The sequence goes on along the minus strand of OZ014430.1, from coordinate 9,045,173 downwards.
TTAAATTGAGAATGATATATTCGAGCTACATTTTTTTTCAGATCGCATGATCAGAACCATAGAAAACATTCTTGCTCTTTTCAAATTATGTCTTATAGCCTTTTTGATCATTTCTTGATCATTACACATCTTATTGCGAATAACTTAGATATTTTGTAGGAGAATATCTACACTTCCAATCTCAGATGCAGACAGTGAAGATTTCGAATATCACCAAACGAAATAATCGATAGGATTGAAATCTAGTGATCTAGGGGGCCATGCATGCGGTCCAATTCTGGTAGCTCACAATTCATTTCATATTTCAAAAATAAAAACGGTCAAATATCCAAGAACCCCTCCGCAAATTCAGCGAATTGTTCATAATAATACTACTCTGCGGTGAGCGATCATCCGCCAACGTCGTCACTAAGCTAGAATAGGCTAGAACCGCAGCGCTCCAGAATTATTGGCAAGATCAATTTTTGTGCTGAGTAGTTTTTCCAAAAAAAAATCCCAAAAAAACGATCATGTTTGAACATGGCAGACAACCAGCACTGACCTATCGATTACTTGCGAGAACGTTGTTCGCTAATTGGTTGATATGCCAATCAGAGCCCAGATACTCCAGAGTACTCATGAGATCACAAGAAGCCGCGATATTGCGCAGTAGCGATTGAACCCTCGAGGAGTGCAGACGTATTGAGAAATGCGCATGTGTGCCAAATTTTATTATGCAGGTAGTCTAGTTCTAGATAACCTCGTATAGAATCGAAGAAATAACTGTGTTGAGTCCAGGTTTAGATCGATGGTTCCACAGATAATTTTACATTGAAGAGACAAAAGTGAATTTAGTGAAAAGTGAAAAAAGTGTTTAAGTGTTGTTTTGCTGAGTCACTCTGACAAAATGTCGGAATACGACTCTGCAAATGAGGACAGAGAATCCGACGCAGAAAACTTATCGGATGAAGAAATATCCGATATGGATATTGAAGAAGAAGAAGTTAATGATGAATCCGAAAAAGATCGGATTATAAAAGAACAGAAGGACCAGATCAACAGCCTCATGAGTCAACTGAAAGTTTTGACGGAGAGTCTTAAAACTTTATCAGATGAGGTGAAATCCTTGAGAGCAGAAATGTCTCAGCCCTCGAAGCCGCGGAAACGGGCTAAGAGAAAAGAAAATGGCTTCTCCTCTGGAACAGAAGAGAGAGTGTCAACCCCCGCACCAGCAAAAGAGGCCCCCATAGGACAACCCGGAAGGAGTATTATAGCTGCAGGAGAGCCAGCTAAGAAAATGACATACACTGCAGCGCTGCAAAAAGTGAATCGCCCAGTAGAAGCTTCTTCTGCACCCGCCGAAGAAATTGGAGTCTTTATTCCAATTGAGCCGAGGAAAGAAAAGGTCCCACCAGTGACCTTGAAGAAGAAGTTAATGATGAATCCGAAAAAGATCGGATTATAAAAGAACAGAAGGACCAGATCAACAGCCTCATGAGTCAACTGAAAGTTTTGACGGAGAGTCTTAAAACTTTATCAGATGAGGTGAAATCCTTGAGAGCAGAAATGTCTCAGCCCTCGAAGCCGCGGAAACGGGCTAAGAGAAAAGAAAATGGCTTCTCCTCTGGAACAGAAGAGAGAGTGTCAACCCCCGCACCAGCAAAAGAGGCCCCCATAGGACAACCCGGAAGGAGTATTATAGCTGCAGGAGAGCCAGCTAAGAAAATGACATACACTGCAGCGCTGCAAAAAGTGAATCGCCCAGTAGAAGCTTCTTCTGCACCCGCCGAAGAAATTGGAGTCTTTATTCCAATTGAGCCGAGGAAAGAAAAGGTCCCACCAGTGACCTTGAAGGGCACTGCCGACTGGACTCAAATGTCGAGAGAAATGCAAGCGAAAGGTATAAATTATCAAAGAGCGACCACAGTAAGGGACGGCGTTCGTGTTGTACCTCAATCCCCCGATGACCACAGGAAGATGACGAAATTCCTCGAGTCAAAGGGAAAAGAATTCTACACGCTCCAAAGGGAAGAAGAAAAGAAAATCTACGCGGTGGTACGATATCTACCACTAGACGCAGATATTACCATCATCAATGAAGACTTAGCCGAGCAAGGCGTTACCGACGCGGATGTCATAAGGATGACATCCAACAAAACCAAGAAGGCAATACCCTTATTTTTGGTGAAAACCCAAAATAAGAAGGTATTCGAAGTGAAACAGCTCTACGGTATAAATTGTGTAGTAGAGCCGAAGAAAAAGAGCATTGGACCTGGCCAATGTCATAGATGTCAACGTTACGGACATGCGCAAAGTAAATGCACATTCCCATGGAGATGTGTTAAATGCTCTGGAGCGCACAATAGTAAAGATTGTACGCTAACAAGAGAAAACGAGGAGAGAAATGCTACCTGTGCGCTCTGCGGAAAAACAGGTCACCCAGCCAGCTACAAAGGATGTAGCGAGTGGAAACTGGTGACCAAAAAGAAGACTGCGACCAAAGCAAGAAAAGAAGAAGAGAAAAAGATGCCTACTGTCCAACAAGAACAGAAGGAAGGAGATAAGAAGAAGAAAACGCTACCACTCAAACAAGAGCAGAAGAAAGAAGCCCCAAAAAATGGAAAATCTAAGAAAAGCAGCCAAAAGAAGAAAGAAGAGACCAACAAGAAAGGACCCGAAACCACCGAGGATCTAGATACCTTCACCAAAAATATCATGAGCAAGCTCATGAAATTCCTGGAAATAGAGATGGACAAAAAGTTCCGAAAACTCACTAAACCCAACTAATGGAGCTAGTGACTAACGAAAATAAAAACAAACTTAAGATAGTCTCATGGAACGCAAACGGTCTACGAGCCCGTAGATCTGAAATAGAAGAAATAATATCCGAGAAACAACCGGATATTATAGCCATTCAAGAAACGAGACTATCTACAAGAAATAGAATTTCATTTCCCGACCATGAAATATACAGAAATGACAGAAATTGTACAGGAGGGGGCGTAGCCCTAATAGTCAAGAGGAACATCGACCACTATTTTGACGATATACTAAATAATGGGAAAATAGAAGCCGTCTCGATTATAGTGAATACGAATCGAGGACAAATGAAAATTACGTCAGCCTACAAACCACCCCAAAACGACTTAATAGAGGAAGATCTGAAGAAGATGCTTGAAGGAAACTACCCGAAAATCATTATTGGCGATATGAACTGCAAATCAAGAGAATGGAATAGCAGAACTGAAAACCAAAATGGGAAGAAGCTTAAGAAGTACGCCGAAAAACTAAATGCCATAGTATTAGGACCTGAAATTCCGACCTACCTGCCCAGAAGTAATGGCCTACCGGACGTATTAGATATCGTCATAATGAAAGATATTACCCAAGATTTCACACTTGATACTATAGAAGAGGGCACATCAGACCACAACCCAATAGAACTCAGATTGGGACGCAGACCGATAACAGAAGAACTTCAAACGAAAGACTTCACAGACTGGCAAAAGTACAGTGAAATACTCCAGGAGAAAATTACTCAAATTCCACAGATAAGAACCCCTGAAGATCTAGAAGATGAAGTTGAAAAATTAGAAACCCGAATAAAAGAAGCCTACGAGGAAAGTACCAGAAGAATCGAAAGGCCAGCCCCGAAACATCCACATGGTGAAACCCCAAAAGCAATAAAGGAGCTTATAAAGAGGAATAGAAAACTTAGGAAGAACTACAGAACTTCACATAGAGAAGAAGACAAGAAAGAGCTGAATAAACACAGCCAAGTGCTGAAAAATGCACTGAGAGAACTGCGAACAGACAGATGGAACCAAAGAGTTAGAGAGCTAAACACCATAGACCACTCAGCATGGAAGATGCAAAAGTGCTTACGACGCGAGAAAACCGAAATTCCCCCTCTACACGGAGCTAATGGGATGGCCTACTCAAAGCTTGAAAAAGCCGAAGCTCTTGTTGACGCAATAGAACGAGAAGCCAGAATCAACTACAGAGAAGACGATGACAATGAAGACTTAGAAAAAGAAGTCGAAGGAAATGAAGAATTGATGTTGGAACCGCCGGAAGGCGATACCATCCCAAACCCAACAACACCAACGGAAATTAAAGAAATCATCAAGAAATTGAAAAACAGGAAAGCTCCAGGGAAAGACAAAGTAACAAACTTTATGTTACGGAAATTGCCCAGAAAAGGAATAGCAGCGCTTACCAATATAGCAAACGCAGTGATGAGAACAGAATATTATCCGGAAAGATGGAAAACAGCAGAAGTAATTGTGTTCAATAAGCCAGGAAAAGATAGAAAATTCCCACAAAACTACAGGCCGATAAGTCTACTGTCAGCCCTTGGAAAAATTGTCGAAAGAGTTATTGCAAAAAGACTCAATGAAGAAACAGAAGCGCTGAATCTGATACCACCGGAACAATTTGGATTCAGAAGAAATCACTCCACAGAACTTCAACTGTTAAGGATCACTGAATATGTCACTGAAGGATTTCAGAATAAACAAGCCACAGGATTAGTGCTATTAGATGTCGAAAGAGCCTTCGACCGAGTTTGGCACGAAGGACTTGCCTACAAGATGATGATGGCAGGCTACACCACCAAAACCTGCAAGATAATAAGAAACTACCTGAGGAACAGGAATTTTTATGTCAAAATAGACGACACATTATCTACCACCAGACAAGTAGAAGCAGGAGTGCCCCAAGGATCAGTTCTAGGACCTCTGCTTTACAACATATATATCTACGATATTCCTAAGAACCCAAGGAATCTGCTAGCCCTTTATGCAGACGACACGGGAATAGCCTTCAGACATCGCCGACCAGATGTCATACACAGAAGACTCCAAGAAGCACTAGAAGATTTAGAAGAATGGTTCATTAAATGGAAAATTCAAATAAATAGCAAAAAGAGCCAAGCTATTCTACTACAGAAGCGGAGACTTGAAATTAATTCCAACCTACAGATAGATGGAGAAGAGATAAAATGGGAAAATGAAGTCAAATATCTAGGAGTAAAACTAGATAAAGGGCTTACATGGAAAAACCATATAAAATATGCAGTGGATAAAACAAACTCAGCAATGAGTAGACTTTACCCACTACTAGGAAGAAGAAGCCAAATGAACCAAAGCACGAAACTACGAATGATCAAGTCAATTGCAAGACCCCAACTAACATATGGCTCGGCGGCATGGGGCAATGCAGCCAATAGCCATATAAAGAAGATTCAAGCAACAGAGAATAAACTGCTCAGAGCAGCAATGAATATGCCGTGGTTCGTAAGAAACCAACAAATCCACAGAGACTTAGAATGGGAAACTGTCACAGATTTCCTAAAAAAGAAGGCCGAGAAGATATTTGAAAAAGCAAGTCAACACCCAAATGATGAGCTAAGAAGACTAGTTGACTACAACCCCGCAGAAGATGTGGTTAGGATACCCACCTATCACAAAAGACCCAGAGATCAACTACGTAGAAACAGAAATTGAGTAATCTCAATTTAAATCATCCAGAAGAAGAGACTCCTATGAAATTCAAATTCATAGGTAACACAAGCATCACACGACAAAGATCGTGATAGAGATACGAACAAGAAGAGTCAAAAGGTTAGTAGGTAATAAATGCCCGGAATCTAAAACAGCAGGTTAGGTTTAGTTAGAGTAGGTCGTGCTTCACACGAAGTCTCACACTGTTCTATCTATCGGAGATAGTTCGTCCATGAGGATTCATCCTGACTAAACAAAAAAAAAAAAAAAAAAAAAAGCGATATTGCATAATTTTTTCTTGGAAAAACTATGCATGAATATTTATCACTACACGTATTTCAAACAAAAGCACATTTGAACCAGATTTACGCAATTTTCATCTGTCCTATTCGAGAACGATATGTTGTGCTTTGATTGGAATAAATGTATTGCATTTCGCATTGGAAATTGCACTCAGTTTGAACCGAACTCCGAACACGTAATCTTCGTCCAGCATTTGGTCTGTAGAAAAATACAGAGCAGTGAAAAAAATTATGGCAAGCAGTAGTAAGAAGGTGAAAACATACCATTGCAATTCTGAATGAAAAGAACAGTATAGTTCGTTATATTTATTCACTTTTATTGAATCGCATGGAAAATGTCATTGTGATCCTGTTTGGTTCTAGTTTATTTCAAATATATTATTATGTCACTTCGTAAAATCAATAATGTCGAATAAAACTGTGCATTATTTCGTTTAGGATTGCATTCATCGGTCAGGACTAGCTAGCGAAATTATTAAAGTAGATCAACACATTGAGCGACGGTCGGTTTAGTTAATTTGGATTCGTAATATTGGACAGTTGGTAAGATAGCGAACATAAAGTTAGTTAGTGAAACTCGAAGGAGACTGAGGTTATGCAGCGAGAGTCGTGCAGTACAAAATTGTATCTGGAGTTACTTCAAAGAATTATTTAATTAAATAATTAAACTCACAATCAAGAGTTGATAGCGACCACTGCTCTCACTAATCTGAATAATTTCACGTTTTGAATATCCGGAGAAATAGCAGAAATTATGGGTTGCACAGATTCAATTTCGGAATGGTTGTTTCCATATATACAGGGTGTCCCAGAATGAATGGATAATCCTGTTATACTGTATAGAAAAGCTATTGGACTCTCTGAAGAAAATACAAAAAAAATCTATCCCTACTAGAAAAATTTTTTTCAAAATAATGATTTCTTGCTCATCACGTTGCGTTTCTGTGTAACATGCTCACAAATGAATCAAATCAACCAGTTTCTTCATGGTGAAATAAGTTATGAAGATGTATTGTACCATTTTGAGATTAACATGAACGGCGCATATTTTTTTTTGAGTTGGCCGCACCAGCTTCCTCAAATTTAATTTCCACCATGAACGATTAAACTTTCACACTATGAAATATTCATCACATTTCATGATGAAATTTGAAGTTGGATATATATACGCAACGTGATGTGCAAGAAATCATTATTTTGAAAAAAAAAATATTTCTAGTGGGATAGATTTTTTTTTGTATTTTTTTCAGACAGTCCAATAGCTCTTCTATACAGGGTTACAGGATTATCCATTCATTCTGGGACACCCTGTATGTAATATTTTCTGATAACTCCCTCAAAGAAAAGAATAACTTTCGACGCTAATGCTTTCTTACTCTTACTAATCCGTATGGATTAAAAAATATTTACTTGAAATGAAACCACAATGAAATAGAAGTATATTCATGAACGAATTCCGAATTCTCTTGTTAATGATTGGGGTTCGAGTTGTTTATAGATTCAACAATAATAAATTGAAACGTTTGAGATCTGGCAACATCCAAACATGCGGCAGTTTGATTTGGGTTGCGAGCCAAACCACCTCTAGGAATCATGTTGCCATCGTGTAAAGATATTCCGTAAAAGAGGGAAATAATTCTTGCTATGATATGCGAAGAAGTTCCTTAAGATGTGAGAAGTATTCAAAATAAACAACAGGAATTCGAGGTTAAGAGGTCATAACTGATGTTAATTGGTTAGGTTACTCCCATATTTATTCTTACGGTAATTATCTGTATAACTCCAGGTTTACTTTTCTGAAATGACTAGACTGATATTCGATAGTGAAGTTCATTCAAGATTTATGAATTTTCGTCAATTGACATTTAGTAAAAATTATATATAACATTCAAGAGGATATAAAACGTTTCCTGTTAAGAAGTTTCTTCCCTACATTATCAATTCCATTCATCAAGATAGATCGATTGATTGAGTACAGGAGTACTTCCTATCGTTATTTGATCGATCTGGATGTTATGAGAGACGTATGGTTTCTTAGTATCCGTAAATGATGTCAAAAAAACCGGTATTATCTAAACCGGTTTTTTTGACAGTATGTTATATCAGTACATTTTGTGTATATATAGTTAAGTACTTAAATACAAGAGTATTTCAGGAATGAAGAAGCTGTCCTGTTTTAGTTAGCATTCAAAATAGCATACTCAAAGGGTTTACTTTTCTTGAATGTTACGACAAACTAGCAATGGATATAATACGAGAAAATATCAATTTACATTTTGATTCTCTAGAATTCATAGAAGATTCCATTTTATGTATGTTTTTCTATGAAAAAAAAATAGATTTTTTTTCGAATAACGAGAACAGCAGTTATTGAAGAGTAGTTTTTCACTTGTTCTTTCTACTATGATTGAAGTGCTTGAACAAGTCTGATCAATTGATGGATTTCAATAATTCATATCTTGTAAATGTAAATAATTTGATTCAAAATCAATGGAACTTCTAGTTTCAGAAAAATCATCGACGTTCATAGAGTTCCAAAAAGAGGTATTATTTTTCCAGAATTGAGAGTTGTCGTGAAACGTTCGATAGATAGTCGAGGTCCGAGATTTCTGGCAACATAGTTGAATGTACTAGGATAAGCGATGCTCGTGGTTGACTCAGTGTAACGTTACCTCGGCCAATTATAGACCCCAGAAACTTCGAATCCGTAATGCCAAGATCCAGAGTAGGCTCCCTGTCCTTTAGGTCCAGTGCACACACCGTGTCCGTGGGCTTTACCCTCCTCCCATCCGCCACAATATGTGCCACCATCGTCAAAATCGAATCTGCCACCGTTGACGTGGCTCTTGGTGCTAGCAGTTCCAGTGGCGCCTGTAGCTGCAGGACTTGGTCCCTCTTGGTTGTTTTGCATTTTCACTCACGGAAGTTATTGCGTAAGGGTATGCTGAACCGGTTCGGTTGTTTGAGGTACGAACAGGGCTTCGAGGACGCCATCAGCTACGGGCGCTGGGCATCGCGATCTAGACGCTGCCGTCGCGAGACTGACGACGCTTACGGGCGCCCGGGACGCAGGCTCAATTGAAGGCCTAGTTGCCAAGTCGGGAAGGACAAGAGATTAGGTTAAGGTTAGACTGAAAGCGCTTATTTCAATTCTTTCGGAACGGCATAAAGAGTGAATATGTTCCGTATCCATCTGAACAATGAGTTGAATGCATTGAGGTTTCGAGGAACGGATTTCGATATTATTTATCAAGTTTGTATTCTGGAGGAAAAGCCAGATTATGTTGAAAATTATCCGATGGAGTTTTCATCCGGATAGTTGAGAATTTTGTATTTTTTGAATCAAGATTTCGAGGAAACCACAATTCACAATATGCGAAGGAAATTAGTACAACATTTTCAGAATTAATAGATTTTTTTTATGAGCAGCAATGTGTTCTTCTCTAAATTTCATCATACCAAAAGTTCATATATTCATCAAATCTGACAGAAAAATTGTTGAAAGATAAGATGTGTTTTTCCGTAGCCAGGGGTTTGTATGTCCGCATGCTTTCCAGGACTTCGGGAAGTACCTTTGAGGTTTTGATGGGCGAGTGAATCAATGTCAAAATTACCGTGAAGTCAGGAGCTTTTGAGCACTCGTACATGCACCTTGTAGGTAGATTCGCATTTTCCAGTTTTATAAATCAATTGAAGGAATTTTCGACAGCTGTCACAAAAATTCTGAAACTTAGGCGAAACTCCAGACTTCATGTCAGTGCTTTAGCTGACAATTCGCTAGAATTTTCTACGGTATCTATGGTCTTGGTGGTGCGATCTTTCATCCCAATCCAATCAGTAGTTTCGAAATTATCAGGAAAAAAATATTTTGAACGGCCATATTTACGGAACCCCTAGTCTAATTTTGCTCTTTGATGAACGTGGCCGCGATATTCGCGATCCAAACCCACCCTGAAAATTTCAAGTTCTTAGGCCTTTCCGTTCAAAAGTTACAGTTTTCTATGGTTTCTATGATTCTGGTCATGCGATCTGGACAAAATATTGTTTTAATATATCATTCTCGATTAAAATACAAAATTTCATATCGATCGAATCCGTAGTTTCGAAATTATCGAGAAACCAAAATTTCAAACGACCGTATTTACGGAACCCCTAGTATAATTCTGCTCATTGATAAACGTGAACGCGACATTTCAGATCCACGCCTATCCTGAAAATTTCAAGTCCCTAGGCCTTTCCGTTCGAAAGTTATGATTTTCTATGGTTTCTATGGTTCTGGTCATGTGATCTGGAGAAATGTAGCTTGAATATATCATTCTCCATTAGTATACAAAATTTCGTCATGATCGAATCTGTAGTTTTGAAATGATAAAAAAAAACAAATTTCAAACGACCATATTTACGGAACCCCTAGTAAAATTTTGCTCATAGATGAAAGTAATCACGACAATCGAGATGCACACCTATCCTGAAAATTTCAAGTCCCTAGGCGTTTCCGTTCAAAAGTTACAATTTTCTATGGTTTCTATGGTTCTGGTCATGCGATCTGGACAAAATTTCATTTCATTTCATGTAGCTTGAACACCTCATTCTCCATTTGAGTGCAAAATTTCATCTCAATCAAATCTGTAGTTTTCAAGTAATCAGGGAAAAAAAATCCGAACGGCCATATTTACGGAACCTCTGGTGGAATTCGGCCCATTAACGAACTCAACCGAGGCATTCGGGTAGTGAACCCACACTGAAAATTTCAAGTCTCTAGGTTGTTCCGTTCGAGAGTTATCGTGCTTACAGACGGCCGGACGGACGGACAGACTTGAATTTTTCGACGGATTCCTCATCAGTGAGTCGAACATAGTCGATTGAGACCATTTTCAGCTCAAATTCGAAAAATACAGACATCGTGACGAAATGATATAGCCCTCGTGTGAGTAGTACGAGCGCTTAAAAATATTTTGAACGGCCATATTCACGGAACCCCTAGTCTAATTTTGCTCATTCATGAATGTGACCGTGAAATTCGCGAAAATTTCAAAGTCCCTAGGCCTTTCCGTTCGGAAGTTATAATTATTTATGGTTTCTATGGTTCTGGTCATGCGATCTGGACAAAACTTCGCATGTATCTTGAACACGTCATTCGCCATCTGAGTCCAAAATTTCACCTCAATCGAATCTTTAGTTTCGAAGTGATCAGGAGAACAAAATTTCGAACGGCCATATATACGGAACCCCTGGTCGAACTCACCGCGGCATTCGAGATTCGGACCTACCCTGGAAGTTTCAAGTTTCTAGGACGTTCCGTTCGAGAGTTATCGTGTATACGGACGGACAGACGGACGGACAGACTTGAATTTTTCGATGGATTCGTCATCAGTGAGTCGAACCTTGTCGATTGAGACCATTTTTGGCTCAAAATTCGAAAAATACAGACATCGTGACATGTAAGTAGTACGAGCGCTCAAAAAGTGGACGAATGAAACTGGGAGTGTTTTTCAGGTCTGCTACTTAATTTCATCCGGAGAACTCCCTTCATCCGTCCGGCCGTAAACACGATAATCCTCGAACGAAGAGGCTTACAGTTTTGAAATTTTCAGGCTGCGTTTGAGGTTGAGGTTGAGTTCATTAATGGCCGAAGGGTTCCGTAGATATAGTTATTTGAATTTTTCCTCAATAATTCGAAAAATGCCGATTCCTTCGAATTGAAACTTTGTAGTTAGGTAGTAGGATAATGACACAAAGGTTCATGTGAAATTTCGATCGCATAACTAGAAGATCTTCGAATTTATTTATGTTTTTTAAACTCCGGTATTTCAGAAAATATTCGCCATATCCTGCTGAAGTTGTGTCGACATAATATAGGACATCGATTAAATGAGTTATCCTTTTTTTCAGCTTTCTAGATATTCGATGTGAGGAAAAATTCCAATTTTTTGATATCTTCATAATAATTCAATGGTTTCTTCTTTTGAAGTTCATAAAAATAAAATTACATCATTTGTCATACTGACAATGAACACTGAAGGCCGTTTGGGTTCACCGAAAACAAATTGATTTTTGAGCGCTCGTACTACTTACACTATATCATTTCGTCACGATGTCTGTATTTTTCGAATTTTGAGTCGAAAATGGTCTCAATCGACTATGTTCGACTCACTGATGATGAATCCGTCGGAAAATTCGAGTCTGTCCGTCCGTCCGGCCGTAAGCACGATAACTCTCGAACGGATCAACATAGGGACTTGAAATTTTCAGTGTAGGTTCAGTTCTCGAATGCATCGGTTAAGTACGTTAATGGGCCAAATTCCACTAGGGGTTCCGTAAATATGGCCGTTCAAAGTTTTGTTCCCCTGATTACTTGAAAACTACATATTTGATTGACATGAAATTTTGCACTCAAATGGAGAATGAGGTTTTCAAGCTTCATGTGAAATTTTGTCCTGATCGCATGACCAGAACCATAGAAACCATAGAAAATTGTAACTTTTGAACGGAAACGCCTAGAGACTTGAAATTTTCAGGATAGGTGTGGATCTCAAATGTCGTGATCACGTTCATCTATGAGCAAAATTATACTAGGGGTTCCGTAAATATGGTCGTTTGAAATTTAGTTTTCTTGATAATTTCAAAACTACAGATTCGATCGAGATGAAATTTTGTATTTTAATCGAGAATGATATATTAAAACAATATATTGTCCAGATCGCATGACCAGAACCATAGAAACCATAGAAAATTGTAACTTTTGAACGGGAAGGCCTAGGAACTTGAAATTCTCAGGGTGGGTTTGGATCGCGAATATCGCGGTCAGGTTCATCAATGAGCAAAATTATACTAGGGGTATAATGTATTTGCATTTTGTCCAGATCGCATCACCAAGACCATAGATACCGTAGAAAATTCTAGTGAATTATCGAAAAAAAATTGGTCAGCTGAAGCACTGACATGAAGTCTGGAGTTTCGTCTAAGTTTCAGAATTTTTTTGACAGCTGGGGTTCCGTAAATATGGCCGTTCAAAATATTTTTTTGCTGATAGTTCCGAAAATACTGAGCGGATTGGGATGAAATTTTGCACCTAGCTGAGTAATAATGTATTCAAACTACGTGCAAAATTTTGTTCAGATCGCACCACCAAGATTATAGATACCGTAGAAAATTCTAGCGAATTATCGAAAAAAAATTGATCAGCTGAAGCACTGACATGAAGTCTGAAGTTGAAGTTTCAGAATTTTTTTGACAGCTGTCGAAATTTCCTTCAATTGATTTCTGAAACTGGAAAATGCGAATCTACCTACAAGGTGCATGTACGAGCGCTCAAAAGCTCCTGCCTTCACGGCAGTGCTTTTCGTAATTTTTTCTATTATATTCAATATAATTCGGTGATTCTTCATCTATTATAATAATAGCTATTATAATAATAATAATAATGACCGAATTGAACACGTAGAAAAAAAATTGATTATTTCTGATATGTATATTCATAATAATTCGATATTTTGGAGTTCATAAAAATAAAATGACAGCATTTTCCATATGGACAATGGAAATTGAAGGCCGTTTTGGCAAACAGAAACAAGGGTCAGTGCTGTTCTCGAATTTTTACCAGAGACGCTGTTGAAAAGCCAGTTTTCAATTTGTTTATTTTTATGGTTTATCAATTAAACACGGCTTCTTGCGTCGGCTACCCCACCATCTACGTGCTGAACCGATTTTGGCGGTCGAGCGTCGATCTCATCATCGTTTCACTCGCTTTGTCATTTCTGTCTGCGTTTTCATTTGCCGAAATCGCTCAGTTCGCTTCGCACCGTCTGTGGGTCGCGTCGTTTGATTGTAATTAATTGATGGCCATCGATCGACATATTTTCGGCGCCTGCGGTTGCTTTTTTAGGAATTTGTTACTTCTCCTCATTAACATTTCCTTTATCCTATCTGTGCTCAGTCTCGTACCAGCCCAAGAGAGTAGAATTTGTCTTTTTTTCTTATCCCGCCATTTTCCCCTCATTGAATCTGAATACTTCCTAAAAAAATCTAAAGACAGAAAAGGCCAAAATACACTGCCGAGCATAAAATCAGGGTCATCATGCAATTATTTCCGAAATTTAAAATTTTCTTAAAATTTCTTTCAGTTGTTTCGCCACAATTCGTGCCACAACGACAGGATCTATGGCAATTCCACTAACAATAACAATAATAATATCGCAAACAATGCAATTCACACGATGTGTGTTCCTTTCGAATCTTTAGCCGAAAATGTTCTCAATCGACAAGGTTCGACTCACTGATGACAAATCCGTCGGAAAACTCGAGTCTGTCCGTCCGGCCGTAAGCACGATAATAGAAAGACTTGAAATTTTAGTGTGGGTTCAATTCCCAAACGCCACGGTTAAGTTCGTTAGTGGGCAGAATTTCAACAGGGGTTCCGTAAATATGACCGTTCCAAAATTTGTTCTTCTGATTACTTCGAAACTACAGATTCGATGGAGATGAAATTTTGCACTCCAATGGAAAATGACGGGTTCAAGCTGCGTGCAGAATTTTGTCCAGATCGTATGACCAGAACCATAGAAAATTATAACTTTCGAAGGGAAGGGACTAGAGACTTGAAATTTTCAGGATAGGTGTGGATCTTGAATGTCGCGGTCACGTTCATCAATGAGCAAAATTAGACTAGGGGTTCCTTAAATATGGCCGTTCAAATTTTTTTTTCAGATAATTTCGAAACTGATGATTGGATTGAAATAAAATTTCGCACATAGATGAAGAATAATGTATTCGACCTACGTGTCAAATTTTGTCCAGATCGCATCACCAAGATCGTAGATAACGTAGAAAATTCTAGCGAATTATCGAAAAAAAAATTGGTGCACTGATGTGAAGTCTGGAGTTTCGCCTAAGTTTGAGAATTTTTTCGACAGCTGTCAAAAATTTGTTCCATCGATCTCTAAAACCGGAAATGGCGAATCTACCTACAAGGTCGATGAACGAGCGCTCAAAAACCTCTGACTTCACGGCAGTGCTTTTTATAATTTTTCTTCAAACTTTGAACAAAACAACAACTGATAGTTGGAGACAGTGTCTCCGTCTATTGGTGTATTATTGAAACCCAGTGCAAGTACAACCCAAAATTTCATAAATCATTGCAAATTACGTGATGACCCTGATTTTATGCTCGGCAGTGGGCAGTGTATTATATGTGTTCGAAACAAACTTCCTGAATCCGCGGGGCTAACTGTTTCAGGTGCAAGATTTTATTTCATTTCAATTGTCTCAATTTACTACAAACTGAGATGAACCGAAACGATGCTGATTACATAATAATAATTTGTCCTATGGCCCCTATGGGCTGATTTTCTGGGGAAGTAGCTCTTCCCTGCAATGCATTTTCATTGCTCAGAAACTAGCTATGAGGGTGATTTTTAGATTGAGATATAAAGAGTAATGTAGGGATATTTTTATGTCTAATGGAATCTTGACTGTAATTGGTTTGTGCATATAAAGAAATTTATTATTTATGCCAAAACACAGGACTTATTTTCACGCATTCAAAAATGCTACCAATATATGTACAAGTACAACTTGACTTCAAGAGTGTCAAAGAAGATATTTATAAGTTAATAATGAATATTGAATCCTTTTCTATTGAGGAGTTTGGATCTGCATGCCGCTCCCATACTTAATTTTCTTTTTGAGCGCTCGTACTACTTACACGAGGGCTATATCATTTCGTCACGATGTCTGTATTTTTCGAATTTTGAGCCGAAAATGGTCTCAATCGACTATGTTCGACTCACTGATGACGAATCCGTCGGAAAATTCGAGTCTGTCCGTCCGGCCGTAAGCACGATAACTCTCGAACGGAACAACCTAGAGACTTGAAATTTTCAATATGGGTTCAGTTCCCGAATGCTTCGGTTGAGTTCGTTAATGGGCCAAATTCCACCAGGGGTTCCGTGAATATGGCCGTTCAAAGTTTTGTTCTCCTGATTACTTGAAAACTACAGATTTGATTGAGATGAAATTTTGCACTCCGATGGAGAATGAGGTGTTCAAGCTACATGTAAAATTTTGTCCAGATCACATGACCAGAACCATAGAAACCATAGAAAATTTCAACTTTTGAACGGAAACGCCTAGGGACTTGAAATTTTCAGGATAGGTGTGGATCTCGAATGTCGTGATCACGTTCATCTATGAGCAAAATAATACTAGGGGTTCCGTAAATATGGTTGTTTGAAATTTAGTTTCCTTGATGATTTCAAAACTACAGATTCGATCGTGACGAAATTTTGTATACTAATGGAGAATGATATATTCAAGCTACATTTCTCCAGATCACATGACCAGAACCATAGAAACCATAGAAAATCATAACTTTCGAACGGAAAGGCCTAAGGACTCGAAATTTTCAGGATAGGTGTGAATCTGAAATGTCGCGTTCAATGAGCAGAATTATACTAGGGGTTCCGTAAATACGGTCGTTTGAAATTTTGGTTTCTCGATAATTTCGAAACTACGGATTCGATCGAGATAAAATTTTGTATTTTAATTGAGAATGATATATTAAAACAAGATTTTGTCCAGATCGCATGACCAGAACCATAGAAACCATAGAAAATCGTAACTTTTGAACGGAAAGGCCTAGGAAATTGAAATTTTCAGGGTGGGTTTGGATCGCGAATATCGCGGTCACGTTCATCAATGAGCAAAATTACACTAAGGGTTCCGTAAATATGGCCGTTCAAAATATTTTTTTGCTGATAGTTCCGAAAATACTGAGCGGATTGGGATGAAATTTTACATCTAGCTGAGTAATAATGTATTCGAACTACGTGCAAATTTTGTCCAGATCGCACCACCAAGACCATAGATAGGTACCGTAGAAAATTCTAGCGAATTATCAAAAAAAAATTGATCAGCTGAAGCACTGACATGAAGTCTGGAGTTTCGCCTAAGTTTCAGAATTTTTTTGACAGCTGTCGAAAATTCCGTCAATTGATTTCTGAAACTGGGAAATGCGAATCTACCTACAAGGTGCATGTACGAGCGCTCAAAAGCTCCTGCCTTCATGGCAGTGCTTTGCGTAATTTTTTTTCTTGGTGATGGTGTAATACTAATAATACATTGTTTACTAATACTAAGTTGTTTATAGTTTTTAATCTAACTTGTTTCTTTGATGTTTCAGTGATTTTGGAGATAAATTGTATTCCATTCTATTCTAATAATACAATAAAAGATAGTTAGATGTCTTCATTTCAAATGATATTCTCTAACCAGTCCCGCTGCTAGCTGTTTGAGCGCCCGCGTGCAATACTGCAATACCGATTAAACCGCCCCATGTACAACAGTATAACTCCACGCTGAGCTCGGAATGGGTGAATCACTGGAACGAGTTTCAGAACATTGAATTCGTTGGACTATTCTTACGATTACAGGACAAGTATCGAATCCAATTTCAGATATAATATGTAAACCTTGCATGTATATCTGTGCAGGAAAAAATGAAAGAAATTATTTACAAAAAAAGCTATACTCAGATATAAGTACATATCTAGGACATAGGGTGTTCCAGAAAGAATGGATAAACCTGAAATACTTTATAGAATAGAAGAGAGCCCCCAATATGGCGTTGTGAAAAAAATACAAAAAAAATCTATACCCGGTAGATTTTTTTTTTCAAAATAATGATTTCTACTACACCACGTTGCTTTTCTATGTAACACGCTCACAAATAGATCAAATCCATCAGTTTCTTTATAGTAAAATATTCTTCATTCAAATACCAATAGATATGCAAAAAACCGTATGAATAACTGTTGCTTTTTTTTTGGAAAAACATATCTTCAATAACTTCAAATTTCATCATAAAATGACCAATATTTCATTATGCGGAAGTTTGCCGTTCATGGTCGAAAAAGAATATATATAAAAGCCTTATGTAAATGCGAAGTTATTGCTATTAGTATACAGGAAAAGCAAATACGACTTAATAACATATGATGAAATTTGAATGTGGATATTTTTTTCAAAAAAATAACAACAGTTATTCCTAAGGATTTCTGTTGATATTTTGCCATGAAGAGACACAGAATTATTATTTCGAAAAAAAAATAAATATTTCTACCTGGGATAGTTTTTTTTTTTCAATTCTTTTTAGAGCGCCCAAAAGTATTTTCAGGATTATCCATTCTTTCTGGGCATCCTGTATAATCAAGATCACAAAAATGCAACGAAATTTACAATAAGAGTGTGTATTAAAAATGTTGAAAATTGATCAAGTTTTTCATTAAACCTTTTTTGTTGAATTCAATTTGAATCAAGTTCTCACTTCAAAAAGTTTGACAGTGAGCGAAAAACAAGAACAGATTGAAAATAAGTTGTCAATTAAGAATCAAAGTAAAGTTTCTTTATAAAAGAGTGTTTCTTTCATTAAACCCAAACATTTGTTGGTCCTTCGAGTATTCAAGAATTAAATATGGAATACGGTATAGTTACAAGAAGTAAAAGTAAGTCCATGCAAGATCTTCATGTCCGAACTTCTCGTGAGGAGGGAAGAAGAGGAGTAGCGGAATCCAGGGTCGTGCAGAAATCTTCAGAAAAGAGGTCCGAAGTTATTTCAAAAGCGATGGTTCCACCACTTCTGTCTACCAGGGTCGTTAGGAATATGGCGGAGCAGAAGACCGACATATCAAGCCGAGCGACGGAAAGGAAGCAGCAAAAAAGTAGCGGTTTCAACTGGTAAGTCCCACTCTAAACACTCAAAGTATACCTTACGTAGAAAGCTTGAGGATCAAACAAAGGGAGATAATGAACTCTTAAAACTTGAAATAGAAGAACATGAATTAGTTAAAAGGAAGATTGATTTAAAAAGAAAACTATTCGAAAACAGATTAGCTTTACAAAAACTCAACAATAAGGGAAGAATTGATTGTGAATCAGGCAATTCAAGTAATATTGATTTGAATGTCCCTCAAAAGTCCATCAGAGAGAAAGAAATAGTAGAACAATGGTTAGAAGGTAATAGTTCTATCAAATCTAAATCTTCAATTCTGGTCATTCTGTAGTACCTTGTATCCAGAAAGACTTCAGGAAATTCTCGAGAAAATAAAGAATATAGGGAAGTTGATACTTTGAAAATTATGTTAGCTAGACAATGTATTGATAAGCAGTTGCCTAAATTTTCTGGAGATATCAAAGAATGGATAAATTTTTATACGCAGTTTCGTAATACCACTGATTTATTAGGATTCTCTGATTCTGAAAATATGTGTCGTTTGAGGAAATGTCTGGTAGATGAAGCTAGACGTTTAGTAGAAGGATTACTAGTATCATGCACAAGTGTAGAACAAATAATGAGTATCCTTAAAAATAGATTTGGCAGAGCTGAATTAACTGTGAAGGTATTAATTCAGGAAATCAAGTCTTTACCATTTATGAAGACTTATGATTTTAATAATTTAGCATAATTCTCTGACAAACATCAAAATTTGACGTCAACTTTGAAGGAACTCAATATAAATAATTATTTCTCATGTCCGCAGCTTTTGAAAGATCTATTGTCTAAATTACCATACTCTATGCAAGTTTCTTGGGGAAAAAGATTAGTTAGTGAACAATCAACGAATTGTCTCGAAGATTTCCAAATTTGGATTTTCCATGAAGCAGAAGCTGTCAACTTTGTACGAACATTGAATCCATATAAATCATCTAACCTGCCTGGGAACAGAAATAAAATGAATTCTACTCTAGTGACTGCAAGAGATAAGAATAAAAAAAATTACGAAAAGCACTGCAGTGAAGGCAGGAGCTTTTGAGCGCTCGTACATGCACCTTGTAGGTGGATTCGCATTTTCCAGTTTTAGAAATCAATTGAAGGAATTTTCGACAGCTGTCAAAAAAATTCTCAAACTTAGACGAAACTCCAGACTTTGTCAGTGCTTCAGCTGACCAATTTTTTTTTCGATAATTCGCTAGAATTTTCGGCGGTATCTTTGGTCTTGGTGATGCGATCTGGACAAAATTTCGCACGTAGTTTGAATACCTCATTCCTCAGCTAGGTGCAGAATTTCATTCCAATCAAATCAGTAGTTTCGAAATTATCAGGAAAAAATATTTTGAACGGCCATATTCACGGAACCCCTAGTCTAATTTTGCTCATTGATGAACGTGATCGCGACATTTGGGATCCAAACCTACCCTGAAAATTTCAAGTTCCTAGGCCTTTCCGTTCAAAAGTTACAATGGTTTCTATGGTTCTGCTCAAGCGATCTGGACAAAATATTGCTTTAATATATCATTCTCGATTGAAATACAAAATTTCATTTCGATCGAATCCGTAGGTTCGAAATTATTGAGAATTCAAAATTTCAAACGACCGTATTTACGGAACCCCTAGTATAATGCTGCTCATTGATAAGAGTGAACGCGACATTTCAGATCCACACCTATCCTGGAAATTTCAAGTCCCTAGGCCTTTCCGTTCGAAAGTTATGATTTTCTATGGTTTCTATAGTTCTGGTCATGTGATCTGGAGGAATGTAGCTTGAATATAAATTTCTCCATTAGTATACAAAATTTCGTCACGATCGAATCTGTAGTTTTGAAATTATCAAGAAAACTAAATTTCGAACGACCATATTCACGGAACCCCTAGAATAATGTTGCTCATAGATGAACGTGATCACGACATTCGAAATCCACACCTATCCTGAAAATTTCAAGTCCCTAGGCGTTTCCGTTCAAAAGTTACAATTTTCTATGGTTTCTTTGGTTCTGGTCATGCGATCTGGACAAAATTTCACATGTAGCTTGAACACTTCATTCTCCATTTGGGTGCAAAATTTCATCTCGATCAAATGTGTAGTTTTCAAGTAATCAGGGAAAAAAAACTTTGAACGGCCATATTTACGGAACCCCTGGTGGAATTTGGCCCATTAACGAACTTAACCGATGCATTCGGGAACTGAACCCACACTGAAAATTTTAAGTCTCTAGGTTGTTCCGTTCGAGAGTTATCGTGCTTACGGACGGCCGGACGGACAGACTTGAATTTTCCGACGGATTCGTCGTCAGTGAGTCGAACATAGTCGATTGAGACCATTTTCGGCTCAAAATTCGAAAAAAAACAGACATCGTGACGAAATGATATAGCCCTCGTGTAAGTAGTACGAGCGCTCAAAAATTATGTAGATTATGCCAAGGTGAGCATAGTTTAGATAGATGTGAAAAATTCAAAGATCTATCTCCAGAAGACCGGTGGAAATTTGTTAAATCAAAATAATTATGTTTTGCATGTATAAAATAAGCTCATAGAATAAATAGATGTACGAAAAAGACACATTGTGGTATTGATAACTGTCCAAAATTTCATCATGAATTACTTCATAATCCTAAACTTCAGGAGCATAATCAAGAGTTCGAAATTAATATTGACAATAATAATGCAGCACAAGATCAAGTAGTTGCTCACACTTCACGGTTCAATAACGAAATTTTATTAAAAGTGATGCCTGTTACGATTAAAAATTATAAAAGCACTGCCGTGAACTCAGGAGCTTTTGAGCGCTCGTACATTCACCTTGTAGGTAGATTCGCAATCTCCAGTTTTAGAAATCAATTGAAGGAATTTTCGACAGCTGTCAAAAAAATTCTCAAACTTAGGCGAAACTCCAAACTTCATGTCAGTGCTTCAGCTGATCAATTTTTTTCGATAATTCGCTAGAATTTTCTACGTTATCTATGGACTTGGTGATGCGATCTGGACAAAATTTCGCACGTAGTTTGAATACATTATTCTTCAGCTAGGTGTGCAATTTCATTCCAATCCAATCAGTAGTTTCGAAATCATCAGGAAAAAAATATTTTGAACGGCCATATTTACGGAATCCTTAGTCTAATTCTGATCATTGATGAATGTGACCGCGACATTTGCGATCCAAACCTACCCTGAAAATTTCAAGTTCCTAGGCCATTTCCTTCGGAAGTTATAATTTTCTGTTTTCTATGGTTCTGGTCATGCGATCCGGACAAAATGTTGCTTCAATATATCATTCTCGATTAAAATACAAAAGTTTGCCTCGATCAAATACGTAGTTTCGAAATTATCGAGAAAACAAAATTTCGAACGACCGTATTTACGGAACCCCTTGTATAATTCTGCTCATTGAAGAATGTGAACGCAACATTTCAAATCCACACCTATCCTGAAAATTTCAAGTCCCTGGGCCTTTCCGTTCGAAAGTTATGGTTTTCTAAGGTTCTGGTCATGCGATCTGGAGAAATGTAGGTTGAATATATCATTCTCCATTTGTATAAAAATTTCGTCATGATCAAATCTTTAGTTTTGAAATTATCAAGAAAACTAAATTTCAAACGACCATACTTACGGAACCCTTAGTATAATTTTTCTCATAGATGAACGTGATCACGACATTCGAGATTCACACCTATCCTAAAAATTTCAATTCCCTAGGCGTTTCCGTTCAAAAGGTACTATTTTCTATGATTTCTATGGTTCTGATCATGCAATCTGGACAAAATTTCATATGTTCCTTGAACACCTCATTCTCCATTTGAGTACAAAATTTCATCTCGATCAAATCTGTAGTCTCCAAGTAATCAGGAGAACAAAACTCTGAACGGCTATATTTACGGAACCCCTGGTGGAATTTGGCCCATAAATGAACTTAAACAAGGCAATGAAAAGGGAACTGAACCCACAATGAAAATTCCAAGTGTCTAGGTTGTTCCGTTCGAGAGTTATCGTGCTTACGGCACATTTTCAGCTCAAAATTCGATAAATACAGACATCGTGACGAAATGATATAGCCCTCGTGTAAGTAGTACGAGCGCTCAAAAATGGGAATAAGTCTGCCAAAATATTCGCACTTTTTGATGAAGCGTCTACTATAACGCTTATAGATGAATCACTTGTAGACTGTTTAGATCTTAGTGGAGAAAAAACAGTTTTAGGTATAAGATGGACAGATGCGAATTCTAAGAAAGAAATTTAAAGTAAAAAGATTTCGTTTGACATCATAGGTGTAGATCAAAATGTACATAATTTAAATGATGTATACACGCTTCCTGATATGGATCTTCCAGTAAATCTGTGAATGCGAAGAAATTGAAAGAAAAGTGGAGACAGACACCTTAGAAACATTGATTTAGCTAGTTATTCGAATGTCAAACCTCAACTTCTTATAGGTCAAGATAATTGGGATTTGATTGTGACAAGAGAAATTATAGAGGGTCCAAAAAATTCTCCAGCTTTGTCCAGAACAAAACTTGGATGGATTTTACATGGTAACTTAAGAGAATTCGGAGGTTGAGTATAGAGTAGATAATACTATTTTGCATATTAGATATCAAGAGTTAGATCCTTTAGATGAACTCCACAATTTGGTGAAAAATTTCTTTACCATTGAATCTCTAGGCGTTAAGGAAACAACTTATGAAATTTTATCAAAAGAAGACGAAAAAGCACAAATTTTAATCGAAACAATCTCACATAGAATAGGAGACAGGTGGGGAACTGGTTTAATTTGGAAAACATCTGAGACTTATTTTGCTAATTCAAAATCACTCGCTTCACAACGCTTACGGTATATAAATAAACGCATGTCAAAAAATGAGAGTTTTTCGGCTGCATATGAAAATAAAATGAAGGAATATCTTGAGAAAGGTTATGCGAGAAAACTGAATATGGAAGAGATTCAAGGAAAAACCCAAAGAGTTTGGTATTTACCTCATTTTGGAGTAACTAATGAAAACAAACCCGGAAAATTGCGATTTGTACTTGATGCTGCTGCCAAAGTCAATAATACGAGCTTGAATGATCTCCTTTTGAAAGGACCTGATTTGTATAACTCCTTGATAGGAATATTGATGAAATTTGGGGAAATAAAGTTTGCCTTCTCTGCTGATATAAAAGAAATGTTTCACCAGGTGAGAATGAGAAGAGAAGATCAATCAGCTCAAAGATTTTTATGGTATGACAAAATCACCAATGTAGTGTCAGAGTATGCGATGGAGGTAATGATATTCGGAGCAGTATGTTCACCATTTGCTGCCCAATACATAAAGAACAGAAACGCATCTGAGTTCGAAAATGAATACCCACGAGCATCTAATGCTATAAAATACCTTCATTATATAGATGATTATTTAAATAGTGTTGATACAACAGAAGAAGAAATTCAACTAGTTAAACAAGTAATCTACATACATAAAAGAGGTGGCTTTGAGATTAGAGGTTGGACAAGTAACTCGAAAGAAATTCTGAATCATGTTCCTGATGTATTGAGTAACATAGATGGCAATTTGAATTCAGAAAATATTCTACCATCGGAAAGAATATTAGGCCTCAAATGGAATCCAAATGAGGATACATTATGTTTTCCGATAAATTGTTATGGACAGTGGACAGAAAAATTTTAACTCTTGAAAGGACACCCACTAAACGAGAAATTCTCAAAGTTATAATTTCAATATATGATCCATTAGGGTTACTAGGTTACTATGTTGTGAGAGGTAAGATAATATTACAAGAAATTTGGAGATCGGGAATTTCTTGGGATGAAAAAATAAGTGGTCCTTCAGAACGAAAATGGTACAAATGGTTGAAAGAACTCGAGAAGACAAAAGAATTAAAAATTCCAAGATGTTATTTTCCTTTTCAATATTCAAATTTAGAACTAAATATATTTTGCAACGCGAGTGAACAGGCACTGGGTACTGTTGGTTACTTTAGATTTGAGATGCAAGGAAAAGTACCTACATGTAAGTTCAATTATGTCAAAAACCCAAGTAAGCCCATTGAAAACTTTGTCTATTCCGAGATTAGAATTTCAGGCTGCAGTAATGGCTTCCAGATTGAGAGATTCTATAATAAAAGGACAGAGTGAAAATTCAAAAAAAAGTATTCTGGAGCGACTCAAAAATAGTTTTGTGTTGGATAAGATCGGAAACAAGGAATTTCAATATGTTTGTTGCTCATCGGGTGCAGGGAAGTTCAAGCATTTTGAAACCACCTGGAATATTTGATGAAGTGAGATGGAATGTGAGAAAACAATGGATAATTGCTGAAAAATTGAACGAAAATTTTTGGAACAGGTGGATTGAAGAATATATACCAACTTTAACGAAACGAACGAAATGGTTCGAACAATATCAAAATTTGGGGGAAAACGACCTGATAGTTTTAATGGATAATAAATTACCGAGAAACAATTGGCCTAAAGGGATAGTTCACAAGACATACCCAGGAAGAGATGGTAAGGTTAGAGTAGTGGATATTAAATTAAAAAATGGTATTTATCGAAGACCTGTAAGGTAGAGTGTAAGAGATGGGTAAAGAAAAAGGTTCTTCACGGGGCGGAGAAAATGTTGAAAATTGATCAAGTTTTTCGTTAAACCTTTTTTGTTGAATTCAATTTGAATCAAGTTCTCACTTCAAAAAGTTTGACAGTGAGCGAAAAACAAGAACGCATTGAAGATAAGTTGTCAATTAAGAATCAAAGTGAAGTTTCTTTATAAAAGGGTGTTTATTTCATTAAACCCAAACAATAAAAATATTTATTATTTTTTACATCATATAAAACCATGTCGGCACTCAAATATTATACAACAGAAATTGAACTCTTCTTGCCTTCATGTTTGCAAAATCTGCTATTTGAGCTGTCGAAAATTTCATGTTCAATCGAAACTATATAAATATAAATTATTTTTTTCTTTGCTGGTGCATTGTTGACCTTAAATAGTTTTTTATATAATGATTTTCAACATTGAAAAGGAACTTTCACCGGATGCAACGGAAACTGGCAATGCAAGTAATATTCCTTGCGCTATTGCTGTTTTGGATATATTGAAATAAATTCATGATTAAAGAAATATTGTAACAAATAATGAGAATGATCAGGATGGTTTCCTGGAAAATGATAACAAAATAATAAAACTATGATTTCATTGAATAAATCGATAACGCCAATGTCAGTTTCACCAGTAGATTCGTTTTTAAACTCAAGATTCGAATTTTTACGATGTATCATTAGGTCACCATTGCTGTGATCAAATATATTATTGCTCAAGAAGCCGAATACGCCAGCAAACGTTTCAAACTCCTGGTTTCCAATGACGTGCGCGACATGAGGTCAGCAGCACTTCATAGAGGCGAGAGCTATGATTTCCAAAGTTTGCAGATACGCCCCTTTGTCAATTTACCGACGATATGACTCTGGCTCTATCAAGAATTTCTTGGTTCTAGTTTTGAACTGTTTGTAATTATTGATGACTTTTAGATTATAAGGTAATTTATTAAATACTTCAACACACATATAGGTGATTTTTTTCAGAAAGCTGTAATATTTGCTGTTCTGATTCCATAGGTCGTAGTTGTATTATTTGTTAGAAATTCAGTTTTATGTTCATATAAATACATTAGGCATTCATGAAAGAACAATCCATAAACCGTCAAAAAGTTTAGTTTGCATAGTATATTGTCCTCGTCAATTCCAGAACATGTTTTGTTTTTGTCCCAAATATTTCAACAATTTCCTCTTTAGTGAGGGGCTTCTAGTAAAATGATGCATTGATTTCCATATTGGAAACAAATTTTAAATTTTTGAAATTTTCCAAATCATGTTCGAGACCATTTGAACCAAGAATTCATTGTAATTGTCCGCTGTTTACTCTGGTGATTTCGAAGTTTGATATGTTGTATTTTTAAAACTGCTTTTACCCAGAATTTGTATCTGATCATATTTCTTTCTTTACAGCCTTATAGGCACATTTATATCCTACATAACATTATGTTTCATCCGAACGATTTCAGGATTCTTATAAAAACACTCTTTATTTCTTCGATTTTTCAGTGAAATATATTTCAAGGGAAAAATGTTATTGAATATATTCGTGAAATCATTTGAGGAAATTTGTCATTGTTTGTTGACATCCGTTTTAAAGCGCTCGTTCTATTTACACAAGGGCTATATCATTTCGATGTCTGTATTTTTCACTCAGTGATGACGAATCCGTCGAATTTTTTTTACAGATGTCAAAAATTGGTTTCTAGAACTGGATAATGCGAATTTATTCTTACGACCTACGGATTAACGATGAGCGCTCAAAAGATCCTGACTTCACGGCAGTGCTTTTCTTGATTTTTTCTATAGCTTATACATTTGGCCAGTCTCGGTCTCCCAACTCGTGTAGAATTTCCTGACAAGCGTGTTCAGAAAATGTACGCATTCGCTTGACTGGATTCGAACTTTCAATATTTATTTCAAATGAAATTATTTGGGCACTATGATCGGATATATGATTAAATATAATGTATACTCCGTTTAAGAATTATTGACATCTCGGTTGGCTGTGAAAAATCGAATTTAAGTTGGTAATAGACTATTCAGTAATATTTTGAATTGCTGAATTCAGGTTGCTATAGGAATAACACTAACATTACCCATAGAAATCTTGCTTTGATGATTTTATCGAAGATATTGGTGAATATGTAATTATAAAAATTTGCTCTGAGTTCAAAGGATATTCCATGACATTACATTCTATAGTATCGCACATCAGTGTCTTCAGTTTTTTTTTGAATAATTACCACAACCGGCAGGCATTTTGCAGCTCTTTCATTCGATAATTGTCCGTTAAAATATACAACAAACTACTACACGTGATCTGAATTTTGACCTTAAATGCAAATGAACCACAAAAATGGCTTAAGAACGCTCGAAAACTCAGGTTATGAGATATTCTTTTTGATGAACAGGTAAACCAGTTCGCTTGAAGGAGTTCTATTTTTGAGCCTAATCTTTTTCAATTTATAACCGGTTGAAATTGATCGTTTCTCTTCTTGAGCTACTATTGCATCTTATTGTAGCCAAGACTGCAATTGTATTCCCACATAATTTCCGAATACTGCATATTCGGTGGGCTTTTCATCAAATCCTCTGAAATGCTTTTGTGTTCATATGTTGTGCTTCTTCCTTTACAATCTTTACATGTATATTTAATCATTGCATTAATTGTGAATTCTATTTTTATTGTCTGACAGGCCATGGAATTTTATTGATGATATATTATTTGTACATATTTTCTGAATTTCTTCTGTATCAAGATATTTATGTGCAAATAAATTATTATTAATTGATGATTTGTCCTAGCAGAAGCGGTGAAGAAGGGATACACAGCAACAGAAAGAGTATTCAAATTGGCAATCGGTGAATGGCTAAGGTATTCCAAACAAAGAAAGGAAGGGAGAAGTGCATATATTATTGATTGTGGTAATATTAAATACTTTATTCAGTGTATTTTGTATCCCGACTCTCCATAAATGGATAATTTTGTTACACCTCAGGCTTATTCTCAGAATGTATTGTTCACTGGACATAAACGATTGTAGTAGGAAGAAAATGAATATTATTCTATCTATTTAATTTTTGAATGAATAACCCATTCAATGTACTCTTAATTAATATTCTCAATATTATATTTTGTATCAACTATTATATGAGCTTTGTTTTAGCCAAGCTGTACATTATATGATTATGACACGAATGTTGCATAAATATCATTAAAAAATTAATATTTCGCAATGTGATACCATCATATATTTCCCTTATATCACAAAAGCAATAAGCTTTCAATATATAAAATGTACCCATACAATTTGAATGATGTGACGTCGGAAAAATCTGATTGAAAGATGCAAATATTTTAATCAGATTTTTCGAAATACTCTGCTAGACTATATGGCTCAATCTTATTAGCGGGTTTTTGAGCGCTCGTACTACTTACACGAGGGCTATATCATTTCGTCACGATGTCTGTATTTTTCGAATTTTGAGCCGAAAATGGTCTCAAGCGACCAGAGCTGTGCCAAAGCATTGTGCTTGGTAGCCCTTTTGTGCTCCCAAGCGCTGTGCTCCCGAGCACTTTTTTGAAGCAGTGCTTAGTGCTTAGTAATTGGAGCACTTCAGCAAAAGGCTTAGTGCTTAGTAATCCTCAAAGTGCTCCCGAGCACTTCTGCGGATTACTAAGCACTAAGCCCTTTCCCAATCTTGTTGTAACCCGAATATATGCGACCGACGCCAACACCTTGATACCTTGAGATTCAGTCCAGTGAAAATGAATCGATATATTTATGAATACATATTATTTTAACCGAAGAGATCCGGAGTCCTTCAAAAATTTTTTCCAACACACATAGCTCTTGACATGCTCGAAGTGAGCATCGAGTTCGGGACACCCTATACATCTTTTCTGACCTGTCAATAATCTCTTATATTATCATATAACAGCTTAACTAATTAGGTACAATTTTTCTTCCGATTGAAATGACCTCGCCTCAACAGTTCTTAAAAAAGTGCTTAGGGCTTAGTGCTCGAAATTTTGAATTACTTTCACAAAGTGCTTAGTAATCGCGAGCCTTTTGTAGAAATTGGTGCTTAGTGCTCGCGACTCGGGAGCCCTTTTTTCCAAGTGCTTAGTGCTTAGTGCTCGAAGCACTAATAATCAGTGCTGGGCACAGCTCTGCAAGCGACTATGTTCGACTCACTGATGACGAATCCGTCGGAAAATTCGAGTCTGTCCGTCCGTCCGTATACACGATAACTCTCGAACGGAATGTCCTAGAAACTTGAAATTTTCATGGTAGGTTCGAATCTCGAATGCCGAAGTTGAGTTCGGTATTGGGCGAAATCCGCCTAAGGGTTCCGTAAATATGGCCGCTCGAAATGTTGTTTTCCTGATTACTTCGAAACTACAGATTCGATCGAGATGAAATTTTGCACTCTAATGGAAAATGAGGTGTTCAAGCTACATGCAAAATTTTGTTCAGCTCGCATCACCAGAACTATAGAAATCATAGAAAATTGTAACTTTCGAACGGAAACGCCTAGGGACTTGAAATTTTCAGGATAGGTGTGAATCTCGAATGTCGTGATCACGTTCATCTATGAGAAAAATTATACAAGGGGTTCCGTAAATATAGTCGTTTGAAATTTAGTTTTCTTGATAATTTCAAAACTACTGATTCGATCGTGACGAAATTTTGTATACTAATGGAGAATTAATTAAGCTACGTTTCTCCAGATCGCATGACCAGAACCATAGAAAATCATAACTTTCGAACGGAAAGGCCTAGGGACTTGAAATTTTCAGGGTAGGTTTGGATCTCAAATGTCGCGGTCACGTTCATCAATGAGCAAAATTAGACTAGGGGTTCCGTAAATATGGCCGTTCAAAATATTTTTTTCCTGGTTATTTCGAAACTACTGATTGGATTGGAATGAAATTTTACACCTAGCTGAAGAATAATGTATTCAAACTACGTGCGTGTCCAGATCGCATCACCAAGTCCATAGATACCGTAGAAAATTCTAGCGAATTATCGAAAAAATATTGGTCAGCTAAAGCACTGACGTGAAGTCTGGAGTTTCGCTTAAGTTTGAGAATTTTTATTGACAGCTGTCGAAAATTCCTTCAATTGATTTCTAAAACTGGAGATTGCGAATCTACCTACAAGGTGGATGTACGAGCGCTCAAAAGCTCCTGACTTCAAGGCAGGGCTTTTATAATTTTTTAATATTAGAATCTTGTATTTATTTTTTAAGTACATTTGTAGCTCCTATCGACACATTCTTGTCATATGATGTGAACTACAAAAAAAATGTATTAATATTTTTTGTTGTTATTTCAATGTATGGTTTCCAAGCTGATTCTATAATAATTTGTTGTTGATATTAATATAAAGAAAGTTTATTTTTTTGGTCAAGCTTCATAACTTTGCGCATTTTGTTCATGATGTTAACATATTTTCCGTTACTTCTAATATGTTGGGAAAAATTTTTTTTTTTTTGTTTTTGTTCTGAGCTGTAGATGTCGACACATCCCAGAAATGTATACTAAAAGATTAAGTTGAGTTATTCCGTAAATATTCAACTTTTTTCGTGTTATTAATAAATGGTCTGATGTTTTATAAAAAGTGTTTTATTCAAAATTCAAGATCAGATTTTGATATAAAAAAATTTGAGGCGTCTTTTTTCTCATTCTTTAGTTCCCAGAACTTTTTTCATGCATTTTTGAACTTTTTTTTTAAGTTCATAAGATTGCTGAAATAACTTCTCTGTTTAAGTTTAATTCCAATTTTTATTTGATAAATCTTCTACAAAAATCATCATTATATAACAATATTGCTAATTTTCAATATTCACCTATTTAAGCTAGAAATATCAATTTTATACATACTATTTATATACTTTTAATATATCATTTCTTTCGCTTAATAATGGTTGTTCAATAATTGTTATGGTCAAGAACGCCTATGGATGGCAAATCGTATCTTGGCTATCAAAAAATTAGATGATTAGTTGTCATCAAACCATACGAACGACGATGTATCAACGGACCTACGCTCAGAAACTTCAGCCAACTACGTACATATTTTATTGAACACCCGATAGAAAAAACATTTCTCAATAAAAAAAAATATTTTTGGGCGCGTGTTCATTCGTCTGGACGATAAATGGTGGCTAACAAGATTATTGCACCTTGCGAGCCACCGATGGCCTGCCGTGCATTTACCGGCTATCTACCATCGGCCGTCATCGGTTATTCAAAGGTTTGGCCGAGGCCGACTGGTTAGCTAGCCGACTCTTAGCCACCTTACGGCCTGACGAACATGCCCTACCGACACGCCGAGCCGGGAGCAATAAGCGGGCCGAATGCGGCAGCTCGGCAAACCGCTTTCGTCCCATTGCCGGGCCAGCCAGTCTGTGTTTGTTGGGAGTTTACTACATTAAGAACAGGAAACCAACAAGTCGGTACTGATAACCTTTTTGAAACAAATAGTGCTCGAGCATCCTGGCATATTCAAAGAGAAAAAATGAAAGGACAATGTTTAGATGGGAACTTTCTTTACTCAGACAGAACAGGGGGCCACGAAGAAAACAAAAGGACGGGAATGACTCGGAAAAGGAAATCTACTGAAATAAAAATCGAACTCGGTTCCAATAAAACGAGCCGCCACTGGTGTCAACAAGATAGAAGTTAGTCGATGAAAGTTACAGATTTCACATTTCTGCCGTTGTGGATTCTGCATGCAGAATTTCTGCTTTCTAGGACTTCGGGAAATATCCTAGAGATTTTGATGGGTGATTGAGTCAGTGGCAAATTCGACGTATTCATAAAAGCTAGAGTGTGAAAATGACAGCTAGACAAAGAAAACTAAGTGTGTTTCTTGGGTCTGCTACCTACATTTTCCCCTGAGAACTTGGACACCCGCGGTAATGCGGGTTTGAAAATACTACGAAAGGCTTCTAGAAAATGTAGGTAGTGCCCCGCTTTCTCGGCTCGTCTTGGCGGAGCCACTACCTTGCTGCCAAATTAAGTCAAAAGATAATCCGAATAACTAAAGCAAAACTTATTCATTATGGTTTATTCAGATATTTGTATTCATAATAACTGAAGATTCATTTTTATCATAAGAGAAACCTATTTTTTTCTTCACTTCCTCCATAGTTCTAATAGATATGTCTTTCGCACGATCAGCTCCATTCTGTAAAATCTCCGAAAGGTAACCTTCCTCAGACACTAATTTCTGATATTCTGTTTGAATTGGTTGCAGATGTGAAATAACTTCATCAGCAACAAGTGATTTGTACCTAAAAATTTCAATAATATCAATTATGTTTTGATTAAAAAAAAAAATCCACCCCAGACTGTCACAGACAGTCGGTCACCGATTATTTTGAAGGTAATAAATATGCACCATAAATTTATATGGAATATCTCACACAATCAACGTAAATAATGAAGGGGCACTGTGTGTTCAGTATTGGTGAATATTATTATTTTCAAAATAATCGGTCACCGATTGTCGTCTGAGGTGGCTTTAAGATACAATATTACTTACTGAACAGTATTCATTGCCTTTGATTCTGAACAAATTTCCTCTATTCTTTTATTGGATACTATAGAATGAATACTCATCAAGTTAGAAACGCCGGGTCGCCTTTCGGGATCAAAATAAATCTACAAAATAATTATTATTATTCTTATTATAAACAATTATTCATAACTTTGTTCTTCATCTAAAATGTGAACAAAGCATGAGATATTATACAACATATTATAATATCCATTGAATACAAACTAAATGATGAAGAGATTATTGAGAACAAAACTGAGAATTATGTTATGGAAATTGTGTTGGAAATATTTGATACAGTTCAAAGTAGACATAATTCAGTTGATTTTTGAACAAGAAAACCTTTGGATCAAGCATTTTTACGGATTCGGCCCAGTCGAAAAGATATAACCGTTTTGAAAAGGAACCTTGTTTGGGAGAAGGTGACGTTTGCTGAACGATTTGTTTTGCCGGTGATTTCCTGATAATCTCTTTTCCCTTAACTGTGTTTTGTGAGTGAAACCGTTGAATCTAGGTTGATCGTAGTATTTACTTACAAAATTTTTTTTATCGATTCCCCATTTTACTTATTTCAAAAACGCCTCAGCGTGTTTAAATCGAACTTTCAAAAACGCGCGTTTTTTGAAGTCACCATGGCAACAGCCACGACTCGAGAAACGTTAAGTCTAAATAACAATTTTTCGATTATAGATCTGACAGGATTACCTAGTAAAACAGTAAAATATTACTAAATGCAAAACCTTTATTCAAACATTATTTAACAATTTCAATTTTATAAGTGGAAATGGACAGTGCAGTCGGTATTGTTTGAGATATCAATACATATTTAGATTTTTCAAATCGGCGGAAATGGTGTTTAAATTAATAATATTGACATTCTCACAACTCTTGGTTGAACTTCCATCAATGGCACTCCCAATAATGTTTGGAACATTCTTCTTATTGATAATGCGCTCTCTTCAACGTAACCAGTCGCCACATCAGACGATTTCCATCCTACTTGTCTTTGAATTTGATCTATTGTCATGCCACTATTTGCCATAATGGGAGTGGACGTCATTTGATAAATTTGTCATATTCTTTTTATACGCAACATGAGATTTTTGCGGTATTAAACACGATTCTGCTTTACTATTCAAAAAATCTATATTAAAATTTATTTTCAAGCACTGCGGTGACAACAATTCATTTTTGAGCGCTCGTACTACTTACACGAGGGCTATATCAATTCGTCACGATGTCTGTATTTTGAGAATTTTGAGCCGAAAATGGTCTCAATGGATAGAGTTCAACTCACTGATGACGAATCCGTCGAAAAATTCGAGTCTGTCCGTCCGTCCGTAAACACGATAACTCTCGAACGGAACTACCTAGAAACTTCAAATTTTCAGGGTAGGTTCACATCTCGAATGCCGCGGTTGAGTTCGTTATTGGGCGAAATCCGCCGAGGGGTTCCGTGAATATGGCCGCTCGAAATTTTGTTCTCCTGATCACTTCGAAACTACTGATTCGATCGGAGTGAAATTTCGCACTCAGATGAAGAATGACGTGTTCAAGCTACATGCAAAATTTTGTTCAGCTCGCATGACCGGAACCATAGAAAATTATAACTTCCTTATAACCGTCAAGGCGGCAAGGGCATATTGTAGGCGACTAATTAGAAATAAGAAAAAAGTATCATTTAGATCCTTCTGCGAAAACATTGATTTTGTTTCGATCGACGAAATACACGCACTATCCATCCCCGCCCTCCAAAGAGTGCCTCCAATATATCCTTAGAAAGCTATCAACAAGTGGAAATAGAGCGGTTCCTAGCATGTCAAGGTCTGGTGCTTGTGATCCATTTACTCTGGAGGAGCTCCTTTTAGCTTTGTCAAACAAGAAAGACTCTGCTCAGAGCGGTAAATGAGCACGAAAATCTTGAGGTTTTATGCGTGCGAACCATCGTTCCTGCTTTTTTCCAAGCGATAGTCGATCTGTCGTCACGGAGACATCTTATTAGGTCGAATTCAAGAATGAAAATTGAAAAATTTTTACTAGATAAACTAATAAGCAAGCCAACAAAACAATTCATGTATCCCAGGTACCAACGAAATTCATCATTTGCAGTCGTAGACCGGTTTCGATCCATATCAGATCTCGTCAGTACGATTAGCAATATGATAAATTCAATGTGAGAAACAAAAGACCTTAAAATTAAAACATAAGGCAACGTGGTACTGAGAAAACTTCCCAAATCACGCCACTTGTCCGTTCCAAGACCAACTGTCTCTAATATCTGTAGATCATAAACTGTTTAATAGTCAAGGAAACAAACTCAAACAAATCACCGACAAACATAATTTACTAGTTGTCGGTCCAGATGACTCCACACACATCCATGAAGCAACAGGAACGATGGATGTATTGGATATAGCCATAATGAAGAACGTAAGAACAAATTATGTGATTGAAACCAAGATGGATCTATCATCGGATCACTGCCCCGTGATCCTGACATTAGAATTAGGAACAGACAGATTACCTACCAACAGGAAAACAATAAACTGGAAGAAGTTCAAAGAAGTCTTCAAATCCAGAAGTGTGAAGATAAAAAACAAAGAAGAAATAGATGAAGCAATCGAAGATCTAGAGAGAAGAATTATCGAAGCACAATCACAGTCGAGTAAAGTCAAACAAATACCGAAGAAAAGTCCTCTATCTGTAGATGTGCAAATTTTACTAGAGGAAAAAAGAAAAGCCAAGAAACAGTATAGACGGACCCTACACCCAAGTGACAAAACTATACTGAATAAACTAACAAACGAGGTGAAAGCCAGAGTCCGAGAACTATTTACGGACGAATGGGATAGAAGGCTAGTGAATTTAGACACAGAGAACCGATCGTTATGGCAAATGGCGTCCGCTTTAACCGGAAAGAAAACGAAAACTAAGATTCCAAGACTAGAAAAAGGAAGCCAGACCGCAATAACAAGTGAGGAAAAAGCAGAAATGTTCGCCGACTCACTAGAACAACAGTTTAAGCCTAATCCGAAGAACAACGACGACATGTTCAACAAGTCAGTAGAAACAATAGGAAATACACCGGCCACCGATCTCGATGGGACAGAAGAAGAAACGGATGAATTCATAAAAAATTAAATGAAAGAAATTATTGCACAACTCAAAAATATAAAAGCCCCCGGAATCGACGGAATTCAAAATCAGGCTCTCAAGAATATACCAGACGAAGCACTAGAAGAAATTGCAGAAATAGCCAGGGCTATTCTACGAACAGGATACTACCCTGATGGAAGAAAGGAAAAAAGGGCAAAAACGACCCAACTAACTACAGACCAATAAGCTTACTTCCGGCACTGAGCAGTGATAGAGATTCCTGACCACCAGTTTGAAATATCTGGGCGTAATTTTAGACGAAAAACTCAAATTCAATAAACAGATGGAAGAAACCAGAATGAAGACCAGGCAACTGCACGGGCATTTATACCCCCTGCTTAATCCAAACAGCAAACTGTCACTGGAAAACAAATTGAAGATAATCAAGACAGTGCTAATACCAAGCATAACGTACGCAGGAGTAGTTTGGTTCAATGTTGAAAGTTGCAAAAAGAAAGATCTACAAAGTACTTTAAATAAAATAATAAGGATAGCTATAGGCGCCCCATGGTACGTCAGCAACAAACAAATAAGAGAAGAATTGAAAATACCAACTATCGAGGAAATAATAGACAAACAAACCAAGAAGACAATCGAAACGATGAAAGAACACGAAAATAAAGAGATAAGAAGGATGGTGAAGATACCAGTCAGAACCACAGACAAGAGGAAATACCTCTTGCAAAGAAGCCAATAGACGAATAGCAAAAAACCATGCAAAAGAGAGGAGGACCTCTCTAAATAATCAATAGAAGAAGAAAGGAAAAATTATATTAAAGGCGAAGGGAAGTAAATTCCAGTCCTTTTCAAAAACCAGGTCCTATGATGATGGTTCTGTACGCCATTATTCTATTTTGTGCGTAAGTGTTAACATAGTTGACTGATTGTGAGTGAAGTCCTCTATCATGGCTCGCTATACGAACGCCGAGAAGGCTGATATGCATTTTAGGTGTGGACTTGCTGATGGCAATGCATTAGAAGCTAGGCGACTGTACGTTGAACGATTTCCTAACCGCATTGCACCCGATGGAAGAATATTTCAAAGTATTCATCAACGTCTTCAAGAAACGGGAACATTGAAGCGAAGTGTAGGGCCAGGAAAGCCAAGGACTGTAAGAACGGTAGAAGTGGAAGACAATGAGCTGGACATGATAGAAGAAGACCCAGGTACCTCTACGCTAAAACTTGCAAATACTTTGAAAGTAAGTAATTGGACTGTTCTGATAGATAATTTTTTGTACCCATACCACATTCAACGCGTTCATGCACTTCTTCCTCCGGATTTTGCTCCACGTATTGCATTTTGTCAATGGCTTTTGCACACAATGTTTGAAATCCCTCAACTACTTACGCTGATTCTTTTCACCGATGAAGCCAGTTTCGTGCGTAATGCAATAAGCCACAATAACCATGTGTGAGCTGACGAAAATCCACATGAGATTTGTGAAGATCGGTTCCAACATCAGTTCTCGTTGATCGTTTGGGTTGAAATTGTGGGTGACTGGCTAATTGGACAGGTATTTCTACCAGGAAGACTTACAAGCGAAGTATACCTTAACTTTTTGGAACAAACGCTAGCTCAGTTTCTGATGGATGTACCGTTGGCTACAAGACAGGCAATGTGGTTTATGCAGGATGGTGCACCAGCTCATTTCAGTGTAGTTGCTCGAGAGTTTTTAACAGCAACATACGGAGATCGCTGGATTGGTCGAGGTGAACCTCACGTATCGCCTGCTCGATCACCGGACTTAAACCCGCTGGATTATTTCATATGGGGCCACCTGAAGTCATTAGTTTATACTAGGCCCATGGAAGATGTGGACGATTTAAGAGATCGGATAATTGCTAGGTGTAGCTCAATAAGAAACGACTCTGGTGTTTTTGAAAGAGTTCGGCAGTATATGAGGAGAAGATTGGATAGTTGCATCCAAGCTGGAGGTAGCCTTTTCAACAATTGTTGTAGGTTAAGGAATTTAACATGTAATTTTCAGTAATAAATTGGAATTTGTTGAAAATTTGTTTCGTCCTATACCTTCGCAACAAAGCGCTTTTTCGAAAATAATCAAGGGTTAAAATATTCTTAAAATAGTCCAAGCAATAACCTTGAATTCTTGCCGTTTTCCTAACACCCTGTATATGTCAATTTTTATTTGGCAACTTCACTTGTATGTACGTCAGTGTATTTGCATAGATATCAGAAATTCCCAATCACAAATTTTCAGAACAATCTGTATAGGTTTAGGAGAAATTATAACATACTTTGAACCTGTATTAAAAATGTGGTATATAAAAATTTCATTTTTATCCAAATAAATATACAGGGTTGGGCATAAGTCTGAAATAAAATAAATATTTCTTCAACCAATAACTCAAAATGAAACACGTCAATCTTTCGAATGAAACATATACCATGTACCACTTTAGGTGTACCTAGGTTGATGAAATGAAATTTTATAAAGAATTACTTCGAATTTTGAGATGAAAAGTAACATAATATAAGGTTGGAGAAAAAGTAATTTCGTATTTTCCGCTTTATTTCAATGCTTCATAAAAAGTGTTACAATCATCCGATTTCAGTCAAATATGCGCCGTTCAGTTCGAAAACTTGTTGCCAACAATAATCTAACTTCATAATGCCCCTT
Source organism: Aphidecta obliterata (assembly GCA_963966015.1). NCBI lineage: Eukaryota > Metazoa > Arthropoda > Insecta > Coleoptera > Coccinellidae > Aphidecta > Aphidecta obliterata. The sequence goes on along the minus strand of OZ014430.1, from coordinate 9,006,661 downwards.
CCGCAGAAGCCCTTGTCCCTATTCGCAAAAAACTCAGACACCCAATTTTTACAGGCCCCTATTGAGGCCAAATTTTTACCTCTAAGCGAGTTAGCCATGGACAGGAACAGGTGGTAGACACTCGGTGCCAGGTCCGGACTATAGGGTGGATGCATAAGAACTTTCCATCCTAGCTCCCGAAGCTAATGGCGCGTCATCAAAGATGTGTGTGGCCTGGCGTTGTCCTGATTGAACACATTCTGTCCCTATCCACCAATGCTGGCCGCTTCTGTTCGATCACCAGCTTCAAACAGTTGAGTTATTCACAGTAGAGGGCAGAATTGAGCGTTTGACCATAGGGGAGCAGTTCATGGTAAAGCACTCTCTGCCTACCCACCAAACACCTTCCTGGCCGTCAATGTTGGCTTAGTTACGGTCTGGGCCACTTCGTTGGATTTCGACCACGATCTGTGTCGCTTCACATTGTTATAAGTAACCCATTTTTCATCACCAGTCACCATCCGCTTCAGAAATGGGTCCATTTTGTTGCGATTCAGCAGCGATTCGCAGCTGGAAATTAGGAATGGTTCAAAATGGTTTTATGATCGATGTTCAGCTCCTGGGCGATGCTACGACGACTTACATGACGGTCGATTTCGATATTTGCCATGATTTTATCCACATTTTCGACTACAGGCCTGCCAGTGCGTGGTGCATCTTTCACCTCCACTACAGCAGAACGGAATCGCTCGAACCACAGTTTTGCCACAAGAACCAAAAGAGTATCGGCCAAGTATACATGGCAAATTTTTCAGGTAGTAGAAATGTAAAATATGGCGAATCAATTCCTCGAAACCTGCATACTCGACACACGATTGTCCGCGATTGAAGCGATTCAGCGCAAAACTGTAAAAGAAGCATTTGTAGTATAAAACCACACCTTCGCAACGCCGTATCGTAAGACGCGATGAGACCAATAACGAACGAGATATACTTAGTTGAGTAAAAAGGGCGCAAAATACGAAATTACTTTTTCCCCAACCTAATATGTTAAAATTCGAAGTAGTTCTTTGTATAATAAAGAAAACAAAGACTACGGTGGGATTCCATTTTGCATGAGCTTTCCAATGAGCCCACACATGGTATATGTTTCCATTTGAAAAACGGAAGTTGGATGGTGTTGCGGCTAAGGGGTTGGACAAAAATATTCAATTTTATTGCAGGAATCTGAGGGTTATTAAAATCAATTTTCATCTCGAGTTATCAGTTGAAGAAATATTAATTTTATTCCAGACTTATGCCCAACCCTGTATAAATATATTATTTGGTGATGAATGAGTTTATTTTATTAAAAATGTATGGAATAGAGAAAACAAAATGACGTGTGAATAAAAAGTAGTATTTTCAGCATAGCTCACCTCTGATGTAAAGTCTGTAACAGCTTTCTTTATTTTCTCGCAGACCACATCAGGCCTATCAAGAAGACATATTCTACTTCTGGGATCTGGATCTGATTTTGACATTTTTTTATTCGGGTCCCTTAGACTCTTTAATCTAGAAAATGCATTATCTGAAATTGTTTGGGATGAGTACCTATATACAAATGTCTTCAATCAACCATTGCACCTGTTATCATTGTATGAGGAATAGGAAAACAATAACCAAATCTTTTATTGAACATTCTCGCTAAATCCTGCGTCAGTTGGATATGTTGCGACTGGTCTTCACCTACAGGAACATGTGTCGCCCTTTGAAGAACAAAAAATAAATCAACTCCTCATTTTTTGTTATTTGATTCTTACTTATAAGCTAAAATATCGGCTGCTTGAAGCACAGGATATAGAAATAATCCCACTGGCACTTCTTTTAGTGTTGATGATTTCTCTTTGAAAGCTGGTAGGTGAGATAATCTGCAAAAAAAATCGAGAAATCAATATTTATTAATAGTTTTGGATCGAATGAGAATATTATCTCGAATATGATTCGGGAACATGTGACTCTTTCATTCCAGAAGTAGAACCAAAAATAATTTTGATTACCAAGCACCATTCACCAATCGGAAAGATGCTGTTTCTTATTATGGCGATTTCTCTAGCGAAATCAGGAAACTATGTACAATCCGATCAGAAATATTAAAGAGGCTGTGCGGATTCAACCTTGATATATTTCAGGAAAAGACTCTAAAGGTCATAATATGGAAAAAAAAATGTTTATCGTTCTAAACTGCATCCCTGGCAGTTAGAGTTACCTTCCTTATGGTACCTTAAATTACAGGTTTTAGGAAGCCATGGTGAAGGCACTGCCTAGAGGTGCATTTTAGGACGTATAGGTTCGAATGAAGTTTTTCCCATATTTCGAACGCTAGAACGCCTGAAAAATATTAAAGTTGAAATTGTAATACTCAAGTAATTTTGGGATTTGAAAGATGATATATCTCGATTTTTAAAGTCAAAAAGTCAAGCCTCATCCTTGGTTAGTGATCATTTATGGTTGATATCACAAAACATTTGAATGAATTGAATTTAACGCTACAAGAAAAGGAGCAACTTATTAAAAATATGCGAGATAAAATGAGCGCATTCAAATGTAAATTGGTTTTATGGGAAAAACATTTGGGATAGGAAAATCTAACGCATTTTCCTACATGTCGGATGTATAAATCTAGTGCAAGTAATAGTTCATTTTTTCAGATATATGCAGAAAAAATTGAGAATCTCAGATGTGAATTTGAAATGAGATTTGAAGATTTCAAAACTCTAAATTGTAAATTGACATTATTTTCATCAATTTTTTCGATATTATATAGAATTGGTACCTGATGAAATGCAGATGGAAGTAATAGAAATTCAGTATGATTCGGATTCAAAAAAAAATTTCCAGGAAGTTGGCATACCTGAAATTTACAGATATTTTCCAGTTAAATTTGAAAAAGATAGAAATTTAGGTTATGAAATTATTTTCATGTTTGGGAGTACATACAGGTACGAGAAGTTATTTTCGCTTATGAATGTTAATAAGTCTCCACTAAGATCAAGATCTAACAACAATCACCTCGGATCGGTGTTAAAAATTATAACTGCTAATAGTATTTCTGCAGAAATGGAAAACTTGTTGCACTGAAAAGAAATCAAGTATCAGGCAAGAAAGATTGAAGTGGAAATGTGATAATATTCATTGTTTCTTTATATTATTAAACCTTATTTGGTCTCTATAGTTTGTTAATTTAATTATTTTGTTATTTTTTATATCATTCACTTGTTTCTATTATATGATATGAGAAAAAATCAAAATTTTTTTTTACCTTCAAGTCAGAGGCCAAGAAGTGAAGTTCTCCTCCGATCCCCCTCCCCCCTGCTCGTCCATTTTGTAGGATGATATAATTTGCGGCCCTCTTGAACTCCGCATTTTTGAGCGCTCGTACTACTTACACGAGGGCTATATAACTGATCGAGTCCTTTTTTGTGCGATAGGAGGCAAATGGTTTTTGCAGATGGTATGTATTGGGGTATGAAAAATCTGACCATTGAAGTTCCGCAAGGTTTCAATTTTGGGCCAGAACTATTTTTAATTTATATCAACGACCTGCCTGATTATATTCCTGAAGTCGAACCCACACAATTTGTCGTTGAGTCAGAGAATATTGAGAGCTTGAATGAGTTGAAGCGAGCTGCTGTGGCGAAAACTCTTGAGTGGTTCATAGCAAATGGCCTCAGCATGAATGAAAGCAAAACACAGTCTCTAATTTTGAGTTTGAGATTGGGACATGGTGGCGATAATGAAGCGATTAAATTTCTGGGAGTTCATGTGGATGCAACACTTAGGTGGAATGCTCATGTGAATGTGTGACACTAGCTCTCAGTAAGAACATATTCGCGCTGAGAATACTTTCCCACTCATCAGCTCAGAAGACACTGCAATCTGTGTACTTTGCTTTGGTAAAGTCTAGACTGAAGTATGGGGTAATACTATGGGGCAACTGTGCGCAACGTAAAGTGGTTTTCAGACTACAGAGCCGGGCGGTAAGGATTATTGGTGTACTAGGGTATAGAGATTGTTGCAAACAAGTTTTCAAGAGACTAGGACTACTTACATTTTCATCTTTATTCATACTTGAAAACTTATTGTATATTCATAAAAGTATCAAAGACTATACTTTGCAATTGGATATACACGAATATAATACCAGAGATAAATGCCACATACGAAAAAATTATCTGAGATTGAAGAAATCTCAAAATGGTCCCGAATAGGTACAGTGCAATATCCCTGTTCGATAAACTTCCCCTAGAACTTAGAAACCTACCAACAGCAAAATTTAAGATAGAAATGAAGGACATATTAGTTAATAATGTCTTTTATTCGATTGAGGAATTTGTATTATATTGGAGAACCTGAACTTGTCCTGGTAATGTTTTCCTTTTACACGGTAATTTATTTGAGTATGTATGTGCGTGTGCATTTTTTAACTGTTAATGATATTTTATTATTTTCATTTATACTTGATGACTGCTGTATATATATTTTTTTATATAACTTATTCATTTAACCTGTAAATATTATTTTATCTATGCATTTTATATTTTGACATATTTATTTATCTTAATTTAACTTGTAAATACCATTTTATTTATATATTTATTATTAACTTATCACCTTAAGTGTTCACTGCTTATTATACAGACCTCCCTATCTTTTCTGTGGTTGTGGTTGTCTTGTAGTTAGTGAATCCTTGTACCTACTTATATTTGTATTTCATGTATTTTCCATATTACTCTGACTTGTGAGAACAATTTTTGTAATTAAAAAACCACTAATAAACTCTCTCTCTATATCATTTCGTCACGATGTCTGTATTTTTCGAATTTTGAGCCGGAAAAGGTCTCAATCGACTATGTTCGACTCACTGATGACGATCCTTCCGGATATACCATGAATCAAGGTGCCAGCTGGATTTTATCGCAAATTTGTATAGGCTTTTTCAACTTTCATTAGGAGATTTCTCCTGAAGGGTATAATTTTCAAGTTTAAACTAAGGAGAGGAAAAATTACTGATTGAAAAAGTCCTATAAAAAAATTAGGAAGTTCACAAACTTTACTGTGGCTCACTTGGACGACTCTGGCTACTAACTGTTGGTTGTTCTCCGAATATTTTTAGAATCTGATCCTCGTTTTCTTTCATTTAAGGTGTTACAGTTCTTCCAAAATGTGCTCCCGGGATTCTTTCAAACAACCAGTACATACTCTACATCTCTGTACAAAGTTCGTGAACATCCGCGAAGTTGGGTGATTTCTTAACGGAAATCTGCTGTTTGAATTCACAATAAATTAAAATCATATCAACAAGTTCCATATTTGAATAAACGTGAGGCATTTTCAATAACTTTGCGAAATTCGGAATTCATACGCTATGTCTGATGATTTCCTGTGAACTGAACGCTTTAAATAAACACATTTAAACCTCAATACGTAGGTTACCTACCTACCTACAGATCCGGGCTCGGAATTTCTCAGATTGGCGGGTAACTTTGATTTCGAAATACTCGGCCCTGGTGAATATTGTAATGAATATTGTCCAAGTTCTTCTTGTTTAATTTATTTACAGTTCACTTATTACACCAATACTAATTTATTTCAACACTCAATCATTTATTTCCATTCGCGCTATAAGTCCAATACTGTATTGTTCACCCTCGCTCAGGCCGACGTCGTTTTATATAGTGGGAGGGAACAGTCCAGAAGGCTGTCGAAGCGTCTCGTCGTTTCTATTCGTTTCTAGAAGCTCTGGAGCCGCGACAGGTCCGGCTTAAGTTCGTTACATTGCCCCCTTCTTAAAGACATTTCGTCCCGAAATGTCATACTCGGAGTGTGACAATACCTGCATGACTCTCCATATCTGCAACGCGAAGTTCGAAGGAAATGACACTCCACGGTCTTCATGTTTGGTCGTGGAAGATGATTACAGCAAACCAAAATCTCTACGCCGCTGGATTTGAATATCGTCACCAACCTGCTCCTTATAATTCTCCAGTCCAATCTATCGAGACCACAGTACAATTTCGGAATGGCTAGATTCATCAGATTCTGATCTACCATAGTGTCTCTTAGCTTGGTGAGACTCCTCCAGACTTCCTCATAAGACGGTTTACCAAGGGAGTACTTCATGGTAACTAGGTAGAAGATGTTTCTTTCTCCCTTTTTAAATTGTAGCACCCTTCCAACTTCTGGATTCTGTTCTCGCAGTGTTTGTAGTTGACCGAATTTCTTGGAGAACACAACATTCGTAGATATTCTGCCACGCAGTGTGCTAGAGCGTAATTAGCGGGCACCTTGAAAAGGTCTCGTGGCTCCTCTCTAGTTACACCATGTTGCACTTTCTGTCCGTTTGAATACAAGGACATAAATCTGGTATGTCATCTCATCCTCCGGTGGTTTGAGGGGGCGAACCTGGTCGTGATTTCCAGCGTAAGGAGCCAATCGATTGAAGTGGACGACCCTTGGTTTTCTTCGTGGTGGCTTCTGAATTCGGTAGATAAATTCGTTTATCCTTTTCATGATCTTAAACGGACCTTCCCAAGAGTTCTGCAACTTCGGAGAGAGATAGTCCACGACTACGTTTGGGGTTGTGCAACCAAACCAGGTTACCATCCTGAAACCCTCCAGCCTCGGCCTTGATGTCGTACGTCTGCTTCATTCTATCGCTGGCGCTCTGGGTGTTTAACCGGACTCGTTCGTGGATATCGTCCATTCTCTGTCTCAAGTTGCTGACATAGTCCTCTCCCGCAATGTCTTGTCCCGGTGGTATCCCAAATCGCAGGTCACATGGGAGTCGTAGTTCTCGGCCCATTACGATACTCGCAGGGGTGTGTCCAGTTGATTCGTGTACTGCATATCGATAGGCCATCAGGAACAAATGAAGATACTGGTCCCAGTCTCTTTGATGGTCAGAGACAACCTTGGACAAGTAGCGGTTGATCGTTCTGTTCATCCGCTCCACCATTCCATCGGACTGCGGATGAAGCGCCGTGGTCCTTGTCTTGTTGATGTTCAGTAATTGACACATTTCTTGAAATACTCTGTATTCGAAGTTTCTGCCTTGGTCTGAGTGTAGCTCCAATGGAATACCGAATCGACATATCCACTCTTTCATCAAAACGTCGGCGACGGTGAAAGCTTCCTGGTTGGGTAGGGCATAAGCTTCGGCCCACTTACTGAAATAATCCATTGCTACCAGGATGTATTTATTTCCATGGTCTGATTCGGGAAACGGGCCGGCAATGTCGATGGCGATTCTCTCGAATGGGCTGCCTACATTGTACTGACGCATGGGAGCCTTTGGTCGTATTCGTGGTCCATTGCTAGCAGCACATACAGCGCACTTTCTGCACCAGTCCTGAACATCATCGCGACAACTAACCCAGTAGAACCGTTGCCTCACTTACTGCAAGGTCTTCTTCACCCCCAGATGTCCTCCGGCGACCCCGTCATGTATTTCCCGAAGCACTTCCTGTCTTCGAATCCTCGGTACCACTATTTGGCGTCGGTCTTCACCACCATTTTCGGACTCCAAAACACGCTTCAGTACCCCATTGTCCAGAGTGAAAGAATTCCATTGGGACCAGTAGGATTCAACAGCTGGCGAGTAACCTGCAATTTCCTGCCATGATGGTCTTCGATTGCACTTCTTCCAGCTGATGAGTAAACCAAGTTCTGGATCTTTCTCTTGGTCGTTCTGAATATTGCTGTCATTCCAGTTGTCATCTAAGGCCTTGGTTCTACAAAGTGTTGCTTCTTTCTCCTCTGCTCGTCGGCAATGGGAGCAGTCATCTAGGCATGGTCTCCTCGATAAGGCGTCTGCATTCTTATGGCTAGTTCCGGCTCGATGTTCGATCTCGAAATCAAACTCTTGGAGTCACTCGATCCATCTTGCCACTTGACCCTCAGGATTTTTGAATTGCAAGAGCCATTTGAGAACTGCATGGTCAGTTCTTAACAAGAATCTCCTCCCATAAACATACTTGTAGAAGTGTTTCACTCCCTCAACGACGGCTAAAAGCTCCCGCCTGGTCACGCAGTAAATGCGTTCTGGTTTGCTGAGTGTCTTGCTAAAATAACCAATCACTCTCTCCTGTCCCTCCTGCATCTGGGAAAGAACAGCTCCTAGTCCTATGTTGCTAGCGTCCGTGTCCAGAATGAATTTTCCGTTGGGTAGGGGGTAGCTCAGAACAGGTGCGTTGATCAAAGCTCCTTTCAGCTTCTTGAACGAGTCTTGGCATTCCTCAGACCACTGGAACTTTGTTTGACCTTCCGTGAGCGTGGTCAGTGGTTTAGCGATGTTGGCGAACCCCAGCACATATCTACGATAATATGTGCACAAACCAAGGAAACTTCGGAGCTGGTGAAGGTCTTTTGGTGTGGGCCATTCCTCAACAGCTTTGATCTTCTGGCCATCCGCTGCTACTCCTTTTCCAGAAACAACGTGACCGAGGTATCGTACTTCTTTTTGAAACAGATGACATTTCTTAGGGCTCAGTTTCAGTCCAGAGTTTCTTAGTCTCTGGAAGACCTCCTCCAGGTTTTTCACGTGGTCCTCGAATGATCTGCCGACCACGATTATATCGTCGAGATATACCAGACATGTCCTCCAAGAAAGTCCTTTCAACACCGTCTCCATCAATCTTTCGAATGTGGCCGGGGCGTTACACAGTCCGAACGGCATAACGGTGAACTGCCACAATCCTGACCCAATGGTGAAAGCTGTCTTCTCTCGATCCTCTTTAGCCAGTTCTACCTGCCAATGTCCACTCTTCAGATCAAGGGTCGAGAATATCGTGGAACCAGCCAACGTGTCCAGAGTGTCATCTATTCTCGGGAGAGGGTAACTGTCTTTCTTCGTGACGTTGTTCAACTGTCGGTAGTCCACGCAAAATCGTGTCGATCCGTCTTACTTCTTCACCAGCACGACTGGAGAGGACCAGGGACTGTCGGATGGTTCGATGACTCCTTCTTTCCCCATATCACTGACGATTTTGTCAGCCTCTTCCTTCTTGGCAAGAGAAAGTCTCCTAGCTGCCTGTCGAATCGGTCTTGGGTCTCCAATATCTATTTTATGCTGTACCACATTAGATCGACCTCCTTTCCCTCGTCCGGTATCGAAAATGTCTTGGTATTTCTTGACCAAGTTTCTCAGTTTGGGCTGTTGATCGGATTCTAGGCCTTTGGAAGAGAGGGCAACAAACTTTTCCAATTCCGTTGGTAGATTATTGTCCTGGCTAATCGTACCTTGTACACTCTGTATCACAGAAGAAACTGACGAGCAATGTCCTAAAACTGTCCCTTTTTTTAAGGTCACTGGGAAATAATTAACATTCATGACCCTCACCGGCACCAATTTGTCAGCACGCAGCAAGGTCTTCCCTAGAGCAATCCCTCGTCCAATTTCCTCATCATGAAGTTTGGGCTCGAACATGACCACGTCTCCATTACTTGTATTGCTGTCCAGACGTGCCTCCACAATGTTTTCGGCCCTCTCAGGTACTCTTCATCTTCTGCCAATACGACACGGATCTTCTCCTCACTTCTGCCATGAAGAACCAGCTCCTCTCCGTTGACACGTAAGATGCCATCCTTGAAATTCAACTCAAACCCTCTTGAGTTCATGATGTCCATTCCAATGATCGCATCGTCTTCAATGTCCGCTACTAGTGCCTGGTGTTTCACTTTAGTGCAACCCAAAACCAGTTCAACCGGCAGCTCACCATATACAGAAGCTGGCTCCCCTGTTGCTGTGCGTAACTTCCAAGTCGTCGGTTGGGTTCGTGCCGGTGTTCTGGCAAAGGAAGGTCCCAGAATTGTCCTTGTTGCACCTGTATCCAGTAACATGGTGCAGGGCTCGTTATTGATGAGACCGTCTACGAAGACACCCTTATTCTGGGGTTGGAGGAAAGCGACATATGCGTTGTTGACTAGGGCTCGCTGGATACAGGTCGAAGATTGCCCCTCCTCATCGACCCTTTTTAGTTTTCCTGCGTCTGTGTCGATTCCTTGAACGTCGGGCATTTGCTACGCACATGTCCGATTTTTCCACAGTTCCAACATTTTATCTGTCTTTTTCCAGGTAGCACTTACTTCATTACTTTCCTTATGGCAGCTTCCAGGTCAGCAGGCTCCCGTGAATCTTCCTCAATCATACGGACTTTGCCTTGACCTCTACAGGACTGCCTCGGGCGCGTGCCAGTGCGTCAACGAGATGTGATGGTCGGGCTAGTGTCAACGCTTGTCGAGTTTCTTGGTCACGAAGTCCATCCAAGAATGCTTGAACCGCCAATTGCTCAATTACGTTCTCCGGTGTGGCCGGATATGCAAGACGCACCAGGCGTGCAATATCAGCTTCGAATTCTTGTAAAGACTCGCCTGATTTCTGGTAACGGTTTTTCAGCTGTGAGTGGTAAAAAGGGTTCAAAATGAGCCTGGCCAAACCGTAGTTCCAAATGTTTGATCAGCTGATCATAGTCCTCTTGTTCTTGGGCGGTTAGAGTCTGCAAAATATCCGTCGCTTCTCCCCGCAATGCCAGTGTAAGTGCTACCGCTCTATCCTCTGCATTCCATTCATTCGCTTTGGCCGCAGCTTCAAATTGACGTCGGTAATTTGCCCATGGAGTTTTTCCATCGAACTGGGGCGGCTTCATGGAAAGCTTCTCGATTCCAAAATCAACCTTGAAATTCTGCATCCCCTTCTTCAGGTCCAGCATTGAATTATCGTTGACCATTTCCGTGGTTTGCGCAACATTAGCTCGTTTTTCCAGCTTACTGATGGTTTTCTTCATTTTGCTCATTTCTTCCTCAAATCTATCTATGTCTGTGTTGATTTGCTCCTTAATGTTGTCCATCTCTATGTTAATTTGCTCCCTAATGTTATCCATCTCTGTCTCTATTCTTTCTTCTAGAACACCACATAACTTATCTTCCAAATTTCTAGAATTTTCTTGGAGCTTCTCCTCCAGATTTCTAGAATTTTCTAGAAACTTTTCTTCCAGAGTTTCCTGCAGGTCTTCTTTCAAGGTTTTGGTAGTCTCTTGTAACTTCTCTTCCAGATTTTTAGAATTTTCTTCAAGAGTTCTTGAATTTTCTTCCAGAGTTTTCAAAGATTTGGTAGTCTCTTGAAACTTTTCTTCCAGATCTTTTTTCAAACTTCTAGAATTTTCTTCCAGCGTTCTTGAATTTTTTTCGAGTTTATTCATTATCAACACCGGGAACCTCAAATAAAAATGTTTCAGGGTACTCACCTTCTTGTTTAAGTCCTTGTGCAAGCCTTTCTTGAAGAACTACCTTTTTACCCGTTGTTTCCGGTTCCCTTTCCTCCAGTTCCTGTTTCAACTCCGCGACTTTCAAGTCCACAAGTCGCACTTTTCTCATCATTTTGTCTTCAAACGAGAAACCAACCTGTTTTACGTTAAAATTTTTGTCAGTTTATTTTCCGCGAACCAGCAATTCACTACGCGAGAACTTATTTATTTAAAAATCCCACTTCTGACACAACTGTAATGAATATTGTGCAAGTTCTTTTTGTTTAATTTATTTACAGTTCACTAATTACACTAATACTAATTTATTTCAACACTCATTTATTTCCACTCGCGCTATAAGTCCAATACTATTGTTCACCCTCGCTCAGGCCGACGTCGTTTTATTTAGTGGGAGGGAACAGTCCAGAAGGCTGTCGAAGCGTCTCGTCGTTTCTCGAAGCTCTGGAGCCGCGACAGGTCCGGCTTAAGTTCGTTACAATATTTTATAGAAACAATTTTTGGAATTTTGACTTATTTTGATGAGTTTTAGCACCTGTCAAAAAAAGCCTCTGTAATGATGTTTAATTTCTTCGCCTGAAGCGTATGTAAGGAGCGCCGCAACCGAGGATATGCCGAGTTTTTCCTGCGATCTAGCCATAATTAAGTAAAGCCTTGTCCGCGCCAAGGGTTGAAAAACATGTATTTCTAACAATGTTAATTACAAAGTTTGTGGATTTCTTTTGAAATGTTGGTAAAATTTTTTTCAAACTTGTGTAGTGTAACTCTGTTTGTATCAAATGTTAGAAAAAAATAAGAAATGTTACTGAAAATACACTTGGGAGCAATGAAATCGGCCCACCTTAAATTTGACACAATTTCAAACATGGATATCTGAGATATCTCGCGAGCCGCTAGTCGGATATTGCTGTCTTTTTCTTTAAATTTTAACCTTCAATAATAATGTTATCCTAAGAGATTGTTGTCTACATTTTAATTTCAGTATATACGAGGTGCAAGATTGATAAGAAGATTTTTCCTTCAACTTTGACACACCCTGTGGATACAAGGAGCCGCAGCAACGAATGGCGAAAGGAGTCAAACTGAAGTCCCATCTTTTTTGGTTATTTTGTTTTTTTAATCGTGTGTTTATCTCTATTGTTTCTGCCTGGAGGGAAACTTTCGAACAAACTTACAAAAAGTATACATTCTTCGAGAATTGTCAGAGACTGCATTGCAGCAGTCCATTTTCTAATTATGGTGTGGCCACCGTGAAGTCCTGACCTAGACCCCATTGAGAATTTGTGGAATGAACTATAACGAAGAGTGCTACGAGCCTTTCCCAGCGTTGATCCGTTGATCCTGGAGCTTTGTGTTGCAGTAGAGAAAGAGTGGCGAAACATCCCACAAGAAACAATAGTGAATTTAATTAGAAGTATGCCTAATCGTATGCGGGATGTTATTAGGGCGAGGAGAGGTCATACCCACTATTTAAATGATTTAGTTTTTTAGGAAAAACCTGTTGTTTTCAAGGTTTTTTCACTGGGCTTCCAAGGTATCAGCTCAGTTTCGAAACACTGTAATTTCCGTAATAATAAAGATAAATACATTATTGAAAGAACAAAACGACCAGAAGAGATGGTACTTCAGTCTGATTCCATTTGGCATACGTTGCTGCTGTTTCTTTTTTCCACAGGGTGTGTCAAAACTGAGGAATAAATCTTCTTTTCAATCTTGCACCCCGTTTATGCTGAAATTCAATTGCAAACAAAAGTATCTTAACACAACATCATCATCGACTCTCGTCCTACAATTTAAAAAAAATTATCGAAATCCGACAGGCGGATTCCGAGAAATACTTATTTGAAAGTGTCGCATTTTAGGTGAGCCGATTTCATTGCACCCAAGTGTATATATCTGAAGGTGCGTACAGACATGCTCCGAATACGTACCGAACCGTGTCGCGTACCCAAGTGTGGACAAAGGGTTGCAACTTGCAACCGCGTATCGCACATCTACGCGATCACGTAGAGGTGCGATGAATTTGATTCGCTCTCGCGAACTTTTGTTGATCGCGTCGGTGTACGCGACACGCTTCGGTACGATATTCGGAGCATGTCTGTATGCACCTTTACGATGTTATCAACAAGATTTTGTTTCCCATCACTTGTCGGTAAAGGTCAAAGAAATGTGTATAACTTCCGTTGCATCGAATCTAATCACGATCATACTTAAGGTCTTCCAGTAAATCACTACCGCTCTATCTCTTCCTACTTATCAAAAATGGCCGTACGCACATATTTTTCCTCTTCCTTTCATTTGTTGCACAAATTACTATACAAGCTGCTGCCGCAATAATAATATTGTCGTCCATTTCTGCTATACTTGTACCCTACCTACGCTTTTTCAACTGTCGAAATCGGTCTGGAAGTAAAGTATACAAGAATGACTTTGTTTTTGCTAAAATTAAAAACAATGAATATATGAGTTTAGATATCCTTTTTGAACTGGCCAAAGAGCACCTAAATTTCAATCGATTGGATTGGATAAAAATACAAATAATTACGAAAAGCACTGCCGTGAAGGCAGGAGCTTTTGAGCGCTCGTACATGCACCTTGTAGGTACATTCGCATTTTCCAGTTTTGGAAACCAATTGAGGAAATTTTCGACAGCTGTCAAACAAATTTTCAAACTAAGGCGAAAATCCTGACTTCAAGTCAGTGCTTCAGGTGACCAATTTTTTTTTCGATAATTCGCTAGAATTGTCTATGGTATCTATGGTCTTGGTAATGCTATCTGGACAAAATTTCCCAAGTAATTTGAATATATTAATCTTCACCTATGTGCGAAATTTCATTCCAATCCAATTATGAGTTTCGAAATTATCAGAAAAAAAATAGTTTTGAACAGCTATATTTACGGAACCCCTAGTCTTATTTTGCTCATTGATATACGTGACCGCGAAATTCGCGATCCTAACCTATCCTGAAAATTTCAAGTCCCTAGGCCTTTCCGTTCGAAAGTTATGATTTTTTATGATTTCTATGGTTCTGATCATGCGATCTGGAAAAAATGTAGCTCGAAAATATCATTCTCAATTTGAATACAAAATTTCTTCACGATCGAATCCATAGTTTTGAAATTATCAAGAAAGACAAATTTCGAACGGCCATATTTACGGAACCCCTGGTCTAATTTTGCTTATTGATGAACGTAACCGCGAAATTCGCGATCCGAACCTATCCTGAAAATTTCAAGTCCCTAGGCCTTTCCGTTCGAAAGTTATGATTTTCTATGGTTTCTATGGTCCTGATCATGCGATCTGGAAAAAATATAGCTCGAATATATCATTCTTAATTTACATACAAAATTTCGTCACGATCAAATCCATAGTTTTGAAATTATGAAGAAAACTGAATTTGAAACGGCCATATTTACGGAACCCCTAGTCTAATTTTGCTCATTGATGAACGTGACCATGACATTCGGGATCCACAACTATCCTGAAAATTTCAAGTCCCTAGGCCTTTCCATTACAAAGTTATAATTTTCTATGGTTTCTATGGTTTCTATAGTTCTAGTCATGCTAGCTGGACAAAATTTTGCATGTAGTTTGAGCACGCAATTCTCCATCTGCGTGCAAAATAAGACCTCGATCGAATTAGTAGTTTCGAATTAATCAGAAAAACAAAATTTCGGGCGGCCATATTTACGGAACCGCTCGGCGAATTTTGCCCAATAACGAACTTAACCGCGGCATTCGATATTCGAACTGAAAATTTCAAGTTTCTAGGACATTTCGTTCGAGAGTTATCGTGTATACGGCCGGGCGGACGGACAGACTCGTATTTTCCGACGGATTCGTCATCAGTGAGTCGAACTTAGTCGATTGAGACCATTTTCGGCTCAAAATTCGAAAAATACAGACATCGTGACAAAATGATATAGCCCTCGTGTAAGTAGTACGAGCGCTCAAAAAGTTGATCGAAGCAAAATTCTTATTGATAAACAAAAAAATATAATAAAAAGTGTACGATTTTGTTGTAAATACTGGAAATACATAGAACAAAACGTGAAATTCATTTATCTAGATGAAACTTGGATATTTGAAAACGGTATTCAAATTCGTCAGTGGGCACTAGAAAGCAGGGTTCGACCGATATATATCGCCGATATTTATCATGATATATATCTCGATATTTATAAGCAGTGATATATATCAAGGATATTTATAAATTTACTGAAATGCGCGAAGCTGCGTAAAAATTTAATAATCAATCGCGATTTAAGATGCGCGTTTATGTCCACGTCATTTTGTGACAAACTACTAACAGCAATTGCCTCAACGGAATTCTTGATAAGGTATTTTTCAACATTCGGCTTGGAAAATCAAAATTAAGAAATCGATCAGAACTAGACAAAACAGCCAAACTAATTTTTTTTGTTCAAATATTTCTCACTGCAATAGTAGCAATTTGGAATAGATATGGGATGAGGCCACTGCGTCTGCACAAGAAATTCCTATGATTCGGATGACGAACTCAATAAATTTATTAACTAATCAACTTCTTTCATTTCTGTTATTTTCTTTGTTTTTGAGAACCTTGTTTAGTTTTTTCAATAAATTTGGTGAATTAACTTTTTAATGCATTTGATTTATTGATTTTATTCGGAACGAAACTTTAAAAATTGTTTATAAAAATAAATATCAGAAAGTTGATATGTATCATATATCGGATATATATCCGATATTTTGATATTTATATAAATATCATGATATTTTCGAACCCTGCTAGAAAGTAATCCAGAAGGTATGCCGAGTATATTGAAGGGTTAAGGCAGAAGGTACACTATTTTGAATGCTGGAACAATTGATGGATTTTTACCTGGATGTGATCTGATTCTTGACAGTGGTATTGATGATAAGAATTACCATAAAACTATGAATGGTGAATTACTTCATAAATGGGTTATTAAAACCTTCCCTGCAAAAGGATGCCCATCAAAAGGATTATATGAGCTTATTCAATAAACACATCCAAATCACTACACTAATAAGGGGAAACAAAGTTTTCAATGAGATTTTTATCTTTGCTCTTGTATCATTAGTATAGATTTTAAGTTTATTCCTTATACTTATACTGTATGGTACCCTATTCACATTCCCTCTGCTAATACTGACATTGAACACATGCTATATTCTTCACAATTCAAAAGTATACTGAATAATTCAAAAATTGCTCATCAATTATAATATTTTCAATAATTCATGGACAGTTTTGATAAATGAAAATTGACTTTTTTGAAGTATTCAACACCGAGCACTGAATAATTCACAAATTGGTTCATATATTGATAGTAACAGTACAAATTTCATGTCAAAATACTTCATGTACTACATAGATTCTTAATTTTTGTTTCTCCCTTATTTCTTAATATATATAACATTTTCAATCCATTCACTTGGCCCCGTGCTCGCGAAGTATCAAAAAAATTTTTCTGTTTTTTGCACCACTTCAGCTACCTGCTAGTATTCCATTTATTATCCTTCTTGAATCCTGACATAAATGGTACTCTTATATGGTTAGAATTTTGCAAGATTTCCAATACCAATAAAGATTGCTGGTCTCGAGTGAAAATAAATATTTATTTTAATGATCTTCAATTTTCCATGGTTGACTTTCATATGAACGATATCTCAACTCAACGACTTGCTAGGAAGTTCAGATAATTCCATATGAAAGCATTCCACGATATTTTTGCCCTTTCAAACCTGTATTCCCATGTTTAGACTGCAGTCGGAATATTCCAGCTTCCAGCTTAATTATTCGATAATTGTGTACATAAGTATACATAAGTATATATATATATATAAGTGTGTAGAACCTAATGGCCATTATGTTGAAAATCTGATCAGAACATTTGCTTCATTGATTCAAATTCTAGAATGTATTTTGCGTTTTTTCAAAATAAATGAATTCAGAACTACTAACTAAAATTCTAAAATGGTCACAACCCCCTGGATCAGGATCTATTTTTCAATCTTATCCAATTCTCAGATCAGTAGATCAAATTGCAGGGTCTAGTACATTTTCACAATAGCCTGGTGGGGTAATATGAGTAACATAATTATTATTCATTCATGTAAGTTAGAACAAGGTATAGGTCATTGGAAATCACTTTCTGAACATTAGAAACATTCCAATGGTTTACTCCAGAACCCCATAATTATGTGTAGTACCTTGTCAACTACAAGATATCTTGTTGGTTGTTTACCTACACAGGACGCCTATTACAAAATATCTTGTTCCTTTATTATTTGCCATGCTTGTGCGGCTATGAGGGAACTCTTAGCATAACATATCAAATTGGTTCTTTATACCCAAATCGTCAAGAATTTCATAGCAGTCAGCGTGTTGGGATCTATCGCAAGTGCTTCCCAAATTGATAATTTCACAGCCGAAGAATAATAGAGAAGAGAAAAAAATTTAGACTAGATGTAGGTAGTGATTCCTCAACCTCTTGTCTAACAAATAAAAAATTCACAAATATTAAACACAGTTAGCAATGTTTCTGTAAGTAAGGATACATTAGGATGTTATCCTTCTATTCTCTATTTTGAATCACATAAATTGGCATGAGCAATGTTCAATTTCAACAAACCTAACATCCAACTTGAGGAGAAAAATATATAAAATAGAAACAAATGACAAACAATAGCTAAATTCTCGATGCAACCTTAAGAAAGTAACAGTTTTTGTCACACCTAAGAATCAACAAATGAGTCCCAAATATAATTGATCAATTGTTTCTATAGGATCATTACACATAAGACTTGCTGTTAGTCCTATTAGAATTCAACCTACCTTGCCATTGTACAAGTACATCCCAATATCCATGAAAGTTCAGTATGTGTAAATACTGAGGACTGTTGGAATAGAAGAACTTTATCAACACTTATTCCACAGGCGATTAACGAAGCAGCAATGCTCAAAATGTTCTGAGATAAACATTTAGGGTCCTAGATGAATATTATCAATCATTAAGATCATACAAAATAAATAATCATGTATATTCACCTGAGGTAAAGTTATTGAATGTAAATCTGCTATTTCTAGTATCACTTCCTGATCTGCATCTTGTAATTTTTTCCATGGCAGTATGGCACCTACATAGTTTCCCAGATGGACACTGCCCGTTGGTTGAATACCTGAGAATATTCTTCGAGTCCTACGAAGATTTTCTTGTGACTTGGGAGCCAAAGTCTAAATGAATTGCGATGAAAATTTCCCTCTCATATAAATTTAGGGGTACTTACGGATAATTTTCTTGAATTGAAAGAAGTAGCAAATGCTACTGATCTATCAAAAGAAGAAATACTTTTCGAAAATATTCTCATAAGATTTATTCTCCTACAACTCATTATTGGTCACTTCGTTCATTAAGAGTATTATTGAGGTAGAATGAACAATAAATAATATTTTATTTCAAATATGAGGGTTTTACGGAAAAACTGATAGGTTAACCTTTTGAGTACTGAACTGAATAATATTTTATATTCTATGGGTTAACCTACACAACCCGATCATTGATACTATAACTATAACCATAGACTAATAATAATTTTATTAAATGATAGAGAGGAATCCTATGCCTATAACAAGAGTTGTCTAATCTTTGATATATAGCGTTCGGAACATTGATAAGGGAATGGAAACTAACAGCTGATTTCGTTCAATGCAACCACAAATTTTCCTAATTTTAGTACTATCAATTTTTGAGCGCTTATTCTACTCCCACGAGGGCTATATCATTTCGTCACGATGTCTGTATTACTGTATTTTTCGAATTTTGAGTCGAAAATGGTCCCAATCGACAAGGTTCGACACCATAGACTAATAATAATAAACTATCAGTTTATTATTATTATATTATATTAGTTTCAAGTCTGTCCGTCCGGCCGTCCGTAAGCACGATTACACTCGAATGAAAGAACCTAGAGACTTGAAATTTTTAGTGTAGGTTCAGTTCCCAAATATCGCGGTTGAGTTCGTTTATGGGCAGAATTCCACCAGGGGTTCCGAAAATATGGCCGTTCAAATTTTTTTTCTTCTGATTACTTCGAAACCAGAGATTCGATCGAGATGAAATTTTGCACTCGAATGGAGAACGACGAGCTCAAGCTACACGACCGCCACCTTCGAAATCCCCAGCTATCCTGAAAATGTCAAATCCCTAGGCCTTTCTGTTCGGAAGTTATAATTTTCTATGGTTTCTATGGTTCTGGTAATGCTATCTGTTCAAAACTGAACATGTAGCTTGAACACGTCATTCTCCATCTGAGAGAAAAATTTCATCTCGAGCAAATCAGTAGTTTCAAAGTAATCAGGAGAACAAAATTTCGAACGGCCATATTTACGGAACCCCTTGTAGAATTCTGCCCAATAACGAACTCAACCGCGGCATTTGAGATTCGATCCTATCCTGAAAATTTCAAGTTTCTAGGTTCGTTCAAGAGTTATCGTGCTTACGGTCGGGCGGACAGACAGACTTGAATTTTTCGACGGATTCGACATCAGTGAGTCGAATCTTGTCGATTAAGACCATTTTCGACTCAAAATTCGAAAAATACAGACATCTACATCTTGTCGAAATGATATAGCCCTCGTGTAAGTAGAACGAGCGCTCAAAAACAGGAAATAAGAAAATATGGCGACCATGCCGTTTTTCTCTCTCGCGTATTGACTATCAGCGCCTCTGACAGGTGTTTACCGAAATTATTTTGTTGTCAAACGATATTCCACTAAGTTGACATGGGGGAGCCAGACACCCTCGGAACCCCCCTGACTACGGCCTTGGCTTTATTCCACTATCCTCTACTAGAGAAGCACTCTGGAAGAATCTTCCAGGAATGGATCACTCCAAAAAGTTCCTTTGGAACTTTAAAAGTGCAAGATCCAGAAAGAATTTGGATCTCAGTAAGAATGAGTTACGCCTCCTCACTGGCTTCCTCACAGGACATTAGTGGCTTTCCAGCCACCGTCTGGGGCGCCTCAGGAGTGCTCCAAACCAAAGTTTGACATAAGTTTGACCAATCCAGTGCCGGAGTGTCAAGCCCTCGCCCCTCCCATTGGTGCACCACCCCCGAATTTTCGGGGCTTCAAGCGTAACACGCACCTGGCTGGAAAGCAGTTATTGTCGCCTTAGAAAGCGTATGATGAGAATGAACTTGACAGAAACTGACGAGTGTTGATTCTGTGGGGAACAGGAGGAACCTCCTGTTCACCTGGTTACAGAATGCCTCGCCATTGCAAACCAGCGCAAAGAATGTCTTGGACAAGAGGATTACAGGAGGAATGAGGATTTAACCTCGTTGAAACCCTCTCAGATATTGGCGTTCATTGGAGCTCTGGAGCTGGAGGGCGAGCTGTAGGTAGCACATTTGCGAAATGATCCAGATCCCATAACCAGAACCATAGAAAATTGTAACTTTTGAACGGAAACGGCTAGGGACTTGAAATTTTCATGATAGGTGTGGATCTCGAATGTCGTGATCGCGTTTATCTATGAGCAAAATTATACTAGGGGTTCCGTAAATATGGTCGTTTGAAATTTAGTTTTCTTGATAATTTCGAAACTACAGATTCGATCGTGACGAAATTCTGTATACTTATGGAGAATGATATATTCAAGCTACATTTCTCCAGATCACATGACCAGAACCATAGAAAATCATAACTCTCGAACGGAAAGGCCTAGGGACTTGAAATTTTCAGGATAGGTGTGGATCTGAAATGTCGCGTTCACGTTTATCAATGAGCAGAATTATACTAGGGGTTCCGTAAATACGGTCGTTCGAAATTTTGATTTCTCGATGATTTCGAAACTACGGATTCGATCGAGATGATATTTTGTATTTCAATCGAGAATGATATATTAAAGCAATATTTTGTCCAGATCGCATGACCAGAACCATAGAAAATTGTAACTTTTGAACGGAAAGGCCTAGGAACTTGAAATTTTCAGGGTGGGTTTGGATGGCAAATATCGCGGTCCCGTTCATCAATGAGCAAAATTATACTAGGGGTTCCATAAATATGACCCTTCAAAATATTTTTTTTCTGATAGTTTCGAAACTACTGATTGGATTGGAATGAAATTTTGCACATAGCTGAGGAATAATATATTTGCATTTGGTCCAGATCGCATCACCAAGACCATAGATACCGTAGAAAATTCTAGTGAATTATCGAAAAAAAATTGGTCAGCTGAAGCACCGACATGAAGTCTGGAGTTTCGCCTAAGTTTCAGAATTTTTTTGACAGCTGTCGAAAATTCCTTCAATTGGTTTTATAAAACTGGAATAATGCGAATCTACCTACAAGGTGGATGTACGAGCGCTCAAAAGCCCCTGACTTCACGGCAATGCTTTTCTAATTTTTACTTTAAAACTTTGTACAAATCTTTGAACTATTGAAAAGTATTAACAATTTGAGATTGAGTGCACTGCAGCCTCCACTCATTTTGAGAGTGAGCTTCTTCCATTCACAGTTGTTCGGTGATGTTGTTCCACGAAGATTTTCTTCCAGAATGTAAGAGACTTCTCCAGGTAGATTTTCTTCCAGAATGTGAGGGACTTCTTCAGGTGAAACACTCCTGGTCGATAACTCCAGTACGATATAGGTAAAGAAGCACTCGTCATATATCCGTATCTCAGAGCAAAAGGGTATTAAGTCACAAAATGTGAGATTTACAGGAGATCGTAAAAAACTCGCATTTTTCGTTTTATTCGCGTTATGACCCTATTGCGCTGAGGTACGGATATATGGCGAGTGCTTCTCTAATTTCGATTCGGAAAGTTTAGAATTAATATTAACTGATGCAATGCCATAGTAATATTGCGGACAAAGAGAAAAACCACTGAACACATCAAATTGTGTCGCAAATCTTGACACTTGCAGTAAGATTTTTCTCATAAGTATCATTAGCAGCAGGATTCACGATATATGTGAGAATAAAAAAAAAATTACGAAAAGCACTGCCGTGAAGTCAGGATTTTGAGCGCCCGTACATCCACCTTGTAGGTAGATTCGCATTTTCCAGTTTTAGAAATCTAATAAAGGAATTTTCGACAGCTGTCAAAAAAATTCTCAAACGTAGACGAAACTCCAGATTTTGTCTGTGCTTCAGCTGACCAATTTTTTCCCGATAATTCGCTAGAATTTTCTACGGTATCTATGGTCTTGGTGATGCGATCTGGATTTTCTACGTAGATTCAATGCATTATTCTTCATCTATTTGCAAAATTTCATTCTAATCCAATAAGTAGTTTCGAAATTATCAGGAAAAAATTTTGAAAGGCCATATTTACGGAACCCCTAATCTTATTTTGCTCATCGATGAACGTGATCGCGAAATTCGTGATCCGAACCTGTCCGCTAGGTCTTTCCGTTCGAAAGTTATGATTTTCTATGGTTCTGGTTATGCGATCCGGAGAAAATGTAGCTTGAATATATCATTTTCCATTAAAATACAAAATTTCGTCACTATCAAATCCATAGTTTTGAAATTATCAAGAAAACCAAATTTGAAAGGACTATATTTACTTGATTTTGCTCATTTATGAACGTGACCACGACATTTGAGATCAACACCTATCCTGAAAATTTCAAGTCCCTAGGCCTTTCCATTACAAAGTTATAATTTTCTATGTTTTATATGGTTCTGGTGATGCGATCTGGGCAAAATTTCGCATGCATCTTGAACATGTCATTCTCCATCCAAGTGCAAAACTTCAACTCAATCGAATATGTAGTTTCGAAGTAATCAGGAGAACAACATTTCGAACGGTCATTTATGGAACCCCTGGTCGAATTTTGCCCAATATGCGATCTGGACAAAATATTGCTTTATTATATCATTCTCGATTGAAATACAAAATTTCATCTCGATCGAATCCGTAGTTTCGAAATTATCGAGAAATCAAAATTTCGAACGACCGTATTTACGGAACCCCTAGTATAATTCTGCTCATTGATAAACGTGAACGCGACATTTCAGGTCCACACCTATCCTGAAAATTTCAAGTTTCTAGGACGTTCCGTTCGAGACTTATCTTGTATACGGACGGACGGATAGACTCGAATTTTTCGACGGATTCGTCGTCGTCGATTGAGACCATTTTCGGCTCAAAATTCGAAAAATACAGACATCGTGACGAAATGATATAGCCCTCGTGTAAGTAGTACGAGCGCTCAAGTAAAATTGATTTGATATTTTCAATAGTGAAAAAATGTAGAAGCTTTTTCAATAAATTCAGGAAATATGTTCATAGTTTTTCGCTATAATATAGAATGAGTCATAACACCACTATTTTGGTCTCATAACTCAAACAACTTCAAAGTTTCTTAGGAGTCTCGCCTAGGAGAGCCGGAATAAAAACATTAAACATCTAATTATTTAATAGAGATTATTACGTTGTTCACCAGAAGAAAACAGTCATGTAATGTGGCCATTTATAGTTGAAATATATTTTAGACAATTGCAGTTTGTACAAGTTGAATCAGTATATATAGTTTTACATTAAATATTTTTTCAATGCTTCTGGAGAAATTAACTTGATAATTTTTTTTTCAATCTGACTGACGAAAAAGCAATTTTTATAAAGTTTCTCAGGAAATTCATCTTCTATATTTTTTACATATATAATATTCGCATGCTTACATAAAGTTTCATTCACCTTCAGAACATTGAAGTTGAGATGGTTCAAAATTATCAAAGGTTTCCTTCTATCATCTTTAGAAGCAATAAGAAGATCAAGTAAATTTGAATCAAGTTTCTGTTTCAATAAATAATTTGTCGCCTTTTTTTCAACAATTTCATTTCGTTCTAAAACAATTTTACATCTTTTAGTTGGTGGTAATATATAAGATGGATATTCCACGGATTTTCTTTTCTTTCGAATTTCATTACTGAGAGAGTAATAAAACACTTTGCCCAATCTTCCCTCCTTATCTAACAATTCAATTTTTTTAGTATAATAAAGATCATTCTCTGAAGAACTGTGTTCTATCTCTTCATATTTGTTCAAGCTATTGGACAATTGAAAAAAATATTTGTAACATGATTCTGAAATATTTTTTTCTCTCTCATTGAATCCCTTAAATATGGGCTCCAAGTAATCCCAAGCAGAATTTTTAATGAAGAAGTTCCTACAGCAATCAGAATTTTTCTGTTGTGAACCAATAATCTGTCTATTTCTATATATCAAATCTGAATCGACAACTCTTGAGTTTAGATTTGAACTGTCTGAAGAACTAGTTTTAGAGTGAAGGGGATTTTCTTTTTTCTTTTTTGATACTCTTCTCCGAAGTGCAAAATTATTCACAATAGAATGTTCAGCATTCATTGAATCTCCAGATGATATTGAGGGTGCATTAATGCTATTTGAATGATTTGTTTCATCAATGGAAATAGAAGTTGATTCACTATTTTGAAGTGCATAATTTTTTACAACAGGATGAACAGCATTGATTGAATCTCCAGATGATATCAAGGATGAACTAATATTATTCAAATTATTTGTTTCATCAATGGAAATAGAAGTTGATTCTCCAATGTGGCATTCTGAAGAAATTTTCAATAATTTACTTTTTCTCTTCATCTTATTCGCATTGTTAGAAGATACAAATGAATCTTTGACTTTATTTTCTTCATCCAAATGTGAAAAAGCCACACCTGAGTCTTTAAGTCCAAAATTATTCACCTTTTTTTGCACAAGAGGAATATAAAGAGGATCTTGTTCGTCAGAAACACTGATTTTTTCATTGATATTCCATTGCTTTCCAATTTTGGATCCTTTGACCTTTCGTCTGTCATTACTCAATTCTGGTATATAAACCCTTTGGTTACAGATAATTCTTTCTTCAGCTAAATCCACTGTTTTTTCTTTTTTACTTTTCGATTTGTTACATATATTTGGATGAACATCATTGTGGATATTTTGCTGGGATTGTGTTTTCTCCAAAATCTGTTTAGTGCCAACGTCGGTATTTTTTTTGGCAAAAACATTATGTGCGGTGGAATTCAGAGCAAAATTATTTTTATGTTTATGTATTTTAATTTGAATTCCCAAAGACTTCAAAACAGTTTCAGTCATATGACTTGGGGTGGGTGGTTTTGAGATTACATTTTTGGTGTTGAATGTATGGGTTTTTGCTGGAGTTGATTTATCTTTTTCGATTTTTATAACTTCAGTACCATCAGAATATTCAAATGGTATATGTCTATGTTTATTCAAGGCAATTAGGGGGGGGCATGAAGGCATATCTTCTGAAGAACCAGATTTGAAGATATTTTTTGCAATGAATATTTTTCCAACAGAAGGTTTGCTTGGCAAAGAATCCATCGGAGATGGGCTCACAATTTTATTTACATTTCCAGGTATGTAACTTGAACTAATTTCTTCTTGTGGACTAGTTTGTGCAGAAAGGGTGGATGATGATCTACCAAAATACAGCTGTGATGTACTGGGATGCTGGAGACACTTTTCAAACTCCAGTCGTTTTTCATCTCCATCAAAATCTGGTTCAATAACTAATGCAGATTCTTTATTCATTATGAATTTCGTATTCAGTTCCTAGTTCCTAAAAAAAAACTCAATTCACTATCTCTATCACTATAATAAGCATATTTGGATAATAAAATTTCATTTATATGAATCATGTTAAGACTTTTTGCTGATTTTGTAAAGTGTAGTTTTAGAAACCATTTACTATCCACAACCTGGTGAATAAGATAATTAGAATATTTTGCATGAATAATCATTTGGAAAACCAAGAAAAACTATAACTGAACCTTTAGCATAAATACTAGGTGAAGAAAAAGTTGGTTTGAATTGCTTGAAACAATAACCACCTATAAGCCAAATGAAAATAACTAAGGCGAAGAAAGGGACAAACACTACAAAGATATGAATTGATTAATTTTTAGTTTGTGATTATGAAACTGTGTGTGATTAGTTTTCCTGGTGTAATTGTGAAAGAATCTTTCCACACCTGAATACAAGCAAATGGACATGCAGTTAATTGAGTCATATATGCCAAAAAATAATTCTCCACATCTACCAGATATTTCTGTAAAATATAGATCAGAAACCTACACAATTCATTGTGGACACACCAAAAGAACATGTGTACGAAATAAAGTATACTGCGACTTCCACTTTATCGTATAGTTGGTGCATAAGTCAGTTCATTACATTGGAGCTTGTTTGCATGTTTAAATCCAACTTTTGAAGTATTCCCGTTATCACTTATTACCGATACTATACTGAAAATATCATACTGATTGACAATTTTTTTATAGCTTTGTTAATTAAAGACCTGCAACATATGGATGATTCCTTTGAAGGAAGGGTAGAAGGAAATTGTTGAATAGTTTTACGAGATTTTTCTGCAACCTATTGAAACAGATCAGAAGATGGATCATCTGGTTATTATCTTTTTGCCTGATTGGCCAGTTTGTTGATAGGGCAGTGGCAACAAAATTCTTCACAAATATATGATTATAATTGCCAAGATAACAAAATTCAAGGTACCCAACTCAAACACGTAACTTGACTGACATACCTACGAAATGACATTGATGAGGCATGGGATCCAAGTGATGAAATCAACAATAAAACCCTTTGAACACATTACCTGAACAATATTAAGAATGTTATATTTTGCCTGTAACTGCTCTACCGAGTTGATGCCTGGACATTGACCGACACTTCAAGACAAATAGAAGCATTTGAGATGTAGGCATAAGAAGAATTATGAAAGTAAGCTAGGTAGATAGAATAACGATTGAAGAGTTACTACAACTACTAAATCAACTAAACTACTGAATATTATAAAACACCGTAAACTTCGGATATATTATGAGGCACCCAGGAAAATACGCTCTACCACATCTAATAACCCCAATAAAAATAATGGGGAAACAAAGTGTTCGCAGGAGAACAACATCATGGCTGAAAAATCTCAGAGTGTCATTCGGCAGATTGTCAGCACAATTGGAAATATCAGTTTTAAAACCATATTAAAAATTTTCATTCTGTAAGTTTTTGAAAGAAAAGCCAACACTCGCTTTGTAGATTCATTTCATATCCAACATATCTTGAGGATGGTGATATAATATTGAAATAGTATTATGACAAATCCAGTATGTTCTTTGCAATTTCACTAAAATAGTATATCAATAATTGAAAAAGGGAAGTATTTAGGTTTAGATCATACCTAATATAATATTATATTCGGCCTATTGATATACATAAAGTGAAGAAAAAACTAAAGTAAATTGGTAATTTGGCATACCTAAACATAACCTCAAACTTCATTCGGACTCTTCTGTCATCGACTTGACACAGATAATACTGTCAAATTTCAACGAGAATAAATGCCAAATGGGAGATGGCCCGACCATAGATTATGATTTGAAATCTTGTGTTAATCAAGAACTCTTCTCAATATATAAAGCAATAAAACAAAGTTGGGTTTGTTTCAACTCTTATTACTCGAGAACGGCTAAACCGATGTTCATGGTTTTTGATTTGTTGTATTTGTCTCCGTCCGGAATAGGAGAATAACTATTGAGAACATTGGAAACCTGACGAGAAAATTAAATAAAAAAAAGAAAATTTTCCAATACAAAATGTTCATAGAATTCATAACTGTCAAGAATGTAGAATAATGTCAAATATTCATATGATTGATTTCATTTTGCGCACTGTGTGCTGCTGCAGTTTGATCCAACTTGAGAGATAAGAGTAGCTTCGGCATACAGAACTGTGTCGGCGAAGGCTGTCCAAGTGATTGCTGGCTTCCCACCAATGGACCCAATGGTGGCGGAAAGATGCGTCCTTTATACCATAGGAGGAGCACTACCAGGCAATCGACGTATGGCAAGAAGGATGACACTGAGAAAATGGCAGGAGAGATGGGATGGTGGAGGGCAAAATGCCACTTGGATACGCAGGCTGATCAGGAATTTGGAGCAGTGGATGCAATGTGAGCATAAAACGACCGGGTACTATTTTACTCAATTTCTGAGAGGGCTTGGATCTTATGGTACCTTTACTAAGAGGATAGGACGAGATGATCTGTGTCATGCATGCCACGTTGTAGATGTCCCGAAGCACATGTTCTGTCACTGCCTCAGATGGACGGAGGAAAATAACGCACTGGTGGGAAAGATAAGCCGCTTACCGTCAGTTGAGAATATAATAGAGAAAATGATACAGCATGAAGGATACTGGAAGGAGTTTACGGCTTTGTGACAGGAGACATGAGGAAAAAAGAGAGAGGAGAATCGCTATTCATCGGGTATCATCGAAGTACGGACGCGCAAGTTGTGTTTTTCTTTTAGTCGTCCGGCAACAACATCAAGCCAATCCGACAAATCCCACGAGACGGGTCGTGGTTGAATCTGGCAACAGATTTATTTCACAACCCAAAAAAAATTGAGGTTTGGGTTGGGTTAGGTTTAGGTTAGGGCCACGATAGACTTAGGATAGGGTAAGGTTAGGCTTAAGTTAGGGAGTAGGTTAGGGTTAATAATAATAGTAATTCCACCGTATTGAATATTTCACTACAATTGAATTCAACGTATACCTTAGCCACAGCAACGCGTGACCGGGTCTGCTAGTAGATGTATAAAAACCCTGGTGTTGGCACTGATTAGATTTTGTTTCAGTTTTTTCTGTCGAGCGAAAAATCAATTTTGTGGTATATATTTTGTAACTCTAAAGAGGACGCTTTATTTTTCATGATCTACAGTGATTTAGACCAGGCAATAGAGCAGATAAAGGGTCATTCTGAGACAAAAATCGTAGAAGAAAACCGCGAGTGGGGTGGTCCGTGGATGTTTAGTGATATGTTTTCGACTCGCAAATATAATTACTTTTCTTGTAATTGCGAAGAAAAATATGAACCAATGGAGCGATGCTGATACTTTCAACAGACAAGATAATTTTGAAACTACGGATTTGATCGTGACGAAATTTTGTATTTTAATGGAGAATGATATATTAAAGCTACATTCTGTCCAGATCGGATGACCGGAACCATAGAAACCATAGAATATTCCAAAATGCGAACGGAAAAGCCTAGGGCGATTTGAAATTTTCAGGATAGGTGGGGACCTCGAATGTCGCGGTCACTTTGATCGATGAGCAAAATTAGACTAGGGGTTCCATAAATACTTTTTTCTTGATAATTTCGAAACTACCTTCTGATTGGATTGTAATGAAATTTTGCACATAGTTGAAGAACTATATTATATCATCATTTTGTCCAGATCGCATTTCCAAGACCATAGATACCGTAGAAAATTCTGGCGAATTATCGAAAAAAAATCACTTGAAGCACTGACGTGAAGTCTGGAGTTTCGCCTTAGTTTTGAGAAATTTTTGACAGGTGTCATAATTTTTTTGAATTTGTTTCTAAAACTGCTCATCGATGAACGTGAACGCGAAATTCGCGATCCGAACCTATCCTGAAACTTTCAAGTCCCTAAGCTTTTCCGTTCGAAAGTTATGATTTTCTATGGTTTCTATGGTCCTGATCATGCGATCTGGAAAAAATGTAGCTCGAATATATCATTCTCAATTTAAATACAAAATTTCGTCACGATCGAATCCACAGTTTTGAAATTATCAAGAAAACTGAATTTCAAACGGCCATATTTACGGAACCCCTAGTCTAATTTTGGTCATTGATGAACTGCGACATGCGAGATCCACACCTATCCTGAAAATTTCAAGTTCCTAAGCCTTTCCATTACAAAGTTATAATTTTCTACGGTTTCTATGGTTCTGGTCATGCGATCTGGACAAAATTTCCCACGTAGTTTGAATATATTTTCGAAGTAATCAGGAGAACAAAATTTCGAGCGGCCATTTTTACAGAACCCCTGGGCGAATTTTGCCCAATAACGAACATAACCGCGGCATTCGAGATTCGAACCTACCCTGAAAATTTCGAGTTTCTAGGACATTTCGTTCGAGAGTTATCGTGTATACGGCCGGACGGACAGACTCGAATTTTTTGACGGATTCGTCATCAGTGAGTCGAATATACTCGTTTGAGACCATTTTCGGCTCAAAATTCGAAAAATACAGACATCGTGACAAAATGATATAGCCCTCGTGTAAGTAGTACGAGCGCAATTCAGGAAAATCACAAAAATATGATTCGATCGCTACTCGCTTCTGACAAGTGTGCCATTCAAAGTGAAAATCGAATTCCTCAGATTGAATCATGTATTTCTTTATGGCAATAACGACATTTCTCTGAGTGATGTAAAAAATATAGAATTTGAGGCTTGAAAGATAAACCACGATATTCTAAGTACTGCCATGAAAATATTGGTATTTCGTCAGCCATCCGAGAGGGGTTTTCTGAAGTGAACAAACCTATGAAATTTGATCAAAATCGAACCTCAGATTCCAAAGTTATGGCTATCGAGAGTGCAGGCCGCAATCCATAAATCACCCTGTATCTCCTTAACTAATAGGCTTAGGATACAAAACAAGCAACTTTTCTGAAAGGCCTGAATGTCCTGCATTCATCACTAGGCTATGGCCAACTCATGAAACACCCTGTATAACTAATGAACAAATCAGAAAAAAACTCAAAATCGAGACGATAGAAGAAATGATAAAAAAAACAAGCAGAATTTGAAAAAAAACGATACGGGAACACAAGAATGAAAATCTGAGAAACATTCTGAAGATTCCTGTAAGAAAAACGGACAAGAAGAGAAACCTGATGAAATAAAGGAAGCGAAGGTGAATGAAAACCGAAGAAAGATAAACGAGAAAAAACTGAGGAAAGGAAACGAAAATATCGGAGAAAGAAGAGAAGAGACTCCGTACCAGCCAAATGCAGAAAAAACCGGAAAACTCAAGATGATAGCCGCATGGAAGAAATTCCGGTCCTCGTACAAGACCAAAGATCTAAGCAGCGGTGAGTTACACTTATTTCCTCGTGAAGGATTCTAGGGCAACAGTTGCTGCATCAACCATACTGATGAGACCCACACTCACAACTGTGAGACGAAACACACATCCGTTTCCCCCCCTATCAGGGAGCGCGATTCAAAATAGCGAGAACACCTCACTATATGGTTAATACCTATTGTTCTTGAATTCGGAAGCATTTTTTTTTTTGAGAAATATTATTCCCCCATATTTCATTATTGTCGAAAAAAGTATTTCAATGCATCGTCGTGAATTAGGCGCAAGGTTCGTTTCCCCTTTGAGAGAAAAGACGCGAAAATTTTGGCGAGTATTATTCTATAATTTTCCGCAGCGGTAAACATATTTATTTCGCCTGACTGTCCTGATTCGAATGAAAGAAAATTTACTCTCAAGATGAATGTATGCCACATCAATCTGAAATAAAATACAATCAAAATGTTAATGCATTTTCTTATCGAAGGTAGGTAACCATCTAGAACTCATTAGATAAATTTATTTTTTCCACTACTGACATGGTAAGTAGTCTGTTACGACATGAATTTGTTTGGAGTAAGTACTATTTACTGAGATAGCTTGGGTTACTATTGACAACGGGGAGTAAGTGGAAACTTACTTTCCTGAGGAAGTAAGCAAAAATTGAATCAGAACTTTATATTTTATTAATATTTATGGTACAACTTTCGAACTTATAGTTAACAAAATTAGGTGAAATTTTTTGGGCCCTCTTCTAATTTCCGTTCTCTTCTAGATATGCAAATTCTGTGGACAATACGGACTCACTTTCATTGATAGATGATATATCTGTTGAGTTTCGGGATATTTTTGATACTATCATTATTATTATCATCATTATTATTGAATGAATGACAAAAGCTGAGGCTATGCCTTTCAAGCTAATAAACAAAAAAAAGAAAAGAAAGAAACCGGGGGCGCAAGGCGCCCCCCGCGTTTTGGAGGGGAAGAAACGGGCTTTCCGACGGTACCCAAACAGTTCCCCAACTCGAATTCCAAAAGTACAAAAAACGCGTTTTGAAAAGATCGAAAAACGACGAAAACGCAAAAAGTTATCTTCAAACTATTCTTTAGGCTTTTGATCCGCGGCGTCTCGAGGATAGAATTTTCATCCCAAAGGACGCGAGGTCTCCCAAATAGAGAATACAGCTCGAACCCACCGCCGGTTAACGCGGTGTACATTATTATTGTACAAAATCTTATTGTCCATCTTATTTTTGTTAGAAAGAATGTCTGCGACATGACTTTCTGCAATGGTATCTGATTTCCAGCCCCCGTGTCTCTTTGGTGCAAGGACGTTGAATCCAGTATTGGCTAACAAAGTAGCTGAAGTTCTCCTAAATGAATGCCCAGTGTAAGTCTAGCTACTTGGCAACCCCAGAAAACCTGCAATTTTGCTTGGAATTGCGGAAAATGTGTTTTTTCCAACAGGTTGTCCTGAGCATTTACCATTTCGATACCGCATAAAAAACCGTTGATGGACCCTTCCAAGCATGTCTCTATAATTTCCAGGTATATATTGGAAATAAGTGGCATACACCTCTTTCCTCACTCGCGGTAATCATAAATTTACGAGACAGACCACTTTTTGAATCTGGTATATTGACAATGGCTATGTTCTCCAACTTTTGAACATTCTGTACCATCATGTAACATAGTTCCTTCAGGGCAAGCTATTCCCATTATCATAACTACCTTCATCAATAGAAAATTATTATCGTCAGCTTCCACAAGAAAACTATTTATTTCTTCACGGGTAAAAACATTCGATTTTCTAGGTTTATACCCATGATTTTTTCTCTTCGAAAAAGCTCTGAGTTTTGGGAATTTCGAAATATCCATATTGTCTTCAATGACAATATGACTTCAACATGGAATATTCGCACCACAAACTTGCTGGTGACTTTAATATTTGGCTCTTTTCCATTAAATATGCCAGAATTGTTGTTTCCGATAATGAGGTTGAATTTATTTTCAGGCACCACTCTTTGAAACACTTACATGCTGCTTGGTAACGTTTTTTAGACTTCTCCGGTAAAAGGAATTCATATGCAGCATTTGCTGCTTCTTGAATTTCATCTTCTTTGGAATTCATTTCAGAGAAGGAAATGTAGTTTTGACAAACACTTTGTTTGACAGATGAAAACCTTAGTAATCCAAGTCAAATCGATATTTTATTGTAAGTAAGTGAATAAATTCCAAACTTAATTCATCGAAAGAGAACTTCTGTAGTGAAAAAATTAGAATACACAACTCAGGAGGAGAGTTTCTTGACCAGCCTCTGACTGCATTGCTTGCCCTCGCTATTGCTCGGGCGCAAACGGCCTCGTCTGGTGAGTGTCCCTTGCCTCCCTTATAGTGTAAATAACTATAAAACAATCTTTTTTTAGTTCATTATAGATTCAACGATTCAAAAATGACACCTCAGTCTCAGGTGCATTAGGTATTCTAATGGATTAGGTTCATCTTAAGGAGGAAAGCATCCTCAATCAAATAACACAATTTTTCATCATATATTGATATATAAGCGTTAGGTTTCTGGAAGAAATATAAACTATTCGAACAGTAATTCAAAATCAAAGATGTTCTTATGGACATCCAAGCAAAATTTGATTGCATACTTTCTAGAGCACAGCGCAAGAATTTTTAGGACGGAATGGTGCTAAATATCTCAGAATGTTGAAGCAAATTTCACTAATTTCAATTATTTGAATAATGCAGGGACGTGCACAGGGTAGGGATATATCAACATTAACGTACTTCATATAATTATCGCATAGTTAACAACCGAGTATATTTGAACAAAATTTTCATCATCTCCATGCTTTTATGTTCAGTTAATTACATAAAAAACGAACTGGCGTAAATCAAAAATAGACATTTTTCAGTACGATGTTGGAAGGATTATTTCTGCCCAATGAGATCAAGTATTACAGATTTATTTATTGAGTTGCAAAGAATCATATTGCAACTCAATAACTCAGTAAATAAATCTGTGATACTTGATCGCATTGGGCAGAAATAATCCTTCCAACATCGTTCTGAAAAATGTCTATTTTTGAGTTACGCCAGTTCGTTTTGTTGGCGACGATATTATGTACGCATTTCACTGGCTCACGTCGCTTGAGTGATGCGGCTACCACTCATAGTTTATCTTAAGCCTTCGGCAGACCCACGAACATTGTTCGAAGAATGGGTAAACTGTAAATCGATTGAAAAAAATCTGTATAGATCCAACAACTTAAATTTTCCCTTGAATCCCTTTGCCGTGGGCTCGGAGAAGGACGAAATTTGAAACGCTTCGAATCTCGAACAGTGTCAAAATGCAATATGTTCGTTCTGGAAGAAAGGGGAAAAGCGTTAAAATTCACCGCTGCCGAATCGCAAGCCTATATCCCAGAGTAAATTGAAAGGCGCTTCAAGAGGTATCGGCAGATATTTCCATCCTTAGATCGAACAGTGTTCGTGGGCCAGCCGCGCTCAATGGAGACGCACCATTACGGAACCGCTGTCGCGTCACCTCACCATTGCGGCATCTGCATCTCAATCAACTGGTAGGTGTTATATAGTCAATTTTGGCGAATGCTTTGTTGTCAAGCTGATTACTGAAAATCAAGTGAATCTCGCTACGACATTTGAGTTTTGAGGAAAAGCGCTGTTGTCAGCTTCGGGCGCCGGAGATCATTGAGATTCTCATGTAAATACCGTTAAGAGAATATCCCTATAAATCTGCATTTTCAAGTTATGAACATCAGAAATTCTTCGAAGATGTAATAAATGCGAATTCAGGTGCAGATTAATAATATTGATATTCTTCGACCGAAGTTGTCCATTTCATATTTATCCAGCGTCCATATAACTCAGCAACAGCACATTACGGCAGGGTTCAAATATAATAGCAACCATAGTCGTTTATAAAGGGGAGGGGTTTAGGGCGTTCGAACCCAACTCTTATCGAACGCGGAGTGGAGTCTCCGTGCAGTCATGGGGGAAAACTAGTTTATTTTCAATATTTATATCGGGTGTTTTTTTAGAGTGATAGAACTTTCGATAGGGATAACTGTGATTTGACAGAAGGTTACATATATACATTAATTTCAAGCAAGGCATATCTGAAAATCATTGAGAACAGAACTGAACCTTACAAGCATTATGGGATCTACATCAGCAAAATACTCCAAGATTACAGATTAAAAAATGAAAAACTATAATCATTATCGATTGGTGAAAAACTATATTAATCGACTTATCCTCGTGCCATACAAAGTGTTAATCACAAATAGATCCTAACTGAAATTAATGCAGCTGTTTGCATTGCCCAACTCCATTTTTTACATATTAAAAGCATTTTGCCTTTAGATACGTCTGAAGTTTTTGTACAATTAATAAATTTTTTCTACTGCTGTATTATAATATGCGAATTAAATGTAACTGTAAAACGAATTTTTGGCAAATAGAAACAATAGGGCACCTTACACAGGCGGATTATCCGTACAGTTCTGATATGTAGAGATTTGATTCGACAGATCCAGATGTGGGATTTTACACCAATAACGGACCGATTTGATACCATTAACGCAATGATATATGTACGAATAAGGCTCGCCACGTATCACATAAGACAGATATTCCGCTGGTGTATGGTGCCCTATTCACTTTGGGCTAATCAAATTTCACATTTGACAATCATATATAATTTATATCTGCTTTCATTCACAAGCGTCAAAAGTACCTAGAGGTCGAGTAGTGACGATGAGTTTCTTTGTACGCCACCCCAGATTTCTGATAATGCAAAAATGTCTGTGAAAAAAAAAATTATAGAAAATTCGCGGACGAATTCCGATAAGTATTTCGTATTTTTCGGAAAATGTATTATTTGTTTATTTTGAGGGACTTTCAAATGAACTCCGCCAATCATCACGGACATATGAAAACGGTTTGAAATGAATTCATTTTTTTATTTTTTTTTCGATGGTCGTAGAAAAAGTAATACACGCAACTGACTATTTCGAAATATAAAGAATATTATTCGAAAATTTTTGCCAACTTCCGTGTAATTTACTAATGATAATAAAGGGTGATTTTTTAAGAGCTTGAGAACTTTTTTTAAAAAAAAAACGCATAAAATTTGCAAAATCTCATCGGTTCTTTATTTGAAACGTTAGATTGGTCCATGACATTTACTTTTTGAAGATAATTTCATTTAAATGTTGACCGCGGCTGCGTCTTAGGTGGTCCATTCGGAAAGTCCAATTTTGGGCAACTTTTTCGAGCATTTCGGCCGGAATAGCCCGAATTTCTTCGGAAATGTTGTCTTCCAAAGCTGGAATAGTTACTGGCTTATTTCTGTAGACTTTAGACTTGACGTAGCCCCACAAAAAATAGTCTAAAGGCGTCAAATCGCATGATCTTGGTGGCCAACTTACCGGTCCATTTCTTGAGATGAATTGTTCTCCGAAGTTTTCCCTCAAAATGGCCATAGAATCGCGAGCTGTGTGGCATGTAGCGCCATCTTGTTGAAACCACATGTCAACCAAGTTCAGTTCTTCCATTTTTGGCAACAAAAAGTTTGTTAGCATCGAACGATAGCGATCGCCATTCACCGTAACGGTCTTCAGCAACACTCTCAGAAACAGACGCAATATTCTCTTCTGTACGCACTGTACGCATTCGTGTGGTTGGTTTAATGTCCAATAAAGTAAACTGAGTGCGAAACTTGGTCACAATCGCATTAATTGTTTGCTCACTTGGTCGATTATGTAGACCATAAATCGGGCGTAAAGCGCGAAACACATTTCGAACCGAACACTGATTTTGGTAATAAAATTCAATGATTTGCAAGCGTTGCTCGTTAGTAAGTCTATTCATGATGAAATGTCAAAGCATACTGAGCAAATACTAATGCATGAAAATCCTAACCTCAAAAAAATCTGAGCAAATACTAATGCATGAAAATCCTATCCTCAAAAAAATCACCCGTTATAATCTTCATCATTGAATTAGTAGGTTAATTTCTTCGAATCCATCGAATATCTTTAACATTCTATATATTCCTCGAAAATATTTCCCCCATCGCAAATACTCAAAACTTATTGGGCAAGAAAGAAAACTATTTGAAGTCTTCAAGCAAGCCATAAAAAAAATTAAATGAGATTATTTAAGGCCCTAAGGATAAATACGGCAGAGGCTTATATAGTAGAATAGGAGATAATGTGTTGAGATTTATCGAAAAAGTCCAGACAAAATTTATATATATTATGGCAAATAGGAAGTCATATTTTGAATAGAATGAGGTTTTATAGATTAAAGATGCTTCATCTAAAAACATAAACTTCCTTATTATTTCAAATGAGGATTCCCACTTTTCTATTGCAGATTCTGCGAAATTTTATAGGCTCTATATATTTCCATAGCACCAAACATGTGTAAGCTGAACTTAATCTGTAGACCAGGAAGGAGTTGTAAATGTTGTTGCTGGGAAGCATATGCTTGAACGGAAACAATGAGAGTATACAGCTCGCTCACAGATGTTCGGCCCAATATTGATTGCAGTTTTTGCAGAATATGACGGTACAAATCTACGATCTATCATTAAGGTTATTTCTGTGAAGTTCAGAATTCGCTTTTCTACTTCTTCGATTATATGAAGGCTTCGTTTTCAATTCTTTTTGAATCTTTCATTGGTGGATTGTCGAGAAACGAGTAGAAACAAAATTGAAAAGCACTGCCGTGCAGTCAGGAGCTTTTGAGCGCTCGTTCATCCACCTTGTAGGTAGATTCGCGATTCGCCTTTTTCCAGTTCTAGAAACCAATTGAAGAAATTTTTGACAGCTGTCGAAAAAATGACAGACCTCTTTGTCAATTATGCCGAATCAGCAGTTACAGAAACATACGCATTTTTTATTCAATAATTCGTTGGAATTTAAAATGGTTCTGATTATGCGACCAAGCAAGAATGTAGCATAAATATGTCATTCTCCAATAAAATACAAAATTTAGTCATGATTGAATGATCGTTTTGAAATTATCGAGAAAACTAATTTTTGAAACGACCATATTTACGGATCCCCTGATCGAATTTTGCACAATAACGAACTTTTTCAAGATTCTAGGTTGTTCCGTTCGAAAGTTATTATTTTCTATGGTTTTGGTCATGCGATCTGGACAAAAATCTGCATGTAGCTTGAAC
The DNA here is from genome assembly GCA_963966015.1 of Aphidecta obliterata. Lineage (NCBI taxonomy): Eukaryota > Metazoa > Arthropoda > Insecta > Coleoptera > Coccinellidae > Aphidecta > Aphidecta obliterata. Next base: position 8,968,175 of record OZ014430.1, on the reverse strand, counting down.
ATCTCATTCTCCATTTGAGTGCAAAGTTTCATCTCGATCGAAAAAGTAGTTTCCAAGTAATCACTAGTACAAAATTTCGAACGGCCATATTTACGGAACCCCTGGTGGAATTCTGCCCATTAACGAACTCAACTACGGCATTCGGGAACTAAAACCACACCGAAAATTTCAAGTATCTAGTAGTTCCGTTCGAAAGTTATCGTGCCTATAAGGCCGGCCGGACGGACAGACTTGAGTTTTTCGGCGAATTCGTCATCAGCGAGTCGAACCTTTCGGCTCAAAATTCGAAAAAAACAGACATCGTGACGAAATGATGTAGCCTTCGTGTAAGAATGAGCGCTCAAAAATTATGATTGAACGTAAATGGGAAAATGAACTGCAGAATGAAAGTTATTATTTTTTGCTGGTTTTTGAAAGAATGAAATGATTCCTATTGAAAAGTCCATAAAACCTATTTTTCAGTTGAACCAAAAATTTTGTGTACGACTTTAAGATTAAGTGTAGTAAGCATAAGCATGTTGCAACTTGAAAACCAAATTTATTCGGGTTATCCATGAAATTCGAAAGCAATGAAAAAGGGAAACCATTCCAATTAATATTTGATAACACAATAACTCAAAAGTGTAACGCATGACAATCTCAAATCTTTGGATTTTCGAAATTTGCCATGACTTAAGGGAACATATGAATATAGGATATATGAGTTGAACGATCCGGTTAATATAAAACTACATTCTTCTACTCATCTACCCTTTTCTAAAATTCGATGAATATACAAGATGGAGATGATGAAAAGGTTTGAGGTTTCATTCCAAAGTGGTCAGCGGAATGATTAACAAGTTTATACTGACTCATGTCGAACTATTGAGTTTTTTTATTCCGTTTAGTATACCGCAAGATATGAAGAAAAATATGTACACTGATGAAGACTTCCACAACAGAAAACAGAAATTACTTGTTTCTTCCGATTTTCACCGCCATACTATGTCCAACGAAATTGGGATATACAACAATTAGAAGAACTACAACCATAATACTGATTCTCAACAGTTATGAACTGAAAAATAATTAAATGTTTTTCTTGATGTTCCACTGTCACTAGTGAATAGGAACAGTTCAATTTGGGAACAATTCTGGAAAATGTGGACTGCAAGTACAGCTGAAACGTCTAGAGAAACTTGTGGTTGAATAGTGCAGAATCCAGATGAACCAATTTTATAGAAACATGGAAGTTTCACATAATTCATACTCAACAATTTCAATCTTTGAATTAATTGAATCTAGTTACATAGTATCTAAGGTATTTTATGGGATTTGTTCAATGTTTGGCCTCTTAATCCTCGAATTAATTTTTCAGTCAAAAAGCAATCAATTACAAATAATCTCACTGAATCAAATAGGTAAGAGTAAAATTCTCTCAAAACTGTTACACACAAAATTATTAACAATAAAGCTTTTCAAGCATATACATATGTACTTACGTAACTTTTATAAAAATTTTCGAGTTAATGCTAATGGTCTTTTCATCATTAATTCCTTTCAAGGAAAATAGTAACAATTATGCAGTGTACAAATGTGTACTACAAATTTATGACTAGAAACGTTAAATTTAATCAAGCTGTTATATACAACTATTATACAGACATAATAATAATCCTTATAGGAACCAAATTGAATTCTCCTTCAACTTGACCAATCTTTTGAAATTTATAATTCGCTTAAGTTTTTCAGCAGATGGCAAACGAGTTAAAAAGAACTAAGATCACATATCAGTTTGTTGCAACAATTGATTGATTTATTTCAAACAATAACAATTATGAAAGAGCATAGTATAGAATTTGAGCTATATATCACAATGAAAAACATTCCTTTCTATAAAAAATATTTGCACATAATTAATAGACGTGTAGATACTAAAAAAACGACTATTCACAGAAGAACTGTGCTTAGACAATTAGTTAACAATTGGCTTATTTCTTAAAAACTTTCCGATCAGAATAACATTCAACAATAAGGTAGGTACATCATTATTTGATGAAATAATGGTGAATGTACGCATTCTTCAATCCTTCTAATATACTGGGGATTGCGTCAAAATATTTGAAGGCTTCAAATTGTAAAAAAATTAAAAATGAAAAATAAATAACGAGGCAATTAATTGGTTTTTGGCGATCACATTGGTCATTTTTGACTAGAAATTGGGGTTCTGATGTCATGTATTTTTCCTAGAGTTCTTGCAATATTATCTAATGTTATTTGTGAAACACCATCTGACGCCGTTTCTGAAGACGATGAATTGATTGAACCTTTCTTAGGTGGTACTTTCAGAGGATTTCTCAATTTTGCCAGTCTTCTATTTAATTTTACAAGTTGTTCCTGTAGTTGGTTGTATTTCTGAAGATCAAGTCCCATTTTTTTTGCTCTGTTATGAAGGATTAGGAGTTTTTGACGATCCGTGACACTTGGGAGTATATATTCCTGGAAAATAGAATGGTGGTATGAGTATAATAGCGAATCATATTGGAATTTGTCATGAATTACTGATAGGTTAAGATTTGATTCCAAAATTTCGCATTTTTTTACGTAAGTACCTCAGCTTGACTTGAAGACAAATTGATTCAAAATTCAATCCCATTTGAAATATTTCCTTACACTCAGATTGAAATTCATAATAGCCATTATAGAGATCCTCAACTTTGCATAGAGTCTTGGATGCTCCATAGCACTTATCACCGAAAGACGGAATTAACCGTCTGTTTTTAAAGGGGTATATGATATTAACTGCCGTGTGAGCTACCGTTTGGTGCCCCTGCTTCACTTGACGAATTGCCCTACCCAAACCTAATCATGAAAATTTTCAACAATCCTCTGAATGATTTCAGAAAACCGCAGTTACTAGACTAATTTTGTTAGGATTTTTCACAAATTAGAAAAATACCCAGTATCTCAAATTATACAGCCGAAAACTAATTTCTGCTACTATTTTAAGCTAATCAGCTACCGGAATTTTTGAGAGTTGATTTTTAAGCAATGAAGATTGTTTTCCTGTCTCTGTAGTTTGAAACTTTTGAAAAAATTTCCTGTTTGCGCACTTATTTCTATATAAACAAGAGCGTTATCATTTTGTCAAAATGTCTGTAATTTTCGAATTTCGAGCCATAAGTTGTCTCAAACGATTAGGTTGGACACACATATGAATAATTCGAGGTCAAATTCAATTATGTCCGTCCGGCCGGCTGTATACGCGATAACTTTCGAATGAAGAGGAGTGCTTTGAAATTTTCAGGGTTATCTTCGAGGTCTGAATGCGTCTTGTGGAAATTTTCGAGTGTAGACAATCGGCCTGAGCACAACAAGACTTTCGAATCATCAGATCTGAGAAATGAGAGCCGTCTTTACCATGAAATAAGAATACAGGTATGCTTCTAACTCTCCTTATTTTGGCAGTACGCGCGCATTACGTCAAGCTCGAGCCAAAACACCAATCAGAAGTACTGTTAGTTCGTTGAACGCATTATATTATTCCTTATTTTGGTCGGCCGAGAGCATAACGTCACTAAAGAGCCATCTCCATCTCTCTTCCGGATGAGCAATAGCATACCATGTATTTTATTTCATGCGTCTTTACATACTTATGAATTCGAAGCTGCGCAACGGTCGACTTATAACGATTTGCACATGATTGAAAAGTATCGCCCCTCTCGTAGTTCGTTCACTGCCTTCGCTTGTAATACCCCCAAAATTCGAATTGTTATAATCAAACTTTCCGTAAAATGACTTTTATTGGACGTTGCAGTTGAAAATTTTGCACGTCCTGAGTTCATTATGATTTTTTTTCAATTTGAACTAGTTTGGCGACCCTGACAGCGAGGAGCGTTGGGCAAGCAAGCGACTTGCACGGCCTTTGGGCCGACTCGTGCTTGATATAACTGACATAACGTGTAAGTTTGAATTGTTGTCACATTCTTCACAAAGTGGAAATATATACAGTGAGTCTCTTACTGGTATAGTAGATAACCTCTTTCCTAACAAAATCCTATTTTCATGTACGTGAATTTGGATTCGTTAAAATATACAGGTTCATGAAATTCCATGAAAACAGTTATTTTCTTATATCTTTGGTGATTTCGAATGATTTGAATTTTGTTGAAAAGGTTACTCATATTCCACATTTTTCATTATCTGAAATATTTCTCCTGCTATCTATATGATATGAAAATATACATGAGTATATTCATATCATAAATACCAGGGGAAATAATTGATAGAAGTTTGAAAAATGTGAAGTAGAATCCATACAAAAAAAAATTACGAAAAGCACTGCCGTGAAGTCAGGAGCTTTTGAGCGCTCGTACATCCACCTTGTAGGTAGATTCGCATTTTCTAGTTTTAGAAATCAATTGAAGGAATTTTCGACTGCTGTCAAAAAAATTCTGAAACTTAGGCGAAACTCCATACTTCATGTCAGTGCTTCAGCTGACCAATTTCTTTTCGATGATTCGCTAGAATTTTCTACGTTATTCATGGTCTTGGTGATGCGATCTAGACAAAATTTCGCACGTAGTTTGAATACATTATTCCTCAGCTAGGTGCAAAATGTCATCCCAATCCAATCAGTAGTTTCGAAACTATCAGGAAAAAAATATTTTGAACGGCCATATTTACGGAACCTCTAGTCTAACTTTGCTAATTGATGAACGTGACCGCGATATTCGCGATCCACCTTGAAAATTTCAAGTTCCTAGGCCTTTCCGTTCAAAAGTTACAATTTTCTATGGTTTCTTTGGTTCTGGTTATGCGATCTGGACAAAATATTGCTTTAATATATCATTCTCGATTGAAATACAAAATTTCATCTCGATCGAATCCGTAGTTTCGAAATTATCGAGAAAACAAAATTTCAAAAAACCGTATTTACGGAACCCCTAGTATAATTCTGCTCATTTATGAACGTGAACGCGACATTTCAGATCCACACCTATCCTGAAAATTTCAAGTCCCTAGGCCTTTCCGTTCGAAAGTTATGATTTTCTATGGGTCTATGGTTCTGGTCATGTGATCTGGAGAAGTGTAGCTTGAATATATCATTCTCCATTAGTATATAAAATTTCGTCACGATCGAATCTGTAGTTTTGAAATTATCAAGAAAACTAAATTTCAAACGACCATATTCACGGAACCCCTAGTATAATTTTGCTCATAGATGAACGTGATCACAACATTCGAGATCCACACCTGTCCTGAAAATTTCAAGTCCCTAGGCGTTTCCGTTCAAAAGTTACAATTTTCTATGGTTCCTATGGTTCTGGTCATACGATCTGGACAAAATTTCACATGTAGCTTGAACACCTCATTCTCCATTTGAGTGCAAAATTTCATCTCGATCAAATCTGTAGTTTTCAAGTAATCTGGGGCATTCGGGAACTGAACCCACACTGAAAATTTCAAGTCACTATGTTGTTCCGTTCGAGAGTTATCGTGCTTACGGACGTACGGACAGACTCGAATTTTCCGAAGGATTCGTCATCAGTGAGTCGAAGATAGTCGATTGAGACCATTTTCGGCTCAAAATTCGAAAAATACAGACATCGTGACGAAATGATATAGCCCTCGTGTATGTAGTACGAGCGCTCAAAAAAACGCTGCAAATGTTACACCAAAGTTTATATTTTTCACGTCTCCTTGATTCATGGCCAGATTTCATAAAATATCCCAATACACGTGGCCCGAACCCGGCCATTGCAAAATGATATTCAAAATTTGCCGAGTACATACAAAGTTCCAAAGCAAACAAACGCCAACTCGACCGAATGTGTTCGTTTTTTCGGGATTAAAAATGATTTTCACGCTGCGGACTCAGGATTTGTTTTCATTGACTTTATGGTAATGTTTTCGTGAAACGATATATGTATTTTAAATGTTTAGAATAAAATATTCGTTCATTTTCGAATTTTATTTTCAGCTGAATATATAATAAACAGAAATCTCGGAAAATACAATATTTTTTTGCAAACCAAAAGTTGTTTTTTATGCAGAGTATCCAGACAAGCAGCTACTCATAGAGGGGGCGATGAACAGCCCCTTCATAAACTTAGAACATGTAGGACTGCGGAGTGCGAGTCCGAGCTCGTGTTCTGGAAGATTAAGGATAGCAACGACCGGGCAGCGACTGCAACGCATACTCAATATCGGTAGAAATGACTGCGCAAAATCGGTAGATTGGGGGAGGAAATCAGCTCAATTTTCAGAATAAAACATAAACAGAGGAAAATTTGATCATGAAATAATGCAATTTCCTTCGTACGAAAAATAACATATAAATAAAATACAATATTTTCCAATATAAAATAACGAAATATGCTGGAGAAAGTTCATTTGAAAATGTTCTCATTTGCGAGCAAAATGATTTTATGCCGTCCACATATGTCCTTCTTGGATTATACAGCGACTATAATGGAATAATTTATTATTTTTATTCTCCAATAGAAAAACACCAAAAAATATATTATAATTTTAAGGGCATGCAACCCTAAATACACATTGGAGGGCGGCGCTGCCAAGGTCGCCGGTAGATCACGCCCCCTTGCAGCGCTGCACAGTCGCTTGTGTCTGCAATGTGGCCCACACACACTGAAACATGTTGCGATGCAAGCATCGACTCTAATGTTTCATGATACATGTTTCAGTGTGTGTGGTTCTGAATCACGTATCTGGTATCAGTTGCGGTTTCAAGCGATGCAGAGTCTGGAATCGCGAGCGACGAGGCAGAATCGGCGATACTGATGCAAGTTTCAGTGTGTATGGGGTTGCATCGATGCGAAGTCGAGAGACGATATTGTTAATGTTACCATGATTATTATGCCAACTATTGCTATTTGTTGTGGTTACTATGGATTTGGATGATGTCAACAAATACATATTTTTATTATTGATGGGATTTGTATCGAGTCGATTCAGGCATCGCAACAAGTTTCGATGTGAGTGGGAGCTAATGCAACTGATGCAAGTTTCATGAATCCTGGAGTCGATACAAGGTATCCAGCATGTTTCAGCGTGTGTGGCCCTTTTTAGCGTTGCGTAGCGTTAAAATCCCTAGTAGTGGATCTCCGCCATACAGATTTAGAGTCAGTAACAAATCAGCATCTCATTCTTCAGTACATCGTTATTCCCGAGTAGCGGTGGAGGTGTTTAGAGCTGTTTAGTTCTACTTTTTTGTAAACATTTGTGCATCATGTGTTCTTAGAGGTAAGTATATGAACTATATTTGGTAATTAAAAATTTTTTCGGTGTCTACGAACATCAATAAAATAAAACTTACAATAGAATAACTGATATGATTTCCACTACATTGGGTTAAATTCCACGACAAGTGTTTCGATGCAAATCATCATCTTCAGGTGATTAAGGTATAACTAAATTATCACTAGGTGGGGGTAAAGGTCAGTCCTATGCGCAACTCCTTGTGAGGGTTGAATATTTAATGATATCTTAATGACACTTTCGAAAATGAAAATATGCTTATCTTACCGCCATTAAGTGAGAAGATCGGTTGACTTTAGTTATTTTTTTCCCATAATTCAGAAGAGAGACAAAAAATTTTTACTTCAAAAAATATTCAATAATGGTGAATTGTTCAAGTCTACTTGATCGTTTAATAAGAAAACAAACGATTTTTGTTTATTCATTTCTATTTCTATTAGAATCAATAAAATATATATACGATGTTACAAATCACAAACAATTATTTGTGTGTGTCGAAAATGGTGTTCCAATAAAGGAACGGTAGGACAATATACTCTGTTGAGGGCAAATGTAACGAAGTAGTGATCATCTGAATAAGGAAGATATGTTCTCTAAAATAAGACCGTTGTTCGAAACATTGAACATCAGTTTTCGATTGTTTGCACCCGAAGATGAAAACCACAGCGTTGATGAATCCCTGGTGTCTTATTTCGGGCGCCATGGTTGCAAACAATTCACAAAAGACAAGCCAATAGGGTGGGGCTACAAATTTTGGATATGAACAACAGGATACATTGTATGGTTTGATATGGCTATCCAAAATGCGTGGCAGCTTCACCGAAAAAATCATGGTAAACTACATCAGTTGGCATTTAGGAGAAGTACAGCGACCAATATTTCGGGAACTAATCGAAGGGGACCTTCAAAACTACCTAATTCAGTTTTTATGCTCTTTTCAAATATGTAAACTAAATCTCTTGTTTCAAGGATACAATCGTTTCATAATTTTTTGTTAACCCGGAACTGGATTTTTCTTGTTGTTATTGAGTGATTCATTTGAGCTTCAAATAAGAAACATGTGTGCCAAATATAAAGGAAATATAACAGGTGGTTCGTTTGTTATGACCTCAAGAATAAATATGCAAAATTCATAAAACATCCTGTATCTCGGTTACAAAGATAGTCAGAACCAATAAATGTGGTATATCTAGAACCATTTTGGAGCCCTCTATCCGCCTTACATGTATTTCCGTTTCCCAATGACACACCCTGTATATATTTCGATTAAACCAAATAATAATATTTTTTTGGAAAATTATTATGAGGTCATCTTTAGAATCATATGAGGAGTTTAAGAAAATCCATCGTCCATTGGAAGTGCAGAATTATATTTTCCTAATGAAGCGGCGAAAAGTGAGACTTACCTCTTTTGTTAAAACGTAGTATGAATACATGGCCATAGCAGTTCCATAAGTGACAAAATAGGTAACAGGTTCCATAATATCCCAGGAATACTCCCACCAAGTAAGCCTGGCTAAGATTCCAAACTGAACGGACATGAAACCTAATCCAGCCCAAGATAGCCAGTTACCTCTTTTTTCTGCAATGACTTCCAATTCCCCTATTTGCTAAAAAAATTTTCGAGATAAATATATTTTTGCCAGAGTGTGGACAAGCTGGAAATAAATCAATCATTGAAACCAGAGTTGACAATTCAATTAAACATCAATAAACAAAATGATACTTATAGTCTAAGAGGCCGTAAACCCCAGACCTTCGTTATTATTATTTTTTTATAAAAGCTAATTTTCTCAGCGCATGCTCCCAACACAGTTAAGAACGATGGACCATTATAAAGTTTGGGTTATCGTGGCTTTGGCAGGTAAGCGGTACCAAAGGTGTGTAAAATACCGATCTTATAATCAAAAAATCATAAAGTATGATTTTTGACCGTTCGTACTACTTACACGAGGGCTATAAGATTCCGCCACGATGTCTGTATTTTTCGAATTTTGAGCCGAAAATGGTCTGAATCGACTGGGTTCAACTCACTGATGACGAATCCGTCGAAAAATTCGAGTCTTTCCATCCGTCCGGCCGGCCCTTCGTCCGCATACACGATAACACTAGAAACTTGAAATTTTCAGGGTAGGTTCGAATCGCGAATGCCGCGGTTAAGTTCGTTATTGAGCAAAATTCGACCAGGGGTTCCGTAACGTTCAAAATTGTTTTCTCCTGATTACTTCGAAACTACTGATTCGATCAAGGTGAAATTTTGCACTCAGATGGAGAATGAAGTGTTCAGCTACAGCTGTCAAAAATTTCTTCAATTGGTTTCTAAAACTGAAGTTCCTGACTTCACGGCAGTGCTTTTCATAATTTTTTATATGTCTCGAAATATCTCAAAACATGAAAATATATAATAATAATATAATATAATTGGTCACCTTAAGCACTGACGGAAAGTCTGAAGTTTCGCCTCAGCTTGAAATTTTTTTGACAGCTATCAAAATTTTTATCAATTGGTTTCTAAAACTGGAGAATGCGAATCTACCTACACGGTGGACGAACGAGCGCTCAAAAGCTCCTGACTTAACGGCAGTGCTTTACGAATTTTTTGGTATTACCTTCAGAATATCATTAAAAATCATCTCATTCATTGCCAGACATTTAAGATAGTGGCAACCCCTTGCCAGACACCCCTTATGGTCATGATATTATAATGTTACATACGTTATAATATATGATAATTATAACTTCTTTCGACCAATTTCGATAATTTTTTGACAAGTTGCTGATGCTTTCATCTTCATCATGTCCTGATATCGATTTTAAGAACAGAATGAATGGATACGTTGAGATACATGGTAGCCCAAAAAATTGCATTTTACGCTTAACTTCTGAACATCCTGAAGACAAATTTACCAACTGAGTGAAATTTCCGAATACGACAATTTCAAGTCCCATTTTTGAGCGCTCGTACAACTTACACGAGGGCTATATCATTTCGTCACGATGTCTGTATTTTTCGAATTTTGAGCCGAAAATGGTCTCAATCGACTATGTTCGACTCACTGATGACGAATCCGTCGAAAAATTCGAGTCTGTCCGTCCGGCCGGCCGGCCGTATACACGATAACTCTCGAACGGAATGTCCTAGAAACTTGAAATTTTCAGGGTAGGTTCGAATCTCAAATGCTGCGGTTAACTCTTTGGGGCTAGGTGGTACAAAATACGTACCACCTATTTCGACCCCCTTGCGCGGCGGTGGTACGTTAAGAGTACCACCCCGTTTAAGAAAAATATTGAGAAAAATTCGGAAATATTATTGTTGATGTATCATTTATGTATTTTGGGTGAACTTTTGCTGAAATTTTTTTTTCAAACTGCAAAAAAAAAAATTTTTTTGCCCGACTTTGGTTTTATTTTTTTTATCTTTGCCGCTCAAAGAGTTAAGTTCGTTATTGGGCAAAATTCGTCGAGGGGTTCCGTAAATATGGCCATTCAAAGTTTTGTTCCCCTGATAACTTGAAAATTACAGATTCGATCAAGATGAAATTTGGCACTCAAATGGAGAATGAGGTGTTCAAGCTACATGTGAAATTTTGTCCAGATCACATGACCAGAACCATAGAAACCATCGAAAATTGTTACTTTTGAACGGAAAGGCCTAGGGACTTGAAATTTTCAGGATAGGTGTGGATTTCGAATTTCGTGATCACGTTCATCTATGAGCAACTTTATACAAGGGGTTCCGTAAATATGGCAGTTTGAAATTTAGTTTTCTTGATAATTTCAAAACTACAGATTCGATCGTGACGAAATTTTGTATACTTATGGAGAATGATATATTCAAGCTACATTTCTCCAGATCACATGACCAGAACCATAGAAACCATAGAAAATCATAACTTTCGAACGGAAAGGCCTAAGGACTTGAAATTTTCAGGATAGGTGTGGATCTCGATTGTCGTGATCACTTTCATCTATGAGCAAAATTATACCAGGGGTTCCGTAAATACACTCGTTTGAAATTTTGGTTTCTCGATAATTTCGAAACTACGGATTCGATCGAGATGAAATTTTGTATTTTAATCGAGAATAATATATTAAAACAATATTTTGTCCAGATCTCATGACCAGAACCATAGAAACCATAGAAAATTGTAACTTTCGAACGGAAAGGCCTAGGAACTCGAAATTCTCAGGGTGGGTTTGGATCGCGAATATCGCGGTCATGTTCATCAATGAGCAAAATTAGACTAGGGTTTCCGTAAATATGGCCGTTCAAAATATTTTTTTGCTGATAGTTCCGAGAATACTGAGCGGATTTGGATGAAAAATTGCACCTAGCTGAGGAATTATGTTCTCAAACTATGTGCAAAATTTTGTCCAAATCGCACCACCAAGACCATAGATACCGTAGAAAATTATAGCGAATTATCGAAAAAAAATTGATCAGCTGAAGCACTGACATGAAGTCTGGAGTTTCGCATAAGTTTCAGAATTTTTTCGACAGCTGTCGAAAATTCCTCCAATTGATTTCTGAAACTGGAAAATGCGAATTTACCTACAAGGTGCATGTACGAGCGCTCAAAAGCTCCTGCCTTCACGGCAGTGCTTTTCGTAATTTTTTCTGAACAAATTGGTTTTTAATTCATACCTCGTTACACTTCAGGGAGGTATAAACGCTGATAGATACATAAGAGAGTTCTAAGAAGAACATGTGGTACCTAATAACTTATACGCCCCTCAAGCAAATTTTCTGCTTATGCACGAGTCACGACAATGGTCGACCGCACATAGCACAAATAACCAGGCAATATTTGAACGAAGCCGACGTTCAAAATTGACCCCCAAGAAGTCCGGATCTCAACCCTGTTGAGCATGTGTGATACACAAGGAAAGAGAGTTAGGCAGAACTAAGGCGAGTTGCAAACTTCAGTTCCTTTAGTACAGGCACTGACAAATGAGTGGTATTAGATAAGACAGGACGTGGATTGCTACTTTAATTGAGAGCTGTTATTCAAGTTCGTGGGGAAGAACTCGATTTCAATAAACATATCCTTCCTTCCTAGTCTTTTTACTTTCGTGAGGGTGTAGTGATTCTATTTACGTATGTAAATGATTATGTACGACGACAGATGGATCTCACCTCTATTATTTAGTTTTCTTTCAATTTATTTACTCTCCTATATTGTATTGAGTTTATAGGTATATTTCCACAACTTTCATTATACCAACTAATAATAATAATAATTTACGGAGTAAAAGGATTAATCGACATTTAACTGCCATAACCTCTTGTCGCTTGAAAGATTTAGGATGACCGTCTTGTTGAAAAATGGTCACAATCTCCCTTGGTGCCGCACCACCTTGTAGACGCCTGAAGTGGACCGAACAAATTAATCCTGTTTTATGCACTCCTATTATAAATTGGAATGGGAGATGACAACCTATCGAGATGCAGTAACAGCACAGCTCTGAACGGAGGATATCAGATCGGAGAATGAATATCATCAAAACAGACCTACTATCTACGGAAATCTTGCGGGATACACGAGATTAAGTACTCATAAAACTCGAAAAGTAGGCTGGAGCTCTTATCGGAGAGAGTAGAATGGTGCCGCAAGAAAAATAAACAGCTAATTTTGGGCTGCTATGCGAACTCACACAACATGGTATGTGGAAGCACAAACACAAATCGTAGAAGTGAGGATTTACTTGACCTTTTATTTTCTCATAATATAGAAATAGCGAATGACTTTATGAATGCGATTAGAAGGGAAGAAATTGGCCTCAAGATGATCACACCTCTTATTGCGGAAATGGTCAGAAATTGGAGGGTGTCGAAAGAACTATCCATGTCACACCTTATGACGAGTGAATCCAATGTCAAAGCTACTGCTTCAGCTGATGCTGGATACCTAGGAAGACCCATTGGGGTCTCTAAGTAGACCATTTGAAGTCAGAACTGGAAGGCCTGAAATACAACATCTGCTCACTTCACATCATGTTTGAAGACTGCATAAGAAAGTAGTTGTCCGTTCAGGAGGAAAACGATCTCCAAAAACGTTCCCTGGTGGAACGATCAACTAGAAAACCTCAAGAGAATGGCTAGGAAAGCCTTCAACAAGACCAAGCGAGAAGGCATCTGGAATGACTATCGATTAATCCTAACGAACTACAACAAAGAGGTTAGAAAAGCCAAAAGGCAGTCCTGGAGAAGCTTCTGCGAGGGAATAGATAAAACAGCCCTTGCAACCAGACTTCAAAAGGCACTATCCAAAGATCCAACCCAATTGGACACATAAAGAAGCCATGTGGGAACTCGACAAATGATCCTGAAGACAGCCTGAGAGCTCTGCTGAAGACTCATTTCCCTGGCTCTAAGCTTATTAGTACTAGAAATGATCTCTCCGCTGGGAAGGTATATTATATATAGGTGGAATTTTCGGAAAGCTGGCAGACTATTCCCACCAGAACGGATTGAATAGGTGCTTTCAACCCTTCAAATCTGCGGGCATGGACGGTACCTTTCCTGTCATGCTCCAGAAAGGCGTTGAATCTATTAGCTGTGCTATTTAAAGCTATATATATGCAAGGGGCTACATTTCGGAATCATGGAGGGAGGCAAGGTTAGTATTCATACCAAAGTTGGTCGAAAAGGCTCCTCAGAGCCTAAATCCTATCGACCTATATGTCTCACTCCCTTTCTCCTGAAGACCATGGAGAAAATAATAAGACAATATTATAGGGGAACATTTGGAGCTGCATAAGAGAAAGTTTGCCTATGGGGCAGGTAGATCTACTATAGATGCACGTGTGTGAAGTTAGCGGCCACTTTCCGCTGAGTACTCAGCGGAAAGTGGCCGCTAACTTCACACACGTTATAGATGCTCTCCATTATATTCTTGAAAAGCTGAAAGCTACCCTCACCGCGAAGAAAATTTTGCTTGCAATGTTTGGATACATTGGGGGGCTTTTGATAATACTCTACATGTTTCAATATTATGCAATGCTGCTAAACGCAAAAGAGTAGAACCCTCCACTATCAAGTGGATATCGGCTATGCTGAAAGGGCGAAGGTGCCATTCCTCCTGGGAGGAACTGAAGTGACTGTGCCCTCAAGGACCTATCACCACTGCTGTGGAGCCTGGTCATGGATGGGCTTCTGGAAAGGCTTACTGCGTGTGGTTTTTAGTGCTCTTCTTCATTGCTTAGGCATATGCCGCCGACATAGTGGTGACTGTTATAGAGCATTTACACGAGGCCAATTGACGAGCCATTCCATTAAGCCAATCCAGTAGCTTAGTGGAATAGCGTCGTGTAAATGGAGAACTTGATCCATTCATGAAGACAATCCATTACACGAAGCCAGTTGATAAGCCATTTCAGTGAGCTGTTGGCTTGGCTTAGTAGACCAGGCAATAGAGATTTTTTCGTGACAAAAATCGTAGAAGAAAACCGCGAGTGTGGGGGTACGTGGGGTGGTCCGTGTTTAGTGATATGTCGCACCCGTCGTAGAATAAGGAGACAATTCAAAAATTTAGAAAAGCACTGCCGTGAAGGCTGGAGCTTTTGAGCGCTCGTACATGCACCTTGTAGGTAGATTCACACTTTCCAGTTTTAGAAACCAATTGAAGGAATTTTCGACAAAAAAATTCTGAAACTTGTGCGAAATTCCAGACTTCATGTCAGTGCTTCAGCTGATCAATTTTTTTTCGATAATTCGCTAGAATTTTCTACGGTATCTATGGTCTTGGTGATGTGACCTGGACAAAATTTTGCACGTAGTTTGAATACATTATTCCTCAGCTAGTTGCATAATTTCATTCCAATCCGATCAGTAGTTTCAAAACTATCAGGAAAAAAATATTTTGGACGGCCATAATTACGGAACCCCTAGTCTAATTTTGCTCATTGATGAACGTGACCGCGATATTCGCGATCCAAACCTACCCTGAAAATTTCAAGTTTCTAGGCCTTTCCGTTCAAAAGTTACAATTTTCTATGGTTTCTATGGTTCTGGTCATGCAATCTGGACAAAATATTGCTTTAATATATCATTCTCGATTAAAATACAAAATTTCATCTCGATTGAATCCGTAGTTTCGAAATTATCGCGAAAACAAAATTTCAAACGACCGTATTTCCGGAACCCCTAGTATAATTCTGTTCATTGATAAACGTGATCGCGACATTTAAGATTCACACCTATCCTGAAAATTTCAAGGCCCTAGGCCTTTCCGTTCGAAAGTTATGATTTTCTATGGTTTCTATGGTTTTGGTCATGTGATCTGGAGAAATGTAGCTTGAATATATATTTCTCCATTAGTATACAAAATTTCGTCACGATCGAATCTGTAGTTTCGAAATTATCGAGAAAACTAAATTTCAAACGACCATATTTACGGAACCCCTAGTATAATTTCGCTCATAGATGAACGTGATCACGACAAACGAGATCCACACCTATGCTGAAAATTTCAAGCCCCTAAGCGTTTCCGTTCAAAAGTTACAATTTTCTATGGTTTCTATGGTTCTGGTCATGCGATCTGGACAAAATTTCACATGTAGCTTGAACACCTCATTTTCCATTTGGGTGCAAAATTTCATTTCGATCAAATCTGTAGTTTTCAAGTAATCAGGGAAACAAAACTTTGAACGGCCATATTTACGGAACCCCTGGTGGAATTTGGCCCATTAACGAACTTAACCGAGGCATTTGGGATCTGAACCTACACTGAAAATTTCAAGTCTCTAGCTTGTTCCATTCGAGAGTTATCGTGCTTACGGACGGACGGCCGGACGGACGGACGGACAGACTCGATTTTTCCGACGGATTCGTCTTCAGTGAGTCGAACATAGTCGATTGAGACCATTTTCGGCTCAAAATTCGAAAAATACAGACATCGTGACGAAATGATATAGCCCTCGTGTAACTAGTACGAGCGCTCAAAAAAGGTCCATTTTGTGTTAGTAACGGTATTGGACTCAGGAAGCAACCCTTGTCATACTTGCAATATCGGAATAACTCTAGTTGGCCTCTCCGCCACATAAGAAACTGTTCCTTGAGAAAGGTAACATTTAAAATTTTTTGGAAAAACAGCAGAATTATGCACCACGTCGGGAAAAATTGCATTAATTGAATATTGAGTGCTAGAGTTACAATGTTCAAATGGATTGCTGTAGTAATAACGAATGTTCAGCCTGTAGAGATGAGTAAGTACACATAAGTATAGAACAAAAACTTCGGTAAACCAAAACTTCAAAAACGATGTCCTAATACAATCACTTTTTGAGTTGTACCCTTATTCTACGAGGGGTGCGATGTTTTCGACCCGCAAATATGTTTACTTTTCTTGTAGTTTCGAAAGAAACACCAAAAATACGGTGTTTTTTCATTCTCTTGCTTATAAAATCTGAACCAATGACACTTTCACAAGACGAATTGAAGAGAATGAAAAGACGAAGAAAATGAGTGCTAGTACAATTCAATCGGGTCATTATTACCGTAGGAAAGCAGGAAAAACCGTAAAATGCAGCAAAAATTCATAACTCTGCTATTTTCAAAGTTGTAGCGCTCGTTTTCCAGATGAACGTAGTAGTTAATAAGTACTTCGAGTGTGCACAATCCGGACGTTGTCGGATAAATAGTTTTTGCGCAATTGCGATTTGAATTATTTTAGGCACTATTTTCCGGAAGGGCTGGATGCGTCGGAAGTTGTCCGATTTTAATCTACAAAACGGATTTAGAAGGTAGAAGTATAGTACTAAAAAACTTCAATCTTGATTTCTTGTTGAAAAGTTGCGAAATAGGTGAAAAATACGTGGAAATATGACCAAGACAGAAACAATAGTGGGGGTAGCCGGCCGATGCGAGGAGGTGCGTACTATAAAAACGCGCTGCGGCTGGGCGTTCTGTTGGTTTTGGTCATGTTTGCAAGTTTTTTTTACCTATTTTGCAACATTTCAACGAAAACTAGTCCCTGAAATAATTCAAATCGCAAACACTATTTATCCTTTGTCCGGATTGTGCATTCAAAGTACCTATCAACGACTACTTTCATCCGGAAAACCTGCTTTGAAAATGGCCAAGTTATGAATTTTTAAAAAAACGATGCTTTTTACGGGTTTTCCGGCTTTTCTACGGTAATAACGACCCGATTGAGTTGCACTAGAACTCAATTTATTTGTCTTTTCATTCTCCACCATTCTCCGGTTGTTGAAAGTGTCGGAATCGCTCTATTGGTTCAGATTTTACGAGCAGAAAACTGAAAAAAAACACCGTTTTTTTTGGTGTACCGCATGGAAAGTCGGCAGTTGAGATTTGTAGGCCCTGTGGATCAGAAGCAGAAAGAGCTGAACACATGGTACGCAAATGTCTAGAGCGGACTGGCCTTAGAACCATTCATATAAAGAAGTTCTGGATACTCGCGAGGAAGTCACTAAGGAAGTCATCGGTTTCATCAACACCATTGGCGGCCTCTTTCGGTTTATATGAATTAGTAGGGTGGAGAAAAATAAGATCTATGTGGTCGTTCTCCCCGGAAGGCTGAACTGAAAACAATGTTACGATCTTTGCGAATATGAATTCAGTGCTTGACGAAAATTATGAAAGTTTTAATACCCTGGAATAAACACTGGGAGGAATAAACACTTTATCTATTGTGGAACAGCTGGTCCAGCGAACATCGTTGCCGGTCCCAAGCCCGGATAAAGGAGGAGGGTTGTCAGGTGAGGCCAGCAACCTGCCGGACATAAAAACTAACATATGCTCACAGATCTAACAAACAGCCTCGGAATAGGACGGATCAAACGATGACGAACTCTGCTGGAAATTGGAAGACGAATACGGAAAACAAACTGAACAAGAAACAAAAATGGAGGAAAAGTATAATTCGAACAGCTTGCTGGAACATAATGTCGTGGAATACCAAAAACAGCGAGATACTTTTGGAAATGGAACAACACAAAATAGATATATGTGCGCTATCAGAAACTAAACGCAAAGGTAAGGGAACCATTAAAATACCAAACTATGTGTTAATATATAGCGGTGTCGACAAACACAAAAGGGCCACAGCCGGAGTGGGGCTACTTATAGCCGAAAAATACGAACACCTTTTACAAGACATACACTACGTAAACGAAAGAATTCTTAAAGTAGCACTGAATGTAGGAACAGGAAATCTTAACCTTATCAGTGTGTATGCTCCAGACATTAGCAAGAGCAAAGAAGAGAAAGAGACATTCTACGCAAATCTAGAAAATGAGCTAGGAAACATACCATCAAATGAAAAACTACTCATAATGGGCGATCTAAATGCCAGAATCGGGAATAGTGTATTGCCTGGAATAAAGCACAAATTCAACGAGGACCACATCAATGAGAACGGAGAAGCATTAATAGACCTGTGCGCACGTTATAACATGAGAATAAACAATACTTTTTTTAAACATAAACCCCAGCACAAAGTTACATGGCAGAACACTAGAGGCCAAAACTCAACAATAGACTATATAATATCGAACAGAGCCATACATCCGACCCAAATATTAGACACAAAAAGCCTGACTTCAGCTAATATAGGATCCGACCACTTTCTAGTCGTTTGTAAAATGCGGATGATCATACAAAAGAAAAAGATACCAGATAATACAACTAAGGAAAAAATAAACATAGAATCCATCGGAGACCCAACAACAAAGGCACTATACCAAGCCCGCCTAACTCAGAAAATCGAATCAAACACCATCATCCAGCAGGACGACACAGAGAGGTGCTGGGAAAGGATAAAAACAAACATTACCGACGCAGCTGTCGAGGCTCTAGGTCTGAGAAAAATAGGAGTTCATAAAAATTCTCGAAACAAGCAATGGTATACACCGGAGGTAAAAGCTCTTGCTAGGGAGAAACGCGAGGCTTACTTAAGATATAGGAACAACCAGATACCAGAAGAGAAGAATCGTTATATTGAAACAAGAAACCGAGTCAACACAGAAATCAGAAGCATAAAACGAAATTACTGGGAAAGGTTCACCTGCGAAATCGAACATGACTTGTACGGAGCACAAAGGAAAGTATGGGGAATGTTGAAAAGAAGGAAACTTGACATCGTAGAATACGCACAAACACAACAAATTGATGAGTCTCACTGGAAAGCCTATTTCGAACAACTGTACGCTGATGGCACCGAAGAGGAAGATGGGAAAGACAATGAGGCAGAAAGTGAAGATACCGAAGAATGTCCCGTAATACCCGAAGAAGCAACTATAGAAATGGCAAAAAAGATTAAGAACAGGAAAGCGCCTGGACTAGACAATATATCGAATGAGCTATTAAAATACGGAGGTCAAAAATTGATGGTAGAACTAACAAAGCTATTTAACAAAATATTAACATCCAAAAAAGTCCCACATGATTGGAAAAAGAGTATAACTATTCCAATATTCAAGAAAGGCGACAAGAAGTCTCCAGAGAACTATAGAGGCATAACCCTACTCAGCTCAGTCATGAAGCTCTTCACGAAGATCATAGAAGCAATGATAAGCGAATATGTAAATATATCGGAAGAACAACAAGGTTTCAGAAAAAATCGGTCTACCATAGATGCTATTTTCATAGTCAGGCAAGTAGTGGAAAAGGCTATAGAATACGGAAAGCCCGCATATATGTGCTTTATAGACCTCACCAAAGCGTTCGATAGAGTGAGACTAAGTGATGTAGTTGATATTCTTGGAAAGAAAAATGTGCCGAAAACTATAGTGGATATCATAAGACACCTCAATCACAATACATCTACCCACATTGTAGTCAATCAAAACCTGACAGAGGAAATAAAGACACCAACAGGAATTCGACAAGGAGACTCTTTAAGCCCCCAACTCTTTAATCAAATCATGGACGAACTAATAAAGCACGTTAACACTATAAAGGGAGGATATACACTAACAACAGGCAAAATAAAAATTATTTGTTTCGCCGATGATGCCCTAATTGTAGCAGAGAACGAAGACGATTTGCAACGGCTCCTATACGGATTCTATGTAAAAGCCAAATATTTCAACATGGAAGTATCCATCAAAAAAACCAAAACCCTCGTCGTCTCGAAAGAACCAGTCAGATGTAAGCTTTCTCTGGACAATAACATTATCGAACAAGTTATGTCATTCGACTACCTAGGCATACAGATCACCTCAAGTCAAGATAGAACGAATGAAGTGAATGGACAAGCCAATAAAGCCAGCCGAATCTCAGGTGCACTGCGGGACATCATCTGGAATAACACTTTTATGAATAAAAAGGCGAAAGTTAGGATATACAAAACCTGTGTTAGACCGGTATTGACATACGCTATAGAAACAAGAGCTGACAACAAAAAAACGAAAAATATCCTTCGAACAACGGAAATGAAAATACTCAGAAACATCTCAGGCTACACATTAAGGGACAGAAAAAGAAACACAGATATAAGGCACGGATGTGAGGTAGAAGACATTGTCAGGTGGGGACGTAAACGTAGAAGAGCCTGGAATGATCATGTGGATAGAATGGCTGGAGGAAGGCTAGCCAAAATCGCTAGGGATGGTAGACCACTTACACGACGCCCCTTAGGAAGACCTCCAAAGAGATAGATAGAATCGTGGTCCTCGATATCTCAGGAGAACTGAAGGTTGGAAAATACAGGCCTAAGGCCTACTATATGTGGAAGAAGAAGAAGGAACAGCTCTTCGACTGCATATAAAAAATTACGAAAAGCACTGCCGTGAAGGCAGGAGCTTTTGAGCGCTCGTACATGCACCTTGTAGGTAGATTCGCATTTTCCAGTTTTAGAAATCAATTGAAGAAATTTTCGACAGCTGTCACAAAAATTCTGAAACTTAGGCGAAACTCTAGACTTCATGTCGGTGCTTTAGGTGACCAATTTTTTTTCGATAATTCGCTAGAATTTTGTACGGTATCTATGATCTTGGAGGTGCGATCTGGACAAAATTTGGCACGTAGTTTGAATTAATTATTCCTGAGCTAGGTGCAAAATTTCATCCCAATCCAATCAGTAGTTTCGAAATAATCAGGAAAAAAATATTTTGAACAGCCATATTTACGGAATCCCTAGTCTAATTTTGCTCATTGATGAACGTGGCCGCCATATTCGCGATCCAAACTCACCCTGAAAATTTCAAGTTCCTAGGCCGTTCCGTTCAAAAGTTACAATTTTCTATGGTTTCTATGGTTCTGGTCATGCGATCTGGACAAAATATTGTTTTAATATATCATTCTCGATTAAAATACAAAATTTCATCTCGATCGAATCCGTAGTTTCGAAATTATCGAGAAACCAACATTTCAAACGACCGTATTCACGGAACCCCTAGTATAATTCTGCTCATTGATAAACGTGAACGCGACATTTCAGATCCACACCTATCCTGAAAATTTCAAGTCCCTAGGCCTTTGCGTTCGAAAGTAATGATTTTCTATGGTTTCTATGGTTCTGGTCATGTGATCTGGAGAAATGTAGCTTGAATATATCATTCTCCATCAGTATACAAAATTTCGTCACGATCGAATCTGTAGTTTTGAAATTATCAAGAAAACTAAATTTCAAACGACCATATTTACGGAACCCCTAGTATAATTTTGCTCATAGATGAACGTGATCACGACATTCGAGATCCACACCAATCCTGAAAATTTCAAGTCCCCAGGCGTTTCCGTTCAAAAGTTACAATTTTCTATGGTTTCTATGGTTCTGGTCATGCGATCTGGACAAAATTTCACATGTAGCTTGAACACCTCATTCTCCTTTTGAGTGCAAAATTTCATCTCAATCAAATCTGTAGTTTTCAGGGGAACAAAACTTTGAACGGCCATATTTACGGAACCCTTGGTGGAATTTGGCCCATTAACGAACTTAACCGAGGCATTCGAGATTCGAACCTACCCTGAAAATTTCAAGTTTCTAGGACATTCCCTTCGAGAGTTATCGTGCTTACGGCCGGCCGGACAGACTCAAATTTTCCGACGGATTCGTCATCAGTGAGTCGAACATAGTCGATTGAGACCATTTTCGGCTCAAAATTCGAAAAATACAGACCTCGTGACGAAATGATATTATAGCCCTCGTGTAAGTAGTACGAGCGCTCAAAAAGGAGTCTACATACGCGATATTGTGCACGATTCATCAGCAAACAACCAT
Organism: Aphidecta obliterata; assembly: GCA_963966015.1. Taxonomy (NCBI): domain Eukaryota; kingdom Metazoa; phylum Arthropoda; class Insecta; order Coleoptera; family Coccinellidae; genus Aphidecta; species Aphidecta obliterata. The sequence continues at coordinate 8,945,727 of OZ014430.1, read as the reverse complement.
GGAGATTGGAGAAAGACATTGATAATATTGGAGCAGGAATCAGACGTCCGACTGAATTCCAGAGACGCTTGAGAACATTTGTGGGGAAAATCTACAAGAAAATTTGTAACAAGATAAAGCATCTTGACCAAAAACAGGATCAAAGTGTATATAGATACTCTGGAACAAAAACCACGAACGAAAACAAAGGGACTCCCAAGATATATGAAGTGCACAACAGAAAATAGCCGAACCAAATGTTCCACAACAACGAGGAATTACTATACACGAACTAACAGACCCCAAAAAATATTATCGAGGAAATGTCTTTGCAAGAATATTGGTCTATCTTATGGTCAATACCCAAAGGACGCACTGGAATGAAAAAAATTTCGAAAAGCACTGCCGTGAAGGCAGGAGCTTTTGAGCGCTCGTACATGCACCTTGTAGGTAGATTCGCATTCTCAGGTTTTACAAACCAATTGGAAAGATTTTGACAGCTGTCAAAGAAAATTTCAATCCAACGCGAAAATCCAGACTTCACGTCAGTGCTTTGGGTCCATTTTTTCGATAATTCGCTAGAATTTTCTACGGTATCTATGGTCTTGGTAATGCAATCTGGACAAAATTATACATTATTCTTCATATATATGCGAAATTTCATTTCAATCCAATAAGTATTTTCGAAATTATCAGAAAAAATATAGTTTGAACGGCAATATTTACGGAACCCCTAGTCTAATTTGGCTCATTGATAAAAAGGATCGCGAAATTCGCGATCCGAACCTATCCTGAAAATTTCAAGTCACTAGGCCTTTTTGTTCGAAAGTTATGATTTTCTATGGTTTCTATGATTCTGATCATACGATCTGGAAGAAATGTAGCTCGAATATATAATTCTCAATTTAAATTCAAAATTTCGTCGAGATCGAATCCATAATTTTAAAATGATCAAGAAAACTGAATTTCAAACGGCCATATTTACGGAACCCCTAGTCTTATTTTGCTCATTGATACACGTGAACGCTACATTTACGATCCACACCTATCCTGAAAATTTCGAGTCTCTAGGCCTTTCCATTACAAAGTTATAATTTTCTATGGTTTCTATGGTTCTGGTCATGCGAGCTGGACAAAATTCTGCATGTAGCTTGAGTACGTAATTATCCATCTGAGTGCAAAATTTCATCTCGATCGAATCAGTAGTTTCGGAGTAATCAGAAAAACAAAATTTCGAGCGGCCATATTTACGGAACCCCTTGGCGAATTTTGCCCAATAACGAACTTAACCACGGCATTTGAGATTCGAACCTACCCTGAAAATTTCAGATTTCTAGGACATTCCGTTCGAGAGTTATCGTGTATACGGCCGGCCAGCCGGCCGGCCAGCCGGCCGGCCGGACGGACAGACTCGAATTTTTCGACGGATTCGTCATCAGTGAGTCGAACATAGTCGATTGAGACCATTTTCGGCTCAAAATTCGAAAAATACAGACATCGTGACGAAATGATATAGCCCTCGTGTAAGTTGTACGAGCGCTCAAAAATCGAACTGACATCTCAAAAATGGATTACAGCTGATGAAGTAAAGTATTGAGGTCGTCTAGATAGAAGGCTGCACATGTAGACAGTATTCATAACTTCTGGTACAAGAACTTCGGCAGTCTCCACGAAGCCCTGGCGAAACATATCGGCACATTTTTGCCAGATTATCGTAAGCCGCAACGTACGACGTTGAGGCTTACGATAATTTGGCAGAAATGTATCGATATGCTCCTAAATAATGACACAACCCTAGATCAATCACAGTATAGACCAATAACTAGTCGTTCAACTCCGCAGTGATAATGACACATGCAAAAGAGTAGAAACGTAATTTGCACTCAGGTTTTTTCGATTATCAGAAGGTATTCGATAGCACACCTAGACTAGGCGCGCACATGCGATTTTCTGTCGCGCGACTGAAAAGTCGCAGTCGACAAGAAAGCAATTTGAAAATGTTTCATGCGCGCATTTGCGGCTAATTATTTATCGAAACAAAATGGATTTCACCGAAACCGCTGCGTGGTAGCTCTACTATTACGAAGCAAATCAAGGACACGGCGCAAAAAGCAGTATTGGGTGCATCCAGTTATAAGTCGAAGGCTGTAAAAGGGCAATTTCACAAAATGTATACCAGATCTATACTATAGGATGAGTGTGAAGAGTTTTGATGAAATATAATGGCGTATTACATTCACACAAAGTTTTTCTTCTACATTCCGCAATACTCTTTCAATTGCTCATTATAAAGAGACGGACTCTTTTCCACTTCTCCAATGATTTAATCTGTGTCTAAAACACTATATACGAGGTCATCCTCAGCGAGAGATTCGTTGTCGGACATTTTTTGCCAAAAAATATTTCACACTCACACATAGAACGTTCGGCAGTAACTAAATCGCGATTGAATTGTCGCAAGTGCGTGCAGATGCATTCCTTTCCGTTTAACTCATTAAGAAATCTCAGAAACAAACGCGGCAAATCCGCGCCGCGCCGAGAATGTTCGCACCGCATCCGATCTGCAACTTATTGTTTCTACTGCGCCTAGTACACCAGTTCAGACCGGCGCGGTTTTTGCCGTTTGGATTAATGAGATGTTGGTTTGTGAGATGCCTCAATTTGCGACAATCGCGTCGCTTCAAAAATGGGACAGGTTGCTTCAACTGTTTAGTCGCGGCGATTATTTGGTCGTATGTGCGCGCCCTTTCGTATTTAAGAGTATGTGTTTCATTTGTGCGTCTAAACGATCGCGCAGAATATCGCATGTGCGCGCCTAGCCTTATTTTTGACTCATCGAGGTAATGCAGATATACAGGATCGATCCAGTTTTAGTTGAATTATTGACGTTAACAATGAAATATTGGTGAACAAACATACAAGACTGTTGTATCATAAACAGTCAGAGAAGAGAATACCTGTAGAGTACATTGCACGACTAAGGGGAGAAGGCGCGTGCTTCCAACCTTCACAGGGCGGTGACGTTGGTTGACAAAAGATATACGCTTTGGATCTTGCTACCACCGATGGTCGGCTCGATCTGCTATTCCTCCAACTACATGGACCACATCACTATGAGCTAAATTAATCACAAATCGACAAGGAATTTTCCAACAAGTGGTTGTTGAGAAGAGAACTGTTTCAGGAAACAAGAAGGATTCACTTTGGCTATAGAAGATCAAGTAATATCCAAGAACAACTATGAAAAAAACATAATGCTGGATAACAAACGGATATATGTAGGAAGTGCCATCACCGTGAGGAAACAATACAGAACATAATTTCTGGATGTGAATATCTGGCCATCACAGACTGTCTCTACAGACATATTTAAGCCTGCTACATTTTCCATCAGAAGCTTGCTTACAGTCTGGAAACGTGTTTTACGATAGACCTATCACTGACAGGATGGTAACGAGAAACAGGACGGATATTGTGGTATACGACAAGTGGGCCAAGGTAGAAATTGTTCCTGTATTCTTATCGTGAATTGATAATCAGGCCTCATAGTGTTAGTAAATTAGAACTTTCATTCAGCGATTGAGCGAATCCAACACGTGTACGAAAAAGGATCTTTCGTAGATTTCTTTTCGGTGTTGCGGTATTGTTAGAGAAAACAACACAAATTGAGGAATCAAGGATATACATTTCGGAGCAATGAAATCGGGCCACCTAAAATTTGACACAATTCCTAACATGGATATCTCCCGAGTCGCTTGTCGGATTTTGATGTTCTTTTTGAGCGCTCTTACTACTTACACGAGGGCTTTATCATTTCGTCACGATGTCTGTATTTTTCGAATTTTGAGCCAAAAATGGTCTCAAACGACTATGTTCGACTCACTGATGACGAATCCGTCGAAAAATTCGAATCTGTCCGTCCGCCCGTCCGTATACACGATAACTCTCGAACGGAATAACCTAGAAACTTGAAATTTTCAGGTTTGCATCTCGAATGCCGCGGTTAAGTTCGTTATTGGGCAAAATTCGCCGAGGAGTTCCGTAAATATGGCCGCTCGAAATTTTGTTTTCTTGAGTACTTTGAAACTACAGATTAGATCGATTTGAAATTTCGCAGTTAGATGGGGAATTACGTGTTCAAGCTACATGCAAAATTTGGTCCAGCTCGCATGACCAGAACGATAGAAACCATAGAAAATTATAACTTTGTAATGGAAAGGCCTAGGGACTTGAAATTTTCAGGATAATAATAATAATAATATTTTTATTCATCCTGTGAGACATGTTTACATGTGTAGGACAAGTCATGATAATATAATGAATAAATACATTCGAAAGTACATTGAGCGAAATTGTAGTTGTAGTAATCATTAACGCTATAGAAACAATTCTCCAATACAAAATTTCGAACCACCTTCTTGAATTTATTCTTAGGAAGACTCTGAATGCATAGTGGAAGATGATTAAAAACCTTAATACCCTGATAAAGCGGAGACATCTCAAACTTAGCAGTTTTATGAATTGGAAAATATAATTCATTCTTGTTTCTCGTATTGTGTGAATGAAAACTAGAAAGCTTTACAATACTTTCCTCACTCTCCTTCACATATATAAGGCACTTAAGTATAAATAAAAAGGCCAATGTGAGAATACTATTATCTTTAAAGAGGGGTCTGCATGAGCAATTGAACATTAAACGCATTATTCGTTTCTGAATGACAAAAACTCTACTAACATCTGAAGAATTACACCAGAGCAGAATGTTGTAAGACAGGTAACTATATACTAAAGAATAGAAGACGTTGATAAGAGATTTCAACTTTAAGTCTACTTAACGCGTAATCGGAACTTTTGAGCTTTTTACAAAGGGCATCAATATGCGAATGCCATTTCAGATATCTGTCAATGTGTATACCAAGAAACTTAACAAAGTCATTAGATGTGATAACTGCATCCAAATACCGAACAACAAATGTGTTACCCCCAGAGTTAGATAAACCAAAACGAATGCATTCCGTTTTATTGACATTCATCTTAATTCTATTTGTGTTACACCATTCCACGAAATTTTGTATAATAAGCTCATAGAAACATCGTAATTCCTCCAACGATTCTGCTGATACCGCTATGGAGGAATCATCGGCGAACAATATGATCCTGACAATCTGATGCAGTGACTTGTTGGAGTTGAGTATTCCGATGAGAATCTTCCTCAAGTTTGGTGGAAGGTCGTTTATAAACAGAAGAAACAGTAGTGGTCCCAGGACATAGCCCTGAGGCAATCCTAATTTCAAATTTCGCTCACTTGAATAACAATCATCAACTCGAACGGTCGCGACTCTGTTTCCGAGATAACTCCGAATCCAATCGTGAAAGATACCTCTAAATCCCAAGTTGTAAAGCTTGTTCAAAATAAATTCATGTGAGAGACTATCGAATGCTCGAGATAAATCAAAAAACAAAGCAGCAACATGTGCGCCTCGATCAAGGTGCTCATAGACAAATTCAACAAAGTTCAACGCGCCAGTCTGAGTTGAGCGGCCGGATCTAAAGCCATGCTGAGCACTATCAAGAATCTGAAACTTTATTTATTTATTCATTTAGACAAATAGGAATACAAACAGGTAAAACCCAATACAGCACTCACAGTTTGACAATATATATCATACAGAATATTAAAATATTGAAATGAAAAATTATTCTATGAACTAAATATAAAACTTATCACGATCAAAAATGATCAGCAGACTGAGGTAACCTTAATTTTAGAATTTTTTTTAATTGTGGGAGGTGAACATTGAAAATGTCCACACCACAAGAAAATGTATTGAATGTTGACAGCATTCTACAGAGAGGCGAATTTTGGGTAATATTAACCGTTCTACGGAACGGAACAGCGAATAAATCACGAGATCTTAGTCTTCTCTCCGGTACTCTAAAAGTGATGGACTCGAGAATTTCCGGGGCATAAAGTATACCATTAACTAATTTGAAAAGTAGAATCATATCGTTTAATCTTCTACGATTTTCCAAGCTCAATATTCTGAACGTTTGTTGAATTTCGTTGTAATCATGGTTAACAATCTGAATTTTACTTCTGAAGGACAAGAACCTCAGGAACCTATGCTGTACACTCTCTTATCTATTGACGTAACATCTGTAGTGTGGACTCCATATTGGCGTCGCAAAATTAAGCCTACTGAGCACAAACGAATAATAGGGTGTCAATAAAGTTTCATTTTTGAGCGCTCGTACAACTTACACGAGGGCTATATCATTTCGTCACGATGTCTGTATTTTTCGAATTTTGAGCCGAAAATGGTCTCAATCGACTATGTTCGACTCACTGATGACGAATCCGTCGGAAAATTCGAGTCTGTCCGTCCGGCCGTCCGTAAGCACGATAACTCTCGAACGGATCAACCTAGAGACTTGAAATTTTCAGTGTGCGTTCAGTTTCCGAATGCCTCGGTTAAGTTCGTTAATGGGCCAAATTCCACCAGGGGTTCCGTAAATATGGCCGTTCAAAGTTTTGTTCCCCTGATTACTTGAAAACTACAGATTCGATCAAGATGAAATTTGGCACTCAAATGGAGAATGAGGTGTTCAAGCTACATGTGAAATTTTCACCAGATCACATGACCAGAACCATAGAAACCATAGAAAATTGTAACTTTTGAACGGAAAGGCCTAGGGACTTGAAATTTTCAGGATAGGTGTAGATCTCGAATGTCGTGATCACGTTCATCTATGAGCAAAATTATACAAGGGGTTCCGTAAATATGGTAGTTTGAAATTTAGTTTTCTTGATAATTTCAAAACTACAGATTCGATCGTGACGAAATTTTGTATACTTATGGAGAATGATATATTCAAGCTTTATTTCTTCAGATCACATGACCAGAACCATAGAAACCATAGAAAATCATAACTTTCGAACGGAAAGGCCTAGGGACTTGAAATTTTCAGGATAGGTGTGGATCTCGATTGTCATGATCACTTTCATCTATGAGCAGAATTATACTAGAGGTTCCGTAAATACGGTCGTTTGAAATTTTGGTTTCTCGATAATTTCGAAACTACGGATTCGATCGAGATGAAATTTTGTATTTTAATCGAGAATGATATATTAAAACAATATTTTGTTCAGATCTCATGACCAGAACCATAGAAACCATAGAAGATTGTAACTTTTGAACGGAAAGGCCTAGGAACTTGAAATTCTCAGGGTGGGTTTGGATCGCGAATATCGCGGTCATGTTCATCAATGAGCAAAATTAGACTAGGGGTTCAGTAAATATGGCCTTTCAAAATATTTTTTTGCTGATAGTTCCGAGAATACTGAGCGGATTGGAATGAAATTTTGCACCTTGCTGAGTAATAATGTATTCAAACTACGTGCAAAATTTTGTCCAGATCGCACCACCAAGACCATAGATACCGTAGAAAATTATAGCGAATTATCGAAAAAAAATTGATCAGCTGAAGCACTGACATGAAGTCTGGAGTTTCGCCTGAGTTTCAGAATTTTTTTGACAGCTGTCGAAAATTCCTTCAATTGATTTCTGAAACTACAAAATGCGAATCTACCTACAAGGTGCATGTACGAGCGCTCAAAAGCTCCTGCCTTCACGGCAGTGCTTTTCGTAATTTTTTTTTGAACAACTTTCCATGTCTGAGAGTGAAACCGAGCATTTTATTCGATGACTCAATAACTCCATTAATGTGCACGTCAAATGTCACTTGCTTTATAGGCACTTGATTAAGAGCGTAATTGAATGCAAAGGTGTTGACATTCCTAGTGAAAGATATTTTATAGCATTTTTCGAAATTTAAAAATAGAAAATTTTGACAGCAGTATTCATGGAGCCTATCCAAATCTTCCTGTAGTCTAATACAGTCTTCGAAACTCTTTATCCTCAGAAATACCTTGAGATCATCAGCGTATACCAAGTACTTGGCATAACGAAAGCAGCAGGAAATATTGTTCAAATAAATTATGAAGAACAAGGGCCCCAGATGAGATCCCTGAGGAACACCTGATTCATTCGGAAAAACTCTTGAATTCTGTCCAATCACGCAAACAAATTGGGATCTATTCAGAATATATGACTGTATCCACCTCAATAAGCTTCCAGCTATGCCCACCTCCGCAAGTCGTCGCAGCAGAACACCATGATTTATTAAATAAGGTAAAGAAATACACTAGTGGTAACTGATAAGTTTATGATATGCGCAAAATGAGTACTTATCTCATCAATTATCAGTCTCAAAATTCGTGCAGAAACGAAATCGACTCCAGAGCTTTTAGTTTTTTTTTAGTAAGTTGACAACATTAACAACCTCCAGTTCAAGAACTGGATAAAAGAAAAAATTTGTGTGTAAAATAGGTGAAGTAAAAAAGCTGAGGGAAGTCTCCGCGATCGTGGTGAAATAATCTACAAAGATTTCCGCAACTACTTTGGGATCATTATTTGAAACTCCATCAACAGTGAGCGAAATAGACTTATGATCCTTTATTTTCCTACCAGTCATAGTATTCACCATATCCCAGACAGTTCTATTTCTATTTTCTGATATTTCAATTAGTTGTTTATTGAATTTGAATTTTGTACTCTTAATAAGGGAATGATAAGAGGATTTGGCTTTCTTATATAAATCATAGGTGGACTGACTATTGAAACTCTTATGCAACCAATGGAGATCATTCAGATTACGTTTAGCAGTAATAATATCAGAAGATATCCACCTTTTATCATGCTGGACCGACCAGAGCTTCTTTTGAGTGGACAACAATCCTCAAAAGTGTGTTTTATTATATTGAAGAATGCTTCGAAACATTCATCAATATGTTGGAACTTGTGAATATTACCAAAATCACACTGCGAAATACGATAAACAAAATTATCAAGGTTATGCTGACTTAAATTTCTAACCATCTTAGGTACTTTATGAGTTTCTACATCACAGCCTATAGTAATAGGCATCTCAAGGGAGAGAATCCGATGATCACCAATATGAGCCTCGCATACCTCAACATTGCAATCTCTCAACTCCGCATTAGTCAGAATATAATCTACCTTCGAAATGGAAGAATGACCTATGACATTAGAAAAGGATAAAAAAAGATAGTTTGGATCTTTAATGTTGCGGTCACTTTCATCAATGAGCAGAATTACACTAGGGGTTCCGTAAATATGACCATTTTAGGTGGGCCGATTTCATTGCACCGAATTGTATGTAAATGACAGATATGCTACAAACCAAATTTCAGAGCGTATGCGTTCAATCGAACTAAGTACGAAGTTTATTGCAAATTCTATATTCCGTGCCATCTCTCGTGCCGAATTGCCACTCGGCCAGCAATATGATCACGAACGCAGCTTGACAATACGGACAAGCGACTGTCGAATTATGACCCCTTCAAGTTTCACAGGAGCACCGCATCGGCGCAACCAAATGGTTGCAATAAACATAAATATGTTTATTGTGTCGCGCTCGCTGGCTCGTTGTGCTTCATATGAACGAACTCGTTCCATCCTGATTATGCTCGCTTGTCATCAGTCCAGACTTCTTTTTGCGCGAGAAGTAGGGTACGATTTTCTGGATTTTTCGGCTATTCCTTCGAGTTTTTCTGATTTCCTTTCTTCCCCAACCACACCCGAATGAACAAAAAAAAATATTCATCTCGGATGGCCCCTTTAGAGTTTTTGCGTGACGAAAAGCAACTGATTTTTAAATATAAGAAGATATACAGGGTCCTGAAACAGTGGCTCGGTGGTTGTCAAAATTTTTCTGGGCAGTTCTCAACTTTTTTCTTGAATATTTTATCACTTTTTGTTTATTCATGCAGAATAGTACATTTTGTATCTAGAAGTGAAAGCGATACATTTCCGGGCGACAATGTAAATTGTTGCCCAAAGCGTTAAGCCGACGCTAACAAGCATTCAAGTCCGGTAATGTGTTTTTACTACGAGGTACGAAAGATATTTTTTCTGAAATCGCAATCATCAGTATCCAAAATTGTTTAATTAACGTTTCAAATTGTATATCTGACGAAACTTTCGACTTCATTGGTTTCTAATGGAAGCATTTGAGAATTTTATTCTTGATGAAGTAATCGCGCCTTTTCGTTTGTACATGCAATTTAGGAACATCCTGTATTGGTAACTCCGTACTTCTAAGTCAAATAAATCAATTACCTCCCCAATATTAACTTTCAGTACATGCGTACAGATATAATATACTCTATGGAATATATAGATAAGAAATGAAGGGATAATAACCCTCCGTATAATATTTGTAGCGTTCTGGTGGTATTAGCAAAAACATATCGTTTCAATCGATCAAAGAAAGAGTTCCTATCAAATTATTTTAAAAATGAAAACAACAGAAATCGGTCAATTTTCCTTCTTGTGGAGTACAATCTAGTGCAGATCATGAATACAACTTCTCTCCCACAGTTGGTTCGAAAATATTTCAGAAGATATTGATTCCGCCAGAACAATTAAATCCCAGCCTCCGTCAAGCTTTTCTTTCTGTTCACTAATCTATCTTGATCTTCGGAGTGGCAGTTTCATTGAGTAATGATGAGAGTAATGATTCTCAGGCCTGATTGTTTATCTTTTATCTTTATGTTATCTTTTGAAATAGAATCATAAATACTGGCAGATATTGACGATAATTCTTCAATTTACGTTGGACTGCTTCCCAACCTTGCCACTAGCAACGGGGATTATTTGAATACATGATAGTTTTTAACTGTGTGCCATAAAAAGAACGATGCAAGATTTCAAGGCTAGATTTTTGACATATTTGCATATTTCATCTTTTTTTGGTGAGAATGATATCAATTACATATATTAATCGAAATCAGAAAAATAGTCAATATTCCGAATCCTTACTATTAATCGAAATACATCGTTTGCACTGTGGCGACTCTCCGCGCGTCCAAAAGATACCGCGATGTCTCTTGCGGTTCTCTTCAAATAGTTCACTCGACGTGCGGAGAGTACCACTTTCCTTGTGACTTGTGAGGGTGTTTGGGGAACCAGTTGCTGGATCAGCATAACAAATGAGTCCACCAGCAACTGTGGGACGAAACACACATCCGTTTCCCCATCATGGAGCGCGATTCGATATAACGAGAACACCTCGCAAAAGCACCAAAAACAATTTCGAAAAAAAAAAGAGGTAGCATCCATATCGTGCCTCGTTTATATCGGGGTATTGTAACAGTAATGGTCATCACTCACAATTTCGAATGGAAGTAACTCCTGCTTAACGTTCTCGATTTCCACGACTATTTCATTTTCTTTCTGTACGGTGTGATCCTCAATGTTGAGCACTTCATATAATTGATGAACCATGTTTTTTATGTCAGCTAACCTGAAAAATTAAGTAATTTTCTGACTATCTGATTCACAATGCAACTACAGAAAATATTGTATGATATAAAGGTATGTACAAAAAATTTAGGTTTTGCAATATACATTAAAATTCTGAAAATTACCCAAGGACACAATTGAATTCTTTAATGCTGCTGGGAAGCTGAGAACGATTAATTAGAACTAGGGATATAGGTATTTCACAAATGTGTTTCTCAAAATTCGAAAAATACAAACATCGTGACGAAATGATATAACCCTCGTGTAAGTAGTACGAGCGCTCAAAAACATTATAAACACAATTTTCAATTAGTGCTCAAGTATCAATTTTTCTTTCCTTACTTTGGTTTTTAATTCTAATGCTGATGTTCTAGTAGCTTCTCGAATAAGGCCTCACCAAACTTATTAGGTTCTCAGACAAAGCTTCTTTAAGTCAGATCGAAAGGATCTGTCTTTAGATAGATATGAGTTTATTCAACATATTACAAATTGAGGTAAACTCTGAGAGAAAACTGTGAGTTACCGCTTTCGGAGATGTCTAACGGATTGGATATTCTTTCATATTACTCTAAATTTGTACGCAATACCCCTCAACTGTTTTATCATGTAGTTCATATGTTCATCCCATTTCAGATGTTGGTCTATATAGATACCTAGATATTTTGTGGCATTAGTATTTGAAATTGATTGGTCACTTGGAGTATTCCTAAATTCGGAAGTCCGACTTTATTGGATGATAAGGTCATATACTTGGTCTTTTGCTGATTAGGAAATTAACCTCGAACCATTTCTTCAGAATCGTCAAGTCATTTATTGATTTTTGTTTCAGATTCTCCCAAGTTGTATCCTCATGCATGACTAACATATCATAAGCAAAGCTTATAGTTTCTCCACTATTTTTCAGGTCGAATATACTATTCAAATATATTAAAAAAAGAAAAAGAACAGGCCCGAGCACTGTTCCTTGCGGAACGCCATAGGTAAGTATGTTCGTACTAATAATGTTCCATCAAATTTCGTCGTTTGTCTTCTTCCTGCAAGGAAGCTGCGGAGAAGAGTATTTTTTTTACCTCTGAAGCAGTAATCTGAAAGTTTTTCCAATAATTTCTTATGGTTGACGGTGTCAAAAGCTTTTGCTAGATCTATGTATGACTATTGCTAGAGATGAAATATTTTTATCTATGTTTTTATAATATATATATGATATATATCAATTTCAGTAACTCTTTTTATGGCATCTTCAGTCGACATCCCTTGTCGAAATCCGAATTGATTATTCGAAAGAATATTGTACTTATCCATAAATGCTACCATACGCACCTTGATTAGTTTTTCAAAGATCTTCGAAATATTGGACACAAGGGTGCCTGGTGACCTGGTCTATAACTATTGATATTTTTTTATCTCCTCCCTTGTGTAATGGTTTTACTATTCCCAGTTTCAAAAATTCTGGAAAACAAGCTTTCCTGAAACAATTATTCACCAAATAGACGATAGGTTCTGATACTTCCTCTTTCACTTGTTCCAGAACTTCCGAACGAATTCCATCATATCCAGTATATCTTTTCGACTTGAGACTATTTATAATTTTTTCGATTTCATCGGAGTTTGTGGGGAATAAAAAAAAAGTTTCACTTGTTTGAATTTTTTTCCGTGAAATCTTCTGGTTCCGTTATTTCGTTGGCATATCTTTCCCCTAGTTCGCTGAAATAACTATTGAAAGCATCACTTATTTCCTGATCATCTTCGACAACCGAGTCATCCTCTAACTTAATATATTTAATTTGTGTTTATTTTCTTGAAGTATTTTCTACACACTTCCACAGGGATACTGGTTCGTTCTGATTTTTTGCAAGTACTTCCCGCCTCACGTTATAGAATTCCTCAGCATCTTGATAATCTTGCATAATTCTTTCCCACCATAAAAATCTTCGGAGATTGTTATTCATCATAATATCATATTGTTCAATAAGAACATGAAACTGACGAAACACGGAAAAAAGGTTATGTTTTAAAATGTCACAATATTGGTCTTCCCCACGATACAGAAATCTTATTATTCTTATGATAATAATAATAATAAAAAGGATTTATTTCCAACAGGCAGAACCCACTTACAGAAAATAACAACAACGATAAACTAAAACTAAAATTAAAAAACTCAATACTTAAATTAAGAGAAACAATCAATTAAATAATAAAAACTAAAATAAATTAGTCACAGCAAATATAATGCCAACATATTCTTATATCAAGGGTCTTCCCTATGTCATCCCCGGCTGATCGCCCGAAATTTACCAGTAGAAGCATCAGGGAGCTATCCTTCTCTTACCGTCCGATAGAATGACATTCAAGAATACAATTTTTCGATTCTCAGTAGAGCAACGCCCTTTCTTCCCTACTTTTCAAGAATAGCCTCACTGGAGTGGTGCCTACAGCAAATTGTCTGGACGTTGCCGGGATATTATATTGAGTGGGCTGAATAAATCCACCGAAAAATTCAAACATTATCGATGTGTCCTTGTTTCATTTTTTTTCAGTATGTATTATGAATCAGTATGAATTGTCGATTATATGCATTTTTTTCGTGTACCTACTTACCTCTTTATCTCTTCTCCGGTTAATCTTTCTTGTTTTGGGCAACTAACATTGTATGTTTTGTCGTTGATGGTCAATTTGAAGTCATCTTCTAGAAGAGTTTCGATACTATTGGAAGACGCAATTCTTGTGTCATCACTAGATCGACATATGGCTGTATCAATTCCTTTGTCTTCCTTTTTCAACATTTCTATAAAATCTCCTACTGAATTTGAAATAGGTTTCAGCGTAAAGACACATCGTTCTCTTCGACTTGGTAGAGGAACAGTTACTTGTGGGAGGCCTCGGTGGTATTCAACAGTCACGTCTGAAAAAAAAGATGATATTCTTTATTCCGCATAATCATATGGGATTACTCACTGACTTCAACACATATGTATTTAACCAGTAGATTTCACTTGCTCAACCGAAGATTTTTTCACGGAATTTGACTGTGTTGAAAATTCACATTCTATTGGAATTTCAAAGATAATCCTGAGATGGAAATGTCGTTATCCACATGCAGTGGAATAAGAAAACTCATAAATGAGAAGATACTACCTACCAATGAGCAGGATAAGCTATATGAATAAGAACACCGAACTGACGATGATCAAGACCCCAATTTACCTACAGGTCTGCAGCATGGGGCAATCAAGACGATAATCAACGTAGGACGAGTATACAGGGTGTTCCTAAATTGGAGGAGCAAACGAAGAGGGGAGATTCCTTAAGTAATTTCGAGAAAAAAAGTCCCCTGAACATGTTATCGCAAACGTTTCTTTTGAGCGCTCGTACTACTTACACGAGGGCTATATCATTTCGTCACGATGTCTGTATTTTTCGAATTTTGAGCCGAAAATGGTCTCAATCGACTATGTTCGACTCACTGATGACGAATCCGTCGGAAAATTCGAGTCTGTCCGTCCGTCCGTCCGTAAGCACGATAACTCTCGAACGGATCAACCTAGAGACTTGAAATTTTCAGTGTGGGTTCAGATCCCAAATGCCTCGGTTGAGTTCGTTATTGGGCAAAATCCGCCTAAGGGTTACGTAAATATGGCCGCTCGAAATTTTGTTTTCCTGATTACTTTGGAACTACAGATTCGATAGAGATGAAATTTTGCACTCTACTAAAAAATGAGGTGTTCAAGTTACATGCGAAATTTTGTTCAGCTCGCATGATCAGAACCATAGAATTGTAACTTTTGAACGGAAATGCCCAAGGACTTGAAATTTTCAGGATAGGTGTGGATCTCGATTGTCGTGATCACTTTCATCTATGAGCCAAATTATACCAGGGGTTCCGTAAATATGGTCGTTTGAAATTTAGTTTTCTTGATAATTTCCAAACTACAGATTTGATCGTGACGAAATTTTGTATACTTATGGAGAATGATATATTCAAGCTACATTTCTCTAGATCGCATGACCAGAACCATAGAAACCATAGAAAATCATAACTTTCGAACGGAAAGGCCTAGGGACTTGGAATTTTCAGGATAGGTGTAGATCTGAAATGTGACGTTCACGTTTATCAATGAGCAGAATTATACTAGGGGTTCCGTAAATATGGTTGTTTGAAATTTAGTTTTCTTGATAATTTTCAAACTACGGATTCGATCGAGATACAATTTTGTATTTTAAACGAGAATGACATATTAAAGCAACATTTTGTCCAGATCGCATGACCAGAACCATAGAAACCATAGAAAATTATAACTTCCGAAGGAAAAGGCCTAGGAACTTGAAATTTTCAGGGCGGGTTTGAATGGCGAATTTCACGGCCACGTTCATCAATGAGCAAAATTAGACTAGGGGTTCCGTAAATATGGCCGTACAAAATGTTATTTTCCTGATAATTTCGAAACTACCGATTTGATTGGAATGAAATTTCGCACCTAGCTGAGGAATACTGTATTCAAACTACGTGCGAAATTTTGTCCAGATCGCATCACCAAGACCATAGATACCGTAGAAAATTTCAGCGAATTATCGAAAAAAAATTGGTCACCTAAAGCACTGACTTGAAGTCTGGATTATCGCCTCAGTTTGAAAATTTTTTTGACAGCTGTCAAAAATTTCCTCAATTGGTTTCCAAAACTGGAAAATGCGAATCTACCTACAAGGTGCATGTACGAGCGCTCAAAAGCTCCTGCCTTCACGGCAGTGCTTTTCGTAATTTTTCGAGATACATAGTGTTAAAGTTCGAATTTTTTCAAGTTTTTTGAGCGCTCGTACTACTTACTTGAGGGCTATATCATTTCTTCACGATGTCTGTATTTTTCGGATTTTGAGCCGAAAAATGTCTGAATCGATAGAGTTCGACACACTGATGACGAATCCGTCGGAAAATTCGAGTCTATGCGTCCGGCCGTAAGCACGATAACTCT
This sequence comes from Aphidecta obliterata, assembly GCA_963966015.1. Classification (NCBI taxonomy): domain Eukaryota; kingdom Metazoa; phylum Arthropoda; class Insecta; order Coleoptera; family Coccinellidae; genus Aphidecta; species Aphidecta obliterata. Next base: position 8,929,391 of record OZ014430.1, on the reverse strand, counting down.
CGAACGGTACAACCTAGAGACTTGAAATTTTCAGTGTGGGTTCAGTTCCCGAATGCCTCGGCTGAGTTCGGGGGCCGAATTCCACCAGGAGTTCCGTAAATATGGCCGTTCAAAGTTTTGTTCACCTGATTACTTGGAAACGACAGATCCGATCGAGATGAAATTTTGCACTTAAATGGAGAATGAGGTGTTCAAGCTACATGTGAAATTTTCAGGATAGGTGTGGATCTCGAATTTCGTGATCACGTTTATCTATGAGCAAAATTATACTAGGGGTTCCGTAAATATTGTCGTTTGAAATTTAGTTTTCTTGATAATTTCAAAACTACAGATTCGATCGTGACGAAATTTTGTATACTAATGGAGAATGATATGTTCAAGCTACATTTCCCCAGATCGTATGACCAGAACCATAGAAAATCATCACTTTCGAACGGAAAGGCCTAGGGACTTGAAATTTTCAGGATAGATGTGGATCTGAAATGTCGCGTTCACGTTTATCAATGAGCAGAATTATACTTGGGGTTCCGTAAATACGGTCGTTTGAAATTTTATTTTCTCGATAATTTCGAAACTACGGATTCGATCGAGATGATATTTTGTATTTTAATCGAGAATGATATATTGAAGCTTCATTTTGTCCAGATCGCATGACCAGAACCTTAAAATCCATAGAAAATTATAACTTCCGAAGGGAAAGGCCTAGGAACTCGAAATTTTCAGGGTAGGTTTGGATCGCGAATGTCCCGGTCACCTTCATCAGTGAGCAAAATCAAACTAGGGGTTCCGTAAATATGGCTGTTCAAAATATTCTTTTCCTGATTATTTCGAAACTAATGATTGGATTGGAATGAAATTTTGCACCTAGCTGTATTCAAACTACGTGCGAAATTTTGTCCAGATCGCTTCACCAAGACCATAGATACCGTAGAAAATTCTAGCGAATTATCGAAAAAAAATTGGTCAGCTGAAGCACTGACATGAAGTCTGGAGTTTCGCCTAAGTTTGAGAATTTTTTTGGAAGCTGTCGAAAATTTTTTCAATTGATTTCTAAAACTGGAAAATGCGAATCTTCCTACAATTGAGAGTTTACACTAAGTGAAATGCCAATTTCGATAGCAAATCTACAGGGTGATATTTTTTCTGGAACGCTGTCTCCTGTTTTCGTCCAGAACTTTTTTTCGGTGAGCCACTGTCAATTTGAAGAAATGTGAAAAGCAGCTTTGTTGTTATACCAAACTGTATGGTCTCTTGTAGTTTTATCGTACAAGATTTCGATTTCGAGAAGATAATTTTGAACGATTTTCTCGAAATCATCAGAAAAATCCAAATTGTCATAAAAACTCAGTTAGTAAGCTGTGGTGAATTAATTCATTGTTAGTTTTGACACATCATATTGACCTCTTTCAGTTGAATATCTTGTAAATTGTAGGTACTATGAGGAAAAAACTTGAAAAAAATTCAAACTTTAACACCCTGTATCTCGAAAACGAAACGTTTGCGATCCCATGTTTATGGGATTTTTTTCTTAAAATAACTTAAGGAACCTCTCCTTTTCGTAACTTCAATTAAGGAACACCCTGTATAAGGTGGTCAATTAGAAATGGAATTACCACGTGAATCATGTGAATGGTGAGTTTGTTTCAATAAACATCATATAATTATAATTAAAATTTGTCCATGATCTATTGTTTTTCGATTTTTTTGTACACCAACTTGGACAGATGTAATTAAGTGGTAGGTACATTTTTCGATATGTCGCGATCGTTTGACACGCTCCAACATAAGTTCATTTTGAACAAGATGTAACAGATGTGATTAAGAGTCTTATTCCTGAATTAGGTCAACGTTTTCTATTAGTTCGCCAAATATCGATAAGGCTTGACAGCGAACCATCCTTCCAGTTCACCAACGACAGGTATTGCTCAAAGATCCGTCTCAGGCCTGCTTCTGTCTTTAATATTTATTGATGATCTCCCTGTACATGTGGTGGCCTGTATATTGACTATAGATGCCAATGATACTACTTTCGTGAATATGAAATTCTGATTTCCCAACTGAACGTTCATGACCAGTCTTTGTCCATCACTGGTTAAAATATTGTACAAGATTCACTGTTTACCTTAGGAGACTTTGCACAATGAGGAAGAGTCGAAAAATCGATAGGCTATTCAGCTTCGACAAAAAAGAACCAAATTAGACAAACATCGATTGTCATTTGTTGCTCTAATGTCGTAATATAAATAATTATGTATCTTTAATATGGTCGATATCAAATTAAATTACGGAGCACATAGGATCAGTTTATTTGAAGCATAAATGCCATAAGTGAATCATCATTTCAGATAGGGTAGAAAGAGGATCTATCTACTTGCCATTAATTTATTGGTTCTACATGATGGATTAGGTGCTCATAATTCCAGTTACTAGCACGATCAACATGAATATTGCACGCTCTCTGAAGAGGGCTGACCCATTTGTTTACTCAAATGTGAATATCGAGGTTGCAGTCATGTTGCTTTATTAACGATATGAACACGATACTATATATAAATTAAGGAACTATAATTTTGAATTAATTTTCTGAATAATTCATTCAGAAAGTATTTATGAATTCAAATCAAGCAATTGTTTCTATCTTCCAATAATTGAATAAGAGAATATTTCAGTTTACCGTTTTAATTTAATTTTTTCATTAATTTATCGAAGGAATTTATCGAACAAAATGTAACACTTTCTGAACTTTTCAATCAACGACGCCCATTTTGCCGTAATTCACCCACCAAAATCTGCCTTTTGAGCTGTTCGCAAGAAATTGTTAAAAACCATATTTGTATTATACCGCATTGATCCTCCTTCGCCAGGTTCAAAGATTTAAAAATTAGAGATAGAAATTGAAAGAAAAAATGTTATCCAAAAGCTAACCAACTGGGAGCTATTAGGCTGTGAAAGTATAGAGGTATAATAAAATGAATTAAAATATTTTTTCATCTTTCTTTACTTTCATCGGTTGTCCCAACAGTGCCGTATATGCTCGATATATTGATAATGCTGATATAAATATGTATATTTCTGCCAAATCGTTAATTTTTGAGCGCTCGTACTACTTACACGAGGGCTATATCATTTCGTCACGATGTCTGTATTTTTCGAATTTTGAGCCGAAAATGGTCTCAATCGACTATGTTCGACTCACTGATGACGAATCCGTCGGAAAATTCGAGTCCGTCCGTCCGGCCGGCCGTAAGCACGATAACTCTCGAACGGAACAACCTAGAGACTTGAAATTTACAGTGTGGGTTCAGATCCCAAATGCCTCGGTTAAGTTCGTTAATGGGCCGAATTCCACCAGGGGTTCCGTAAATATGGCCGTTTAAAATTTTGTTCTCCTGATTACTTCGAAACTACCGAAATTTTGTCCAGATCGCATGATCAGAACCATAAAAACCATAGAAAATTGTAACTTTTGAACGGAAACGCCTAGGAATTTGAAATTTTCAGGATAGGTGAGGTTCTGGAATGTCGTGATGACGTTCATCTATGAGCAAAATTATTCTAGGGGTTCCGTAAATATGGTCGTTTGAAATTTAGTTTTCTTGATAATTTCAAAACTACAGATTCGATCGTCACGAAATTTTGTATTAAAATGGAGAATGATATGTTCAAGCTACATTTCTCCAGATCACATAACCAGAACCATAGAAACCATAGAAAATTGTAACTTCTCAACGGAAAGGCCTAGGAACTTGAAATTCTCAGGGTGGGTTTGAATCGCGAATATCGCAGTCACGTTCATCAATGAGCAAAATTAGACTTGGGGTTCCGTAAATATGGCCGTTCAAAATAATTTTTGAGCGCTCGTACTACTTACACGAGGGCTATATCATTTCGTCACGATGTCTGTATTTTTCGAATTTTGAGCCGAAAATGGTCTCAAACGACTATGTTCGACTCACTGATGACGAATCCGTCGGAAAATTTGAGTCTGTCCGTCCGGCCGTCCGTCCGTCCGGCCGTATACACGATAACTCTCGAACGGAATGTCCTAGAAACTTGAAATTACGCCAAAATACGCCGAGGGGTTCCCTAAATATGGCCGCTCGAAATTTTGTTTTCAGAATATTTTTGACAGCTGTCGAAAATTCCTTCAATTGATTTCTAAAACTGAAAAATGCGAATCCACCTACAAGGCGCATGTACGAGCGCTCAAAAGCTCCTGCCTTCACGGCAGTTTTTCTGATTAATTCGAAACTACTGATTCGATCGAGGTGTAATTTGGCACTCAGATGGAGAATTGCGAGCTTAAACTACATGCAAAATTTTGTCCACCTAGCAAGACCAGAACCATAGAAACCATTGAAAAGTATAACTTTCAAACGGAAAGGCCTAGGGTTTTGAAATTTTCAGGATAGGTGTGGATCTGAATGTCGCGTTCACGTTTATCAATGAGCAGAATTATACTAGGGGTTCCGTAAATACGGTCGTTTGAAATTCTGTGAACATTTATTATGCATGTAATTATTGTCTCCTTTTTTGTTTAAAATTAATAGAATTGAACATATATTTGAAATGTTGTCGTTGAAAACCATAATATTGATCGAATAACTGTTAGGAATAACATATAGTATGGTGGTATCCTCAGACAGGTAATTCCATGTAGAATGCTAAGACTAACGAGTAAACAGGATGTTCCCCTCTGAAAAAATCATATGAACTGAAATCGAAGTAGACGAAAATTTGAAGCATCTATATGAAGATGATCAGAGCAATACACGCTACTTTGGTGTTGTCTACGTCAACCCGACAAAATCAGGAGGATATTTTAAGGCCGGCTTCATCACACAACCTACTTGATAACCGACGCAAGTGGAAAATCAGTGTCCGAACGTGACACGTCTCAAAACAATCATACTTTCTCTACGTAAAACGGAAAACCAGATTACATGGTCTCAACCTCCAACTTGAGTCCGTATGACACGGTGCAGAAATTGGTACAATTTCTCTATAGCAATGAGATTGTGACATAATTTCTTGTATGTGATAATGTGCAGTGTCCAATCACGCGATGCACAAAAATTGGCATTCACATTTCTTTACGTGCTTTAAAGACAAGGGTGGGACCAACTTGTCCCGATATTTCTCTTTGAATAGATACGCATTCAAACTAAACATGAAAAAGTTGATCGTCAAAGCCATCTGAATTCCGAAGATATACCCATCAAATTTTTTTTTGTAACAATTATACCAGTTCGATCAAATCGAAACTTTGTAGTTATTTACAAACTAATAACACGAAGTTCCTTGTGAAATGTTGTGAGGATCGTATCACTAGAAGAATTCAAAAGAATTATTTGTAAATACTTCGGTATTTCAGAAACTTTACACATTGATAAAATAAAATATACAGAAATTCAGCTTCACAGCTGTTGAGAAAATTTGATATTATCTGATTTCAATTTTTGTCATATTGACGGCAATTCATAGTAGGTATGTGGTTCGTTTTATGTAGGCTCAAGTTGAATCAAAATGATCATAGATCAGGTAATTCTTCAATAAACATAATTTCAGTTATTCACAGTTGGAGATGGGTTATCGTGAAATAACCGATGCATATGGGGAATACGATTAAATTCGTCTCGATACGATAATGTCGAAGCATTTTCCTGTATTTTCGATGTACCTGTACGGATGACCTTCTGGCGATGAATTCAAACAAGCGCGCGAAAGCTAATGACCATACGGTAGAGCTTCTTGGAATTTTTTCTTCGAATAATCTGGCCAATTTGTGAGGTCTATGGTATAAGTAGGTATTTGAATTTTGATCATTCTTCATGAAGCCTACATAAAGGCATCAAGGTCCCTCGACTAATTATTTTACGTTTGAAACCTAGATAAATTCTACAGAATGAGACTATTTTGAACAGGCTAAGCACACTCATCATACGAGGGTTGCCTTTTATATTTCGGGATTGGAGAACCCTAGTGTTGCAATCTGGAAACTGACCACTCTATCGTAAAGTTAGACTTTTTTTTGTTATACGTACTCAGAACGTTTTGACATACAAGCGCTATTTGTATTGTTTACATTAACTTAAAAGATTCATCCCGTCCAAAAAATGGAATTAAATTGTGAACATTTTCGTACGACTTTTTTTTACCACTTTCGACGTGGATTAACTCAGCAACAGTGCATCGATGAACTTAATTCAATTTTTGGCGATCAAGCTCCATCAAGGACCAGTGTTTATCGATGGTATGGTGAATTCAATCGAGGTCGTAGTCCGCTCCAAGAAGAATTTCGTGAAGGTCGTCCAAAATCAGTTGTTGTTCCGGAAATCTTTGATGTTGTGCGCGATCTGATACCAGCATACATTCAATATTGCATGAACATATGACTGTCGAAAAAATTTGTTCGGGTTGGATTCCACAAAATTTGCCAATCGCTCAAAAGAAGGCTCGATTGGTCGAAAGAAATGCTCAAAAAATACGATCGCGGTGCTTCAAAAAACGTCTATGAGATCGTGACAGGTGACATATCGTGGATTTAGGCGTATTACCCCGAAAGTAAATAGCAGTCGACTGTATGGGTGTTTCAAGATGAGCCAAAGCCCACAAAACTTGTTCGGGCACGAAACACTTCCAAGCAAATGGTCACCTGTTTTTGAGCGCTCGTACTACTTACACGAGAGCTATATCATTTCGTCACGATGTCTGTATTTTTCGAATTTTAAGCCGAAAATGGTCTCAATCGACTATGTTCGACTCACTGATGACGAATCCGTCGGAAAATTCATTAATTTTGTTAATGGGCCAAATTCCACCAGGGGTTCCGTAAATATGGTCGTTCAAAGTTTTGTTCCCCTGAATACTTGAAAACTACAGATTTGATCGAGATGAAATTTTGCACTCAAAAGGAGAATGAGGTGTTCAAGCTACATATGAAATTTTGTCCAGATCGCATGACCAGAACCATAGAAACCATAGAAAATTGTAACTTTTGAACGGAAACGCCTAGGGACTTGAAATTTCGAGGATAGGTGTGAATCTCGAATGTCGTGATCACGTTCATCTATGAGCAAAATTATACTAGGGGTTCCGTAAATATGGTCGTTTGAAATTTAGTTTTCTTGATAATTTCAAAACTACAGATTCGATCGTGACGAAATTTTGTATAGTGATGGAGAATGATATATTCAAGCTACATTCCTCGAGATCACATCACCGAACCATAGAAACCATTGAAAATCATAACTTTCGAACGGAAAGGCCTAGGGTTTTGAAATTTTCAGGATAGGTGTGGATCTCGAATGTCGCGTTCACGTTTATCAATGAGCAGAATTATACTAGGGGTTCCGTAAATACGGTCGTTTGAAATTCTGTTTTCTCGATAATTTCGAAACTACGGATTCGATCGAGATGAAATTTTGTATTTTAATCGAGAATGATATATTAAAGCAACATTTTGTCCAGATCGCATGACCAGAACCATAGAAACCATAGAAAATTGTAACTTTTGAAGGGAAAGGCCTAGGAACTTGAAATTTTCAGGGTGGGTTTGGATCGCGACTATCGCGGTCACGTTCATCAATGAGCAAAATTAGACTAGGGGTTCCGTAAATATGGCCGTTCGAAATATCATCAAGACCATAGATAACGTAGAAAATTCTAGCGAATTATCGAAAAAAAATTGGTTAGCTGAAGCACTGGAATGAAGTCTGGAGTTTCGCCTAAGTTTCAGAATTTTTTTGACAGCTTTCTAAAATTCCTTCTATTGATTTCTAAAACTGGAAAATGCGAATCTACCTACAAGGTGGATGTACGAGCGCTCAAAAGCTCCTGCCTTCACGGCAGTGCTTTTCGTAATTTTTTTAGAAAAACTGGACATGTCGCAACCTTACCACTAGAATAAAGCAGAACAGTCAATTATGAGTGGTAAACAACCATTTGTTTGTCAGTTGTCTTCCAAGAAATGAGGAAAACCAACCGCCAAAGATGGATCACTCTCCTCCACGACAATGCGAGCTCGAACACATCGACTCGAATAACAGCTGATAGATAAGTCATCCGCCGTATAGTCCTGACTTGGCACCGAATGACTTCTTTTTATTCCCGTACTTAAAAAATAAACTGAGATGTCAATGTTTTTCGACACCTGCAGAAGCGGTTCATGCGTTCAGAATGCATGTTTTGGAGATACCTCAATAAGAGTGGCAAACGTGCTTCGACAATTGGTTCAAATGCATGCAGAAGCCTATAGAGCTTCATGGGGGATATTTTGAAAAACAATAAAGCGATTTTCGATGGTTAGTATTTTTTTTTTGTTCTCTAATCCCGAAATATAAAAGGCAACTTACGTAACATAACTTTCTCACATCATGAGAAAGTTTCAATAGTTGCCTACTGAAATCGAAATGAGAATTTGACACAAACGAGGTTGAAATCCATAAGTAAAACTCGATAACTCGGATAATCATAAATTTCATTCCAGAAATGCAAAATTTACGACTCTGTCACAGCTTACGGTTTCTTTAGTATATACAGGATGTTTCATTGGCAAATAACCTGGGGTAGATCTACCCTAGACGAGCTCAAAAAACCTATATATGAAAGGTCTCATCAACTTGTTATAACTTTCGAACAATCCAGTATAATCAATTGATATTTGGAGCGTAAAATACTCACTCATGTGTGAATCGACTCATCTTTGAACTGATTAAAAAATCCAGGTCCGTATTAGAAAAATATGGGACTTTTCGCAAGCTGAGATTCAACACCCTATATTAAGGAACATTGGAATTTGATTAGAATATTCGGAAAGAGCCGACAATTTTCGATGGGGATCAGTAGATTTCAGTGTCCTGCACGACATTTGACCCATCAAAATTTTTGTCGAAAGATTCAATTCGATAGTGAAATTCCACTCACTTCACAAAAATGTCATACATTGAGATTGAACTTGAAAAATTGTCTGTTGAAGTGATGAAAAAATTACGAAAAGCACTGCCGTGAAGGCAGGAGCTTTTGAGCGCTCGTACATGCACCTTGTAGGTAGATTCGCATTCTCCAGTTTCAGAAATCAATTGAAGGAATTTTCGACAGCTGTCAAAAGAATTCTGAAACTTAGGCGAAACTCCAGACTTCATGTCAGTGCTTCAGCTGATCAATTTTTTTTCGATAATTCGCTAGAATTTTCTACGGTATCTATGGTCTTGGTGATGCGATCTGGACAAAATTTTGCACGTAGTTTGAAAACATTATTCCTCAGCTAGGTGCAAAATTTCATTCCAATCCGATCAGTAATTTCGAAACTACCAGGAAAAATATAATGTGAACGGCCATATCTACGGAACCCCCAGTCTAATTTTGCTCATTGATGAACGTGACTGCGATATTCGCGATCCAAACCCACCCTGAAAATTTCAAGTTCCTAGATCTTTCCGTTCAGAAGTTACAATTTTCTATGGTTTCTATGGTTCTGGTCATGCGATCTGGACAAAATATTGCTTCAATATATCATTCTCGATTAAAATACAAAATTTCATCTCGATCGAATCCGTAGTTTCGAAATTATCGAGAAAACAAAATTTCAAACAACCGTATTTACGGAACCCCTAGTATAATTCTGTTCATTGATAAACGTGAACGCGACATTTCAGATCCACACCTATCCTGAAAATTTCAAGTCCCTAGGCCTTTCCGTTCGAAAGTTATGATTTTCTATGGTTTCTATGGTTCTGGTCATGTGATCTGGAGAAATGTAGCTTGAATATATCACTCTCCATTAAAATACAAAATTTCGTGACGATCGAATCTGTAGTTTTGAAATTATCAAGAAAACTAAATTTCAAATGACCATATTTGCGGAACCCCTAGAATAATTTTGCTCATAGATGAACGTCATCACGACATTCCAGAACCTCACCTATTCTGAAAATTTCAAATACCTAGGCGTTTCCGTTCAAAAGTTACAATTTTCTATGGTTTCTATGGTTCTGGTCATGCGATCTGGACAAAAATTCACATGTAGCTTGAACACCTCATTCTCCATATGAGTGCAAAGGTTCATCTCGATCGAACCTGTAGTTTCGAAGTAATCAGGAGAACAAAATTTTGAACGGCCATATTTACGGAACCCCTGGTGGAATTCTGCCCATTAACGAACTTAACCGAGGCATTCGGGATCTGAACCTACACTAAAAATTTCTAGTCTCTTGGTTGATCTGTTCGAGAGTTATCGTGCTTACGGCCGGCCGGAAGGACGGACGGACAGACTCGAATTTTCCGACGGATTCGTCATCAGTGAGTCGAGACCATTTTCGGCTCAAAATTCGAAAAATACAGACATCGTGACGAAATGATATAGCCCTCGTGTAAGTAGTATGAGCGCTCAAAAAATAAGGATTTTGAATAATGATCAACAGTGAGGAAAAAAATAAACGAATGAGTAAACAACTGAATGTGGATTTTATTTAGCCCATCGATGCAAATTCCTCAAATTGAAGATTCCATCCCTCGGAAACATGGCTCATCACAGGAATCATACACGAACAGTCGAACAACATATCAGCAAATTAATTGGTCGAATTCAAAAATGAAAATTGAAAATTTCACTAGATAAACTAATAAGCAAGCCAACAAAACAATTCATATATCCCAGATACCAACGAAATACATCATTTGCAATCGTAGACCGGTTTCGATCCATATCAGATCTCGTCAGTACGATTAGCAATATGATAAATTCAAGTTTTAAGGTCTTTTGTTTCAGACATCGAATTTACCATATTGCTAATCGTACTGACGAGATCTGATATGGATCTAAACCGGTCTACGACTGCAAATGATAAATTTCGTTGGTATCTGGGATACATGAATTGGTTCGTTGGCTTGCTTATTAGTTTACCTAGAAAAAATTTTCAATTTTCATTCTCGAATTCGATCAATTCAGATAAACAGCCATATATTATTCTTTGTAAATCAATTTGTGTTGAAACCCACTAGTTTTCATTCGAGTAAGCTATTTAAGAAATTATGTTTCAAAAAATATTTACCGAAAAATAAGCTCCATTTTTGAGCGCTCGTTCTACTCACACGAGAATTATATCATTTCGTCACGATATCTGTATTTTTTCGAATTTTGAGCCGAAAATGGTTTTAATCGACAAGGTTCAACTCACTGATGACGAATCCGTCGAAAAATTCAAGTCTGAAACTTGAAATTTTCAGAGTAGGTTCGAATCTCGAATGCCGCAGTTGAGTTCGTTATTGGGCAAAATTCGACCAGTGGTTCCGTAAATATGGCCGTTACAAATTTTGTTCTCCTGATTACTTCGAAACTACTGAATGGATTGGAATGAAATTGTGCACAGATCGCATTACCAAGACAAAAGATACCGTAGAAAATTCTAGCGAATTATCGAAAAAATTATAAAGGCACTGCCGTGAAGTCAGGAGCTTTTGAGCGCTCGTGCATCCACCTTGTAGGTAGATTCGCAATCTCCAGTTTTAGAAATCAATTGAAGGAATTCTCGACAGCTGTCAAAAAAATTCTCAAACTTAGGCGAAACTCCAGACTTCATGTCAGTGCTTCGGCTGACCAATTTTCTTTCGATAATTCGCTAGAATTTTCTACGGTATCTATGGACTTGGTGATGCGATCTGGACAAAATCTCGCCCGTAGTTTGAATAAATCCTCGAATAAATCATTCCTCAGCTAGGTGCAAAATTTCATTTCAATCAAATCAGTAGTTTAGAAATTATCAGGAAAAAAATATTTTGAACGGCCATATTCACGGAACCCCTAGTCTAATTTTGCTCATTGATGAATGTGACCGCGACATTTGCGATCCAAACCTACCCTGAAAATTTCAAGTTCCAGGGCCGTTCCCTTCGGAAGTTATAATTTTCTATGGTTCTGGTCATGCCATCTGGACAAAATGTTGCTTCAATATATCATTCTCGATTAAAATACAAAATTTTATGTCGATCGAATCCGTAGTTTCGAAATAATCGAGAAAACAAAATTTCGAACCACCGTATTTACGGAACCCCTAGTATAATTCTGCTCATTGAGAACGCGATATTTCAAATCCACACCTATCCTGAAAATTTCGAGTCCCTAGGCCTTTCCGTTTTCTATGGTTTCTATGGTTCTGGTAATGCGATCTGGAGAAATGTAGCTCGAATATGTATATCATTTTCCAGTAGTATACAAAATTTCGTCACGATCGAATCTGTAGTTTTGAAATTATCAAGATAACTAAATTTCGAACGACCATATTTACGGAACCCCTAGTATAATTCTTCTGATAGATGAACGTGATCACGACATTCGAGATCCACACCTATCCTGAAAATTTCAAGTCCCTAGGCGTTTCCGTTCAAAAATTACAATTTTCTATGATTTCTATGGTTCTGGTCATGCGATCTGGATAAAATTTCATATGTAGCTCGAACACCTCATTCTCCATTTGAGTGCAAAATTTCATTTCGATCAAATTGGTAGTTTCCAAGTAATCAGGAGAACAAAACTTTGAATGGACATATTTACGGAGCCCTAGTGGAATTTGGCCCATTAACGAATTTAACCGAGGCATTCGGGAACTGAACCCACACTGAAAATTTCAAGTCTCTAGGTTGTTCCGTTCGAGAGTTATCGTGCTTACGGCACATTTTCAGCTCAAAATTCGATAAATACAGGCATCGTGACGAAATGATATAGCTCTCGTGTAAGTAGTACGAGCGCTCAAAAAGGAATGGTCTCTATCGACAAGGTTCGACTCACTGATGACGAATCCGTCGAAAAATTCAAGTCTGTCCGACCGGCCGTCCGTCCGTATACACTGTATACTGTATACACGATAGATCTCGAACGGAACGACCTAAATACTTGAGATTTTCAGGGTAGAATCGAATCTCGAGTCGCCGTTAAATTCGTAATTGGGAAAAATTCGAACAGGGGTCGTTTGAAATTGAGTTATCTTGATAATTTCAAAACCACGGATTCGATCGTGACGAAATTTTGTATTTAAATGGAGAATGATATATTCAATCTACATTTTTTCAGAACGCATAACCAGAACCATTTTAAGTTACAACTAACTATTGAATAAAAAACCTCATATTTCTGTAACATTTGATTCGGCATAATTGACAAACAGCTGCTGTCAAAAATTCCTTCAATAATTGGTTTCTAAAACTGGAAAATGCGAAGCTACCTACAAGGTGGATGAACGAGCGCTCAAAAGCTCCTAACTTCAAGGCAGTGCTTTTTATAATTTTTATCATTATTCGAATGAGCCTGCACGTAAGAGTACAAACGCCACTCAAAAGGTAATTTTTCAGAATATCTAAATCAACGGCATAAATAAATTTATTGAATGAAAATAAACAGAAACTTTTAAAATTGATTTGCTCGTATTGTATTCAATAATCTCTCAACTTGCAAACTATAGGACGTGATATCCCGTCATATAATATATTATTATTGAATGATATTATGTACCTCCAGTAATTCAGAAGAAAATATCGATTCGAGGATAGAATAATGAATATTAACATCGATAATGCTAAACGTTATTATTTAGGAAAACACGAGAAGTTAATATCGACCTACATTTTTGATATGTACAAAAGGATAGCGTTGACTATTTAACGGTTCCTCTCAATACCTTCAGAATGTTCAGATACGACTGGGAAGCATATATCGCCTTCAATACGAAATTATGATTACGCGGTATGTTTGCACTTCTGTTAGTCTTTCACGTTGGTCGATCCGTTATTCTTTATAATCTGCGAACCAGAAATAACACGGAACGTTATGCTGTTTAATTAACAGACATTCTGGAACCTCGTTCAGGTGAACCCATTTTTAACAACGCAGTTCATCAGATAACTTATACATCATTAGTGATTTCGTTTCAATCTATTGGCAATTCGTTCGTTTTCCCTCAATATTTTTCTTGGCGGAAATAGTGATTTATTTTTTATTGAACTAATAATAATAATGAATGCCTTCATTATTCATCACTAAAACAATCGACAAATATGAAATACAAGCCTATGAGCCCACCAATAAGCGATACTAGAAAAAAATAAACGATTTCTATTTTTGAGCGCTCGTACTACTTACACGAGGGCTATATCATTTCGTCACGATGTCTGTATTTTTCGAATTTTGAGCCGAAAATGGTCTCAATCGACTATGCTCGACTCACTGATGACGAATCCGTCGGAAAATTCGAGTCTGTCCGTCCGTCCGTCCGGCCGTAAGCACGATAATTCTCGAACGAATCAACCTAGAGACTTGAAATTTTCAGTGTAGGTTCAAATGCCTCGGTTAAGTTCGTTATTGGGCAAAATCCGCCTAAGGGTTCCGTGAATATGGCCGCTCGAAATTTTGTTTTCCTGATTACTTTGAAACTACAAATTCGATCGAGATGAAATTTTGCATTCTACTGGAAAATGAGGTGTTCAAGCTACTTGCGAAATTTTGTTCAGCTCACATGACCAGAACCATAGAAACCATAGAAAATTGTAACTTTTGAACGGAAACGCCTAGGGACTTGAAATTTTCAGGATAGGTGTGGATCTCGATTGTCGTGATCACTTTAATCTATGAGCAAAATTATACTAGGGGTTCCGTAAATATGGTCGTTTGAAATTTAGTTTTCTTGATAATTTCCAAACTACAGATTCGATCGTGACGAAATTCTGTATACTTATGGAGAATGATATATTCAAGCTTAATTTCTCAAGATGGCATGACCAGAACCATAGAGACCATAAAAAATCATAACTTTCGAACGGAAAGGCCTAGGGACTTGAAATTTTCAGGATAGGTGTAGATCTAAAATGTGACGTTCACGTTTATCAATGAGCAGAATTATACTAGGGGTTCCGTAAATATGGTTGTTTGAAATTTAGTTTTCTTGATAATTTCCAAACTACAGATTCGATCGTGACGAAATTTTGTATACTTATGGAGAATGATATATTCAAGCTACATTTCTCTAGATGCATGACCAGAACCATAGAGACCATAGAAAATCATAACTTTCGAACGGAAAGGCCTAGGGACTTGAAATTTTCAGGATAGGTGTAGATCTGAAATGTGGCGTTCACGTTTATCAATGAGCAGAATTATACTAGGGGTTCCGTAAATACGGTCGTTTAAAATTTTGTTTTCTCGATAATTTCGAAACTATGGATTCGATCGAGATAAAATTTTGTATTTCAAACGAGAATGACATATTAAAGCAACATTTTGTCCAGATCGCATAACCAGAACCATTGAAACCATAGAAAATTATAACTTCCGAAGGAGAAGGCCTAGGAACTTGAAATTTTCAGGGTGGGTTTGAATCGCGAATTTCAAGGTCACCTTCATCAATGAGCAAACTTAGACTAGGGGTTCCGTAAATATGGCCGTCCAAAATATTCTGTTCCTGATAATTTCGAAACTACCGATTTGATTGGAATGAAATTCTGCACCTAGCTGAGGAATAATGTATTCAAACTACGTGCGAAAATTTGTCCAGATCGCATCATCAAGACCATAGATACCGTAGAAAATTTTAGCGAATTATCGAAAAAAAAATTGGTCACCTTGAAGTCTGGATTATCGCCCCAGTTTAAAAATTTGTTTGACAGCTGTCAAAAATTTCCTCAATTGGTTTCCAAAACTGGACAATGCGAATCTACCTACAAGGTGCATGTACGAGCGCTCAAAAGCTCCTGCCTTCGCGGCAGAGCTTTTCGTAATTTTTTCATTGAAAAGATACATTCAGAAAAAGAATAAAACATATGTACTCGCAAATTCTGAATGTGCAATTTTTTTTAAACTCTGAATTATCATACATTAATACATAATAACTCAAAATTCTCTGAACAGTGTCTACAACACTGGTATTGAGATCCTTAATATATCAACTTCATTGTGCAGATTCAATAACAATAAATTATCCTAATTCAGTATCAATATTCAAATGAAATAACAACAATCCTCAACAAAACTACCCATGATGAAATTTGTAAAAAAAAACAACCCCCTACAAAATTCGAATGATGAACACTTCTCTACAATACAGTTGCATCAAGTTGAAATCCCTAAAAAGTATAAAAAAAAAATTGAGAAAAGAAATAAGTGACCAAAAAAAGATACGTCCCTTGGCTTCAAGTCTAATCAAACTCATCCCCGGTTTCTGAAAGACTAATCAAAACCGTAGAGAATAACTGGGACAATATTGAACTCAACCGAGATGTCCAATCGAAATGGGTTTCTCAAATGTTGTTTGGTGAAAAATTAACTAATCTGTCGCGAGACTATCTAGCCAAAGATTATAAGAAGAATCACAGATTCCGTGAACTGAAACGGCCGGGTTAAGGGTGACAAGTCGTTTTACAAAAGCGACACTTCAAGCGATGGAAGAATTATATGGAATATATCGATATATTTTTATTCTCAATATCAGATCAAATAAACTAATTTTTCTTTTCACGTAGAAAAGGTGTAGGGCTGAATTATTTCATGGCGAATTGTTTCAGGGTACCGTTTTGGAGAAGACTTTTTTGATTCTTCTCGTGTTAATATGATCCTCACAAAAACTCCACATGATTCTTCGTGTCGTTATTTTAGAACTAACTACATACTACAAAGTTTCTATTCGATCGAATCGGTATTCTTTGAATTCACGGGAATACGATCCATCGATCAAGGATAAAATTTAAAAAAAATCATTGCGGAAAATCTGTCCAGCATGGAAATATGAAGGAAAGAAAACAAGGGATCGAAATGAAACAAATCATTTCGGGAAAAGTATACAACATATAATCATTACTTAACAGAAAAGAGGAACTGAGAGACAACCAGGGCAAAGCTCTGGGGCACCCAACCTAAGGAGGTAGGGAGCAAAAAAATGATCGATTTGCGAAATTTTTCATGGAGCGGATTTTTTGTTTTTTTTTACGAATTCGCCAACGATGCCATGACGAAAGTATAGTTTTAACAGCTCAAATTTTAGTACAGAAAATGTATGAGTGCCTGAACTTACTGGTTTGAATTTTTCATGCTAAACTTAAAAATACATAAAAGAAGAAATATAAAAAATTATAAAGAGCACTGCCGTGAAGTCAGGAGCATTTGAGCGCTGGTTTATCCGACTTGTAGGTATATTCGCATTTCCAGTTCTCGAAACCAATCGAAGAAATTTGGTCAAATTTTGCCCAATACCGAACTTAACCGCGGCATGCGAAATTTGAACCTACCCTGAAAATTTCGTCTCTAGGTCGTTCCGTTCGAGAGTTATCGTGTATACGGAGTAATACGGACGAACGAGCGCTCGAAAATAGTATCTCAGTTCAGATGAGTTTATTTTGAACGATCCAAAGCAGAAAATAAAAAAGGGTTTGCTTAATGTACACGCAACAAGAATAAGATGAAGCTTCCTGTGCTTTAGTTCACAGATGACATTCGTGGCAACTAAACCTAAAATTGAAAAATGAAATGTATCCAACAGGCATCTCAAAAAGCTATCGAAATGTTTGAACAAAACGAGGTAAAAGGAAGCTTCCACACCCGAAGAAGAAGCATTCATGAAGAAACGTTCGCAAATTTACCATAATGAATATTTTAGAAGTCTGTTACCTGTTATTTAGGCTACCATTCAGAAACCACAGGAAGATTGAGAATATACTAGTCGAATAATTTCAATGCAAAATGAAGGATTCTTGATGAGGAGTACATTGCAAAGTAGTTCAAAACAATAATTAGGAATATGTGCTGAGTATAGTGTATGTATGAACACCTCATAGTGTGACAGTTATCATCCTACTTCACCAAGAACCAACTTATTATTCTGAAATCTGTACGCATAAACAGAGCTAACTGTTTACCACATGAAGCCATCCTCAGTGTATTTCAGTTCTTTGTCGAAACTCGGTTCATCTTCAGCTGGTTTCAGAGACTCTGTTGGTTTGCCTGTCTGAATTCAAAATATTCAACTATGTATCTATTTTGATTTAAATTTCACGCTCAGAGTTCTGATTCATTTCAGTTCGTTGAAAGTTATTTGTGCGGACAGAACGAATTGTTTGTTCAAATGCAATCAGTTCAGTAAAGTGCACATACTTCATTGTGATTTGGTGCTAGAATTTTTGGGCAAAAATAGGTACAGGACATAGTTCTAACAATGGTCAAGCAGTCGTACACGAAGCACAGATCCAACTATGGCTTTCGGACGAGAACATATCCAAAGGCCAGAGCAAAAGAGAAAAAAGGTAAGACCAATATACAAGCCTCACTGGACTCTGCAAAACGTAGAATCGATTTTTGTCTTTGTCCCTGAGTATTTTGTGACATGACTTCTATAGAGGCTGAAGAATAGAACAAACTTGAGATGGTTTAACGAATACGGTTTATACATATTTTATATTATGAGGAACTTTCTAGTAGGATGTGAATTTCGATATTATTGAGAATATCGGTGAATCATAGTTTTTCCTTGTTCCTTTGTTCATTATCAATTTTGATTACTTATCTTTTTTTTGTTTGATTGGGTCCTTGGGGTCTCAATTCAACTGTCACTGGATTCTCATTAACATTTTCCATTTTCTATAATTATTTTACTGATGATATCCGATTTCATGAAAAACTATTTTCAAGAACCACATAAAGAGCGTAAAGTATTAATGGAATATCCCCTAGTATTTGAATAGTTATTAGTTAACGAAACGTGCAAGAATACTTAAAGATTTTCTTTATGAGAAACATGGATAAAGATCGGAAATTAGGTTCGCGAGGAGAAAATTGAAATCGAACCTGGCTCGCTTATGTACATTTTGAGATCATAGAACTCCCTGATATGCACTATTTTCGAAATTTTCAATTAAATGATTCTTTGCTGAATGGTTTTCGTTAGGTGAGTATACAGGATGTCTACTTTTGAGAGGGACAAACTTAAAGGGGAGTTCATACATGTGATTTGCAACAGAAGTTGTCATATAACACATGGTCTTTCTTTCATAATTTCTAACTATCCGAAAAAAATATTCGGGAGTTTGCAACCAAATGATTACGCTTTTCCGCCAAAACGTGGCTGCACTTGCACCATTGACGTTTTTTGACGTACCAAGTGCCAACATCTAAATTTACAAAACATATGTGGCGATAAATATTTTAACTCATACAATTCTTAAATAGCACCCTTATACCCTGACATCGTGCATAAAATAGATAACTACCTCTGATTTTTCGCCAAAAAACAGCAAATTCATATTACACGAGTAAATGCACTCATCCACTTAGGTTCGGTAAATAGTGTTTGAAAACATGACGCCGGCTTCTGCGAAGCGATATACTTTCAACGCGACGTATGCTTCCCGTCGACTTCTATAATTTTTTGCCTCGGAAGTTCTCACAAAATGGATCAAGTGTATGGCATTTTCGAAAAGGCATTTTATAAGGTTGGTTGCAATCAATTTGTATCAACCCCTGTGAGCGTGATGGCAGCAACCCCTAAAATGCCTTTTCGAAAATGCCATACCCTTGACCCATTTTGTGAGAACTTCCGAGGCAAAAAATTATAGAAGTCGACGAGAAGCATATATATGTCGATGATATAATCGCGCACAATCGTTAGTCGAGTATGAAGGTTTCAAAGAAAGAAATTCGCCATATTTCACATTTTTACTATCTGAAAGGGAAAAACGCGTCGAATTTGAATAAAAAATTTGCCATGTATACGAGGCCGATACCCTTTCGGTTCTTGTAGCAAAACAGTGGTTCGGGCGGTTCCGTGCTGGTGTAGTGGAGGTGAAAGATGCACCACGCACCTTCAGGCCTGCCGTCGAAAATGTGGATGAAGTCATGGCAAATATCGACATCGACCGTCGTGTTAGTCGTCGTAGCATCGCCCTGGAGCTGAACATGGGTCAAAAAACCGTTTTGAACCATTTGCAGAAGACTGGATTAAAAAAAAGCCCAATGTTTGGGAGCTACATGAACTGATGCAAAAAAATTACGAAAAGCACTGCCGTGAAGGCAGGAGCTTTTGAGCGCTCGTACATGCACCTTGTAGGCAGATTCGCATTTTCCAGTTTTAGAAATCAATTGAAGGAATTTTTGACTGCTGTCAAAAAAATTCTGAAACTTAGGCGAAACTCCAGACTTCATGTCGGTGCTTCAGCTGATCAATTTTTTTCCGATAATTCGCTAGAATTTTCCACGGTATCTATGGTCTTGGTGATGCGATCTGGACAAAATTTTGCACGTAGTTTGAATACATTACACCTGAGCTAGGTGCATAATTTCATTCCAATCCGATCGGTAGTTTCGAAACTATCAGGAAAAAAATATTTTGAACGGCCATATTTACGGAACCCCTAGTCTAATTTTGCTCATTGATGAACGTGACCGTGAAATTTGCGATCCAAACCCACCCTGAAAATTTCAAGTTCCTAGGCCTTTCCGTTCAAAAGTTAGAATTTTCTATGGTTTCTATGGTTCTGGTCATGCGATCTGGACAAAATATTGCTTCAATATATCATTCTCGATTAAAATACAAAATTTCATCTCGATCGAATCCGCAGTTTCGAATTTATCGAGAAAACAAAATTTCAAACGACCGTATTTACGGAACCCCTTGTATAATGTTGCTCACGTTCATCTACGTGATCACGACATTCGAGATCCACACCTATCCTGAAAATTTCAAGTCCCTAGGCGTTTCCGTTCAAAAGTTACAATTTTCTATGGTTTCTATGGTTCTGGTCATGCGATCTGAACAAAATTTCACATGTACCTTAAACACCTCATTTTCCATTTGAGTGCAAAATTTCATCTCGATCAAATTTGTAGTTTTCAAGTAATCAGGGAAACAAAACTTTGAACGGCCATATTTACGTAACCCCTGGTGGAATTTGGCCCATTAACGAACTTAACCGAGCCATTCGGGAACTGAACCCACACTGAAAATTTCAAGTCTCTAGGTTGTTCCGTTCGAGAGTTATCGTGCTTACGGCCGGCCGGACGGCCGGACGGACAGACTCGAATTTTCCGACGGATTCGTCATCAGTGAGTCGAACATAGTCGATTGAGACCATTTTCGGCTCAAAATTCGAAAAATACAGACATCGTGACGAAATGATATAGCCCTCGTGTAAGTAGTACGAGCGCTCAAAAACATCATAGACCGAATTTCCATCTGCGAATCGCTGCTGAATCGCAACAAAATCGAACCATTTCTGAAGCGGATGGTGACTGGTGATGAAAAATGGGTTACTTATAACAATGTCAAGGGACAGAGACCGTGGTTGAATTCCAACGAAGTGGCCCAGACCGAGACCAAGCCAACATTGACAGCCAGGAAGGTGTTACTGTGTGTTTGGTGGATAGGCAGAGAGTGCTCTACTATGAGCTGGTCAAAAGCACACTTCTACCCTCTACTGTGAACAACTCAACTGTCTGAAGCTGGTGATCGAACAGAAGCGGCCAGCATTGGTGGGAATTTCTCATGCATCCACCTTATAGTGCGGACCTGGCACCAAGTGTCTACCACCTGTTCCTGTCCATGGCCAACGCGCTTAGCGGTAAAAATTTTGCTTTAATAAGGGCCTGTATTGGTTGTCTGAGTTTTTTGCCAATAGGGGCAAGGGCTTTTGAGGGAGGGGCATTATGAAATTAGATTCTCGTTGGCAACAAGTTATCGAATAGAATGGCGCATATTTAGCGCAAATTGGATGATTGTAACACTTTTTATAAAGCATTGAAATTTTCTAGATTGTCTAGTCTAATTTTGCTCATTGATTAACGTGACCGCGACATTCGAGATCCACACCTATCCTGAAAATTTCAAGTCTCTAGGCCCTTCCGTTCGAAAGTTATAATTTTCTATGGTTCCTATGGTTCTGGTCATGCAATCTGGACAACATTTTGCATGTAGCCTAAACACATCATTCTCCATTTGGGTGCAAAATTTCATCTCGATCGAATTTGTAGTTTGGAAGTGACCAGGAGGACAACATTTCGAACGGCCATATTTACGGAACCCCTGGTGGAATTCTGCCCATTTTGTCTAGATCGCATGACTAGAACCATAGAAAATTATAATTATCGAACAGAAAGGCCTAGGAAAAGTTTCAGTGTAGATTTGGATCTCAAATTTCGCGTTCACGTTCATCAATGATCAAAATTAGACTGGGGGTTCCGTAAATATGGTCGTTCGAAATTTAGTTTTCTTGACATTTCAAAACTACGGATTCGATCGTGACGAAATTTCGTATTTTAATGGAAAGTGATATATTCAAGCTACATTTAGTCCAGATCGCATCACCAGAACCATATAAACCATATAAAATTATAACTTTCCAATGGAAAGGCCTAGGGACTTGAAAGTTTTAGGGCGGGTTTGAATCTCGAATGTCGCGGTCACGTTCGTCCATGAGCAAAAAATAGGGGTTCCGGTAATTCGTAACTACTTATTGGATTGGAGTTTTGCAGATAGATGAAGAATAATGTATTCGAACTACGTGCAAAATTTTGCCCAAATCGCATTACCAAGACCACAGATACCGTAGAAAATTTTAGCGAATCATCGAAAAAAATTGGTCACCTAGAGTACTGGCGAGGTCTGGAGTTTCGCCTTAGTTTGAAATTTTCTTTGAAAGCTGTCAAAACATTTTTCAATTAGTTTCTTAAACTGAAAATGGGAATCTACCTACAAGGTAGATAAACGAGCGCTCAAACGTTCCTGACTTCATGGCAGTGCTTTTCTCGATTTTTGAGCGCTCGTACTACTTACACGAGGGCTATATAATTTCGTCACGATGTCTGTATTTTTCGAATTTTGAGCCAAAAATGGTCTCAAACGACTATGTTCGACTCACTGATGACGAATCCATCGAAAAATTCGAGTCTGTCCGTCCGTCCGGCCGGCCGTATACACGATAACTCTCGAACGGAATGCCCTAGAAACTTGAAATATCCACGGTAGGTTCGAATCTCGAATGCCGTGGTTATGTTCGTTATTGGGCAAAATTCGCCGAGGGGTTCCGTAAATATGGCTGCTCGAAATTTTGTTTTCCTGATTACTTTGAAACTACAGATTCGATCGAGATGAAATTTTGCTTTTTAATGGAAAATGAGGTGTTCAAGATACATGCAAAATTTGTTCAGCTCGCATCACCAGAACCATAGAAACCATAGAAAATTGTAACTTTTGAACGGAAACGCCTAGGGACTTGAAATTTTCAGGATAGGTGTGGATCTCGATGGTCGTGATCACTTTCATCTATGAGCAAAATTATACTAGGGGTTCCGTAAATATGGTCGTTTGAAATTTAGTTTTCTTGATAAATTCCAAACTACAGATTCGATCGTGACGAAATTCTGTATACTAATGGAGAATGATATATTCAAGCTACATTTCTCTAGACCGCATGACCAGAACCATAGAAACCATAGAAAATCATAACTTTCGAACGGAAAGGCCTAAGGACTTGAAATTTTCAGGATAGGTGTAGATCTGAAATGTGGCGTTCACGTTTATCAATGAGCAGAATTATACTAGGGGTTCCGTGAATACGGTCGTTTAAAATTTTGTTTTCTCGATAATTTCGAAACTACGGATTCGATCGAGATAAAATTTTGTATTTCAAACGAGAATGATATATTAAAGCAACATTTTGTTCAGATCGCATGACAAGAACCATAGAAACCATAGAAAATGATAACTTCCGAAGGGGAAGGCCTAGGAACTTGAAATTTTCAGGGTGGGTTTGGATCGCGAATTTCACGGTCACGTTCATCAATGAGCAAAATTAGACTAGGGGTACCGTAAATATGGCCGTTCAAAATATTCTTTTCCTGATAATTTCGAAACTAACGATTTGATTGGAATGAAATTTTGCACCTAGATAAGGAATAATGTACTCAAACCACGTGCGAGATTTTGTCCAGATCGCATCACCAAGACCATAGATACCATAGAAAATTTAAGCGAATTATCGAAAAAAAAAATTGGTCACCTGAAGCACTGACTTGAAGTCTGGATTATCGCCTTAGTTTGAAAATTTGTTTGACAGCTGTCAAAAATTTCCTCAATTGGTTCCCCAAACTGAAAAATGCGAATCTACCTACAAGGTGCATGTACGAGCGCTCAAAAGCTCCTGCCTTCACGGCAGTGCTTTTCGTAATTTTTTTTCATTATTAATCTGATATTAGTTAATTAGCATATTTGTACCTACTTTCAACGCGACGTATGCTTCTCGTCGATTGAATTCACCTGCCGGCTTAATTCGCTCAAGTGAGTTTCTATCTTCCCACTCCTACGACAATCAAATCGTCATTTTTGAGCGCTCGTTCTACTTACACGAGGGCTATATCATTTCGTCACGATTTTTATTCATTTATTTATATCCCGACTCTCCTAGGTCTCTGTGAGACCCCTCAGAAGCTCAGAGCTTCAGAAGCTCAGAGCTTGTGCGAGTTAGGAGACACGGTTGTGTTCTGTGTAGGCTTTGTTACTGTGTCCTTACGCCACCTGAGGCACAGCACTGTTAATTGTTTACCCAACAGTGAATGGTGGAACTGTGCTCCGATGTTTGTATTCTTCGAATTTTGAGCCGAAAATGACCTAAATCGACAAAGTTCGACGTACTGATGACGAATCCGTCGAAAAATTCGAGTCTGTCCGTCCGAACGTCTGGCCGTAAGCACGATAACTCTCGAACGTAACGACCTTGAAACTTAAAATTTTCAGGGTAGGTTCGACTCGAATGTCGAGGTTCAGTTCGTTTTTCGGCAAAATTCGACCAGGGTTTCCGTAAATATGGCCGTTCGAAATTTTGTTGTCCTGATTACTTCGAAACTACTGATTCGATCGAGATTTTGCTCTCAGATGGAAAATGACGTGTTCAAGCTACATGCAAAATTTTGTCCAGATCGCATGACCAGAACCATAGAAAATTATAACTTTCGAACGGAAAGGCCTACGGATTTGAAATTTTCAGGATAGGTGTGGATCTCGAATGTCGCGGTCACCTTCATCAGTGAGCGAAATCAAACTAGGGGTTCCGTAAATATGGCCGTTCAAAATATTATTTTCCTGATAATTGACTACTGATTGGATTGGAATGAAATTTTGCACATAGATGAAGAATAATGTATTCAAACTACGTGTGAAATTTTTTAGATCGCATCACAAAGATAACGTAGAAAATTCTAGCGAATTATCGAAAAAAAAATTGGTCACCTAAAGCACTGACGTGAAGTCTGGAGTTTCGCCTTAGTTTGATTTTCTTTTGACAGCTCTCAAAAATTTCTTCAATTGATTTCTGAAACTGGAAAATGCGAATCTACCTACAAGGTGGATGAACGAGCGCTCAAAAGCTCCCGACTTCATGGCAGTGCTTTTTATAATTTTTATGTTACAGAGTAGGGATGATCGATCGTTTATTATGCAGTCGGACAGAAGAAAATATATGACTCATAGAAAACGACTGGTATGTAAAATGATATTACCATATTTCCTTTGTATATGTTCCGGACAAGGTTTTTGTTGTTTGAGGGGAAATTCAACATCAGATAATACCAAGCAGTCCAGCCGTGACGATGGAGCCTCCACGCTGATTACCTAGTTATTCATTTGTGGAACAGTTGGTTATCTGACACCGTTCTTATATCAAAAACAACGATCGATTATTCACTCTCAAATTAGCAAATACAACGAGAAAGTGCTTTTTCCGGCTTTTGTGTATTACAACGACTAGAATTCTTTCTTGTGAGTACCAATTGATTAATTTTATTTCGATTTCGTAAACGCATCTTTTTTCGTGGAACGTATCACAAAAAGCATATGACCTGTTCGTGCTCAAAAAATTTGATATAAAATGACCTCCACTCATTGAAACCAATGCAGTTTCTACAAGATTTCATCATGATTTTTGGCGGAAACGCCATTATTTTAAGAAGATGAAACAGTCAATTCATCATTCTTCGGTTCCTCTTACAAATTATAACAAGAAGCTTTAAAAAATAGACGATTCGGTAATAATTCATCTACAACTGAACTCCGATTACTAGGCAAGGTCTTTTAACAAATGAGGAGGGAAAATTATGATCAATTTCACAGAAGAACACATTCGATCTGCAAACAATTCATTATGTTTTCAACTACACCATCTTATAATTGAAATCTCCTTGAAAGATGTTCTACCGTGCGTAGACAAAGGTCGAATCTGTACAAACAATTTGTACGAATTGAGACTGGTGTAATTCCGTAGCCATTGCATTTCAATATCAATATCGAATACTACATAATAGGTTTCATTCATGTTCGGAATAATAAAATGCACAGTTTGATTCTGATATAAACTTGAAACTGGAATACACTTAAAATAATGTGAGTATTATTGACAATTTCAGTAATCAATAGATACGCTTCTGGTGTACGTCAGTTCATATCATGTTCATATTGTATAAATCAAGCCAAGTCATTCTTTGGAGAACTGATTATTTCTGAAATTGAATGTATTTCAAAGTTTTCTGCATAAAACGAATCATTCTCGAGTTATTTAAGATTTCATTCCACAAAATTGGCCATAATCAGAATGAACTCATCAATTATTTGAATAACTCACTAAATTAAAACCGGAATAATAAATATATAGATCATACATATCGGGAAAATCGGATGAATCAGTTCATTATTTGACAACGCCACTTGAAAAGTGA
Organism: Aphidecta obliterata; assembly: GCA_963966015.1. NCBI lineage: Eukaryota > Metazoa > Arthropoda > Insecta > Coleoptera > Coccinellidae > Aphidecta > Aphidecta obliterata. The sequence continues at coordinate 8,902,663 of OZ014430.1, read as the reverse complement.
ATTCTTCGAATCAATAAAACTCAATTTGAAATTGGGATATATTGAGAATTAGAATTCCAACGAAATAATCAGGAAAAATACGATATTTTCAATTTATCTTGACGTACATTTTTATGCATTGGGTTTTTGACGCTAATCAAAAATAAAAGAGAAAAAATATTTTGGAAAAAATAAAATATTTTCAACTCGAAAGATAGAAGAAGCCTATCCATACTATGATGGAATAATAACTTCTAGAAATGGTCACTCAAATTATGTAGTTACATAATATGTTTAATGAAATATTCATCAACACATTTTATTTAGGAGAGATGAAGTATGTTATGTACCTCATTTTAATTGTGCGCTAGTGCTTTCACACATTCATCCACTATCTTTATCAATTCAGAATCGGTCAAAATTTCACTCAATTCAATTATTTTTGCTTGAATTTTATGGAATTAATTTATATTATATTATAAGTCCTTAACCCAATTGAATCTATCTCCTGATCTTGAATTCTTTCATACTACGGTAGAACAGATTATCTTGAAAACATTAACTTACTGCTTGTTGTGGAACAGTAACATCTCGATCGTTGGAGGAACACATTGGAAGAATATTTCGTTAGGTATGAACCACACTTGAACATTCGAATGAAAAATAGTTCGCATATTCTTAAAAACTCATTTCAATTGAGCCTACAAGATAATTTGTGCAATAAAGAAGAATGACAAATGCTGTCATTCAATGTTTATTTCGCCATATTCGTTGAAACATCCTCTTATCAGTATGTTGTTTTTGTTTTTACAATTATTTCACGAAGCATACTCATCTTCTGTGCAAATATTATATTTCACACAAGCACCTGAAAATTTATTTAACCTGGGAGATATGGTGAGAATTGTGAATGTTTAAATTGATATAGGTATCTAGATATTTATATAGTAAATTATTTTAGCTTGATGAACCAACTTGCCTAGCACTGTCATTTTACTCGAGGTTTCAAATACCTTGATCGACTTGAAATAAGCCATTAATTTCAAACAAGAATAAAGACATGTAACGCCTCTGTTTTCATAATCGTTTTGTATTCCGCCATAGCCAGTTCCAAGCCTTTCTCAGAAATAAGTACCAAAAATTTCGAATGAATTGAGCGAGGTGTAAATTCACCTGCAGTATAGGAGGAAAGGGCTAATAATAAATCGGCCCACACACAGTGAATGGTATAATGTGAGCGAAAATATCTCACATCTCGAAAACTCCACAACAATAATACCTGATTCGAATCAATTTTCGTTGTTGTTCCTTGAGTTCTGCAAATTTTGAGCGAGAATGCTGCTTTAATCATATCATAGGTTAATCCTTCGTGCCATATAATGTCTGATACTCTTGCCATATCCGGAAGAATAAGTCATGTGTCAAAAAAATTTCTCATAACTTTTTCTAGGGCCGGTAGAAGACTTATTGGTCTCTAATTCTGTTTCCAGTTTTCTGCTGTTTCCCTTTTTTGAGCGCTCGTACTACTTACACGAGGGCTATATCATTTCGTCTGTATTTTTCAAATTTTGAGCCGAAAATGGTCTCAATCGACTATGTTCGACTCACTGATGACGAATCCGTCGGAAAATTCGAGTCTGTCCGTCCGTCCGTCCGTTAGCACGATTACTCTCGAACGGAACATCCTAGAAACTTTAAATTTTCAGTGTGGGTTCAGTTCCCGAATGCCTCGGTTAAGTTCGTTAATGGGCCAAATTCCACCAGGGGTTCCGTAAATATGGCCGTTCAAAGTTTTGTTTCCCTGATTACTTGAAAACTACAGATTTGATCGAGATGGAATTTTGCACTCGAATGGAAAATGAGGTGTTCAAGCTACATGTGGAATTTTGTCCAGATCGCAGACCCGAACCATAGAAAATTGTAACTTTTGAACGGAAACGCCTAGGGACTTGAAATTTTCAGGATAGGTGTGGATCTCGAATGTCGTGATCACGTTCATCTATGAGCAACATTATTCTAGGGGTTCCGTAAATATGGTCGTTTAAAATTTAGTTTTCTTGATAATTTCAAAACTACAGATTCGATCGTGACGAAATTTTGTATACTAATGGAGAAATTTATATTCAAGCTACATTCATCCAGATCACATGACCAGAACCATAGAAACCATAGAAAATCATAACTTTCGAACGGAAACGCCTAGGGACTTGAAATTTTCAGGATAGGTGTGGATCTGAAATGTCGCGTTCACGTTTATCAATGAGCAGAATTATACTAGAGGTTCCGTAAATACGGTCGTTTGAAATTTGGGTTTCTGGATAATTTCGAAACTACGGATTCGATCGAGATGAAATTTTGTATTTTAATCGAGAATGATATATTAAAGCAATATTTTGTCCAGATCGCAAGACCAGAACCATAGAAACTATAGAAAATCGTAACTTTTGAACGGAAAGGCCTAGGAACTTGAAATTTTCAGGGTGGATTTGGGTCGCGAATATCGCGGTCACGTTCATCAATGAGCAAAATTAGAGTAGGGGTTCAATATATTATTTTCCTGATAGTTTCGAAACTACTGATCGGATTGAAATGAAATTATGCACCTAGCTGAGGAATAATGTATTCAAACAACGTGCAAAATTTTGTCCAGATCGCATCACCAAGACCATAGATACCGTAGAAAGTTCTAGCGAATTATCGAAAAAAACTTGATCAGCTGAAGCACTGACATGAAGTCTGGAGTTTCGCATAAGTTTCAGAATTTTTTTGACACCTGTCGAAAATTCCTTCAATTGATTTCTAAAACTGTAAATGCGAATCTACCTACAAGGTGCATGTACGAGCGCTCAAAAGTTCCTGCCTTCACGGCAGTGCTTTTCGTAATTTTTTTTTTGAGAAAGTGGTCGGTTCACAATACGTCATTTGCTTTATTCGTGAGCGCTGCTATTCCTTTTCTTCAGCATGAACTTTGTCATTACCTGGTACTTTTCGCCTTCTAATATTCTTGATTATCTCTTCAATTCCTGGTGGTGTCGCTGGGTTTTGCTTTCATTATCTTCAGGTGGGGTCCTTCATCGTTTTTCTCTTCTTTCTCTTGGAGTTCTTCATTAACGTCATATACTCTGTAATTTATCATGGCTTCCTTTCCTACAGTATCGGCAAGTGCTTTTGTCTTACCATATTTTGAGTATGCTATTCCATTTGCTCCACGAAGTGGAGGTTATTGAGTATTTTCCCGTCCAAAGCATTTTTGTATTTTTGAAGTTTTGTCAAATCCTGTACTTTTTTAACGCTCGTTCTACTTACACGAGGGCTATATCATTTCGTCGCGATTTCTGTATTTTTCGAATTTTGAGCCTAAAATAGTCTCAACCGGCAAGGTTCGACTGAGTGATGACGAATCCTTCGAAAAATTTAAGCTTGTCTGTCCGGCCGTATGCACGATAACTCTCGAACGGACCGACCTAGAAACTTTCAGGGTAGGTTATAATCTCGAATGCCGCGGTCAAGTCCGTTATTGGGCAAAATTCGACCAGGGGTTCCGTAAATGTGGCCGTTCGAATTTTGTTCTCCTGATTTCTTCGAAACTGCTGATTCGATCGAGATAAATTTTTGCCCTCAGATGGAGAATGACGTGTTCAAGCTACATACAATTTTGTATGTTATCCAGATAGCATGACCAGAATCATAGAAACCAGAGAAAATTATAACTTACGAACGGAAAGGCCTAAAGACTTTAAATTTTCAGGGTAGGTTTGGATCTCGAATGTAGTGGTCGCGTTTATCAATGAGCAAAAATTAGGGGTTCCGTAATTATGGCCGTTCAACATTTTTTTTTCGATAATTTCGAATTTTCCCATTGGATTGGAATGAAACTTTGCACATAGATGTAGCATAATATATTCAAACTACGTACGAAATTTTGTTCAGATCGCATTACCAAGACCATAGATACCAGAAAATTCTAGCAAATTATCGAAAAAATAGGGACCTTTACACTAACGTTCCAGTCGCGCGCGACTGGAACGGCTCGACCAAATTCGCGCGCGACGGCGTAGTCTGAACGCAATTTTTTACACGCTCCAGTCGCGCGCGAAAATCACTCGCGATTTTCGCGCGCGACTGGAGCGTAAGTGTAAAGGTCCCTAATTGGTCACCTAAAGCACTGACGTGAAGTCTGAAGTTTCGCATTAGTTTGAATATTTTTCTGACAGCTGTCAAAAAGTTCTTCAATAGGTTTCTATAACTGGAAAATGCGAATCTACCTTCAAGGTGGATGAACGAGCGCTCAAAAGTTCCTGACTTCACGGCAGTGCTTTCCATAATTTTTTATATATGTCTCGAAATATCTCAACACATGAAAATATATTTTGGTGGTTATCCTCGATGATAATTTTGAATGAATTCATACTAATTTATTCTTACGCATTTGTTGCTCAGAATTGTATAGTTTTCAATAAATTATTGAAAAAAAAAATCGGGTCATTAGAAGCTAGATCAAAATAAAGTGTCATTTGAACAAACAAAAATTTTCTGGACACTTTATGCATTGTCTATTCTTTTTGTATCGTTTGTCGCACGACGCTGGTTTTTTAGTGGGAAAAGACGATTGCATTGTAATTTCATAAATTAAACAATCAACAACGCCCGATGATATACAGGGTGTTTCATTGGTACAAATGTACATACGTTAACCTGAGGTAGAGCTACCCATGACGAGTCCAAAAAACCCATATATGATAGGTCTAATCATCTTCATAGCCGAGATACAGGGTGATTCGTGTATTCGTCAATATTTTCAATTGCTTATAACTGTTGAACCATCCAGTATAATCAATTGATATTTGGAGCGTAAAACACACTTCCATAGATGAATCTAATCATCTTTGAATTGATCAAAAAATCCAGGTCCGTATTAGAAAAATATGGTACTTTTCGCAAGCTGAGATTCAACACCCTGTATGAAGGAATATTGGAATTTGATTAGAATATTCGGAAAGAGCAGAAAATTTTCAATGAGAATCAGTAGATTTCAGTCTTCCGCACGACGTTTGACCCATCAAAATTCTTGTTGAAAGCTTTAATTCGATAGTGAAATTCCACTTTCTTCACAATAATGTCGTACATTGAGTTTGAATTCAAAAAATTGTCTGTTGCATTGATGGAATATTTGTATTTATTCTCTTATTCTGATAAATAATTTCAGGAATTCTTCAGGAAAATATGGATTCTGAATAATTTATTCAAAATGATTTTAGTTTTCATTCAAATAGGCTACAACAGTATTAAGACAATAAATTTTGAAAACTGGTTTCGACAGTTTTGTGGTCCGATACCTTATTTTTTGAAATAGTTCATAATTTTTAATAATAATGCCTCATAGATTCTCGAATCGAGAATATGTTGATATGTTGTTCGTGTATGGTTTTTGTGACGGTAATGGTGAAGCGGCTGTACGGGAACATCAATCCTAGATTCCCTAATAGAAGATTACCACATCATAAAACTTTCTCTACAGTCTTTGATTATATTCGTGAAAATGGCCGCCAAGATACTGAAGAAGTAATTTTTGAAACGATAGAGGCACATCCAGAATGCAGCACTAGAACAATTTCCCATGTTATGAATGTGCCGCATGTAACTGTATGGCGCAAATTGAAGAAGAACAATCTCTACCCCCTTCATTTTCAAAAGATTCAAAGATTAGAACCAGGTGATGAAATTCGTAGAATTCGTTCTTTCTGGATCAGAACTTTCCAAATATGTGGATAGGCAGAAGGGGGACCGCATGCATGGCCCCTTAGATCACCAGATCTCAATCCTATCGATTATTTCGTTTGGGGATATTTGAAATCTTTAGTGGAGTGAGATTGGAAGTGAGGATATTCTCCTACAACGAATCGAAGTCGCCTCCAATAAGATCCGTAATGATCCACAAATGATCGAAAAGGCTATAAGAAATAATTTGAAAAGAGGAAGAATGTGCATCGAGCAAAACGGTGGCACTCTTGAGCAACTTTTATGATTACTTTCAAATGTTTTACTTGTTTACTCATTTGTTTATTTATTCTTTCACCATTGATCATTTTGAAGAAATTATTCCGAATCCATATTTTTCTGAAGAATTCCCGAAATTATTTATTAGAATATGAGAATGAATACAACTATTCCATCAATCCAACCGACAGTTTTTCGAATTTAATCTCAATGTACGACATTATTGTGAAGGAAGTGGAATTTTACTATCGAATTAAATCTTTCGACAAAAATTTTGATGGGTAAAACGACGTGCGGGACACTGAAATCTACTGATCCTCATTGAAAATTTTCTGCTCCTTCCTAATATTCTAATCAAATTCCAATATTCCTTCATACAGGGTGTTGAATCTCAGCTTGCGAAAAGTACCATATTTTTATAATACGGACCTGGATTTTTTGACCAATTCAAAGATTAAACGATTCACCCATGGAAGTGTGTTTTACGTTCCAAATATCAATTGATTATACTAGATTGTTCAAAAGTTATAAGCAATTGAATATACTGACGAATACACAAATCACCCTGTATCTCGGCTATGAAGATGATTAGACCTATCACATAAAGGTTTTTTGTACTCGTCTAGGTTAGCTCTACCTTAGGTTAACGTATGTACATTTACCAATGAAACACCCTGTATGTAATACTCGTTCATTGGCGATTTATTAATTCCAGAAAAACAATATTCCTGGATATAAATTCTAAAAATAACGAACCTGAATTATAGGCAGCCATCCAATCGTAATTTAATTGATAGGTTTTCAGCCTTCGATATCATATTGAGTATTTTTGAATTACCGAAGAATACTCCATCGTTATTATTCCATTATAATATCAACAATTCAATGAAGTAAATAAACAGACTAATCAATTCAATAATATCTCACTCCCACGTACAATTAACGAGCGAGTACTAACCATTACATATTATAGTCTTGGGAAGGCTGAAGTGACCGCGTGATAAAATGACATTATGATGCCGTGTTTCGAAGGTGCAAACGTTCTTGAACATAATAATAACACATAACTCAAACAGATCATCTGTCAGGCTATTAAGCTTATACCTACATAGTAATAAAAAACAGCTGAGTGACTTCAAGTACAAAATTCAAATTACAGGTTAACTTCGTCAGAAGTCAAAGTGATGTCCATATGAGTGTACCTACTTGAATATCTCTTCGTGTTTTCATCTCGTTGATGTGAGTTGGATACTTTATACACATACCTCTATACATAACTCAATCAGATGTTCACTAAGCGCTTTTTGGAACGAAATCAAAACTGGCAAGTAGATATCCAGATATTGAGTTATTTTTGAGCGCTCGTTCTACATACTTACACGGGGGCTATATTATTTCGTCACGATGTCTGTATTTTTCGAATTTTGCGCCGAAAATGTTCTCAATCGATTATGTTCGACTCACTAATGACGAATCCGTCGGAAAATTCAAGTCTGTCTGTCCGGCCGTAAGCCGTAACTCTCGAACGGAACAACCTAGAGACTTGAAATTTTCAGGGTGGGTTCAGTTTCCAAATGCCGCGGTTGAGTTCGTTAATCGGCAGAATTCTTCCAGAGGTTCCGTAAATATGGCCGTTCAAAATATTTTTTCCTGAAAATTTTTTTTACAGCTGTCAACATTTCTGAGCGCTCGTACTACTTTCACGAGGGCTATATCATTCATCTCCAATTTTGAGCCGAAAATGGTCTCAAACGACTATGTTCGACTCACTGATGACGAATCCGTCGGAAAATTCGAGTCGGTCCGTCCGGCCGTCCGTCCGTATACACGATAACTCTCGAACGGAATGTCCTAGAAACTTGAAATTTTCAGGGTAAGTTCGAATCTCGAATGCCGGGGTTGAGTTCGTTATTGGGCAAAATTCGCCGAAGGGTTCCGTAAATATGGCCGCTCGAAATTTTGTTTTCCTGATTACATCGAAACTACAGATTCGATCGAGATAAAATTTCGCACTCTAATGGAAAATGAGGTGTTCAAGCTACATGCAAAATTTTGTCCAACTCGCATCACCAGAACCATAGAAACCATAGAAAATTGTAACTTTTGAACGGAAACGCCTAGGGACTTGAAATTTGCAGGATAGGTGTGCATCTCGATTGTCGTGATGACTTTCATGAGAAAAATTATACGAGGGGTTCCGTAAATATGGTCGTTTGAAATTTAGTTTTCTTGGTAATTTCAAAACTACAGATTCGATCGTGACGAAATTTTGTATACTAATGGAGAATGATATATTCAAGCCATATTTCTCTAGATCGCATGACCAGAACCATAGAAACCATAGAAAATCATAACTACACACATCTACTACACGAACAACAAGAGTTGTTCGTGGAAGTAGAGGAAACAAAAGGGTGGTCTCCACTGTTTTTGGAGTTACTGGTCACAGGTTGACAGGTTCTTCAAATGGTTCGCGAAGAACATCCAAGATTACCTGGACTTGCTGCTCGAACATGTGTAATTGAATGACCAAAACAGAAATAATGGGTCATTCATTCCAGGATACAATTTTCTACCAGCCGAAAGAACGGTTGATGCTTTGAAGAATGAAATTCAAAAACTACAGCAGGGAAATTGAACAAAATGTTTTCAAGAATTGTTCTCGGTAGTTCAGCATAATACTTTGAAAAATTATGTATAATTTTCTGTTAATATGTTTCATTTCACTAGGCACAGCCAAAAAGGAACTAACAACCCTCGTTTTCGCTGTAAGGTGAACATGAAAAAATTTTGATGTGATCAGAGTATATTGTGTTTTATATAGGTGACATTTCTGTTTCAGAGCCGAGGAAGGACCTTGTATAAACAATCTACGACTTGACAATTATCCCAAAGAACGTCATCAATCGAAGCGAACATCTAAAACATACTTAGATCGATCCGTTCATTCAAAACCTGCTAGGGAAAAGTCGAAGTACCAGGAACGAAGCCTAGAGAACGTTTGCAATACAAAAACAGAGATCTCTCATCTTGAGAGTTCCCCTAGTCTGAGAAGATGCAGAAGTTTGGCTCTTACCAAAGACGACGTCTTCAATAGTTTGCAAATCAGTCATGATGAAAGGCCAAACCGAAGAGCTCAGCTCATTCCTAGAGTGAAACTGTTGGATAAAACCACAAGAGAATTCAGGTAGAACTTATATTATTCAAGTTAAAGAATCGAGTTTAGAGCATTATAGATCAATATACTCGTACATTCAGGAAATCATTTTCAGACGTAACATTGAATTGTTGTAAAAAATTTTTTTTATAGATTTTGAAAGCATATCTGTTATCTTTAAGCAACTCGGTCAAGAGAATGCCATCAATGTTCCAAAGTTATTCGGATGAAAAATGTTTGGTTACATTTAAATGACAGAAAGCAGTGAATTCAAAATGCAATTAATGAACGATAAAAATAATTAACGAGATAAAAATTTCTGTGTGCCACAAAAATTCGTATTGCGGGTGTGGTAAGGAGATGAATATCGCGATTCTGAAGTGATCAAAACCAGTTATATTTTTCCATTGGTTTTATCGATGAAAAATTAACTATGGACATGTTTTCTTTCCAGCAAAAAATACCCCATTTAGTTGGCTTTCGAGTGACATATCAACTTTTGTGCTTGCTGTTTATTTTCTGCCCTAATATCATGATTAACAAGATAACAACGATAAAGTTGAAATGTGTATTCCAAACCTAAATTTGCTCTAATTTGAAGTTCTTTATGATTGAAAATTGAAGTGATTCCCATCGAAATCATGAATTTATCTGTCGATTCAAAATAATTTGAAGGAATAAACCACATTTTTTTACAGATTTCATGAAAACATGTCAAGAAGACATGCTACTACTACTTAAAACAATTGTTCGAAATGTCCACTGACTTATTCAATACATTTTACACATCGTTTTCGCATGGAATCTACAACCCTGCGAAGTTCACAACGTTTCTGACACAAATTTATTCTTTTGATCAGATCCTCTCGAGTCTGAACGCGAATTTGATATACTTTTTCTTTCAAGGTGTTCCAGACATAAAAATCCAAAGGCGTATGGTCGGGGCTCCTTGGTAGCCATCTTACCGGACCGTACCTTCCAATCCATTACACCCCAAAATATCAATTTATTACCTTTTTTAGTCCCGTACATTCCGGCTATTAGGAGCTGGGCAGTCATCCGTTTGATACAAGATATTTTGTCTGTTAGGCAGGGGCATTTTATCCAATATGTCCGTAAGCTGCTTTGGATTGATGTAATGAATTCTTCAAGGTTGAGCCGATCGGGAAGTATAATTGGTCCGAAAAGTTCACCTCTCATGATTCCCATCGCCGGAATTTGCGGGAATGAATGAATATTTAGGGGTGTAATGGATTAAAAGTTACGGCACGGTAAGATGGCGACCAAGGAGCCCCGACCTCGCGCCTTTGGATTTTTATATCTGGAACACCTTGGAAAAAAAAGTATATCAAATGGTTTATTCCTTCGAATTATTTTGAATCGACAGATAAATTCATGATTTCCATGAACATTACCTACTTTGATATCCAATTATAAAGAGCAAATATAGGTTTGGAATATTTCGACTTTTTCGTTGTTATCTTGTTGGCCATGATATTAGGGAAGAAGACAAGCAGCAAGAACAAAAGTTGATATGTCATTTGAAAGCCAACTAAATGGGGTATTTTTTGCTGGAAAGAAATGATGCCAAAAATTAAGGATTTTTCATCGATAAAACCGTTGGAACTTCAGAATCGTGATATTCGTCTCTTTACCACGCCCACAATAAAATTTTTTTTGGCACACAGAAATTCTTATCTTGTAGCAAATTTATTCCAGATATGTGGTCAACTTTGATGAGGTTTTAAGGATAACTGAATTATAATTGATTGGAAAAGCTTGAAATATTCCTTGAAATCAAGAAATGTTAAATTGAAGGATTACCTTCAATATTTCGACCATGTGTTATATGACATTTTTTGTTGCAAATCTCATGTATGATCTCCCACTAAAGTTTGGCCCTATTAAAAGTAGACACCCTGTATACATGCTGTAGCCTGCAGCTCTCTAAAAAAAAGAATCTGTTCACTCAACTTTTCGATCATCTGACCCGAAAGTCTGCCGATCTCTGGTATAGGTCATGATCTCCAAAATATCCGAATTTATTCTTGGAGACAATCTTACACTTTTCGAGATAATGGGCATTTCCAAAAATTCTGGAAAATCGCTTTCTCGAGGATTGCGTGTAAAAAAAAAACAACAATTTTTAGTCACTAAAACATTGACATTATTGTCTAAAAGCCCCCTAAAATAGTATGAAGATTATTTTTGGAGCAAGTTATATTTCCATTGAAAAAGTGGAATCCATTTCTGGAAAACGATCTCAGAAGGTGAGGTAGATATTTTCCAGAAGTTTCGAAAATGCCCATTATCCCGAAAACTGTTATATTTTTAGTGAGGTGAAATCCTTATATTCTAAACGGATATGGTCTATCACTAGTTCAAATTTTGTACAAATTTTATCGGACACGCTGTTTATATAAAGAACTATCTTATATATCATTTTCTATCTCGCCTATGTGAATTTCTGTTGCAATCCTTCTGGCGTGTTCTCGTCCCACAAATGTATCAATTTGACACTATTTCTTCCGTACTTGGAATGCTGGGCATCTTGTGGCATTTTCCAACATATTAGCGAAAATGCAAATGTTCACATTCTGGAAGTTTAACTGAGCCGCCAGTTCAGTTCAGGGTACAGTTTCCACGGAAACAGGTCCGTACTCCTTATTTCATCGAATCAAGTTCTACTTCAAGGAATGACAACTTCGTCACCTTGGAAGTTTTGTGTAGGCGATTTCCGGTGAAATGGTTTTTTTTGACGAGACTTTTCTTCTGTAGGAAAAACCCGACTTTGAAAACACCCTGTATATTTTATTTTTATGAATACGCATCTTCATTATTCCATCGTTCCTGGTGAACCAGATGATTCCGTCAAACGTCGTACTCGAGTGATTTTTTGGGATTGAGGAGGAGGAGATATATATTTACATGGATTTACATTTACATTTACGCGCTCGGATAGTGATCGGTCTCGTGATCTATCCCAGGTTCGAATCCTCCGGTCGGGAAAGAAATTTTCTGACCTAGAGTACGGTTCCACACGTCACTGTTGGGTGAAAAATTAAAAGTGCTGTGCCTCAGGTGGCGTATGGACACAGTAACAAAGCATACACTGAAAATAACCGGGTCTCCTAACTCGCCTAAACTCTGAGCTTATGAGGGCTCTCACAGTGACCTAGGAGAGTCGGGATTTTAACATAAACATAAAAATCCGTGCAATCCGTTTTTGAGCGCTCGTACTACTTACACGAGGGCTATATCATTTCGTCACGATGTCTGTATTTTTCGAATTTTGAGCCGAAAATGGTCTCAATCGACTATGTTCGACTCACTGATGACGAATCCGTCGGAAAATTCGAGTCTGTCCGTCCGGCCGGCCGTCCGTCCGTCCGGCCGTAAGCACGATAACTCTCGAACGGATCAACCTAGAGACTTGAAATTTTCAGTGTAGGTTCAGATCCCAAATGCCTCGGTTAAGTTCGTTAATGGGCCAAATTCCACCAGGGGTTCCGTAAATATGGCCGTTCAAAGTTTTGTTTCCCCGATTACTTCAAAACTACAGATTCGATCGAGATGAAATTTTGCACTCAAATGGAAAATGAGGTGTTTCAGCTACATGCGAAATTTTGCCCAGATCGCATGACCAGAACCATAGAAACCATAGAAAATTGTAACTTTTGAACGGAAATGCCTAGGGACTTGAAATTTTCAGTATAGGTGTGGATCTCGAATGTCGTGATCACGTTCATCTTTGAGCAACATTATACAAGGGGTTCCGTAAATACGGTCGTTTGAAATTTTGTTTTCTCGATAAATTCGAAACTACGGATTCGATCGAGATGAAATTTTGTATTTTAATCGAGAATGATATATTGAAGCAATATTTTGTCCAGGTCTCATGACCGGAACCATAGAAACCATGGAAAATTGTAACTTTTGAACGGAAAGGCCTAGGAACTTGAAATTCTCAGGGTGGGTTTGGATCGCGAATATCGCGGTCACGTTCATCAATGAGCAAAATTAGACTAGGGGTTCCGTAAATATGGCCGTTCAAAATATTTTTTTCCAGATAGTTTTGGAACTACTGATCGGATTGGAATGAAATTATGCACCTAGCTGAGGAATAATGTATTCAAACTACGTGCAAAATTTTGTCCATGCCGCATCACCAAGACCATATATACCGTAGAAAATTCTAGCGAATTATCGAAACAAAATTGATCAGCTGAAGCACTGACATGAAGTCTGGAGTTTCGCCTGAGTTTCAGAATTTTTTTGACAGTTGTCAAAAATTCCTTCAATTGGTTTCTAAAACTGGGAAATGCGAATCTACCTACAAGGTGCATGTACGAGCGCTCAAAAGCTCCTGCCTTCACGGCAGTGCTTTTCGTAATTTTTTCAATATTACTCGAGTGGCTTTTTTATAACTCAGCTTTGTTTCTCCGATTTTGCTAGCTTTTTCTAGTCACTCAATCTTGTGTTAATCTATCGTGCCTTTTCTGCAATTTCCTTTTTGAGTTGTATGCCCCTAGAAAAGACACCAACTGTGTTCTTCGCATTTATATTTATTCTCCATTTCTTGAAGCCTTAAATCATTCTATCGATATGAACCTGTAGAACAAAACACAAAAGTCCGAGAAAATATCCACGTTCAGAAAAATTCGAACCAACGAAAAATTTTAACATATCACATGTGTAATCATCTTTTCTCACCTAGTTGTTTGCGTTGTTGAAACTATTTATAAAAACATCTTATCTCTGTGATTATAATTTTCATTAATACCTTCAATTATTTTTATTCTAGGTACGGATCACATCGTGCAAGCAACGAAGAGCTTTACACGAGACCTAACAGACGCAAGCCTAATTTGAACAGTAACCAGTCATCTGGAAGATTGAACAGGAAAATTTATGGTTCTACTGTTCCTCCACATGACATAGAGGCTTATATTGAAGAGAATGAATATGATAGTTTGGAGTGTCATCCAGCGCCATATCGTTCTACTGAAGTACCAGCAAACCTAAAGTTACCGAATTATTATCCAGATTCTCGATACGAATCGGATATCACTGATAATACATCTATACTAGACAATATTTCTGTGGATAAGAAGAAATTTTTATCTTGTGATAATTTATCGACCCAAAATTTTCAAGAAGAGCCGGAGAGTATTTCATACGACGAAAACATCGTCCTCAGCAAGAACCGCCCACTGTACAGTTCCCTTCAAGATACGATATTCGAAAGACCTAGAACAATTAGAAGCGCATCAATATTGAAATCGGTGGAATATTTTTCGGCAAAATCTTGCAGTTCTGAAGAAAGTGAAAAAAAATTCGAGGAAAAATCTGCACCAACAAAAAATATTGAAGTGCAAAATGATAGTATAAATAATTTCATGATCTTCGCAACGAAAGATGAAGTAAAACAAAGTGAAAAAAAAGGAGATAAAATAAACAACTCTAGTATTTACGCATCGGTCGAAATAAATCCAGTTTATGAAAAAAATTATTGCGAACCACAGAAAAATGAGGAGTTCGTAGAAATTCGGTTGCAGTCAAGAGATTCAAAATCACAGTCTGTAAACCTAGGAACCTATAGTAATAACTATAACTCGGAGAAAACAGTAGTCGAAGTTGATGCCAGCTTAACGCCGAATTCAACAGACGACGAAACTAAAGCAGAGCAGTCCAAGAAAGAACAGAAACATAGTCATAAGTATCTCAGAGAATTCTTGGAGAGTCAAAAGGGTTCGAGAAAACCTTTGCAGAATTTTCTCAGTAAAAAATTCCCCAATCTATCACGTAGGAATTCGAAAGAGAAACAAACAAATTTGGTTGACAATCTGTTTTATTCATTACCAGATATCGCCGCATGCAAAAATTTGAAGAAGTGCGATCAAATTGATAGAAAGCTAAGGAAGTGTGACAAAATAGTAAAATCTGGGGAATCTGATAACAGATTCATCGTTAACATTGGAAAACATTTCGACGTAACCAATAATAACATTCCCGTTGATTTTGAACTCAAAATAGCAAAAGTACCTAAGAAGAATAAACTTTGTAAAAATACACCAGAGGCTCTTATTCGAGCTATACGGGATTTGAAGACAACACTTGGAGAAAGCGAAGGCCAAATCGACACAAAGCCAGAAGTTATTGCGGTTAAAAAGAAAGCGATTCCAGATTTGGATAGTGGGGAAAAAGATGAAATAAATAATAATGAAGCAGCAATAGAATATAAAAATAAGCTTGAAGAGAAAAGGGCAAATAAATCTGACTGTGAAGCTACAGAATCTAAAACAAAAGTCGAAGAGGAAAAAAACAAAATGGAACTGCCAGGAACAACTGAACAAATAAATATGGTGAAAAAAACCAAAGAGATTTTCGAAAAAAAATTGGAACGAAAATTGAATGAAATCTCTCCACCATTAAAAACTTCCAGGGGAATTTTTGAAAATCCAATATTCGAAAAGGATAATCCATTTGAGAGTTTGAATCCCAACATCGTTGAGGTTATTGAGAGCAAAGATGAAACAGAAGAAAAACATTTCAAATTTTCAGAGACCAATAGGAGCACCACAACAAATGACAAAAATAGTGAATATAACCCAGTAACAAAATCTCTGAGTATAACTTACCCGGAATTCGATCACGTGAGATATAGAGTTGTAAAGTCTAATCTATTTCAAAAAAAAATTTTCGCGAATTATGAGAAAGAATCACAGTTTGATGGATTAATGCAATATCTACAAGATTATAGTTTTCAAGAATTGTTAATGGATAATAATATTGTGATCATTGAACCAATCAGAACTACACTTATACGGGAAAATAATATTGAAAATCGTAATCCTCCGAAGAATATAACTCCACTATTACATAATAACATTGAAAGTAAAACTGAGAAACATACCTTGAGAAAACGTTTTTTTTTTCATCCGATAAGAGTTAACAAAGAAGTGAACGATGACGAATTGCCAAATCCTGATACAGTGAGACAAGTCCGACAAATATTCGAGAAAAATGAAAAGCTTATAATTGATCCAATAAAAAAAGTATCTGGAATCAAATTGAACCACCATATTCCCACTAAGGATCAATGTTCAGTAAGCTCTCATCGTTCGAATAATCCAGAACTTCGTAATGGGGAAAATTGGAACTTTTACGATGATGAAGCTTGTTGTGAGCAGCAGTACATTACCGAAGATATGATGGAGAAAATTAGAAAGCATGGAACAACTATAACTTACTACGGAGGCAGAATAGTTAGAAAACAATCTAGTCATGACAATTTAACGAATGTCATTTTGGAAGAAATAAAAAATAATGAAAAAAACGATATCCACACTACATGTGATGCTTCGAAAGAAAATAAACTACATCAAAAGTTGAGATTCAAACTGGTCAAATCGAACAGTTGCAGCAGCAGGATGGAGTTAGTCGGTACTAAAAATTTGGCATTATCGAAACAACATTATCGAGATAAACAAGAAAAGATGAGAAAACAGTTAGAAGAAAAACGACAGAATGAAATTACTTCCCATTACAATAATGATAAGAAGTCCTTAAATAAAAATGAGATCAATGAACGTACAAAGCCGAAACATTTACTTCAATTAGACCAACAAAACAAAATTTATACCAAGTGGGGTGAATCTAACCAGGAGAAAACTATTTATGGGATTCAGCTCAATGAAAAACTAATTGATACATCGATCATACATGATTATGACACTAACTTCGAAAAAAATAAAAGTAAAAATATAGAAGACATGGATTTTGAACCATTTGAAATCGCTTAATATGTCCCATAACGAAATATTGACTTCTAGGTATCGGGGGAAATGGTTGACTTTTCAATGAATGCATTAGTGTTTCTATAATCCCAAATTATTTTGGATAAAAATTCCCAACTTTTTTTGAAATACTTATTTCAAATTATTACTACTAAGATTTCCATCTGTAAATAAAGTTGTTTATGTGTACCTATATTTCTGAATGTTTAACCCTTTCAACTCAACTCTAATTAGTTTGGATGGCGCATGAAGAGGGCGGAAAGCCGAGAAGGGTAAAACAAATTAAATTTTGGAGAAACTCTTGAACAGGTCGATTCGTAGCTTGATTTCTAGCCCCCTCAATGAGGGGCTGAAATGAAAACTATCGAGATACAAGGTGACCCAGGTTTAAACTATCAAACGTTCACGATCGGTTCTTCTGGAAAAAATAAGATTCCCATAATAATAATGCGTGCTCACTTGCTCCCTTTTAAAGAAACAGGGTGCCAATGTTTTTGAAAAAAATTACGAAAAGCACTACCGTGAAGGCAGAAGCTTCTGAGCGCTCGTACATCCACCTTGTAGATAGATTCGCATTTTCCAGTTTTATAAATCAATTGAAGGAATTTTTGACAGCTGTCAAAAAAATTCTGAAACTTAGGCGAAACTCCACACTTCATGTCAGTGCTTCAGCTGATCAATTTTTTTTCGATAATTCGCTAGAATTTTCTACCGTATCTATGGTCTTGGTGATGCGATCTGGACAAAATTTTGCACGTAGTTTGAATACACTATTCCTCAGCTAGGTGCGAAATTTAATTCCAACCCGATCAGTAGTTTCGAAACTATCAGGAAAAAAATATTTTGAACGGCCATATTTACGGAACCCCTAGTCTAATTTTGCTCATTGATGAACGTGACCGCGATCCAAACCCACCCTGAAAATTTCAAGTTCCTAGGCCTTTCCGTTCAAAAGTTACAATTTTCTATGGTCTCTATGGTTCTGGTCATGCGATCTGAACAAAATGTTGCTTTAATATATCATTCTCGATTAAAATACAAAATTTCACCTCGATCGAATCTGAAGTTTCGAAATTATCGAGAAAACAAACTTTCAAACGATCGTATTTACGGAACCCCTGGTATAATTCTGCTCATTGATGAACGTCAACGCGACATTTCAGATCCACACCTATCCTGAAAATTTCAAGTCCCTAGGCCTTTCCGTTCGAAAGTTATGATTTTCTATGATTTCTATGGTTCTGGTCATGTGATCTGGAGAAATGTAGCTTGAATATATCATTCTCCATCAGTATACAAAATTTCGTCACGATCGAATCTGTAGTTTTGAAATTATCAAGAAAACTAAATTTCAAACGACCATATTTACGGAACCCCTTGTATAATTTTGCTCATAGATGAACGTCATCACGACATTCCAGAACCTCACCTATCCTGAAAATTTCAAGTCCCTAGGCGTTTCCGTTCAAAAGTTACAATTTTCTATGGTTTCTATGGTTCTGGTCATGCGATCTGGACCAAATTTCACATGTAGCTTGAACACCTCATTCTCCATTTGAGTGCAAAGTTTCATCTCGATCAAATCTGTAGTTTCGAAGTAATCAGGAGAACAACATTTTGAACGGCCATATTTACGGAACCCCAGGTGGAATTTGGCCCATTAACGAACTTAACCGAGGCATTTGGGATCTGAACCTACACTGGAAATTTCAAGTCTCTAGGTTGATCCGTTCGAGAGTTATCGTGCTTACGGACGGCCGGACGGACAGACTCGAATTTTCCGACGGATTCGTCATCAGTGAGTCGAACATAGTCGATTGAGACCATTTTCGGCTCAAAATTCGAAAAATACAGACATCGTGATGAAATGATATAGCCCTCGTGTAAGTAGTACGAGCGCTCAAAAATCTAGAAAAGCAATGACGTGAAGTCGGGAGCTTTTGCGCTTTTGTTCTCGTTCGAACAATCCGTTTTTTCTAGTTTATGGAAAACGTCTGTTGTACCTTTCCTATAGTTGTCCTATCACTATTCTGTCCACCATCTCGAAGATATTTGAGGAGAACATTTTCCAGCAGATATCGCAGTTTGTGGAATCTCAGAGCATCCTTCCAATCTGGCTTTCGTTTAGGTCAACGCTCAGTATCTGCTTAGTCATATCTGATTTCTGATATTTTTGCACTTCAGGATAAGAGATACGTGGTTGCTTTGACACCACTTTTAGACTTCAGCAAGGCCTTCGATACACTAGATCATAAACTACTTTTGTGTAAATTGGAATATTACGGCTTTGATTGAAGTGATCTCAGGTTGTATAAAACTTATTTGTCCAATCGCTCTCAACGAGTGCGGTTGAATAACAAACTGCCTGAGCCGCATATACTTTTTTTCTGATGAACGTTCCTCAGCTATGCCCTATGCCCATTGATTTTGAGTTTCATCGAGATCGTGATCGTGTTATGAATTGAGTGATCCGAAACATCGCTTCCTTCAATTTCTTTCTCCATCTGCCAAATGTCTGTATCTACTGTTCTTAAATTACATTACTTCCATTCTTGAACTTTTTCATCGCATAAATGTGGCTCTATTTCGCGAATAACAGATTTCAGGAGTATTGACATAGACCTCATCTTTGATATAGGCCTAAAGAACAAAAATTAATTAATTTATAATTGAATATTAAATCGCACCTCTTGTTGGAAGGCCTGTTACAATCCTATAAGTTGAGATTAATTCATTAAAGTAAATAAGTAACATGAAAGTACATGAGCTTGAGAAAATGAGGGTTGCATGAACTCCCTTGCCTGTGCCATATATTGAAAAAAATATATCATAAGACGTAATGACATAATAAACATAATAAACGTTGTTTACATTTCTTTTTTATGAATTAATAAATTGGGTTGAAGCTGTTGACCTCTAATGAAGAATGAAACGAGAAGCTCGCAAAAATTATTTGTCATATAAATAATAGTATATTATTTCATAAGGAGGATAAGTGTCACTTATCAGGGCGAGCTTGTGTTTACCTACCGAACGCAGTGACTAGTGAGGCGGGTAATTTTCAAACGCTTCGAAATTCATAAAAATCTGGAGATTACATTTATATTTACCATCGTTATAATCGAGTGATCAATAGAAAGTTTGCCTAGTTACGGTTGTCTGGCGAAATTAATTTCGACAGTTAATTACATTTTTCCCTCCGGCGTACAGAGAAGTAATTCATCGTTGACATAGCAACACTTTTCCCCCCGGCGGAGGGGAAGTAGAACTTTTCGATGATCTGTTCAGTCGAAATATGACGTTGTTTCTGTACGTTTGAAAAAAAACGTATTTTTTTACCTAACCTCACATCCTAACTGAACTTTTATACTGGCATCGTACAATAAGATGAAATTTCGTCGATTAAATGCTTCAAAGTGGATCAGTATCATTCATTAGAGGATATTAGTTGGCGGAAACAAAATTCATACTTGGAAAAGTGTTAAATCATCAACTCGAAGATTAATAAAACATGTTATTATAATGCAAGATAAATCCGCATAAAAATTACCAAGAATGCTGGTGATAAAATTGTCCTTGGGGGGGATTTCTAGTTCCTGTCGGTTTATCCTTGAAGTTTTTACTAGATCTGAGAATGGAAGAATTGAATTAGTTGAAAACAACAACTACTATCATAAAATTGATGTAGAGGAAAAAGTATATGAATGTATATCAAGGAAATTTAATATAGGTATACATATATCCATGGTGGTAAAGTTTAAAAAAAATTCCAAGTAGGTAACTGGCGCACTAAATGTTCCCAGTTGCTACTTCGTATGCTTCCACAAGAAAGTTGTCCTTGAAAATTTGCAATTGAATGTGTAGTTTCGGAGTAACAAAAGTAAACAAAACTTCGAACGGCCATATTTACGGAACCCCTGGTGGAATTCTGCCCATTAACGAACTCAACCTCGGCATTTGGGAACTGAACCCGCACTGCAATTTTCAAGTCTCTAGGACGTACCGTTCGAGAGTTATCGTGTATACGGCACTTTTTCAGCTCAAAATTCGATAAATACAAACATCGTGACGAAAGGATATAGCCCTCGTGTAAGCAGTACGAGCGCTCAAAAATAAAAGAAGGAACGAATAATAAAACAAAGAATTCATAACTTCTCAATATTCAATATTCAAGATGTCTATAATCGATTGATTTTATTCTCGTTCTCTTACGAGGTTAGACCTTTTTGATAATATTAAATATTCAGCCTTCTTTCAGATGTTCCTAATATATCTAATACGTCGTCAATATTGAATTTGAAATCATAATATACAGGGTGTTTTCAAAGGTGAGGCTTTTTTTTACCAGCAATAGAAGTCTTCAAAATAAGTCGATATAACAAAAATCGTTCATATAAAATATTCACCAGGGCCGAGTATGTCGAAATCAAAATTATCCGCAAATATGAGAATTTCCTAGCACGGATTAGGTTTGTATTGATATTTTCAGATATAACTAGCTGTGTGAGGTCAGTATACGGGAATTAATTTATATGATGACTAGGTTTTCCGATCTAAACCCCTGTGATTTCTTTCTTTTGGGGTCATTTGAAAATATAAGTGTATAGGTGACCATTCGAAATTACGCCAGGCAAGACTTTGTGCACATCAAACAATGGTGACCATTTCGAACAATTTCTGTGAACAATTCGGATCAATTTATTTTATAGGTGAGGTTGTGATCCTTTCGAATCAGTAATTTTTCATCTCCTCAGTTTGAACTTTAACAAAAATACCGTTTAGAAAACATCTCCTTATAAAAGTTGAAAGAGAATAAAAATTTGCGATATATGAATGCCGAGAAAACAAACATCGCATGCATATGGCTCCTAACAGAGAGATCCATCCAGAGTAAGGTGACCATTTTTTTCTAACCTGAAACCATGACAATAATAAGAATTTTGACCAGTCTCGCCCAAATTTTACAAATCTTCATCGAAAATTCACCCACTGGTTCTCGACATTACCTTCTTCCATTTTTTATTATTTATTTCGTTAGCAGTTTATAGACCAGTTTCATATAATTTTATTATTTTTTTAAATTCAATCAAAGAATTTGTATCTTTGGAGTATTTCATTATTCAAAAATCAAAAATCCTATACTGATCTCCTGAATTTCTGCCATCTGTATGCGACTAATTTAAGCAAACTCCTGGTTGCATGAAAATTATTTCAGAAATTTACTCATTTTCTTCAAATAGGGTTTCCTGCCATATTCTTCTGCCATTTTCACTCTATGGAGAACATCATATACATTCGATTTCTTGCTGGAATGAAATAATAATAATCAAAATGATGGTTATAATTTATTTTCTCGTTGGCAATTTCACAATTCTACTGGAACAACGACAAATACAAAAATAATTACACAAATATCATCATTCACAAATTAATTGTTCCGATATACTTGAACAGATCTTTATTTTGTCTGGTGAATGTGTCAATTTCAGATAAACTGTGTAAGTGTTGGTATAGACTATTTCTTGTATGATATTTTTAAG
Source organism: Aphidecta obliterata (assembly GCA_963966015.1). NCBI lineage: Eukaryota > Metazoa > Arthropoda > Insecta > Coleoptera > Coccinellidae > Aphidecta > Aphidecta obliterata. Next base: position 8,880,191 of record OZ014430.1, on the reverse strand, counting down.
TACCCTACAGTAAACATGGCAAGTTATGCAGCTGTTCTGGAAGCATATTATACAGGGTGTCTACTTTTAAAAGGGCCAAACTTCAAGGAGAGATCATACATGTGATTTGCAACTAAAAATGTCATATAACACATGGTCGAAATGTTGACGGTTATTCTTCAATTTAACATTTCTCGATTTCACGGAATATTTCAAGTTTTTGCATAAAATCAAATGCAAATTAAATTTGCTAGAAGATAAGAATGTTTGTGTGCCAAAAAATTTCTTATTGCGGGCGTGGTAGGGAGATGAATATCAAGATTTCGAAGTAAAAAAAATCAGTCATATTTTTCCAATGGTTTTATCGATGAAAAATCATTGATTATGGACATGTTTTCTTTCCAGCAAAAAATACCCCATTTAGTTGGCTTTCGAATGACATATCGCCTTTTGTGCTTGCTGCTTGTCTTCTGCCCTAATATCATGACTAACAAGATAACAACGAAAAAGTCGAAATATTCCAATACAATTTCGATCAGATTTTTTTGAGCCTGAACGCGAATTTGATCTGCTTTTTCTCCCAAGGTGTTCCAGACATAAAAATCCATAGGCGTAAGCTCGGGGCTCCTTGGTGGCCATCTTAACGGATCGTACCTTCCAATCCATTACACCCCTAAAAATTCGTTTATTAGGTCCCGCACATTCCCGCGTTGGAAGTCATGAGAGGTGAAGTTTTCGGGCCAGTAATACCTTCCCAATCGCCTCACATAAGAAGTCATGACATCGATCCAACAGCTTAACAGACATATTGGATGAAATGGACCTGTCTAACAGACAAAATGTCTGGTTTCGAATGGATGGCTGCCCAGCTCATAATAGCCGGAATGTACGGGACCTAATGAATAAATATTTTGGAATGCAATGGATTGAAAGGTACGGTTCGGTAAGATGGCCCCCAAGGAGCCCCGACATCACGCTTTTGGATCTTTATGTAAGAAAAATGATGAAAAGCTCTGCCGTGAAGTCAGGAGCTTTTGAGCGCTCGTTCATCCACCTTGTAGGTAGATTCGCATTCTCCAGTTTTAGAAACCAATTGGAAAGATTCTGACAGCTGTCAAAGAAAATTTCAAACTGAGGCGAAAATCCAGACTTCACGTCAGTGCTTTAGGTGATTTTTTTCGATGATTCGCTAGAATTTTCTATGGTATCTATGGTCTCGGTAATGCGATCAGGACAAAATTTCCCACGTAGTTTGAATACATTATTCTTCATCTATGTGCGAAATTTCATTCTAATCCAATAAGTATTTTCGAAATTATCAGGAAAAAATTGGTGTTAACGACCATATTTACGGAACCCATGGTCCAATTTTGCTCATTGATGAACGTGATCGCGAAATTGGCGATCCGAATCTACCCTAAAAATTTCAAGTCCCTAGGCCTTTCCGTTCGAAAGTTATAATTTTCTATGGTTTCTATGGTTCTTATCATGCGATCTGGAAAGAATGTAGCTTGAATATAACATTCCCAATTTAAATAAAAAATTTTGTCACGATCAAATCCGTAGTTGTGAAATTATCAAGAAAACTGAATTTCGAACGGCCATATTTACGGAACCCCTAGTCTAATTTTGCTCATTGATTAACGTGACCGCAGCATTCGAGATCCACACCTATCCTGAAAATTTCAAGTCCTGCTTCCATTACAAAGTTATAACTTTCTATGGTTCTGGTCATGCGGGCTGGAGAAAATTTTGCATGTAGCTTGAACTTGTCATTCTCCATCTGAGTGCAAAATTTCACTTCGATCTAATCAGTAGTTTCGAAGTAACCAGGAGAACAAAATTTCAGGCGGCCATATTTACGGAACCCTTGGGCGAATTTTGCCCAATAACGAACTTAACCGCGGCATTCGAGATAAGAACCTACCCTGAAAATTTCTAGGACGTTCCGTGCGAGAGTTATCGTGTATACGGACGGACGGACAGACTCGAAAAATACAGACATCGTGACGAAATGATATAGCCCTCGTGTGAGTAGTACGGGCGCTCAAAAAGTATATCAAATTCGAGTTCAGACTCGAAAGGATCTGATCGAAAGAATATATTCGTATGCAGAAATGTGTCAGAAACGTTGTGAACTTCGCAGGTTGGTAGATTCGGTACGAAAACGATGTGTAAAATGAATAACAATTGTTATAAGTAGTAGTAGTCTATTTTCTTCACATTTTTGTGCGCTCGTAAGTACTACTTACACGAGGGCTATATCATTTCGTCACGATGTCTGTATTTTTCGAATTTTGAGCCGAAAATGGTCTCAAACGACTATATTCGACTCACTGATGGCGAATCCGTCAGGGAATTCGAGTATGTCCGTCCTTCCGACCGTCCGTATACACGATAACTCTCGAACGGAATGTTCTAGAAACTTGAAATTTTCAGGATAGGTTCGAATCTCGAATGCCGCGGTTAAGTTGGTTATCGGGCAAAATTTGTATTTAAATTGAGAATGATATATTCGAGCTACATTTTGTCCAGATCGCATGATCAGAACCATAGAAACCATAGAAAATCATAACTTCCGAACGGAAAGGCCTAGGGACTTGAAATTTTCAGGATAGGTTCGGATCGCGAATTGTGCGGTCACGTTCATCAATGAGTAAAATTAGACTAGGGGTTCCGTAAATATAGCCGTTCAAACTATTTTTTTCCTGATAATTTCGAAACTACTTATAGGGTTGGAATGAAATTTCGCACATAGATGAAGAATAATGTATTCAAACTACGTGGGGAATTTTGTCCAGATCGCATTACCAAGACAATAGATACCGTAGAAAATTCTAGCGAATTATTGAAAAACAAATTGTTCACCTAAAGCACTGACGTGAAGTCTGGATTTTCGCCTTAGTTTGAATATTTTTTTGACAGCTGTCAAAATCTTTCCAATTGGTTTCCAAAACTGAAGATTGCGAATCTACCTACAAGGTGCATGTACGAGTGCTCAAAAGCTCCTGCCTTCACGGCAGTGCTTTTCGCAATGTTTTTTCATAGAATCTGTATTATTAAAATTTAGTTCATTCGTTTAAATTAAATTTAAAAATAGAGCAAATTTGGGATTGGAATATTTCGACTTTTTCGTTGTTATCTTGTTAGTCATGATATAGCAGAAGACAAGCAGCAAGCACAAAACTTGATATGTCATTCGAAAGCATGATCATAATTAATGATTTTCCATCGATGAAACCATTGGAAAAATATGACTGACCTTGTTCACTTCAGAATCGATATATTCGTGTCCTTACTACGACCGCAATAAGAATTTTTTGGCAAATTCAATGCCGTTTCTAGATATTTGGTCAAGTTCGATGAGTATACAAGGATAACTGTAGTAGGTACAAACGATTTTTATGGAAAAACTTGAATGATTTTGGGAAATCAAGAAATGTTGATTTGAAGAAGAACCGTCAACATTTCGAACATTTGTTATATGACATTTCTTGTTGCAAATCTCATGTATGATCTCCCCTGGACGTTTGGCCCTTTTGAAAGTAGACACCTCGGTAGACACCCTGTATAACTGAATATCAATCTCACGATTTCTTCTGAATGTTCTCTGGTCCGAAAGTCACACTGACAGTCGAGTTGCGGTGATTGCCCTAGGGCCTAGGGTATAATTATAATATACAGGGTGTCTACTTTTGAAAGGGCCAAACTCCAGGGGGAGATCATACATGATATTTGCAACAAAAAATCATATAACATATAACATATGGTCGAAATGTTGACGGTTATTCTTCAATTTAACATTTCTTGATTTCACGGAATATTTCAAGTTTTTCCATATAATCAATTATACTTCAATTATCTTTGTAGCCTCATCAAAGTTGACATCATATCTGGAAACAGCAATAAATTTGCTACAAGATAAGAATTTCTGTGTGACAAAAAATTTTGTATTGCGGGCCTGGTAAGGAGATGAGTATCACGATTCTGAAGTTAACAAAACCAGTCATATTTTGGTATCGATGAAAAATCATTAATTATGGACATATTTTCTTACCAGCAGACAATACCCCATATAGTTGGCTTTCGAATGACATATCAACTTTTGTGCTTGCTGCTTGTCTTCTGCCCTAATATCTTGGCTAACAAGATAACAACGAAAAAGTAGAAATATTCCAAACCTTAATTTGCTCTATTTTGAAGCTCTTTATTATTGAATATTGAAGTAATTCTCATGGAAATCATGAATTCATCTGTCGATTCAAGAGAATTTGAAGGAATAATCTAAATATTTATAATACAGATTTTATGCAAACATGTAAAGAAGACAGACTACTATACTCAGGGCCGTATTTAGGGCTGGCGCAAGGTCGGAAGAGGCGCCAAAAAATATCAAAAGTACAAAAATAGAAGCGCCAAGCAAAAAAATTAATTCGAAAGATGACAACACGGTTACGTAAGTAAGTAATTCGATCACAACATTTCGAAACATTGATATTCAAAAAACAGAATGAGAATGCAATAAGGTGAGAATGCAATAAGGTCAGAAATACGAGAAATATGGTCCAATTGTTATAAAAAATTTTCAAAGATGCCGCACTCTGATCATAAATATTACAATCGGCAATATCGTCATGCGATTCCAAGCACAGCCCTTTTATGAGTTGTTTACACTACATCCCTTATCGCATCCAGCTTGTTTTGAAGGGCGGCTTCTTTGATGATGATGGTTCATAATGATCGATTTGTTAAGATTTTTAGGTCACATCTGTGGTATTTTAAAAACGATTTGTATTGCCAAAAATTCAGCAATCGGAGTTTTGAGCTCAAGAAGTGGGCGAAAAATTGGGGAATCTTATTCTATTCTACATAAATATTTATTTCTTTCAATTGTTAAGGAAAGAGTAAGAAATTTAAATTTTAATGTTCGTTTAGTGTGTATCCGGATTTAAAGTGTTATAAGTTTTGAGTTTTTTTTTTATATTCTGACTTTTTTGTGCCATTGTGGATTCGAGCATTTTAAATTGTGCTATTGAAGGCGAGTTGTATTAAGTATTTGTTATTTTTATGACATTATTCTGGCATCGGATATATATTCAATTATTCGTATTTTAACATAATAATATTGTTCCTTTCAATTCAAGAAGAAATATGTTCGGTTCATTGCGGAAAATATGGATTTTCAAACTTGAGTTCTCACTTCTCAGAGCGTCTTTTTTTGAAATCTAATAAAACTCAAATTTTAGTGCTACTTTTCATAGTTTTAATTGAATCTTCAATCTCGTCTGGCAAATATTATTCTAGTGATTTTTTTATACTCAACGTATGGACTTCTTGAATATTGTAACATCGGGCCCTGTACAAAACTTTTAGTACGTGTTTCAAATGGTTATAAAATAGTATTTGTATGCTAAGTTGGCGGTTTTTTTGCAGAGACTGTGATTATCGATTATTGTTTTCTAGACAACTTACCAAAAACATTTTATTTTACGTTTGCAGTATGTATTTTTAAATTTTAAGTTGAAGAATTTATATTCTTTAAGATAAATGTTCGTATTTAATACATAAATATGAATATTTCATTTTGTTTTTTCAGAATTTGTTTTATTTTTATGCGTTTCATTTGAAATCTGTATTTTCAATGTTTTAAATGAAAAAAAATTTCCATAAAAATGGGTACTATTTTGAAACTCTTACGGAAATATATGACTAGTATTATGAAAAAAAATACTATAAGAAAATATGATGGATGAAAAAAAATCTACGCAAATGGGGGGACGCTGTCTAATAGATTGCCACAGGCGCAATAGTACCTAGATACGGCCCTGACTATAATTCTTATAATTGTTCGAAATGTCCACTGCCTTATTCAATACACATCGTTTTTGTATCGAATCTATAACCCTGCGAAGTTCACAATGTTTTTGACACATTTCTGCACAACCCAAATTTATTCTTTCGATTAGATTCTCTCGAGTCTGAACGCGAATTCGATATACTTTTTCTTTCAAGGAACATAAAAATAAAGACTTATGTTCGGGACTCCTCGGTGGCCATCTCACCGGACCGTACCTCCCAATCCATTGCACCCCAAAATATTCATCTATTGTCTAAGTCCTGTACATTCCGGCTATTATGAGCTGGGCAGCCATCCACTTGAAACCAGATATTTTGTCTGTTAGCCAGGGGCATTTAATGCAATATGTCCGTTGAGCTGCATTGGATTGATGTAATGAATTCTTCAGCTTTGAGGTGATCGGGAAGTATTACTGGTCCAAAAAGTTCACCTCTCATGACTCCCAACGCCGGAATTTGCGGGACTTGGATTTTTATGTCCGGAACACATTGGAAGAAAAAGTATATCAAATTCGCGTTCAGTCCGAAAGGATCTGATTGAAAGAATAAATCTGTGTAGTGTAGAAATGCGCCAGAAACTGAAACTTCGCAGGGATGTAGATTCAGTGCGAAAACGATGTGTGAAAGGTATTGAACAAGGCGGTGGATATTTTGAACAATTGTTACGAATAGAAGTAGTCTGTTTTCTTCACATGTTTTCATAAAATCTGTATTATTGAAATTTGGTTTATTCTTTCAAATTATTTTGAAGCGACAGATGAATTCATGATTTCCATGACAATTACTTCAATATTCAATCATAAAGAACTTCAAAATAGGGCTGATTAAGGTTTGGAATATTTCGACTTTTTCGTTGTTATCTTGTTAGCCATGATATTAGGGCAGAAGACAAGCAGCAAGCACAAAATTTGATATATCATTCGAAAGCACACTAAATGGGGTATTTTTTGCTGTAAAGAAAGCATGTCCATAATCAATGATTTTCCATTGCTAAAACCATTGGAAATGTATGACTGGTTTTGTTCACAGCCGATATCTCATTTGGCATATACGAGCTATTTGAAAGAATATGAACATAATTCCAATAACAACTATGAGATTGTCCATCAGGAGAATAAAAATTCAAGATTGACACTCTAAAAGTGATCTTCTGCTTATGTCTAGGTCATTTACCCTCATGCATTTTAAATAACTGTTATTTTGATTATAAATATATTCAATATGTAATACCTGAAGAAGCCACATTAAGTTGGAAAAATTGTTGTATATTAGAAATAATTGAAAATTATAGTTTATTAATTCTCATTCTATATTATATTGTATATGTTTTGTGTTTTTTTCGATATAGGTATATATCAATGTTTGCAGATAATTGCTGAATAAAGAATCGATTTTTCTTCACCGAGTGCTGTTTATTTCTGTAATAATAACTTATAATAGCTGAAACTTCAGCGTTCTTAGAACCTTCCACTTCAACCGCCAATCAAAGCAGTTAGCATCCCTACAAAATTTTTTCGAAACATACAATATCTTATCAAGATAAGATCCCCACGAAATCTCAAGTAACCCTCTTGTAGTTATCTTACAACAAAGTTTCAATTCGATCGGATTGGTATTTTTCGAAATATTGAGAAAAAATAATTCAGATGGCAATATCTACGGAATCCTGGGCCTTTTCTTCCGAAAAAAAATCGTGCTTACCGTCGACCGACCAGACAGAGTTGAATTTGTGAATCGTTAGAGAATATTCTCGGCTCAAAATGCGACAATTACATATATTTAACCAAAATGATAACGCTCTTTCTAGTTCGTGGAAACAACCGTGCAAAAAGTATCAAAATCAGTTGAAGTACATATTGAAAATGGCATATTCGTTATTGGTGGGTTATATAGAGCATAAAGACTCAGGTTTTGGATTTCCCAGCAAACAACAAACATTTTTGATTGTGACTGTATGCAGAGTGTAGACGTGAATACAATGTGGTCCTCGAGACAATAATTTGATCCACTCTAAGCCTTCTCAAATTTCAAGTGCAGTAGGTTTAACACAAATTGTAAACAACGAAAAGCACAGATACAACAAAATCTTGTGTTTTACTACATTTTGACAAATATTTCTATACTAGAAGAAATTGATCGTTCCTGTTCAATGAGAGATTAACAGTACCAAAATCGTTTGCATAAAACAAAAAATCTTTGTATAACAAAATTCGAAAAATATAGACATCGTGAGTTTGAATACATTATTCTCCATCTATGTGCAAAATTTCAATCCAATCAATTTCGAAATTATCAGGAAAAAAATATTTTTAGCGGCTATATTAACGGAAGGCCTAGTCTGATTTTGCTTATTCATAAACCTGAACGCGACATTTCAGATCCAAACCTACCCTGAAAATTTCAAGTCCCTAGGCCTTTCCGTTCGAAAGTTATAATTTCCTATGGTTTCTATTGTTTTGGTTATGCGATCTGGACAAAAAAATGTTGTATGTAGCTTGAACTCGTCAACAGTTTCGAAGTTATCAGGAGAACAAAATTTCGAACAGCCATATTTACGGAACCCCTGGTGGAATTCTGCCCATTAACGAACTCAACAGCGGAATTTGGGAACTGAACCCATACTGAAAATTTCAAGTCTCTAGCTTGTTTGGTCCGAGAGTAATCGTGCTTACGGCCGGACGGACAGACTTGAATTTTCCGACGGATTCGTCATCAGTGTAGATTGCAGGGAGATCAATTGATCACCCTACAATATGACAAAAAATCAGTTGTATTGTTGTTAGTAAGTTGCATATAATATATATGCAACTAACTAGATCTGTTTTCCACTAGATAGAATTAATAATATAAATCCAATAGTGTAGATAACTCGTTTCTGGAAAAAATGTGACTTAACACACCTTACCTCTGAGGTGCTGATATACTCTCCACCGAGGAATTTTAAACTCTTTCTGGAGACACTAAACGCTTTTTGAATAAGCTCTGTTGGTAGAATGAAATGGTGGTCACAGGAGATTTTAAGGTAAATCTTGATCATAACAACAAAGCATTATCATTTTGTGAATTATTGAATTCCTATGGTATGAACCCTACTATCTTTGTACCAACTAGAATAACACATTCAAGCAAAACATGCATTGATTATACCCTAACAAATATTCAGGAATATCAGAGTTATGTAATTAAACGTAATATATCTGATCATAACACTGCCAGTTTATAAAATTCAATTTGCAGCAAATGGAAACTATCTCTCAACATATGTTTATACATAGGAGAATGATGCAAGATAGTAGGATATGTAAATTATATGGAAAATTGGGACATGTGAACTGGAATGTCATTAACCAAATTCCTGAATCAAGCGTGAACGAGCAATGAGATTGTTTTCTGGAACTTTTTATGAAACAGTTTGATCAAACTTGTCCCATGAAGAGGGTTAATCTAAAGAAGAGCAAGGGTACTATGAAATATATAAATCATAACGAAGCAGTGTATAACTGTAAAATGAGACTGAATATATTGGATGTCTGCAAAGAAAGATCTCCACTATTTGCTGAAGCTTACAAAGAGGTCAAGAAAGAATATGATATTTTGCGGAAAACTGAAAGGCGCCAGCACTATCAAGAACGAAGCATGTGGGGCATTGTGAAGGAAATTAAGGGCCCCACAAGAATCAGACGTTCTAAAGATTACAGGTGATCTCAATAAGATTGCAAATTAATTCAATAAGCATTTCCCAGAGAGCACTAATTATATGCGAAACAAGTTCAATAAGGTGGACATTGCACAAAATATCCCTTATAATCCTGAAACTTCGGTGTTTAGAACAGTAACAGTGGAGGAGATCTTAATGATTTCTATTGAACTGAAAAATAGAAATAGTTCTGGAATTGATGGTTTTCCCACATCTGTCGTGAAAAAATGTACTCCTCAATTTGCACAGCCTTTAACCTATATATATAATTAATTAACCTATAATATATAATTCTTTGAAATATGGAATTTTTCCTGATCAGCTGAAGCATGCACTTAGAAAACCAATTTTCAAGAAAGGAGATGCTCAAGCGATTGCTAATTATAGGCCTGTTAGCCTACTACCTGCGTTTTCGAAAATTTTCGAAATGGTGATATGCAAGCAGTTCCTATCGTTCTTGAATGAACATAATATCTTTTCACTCAGTCAGCATGGATATATAAAGAACCGGTCAACTCAGACGGCCATTTATCAGTTCATTAATAAGATCTTGAAGGAATTGGAAAACTCTTATGTTATAATGGGAATTTTTCTTGATTTGTCAAGTGTATTTGACAGCCTATGTCGTGAACTTGTTCTTAAAAAGATGTCGCACTATGGGATAAGAGATTCGTCGATTAAATTCAGTTATTCAGGTCATATCTTAGTGATAGAACTCAGAAAGTATCCATAAATCAAAATGGAATTGAAGCTGAATCTGGTATATGCCACATAGAATTTGGAGTGCCACAGGATAGTATATTGGGACCCTTTATCTTTATTTTGTACATCAATGACTTGAATACAATTTGCTGCAGTACTACACAGGTCTCTAAGGTTAATTTAGCAGATTACACAAATTTGCTTGTATGGGCAATTCGGCACAATTATTAGCGTCAAGTAAATTGAAGGATGCAATAGAATGGCCTTATTGTTAATCCCGGAAAGACTGGGGCAACACTTTTCAAGACATCTCGAGCCGGCTTTGATACACCTGAAATACTTCAACCTTCAACCTGAGATTTTGAACATAAAATTCAACAGTTCTTCAAAATTTTTGGGGGTACTGATTGACGAACAACTCAATTGGAGAGAGCACATCACAGAATTAGGGAAGAAATTAAGCTCCACTTGCTACTCACTAGGTGTTTTGAGAAGATATTTGGATGAAATCTCTATGAGAACCATTTATTTTGGATTGTTTGAATGCAGGATTAGGTATGGTGTCATGTTTTATGGAAATGTGGCATCAGCTATCAATGTATTCAGACTACAGAAGGGAGCACTGCGGATTATATTGAGAATGAATTTAAAGGATTCATGTAGACATAAATTTGAAGAATAAGGAATACTAACAATAATAATAATAATAAGATTTATTTCCCAGAATATAACATACAATCAGTTGTGAAAATAGTATTTGCAGACAAACTTAAACAAGTAGAAAAGTAAATGAAAAATTCAAACAATAGACCGCTTCCATTGTCCAAGGAGTGTCATCATCCAGAATCTATAGTAATCCTGTCAACCTCATCCACGGACACCTCTCTCAGCCAGATCTTCAACCACTTTTTGTACAAAGAAAGACTATTGACATTCCTGATATGAAGCGGAACCAGGGAGAAGATCCTCGGTGCCACATAATAAAATGATCTCTGACCCACTGCTTTCGTTGCCCTCTCAGTGATATATTCAGACCTTTTTTTGTGTCTAGTATCGTAGGTATGGCTTATAGACGACAATTCCGTTCCTTTCTTGTACTGCTGGCAAAGAACCCTGTAATAATAAAGTTTTTCAAATTCGAACATGGTCACCTCTGTAAAGAGTCTCCGGGTGGGATAAGTCCGTTCTTTGTTGTAAATAATCTTGAGGAAGGTCTTTTGTAAAACTTTGAGTTGTGTTTTGTGACATTTGTACGCTCCACCCCAGGATGATATTCCATACTGTAAGTGCGACTCAACCAGTGCGTGATATAAAATCTTGAGAAGACTATCGTCCATGAGTCGTCTCAGGCATCTGAATGTGAATAGTAGGAATCTGAGTTTTTTTCGTCACTTTGGCGATGTGAAGGTCCCATCTGAGGTGTGCGTCAAATTCTATTCCAAGATAAGTTTTAGATTTTATGCACTCAATTTCAATGCCATTCCCAAAACCAAATTTCCGATCCTGGGTAAGCCAGATACTCTGCTATTTTTTCCATATTCAACATCAAGTACATTTCACTCAACCAATCCATTATTCTTTCCATGCTATGCTCGGCCTTATTCACAACGTCCTCCCGATTAGATCCCGTGAACAGGATCACAGTGTCATCCGCGAAGGACGATATCTTAGCATCCACCCCGAAAGACAACAATCCATTTATATATACATATAAGAAATAGCACAGGTCCAAGGACCGTTCCCTGGGGTACGCCGGTCAAAACCTCCCGCTCACGACACCGTTCACCTCCACGCATTGTGTTCTACCCCTAAGATATGACCGGAACAAATCACCTGCAACTCCTCTTATACCAAGGTCCTCCATAACGTCTAATAGTTTCCGGTGGCCAAGTCTAGGAAGACTCCCATCGTACATTTGCCCCCATCGAGTGCTCGATATACAGGGTGTTTCATTGGTAAATGTACATACGTTAACCTGAGGTAGAGCTACCCTAGACGAGTCCAAAAAACCTATATATGATAGGTCTAATCAACTTCATAGCCGAGATACAGGGTGATTCATGTTTTCGATAATATTTTCAATTGCTCATAACTTTTGAACCATCCAGTATAATCAATTGATATTTGAAACGTGAAACACAATTCCATGGGTGAATCGATTAATCTTTGGAGTGATCAAAAAATCCAGGTCCGTATTAGAAAAATATGGGACTTTTCGCGAGCTTAGATTCAACACACTGTATGACGGAATATTGGGATTTGATTAGAATATTCGGAAAGACCAGAAAATTTTCGGTGGGGATCAGTTGATTTCAGTGTCCCGCACGACGGTTTACCCATCAAAATTTTTGTCGAAAAATTTAATTCGATAGTGAAATTCCACTTACTTCACAAAAATATCGTGCATTGAGATTGAATTCGAAAAATTGCTGTTGGACTGATGGCAACTTTGTATTTTTTTTCATATTCTAAGGAATAATTTCAAGAATTTCTCAGAAAAATATGGATTTTGAATAATTTATTCAAAACGATCAAAATGAATGAGCAAATGAGTAAACAAGATTGCACATGGATTTTATTCAGCCTATCAATGCAAATTCCCCAAATTGAAGACTCCATACCTCAGAAATATGGCTTATCGTCACAGGAAACATTCACGAACAGTCGAACAATATAACAACATGTTGAATCCCACATTCAAGTAGGCTTCCAATCAAGTATGCTACAACAATATTGAGACATAAAAATTGACAACTGGTTTCGACAGTATTGCGTTCTGATCTCTTATTCTTTAAAAATCGTCTATAACTTTTCAAAATTATGCCTCATAGATTCTCGAATCAAGAATATGCTGATATGCTGTTCGTGTATGGTTTTTGTGGCCGTAATGGTAGAGCGGCTGTACGGGAATATCAATCAAGATTCCCTAATAGAGGATTACCACATCATAAAACTTTTTCCTCAGTCTTTGATTATATTCGTGAAAATGGCCGCTTTCCTACATCAAAATTGAATAGTACCCAAGAAAGAAGGCACCAATATACTAACGAAGAAATTCTTGAAATAATAGAGGCACATTCAGAATATAGTACTAGAAGAATTGCCCATGCTCTGAATGTGCCGCATGTAAATGTATGGCGCAGATTGGAGAAAAACAATCTCTACCCTTTTTATCTCCAAAAGATTCAAAGATTAGAGCCAGGTGATGAAATTCGTAGAATTCGTTTTAGTCGGTGGATTTTACGAAATGAAAGAATTGTGAACAAAATTTTATTTACTGATGAGGCCACGTTCACGAGGGATGGAGTCCACAATTTGAGGAATTCACTTGAGTGGGCTGAAGAAAATCCACACGCACTAAGACACATGAAATCCCAGTACAAATTTTAAATTAATGTATGGTGTGGAGTTTACAATGATCGATTGATTGGGCCTCACATTCTGCCAAGACAGGTGATAGTTATTTGTATTTCTTTCAAGATCATCTGCCTGTACTACTTAACGGAACGAACATTGCAGGAATGTATCTCCAGCATGATGGGGCTCCACCTCATTTTGAAGCTTTTGTTAGGAACTTTCTGGATCATAACTTTCCAAATACGTGGATAGGCAGAGGTGGACCGCATGCATGGCCCCCTTGATCACCAGATCTCAATCCTATCGATTATTTCGTTTGGGGATATTTGAAATCACTAGTGTATGCGTCTGAGATTGAAAGTGAGGATATTCTCCTACAACGAATCGAAGTTGCCTGCAATAAGATCCGTAATGATCCACAAATGATCAAAAAGGCTGTAAGACATAATTTGAAAAGAGCAAGAATGTCATCGTGCAAAACGTTGGCACTTTTGAGCAACTTTTATGATTTCTTTCGAATCTTTTACTTGTTTACTCATTTGCTTATTTATTTCCTGACTGTTGATCATTTTGAATAAATTATTCAAAATCCATATTTTTCTGAAAAATTCTTGAAATTATTCATTAGAATATGAAAAAAAAATACAAATTTGCCATCAGTCCAACAGCAATTTTTCGAATTCAATCTCAATGCACGACATTTTTGTGAAATAAGTGGAATTTCACTATCGAATTAAATTTTTCGACGAAAATTTTGATGGTTAAACCGTCGTGCGGGACACTGAAATTCACTGCTCCCCACCGAAAATTTTCTGGTCTTTCCGAATATTTTAATCAAATTCCAATATTCCGTCATACAGGGTGTTGAATCTCAGCTCGCGAAAAGTGCCATATTTTTCTAATACCGACCTGGATTTTTCGATCATTTCAAAAATGAATCGATTCACCCATGGAGTTGTGTTTTACGTTCCAAATATCAATCGATTATACTGGATGGTTCAAAAGTTATGAGCAATTGAAAATATTGGCGAAAACATGAATCACCCTGTATCTCGGCTATGAAGTTGATTAAACCTATCATATATAGGTTTTTTGGACTCGTCTAGGGTAGCTCTACCTCAGGTTAACGTATGTACATTTACCAATGAAACACCCTGTATATCATCCGCTAAGGAAACAACAGCATCATCAGTTGATCTCTCCGGTCTGAACCCAAATTGTCTCGAGGAAAGCAAATTATTCCTTTCCAGAAACTCAACCAGTCGTACCTTGATCACTTTTTCGACAACTTTTGCAACCGTACTAATCAGTGAGATTGGTCTATAGTTGGAGAGATTTTTTCGATCACCTTTCTTGAACAGTGGTTTTATTATAGCTGTCTTGAGGTTGTCCGGAAACTTTCCCTGTTCAAATATAGCATTTATCAGGCACGCTAGAGGTACTTTTATGTGTTCACCAACAATTTTCAGATGTTCTCCTGTTATTTCATCGAAGCCAGGGCATTTATGATTTTTCATAAATGCCATCTGTTGGTCTCAGAAATATTGTTTTGCTCTTTCTGTTCCCCTCTACAACAGGGATCACCGGTCTCCTGATCTGACCGGCCATCTCTTCGCCTAAATTCACGAAGTATGAATTGAACATCTGAGCAATCTTATCTGTATCTGTGATGCTAGTACCTTCGTTATTGATCTCATGTATTCGAGTTTGGTTCTTCTCACTTCCCCTCAGATCTCTGCTATTAGACCACAGAGCTCTTGAATTACCCTTATTCTTCTCTATCTGTTCAGAGTAGTAGTTCTTCTTTGCAACTCTAACTATACTCCGTTTAAGAATTATTGACATCTCGGTTGGCTGTGAAAATCGAATTTAAGTTGGTAATAGACTATTCAGTAATATTTTGGGTTGCTGAATTCAGGTTGGTATAGGAATAACACTAACATTACCCATAGAAATCTTGCTTTGATGATTTTATCGAAGATATTGGTGAATATGTAATTATAAAAATTTGCTCTGAATTTGAGTATTTTTTGTCTTATGCTATTAAAATGGCTGGAATTCACCAGGATACATCGCGCCTAACAAGAGAACGCCAGGCAGTTTGTCGGTGTTACTTCGAGTTTTTCAAAGATTTGGCATATATTTCCGCTAGTGTTTCAGGTAAACGGTTATTCACCGACTCAAAGTGTATTCTGATTGATCAATGTCTCTTAAATTTTCAGATTTCACCAAGCCCTGTCCGTAGAATATTAGCATGTTATTATAACCTGGAATTAGCAGTGGAAGAAAACCTGTGCGATATGATTATTCCTTCAAAGAGACATTGAATGACTTTGTTTTTGCTAGAATTAAAAACAATGAATATATCACTTTAGATATCCTTTTCGAACTGGTCAAAGGGCACCTAGATTTCAATTGATCGAAGTCAACATTATATTATATCATAAAAAAAATTGGATACAAATACAAAAAAGTTGATCGAAGGAAAATTCTTACTGATAAACAGAAAAATATAATAAAAATAGTACAATATTGTGATAAATACCGAGAATACATGGAACAAAACGTAAAATTCATTTATCTAGATGAAATTTGGATATTCAAAAACGGTATTCAAATTTGTCAGTGGACACTAGAAAATAATCCAAAAGGTATGCCGAGTATATTCAAGGGTAAAGGCAGAAGGTGCACTATTTTGAATGCTTGAACAATTGATGGATTTTAACCTGGATGTGATCCGATTCTTGACAGTGGTATTAATGATAAGGATTGCTATGAATGGTGAATTATTTCATAAATGGGTAATTGAAATATTGAAACCTTCCCTGCAAAAGGATGCCCATCAATAGGATTATGTCAGCTTATTCAATAAACACATCCAAATCACTGTACTATGTGGAAACAAAGTTTTCAATATTTTTATCTTTGCCCTTGTATCATTCATAGATATTTTAAGTTTATTCATTATACTGTATAGTACCCTGTTCACATTCCCTCTGCACACATGCAGCACACATGCTATATTGTTCCCAATTCAAAAGTATACTGAATAATTGTAAAATTTCATGTCAAAATTCTTCATGTACTACATGGATTCTTAATTTTTGTTTCTCTCTGATTTTAATAATAAAATAAATCGCACCAGTTGTAGACTAAGGAGACAACTCAAAAAAGGTCCATTTTGTGTTAGTGACGGTATTGAACTCAGGAAGTATCCCTTTTCTTACGTGCAATATCAGAATAACTCTAGGTGGCCTCTCCGCCACATAAGAGACTTTTCGTGAAAAAAGGTAACATTTCAAATTTTTTGGAAAAACAGTGGAATATTCCACCACGATGGGAAAAATTGCATTAATTGAATATTGGGTGCTAGAGTTATAATGTTCAAATGGATTGCTGCAGTTATTACGAATGTTCAGCGTGTTGAATTGAGTAAGTACACAAAAGTATAGAACGAAAACTTCGGTAAACCAAAACTTCAAATACGATTTCCCAACAAAATAAATTTTTGAGTTGTCTCCTTATTCTACGACGGGTGCGATATTATATCGAATGAAACTGTTTGGGTAACGCATCGTAGATCTTCATGCACATGTATTTCACATTATTCTGTGCTAGTGTCAATTGTTGCCTCGGGTATATATAAGGATCAATTTTCCAAGTTGGGTTGTTGTTCAGAAACGGTTCAAATAGTTCACTGTGGCTTTGTAGGAAGATAACATACTTCAGCACATATATTGCTGTTAACGTCAGGATTTTATTCCTTTTGAAAACACTTCTACAAGTCTCTCTATATTTCATTCTATACATAGCTCGGATTGCTTGCTTTTGTGTTTTAAATATTTTTTCCGATGTACTGTTTCCCCAGTAAACTATGCCATATGAAAGGGTTGACTGAAAATTGGCTGTGTATAGGAGCTTCAATGTATCTTGTTGGATATGGTATTTCATACTATTGAGGGTGTAGACTGTAGATTATGGTGGTGAGTTTCCTGTTCAAGTTTTCTATTTGGGGGTTCCATTTTTTAATATATATAACGTTGAACCTGAATTCCCATTTTTAAACTGCAGTCGAAATATTCCAGCTTAATTAATAATTATTCGATAATTCGTATACTGAACACTTTTCTAGGTTATATTTATGTTTTATTTCTATGATTAAAACAGTAAATTTTTTGTAACTAGAAATAAAGCCTCGACTGGACGTTCATGGCCTGCTTCGATGTCAATAATTCTTAAATGGACTATAGATCTGTGAGTTTATTTTTATATAGTTTGTATTCGTGTAGTAACCGAGTATCGTTCGTGTTTCTCAGTACCAACTTATAAATCCTTTGCTTTTCATCAACAGACTTCATCAAACCTTTCGTTATCCATGGTTTTCTCTTCACCTCACGGTATTTCATATGTCGTCTCGAAGATGACCTTCTAGCACTTCTTATTTTTTCGAGCAAACATTCAGACATCTGGTTCACATCATCTAAACAGCAACAGTCACTCCAGTCTTCCACTTCCATGGTCTCATAAAGTCTTTTCCGATCTAATATTACTCGTTTCTTCAACGGAGGTTGTTCTTTGAAGGTTGACATTGGACATATCCCAAGTATAGGGAAGGGTCCACCGGATTCTTGACAAAGATATGGTCCAGCAAAGTTTGGGACTCACTTTGTACTCTCGTTTATTTATCAATCATTGAATTGAATCCAAATTCTCCCAGTATGTTCAGATATTCATTACAAAAATCAGTATCTGATTTGATATATATATTAACATCACCGACAAAAAAATATGTATACTTGTTGTCCAGGCAGTGGTTCCTGATGTAATTAAAGAGATGTTCATTGAATTCGTACGGACTGGATGAAGGTGAACGATAGAGGGCATCAACTATGATATCCCTGTCAATGCCCTTGATGGCGAGGCGAATGGTCTTCATCAGACCAACGTCAAGATAGATAGAAACATCAGATTGTTTTTGAGCGCTCGTACTACTTACACGAGGGCTATATCATTTCGTCACGATGTCTGTATTTTTCGAATTTTGAGCCGAAAATGGTCTCAATCGACTATGTTCGACTCACTGATGACGAATCCGTCGGAAAATTCGAGTCTGTCCGTCCATCCGGCCGTCCGTAAGCACGATAACTCTCGAACGGATCAACCTAGAGACTTGAAATTTTTAGTGTAGGTTCAGATCCCAAATGCCTCGGTTAAGTTCGTTAATGGGCAGAATTCCACCAGGGGTTCCGTAAATATGGCCGTTCAAAATTTTGTTCTCCTGATTACTTCGAAACTACAGATTCGATCGAGATGAAACTTTGCACTCAAATGGAGAATGAGGTGTTCAAGCTACATGTGAAATTTTGTCCAGATCGCATGATCAGAGCCATAGAAACCATAGAAAATTGTAACTTTTGAACGGAAACGCCTAGGGACTTGAAATTTTCAGGATAGGTGTGGATCTCGAATGTCGTGATCACGTTCATCTATGAGCAAAATTATACTAGGGGTTCCGTAAATATGGTCATTTGAAATTTAGTTTTCTTGATCATTTCAAAACTACAGATTCGATCGTGACGAAATTTTGTATACTAATGGAGAATAATATATTTAAGCTACATTTCTCCAGATCACATGACCAGAACCATAGAAACCATAGAAAATCATAACTTTCGAACGGAAAAGGCTAGGGACTTGCAATTTTCAGGATAGGTGTGGATCTGAAATGTCGCGTCCACGTTCATCAATGAGCAGAATTATACTAGGGGTTCCGTAAATACGGTCGTTGGAAAGTTTGTTTTCTCGATAATTTCGAAACTTCGGATTCGATCGAGGTGAAATTTTGTATTTTAATCGAGAAGGATATATTAAAGCAATATTTTGTTCAGACCGCATGACCAGAACCATAGAGACCATAGAAAATTGTAACTTTTGAACGGAAAGGCCTTGGAACTTGAAATTTTCAGGGTGGGTTTGGATCGCGAATATCGCAGTCACGTTTATCAATGAGCAAAATTATACTAGGGGTTCCGTGAATATGGCCGTTTGAAATTCGGTTTTCTTGATAATTTCAAAACTATGGATTCGATCCTGACGAAATTTTGTATTTAAATTGAGAATGATATATTAAAGCAATATTTTGTTCAGATCGCATGACCAGAACCATAGAAACCATAGAAAATCGTAACTTTTGAACGGAAAGGCCTAGGAATTTGAAATTTTCAGGGTGGATTTGGGTCGCGAATATCGCGGTCACGTTAATCAATGAGCAAAATTAGACTAGGGGTTCCTTAAATATGGCCGTTCAAAATATTTTTTTCGTGATAGTTTCGAAACTACTAATCGGATTGGAATGAAATTTTGCACCTAGCTGAGGAATAATGTATTCAAACTACGTGCGAAATTTTGTCCAGATCGCATCACCAAGACCATAGATGCCGTAAAAAATTCTAGCGAATTATCGAAAAAAAATTGGTCAGCTGAAGACATGAAGTCTGGAGTTTTGCCTAAGTTTCAGAATTTTTTCGACAGCTGTCAAGAATTCCTTCAATTGATTTCTAAAACTGGAAGATGCGAATCTACCTACAAGGTGCATGTACGAGCGCTCAAAAGCTCCTGCCTTCACGACATTGCTTTTCGTAATTTTTATATACATGACAACTCCATCGTTCTGATTATAGTCTCCTGAGTTATAAATTAATTCGTATTCCGGCATTTTAAAAAGGTTGATATCTGGAACATGCCATGTTTCCGTGAAGACTATAACATCAAATTGATAATCAAACTTTTTCAGTAAAATTGACATTTCATCGATGTTTTTGTTGATTTTCCTAATGTTCACATGAAAAACTGCGAATCCCGCCTGCGTGGCTACACCATCAATGATACCAAAGCCTTGATCATCGTCCACCTCAGTCGATTCGTACTGCAGATGTTCAAAATCCCTTATATACTGATCCATAAAAAAAAAATTACGAAAAGCACTGCCGTGAAGGCGTGAAGCTTCTGAGCGCTCGTACATGCACCTTGTAGGTAGATAGTTTATAGTTAGGAAGGGGTTACGTTCCACTGCGACCTCAAGGTCTATTGTGCCCCCCATCAGAGCCGTATTCGCAAATGCGCTACCTACAGCTCGCCCTCCAGCTCCAGAGCTCCAATGAACTCCAGTATCTGAGAGGGCTTCAAGGAGGTTAGATCCTCATTCCTCCTGTAATTCTCTTGTCCAAGACATTCTTTGCGCTGGTTTGCAATGGCGAGGCATTCTGTAACCAGGTGAACAGGAGTCTCCTCCTCTTCACCACAGAATCTACACTCGTCTGTTTCTGTCAAGCTCATTCTCATCATATGCTTCCTAAGGCGACAATGTCCTGTGAGGAAGCCAGTGAGTAGACGTAACTTGTTCTTACTGAGATCCAAATACTTTTTGGATCTTGAACTTTCATAGCTCCGAATGAACCTTTTAGAGTGGTCCATTCCTGGAAGGTTCCTCCAGAGTGCTTCTCTTTCGGTCTCTTCCTTCTCCAGAAATTCTTTCTTATAGGTGTGTTTACCTATGCCACAGAAGGGTTCTGGGCCAGTAAGTGGCGTTTGTGCTCCCTTTCTTGGCCTCTTCGTTTCCTTTGATTTCCTGAGTGACCAGGAAGCCAGACTAAAGAGACCTTATTTTTCATGCCTACTTCATTAAGTTTCCTCCGGCACTCCCATATCAGCTTTGAGTCGATGATATAGGAGTTCAGTGCTTTGATAGCAGCTTGACTATCCGAGTGGATCACAATGTCACACCCTTGATAGTTTCTTTCCAGGTTTATATCTATGCATCTTTCGATTGCAAGTATTTCTGCCTGAAAGGCACTCGAGTAGGAGCCTAGCGATAGTGTACACTTGGTTCTTGCTCCGTATACTCCAGCGCCGGCCCCCATCGTGGTTTTAGAACCATCTGTATACCATTTAATGGTATTCACTTTGAAGTTTTGGGTAGTGTATTCCTTTTCCCATTCTTCCTTTTTACATAGCATAGTGTTGAAGTTCTTCTCAATGGTTACTCTTTTAATCATAACATCACTAGGCAGGTTCGCTGATGAGATGTACTTGTTCAGAGAGGACCAGGCTCCTTGACTTTTAATTCTCTCATTCCCTGTACCTTCCCTAGATATTCTAAGGATAGCCTCATGGGCTACTCTGTTGATCACTAGATGTAATGGAGTGAGATCAGTGATGACCTCAAGTGCTCTTGTCGGGCACGTTCTCATAGCTCCAGTGATGCAAACGCAGGCAAGCCTTTTTATCTTGTCGAGTATTTTCCTCGTGCTTGTCTGCCCTGTCTTAGCAGACCAGACTACTGCCCCATAAGTTATTATTGGTCTCACAATCATGACATACATCCATCGCAGTATTTTAGGGTTACAGCCCCAGGTTTTACCGGATAGGTTTCTGCACGCCATTAGAGCTCTTGTCGCTTTACTAGCAGTGTTTTTAACATGCTTATTCCATAGAAGCTTATTGTCTAGGGTAATTCCCAGATATTTGTAGGTAGATTCGCATTTTCCAGTTTTAGAAATCAATTGAAGGAATTTTTGGCAGCTGTCAAAAAATTTTTTAAACTTAGACGAAACTCCAGACTTCATGTCAGTGCTTCATCTGATCAATTTTTTTTCGATAATTCGCTAGAATTTTCTGCGGTAGTTATGGTCTTGGTGATGCGATCTGGACGTAGTTTTAATACATTATTCCTCAGCTAGGTGCATAATTTCATTCCAATCCGATCAGTAGTTTCGGAACTATCAGGAAAAAAATATTTTGAACGGCCATATTTACGGAACCCCTAGCCTTTTTTTGCTCATGGATAAACGTGACCGCGATATTCGCGATCCAAACCCACCCTGGAAATTTCAAGTTCCTAGGCCTTTCCGTTCAAAAGTTACAATTTTCTATGGTTTCTATGGTTCTGGTCATGCGATCTGGACAAAATATTGCTTCAGTATATCATTTTCGATTTAAATCCAAAATTTCATCTCGATCGAATCCGTAGTTTCGAATTCATCGAGAAAACAAAATTTCATATGACCGTATTTACGGAACCCCTTGTATAATGTTGCTCATAGATGGACGTGATCACGACATTCGAGATCCACACCTATCCTGAAAATTTCAAGTCCCTAGGCGTTTCCGTTCAAAAGTTACAATTTTCTATGGTTTTTATGGTTCTGGTCATGCGATCTGGACAAAATTTCACGTGTAGCTTGAACACCTCATTTTCCATTTGAGTGCAAAATTTCATCTCGATCAAATCTGTAGTTTTCAAGTAATCAGGGAAACAAAACTTTGAACGGCCATATTTACGGAACCCCTGATGGAAATAGGCCCATTAACGAACTTAACCGAGGCATTCGGGAACTGAACCCACACTGAAAATTTCAAGTCTCTAGGTTGTTCCGTTCGAGAGTTATCGTGCTTACGGACGGACGGCCGGACGGACGGACAGACTCGAATTTTCCGACGGATTCGTCATCAGTGAGTCGAACATAGTCGATTGAGACCATTTTCGGCTCAAAATTCGAAAAATACAGACATCGTGACGAAATGATATAGCCCTCGTGTAAGTAGTACGAGCGCTCAAAAAACGAGCACAAAATGAAACTAATAATTCAAGTAATGTGAAAAAAAATCAGGATAATCCTACGAAGAATTCTTGTAGTAGGAATATGCATACAAGAGTGCCTAATACACGTTTTCAAGCATAGGAACACTTTCGAATAGATAACCACCACTACATATAATACAAGAACAAATCACCTCAAGTACACAATACATAAGAAGAGTTTAATTGAAAAAGGTCCTGCCTACAGTTGTATTGAATATTATAATGAAATTCCGGCAGAGTATCGCTTAGAACGTGATTTAAAAAAAATCAAGAAACTTATATTCAAGATGCTCATCAAGATTGAATCTTATTGTATAGATGAATTTCTCAATTTCGATATGAAAAAGTTAGAGATGACTTGAGAACATTTTTTTGTTATTTGACACAATTTTATCTCATTGTGAATTTCACTCTCATTTGAAATAAAGTCTGTTTATTATTATTATTATAATTATCATTCAATAATAAATATACTAGTAGGGATTTCCGAAATTGCAAAGATATAACAACTGATGCTTTCGGTTCTAGGTGCCAAACTATTCATATAGTCATACTCACAATAACTGTTCTTGAATTGTTTCAAAGAGTCCCGACCGATTGCCCAGAGTTATTTATGGATAGTCAAGAATGTCAAGATGCAGTCCTTTTCACCCACATACAATATACAATGAAAGACATAAACACCCTCCATTACACCTCCGTTAAAATCTTGAGGAGGCGGTTGCGAAGATACGTAAAACCCTAGTTCATACCATCTCAATTTGAGGAATCTATTTTGAGATCGTCCCACATGCCATATTTGCTGCAAAAGGTGGCATTTCTAAATAAATAAATAATGAGGCTCATTGTATTGATTGTATCGAATCCACATATTCATTTGATGTACCTCGCTGCAGCCACTGAGATTTTTTATATGACCACAATTATCAGTATTCTCGAAAGAAACTCAATTACGATTCCATAACCACCTGCTGTGCCTGGTATTCTTTGAATCATTGGTTTGACGATACAAATCGAATGAGAATTGAGGTGCAGAACTATCATTTATACATATACCACAACTAACATGATAATATCGGGTCAAGGGAAACCACCACAAATGCTTTATTGAAACTATTTTGTGTTTTTCGATTTCTATCAAGTAGCCATCAATACAAGTTGGTGGTATTGGTTTCACCTACCAAGCCTCATCGAAACGTTGTGTCTTCTATCTAAGTCATATCAGTTATGCGTCTAAATTGTTCTGTTCAAAAGAAAATGAAAATCACTCAAACTGAACAATATTGTGAAAACTGCTTTCTCAGCTCAATTACAAAAAAGAACTCCTTTTTCTATAAATTCTAGGACATCTCACATTTTAGAAATGGTAGAGGTACCAATTTGAATAATTTTCAATGAAAGTGCTACCTGAAATTGTTCAAATAAATTACACAAACATTCTGCTATGAACTGACAATTTTGTGAATTTAATACTATCACTCACTGGATTTCTGTAATATTTATGATACAGTGATATCTAAGATTCTGGAAAGTGTTGTTATATGTTTCTATTTCAGATATACAGAACAAAAGCACTCACCATCTTCATCTGAGTCACTGTCATCTGAAGAGGATGAAGAGGGTTCATGTTCTACTTGTTTAGTTTTGTCTACTCCACTATCGTACCCCATGATTGGCGTCCTAAAATGTCTCACCCAATGAACTTGAAAATTCTGAAATAAAAAATTGTGGTATAATAAACTCTCTGCAGTTTATTGCAAAAAATAGTCCTATATTATCATAGTCTTCTTGTATTTTATTTGCAAATTGTACCACTTAATGTTATATCGTTGGATTATTATTATGAAAAGAAAGACCTGGTTCAAAAACTCAGCACAGGTTAATAGCTCAGTTCAGAAAATGATGATAATTATTCCTTATTTCTTCTACAGGGAGTACATATCTACTAATCGAAAGGAAATTCCAACAATTTCTCTCTTCGTTAATGATTTCGATTATAATTCAACAAAGATATAATAAGGAAATTAGAGGTTCTTATCCAATGAATTTTCTCGAAAATGCCAGTAATGAAATTGAATTTGGAATAGGAAAGATAGGTTAATAAACTTTGAATTAAGTATTCACAGCGTTCCAGCAAACTTTCTTAGCTCATCGAATAGTTGTTACATACCTTGAATTTATTTTTAAATGATTATATTTGTGAATGAATAACCTCAATTTCGAACCCCGGAAAACATTTCAAGAATAAAAGAATAATGAGAAGTGGGTTTAACCCTTATCAACATCAAATTATACCTGCAAAGTATTTAATGTATTTTCACAGGAATAATCAATGACTGAAATATTTGAAAATATGTTAGAACTCGGATATCACTTACACTATTCAGAATCAAGCAATTCTTGAGTAAAGCCTTCTTAGAAACCAAAGGAAAATCTTTATTTACGAGGAGCCTTAAACGACAAAACACCCGTGTTGTCGCCATTTTCACCAACTGTCATCGTTTTTCTTGTCATTTCGGTCGCCGAATTTTCCGGTTACGTCATGTCAATCCTACCTGGCCCACATTGGCCACATTCATTCAACCGACCGCAAATAATCAAATTATAGATTATACACTATTATTATTATCCTAAAACATCAATTTTCGGATCAAACTAATTTTCAAAGATTCTGATATGCCACACTTTATATTTTTTATATTTTATCGTCGACTTTTATGCGCTTGTTTCTATGAACAAAAACTTCATCATTTCAAGCCGAGAATGGTTTTAAACCATTAGATTGGACCGACAGATGAAGAATTCTTGGTCAAATTCAATCCTGCCCGGTCGGCCACACTGTAACCTTCTAAAGAAAAACTTAGAGTTTTGAAATATTCGGGGAACGTTCGAGGTCTGAATGCGCCGGTTGAGTTCGTCAATGGGCGAAATTCGCCGAAGGGTTCCGTAAATATAACCATCTGATTTCTATTCCTCAATAATTCGAAAAGAACCGATCCAATTGAATTGAAACTTCGTCGATAGTTGTATTAGGATAACGATAGGAAGGTTGTGAAATTTCGCATACATCCTATCACTAGAAGTTTTAAAAAAAAACTGTTTGTTGAAACTTCAGCATCTGAGAAACTATTCGCATATCCTGTTGAAATCAAGGGCGCTCCTAAGGGTGGGAGGGTGAGTCGGGTAACGGGGAAAAATTACCCCCTCCCACACCAACAAGAAAATAATATAATAATGCAATAAAATTAACAGAAAAAAAAATCAAAACAAGTTTTACCTTCAGTCGTACGTTTTATTTTTGAAGATCATATTGCATAAAATGTATAAGTGGTGAGTCTGTTGCTTGATGATGAGCTTGATACCTAACTGCTCATGTTGTGGCAAGGGCGTAGATTTTTTTCTTGGGGGGGTGGTAATCGATAAAAAAATCTCGTCAGGTATACATCAAGCCTTGGTGATAATTCTGAAACTTTATATTTGGGAAGTCTTAGGGGGGTAATTAATTACCCCAGTACCCCTCCATATCTACGCCCTTGTGTTGTCCAGCCTGAAGAAGAGAACATTTGTTTTACGAACGATTTTCTGATTAAGAAGGTGTTGGATTCGTAAGAACGTGGCAATTAGAATTGGAAAGTTAGTAAAAAAATGTATAAAATTTAGAAAAGCACTGCCGTGAAGGCAGGAGCTTTTGAGCGCTCGTACATGCACCTTGTAGGTAGAATCGCATTTTCCAGTTTTAGAAATCAATTGAAGGAATTTTCGACAAAAAAATTTTGAAACTTGTGTGAAACTCCAGACTTCTTGTCAGTGCTTCAGCTGATCAATTTTTTTTCGATAATTCGTTAGAATTTTCTACGGTATCTATGGTCTTGGTAATGTGATCTGGACAAAATTTTGCACGTAGTTTAAATACATTATTCCTCAGCTAGTTGCATAATTTCATTCCAATCCGATCAGTAGCTTCGAAACTATCAGGAAAAAAATATTTTGAACGGCCATAATTACGGAACCCCTAGTCTAATTTTGCTCATTGATGAACGTGACCGCGATATTCGCGATCCAAACCCACCCTGAAAATTTCAAGTTCCTAGACCTATCCGTTCAAAAGTTACAATTTTCTATGGTTTCTATGGTTCTGGTCATGCGATCTGGACAAAATATTGCTTTAATATATCATTCTCGATTAAAATACAAAATTTCATCTCGATCGAATCCGTAGTTTTGAAATTATCGAGAAAACAAAATTTCAAACGACCATATTTACGGAACCCCTAGTATAATTCTGCTCATTGATAAACGTGATCGCGACATTTAAGATTCACACCTATCCTGAAAATTTCAAGTCCCTAGGCCTTTACGGTCGAAAGTTATGATTTTCTATGGTTTCTATCCCAGACAGCACCGGATATTCCTAGAATATTCGGGGTGGGTATATTCGGAATATTCTTGGAATATTCCTAGAATATCCTAGAATATCTATATCCCATATAGCATATTCCAGGAATATTCTGGTACGAATATTCCAGGCATATTCCTAAAAGAATATGCTAAGAATATTCCAAAATGAATATTTAATATACAGGGTGTTTGATTGGTAAATGTACATACGTAAACCTGAGGTAGAGCTACCCTAGACGAGTCCAAGAAACCTATATGTGATAGGTCTAATCAACTTCATAGCCGAGATACAGGGTGATTTATGTATTCATCAATATTTTCAATTGTTTATAACTTTGAACTATTCAGTATAATCGATTGAGATTTGAAACGCAAAACACACTTCCATGGGTGAATCGATTCATCTTTGAATTGATCAGAAAATCCAGGTCCGTATCAGAAAAATATGGCCCTTTCGCAAGCTGAGATTCAACACCTTGTATGAAGGAATATTGAAATTTTATTAAAATATTCGGAAAGAGCAAAAAATTTTCGATGGGCATCAGTAGATTTCAGTGTCCCGCACGACGTTCGACCCATCAAAATTTTTGTCTAAAAATTTAATTCGATAGTAAAATTCCACTCCCTTCACAATAATGTCGTACATTGAGATTGAATTCGAAAAATTGTGTGTGTTGGACTGATGGAATATTTGTATATTTTTCATATTCTAATGAATAATTTCAAGAATTTTTCAGAAAAATATTGATTTTGAATTATTTATTCAAAATGTTCAATGGTGGAAAAATAACTAAAGAAATGAGTAAACAAGACTGCATGTGGATTATATTTAACCCATCGATGCAAATTCCTCAAATTGAAGACTCCATCCCTCGGAAATATGGCTCTTCATT
The DNA here is from genome assembly GCA_963966015.1 of Aphidecta obliterata. Lineage (NCBI taxonomy): Eukaryota > Metazoa > Arthropoda > Insecta > Coleoptera > Coccinellidae > Aphidecta > Aphidecta obliterata. The sequence goes on along the minus strand of OZ014430.1, from coordinate 8,851,669 downwards.
GGCGGAAGAAAATACACACACAGTCAGACACATGAAATCCCAGTACAAATTTTCAATTAATTTATGGTGTGGAGTTTATAATGATCGATTGATTTGGCCTCACATTCTGCCAAGGCGTCTTACTGGTGATATTTATTTGGATTTCCTTCGAAATCATCTGCCTGTACTACTCGACGGTACGAACATTGCAAGGAAGTATTTCCATGAAGGGGCTCCCTCCATTTTAGAGCTTTTGTTAGGAACTTTCTGGATCAGAACTTTCCAAATATGTGGATAGGCAGAGGTGGACCGCATGCATGGACCCCCAGATTTCAATGCTATCGATTATTTCGTTCAGGGTTATTTGAAATCTTCAGTAAATGCGTCTGAGATTGAAAGAGAGGATATTCTCCTACAACGAATCGAAGTTGCCTGCAATAAGATCGGTACTCGGTAGTGATTCAGAAATGATCAAAAAGATTATAAAACGTAATTTGAAAAGAGCAAGAATGTACATCGAGCAAAACAGTGGCACTTTTGAGCAACTTTTATGATTTCTTTCAAATGTTTTACTTGTTTACTCATTTGTTTATTTATTATCTGACTGTTGATAATTTTTCATGACTCAATCGAAATCCATATTTTTCCGAAAAATTTTTGAAGTTATTCATTAGAATATAAAAGAAAATACAAATATTTCATCAGTTGAACCAAAAATTTTTCGAATTCAATCTCAATGTACAACATTATTCTGAAGTAAGTGAAATTTCACTATCGAATTTATTCTTTAGACAAAAAAAATGTTTGATGGGTCAAACGTCGTGCGGGACACCGAAATCTACTGATCCCCATCGAAAATTTTCTGCTCTTTCCGAATATTCTAATCAAATTCCAATATTCCTTCATACAGGCTGTTGAATCTCAGCTTGCGAAAAGTGCCAAATTTTTCTGATACGGACCTGGATTTTCTGATCAATTCAAAGATGAATTGATTCACTCATGGAAGTGTGTTTTACGTTACAAATATCAATCGATTATACAGAATGGTTCAAAAGTTATAAGCAATTGAAAATATTGATGAATACATAAATCACCCTGTATCACGGCTATGAAGTTGATTAGTCCTATCACATATAGGTTTTTTGGACTCGTCTAGGGTAGCCCTACCTCACGTTAAAGTATGTACAGTTACCAATGAAACACCCTGTAGAATATTCCTAGAATATTCATAGAATATTTCGATTTGTATATTCTTTCTGGGACATACCTGGAACCGAAACTTTAACCCGAATAGTGTTTGGTCAAGTAACCTGAAGAATAACCAGTCATTGTGAAACAGGCCCTGAGACGTTCAACCGCATCATGATAACCTTCAATTAATCGCTTCTATAGAACATTTCTACAGTCACACCCAAGACCTAGATTAGCCGCATTGTTAACGTTCCTGTCTCGCAACGGTGGAGTCCTGGGTTCGAATCCCAATGGAAATAAAACGTTAGTCACTTCGCCAGGAATATTCTATAAGGAATATTCTGAGAATATTCCATATAGAATATTCTAGGAACATTCTATGAATATTCGGAATATTCCTGGAATATCCTTTACGGAATATTCTATGAATATGCCTATGATCTACCTTACGAATATTCACAGAATATTCCAATATCCTAAAACGAATATTCATGGAATATTCTAGGAATATCCGGTGCTGTCTGGGATGGTTCTGGTCGTGTGATCTGAAGGAATGTAGCTTGAATATATATTTTTCCATTAGTATACAAAATTTCGTCACGATCGAATCTGTAGTTTTGAAATTATCAAGAAAACTAAATTTCAAACGACCATTTTTACGGAACCCCTAGTATAATTTTGCTAATAGATAAACGTGATCACGATATTCGAGATCCACACCTATCCTGAAAATTTCAAGTCCCTAGGCGTTTCCGTCCGAAAGTTACAATATTCTATGGTTTCTGGTCATGCGATCTGGACAAAATTCAACATGTAGCTTGAACACCTCATTCTTCATTTGAGTGCAAAATTTCATTTCGATCAAATCTGCAGTTTCCAAATAATCAGGCGAACAAAACTTTGAACGACCATATTTACGGAACCCCTGGTGGAATTTGGCCCATTAACGAGTTAATCCGGGGCATTCGGAAATTGAACCCACATTGAAAATTTCAAGTCTCTAGGTTGTTCCGTTCGAGAGTTATCGTGCTTACGGCCGGACGGTCGGACAGACAGACTCGAATTTTGTGACGGATTCGTCATCAGTGAGTCGAACATAGTCGATTGAGACCATTTTCGGCACAAAATTCGAAAAATACAGACATCGTGACGAAATGATATAGCCCTTACGAGCGCTCAAAAAGACATAATTTGTCACACTTATTTTTCGGCCTGAGGCTGCAAACACTTACGAGACGCACTGAAAGCTAGCCTGGTCAATTAAAAAATGTCAGAGAACATTCAGATAATAAAAATTTCGAAAAGCACTGCCGTGAAGGCAGGAGCTTTTGAGCGCTCGTACATGCACCTTGTAGGTAGATTCGCATTTTCCAGTTGCAGAAATCAATTGAAGGAATTTTCGACAGCTGTCAAAAGAATTCTGAAACTTCCAGACTTCATGTCACTGCTTCAGCTGATCAATTTTTTTTCGATAATTCGCTATAATTTTCTACGGTATCTATGGTCTTGGTGGTGCGATCTGGACAAAATCTTGCACGTAGTTTGAATACATTATTACTCAGCAAGGTGCATAATTTCATTCCAATCCGATCAGTCGTTTCGAAACTATCAGGAAAATAATATTTTCAACGGCCATATTTACGGAGTCTAGTTAGTTAGTCTAATTTTGCTCATTGATGAACGTGACTACGATATTCACGATCCAAACCCATCCTGAAAATTTCAAGTTCCTAGGCTTTTCCGTTCAAAAGTTACAATTTTCTATGGTTTCTATGGTTCTGGTCATGCGATCTTGACAAAATATTGTTTCAATATATCATTCTCGATTAAAATACAAAATTTCATTTCGATCGAATCCGTAGTCTCGAAATGATCAAGAAACCAAAATTTCAAACGACCGTATTTACGGAACCCCTAGTATAATTTTGCTCATAGATGAAAGTGATCACGACAATCGAGATCCACACCTATTCTGAAAATTTCAAGTCCCTAGACCTTTCCGCTCGAAAGTTATAATTTTCTATGGTTTCTATGGTTCTGGTCATGTGATCTGGAGAAAGGTAGCTTGAATATATCATTCTCCATAAGTATACAAAATTTCGTCACGATCGAATCTGTAGTTTTGAAATTATCAAGAAAACTAAATTTCAAACTACCATATTTACGGAACCCCTTGTATAATTTTGCTCATAGATGGACGTGATCACGACATTCGAGATCCACACCTATCCTGAAAATTTCAAGTCCCTAGGCCTTTCCGTTCAAAAGTTACAATTTTCTGTGGTTTCTATGGTTTTGGTCATGTGATCTGGACAAAATTTCACAAGTAGCTTGAAGACCCCATTCTCCATTTGAGTGCCAAATTTCATCTTGGTCGAATCTGTAGTTTTCAAGTAATCAGGGGAACAAAACTTTGAACGGCCATATTTACGGAACCCCTGGTGGAATTTGGCCCATTAACGAACTCAACCGAGGCATTCGGGAACTGAACCCACACTGAAAATTTCAAGTCTCTAGGTTGATCCGTTCGAGAGTTATCGTGCTTACGGCCGGACGGCCGGACGGACGGACGGACAGACTCGAATTTTCCGACGGATTCGTCATCAGTGAGTCGAACATAGTCGATTGAGACCATTTTCGGCTCAAAATTCGAAAAATACACACATCGTGACGAAATGATATAGCCCTCGTGTAAGTTGTACGAGCGCTCAAAAACAAAACTAGAAAAAGAGGCTATATCAGCTAGTCGCACGTCAAGACGTTCTCTTCTGAATCCTAGATTTTCTCCTTAAATATATGTGTGAATTCTTGTTGAAGCTAACAGAAGGTATATACATATATTGATTTCTTTTTTTTTTCTTCCCAAGGGTTTATTGAGCGCTCGTTCCACTTACACGAGGGCTATATCATTTCGTCACGATGTCTGTATTTTTCGAATTTTGAGCCAAAAATGGTCTCAACCGACAGGGTTCGACTAACTGATGACGAATCCGTCGGAAAATTCGAGTCTGTCCGGCCAGCCGTAATTACGATAACTCTCGAACGGAACGACCTAAAAACATGAAATTTTCAGGGTAGGTTTGAATCTCGAATGTCGCGGGTAAGTTCGTTATTGGGCAGAATTCCACCGGGGATTCCGTACATATGGCCGTTCGAAATTTTGTTCTCCTGTTTACTTCGAAACTATTGATCCCGTCGAGATAAAATTCTGCAATCAGATGGAGAATTACGTGTTACTAAATGCGAAATTTTTTTATCCAGATCGCAAGACCAGAACTAGAAACCATAGAAAATTATAACTTTCGAAGGGAAACGCCTAGGAGCGAATTTTTAAGTTCACTTCCTGGAGCCGACAGAATTCTATCCTCAAGTTTGCCAGGTGCTCCTCGAAAGTTTCTCCCAGGACCACTATATCGTCCGGATAGGCGAAAGCAATCGGGTCTAACTCAGGACCTACGAGGCGGTCCATGAGTCTCTGGTGTGTAGCACCGATGCCATGAACTCGAACATGCCCCTACCAGACACGCCAAAATCGGTAACGGGTTAACTCTCCTCCGTGAGGGGAATCTGCCAATATCCCTGTGTTAAGTCCAGCGAGAGACAACAAAGTGAACAAAAATCCTTCTACAATGGAGACCTCGACAAACCAAGAGGAGTGTTGGTAGACCGCAAGCAAGATGGCGAGATGACATCCGACGCCACGCGGGGGGAAACTGGATGCAGATAGCCCAGCGGAGATCGATATGGAGGAGAATGGAAAAGGAGTGGACGTCAACAGGCTGAAGAAGAAGAAGAAGTCCAGCATGGAAATAATATACTTGGCTCGTCTTAACTTGTCCATTATCCCGGCAATATACGGCAAGGGATACGCGTCTTTCACGAAGACCTCATTAACCGCACGGAAATCGATGCAAAACAGAGGTTTCTCGTTCGCCTTTTTCGCAATGACAACGCAAGAACTCCACGGTGACTTTGAGGGTTCAATAATACTCTTTTCCAACATTCGGTCCACTTCCTGATCCATTATTTTCTGCATCTTTGGGTTACACGGACGATATCTCTGCTTGATCGGTACGGTCCCGGGTTTGATCTTGATCTCGTGTTGAGTCATATCGGTCAGGCCTCGTATCTCTTCGAAACCTGCAAGTTCCTCCTTCAGAAACCCTTGTAACGTTATAATTTCACATCATTGTTTATTTCCACCATGCACTATGGAAAATTGCGAAATTCCACCTAACGCTATCATTTCTATTTTCAATGTTTGAATTCATTCCTCTTTGGTACGTTATATATTTATCCTCTCGCTAATGTAATGTGATATTTCCTCAATCTCCGTGCTTGAATTGCTGAAATTCGTTCCTCCTGTTGTCCTTTTGTTTTGGAATTTGTGAGGTTAACTGTCCGTCATTGTCATTCCGTTAGTTTTTATGTCACGGGTAAGATCTTTTTGGCCTCTACGTATGATTTCCGGACTTATAGCCGTTACCATGGATTTGAATTTACAGAATGCCTTTTTTAGTATATGCAAGATAGAACATCTCAATGGGAATTACCGAATAGCATTATCAAATAATTTTCGATTTCTTTTTGTTCTTTTTCTTGGTTGTCAAATTCGACAGTTGGTATCTCTGTGTGAACTTTGGGAATTAGGTGTCAATGGAATATTCTGTCAATTCTGTGTGACTGTGTGAGATATTGGAAAACAGGGAGTAGATTTTTGAATTGAAGAAATTGTGATCTTGGATCATCCTTGTTATAGGCGATTATAACTTCAATTTGAAGAATTCCCTGTGAGGTTTACTGGAATATTTCTGGGATTAACGTTTTATATTTTTCCACGAGGACTGCTTTTCTTACGAATCAGCTCTTAGACATCTAAGAGGGTTCACGTATACGGCAGAGGCTGTAATTCAGGCTGTTTTTCAAGTGTGAGCTGTTCAAGTATACGACTGCCTCTCGAGTCAGCTATTCGAAGTATCCAAGCGTCTCCATTTCCAGCCCATTTTCGTACAAGTATTGTTTGGGTGCTGGCACTGCACTGTGAATTCTACATGGGATCTCGCTTATGGGTTAAGGTAACCAGTGCTCCGCACTGGCATTAAGATCATTGTCTGTAACTATCAATACAAGTACATCTCATCAGCGAACCTGCCTAGTGATGTTATGATTAAAAAAGTAAGCATTGAGAAGAACTTCAACACTATGCTATGTAAAAAGGTAGAATGGGAAAAGGAATACACTGCCCAAAACTTCAAAGTGAATACCATGAAATGGTATACAGATGGTTCTAAAACCAAGATGGGAGCCGGCGCTGGAGTATACGAGGCAAGAGCCAAGTGTACACTATCGTTAGGCTCCTACTCGAGTGCCTTTCAGGCAGAAATATTTGCAATCGAAAGATGCATAGATATAAACCTGGAAAGAAACTATCAAGGGTGTGACATTGTGATCCACTCGGATAGTCAAGCTGCTATCAAAGCACTGATCTCCTATATCATCGACTCAAAGCTGACATGGGAGTGCCGGAGGAAACTTAATGTAATAGGCAAGAAAAATAAGGTCTCTTTAGTCTGGGTTCCTGGTCACTCAGGAATCAAAGGAAACGAAGAGGCCAAGAAAGGGAGCACAAACGCCACTTACTGGCCCAGAACCCTTCTGTGGCATAGGTAAACGCACCTTTAAGAAAGACTTTCTGGAGAAGGAAGAGACCGAAAGAAAAGCACTCTGGGGGAACCTTCCAGGAATGGATCACTCTAAAAGGTTCATTCGGAACTTTGAAAGTTCAAGATCCAAAAAGTATTTGGATCTCAGTAAGAACAAGTTACGCCTACTCACTGGCTTCCTCACAGGACATTGTCGCCTTAGGAAGCATATGATGAGAATGAGCTTAACAGAAACAGACGAGTGTAGATTCTGTGGTGAAGAGGAGGAGACTCCTGTTCACCTGGTTACAGAATGCCTCGCCATTGCAAACCAGCGCAAAGAATGTCTTGGACAAGAGAATTACAGGAGGAATGAGGATCTAACCTCCTTGAAGCCCTCTCAGATACTGGAGTTCATTGGAGCTCTGGAGCTGGAGGGCAAGCGCAGTTGCGAATACGGCTCTGATGGGGGGCACAATAGACCTTGAGGTCGCAGTGGAACGTAACCCCCTTCCTAACTATAACTATAATGAAGCTTTAAGTGTATGTACCGACTATCAATAACATAAACTTAAGGTAATCAGTGATTTGAAGATCATACCGCATATCAATTGATAACTTATAATTAAGTGATATAATTTTTGGTTGGTTATAGCTATTGTAAGCTTGTTAGCAGTTATAGTGGGGTGCACTTCACAAATTGCGTTTGGGTACCAGCAACGGTACCAGTGTATCCCGTCAGGATTTTTTGTTAACCAATTCTTTTGGTTATATTGTGTTATTGAACTAACGTTATTGGTCTGTCATAGTAACAGAGAGTTATAGTTGAACTTAGCCAAGTTAGGCTGATTAAAGTTTTGTCAGTACCGATTTAGGTGCAAGTTAGTGTAGGTATTAGGGTAGTGATCGAGAGTCCGTCTGGCTCCCGATTTGATGATTTGCATTGTTTATTTTCTTTTCTGCGCCTTGTACTCATCAACCACTGCATTTTAGTTTTATTAAACCATTAAAATTAAACCTTTGAGTAATTTTGTTTACTGCTACTCTGGTAGAGGGGTACGCAGCTTTGTTTTCTCTTCAATAGGCAGGCATATCTCTACCTGGCGCCCTTTTCCATTTCCTTATTTACTCACTCCCATCTTCCCTGAGTGTAGTCGTGAGCCTAATTGCCTTGTGACCAGCTCCCTCAAAGTAAACGTCACACCCTTGAAGTACTCGTTCTTTCCCTAGGTCTAAAGAACTGATCGATGAGTTGTGCGACGCAAAGGCTGGTAAAACGTCTCCTTCCAGCAACTCTTCCTTCAGGAAGTATTGCGAAGTACGGAGATCAATCCTGAATTCATACGAAGCCAACAGGTCCATTCCCAGGATTAAATCTATCGGTGAACGGGCACCAAATAAAGGCGATGTTTGATCTTTTTCTCCCCACACCTTATCATGGGCTCGTACATTTCTCCTACGGTGACTGAACTTCCGTCGGCCACTGTGGCCGTCATATCCGATATCTCTGACGGCATGCCTCGGCTGCCTTGTGGCTCAGAAACGACTTTGACGCTCCGGTATCCAGCAGGGCTCTTACGGCTCGCTCATACCAAAACCGATTTTGTCGGCCGATGGCGGACAGAACAGCCCGGACGAGTAACTCGGATATGTATGTGCTCACACTGCAACCGTGTACTTGTGCCGACGTCGTGCGTTGCGGATGCAACTTCAGCCCATAAACGTTTCGAAATATCTAGATTATTATAATTTCTTGAATGTTTATCCCACAGGGTTGGTCTATTATGAACACAACTAATTATTTTTTCAATATCCATACTCGTTTGAAAAGATAACAACACGATTGAATTAAAATATGAATTATTTACTCAATTTGCACTGTAGACGTCGGCCGATATCGGGCGAGAAATCCCAACAAATTCGGATTCGACAGTCAATCGGCCGTTGTCGGGCGTCATCGGACGATGACGGTCGGGTTGGTGTGCGCGCTCTCTTTCACTCACAAGTGTTTGATTCGATCGTCCGAGTACGGCCGTCGTCGCCCGAGCAAAGTTCGGCCGATGACGAGTTTGGTGTGAGCGAGCCGTTATGGGTTGTTCTCCAATCCGGACAGCGATGATTGGCCGGTTATCCCGCATGTAAGTGGGTTGCTTGATTGGGGCGCTGTTGAACGGAACTGTCTCCTTCCAGTAAGGCGGCTCCGCTCTAGTTTTCCGAACAACAGCAATCCCGGGACATCACGTCTTGCTTCCCACATCGCGAGCAAAACAACCTCGGCGCTGATTGTCTCTCTCCTGAAGTGTCCGGTCTTTCCACGACGCCAGCATTGGATTCTGCCAAGCCTTATATCCGCGAAACGAACAGCTCTCGTATTGCGAGGCGGTGATTCATCAAACTCGGCCTGCGCCGGTTTAGATTTCCTGTTTGATGGCTCGTTCTGGACCTTGAGCGTCGGTATCGGTACATTCGACAGCGGTTTGGTCTCTTCCGGCATCTTTGGCGGCGAATACTCAACGGTCATAGGCAGGGTTTTCCGGCGGGAGCTTTCATACACCAAATGTGGGTCATCGATCAAACCCTAGTGGACTGGAGTCGGAGTGTACTGGTCCGCGTGCCACTGGACCAACTCAAACCTCTTTCCTTTGGCCAAAAGCTCGGTGTAACTTCTGGTCTCCTGGAACGCCAGAGCTTTCTGCAGTGCTGGTAACAGACGCTTCCTGATCATGTGCACCTGCTCTTCTTCGGAAGTTCGCTTGGTGGTCAACTTTCAGGAAGAGGTAGTATGTATCAGTTTGAACATTCTGTATATTAGTGATCTTGAGATGCAATATCTGTTACCTTGCTTTCCTTCAAACACGTGAGAACGGTGTTGACAATGATGTGTAATATTTTGTTGTTTAAAATTAGTTGTTTAATATTATATCGATCATGCTACCAATTCCCAAGGTTGTTATGAATACAGCCACGCGGGACGTCATAAACAATCTTGAATATATATAAAAACTAACATTTTGCTAGAGAGATCAGAGTCTCTAGATGTTACGAATAAACCTTTGACGAGTTATTAGTGTATCATTCACCATCTCTCGACTGCATAACGATTGAGCGAACCTACCCTAGCTGGGTACGTTACATGGCGATCCTGCCAGTCCTATGCAGTCAGAGGGATGGTGGTTTTTCACCGCCAAGCCAAGATGGCAGGCCCTAGAAGACAGGCAACAAGAAGCCCAACGCCCTACCCAAGGCACCCCAAGGAGACAGGCAACAAGAAGCCCAACTCCCTACCCAAGGCACCCCAAGAGGACAGGCAACAAGAAGCCCAACGCCCTACTCAAGGCACCCCAAGAAGAAGGTGCAGCTGGAAATCAGAAGAAGCCACCAGGATTGAGTGTGAACCAAACCGTAAGATTTTTTTCTCTTTGGTTATGTCTGATTGTCCAGAGAATATTATGAACTATTTACCGAATTAAGTGATGAAATTGTCAAGTTAGAACCAAAGCATTAAGTCCTCACCAAAGAATCATAGAAGATTCACTTTTAGAATCGAGGAAATCGCTTCAAGAAAGATCTAAGTGAAATTTTAAATCGAAATCGTAAAGTCTAAACATTCACATCGAGGTCTTGACCAAATTCGTAGAGTGTTACCCACTACCAAACAAAGAAGCAGAAACAGTTTCGAAATCTTTTATTCTAAACATTGTTTTAAGGTATAGTATACCTTCTGAAGTTGTTACAGACCAAGGCACAGAATTCTTATCAAGAATATTTAGTGAATCGTGCGAATTGCTCAAAATAAAGCAATTCAATTCAACAGCTTATCACCAATCTTGAAAATTGTTGTATACACCTTCTCTGAATTCATCTTTTTCAGCAAATCATTCACAATAATAATTAGTATCAACGTTATTTGAGAAAACATCTAAATTATTCAAGTGACCTCCCCTCTATACCAATAATAGCTTGTTCCTTTTCGGCCAATCGGCTTGTTCAGAAGCACAGAGACAGGGAGCACGATACACTTACAAAATTGCTTTTTTCTGATCTAGCATTGGGAAATTTGTTATATTCTGTAATTTCATCTCTTGAAGTTTTGGTTCACAGAATCTTCGGTTCGCCTTATAATATGTAATTGGTTCGAAAAACTCACTACAATCACGATACACTTACAACGGTATGCCGATGCGCATCTTCTAGCTGGGTGGGGAGTTGGGTGTGACGTCACGTTCGAGATTGTATTCAAACGGTAGAATGAAATTGAATGGAATTTTGGTCTAATTTGAAGGATTGAAGCTACCAAAATAATTTTGATGGACTAATGAATTTTTTTTTTATGATGCAGTTATACTTTACGAATGCCAACATGTAAATTCGAGACACGTACCTAGAACAGTAAGGAAAATACAATTTTTTCCGCGGAAGTCTATTTTTGAACATATTCATATGCTCAATATTCGTAATCACATTAAATATTCGTTATGGAGATTTGTTATCAAGTCAATTGAATACCCATATTGCACAATTAAATTCCAGGACAGTGGAATGTCCGAAAAATTAATGATATTTCTGGAAATTTCAGTATTTTGCGATGAATGAATATTGAGATTCAATCTGATAAGATAATTCGAAAGATATTGAAAGAAATTAGTTTAGTATCTAATTAAACATAGTTGAATATCTGAAAAAAATTATGATTTTTCAGAAAAATTGCATTTTGGGATAAATAAAGATTAAAAAAGAATCTTGATATCAGATGGATATAAAACTGCGTTTGAAACAATTGAGGAAACGATTATCAGGTTTCAGTTCAATTAAGGGTCATGATCATACATCTCGATGCATTCCTAGCTTTTGGCTCGATTTTGAGCCTTCAGGGAAACCGAAGAAGGGTCAAAATCGAGTCAGAAGCTAGGAATGAATCAATTAAGAGTTTATCGTTATGATCTTTAAATGAACTTAAACCTGATAATCATTTCCTTGATTGAAACAATGCTCAAACTGCTATTTCAAAAGATATTGAAAACAATTATTTTAATGATTCAGTTTTCTTAAGAAAAACGAAGAAAGAACTTTCATAAATATTTTAATGAATGACATGAAGAAAATACAACAGAAGTATATGAAAAAAATAATAACATAAAAATACTATTTTCTAAAATTAGTTAATTTTACCATATTTTTTTCTAATTTTCTCTGAGCATTTTGAAAACTAATTTTTCTATTCATTTCCCTCAGTCTTATATATTATTATGTTCTTGTCCTGGCAAAATATAACACAACTTCATAGGGCAGAGATTTGGTCATTATTTGAGCCATAGTTTTCTCTGCTAATTTTTTGAAAATTTCATTTTCTTTCGAAAGAGAGAAACCATGCATACTATGGAACTCGATTTCAAGTTTTAAGGCAACTTCCCATAGTTCTTCAATTGGATATAAAGGAGAACCTCTTGAAATAGTTTGTATCCAATCAGAAGCTCTATTTACATTCAAACTGTTTGTGGGTTTTCCTAATTCATATTTGTTTTTAAATTTGAATGCCACAAAACCTGCTACATATTTCAGTGATTCCTGAATCACTTTCTCTTTCACCTCATAATTTGGCAGTAGATGCAATACTTCTTCGTCGATATCATCCTCTTCCAAATAAGATGGTTCCACGAAAGAAGAAGTCCACTTCTTCAACAACTCTCTCGCCCAGATCTTTATCGCAATTTACGATATTTGAACACAATTGTATTGTATATTGTTTATATCCCGACTCTCCTTGATGATGAGGTCTCTGTGAGACCCCTCAGAATCTCAGAGCTTGTGCGAGTTAAGAGACCCGGTTGTGTTCTGTGTAGGCTTTGTTACTGTGTCCTTACGCCACCTGAGGCACAGCACTGTTAATTGTTTACCCAACAGTGAATGGTGGAACCGTGCTCCATGTCAGAAAATTTCTTTCCCGACCGGAGGATTCGAACCCGGGACCGATCAAGGAGACCGGCACCAAAGTCGACTGCGCTATCCACTGCGCCACGGCCCCGTAATGTCTGTGTTAAACAAACTTCATCATCATCGGACACAAATATTATAATATTAGTTTCATAAACAACAACACAACATCACCAAATTCGAATATAATAGCACAGTACACGTGGGATTGAATAGGTAAACAGAGTCCGGATTCTCGTGAGTGACGTAGCTGCGCGTAACGAACGAAATTAGGCTCGAATATTAGCATACCGGTGTTTGTGTATCGTGACAGGTGACAGGGAGTTATAGCAGTGAGTTATTATAACTCACGGTGTTTGGTTTGTTTACAGATACAATTAATAGCTCAAAAGTAAAAGTAGTTGAATAATGAATACATAATTAAATAGGAGTAGATTAAACTAATATTTCACAATATTACCATACCTTCATCGAATTCTTACTAACTTTACAATTACCATTTTCAATGAATCGGATTTCGCCCAACCGATATTGATAACTCCAAGACCAAGGTTAAACTGGTTATCGATATTTGGAAAACAAATAGGTATATCTATCAGATAATCGTTCTATATTATATAACTATCAGATAATCGTACGTATAATTTTCGCGCACATTTGGAAAGTAATTCGATTCAGATTCAATTGATATTTTTTACAAATCTAGTTCCAGTTCGGTTCCTTCAGTACAGTAAGAGGATTTTCAGTTTCCTGTGGAATAAATTGTACGTATTGTACAACACGAAAATTTTATACATTTTAGGTGAGTTTTGTTTTGCTAAGAGATGTATAAAAACCTTTAGAGGTGTTTGTCGACTAAACATTCGATGTTTAGTTCTTGAAAGAGAGAATTTTTTCATAACTTTATAACATTACGAAAATATTTTGTTCGTAATTTCTACAATTTCCGAACCATTTGATAATGTTTGTGAACATTCTACTGATATTATAGCCTCTACAGAGGAAGGCTCAGCAATCATTTACCGGAATACTTTAACAGATGTAGGCACTTTGTCATTGAGCTGGAACATAGACTAGACTATTAATAAATATTATTATTATTATATGAGCTGGAAGATGCAATCGGTGCAATCAGCACTGAACCCGGTGAACTGAACCGGATCAGTGTTCCCAACCTTTTGAAATGAAAATTCCCTCAATAGGTGCCAAAAATTCCCCATTTGATGTATTTCACACCCTTAATATTGCAAAAAATTGTCGAATTACTTATGAGCAAGGTATAAACAAAAACAACTGACATACTAGGTTTTTTTTTCAATATGAGAGCTGTTATAAATAAAATTTCAAATTTGCAAAAAAATGAATATGACACATATAACAATTAAAACGAGCTATTTAATGAAACACCAAAGAAGGTAGAAATAAACGAAATAGACCATTAAAATAAAATATCACAGAAAAACACACATTATTTGTTCTTGGACGAAGACATTTTTATATTATGAGGCGTCAGACGGTCAGATGGTCTTGAGTAATTTGATATTCAACCACATCATTACCCATTGCTTGCAAACTGCTTCTAATGACACTTAGGGCTCCCGCACACTGGCAACTTTTTAGTTGCGGTGATTAAAAAATCTACTCGCTTGAAAGTTGCCCGTTACTGTTTCAAGCGCTCACTGGCAACTGAATAGTTGCTTAACATCAGTTCCAAAATGGATTTCGTCGAAACTGCATGCGTTTGTGCTCTTCTTCTGAAAAGGAAAAGGAAAATGGGCAGAAAATTTTGGGTTCATCCTTTGATCAGCACAGGCTTATAGGTGGAGAATTTCATAAACAGTTCGAAAATCTGAAAAAATATCACTCCACCATTTTTTTTTGGGATTTTTATCTGCATATTCTTTCACTCTTTTGTCCTACAATGCTGACCGTGATTTAATAGTTTCTATGAATTATTCAATGTTCATCGACATGTTCATTCGAAGCCGCCGAGATTGCAACTGAGAAATCGAGACTATCGAGAGCAATTTCAAATCATCAGTGTGCGGGGACGGGAATGAACTCGTTTGTTCTATTCTGCCGGCAACTATTGAGTTGCCTGAAAAATAGAACATGTTGGAATTTTTTAGTTGCCGCAACTAAATAATCGCCTGCGTGCGGGGTCGCATAAAGAATGATGTGTTCTATTTTTGTGATTAAAAAGTTGCTTGAATAAAGTTGCCAGTGTGCGGGGGCTCTTATTCTATTGAGAAACTTTTCTGGAAGTCTCTTTCTCTTTTTGGTATCACCATCTGTGACGATGCAGAAAATTCGTTCTGCCGATACCAGGATTTTTATACATGTTTATTGAAATATGATTCATCTCGAAAATTCCCTCAATTCAGTGATTTCATAAAAAAATTCCCTTTTCCCCTTTGGGTGTAAAAATTCCCTAAAAAGGCAAAATTCCCTGCAGTTGGGAACACTGAACCGGATTAGGATTAGTAAAGCAAAGGCGTAAGTCGTTAGATCACTAGATCACAGATCACATAGATCTGTGGTCAATGATTGTTTATGAGACGAGGGCAAAATCGGCAAACTCTAAGGTTAAGAAATGCGAAAATATTCAGTTTCAGCAATGTTGTTTTCACTTATCATTATTTGTACCTCATGAATATTTACTTTTCAGAATAAATCACAATGGATACAACGAAAAAGTATGATAATCCTAGTCCAGAAAATAAAGCTAATCCGATTTCTAGATTGTTCTTCTGGTGAGTTAATCCATTCCTTCAGGAATATTTATTTACATATTACGAACTCATGATATTGAACCAAAATAATATTTGTTTCGTAAATATTGTTCGAGATATTTGTTTAACTGCGTGGAATCACTGAGTGTATTTGATCAGGTCTCAGCTAAGAATAACACTTCATTAAACGTAGTTTTAACACTTGCAAGAATTATATATTTGCAGAAGATATTGTGGAGCTTAAATGCAAAGATAGGTATTTGATGTAACCCCTAGGTTACATCTTAATAGTTTCCAATTCTTTTAATTTGCAAAATGAGGTTATATTTCTATACACCCAATCTTTTATCTTAGTATCAAGAGGTATTCAACCTTGAATGCAAGTACTTCATCCCATTGTTCTCCCTCAAAACTTTAATATATCGAATATGTTGGCCTGAAAATTTCAGAATCAAAGTATGTGGTTGTGTGGTGTTTCTTAGTATTCCAAACCCAATATTTTCCAGGATTTATTCATATGAGTAATGTTTTTATTTATTATCCTTACGTTGAGGTCAGATTGGTTAAATTACGGAAGGTATATATCCGGTTACAGAATTGACCGATCCTATTGGACTGTTGAGAATAAAGAATCGATGCCATTCTTCAATAAAGACACAATCATCATCAAAATTATTTCTGGGTTCAGGAAACTGTGTACATTGGATTCTCCATTTATCAGAAGCCAATTTTACCCATTTGGACAGGAGTTCATTGTTTCTTCAATGTTGAGGGTTTTTATCCCAGCTCTCCTAGGTTTCTCTGAGCCTCTCCAGGAGCACAAGGATTTCTTTGAAATATTCAACAGATGTGCATCAAAATCCGTACACTCCATAATTATGAACATTTCCAAATATTAGCTGAAAAAAAAGGGTTGAGCACATATGTATGGCTGCCCCCTAGCGGCAAGACTCCGAATTTTCCCTTTATGGGTGTGTTCTGTTAAGCCAAATCCCCGAAGTTTTCTCAGAAACGGGTGCTGTCCTCTAGCGGAGAAGTCCTCAAGCGCGCAAAAACTTTACATTTTTACAGAGAACAGTTCCGGTATCCGGGAAAACTTCGGGCGTGCGCCGCCAGGGGTAACGGTGGTCTAGGATAACTTCGGATTGTTGCCGCCAGGGGAAAAACATCGAGATTTCCAATTCATAAGGAAATTGAAGGAAATATCCGGAGTGAAACTGATATCAAGATATTCAAAAAAATATAAGAAGCATTGACGTGTAGTCAGGAGCTTTTCAGCGCTCGTTCATCCACCTCTATTGAAAAAACTTTTGACAGCTGTCAAAAAAATGACAGCAGCTCTTTGATTGTTTGAATCAGCTGTTACAGGAATATAAGGATTTTTTTTCGATAATTCGCTAGAATCTTCTATGGTTTTGGTAATGCGATCTGAACAAAATTTCGCACGTAGTTTAAACATATTATTCTTCATCTATGTGCGAAATTTCATTCCGGTCGACTCAAGAGTTTCGAAATTATCAGGAAAAAAATATTTTGAAGGGCCACATTTACGGAACCCCTAGTCTAATTTTGCTCATTGATGAACGTGACCTCGACATTCGAGATGCAAACCTACCCTGAAAATTTCAAGTCTCTAGGTCTTTCCGTTCGAAAGTTATAATTTTCTATGGTTCTGGTCAAGCGATCTGGACAAAATTTTGCATGTAGCTCAAACACGTCATTCTCCATCTGAGTGCTTAGTTTAAATATATTATTCTTCATCTATGTGCAAAATTTCATCTCGATCGAATCAGTAGTTTCGAGGTAATCAGGAGAACCAAATTTCGAACGGCCATATTAACGGAACCCCTGGTGGAATTCTGCCCATTAATGAACTTAACTGTGGCATTCGGGAACTGAACCCACATTTAAAATTTCAAGTTAATAGGTCGTTCCGTTCGAAAGTTATCGTGCTTGCGGATGGACGGACAGACTTGAATTTTTCGACAGATTTATCATCAAGCGAACTGAAAGCACGAAAATCATTGGGATTTTATGTTTCAGTTGGCTTTTGCCCTTCTTCAAATATGGATACACTAACAATTTGGAACTTAAAGACATCTTCAATACATTGAAAACAGATTCAAGTGAAGATCTGACGGATGTTTTGGAAAGGTAAATATATTCATCGTATTTTTTGACAACGCTAATAATATTCTCCGAAGGCATTGGTTGAACGAACTGAAGTCGGCAGAAGAAAATAAAAGGAAACCAAGTTTGCAAAAAGCCATTCAAAAAACCTTTTGGAAACCCTATGTTGTTATTGCGTCTTTATGTCTCTTCAAAGCTGTTCTGTACACGTGAGTAGGTATTTATTTATATTATCCAAGAATATATTTTTTGGAGCCAGGATAAACAGTATAATCACGCAATTCAAAAGAATGAAGATTGGACATTTTGCTTTAGTTTCATCTACTACATGAATTTTTTTTTTGCAGATTTTTCATGCCAATTATCCTATCTGATTTCATCAACTTTTTCAATACTCCACCTCCAAGAAATAATGATAGAGGATGGTATCTTGGAGGTTGTGTTATATTGATGTCTTTCTTGAATTGTGTCATACATCATCACACTAATCTTTATTCCAATAGGATTGGAATGAGAATAAGGATTGCTTGTTCATCTTTGATTTATAGGAAGGTAGGAAAAGTCAATTAGGCACTCAGTAATTTTCTACAAAAGTTCTATCCGAGATATTCCTGATTATTATCTTCTCTATTGGAGTCAATCTTAACTAACTATTATCTAACTAATGATGATCGCGAAAGATATTTTTATGATTTAAGGTGCTGAAACTTGACAAAATATCTTTGGACGACACAGATGTCGGTAAATTGGTGAATTTATTATCGAATGACGTCAACAGATTCGACACAGCTATTTCCCATTTGCCCAATATATGGATTATGCCTATTCAAGCTACCATTGGAACATATGTTATGTACTCATATGTTGGTGCTGCAGCATTCGCTGGAATTGGGGCCATGATATTTCAAGCTGTACCTATCCAAGGTGAGAAAATATTTGGCATTTATATCGTTCGATCAATAAAGGAAAGTTGTGTTTTTTCATGAAAAGCTTGGAGGATCCTTCATAAATATAACAATTAAAAAATTTTCATTCCTTCAGGTACACTTTCAAAACTTCAAGGAAAATTAAGATTCAAGATTGCTCTAAGGACAGATAGAAGGGTCAAACTAATGAATGAAATCGTAACTGGAATCCAAGTCATCAAAATGTATGCATGGGAAAAACCTTTCGAAAAAATGGTAGCTTTACTCAGAAAGTGAGTATAGATTGAATTCTTTGTCATCTCTATTATTTAATTTTTTTTTCTTTTCAACAAACCAGACTTCAGTGTTCATAATCAGTATGACAAATACTTCCATTTTATTTTCATAAACTACGATACAGGGATTAAATTTTCAGGTATGAAATTAAAGTGATAAGGACAACGTCTTATATCAAAGGAATATCAGCTGCAATAATGGTATTCACTGAACGATTCACACTTTACATTATCATAGTAACTTACGTTTTACTAGACCACGAAATCACTGGAGGAATAGTATTCTCAATGTCGCAAATCATCAACACGCTGCAGTTGTATATTTGCATATATTTTCCGCTGGCCCTCTCGAGTTATGCCGAAACCAAAACTTCAATATTCCGTATAGAGGAGTTTCTGACGAAGAGTGAAAGACCAGAAATCTCGAAGAAACTCGGTAGTTCAGGTGTACAACCTGGTTCGGTCAAATTGGAGAAGGTTCATGCTAGTTGGACACCAAATCCAATTGTCGATACATTAGTCGACATATCCTTCGACCTGAAACCTGGTGAGTACTATATGTTAATTGTTCACATTTTCATCTCCAAATTTTCTCAGAATAGTATCTACTGGGTGTTTCAGATTAAGATGCTGATCATTGAGAGTGTGAATCCGTAAGAGATTTCAACAAGAAAAGTTCTTTGAACCCATTTCCTCAACCTCCCAACTTTTGAGATACAATGTGTTTTAGTGTTGTCATACCTTCCATGTCTTCGTAGATATTTTTATTCTTCTCGAATAATGTTCGAAATAATCTGCAGATGGGTTAGAATTTATGATCAATCTATTTATATTCCTTTCTCTATGTAATTAATTTTTACTTGAATCTCAGTATCATCAACTTGCTTGTTAATTTTGCGGTATAATTACTCCTATTTTTGATTCATTTCCAGGAAGCCTCTGTTGCAAGAGATTATATTCGATCTATTTCACCTCATTTAAAATCCCCAATAATTTTATTTTCGAAATTCCATATTTTCTTTAATAGTGGTGTCAAGGAATGATTTTTTTCGAAAAAATCACGAAAAATTATCGTAAACCTACCAAGTAGTTGGGGAATCGTTGCAAGTTGCAAGAGATTAAATTCGATCTAATTCACCTCACTTGAAAGCCCCAATAATTTTATTTTCGAAATTCCATATTTTTTTTGATAGTAGTGTCAAGGAATGATTTTTTTCGAAAAAATCACGAAAAATCATCGTAAACCTACCAAATAGTTGGGGAATAGTTGCAAGAGATTAAATTTGATCTAATTCACCTTACTTGAAAGCCCCAATAATTTTATTTTCGAAATTCCATATTTTCTTTGACAAAAAGATGAAGGAATGATTTTTTTCGAAAAAATCACGAAAAATCATCGTTCCTACAAAACAGTTGGAGAATAGTTGCAAGAGATTAAATTCGATCTAATTCACCTTATTTGAAAGCCCCAATAATTTTATTTTCGAAATTCCATATTTTTTTTGATAGTAGTGTCAAGGAATGATTTTTTTCGAAAAAATCACGAAAAATCATCGTAAACCTACCAAATAGTTGGGGAATAGTTTCAAGATATTAAATTCGATCTAATTCACCTTACTTGAAAGTCCCAATAATTTTATTTTCGAAATTCCATATTTTCTTTGACAAAAGAGTCAAGGAATGATTTTTTTCGAAAAAATCACGAAAAATCATCGTCCCTACAAAACAGTTGGAGAATAGTTGCAAGAGATTATATTTGATCAAATTCACCTTACTTGAAACCCCCAAAAAGTATATTTTCGAAATTCCATATTTTCTTTGATAGCGGTGTCAAGGATGATTTTTTGTTGATTTTGCTCTATAATTACTCCTATTTCTGATTCATTTCCAGGAAGCCTTTGTTGCATCGTAGGAAATGTGGGATCTGGAAAAAGTTCAATTTTGCATCTACTGTTGAGAGAATTGTCCTCTAGTTCTGGTACAATGCAAATAGGAGGTAAAATATCATACGCCTCTCAAGGATCCTGGCTTTTCGCATCGAACGTAAGAAACAATATCTTGTTCGGCCAACCATTCTACAAGGAAAAATACTACAAAGTGGTAAAAGCATGCGCCCTTCAGCGAGATTTCGAATTGTTTCCATTCGGGGATAAAACCAATGTTGGAGAAAGGGGTGTTTCTTTGAGTGGAGGCCAACGAGCCAGGATCAATTTAGCGAGAGCGGTCTACAGAGATGCCGATATATACCTCTTCGATGATCCTCTTTCAGCAGTAGATCCCCATGTAGCGAAACATTTGGTGGAGAAGTGCATTCTTCAACATTTACACGACAAAACCCGTATATTAGTTACCCATCAAATACAGTTCCTGAATCACGCTGACTATATACTATTCCTTAACAATGTAAGTATGATCTATTTGAATATGTTGGACAAGAAGTGGATAAATCATCAGTATAAAACTTACAGGGAAAAGTTGAAAAATTCGTCCGACCTTCGCAACTCTCTCCTGATGAATTGAAACTTTTGAGGCAAACAAGTAGTACAGAAACTTCTCCTGAAAAACCTGTCGAAACAAAATCAACATTTTCATTGAAGGTATTTATTATAATTGGCGATGACAATAGATGTTATAATTCAAAATGATTTTAAGTCTTTCGGTTTGGGGGATGAAGAAGAACCTGGTGAAGAACCCAAAGAAACACAAGAACTTATTGAAAGAGGTTCGATGCCATTGTCGGTTTATAAAGATTATTACAGAGCTGGTGCGAGTTCCTTAGTTCTTTTGTTGGAAATTTTTCTTTTTTTACTGGCCCAAGCTGCTTGCAATGGAGGCGATTTATGGGTTACATTCTGGTGAGTTCGGTTCTATGAAGAACGAATGATATTAAGTAATTACTCTTTTTTCCACAGGACAAATAACGTTGTTAAAGCGAAGGCCGATATGGTAGTATCTTCTGGTATTTCGATAACGACAGTATCGTCTACGATTTCCAATTCAACAGATTACATGGAAACCACCCTGGATTCACTCAGCAGTTCATTAAAACCGTTCGATTCTACCACGACAAATCCTTCAGTTGATTTCATTTTGAATGACTTCACCACTTGGACCAATGTAGTTTATATTCAAGTCTACACGTTATTCATAGTGCTTACCATTGCCTTGACGACATTGAGATCGCTTCTCTTCTACAAAATTTGTATGAATGCATCGACCAATTTACATAACTTGATTTTCAAAAACGTCTTGGAAGCTACTATGAGATTTTTCGATACTAATCCCTCAGGTGAGAATAAATTATGTATTGCATTAATTCTTGAATGCTAGATTGACTAGATTCGATCTAATTTACCTCACTTGAAACCTCCAAAAAGTTTATTTTCGAAATTCCATATGTTCTTCGATGGTGCTGTCAATAATGATTTTTTTCAAAAAAATCACGAAAAACCATCATAAACCTACAAAATAGTTGGGGATTAGTTGTAAGGGACTAGATTCGATCTAATTAACCTTACTTGAAACCCCCAAAAAGTTAATTTTCGAACTTCCATATTTCCTTCGATAGTGCTGTCAAGGAATGATTTTTTTCGAAAAATTCACGAAAAATCGTCGTAAACTTACAAAATAGTTGGGAATAGTTGCAAGAGATTATATTCGAACTAATCCACCTTATTTGAAACCCCCAAATAATTTATTTTCGAAATTCCATATATTCTTTGATAGTTCTGTCAAGGAATGATTTTTTTGGAAAAATTCACGAAAAATCATCGTTAGGCTTCAGAATAGTTGGGGAATAGTTGCAAGAGACTGGATTCGATCTAATTCACTTTACTTGAAAACCTCAAAAAGTTTATTTTCGAAATTCCATATTTTCTTCGATAGAGGTGTCAAGGAGTGATTTTTTTCGAAAAAATCATCGTAAACCTACAAAATAGTTGGGGAATAGTTGCAAGAAATTATATTCGATCTAATTCACCTTACTTGAAACCCCCAAAAAGTTAATTTACGAAATTCCTTTTTTTTTGTTTGATAGTGGTGTTAAGGAATGATTTTTTTTCGGAAAAATCACGAAAAATCCTCTTAAACCCACAAAATAGATGTGAAATAGTTGGCAGAGACTATATTCGATCCTATTCTTCCCATTTCTACCTTTCTTGGTCATTGGTTTTTGAGCGCTCGTACTACTTACACGAGGGCTATATCATTTCGTCACGATGTCTGTATTTTTCGAAAATGGTCTCAAACGTCTATGTTCGACTCACTGATGACGAAGCCGTCGAAAAATTCGAGTCTATCCGTCCGGCCGGCCGTCCGTATACACGATAGCTCTCGAACGGAATGTCCTAGAAACTTGAAATTTTCAGGGTAGGTGGGAATCTCGAATGCCGCGGTTAAGTTCGTTATTGGGCGAAATTCGCCGAGGGGTTCCGTAAATATGGCCGCTCGAAATTTTGTTTTCCTGATTACTTTGAAACTACATATTCGATCGAGGTGAAATTTAGTACTCTAATGGAAAATGAGGTGTTCAAGCTACATGCAAAATTTTGTTCAGCTCGCATCACCAGAACCATAGAAATCATAGAAAATTGTAACTTTTGAACGGAAACGCCTAGGGACTTGAAATTTTCAGGATAGGTGTGGATCTTGATTGTCGTGATCACTTTCATCTATGAGCAAAATTATACTAGGGGTTCCGTGAATATGGTCGTTTGAAATTTAGTTTTCTCGATAATTTCCAAACTACAGATTCGATCGTGACGAAATTTTGTATACTAATGGAGAATGATATATTCAAGCTACATTTCTCTAGATCGCACGGCCAGAACCATAGAAACCATAGAAAATCATAACTTTCGAACGGAAAGGCCTAGGGACTTGAAATTTTCAGGATAGGTGTAGATCTGAAATGTGGCGTTCACGTTCATCAATGAGCAGAATTTTAATAGGGGTTCCGTCAATACGGTCGTTTGAAATTTTGTTTTCTCCATAATTTCGAAACTACGGATTGATCGAGATAAAATTTTGTATTTTAAACGAGAATGATATATTAAAGCAACATTTTGTCCAGGTCGCATGACCAGAACCATATAAATAAACCATAGACAATTATAACTTCCGAAGGGAAAGGGCTTAGGAACTTGAAATTTTCAGGGTGGGTTTGGATCGCGTGATCGCGAATTTCACGGTCAAGTTCATCAATGAGCAAAATTAGACTAGGGGTTCCGTAAATATGGCCGTTCAAAATATTCTGCTCCTGATAATTTCGAAACTTCCGATTTGATTGGAATGAAATTTTGCACCTAGATGAGGAATAATGTATTCAAACTAGACCATAGATACCGTGGAAAATTCTAGCGAATTATCGAAAAAAAATTGGTCAGCTGAAGCACAGACAAAGTCTGGAGTTTCGTCTAAGTTTGAGAATTTTTTTGACAGCTGTCGAAAATTCCTTCAATTGATTTCTAAAACTGGAAAATGCGAATCTACCTACAAGGTGGATGTACGAGCGCTCAAAAGCTCCTGACTTCACGGCAGTGCTTTTCGTAATTTTTCGTCGTTTTTACGTCGTAATCAACTGAAAATGTGAGAAATACGTAATATTACGTTATCGTTTTTAAATACTCAACTCGAATTAGCCTTCGTTGTTAATTTTCCAGCCCTTCTTATTTATTTTCTTCGATCGGTACCAACGGTATGTAAACAAACACTGATGTCTCCCGAATTATACTCTACTCTGAATGAGACTTGATAATTACGCGGCAACATTCGTTTCTCTTCCCGTTTCTCCAAATTCATCTCGAAAAGATCGAATTTCGAAAGAATTGACGAATAATTTAATTCGAGAAACGTCACATAATATCTATGGAACCCCAGACGACCGCTATGCGGTCGTATTTTTTATGCACATAATTCGTACATAATCATCTTCAACTGTTTGTTTTAGGAAGAATTTTGAATCGATTTTCCAAAGATATGGGTTCTATTGATGAACTGCTGCCTTATGCCACTCTCATGGCGGTTCAAATATTTCTAGTGGCTTCAGGAATCCTCACAATGACATTCATCAAATCTTGGTGGATGATATTTCCTACAATTATTCTTGGAGCCGTTCTCAACTTTTTCAGGGTAGTTTTCATGAAAGCAGCTCAGGATGTCAAAAGACTCGAAGGAATAGGTAAGCGGCGATTGGTATATCTTGAGTAAATAGTAATAAACTTATTTTTTCTAGCCAAAGCACCGGTGTTTTCATACGTTGCCGCCTCGTTAGACGGCTTGCCCACAATTAGATCTGCGAATGCCGAAGATATGGTGAGGAGAGAATTCGACACTCTTCAGGATTCACACACTTCAACATGGTACTTATTCATAGCTGCATTTGAAGCTTTTGGTTTTTATTTGGACCTGGTATCCATAATATTTTTGGTTATAGCCACTGTGCAGTTTCTTCTTAATGACGCGGGTAAGATGAATAATTCGTTGTGGTTCGAAAAATCTACATTGCTGTTCAATCAATCCATTTTTTCGATCATAACTTGCGTTCGTTTTCCCCATCGATACTCCAACAATTGCCGAGTTAATTGGACACATTGTATATAGTCATAATAACACCAACAAGCAATCTGATTATGGGGAAAAAGGTAAAAGTATGACGTACTTGTACTGAAGACGTTGATGAAACCTGGGGAGTAAGAGTTGGCAGATTGAGGCCTCGGCGTAAAATCAATCTTTTTTGAAAACGGCTTCAAAATCGGAGCCGAAACCTCGAACATTTTTGATTTTTCAGTGTTTAATTTTTTTTTTTGATGACGTCCTCATAGTTTCGATCCATTTATTTTTAATTTCTACATTTTCAGCTCTGGCTGGTGACGTTGGATTGGTCATATCACAAAGTTTGATCATCATAGGTATGCTGCAATTCGGAATTCGAAATACAGCAGAGGTGGCAAGTCACATGACAGGCGTAGAAAGAGTATTGCAATACACGAAAATAGAAAAAGAAGGGCCATTCGCCTCATTACCAGGAAACTTGCCTCCCAGAGATTGGCCAGAATCTGGTAGAATTACTTTCAAAAATGTATATTTGCGATATGTTCCCGATGAAGAACCAGTTTTGAAGAATCTCAGTTTGGAAATTGAGCCTGGAGAAAAGGTTAGGATTTTTCTAATCATTAGGTATTGATGTATGTTGTGAAATATTCAGTTTGTGAATAACTATGGGCATTTTGAGAAAATTAGAAATAAAAAATCTAGTAAATCTATCCATCTGCCTCCTAGTTCTTTTCTTAAAAATGATGTTTCCTCTTTCATTTGCCTCATTATTAAAATGTTTACTAAACTTTCAGATAATATACACTTTCTTTGTCTCAATTTGAAATTGCGATGATAATTTATCATTTTCCATTTGGAAATCCTTACTCATATTAAATACATATTCCAATTCAATGTTGCCAAATTTTCTCTCAAAATCTCATACTTGCTTCTACTTTAAATGGTTGGAAAGATCATTATTACTCCTGATTTCAGATAGGAATAGTGGGAAGAACTGGAGCAGGAAAATCAACTCTCATATCGGCCTTATTCAGATTGGCACCTACTGAAGGTTCCATAGAAATCGACGGTGTCGATATTTTCAAAGTAGGTTTGTCAGATTTGAGGAGCAAAATTTCTATCATACCCCAAGAGCCAACGTTGTTTTCTGAGAGCGTTCGATATAATTTGGATCCATTCGAAAAGAGTGATGATCTGACTTTGTGGAAAGCTTTAGAAAATGTGAGTTTCAAAAAAAACAAATTGAGTTTTTTCGTGTTATTATCGTTTTGTTTTTAGGTTGAGTTGAAAAATGCCGTGGAGAGTTTGGATATGAAAGTGAGTGAAGGAGGTTCGAATTTCAGTGCAGGTCAACGTCAGTTGTTGTGTTTGGCCAGAGCAATAGTGAGGAATAATAAAATTTTAGTTATGGATGAAGCCACGGCCAATGTTGACCCACAGTAAGTATAAAATAAATAATAATAATAATTTACTATAACGCATAAAGAAAATAACTTTATAAATAACAAATAACTATATGGTCAAGTGAATCCCTGGTTTTGTTTTCGAGGTCTTCGAAACTATTACTTTATATATTTCAAAATGGATATTTCAGAGCGATAACTGGGTTCTCCAAAGAATAAGTAACAATAAATATGATACCTATAGTCTGTTCAAATGTAACTGAGAGCTTGATAAACAAGTTTGCACATAAGTGGGAGGGGCTTTGGTGAGTTACTTTCCGTCCAGAGTCGAATCGAGGGTAGTTCACACAATCGTACAGTAGCGATTGAACCCTCGAGGAGTGCAGACGTATTGAGAAATGCGCATGTGTGCCAAGTGAACTAACAAATTTTATTATGCAGGTAGTCTAGTTCTAGATAACCTCGTATAGACTCGAAGAAATAACTGTGTTGAGTCCAGGTTTAGATCGATGGTTCCACAGATAATTTTACATTGAAGAGACAAAAGTGAATTTAGTGAAAAGTGAAAAAAGTGTTTAAGTGTTGTTTTGCTGAGTCACTCTGACAAAATGTCGGAATACGACTCTGCAAATGAGGACAGAGAATCCGACGCAGAAAACTTATCGGATGAAGAAATATCCGATATGGATATTGAAGAAGAAGAAGTTAATGATGAATCCGAAAAAGATCGGATTATAAAAGAACAGAAGGACCAGATCAACAGCCTCATGAGTCAACTGAAAGTTTTGACGGAGAGTCTTAAAACATTATCAGATGAGGTGAAATCCTTGAGAGCAGAAATGTCTCAGCCCTCGAAGCCGCGGAAACGGGCTAAGAGAAAAGAAAATGGCTTCTCCTCTGGAACAGAAGAGAGAGTGTCAACCCCCGCACCAGCAAAAGAGGCCCCCATAGGACAACCCGGAAGGAGTATTATAGCTGCAGGAGAGCCAGCTAAGAAAATGACATACACTGCAGCGCTGCAAAAAGTGAATCGCCCAGTAGAAGCTTCTTCTGCACCCGCCGAAGAAATTGGAGTCTTTATTCCAATTGAGCCGAGGAAAGAAAAGGTCCCACCAGTGACCTTGAAGGGCACTGCCGACTGGACTCAAATGTCGAGAGAAATGCAAGCGAAAGGTATAAATTATCAAAGAGCGACCACAGTAAGGGACGGCATTCGTGTTGTACCTCAATCCCCCGATGACCACAGGAAGATGACGAAATTCCTCGAGTCAAAGGGAAAAGAATTCTACACGCTCCAAAGGGAAGAAGAAAAGAAAATCTACGCGGTGGTACGATATCTACCACTAGACGCAGATATTACCATCATCAATGAAGACTTAGCCGAGCAAGGCGTTACCGACGCGGATGTCATAAGGATGACATCCAACAAAACCAAGAAGGCAATACCCTTATTTTTGGTGAAAACCCAAAATAAGAAGGTATTCGAAGTGAAACAGCTCTACGGTATAAATTGTGTAGTAGAGCCGAAGAAAAAGAGCATTGGACCTGGCCAATGTCATAGATGTCAACGTTACGGACATGCGCAAAGTAAATGCACATTCCCATGGAGATGTGTTAAATGCTCTGGAGCGCACAATAGTAAAGATTGTACGCTAACAAGAGAAAACGAGGAGAGAAATGCTACCTGTGCGCTCTGCGGAAAAACAGGTCACCCAGCCAGCTACAAAGGATGTAGCGAGTGGAAACTGGTGACCAAAAAGAAGACTGCGACCAAAGCAAGAAAAGAAGAAGAGAAAAAGATGCCTACTGTCCAACAAGAACAGAAGGAAGGAGATAAAAAGAAGAAAACGCTACCACTCAAACAAGAGCAGAAGAAAGAAGCCCCAAAAAATGGAAAATCTAAGAAAAGCAGCCAAAAGAAGAAAGAAGAGACCAACAAGAAAGGACCCGAAACCACCGAGGATCTAGATACCTTCACCAAAAATATCATGAGCAAGCTCATGAAATTCCTGGAAATAGAGATGGACAAAAAGTTCCGAAAACTCACTAAACCCAACTAATGGAGCTAGTGACTAACGAAAATAAAAACAAACTTAAGATAGTCTCATGGAACGCAAACGGTCTACGAGCCCGTAGATCTGAAATAGAAGAAATAATATCCGAGAAACAACCGGATATTATAGCCATTCAAGAAACGAGACTATCTACAAGAAATAGAATTTCATTTCCCGACCATGAAATATACAGAAATGACAGAAATTGTACAGGAGGGGGCGTAGCCCTAATAGTCAAGAGGAACATCGACCACTATTTTGACGATATACTAAATAATGGGAAAATAGAAGCCGTCTCGATTATAGTGAATACGAATCGAGGACAAATGAAAATTACGTCAGCCTACAAACCACCCCAAAACGACTTAATAGAGGAAGATCTGAAGAAGATGCTTGAAGGAAACTACCCGAAAATCATTATTGGCGATATGAACTGCAAATCAAGAGAATGGAATAGCAGAACTGAAAACCAAAATGGGAAGAAGCTTAAGAAGTACGCCGAAAAACTAAATGCCATAGTATTAGGACCTGAAATTCCGACCTACCTGCCCAGAAGTAATGGCCTACCGGACGTATTAGATATCGTCATAATGAAAGATATTACCCAAGATTTCACACTTGATACTATAGAAGAGGGCACATCAGACCACAACCCAATAGAACTCAGATTGGGACGTAGACCGATAACAGAAGAACTTCAAACGAAAGACTTCACAGACTGGCAAAAGTACAGTGAAATACTCCAGGAGAAAATTACTCAAATTCCACAGATAAGAACCCCTGAAGATCTAGAAGATGAAGTTGAAAAATTAGAAACCCGAATAAAAGAAGCCTACGAGGAAAGTACCAGAAGAATCGAAAGGCCAGCCCCGAAACATCCACATGGTGAAACCCCAAAAGCAATAAAGGAGCTTATAAAGAGGAATAGAAAACTTAGGAAGAACTACAGAACTTCACATAGAGAAGAAGACAAGAAAGAGCTGAATAAACACAGCCAAGTGCTGAAAAATGCACTGAGAGAACTGCGAACAGACAGATGGAACCAAAGAGTTAGAGAGCTAAACACCATAGACCACTCAGCATGGAAGATGCAAAAGTGCTTACGACGCGAGAAAACCGAAATTCCCCCTCTACACGGAGCTAATGGGATGGCCTACTCAAAGCTTGAAAAAGCCGAAGCTCTTGTTGACGCAATAGAACGAGAAGCCAGAATCAACTACAGAGAAGACGATGACAATGAAGACTTAGAAGAAGAAGTCGAAGGAAATGAAGAATTGATGTTGGAACCGCCGGAAGGCGATACCATCCCAAACCCAACAACACCAACGGAAATTAAAGAAATCATCAAGAAATTGAAAAACAGGAAAGCTCCAGGGAAAGACAAAGTAACAAACTTTATGTTACGGAAATTGCCCAGAAAAGGAATAGCAGCGCTTACCAATATAGCAAACGCAGTGATGAGAACAGAATATTATCCGGAAAGATGGAAAACAGCAGAAGTAATTGTGTTCAATAAGCCAGGAAAAGATAGAAAATTCCCACAAAACTACAGGCCGATAAGTCTACTGTCAGCCCTTGGAAAAATTGTCGAAAGAGTTATTGCAAAAAGACTCAATGAAGAAACAGAAGCGCTGAATCTGATACCACCGGAACAATTTGGATTCAGAAGAAATCACTCCACAGAACTTCAACTGTTAAGGATCACTGAATATGTCACTGAAGGATTTCAGAATAAACAAGCCACAGGACTAGTGCTATTAGATGTCGAAAGAGCCTTCGACCGAGTTTGGCACGAAGGACTTGCCTACAAGATGATGATGGCAGGCTACACCACCAAAACCTGCAAGATAATAAGAAACTACCTGAGGAACAGGAATTTTTATGTCAAAATAGACGACACATTATCTACCACCAGACAAGTAGAAGCAGGAGTGCCCCAAGGATCAGTTCTAGGACCTCTGCTTTACAACATATATATCTACGATATTCCTAAGAACCCAAGGAATCTGCTAGCCCTTTATGCAGACGACACGGGAATAGCCTTCAGACATCGCCGACCAGATGTCATACACAGAAGACTGCAAGAAGCACTAGAAGATTTAGAAGAATGGTTCATTAAATGGAAAATTCAAATAAATAGCAAAAAGAGCCAAGCTATTCTACTACAGAAGCGGAGACTTGAAATTAATTCCAACCTACAGATAGATGGAGAAGAGATAAAATGGGAAAATGAAGTCAAATATCTAGGAGTAAAACTAGATAAAGGGCTTACATGGAAAAACCATATAAAATATGCAGTGGATAAAACAAACTCAGCAATGAGTAGACTTTACCCACTACTAGGAAGAAGAAGCCAAATGAACCAAAGCACGAAACTACGAATGATCAAGTCAATTGCAAGACCCCAACTAACATATGGCTCGGCGGCATGGGGCAATGCAGCCAATAGCCATATAAAGAAGATTCAAGCAACAGAGAATAAACTGCTCAGAGCAGCAATGAATATGCCGTGGTTCGTAAGAAACCAACAAATCCACAGAGACTTAGAATGGGAAACTGTCACAGATTTCCTAAAAAAGAAGGCCGAGAAGATATTTGAAAAAGCAAGTCAACACCCAAATGATGAGCTAAGAAGACTAGTTGACTACAACCCCGCAGAAGATGTGGTTAGGATACCCACCTACCACAAAAGACCCAGAGATCAACTACGTAGAAACAGAAATTGAGTAATCTCAATTTAAATCATCCAGAAGAAGAGACTCCTATGAAATTCAAATTCATAGGTAACACAAGCATCACACGACAAAGATCGTGATAGAGATACGAACAAGAAGAGTCAAAAGGTTAGTAGGTAATAAATGCCCGGAATCTAAAACAGCAGGTTAGGTTTAGTTAGAGTAGGTCGTGCTTCACACGAAGTCTCACACTGTTCTATCTATCGGAGATAGTTCGTCCATGAGGATTCCCCCTGACTAAACAAAAAAAAAAAAAAAAAAAAAAAAAAACACAATCGTACAGTTTCAACTCGATTTATTCTCCGAATGGTATACACACAAAACCTTTTCGTAAAATATATATTTACACATAACAAGTTAACGGAAAAGTCTCCAATTGTACATATGTCTAAATCAAAATCAATATCACAGAATCGAAAATATTAACGGAAATACTATACATAAAATGAATCAATTAAAATATGTTCAGTCGAAAATCTAACCTGACATGGATGAAATAAAAACAAATTGTTTTATTCTTAATCGAAAATATGACAGAATAGACATTGATAGAAATAATAATAAGATTGACAAAAATAATACAGAGTCCAAAATATTATTATCTATTGATGAAAAATTATTCAGAATTTGTTTGGCCTTCAACTTCATCTAAGACGTGCTTTATGCATTTCTGCAATTCCTCAGCACCAATGGATCTTATAGCTCCCAGAAACAAATTGCGAACCTCTGAAATTTTAAATGAGGAGTTCTGAGCAGCAACTTTTCCTAAAACTTGAGCCCAAATGTGCTCGACAGGATTGAGCCCACAATGATATGGTGGGAGTCTCGGAACTGTTTTTTCCGTTTTATTGGCCATTTCATTAATAATTAATTTTTTATATTTGGCTCTATTTGCTTTCACCAGAGCAAGTATTTCAGCCTTCAAAAGATTTCGGTCACAAGAAAAATTCTTACTGATTAACCAGTTTTTGACATCTTCCTTGCGGGTTGAAGAAGAGAGTATGGATTCCATTTTTCTAGAATGATAACTGGCGTTATCATCAAGAGTTGGCAAAATTGTTGAGAACCACTTTTCGAACGATTCCCGTTTCATTTCCTCATGGTAATCTCCAGATTTTTTCGATTCAAAAAAACCATAGGTTCTCTACAAATCCGTCTTCTCCCCCTATATGACAAATAATCAGCCTTTTCCCCTTTCCACTTGGGTTTTTGAGTTCAGTTGACAGACCTTCTCGAAAAGCTTGTCTACAGGACCTAATGGATTCATCTACTGTATTTTTTAGTATATCCTGCATTTATCCATGTCTCGTCGAGGGAATAAATTTTTCGGCCTTGCTCCCTTGATGCTCGGATTTTCTTCAAATAATCTCCCCTCCACACAACTATTTCCTCCCTATCTATCAATAAACCACGTTTTCTAAAATTTAATTTAATTTTCTTCAATAATTTATAAAAGGTCGTTCTTTTGAAATTCGGCCTGCTGTCATCATTATTAACAACTTCTAAGACCTTCGAAATTGTAGGAATTTCATTACGCAAAAAAATACGTGAACTATTCTCCCAATTAGGTTCATGTCGAAATTGTCAATTGAATCGATTATTTTTAAAGACTGGGGTTTTTTCTTAGGTGGAGTCAATATTTGTTTTTGTTTATATTCTCTGAGAATTCTGTATATGGAAGAACTTCTCACTTCTGAGGATTTTGAAACAAT
Source organism: Aphidecta obliterata (assembly GCA_963966015.1). Lineage (NCBI taxonomy): Eukaryota > Metazoa > Arthropoda > Insecta > Coleoptera > Coccinellidae > Aphidecta > Aphidecta obliterata. The sequence continues at coordinate 8,818,407 of OZ014430.1, read as the reverse complement.
TCCCACCAAGTCTCTTTTTGATATATTTGGATGTTCCTCACATTCATTCCGATAAATATTTAAGATGAACTGTTTTTCTTGGATAGATAAATGTGAATGTTTTGATAATTTTCGTGGTGAGCCCAATATACCACCTTCAGCTGCATTGGCCGTTTCTGTATTCGACATTGTTGTCCGTAACTCCGATATCCACAGCTCTTCAGAAGATTTTTTGCCGGAGACTGCTACTACACTTTTAAGGAGAACACCTATTTTTCAATATAAACTTTCACTACTACTATCCACATTCCGTTCTGAGTACGATCCTGGCAGACTGTTAAGAGCAGATAAGGGATTGTAGATAAGACCGTTTGACCAATAAGACATTAGTTATGCGCAGAACAAACGGATTTAGTTTGTTTACATGCTTTCTCTTATATTTGAACAGGTTGTAGATGTCTGTAATGATATGTGATGCTTTTCGATCTCGGACTTATGATAAGAAAGTTGTTCTTTGATCGTAAATTTGGTAATTTTTTTATGTGGTAAATAAGAATGGAATAACGAAGAGTGAACTGGTTGTATTATCGATAACATCAGATTCACTCATGCAACTCATAACACCTTACTTTTCAGAACTGATGCGTTAATTCAAGAATCTATCAGGAAGAACTTCGCCAATTGTACCGTCCTTACAGTTGCACATAGGTTAAACACCATAATGGACTCAGACAGAGTTATTATCATGGATGCAGGTGAAATGAGGGAATTTGCGCCTCCCCACGAATTGCTTCAAAATGCAGAAGGGCTTTTCAGCAAAATGGTCGCGGAAACGGAGGATAAAATGGAAATCAAGTTACGGAAAATTGCTGAAGAGCATTACAAGAAAACAAATATATGAATATGAAATATAATTTGATATAACAGAAGGAAATTGACAATTTTTCAAATAGGTACATGGGCAGATACGGTATTGGAAACTACAGTACATGATGTTGTATCACGCCCATTTATTTTATGACACTGAGAGAAACAAAATTTTATACTCAACATAATAATAATAATTAAATCGAGCGTACAACAGACAACGCGCTAGGGTGCTATGGCGTTTTCAAATTCGAGCTTGGATTGAATTAACGCACGTCACTTAGGACATACGTAGTCAAATCATTTTCGTACTACGAATAATGAGATGAAGCTACTTAAATTTGTGTACTTATTCTTATTTATCAGGCGTTCCACTTATCTTCAAACAAAACCTATAGGTAGCTATATACATATTTGAAGATTTGTATGTTCAGGAGAAGATGCACATTCCTGAGGGTGTGGATCTTTGGATTATTTTATTTAAGAAGATAAGTTCAAATAAATCTATGTAGTAAACTTGACAACTTTTGAGCTACATGGTGTTAAAATTTTGGGGAAAATTGAAAATAGCTTTAATATCCTCCTTGATATTTCTAATGAAATTTGGCATAAGCTCTCTAAGCATCAATAGCCATTCTTTGATGGTTGACAGGTTTAGGATGTGGATTTATTTGAACTTTTCTTTTAAAGTTGCCTAGGGATTCACACTCTCATGGATCAGGATCTTATCCTGAAGCACCCTGTAGTTATTATAATTTATCTGCCTTTCTACTTACCTTCAAACGAAATATATAGGTGTATATGTATTTCAAGATTTATCAAGCTGTATAGGAATATTTTTTTCATCAATTAAACCCAGTGTGAAATGAGGACTGCTAAAGTGACAAAAACTAACCTTAAACAACCATAACCGAACTTCTAATTTTCGAATATATTTGCTGATTTCTGATCAGTTGCTAAAAATGAAATATATCTTTCTATGTGCACTTTTTGTATTTAACATAAATTGTTGTTCCTACTGACAGGCTACAAATATTTTTGTATGAGAAAACTGTTGTACTTACTCGTCGCCATTCTTGTTTCGTGAAATTGTTATAGATCAATAAATTTTACCTGATTTTTCTTTTGTTTTATCGATTCGTCTTGATACCTTACACACCGAAATGCCTCTGTTATAAAATGCCTTGTAGTCTTATCAATAGTACAAGTACAATGTATCATCTATTGTCCGAGAAGATTCGAGTTCATGCTCCCTGCACGAAGAGGAATTCTTTTGTTTTATGTTTTTTACCTGTTTCTGAGGAACAGGTATTCAGGAAAGAAAAACCTCGAAATTTTAAAAGAACATATTATATTTACGAAAAATTATGGTAAAATGCGTACATTAAATCGAAACATCGAAATAAAACATCTATCATTCACCTAGTTCATAATCATAATTAAATCAGACAATTAAACTGTTACTTCTTATGAACATACTAATTTAAATGTACGAGGGGTCATTCAACCAACGCTACCAGATAAATGCAACTATAATTCAAATTCCATACATAAAGTAGAAAATACATCAAATCAACTTCGCGTCGAGATATAAATAATATTGGGGATTACAATAACACCATTCACATATATAGAGGTTAGAATTTTGAACTGAATTTTCCTACCTTGATCTGCAAACCACCTAATTACTTTTTGGACCAACCTGGAAACAAATTCACCCACACACGATAGTGACCTTATTTTTTTTTATTCGCACTCCCGTAATCGAAATACGACTTTTAACTTTACTCAAAATGAAAATTCTTCTACACTTAATTCCACCATCTAACACAATTATTACCTTAATTCGAACTCTACTTAAATCCTCGACTGAAAAATAATAAACTGTTTTCCTACACCGGCCTCTAACCGAAGACGTACCCCGTACGATTTACTCTTCCTGAGTTCTCTTCCCGCGAGCAACTCCTTCTTAATCGATAAGTGAACCTAAAATTCTGTACCTATCGTGGCACCTTCCCGAGTTCTCCACTTCCGCACAACTCACCCCCGGTCCCAGACCGGTAACAACTGACTCTTCCCGAGCCACCCCCAACCGACAACAACTGCCCACGGTCCCCGACCGATCACCACTCACTCCCGGTCCCAGATCGGGCTATTCCCGAGTTTTTTTCACTTCAGAACAACGGACTTAACCCAAGTCACCGACCGACTTTCGAGTTCCTGACCTGGCGAGTAACAGCCCGCGGTCGTTGCGAACCAAAAGAAAAAGTATTTAATTGTTCTGTTGGGGATGGTTCCCCAACTTCAGGTTGAATAATAAGAATCGGGACAGACCTGCGAGAAAACCCGTTCTGTTACAATGAATAGCAATAATGGTAAAATTATATCACAAGCAAAGATAAATACTCCAGTGACGCTTCATAGCTGGGTTTAAATGGTGGAAGCGAAAGTAATGAATATTAAATGGAAAAACAGTACAAGCATAGGCGATCAACAGGCATTGTATATGGTGATAAAGTAACAGTATATGCTGAAAAGAGTAAGATTCAACAGGGACTTTCGTTCAGAATGATAGGTGCTACAATGTCAACATTCACAACTTTAATGGTACGTAGTGCGTCCCAGGAGAAAGTTCCGCAATTGTATTTCTTATCCCCTTAACTAAACATGTGGACATGTGGCAAATAGAAGGGACCGAGACCATCTCATACCAAGTCTGTAATCCCAGTGGAATAAATCAAGAATATCCTGCAAGTGAACGGTTATAACTATGTAGGGAGAAAGGTACTAAACTACTACTACCCCAAAAAAGGGACACAATTCTTTTCACTCCTATAGGGAGCTTCTGCACCGGTTATTATGTTGAGCGGGCACATATCATTCTAACAAAGTATCGAGAATCCAAAATATTAATGAACTATCTACCAATTTAGGTACGATATCGTAATCCTTGGTAAAGAGGTACCTGTAACATTATAAATATAATTTCCCTTGCAGATGGGGATTATACCTTAGAACAGCAAGCATCTGACATCAATGGAGTAGTAATAGTTGAACTGGGAAACCTAAAAAGAACTCATAACACGTGGTACCTAAATACTCATCAACGCTTGGGATAGACAACAAAGAATTACTCACAGTAACGTTTCAGTATAAAGAAAAAGTAGCAGTCGACTTATGTGAAGAAAATAACTATGATATTCCACTCGGAATATTGAAGCCCTTCCTTTCGTTTATTTCCTGAACTCTCGCCTCTACGACTAACGCTTCAGCTTTTTCAACAATGGCGATATATTTCATTATGAACGTGAATACTACTTTACTTGCTCAAAAAAAACCTTACCCGTTCAACAGTTCTCCGCCTTCTAAAAATCATAACATCCTCCAAACCTTACGAAAATTCAAAACCATCGAAAAATAAAGATGACGAAGTTCAGCATATTCTTCTTCTTGTTTTCTTCTAGTCAGTATATAAACTTAAAGTAATCTACTCCTCATTCGCTGATTAGATGATTTTGGTAACAAATTTCAACAATTTTCAAACTTTGCTCATGCCAAACCATGAAATCAAACTAAAAAAAAAACAAACTATCAGCTGTTAAATTGGTTGTCCAAAAAAGCAGTGTTGTAAACCCCTATAAAAAACACGCTTAGAAAGTGTCTCTATGAAGCGTCAAGAAGACGTTAGGCATAGGTATATTGTGAAACTATACAGGGTGTTTTCAAAGGTGAGGCTTTTTTTTTGACTCATCAAAATTCCAAAAATCCTTCTTGAAAAATATTCACTAGGGCCGAGTATTTCGAAATGAAAGTTACCGGAGAAATTCCTAGCCCGGATCTGATTCAGGTACGTATTGAGGTTTGATTTGTTTTTGTTAAAAGCATTCAGTTTACTGGAAATCATCTGACAGAGCGTATGATTTTTGTGACTTCAATCATTTATTTTTCCTGTCCTTAGATTGAACTTTGAGAATTATACTGTTCAGGAAAACTCTCCTAATGAAAGTTCAAAGAGAATTTACAAATTTGCGATAAAATCCAGCTCTTTATTCGATTGCTGAAATGCATATGGCACCGTGATTCATGGCAGATCTCCTGGCAGAGAGATAAAACGAACCAGAGTCGTATTAAGATGATTATGCCCAAGATTTTTTGCGCTTTTTTCAAACTGAATATTTCATATGATATTCCGAAGAAATTATCTCTTTTGATGGCTTCCAGCACGTGTAAAAATAAAGCAACACCTTAAAAACCACCTTGTATATATAATTACATAATCCAAACCGCATATTCCTCAGATGAGCCATTTATCTCATATTCATTTAGAACGCATATAACAATGTAACATTATGCAAGTTTTCAAAATGCATCCACCTATTTAGCACGTGTTCAACCTTCAGATTATTTGTTTGTTATTTCCCTTCTAGATAAGTAAGGCTAGGTTATAGATACCTATTTGAATAACTGTGCATCAATAAAAATTGTAGTTTGATCTTAACTGTATCATAGATAGGTCAGATAATCATCTGTTGTGAATAAAGTTTAAAACTTGGTTGTCTAATTTAAAAATATAATTATTCACATTTAAGTTTATTTTATTCGAACAAGTACCTAATTAATTGATATTCTCTAAGTTTTTCATGAAAACATGAGCAATATCTTCATATGGTTATCCCATTGGTAATAAAATAAATCACAGCGTGAGCACACTGCTACTGATCTGGCAACCGGCAACTTAATTTTGCTATTAAATTTGTACCACCTATATGCACATATGTAATAGAAGATGCACATATTAAGTGGATCCAAGTTGATAGTAACAGTATAACACGATTGGACTCGGCAAAACAATGCAACCTATAATTCACTAAAATTATCAGTATGGTTCTGAGAATATCCCACTACCGATTCGAAGGAGGGGCTGGGAGGTATCAAGGCGTTTTGCCGCGAAATAACAAAGGTACCACATTGGTTCAAATGCTCAACTCTTATCCCCGATTGGTCAGTTTTCAGGAATTCTATTAGGTTTGCCAGGGTGTAGCTTGCCATCGTTCGAGGGGTGGGGATGAGTAGGCGGAGCTTCTGGAAACCAAGGGGATCGGAATTTTTATAGAACATCTTTCTTTAGTATTCATTATAACACGGCGAGGAATATGTGAATTCGTGCGTCGTGTAATAAATATATTAACGTTTCTAAATTTCGGTGTAATCGGGACTATGTTATCGATAAACTTGAATAGATGAATGTACGACGATACCAGTGGTCTTAATGTGAACGATAATGGGAAATATCGATTTGTGAGGATTGGTTGTTGATCTGTGATGAAATAAATCTGTGCACAATAGGATTATACGATGTTTGTTTGTGTAATATGAGTTGTTCTGAAGTTATGTATCAAGCCTATTATCCGTATTTGTACCAACGGGCCGGAGCGGCGCCGCCGGTGTCGGCCCATCCGGTGCCTAGGACTGGACCTTTTAGTTCCCCTTTTGCTGCAACACATCAATATGAAAGAGTGAGTTTAGAGACTAATCAATGTTGGCATTCTAATTTAGAAACAATGCATAGGTTTAACTGGTATTGGTGACACACCAATATAATTAGGACGTTCTTTCCTTTGTGATTAGTATTCACCCCTTATACAAGGTTGGCACCAGAATGGAATAAGAAAAAACCGTTCGTACGCGACTACCGACCGCCGCTCGCCGCCAATAGAGATTTTCTCGGAAACTGTGAGAGTTGGGTATCCGCTATTCGTCCGTAGCTCGAGAATGCGATCTATGAACTTTGAGGGTTTGAAATCGAGGAATCAGAATTTAGAAAAATTCTTTGCTGAAGAACTATTCAACATCTGATCATGAAATCTGGACGCGGGTTATAATCTTATTCAATCTGAAGATCTCTTAAGATTAGGTAATATCAATGACAAATTAATATTGAATAGAGATAGTTAGGGAATAGTGACCAGCGGACAAAAGCAACCGCACAATGAAATTATCGCCTAAAATGAAAATTGTCGAAACCCACAGCAGCACCATCCAGAGTCCTGAACTGATTTCAATATATCCACAGTTGAATAATAAAAAAATATAAAAAGCACTGACGTGTAGTCCGGAGCTTTTAAGCGCTCGTTCGTCCACCTTCTATTGAAATTTTTTTGACAGCTGTCAAAAAAAGACAGCTGTTCTTTGTCAATTATACCAAATCAGCTGTTACAGGAATATAAGAATTTTTTTTTCGATAATTCGCTAGAATCTTCTACGGTTTCTCTGGTCTCGGTCATGTGATCAGGACAAAATTTTGCACTTATTTTGAATACCTACATCCTCCTTCATCTCTATGTGCGAAATTTCATTCCGATCGAATCAAAGAAAAAGAAAAAAATATTTTGAACAACCTTATTCACGGAACCCCTAGTCTAATTTTGCTCATTGATGAACGTAACCTCGACATTCGAGATCCAAACCTACCCTGAAAATTTCAAGTCTTTAGGTTTTTCCGTTCGAAAGTTATAATTTTCTATGATTCCTATGGTTCTGGTCAAGCGATCTCGATAAAATTTCACATGTAGCTTGAACACGTCATTCTCCATCTGAGTGAAAAATTTCATTCACACCGAATCAGTAGTTTCGAAGTAATCACCAAAACAAAATTTCGAACGGTTATATTTGAGGAACCCCTGGTGGAATTCTGTCCATTAACGATATCAACTGAGGCATTCGGTAACTGAACCTACACTGTGTGAGTGACTAGGTCGTTTCGTTCGTTTCGAAAGTTATCGTGCTTACGGCGGGCCGGACGGACGGACAGACTCAAATTTTTCGTCATCAGTCAGTCGAACCTTGTCGATTTTCGGCTCAAAATTCGAAAAACCAAAGTAGCCTTGGGTGTTCATTTTCAGTATGACAAAAACCTCCTGTCATTTCATTTTTATAAATTTCCAAAAGATGGAAACGCACCGAATTAATTATATTGATTATATATTACTGATGTTTTAATGAGCCGATGAAATCCGTGAATTTTGAGTAGTTATCGTGTATTGATGAGTGAATATACCGTTGACGAGGTTTTGGTGTTTCGCCTCCTACCAAAATGTGAATGTTTCCATGAAGACTTTGTTTGACGTTCGCCAAGAAAAAAAAATTACGAAAAGCACTGCCGTGAAGTCAGGAGCTTTTGAGCGCTCGTACATCCACCTTGTAGCTAGATTCGCATTTTCCAGTTTTAGAAATCAATTGAAGAAATTTTCGACAGCTGTCAAAAATATTCTGAAACTTAGGCGAAACTACAAACTCAATGCCAGTGCTTCAGCTGACCAATTTTTTTTCGATAATTCGCTAGATCTTTCTACGGTATCTGTGGTCTTGGTGATGCGATCTGGACAAAATTTCGCACGTAGTTTGAATACATTATTTCTCAGCTAGGTGTAAAATTGGAAAGATTCTGACAGCTGTCAAAGAAAATTTCAAACTGAGGCTAAAATCCAGACTTCACGTCAGTGCTTTAGGTGATTTTTTTCGATGATTCGCTAGAATTTTCTATGGTATCTATGGTCTCGGTAATGCGATCTGGACAAAATTTCCCACGTAGTTTGAATACATTATTCTTCATCTATGTGCGGAATTTCATTCCAATTCAATCAGTAGTTTCGAAACTAGCAGGAAAAAATATTTTGAACGGCCATATTTACGGAACCCCTAGTCTAATTTTGCTCATTGATGAACGTGACCGCGATATTCACGATCCAAACTCACCCTGAAAATTTCAAGTTCCTAGGCCTTTCCGTTTAGAAGTTACAATTTTCTATGGTTCTGGTCATGCGATCTGAACAAAATATTGCTTTAATATATCATTCTCGATTAAAATACAAAATTTCATCTCGATCGAATCCGTAGTTTCGAATTTATCAAGAAAACAAAATTTCAAACGACCGTATTAACGGAACCCCTAGTATAATTCTGCTCATTTATGAACGTGAACGCGACATTTCAGATCCACACCTATCATGAAAATTTCAAGTCCCTAGGCCTTTCCGTTCGAAAGTTATGATTTTCTTTGGTTTGTATGGTTCTGATCATGTGATCTGGAGGAATGTAGCTTGAATATATCATTGTCCATTAGTATACAAAATTTCGTCACGATCGAATCTGTAGTTTTGAAATTATCAAGAAAACTAAATTTCAAACGACCATATTCACGGAACCCTTAGTATAATTTTGCTCGTAGATGAACGTGATCACGACATTCGAGATCCACATTTATCCTGAAAATTTCAAGTCCCTAGGCGTTTCCGTTACAATTTTCTATGGTTCTGGTCATGTGATCTGAACAAATTTCACATGTAGCTTGAACACCTCATTCTCCATTTGAGTGCAAAATTTCATCTCGATCGAATCTGTAGTTTTCAAGTAATCAGGGGAACAAAACTATGAACGGCCATATTTACGGAACCCCTAGTGAAATTTGGCCCATTAACGAACTCAACCGAGGCATTCGGGAACTGAACCCACACTGAAAATTTCAAGTCTCTAGGTTGTTCCGTTCGAGAGTTATCGTGCTTACGGACGGACGGACAGACTCGAATTTTCCGACGGATTCGTCATCAGTGAGTCGAACATAGTCGATTGAGACCATTTTTGGCTCAAAATTCGAAAAATACAGACATCGTGACGAAATGATATAGCCCTCGTGTAAGTAGTACGAGCGCTCAAAAAGTCAAGCTTAGTTGGATTCTTCAAAATGCAGTGCTTCGGTTATAATTCTAGTGGTGAAATAGATTGAGAAATTGAAAATTTGACACCAGGAAATACCACAAAAACACATAATTATGTTTGGGAACTGTTTACGGTTTTTTGTGAATATCGGAATTAGGTAGGTACAAACTTTGTGCTGATATTTCGAATGAAAAACTAGCAGATATTCTGAAAGATTGGGCGTTCAACATGAAACGTGCAGACGGAAAAGAATATAAAGTACAGTAAAAACCATTTGGATTATTTCTGCTTAACTGTTACAGAAAAAAAAATTATGAAGAGTTTAACAGAGAAATAAATCCATTCGAAGTTATAATTTTAGAAAATGCAAAAAGGCTCGAGCAGCTGAAAGAAAGAAATCACAAGCAATTCCCGACAGAAGAAATCGAAATACAGCTCTAACATAAGATATGAAATATTTTATTCTTCCAATATAAGAATAATATGTATAACAACAAAATTATTCAAAATATGGGCAAACAAAACTAGAAAGAATCTATTAAATTACAGAATTTAGCGACGATTTTCTTCAGCAAGTTTTTCAATTATTTTTTCCGGGTCGATTCGAATTTCATTAGAGATGTTTAACAAGGGTAAGCCCTTGAGTCTATTTTCCGACATAAAATTCCTCACATATGTTTTTGAGCGCTCATTCTACCTACACGGGGGCTATATCATTTCGCGATGTCTGATGTATTTTTCGAATTTTGAGCCAAAAATGGTCTCAATCGACAAGGTTCGATTCACTGATGAATCCGTCTAAAAATTCAAGTCTGTCCGTCCGTTCGTAAGCACGACAACTCTCGAACGGATCGACCTAGAAACTTGAAATTTTCAGAGTAGGTTCGAATCTCGAATACCGCGGTTGAATTCGTTATTGGGCAAAATTCGACCAGGGGTTTCGTAAATTTGGCCATTCGAAATTTTGTCCTCCTGATTACTTCGTAACTACTGCTTTGATCGAGATGAAATTTTGCACTCAGGTGGAGAATGACGTGATCAAGCTACATGCAATTTTGTCCAGATAGAACCATAGAAACCAGAGAAAATTATAACTTCCGAACAGAGAGGCCTAGGGGCTCGAAATTTTCAGGATAGGTGTTGATCTCGAATGTCATCAATAAGCCAAATTAGACTAGGGGTTCAGTAAATATTCTCGGCAATCATCTTGTATCCAGCACTCCACTGCACATATTCACACCTCAGCAAATTTTCGGTTATAAAAGCCTCATTTTCCATGATGTCACTTTCATAAAATTCACAAAGTTTCGTGGAATATTCAGATTTTTAGCTTCATTATTATCTTCTTCCGGAAATAAGCATTTGAATAGGTTGAAAAAAAACTTTTTTATGATGTGACCTATAATGTGTTATCCACATAGGTACTTTCATGTTTTGGTAATCCCCTGTGGAAAGGATAACTCTGGTAGTGTTTTCACGATTCACAGCTATGTAGAAATCTCAATTTTCTTTACTACTATGAATCTTGGGGGTGCTGCAGCCTCCCTTCTTCACTCGACCAACCTCTTAACGAAACATCACAAGAGCGTAGCTCGAGTGGTATTATAATCGAGTGTATAATCAAATATTGTCTATATGCTCTATTTATTATAACTGAATATATCATAAAAACTCTAGTTGAACATCTCAAAAGCTTAATTTCAACATAACTCATTTTATCCTTGCCTTAAATGTACACACAAAGTTTCAGCAAGATATGTTATGATGCTTTAAAGAACAATTTCTCAAAAATCATAATAATGCGATCCTCACGAAATTTCAGATTAGGACACGAAGGAATTATTGAGAAAAAAAATCAGATGGACTATATCTATGGGACCCTTCTGTTGATTTGGCCCATTAGAGAACTTAACCGGCGCCTTAAGACCACGAACGTACCTCGAAAATTCAAAACCTTTAAGTATCTTCTTTTGGTAGCTATTAGTTTTACGGACGACCAAAGGAGCGGACAGAATTGAATTTGGCCACCTAAGCCATTGGGACTGTTCTCAAAATTTGAAAATTACAGACAACAAGCGCGCAAAAAGATATTAACAAAAAATTACGAAAAGCACTGCCGTGAAGTCAGGAGCGTTTGAGCGCTCGTACATCCACCTTGTAGGTAGATTCGCATTTTCCAGTTTTAGAAATCAATTGAAGGAATTTTCGACAGCTGTCAAAAATATTCTGAAACTTAGGCGAAACCCCAGACTTAATGTCAGTGCTTCAGCTGACCAATTTTTTTTCGATAATTCGCTAGAATTTTCTACGGTATCTATGGTCTTGGTGATGCGATCTGGACAAAATTTGGCACGTAGTTCGAATACATTATTTCTCAGCTAGGTGCAAAATTTCGTTCCAATTAAATCAGTAGTTTCGAAATTATCAGGAAAAAAATATTTTGAACGGCCATATTCACGGAACCCCTAGTCTAATTTTGCTCATTGATAAACGTGGCCGCGATATTCGCGATCTGAACCCACCCTGAAAATTTCAAGTTCCTAGGCCTTTCCGTTCAAAGTTACAATTTTCTATGGTTTCTATAGTTCTGGTCATGCGATCTGGACAAAATATTGCTTTAATATATCATTCTCGATTGAAATACAAAATTTCATCTCGATCGAATCCGTAGTTTCGAAATTATCGAGAAAACAAAATTTCAAACGACCGTATTTACGGAACCCCTAGTATAATTCTGCTCATTGATAAACATGAATGCGACATTTCAGATCCACAACTATCCTGAAAATTTCAAGCCCCTAGGCCTTTCCATTCGAAAGTTATGATGTTCTATGGTTTCTATGGTTCTGGTCATGTCATTTAGAGAAATGTAGCTTGAATATATCATTCTCCATTAGTATACAAAATTTCGTCACCATCGAATCTGTAGTTTTGAAATTATCGAGAAAACTAAATTTCAAACGACCATATTTACGGAACCCCTAGTATAATTTTGCTCATAGATGAACTTGATCACGACATTCGAGATCCACACCTTTCCTGAAAATTTCAAGTCCGTTCAAAAGTTGCAATTTTCTATGGTTTCTATGGTTCTGGTGATGCGATCTGGACAAAATTTCATAAGTAGGGCTTCCACTTTGTAACAACTCTTGAGGTTATCATGATTTTTATTAGGTAGGTTGTCGAGTTGATTTATTTTTCACTTTTGCTGTTTTTACCAATAGTCCCAAATCTAGGCTTGTTATAAGTATTACATGACAAAATTTCAATTTTCCATACTTGAGACTTGAGTGATGAGCCAAACTTCTGCGCGCTTGTTTCTATGAAAAAGAGCGTTATCATTTCGCCCAAATGTCTCTAATTTCCGAACTTTGATCCTCGAATACTCTCAAACGGACCCGCAGTCAATTTTATCCTTCCGGCCGGCTGTCCGTAAACATGATAACTCTCGAAAGAAGGCGCCTAGAGTTTTCAAATTTGCAGGGTTGATTCGTTCGCCGATTGAGTTCGTTAATGAGCAAAATTCACCTGGGGGTTACGTAAATATGTATGTATATTCATCTGAAATAGATTTTTTCTGAATACATAATTCAAAAAATACTCATTCGATCGAATTGAAACTCTGAATAGTTGAACGTTAGATAACGACACAAGACACAAAGCTTTATAAGGAATTTCGTGAACATCGCATCAATAGAAGATAAAAAAAAATTATTCTTCAAAACTTCTGTACCAACCACATAAACTAACTCTACAAATGGAATATCGATAAAATGCATGATTTTCCTCAATTGATTATTCCATACCACAAGGTCCCAACCAACAACATCTAATACTCAGTCCGTGAATATCAATAATATCATGTATCAATAAACCATTACATGAGAGTTGCATGCGCTACACCCGATAAATAAACAAACACAAAAACAGTAATTACTCGTATTTCTATAAAACATTCTACAAAATTTTAATTAATGGTATTACCTCGGGTATTACCATGGATAAAAGAAAAATATAAACATTCTATTTACATTTATATTGAACATGATAATTGTAATTAATCTATTTCTTAAGAATATCAAGATTATTAATTGTGCAGTTTGAAAAGTTCATTCCAGGTTTCACTGATCTGAAAGTCGAAGTAATATTTACATTTATTCCGTTAACCCTTTAATGCATGATTTTTATTTTCTCATTCAAAAATTATTTAACGTTATAAAATTTAATCAGGAACATGGGAAAAATATTAAAAAAAATCGATCGTGGATTTTCAGATGTTTTTTTTGTTCGTTTTCAATTAGTTGTAGTGAGTATTTGTAGTATGTATTTACAGGAAATAGTTAAGAAAAACCTGTTTTCAAATCTAGTTCCTTAGCTCGCTTCGCCACGAGTTAACTTATCAAGTTTTCTCGACATTTGAAATATATGATGCATGAGTATGGAAAATGTAATCGAAATTTTTTAAAATACTATATGTATTAGGTAGATAATTACTTTTATATTCAGAAACTTCGTTCTTCGTCGATAAAAGTTTTTGATTGTTTAGGTGAAAAACTCTTTGATTTTTTTCCAACTTTTCCTTCGGACTTTAAGTAATGAAGCTTGTAGCTTCCGTATACCGGTTACAATACTGGCGGTGCATTAAAAACCATCATTACAGAATCATTGCATAATCTACTGTCATTCTCTCTAATCAGACAATAATTTACAGAATTTTATTGAGTTTATGAACAGCATAATTGACCGTATTTGAGTAGTCCAGATCGAGTCCACGAACCAAAATGAAGGGTGTTTTTTAAGGTGGGTGATACAACTCTGTTAGGAAATCTGCCATGAATCACAGTGCCATATGCATTCCAGAAAGGAAATAAAGTGCTGGATTTGATCTCAAATTGGTTTATTCTCTTTCCACTTCTACCAGAAGATTTTTCCTAAACGGTATAATTTCAATTGAGGAAAGGAAAAATTACTGATGGAAAAGGTCACAAACTCACCGATAAAAGTGATCTAAATTGTTAACAGAAATAGTTCGAAATGGTCACCATTCGTAGGACAGTGTCCTATATACTAGAGCGACAGATGTCCATAGAAAAAACTTCGTAAAATGTTCTGATCGAGGTGCCGCAGTCATCGAGCATCGAGATTTTGTGCAAATACGACCGCGAAGCGGTTGGCGGGAGCGCAAAGCGCCCCTGCGTTTTTTTGGGGGAGAAACGGGCTTTCCACTCCCAGCTTCTGGGTATTTTTTTAATTTTTTTCTTTAGTTTTCTGCGTCAGTGGTATTACTGAATTAAGGTGAATTCAGAATAGTTTAGGAATTAATTGAACTTGTTTTTCAAGAAAGAAAACATTCTTTCATGATCCTTTATGGTTTTTATTGATGGCAAACTATTTTTTATGCAGATTTTCACGTTTTTTTGAGCGCTCGTACTACTTACACGAGGGCTATATCATTTCGTCACGATGTCTGTATTTTTGGAATTTTGAGCCAAAAATGGTCTCAATCGACTATGTTCGACTCACTGATGACGAATTCGTCGGAGAATTCGAGTCTGTCCGGCCAGCCGTCCGTCAATATACACGATAAATCTCGAACGGAATGACCTAGAAACTTAAAATTTCCAGAGTAGGTTCGAATCTCGAATACCGCGGTTAAGTTCGTTATTGGGCAAAATTCGCCCAAGGGTTCCGTAAATATGGCCGCTCGAAAGTTTGTTCTCCTGATTACTTCGAAACTACAGATTCGATCTAGTTGAAATTTTGCACTCAAATGGATAATGACGTGTTCAAGCTACATGCAGAATTTTGTCCAGATCGCATGACCAGAACCATAGAAACGATAGAAAATTATAACTTCGTACTGGAAAGGCCAAGGGACTTGAAATTCTCAGGATAGCTGTGGATCTTGAATTTCGCAGTCGAGTTCATCAATGAGAAAAATTAGACTAGGGGTTCCGTTAATATGGCCGTTTGAAATTCAGTTTTCTTGGATTTGATTGTGACGAAAATTTGTATTTAAATTGAGAATGATATATTCGAGCTACATTTTTCCAGATCGCATGGTCAGGACCATAGAAACCATAGAAAATCAAAACTTTCGAAAGGCCTAGGGACTTGAAATTTTCAGGATAGTTTTGGATCGCGAATTTCGCGGTTACGTTCATCAATGAGCAAAATTAGACTAGGGGTTCCGTTAATATGGCCGTTTGAAATTCAGTTTTCTTGGATTTGATTGTGACGAAAATTTGTATTTAAATTGAGAATGATATATTCGAGCTACATTTTTCCAGATCGCATGGTCAGGACCATAGAAACCATAGAAAATCAAAACTTTCGAAAGGCCTAGGGACTTGAAATTTTCAGGATAGTTTTGGATCGCGAATTTCGCGGTTACGTTCATCAATGAGCAAAATTAGACTAGGGGTTCCGTAAATATGGCCGTTTGAAATTCGGTTTTCTTGATAATTTCAAAACAATGGATTCAATAGTGACGAAACTCTGTATTTAAATTGAGAATAATATATTCAAGCTTAATTTTTTCCACTTCCACTTACTTTTAGTCTGGATTTTCGAATAAATTTGTTTTACAGCTGTCAAAAACTTCCTCAATTGATTTCCAAAACAGGAAAATGCGAATCTACCTACAAGGTGCATGTACGAGCGCTCAAAAGCTCCTGCCTTCACGGCAGAAGAATTTTTTCTTAATATTTTCCTAAAAAGATTTTTCTTATTTACAATTGATTTTGAGAGTGACATTATCGATATTTATATTTTCCTCATTTCCTCGAGTAAACGTGCTTCGAAATCACTATGTTGCCAACATTTTTTTACACCGCGATCGAGTGCTCGGACATTCTTGGTAATTATTACATTTTTTTTCACCTATTTGACGTTTTTTGTAGTACTATACTTTTTTTTTCAAAATCTGTTTCGTAATTCAAAATCGGACAACTTCCGACACATCCAGCCTTTCCGCAAAATAGTAACCAAAATAATTCAAATCGCAATTACGCAACAATTTATCCGACAAAGTCCGGGTTGTGCACACTCAAAATTCCTTTCAACCCCTACTTTCATCCGGAAAGGCAGCGCTACAACTTTGAAAATGGCCGAGATAGAATTTTTGAAAAAAAATTGCGAAAAGCACTGCCGTGAAGGCAGGAGCTTTTGAGCGCTCGTACATGCACCTTTTAGGTAGATTCGCATTTTCCAGTTTCAGAAATCAATTGAAGGAATTTTTGACAGCTGTCAAAAAAATTCTGAAACTTAGGCGAAACCCAGACTTCATTTCAGTGCTTCAGCTGATCAAGTTTTTTTCGATAATTCGCTAAAATTTTCTACGGTTTCTATGGTCTTGGTGATGCGATCTGGACAAAATTTTGCAAGTAGTTTGAATACATTATTCCTCAGCTAGGTGCAAAATTTCATTTCAATCCGATCATTAGTTTCGAAACTATCAGGAAAAAAATGTTTTGAACGGCCATATTTACGGAACCCCTAGTCTAATTTTGCCCATTGATGAACGTTACCGCGATATTCGTGATCCAAACCCACCCTGAAAATTTGAAGTTCCTAGGTCTTTCCGTTCAAAAGTTACAATTTTCCATGGTTTCTATGGTTCTGGCGATCTGGACAAGATATTGCTTTAATATATCATTCTCGATTAAAATACAAAATTTCATCTCGATCGAATCCGTAGTTTCGAAATTATCGAGAAAATAAAATTTCAAACGACCGTATTTACGGAACCCCTAGTATAATTCTGCTCATTGATAAACGTAGACGCGACATTTCAGATCCACACCTATCCTGAAAATTTCAAGTATCTAGACCTTTCCGTTCGGAAGTTATGATTTTCTATGGTTTCTATGGTTCTGGTCATGTGATCCAGAGAAATGTAGATTGAATATATCATTCTCCATTAGTATACAAAATTTCGTCACGATCAAATCCATAGTTTTGAAATTATCAAGAAAACTGAATTTCAAACGACTATATTTACGGAACCCCTAGTATAATTTTGCTCATAGATGAATGTGATTTCGACATTCGAGATCCACACCCATACTGAAAATTTCATGTCCCTAGGCGTTTCCGTTCAAAAGTAAAAATTTCCTATGGTTTCTATGCTTCTGGTCATGCGATTTGGACAAAATTTCACATGTAGCTTGAACACCGCATTCTCCATTTGAGTGCAAAATTTCATCTCGATCAAATCTGTAGTTTCGAAGTAATCGGGAGAACAAAATTTTGATCGGCCATATTTACGGAACCCTTGGTGGAATTCTGCCCATTAACGAACCTAACCGAGGCATTTGGGATTTGAACCTACACTGAAAATTTCAAGTTTCTAGGTTGATCCTTTCGAGAGTTATCGTGCTTACGAGCTAGTACGAGCGCTCAAAAAAGCTGATTTTTACGGTTTTTCCTGCTTTTCTCTGGTAATAATGACCCGATTGAGTTGCACTAGCACTCATTTTATTCGTCTTTTTATTCTCTAAAATTCACCTGTTGAAAGTAATAGTATCGCTTCATTGGTTCAGATTTCGCAAGCAAAAAACTAAAAAAACACCGTTTTTTTTTGTTTTTCCGAAATAAAAAGAAATAGTCCTATTTGCGAGTCGAAAACATATCACTTAACATCCACGGACCACTCGACGCACGTGGTTTTCTTCTACGATTTTTGTCACAGCATGACTCTTTATCTGCTCTATTGCTTGTGGTCTAAAATAATAATTCATAGATTTCGGACGAGATGCCTTCGTCGTAGTTGTTCGGACATGACAAAACTTCAAGGATCGCGTGTCCGATTCGCCAAACTAAAACGACCAAAAAAAAAGTTGATATTGCACACGGTAACAATTGAAAGAGCAAAATGACCAAGTTGCGCGAATTCATCAGGTATTTATAAATGATTACCGGGAAAATATCGAGGATGAATTTGGACGAAATAAAATTAGTTAACGTTTTTCTCGTCGCTCCGGTTCCAAACCAGCTCTATGCCGTGATCTATAGACTGACAAAAACAAGTTACTCGCTGAAATTATAAGTCCCGGGAAGAGGAGAGTGTGCGATGCCGCGGAATGCTTTGACCGCGCCGACTACGGCATACTTGGACCCGGAGCAAGACGACGAGCCTCGACCATGGAAACTCCTCCGGATTTCAGTTTTATAGGGTTACTTTATGAGAATTTCGAGTATTTCTTCTTCTACAATGGATGGCATTAATATAAATTCAGTAAGTATGAACTTTTTCGAAGAAAATTTTCTGGGAAATTCTTTTCTTGCTATTAGTTTTTCCGACTTCTTACCCCGAATTTTAGAGTTCGCTAAATCTGAAAACTTTGAAAATTTTAGAGGGTTGGGATTGGGCATAGTTTCACCACATACATATAAAGGAGAGCTCAATATTCGTAGATTTTTTTTTCTAAATCAGAATTACTTCGGCCTTATCTACGAGAATTAGTCACTTTCGAGTTCACCGAGATATAATGCTTATCACAAATACAGCTGTCAGACGGAATTCCAATTCTAACACGAAGAATTAATGGGTATGCCGGATTCGAATATCATTCGAGTATTCTAAGAGGTACTCGCGAAGCAAACCAGCATTTCTTAAGCGGACATCGTATGAGCAAAGGAAAGAGATAAGATAAATCGAAACAGAGGCTGAGCAAAGTATTGCCGTAGTGGAAAAAGTGTTGAGATTATCGAGAAGGTTATTCTTAATTAATTTAGAAGAGAATTTCTAGGAAACATTATACAGGGTGTTTTCAAAGGTGAGGCTTTTTTTGAGCGCCCGTACTACTTACACGAGGGCTATATCATTTCGTCACGATGTCTGTATTTTTCGAATTTTGAGCTGAAAATGGTCTCAATCGACTATGTCCGACTCACTGATGACGAATCCGTCGGAAAATTCGAGTCTGTCCGTCCGGCCGTAATATTCAATACAACTGTAGACAGTACCTTTTTCAATTAAACTTCTTCTGTATTGTGTACTTGAGGTGAGTTGTTCTTGTATTATATGTAGTGGTGGTTATCTATTCGAAAGTGTTCCTATGCTTGAAAACGTGTATAAGGTACTCTTGTATGCATATTCCTACTACAAGAATTCTTCGTAGGATTATCCTGATTTTTTTTCACATTACTTGAATTATTAGTTTCATTTTGTGCTCGTTTTTTGAGCGCTCGTACTACTTACACGAGGGCTATATCATTTCGTCACGATGTCTGTATTTTTCGAATTTTGAGCCGAAAATGGTCTCAATCGACTATGTTCGAGTCTGTCCGTCCGTCCGGCCGTCCGTCCGTAAGCACGATAACTCTCGAACGGAACAACCTAGAGACTTGAAATTTTCAGTGTGGGTTCAGTTCCCGAATGCCTCGGTTAAGTTCGTTAATGGGCCAAATTCCACCAGGGGTTCCGTAAATATGGCCGCTCAAAGTTTTGTTTCCCCTATTACTTGAAAAATACAGATTTGATCGAGATGAAATTTTGCACTCAAATGGAGAATGAGGTATTCAAGCTACATGTGAAATTTTGTCCAGATCGCATGACCAGAACTATAGAAACCATATAAAAATGTAACTTTTGAACGGAAACGCCTAGGGACTTGAAATTTTCAGGATAGGTGTGGATCTCGAATGTCGTGATCACGTTCATCTTTGAGCAAAATTATACTAGGGGGTCCGTGAATATGGTCGTTTGAAATTTAGTTTTCTTGATAATTTCAAAACAACAGATTCGATCGTGACGAAATTTTGTATACTGATGGAGAAATTTATATTCAAGCTACATTCCTCCAGATCACATGACCAGAACCATAGAAACCATAGAAAATCATAACTTTCGAACGGAAAGGCCTAGGGATTTGAAATTTTCAGGATAGGTGTGGATCTGAAATGTCGCGTTCACGTTTATCAATGGGCAGAATTATACTAGGGGTTCCGTAAATACGGTCGTTTGAAATTTTGTTTTCTCGATAATTTCGAAACTACGGATTCGATCGAGATGAAATTTTGTATTTTAATCGAGAATGATATATTAGAGCAATTGTTCGTCCAGATTGCATCATCAGAACCATAGAAACCATAGAAAATTGTAACTTTTTAACGGAAAGGCCTAGCAACTTGAAATTTTCAGGGTGCATTTTGCTGAGGAATAATTTATTCAAACTACGTGCAAAATTTTGTCCAGATCGCATTACCAAGACCATAGATACCGTAGAAAATTCTAGCGAATTATCAAAAAAAAAATGGTCACCTAAAGCACTGACATGAAGTCTGCAGTTCCACCTAAGTTTTATAATTTTCTATGGTTTCTATGTTTCAGAATTTTTGTGACAGCTGTCTAAAATTCCTTCAATTGATTTTTAAAACTGGAAAATGCGAATCTACCTACAAGGTAGATGTACGAGCGCCAAAAGCTGACTTCAGGGCAGTGCTTTTTGTAATTTTTTTGACAGGTGCTAGAACTCATCAAAATTAGTCAAAATTCCAAAAATCCTTTATATAAAATATTAATCAAAGTTACCCGCGAATCTCA
Organism: Aphidecta obliterata; assembly: GCA_963966015.1. Classification (NCBI taxonomy): domain Eukaryota; kingdom Metazoa; phylum Arthropoda; class Insecta; order Coleoptera; family Coccinellidae; genus Aphidecta; species Aphidecta obliterata. The sequence continues at coordinate 8,797,298 of OZ014430.1, read as the reverse complement.
GACATTCAGAGCTCGGATCTGATTTAGGTACGTTTTGGGGTTCAAATGTGTTTTAAATGCCTCCTGTTTACGGGATATCATCTGACAGAGCGTATGATTTTTGTGACTTTAGTTGGATAGGACGAAGTGGGTTTTTCTTGGCCTGCACGCTCCTCGGATCTCAACTCCTGTTGAAAATGCTCGTGACATTATTCGTGAGCAAACTGATGTGATAGTTGCTGCATGTAATAATTCTTTATCACGCTGGGCAAGGCTTTGTGCACATCAAACCTAACCCAAATATCAATTCATCTTAAGAATTGTTTCAAAACTGTCTCAACTTAGCCTCACCATAACATTAATTTATTTAATGCCCAAACCTTTATGAATTTTCGGAAATAAGTAATCTCTGATTTCCATTATTTCCATCAATGAAACCAATCAATCAATCAATCAATAATTTACTGTGGGACAAAGTCATATCTGTGGTCGCCTCTACAAGTAAATATCCTCGACGCCCGAAACGCCGCGGAATAAAAAAAGAAAAACTACAACATTTATGGGTTTTCGCTTATTTTCAAACTTTTCCGACCGTTATTCTCATATATTTCGGCGTACAAATAGGTGATGCGCCGCATACCGTCGAAAAGCCCGTTTCTCCCAAAAAAAAACGCAGAGACGCTTCGCGCTCCCGCCAACGCCGACCGCTACGCGGTCGTATTTTCACAAAATGGCTTTACTAATCGACACCGTCCCGAGAGTTAAAAATATTGAAGTTGGCAATTATCTCTAATTATCTAATAATCAAAGCTAGAATGTATAAGATAGGAGATAATAACCACTGAATTGTATCCAAATTGAATTCTAAAAAATCGAAAAAATAAAAAAGCATGGCAACATTCGACGTCTCCGGAAGAAACAAACGCCCGTAGAACGTTGAATATCAGGCAAGTATTCAGGAAAAATTTACTTGAAAAATCAATTTTCTGTTTCGAATTTCTCGGGAAATATTGATTTGCCAGTGCTTCAATTAAAACTGTGCCATGAAAACATCATAATTTGAAATTGATGAGAGGGAGCTAAAGTAAAAATTGAAAATTAATTGGTCAATCTATAGTCATTGAAGGCAGCTTAGCTCACATAATTGTACAATAGACTCGCGCTAGTGTGAACACCCGTCTGTGTGAACAACCCAATAGTGTGAACAATAAAATATTCTCATTATACATCCAGTAGTGTGAACCATTCACGATCTCTCTAGTGTGACCCCTCTACTTTCTTGTTTCAACTTGTTGGATCATGCTCAAAGCACTGAAATGATGCGCATGATCTATATAACGAGTTATCTAGCATCGTCAGAGTTTATTCCTATGCGGAGTTGTTGAAAGGGCTGACAAAAATTTTTGATTCTTCACGAAAAATCAAAGATTTCGGAAGATGACCAAAAAGTCTTGAGCGTAACATTGCTTTCAAAATAAAAATTGCGAAAAGCACTGCCGTGAATTCAGGAGCTTTTGAGCGCTCGTTCATCCACCTTGTAGGTAGATTCGCATTCACCAGTTTCAGAACCCAATTGGGAAGATTTGGACAGCTGTCAAAGAAAATTTCAAACTGAACCGAAAATCCAGACTTCACGTTAGTGCTTTAGGTGACCATTTTTTTTTCGATAATCCGCTAGAATTTTCTACGGTATCTATGGTCTTGGTAATGCGATCTGGACAAACGCACGTAGTTTGAATACATTATTCTTCATCTATGTGCGAAATTTCATTACAATCCAATAAGTAGTTCCGAAATAATCAGGAAAAAAATAGTTTGAACGGCTATATTTACCGAACCCCTAGTCTAATTTTGCTCATTGATGAACGTGACCGCGAAATTCGCGATCCGAACCTATTCTGAAAATTTCAAGTCCCTAGGCCTTTCCGTTCGAAAGTTATGATTTTCTATGGTTTCTATGGTTCTGATCATGCGATCTGGAAAAAATGTAGCTCGAATATAACATTCTCAATTCAAATACAAAATTTCGTCACGATCAAATCCATAGTTTTGAAATTATCAAGAAAACTGAATTTCCAACGACCATATTCACGGAACCCCTAGTCTAATTTTGCTCATTGATGAACGTGACCGCAACATTCGAGATCCACACCTATCCTGAAAATTTCAAGCCCCAAGGCGTTTCCATTCCAAAGTTATAATTTTCTATGGTTTCTATGGTTCTGGTCATGCGAGCTGGACAAAATTTTGCATGTAACTTGAACACGTAAGTTTCCATCTGAGAGCAAAATTTCACTTCGATCGAATCGGTAGTTTCGAAGTAATCAGGAAAACAAAATTTCGAGCGACCATATTCACGGAACCCCTCGGCGAATTTTGCCCAATAACAAACTTAACCGCGGCATTTGAAATTCGAACCTACCCTGAAAATTTCAAGTTTCTAGGACATTCCGTTCGGGAGTTATCGTGTATACGGCCGGACGGACGGACAGACTCGAATTTTTCGACGGATTTGTCATCAGTGAGTCGAACATAGTCGTTTGAGACCATTTTCGGCTCAAAATTCGAAAAATACAGACATCGTGACGAAATGATATAGCCCTCGTGTAAGTGGTACGAGCGCTCAAAAAAGAGACAAATAAATTTGCCTGTAAGAGGAGAAATCTTGAAGCATCAGCTTCATTAAACCTTGAAAAGTGGAAATGAAAAATTTAGTGCAAGTGATTGATGGCGGCAGAAGTTCAAAATTCGTTATGGTCTTAGAATTTTGAAAATTTGTGGAGAAAAACTGTCATCAGAGGAACAGAAACATTTATTTCAGTATTTTACACACATTCCATTAGTGTGAACAGCTCGATTATGCGAACACGCTGAATTTTTTTGTGTTCACACTGGCGCGAGTGTACTGTATTTGTTTATGATGTCTGATTCGAAAAATACAAATATTTTTCATACCATAAACAGATTTTTTCGCAGAAATTCAAATTTCATTGATTTCAGTATTTGACATTGGAACAATTCGTGACATTCTTCGATATCTTCGATCCAATTAAAATTACAAATGCTTTGATCTACGAAATAATCGAAACGAAATAATTTACTGTGGGAGTGTGGGACAAACGTAATATCGAAAGTAATATCTGTGATCGCCTTTTCCGAACGTTATTCTCATATATTTCGGGGTACAAATAGGTAACGCGCCGCATATCGTCGAAAAGCCCGTTTCTCCCCAAAAAAAACGCGGGGGCCCTGAGCGCATCTGCCGACGCTGACCGCTACGTGGTCGTATTTTCACAAATCGGCTCGGTGCCTCAGCTGGATACTGAATTGTATCATGACAACATCGTACATTTCCGACGCTCGAATATGATTACTTTTTTTTTAATTTCGGAAAAACAACGAAAAAGCGATGTTTTTTTAGTTTTTTGTTTGTAAAATCCGAACAAATGAAACGATGCTGACACATTCAACAGATGAATTGTAGATTATGAAAAGACGAAGAAAATGAATGCTAGTGCAACTCAATCGGGTCGTTACTACCGGAAGAAAGCCGAAAAAACCGTAAAAATCAGCGATTCTTCAAAAATTCATAAATCCGCTATTTTCGAAGTTGTAGCGCTGGCTTTCCCGAAGAAAGTAGTGGTTGAAAGGTATTTTGAGTGTCCACAACCCGGACGTTGTATAATAAATAGTTTCTCCCTAAAAAAAAATTATTGAACGTTGAATATCAGGCAAGTATTCAGGAAAAATTTACTTGAAAAATCAATTTTATTTTTCGAATATCTCAAAAAGTATTGATTTGCCAGTGCTCTTATTGAAATTGTGCCATGAAAACATCATAAAGAATCACTATGCAAAATATTTCAAAAATTGGTTAGAGGTCCCTAAAGTAAAAATTAAAAAAAAAATGGGTCACCCTAGTCATTCCTGGCAGCTTAGCACACAGAAGTCTATTTGTTCATGAGGGCTGATTAAAGGAATACACATTTTTTTCATACAATAGAGGTGACACTGTTGTTGGCATGAAACTTTCTGTTGTTATTTATGATAAATGGGAAATATTCATTTTACTACCTGTGTGGAACAATGTATCATCGCATTTCAGGTATTTACCATGACAATTATTTTTTGTATTGCCTAATCACAAAAATATTATTGTCGCTATTTTTAATATCGCGAAATCACATTCTCATAAAAATTTTTATAAGGTACTGCCGAAACTATCTCTTTACAAAACTTAAAATTTTCAGTTCAATGTACAAAGATTGCAAGAAGCACATTCATTACCACAGTCCAGTGCGACTAGTAGCGTGGGTGCTACTATCGGCGGACTCACGGAAACGCACCCGCTGGCGGGTCACAGTATATATCTTCAAGGGTCAGTGCATAGTTCCGGAGGTTCAGTTAGTTCGACAGGTGGAGTTTCCCCGTCGAGCCCGCTTCGGATAGGAAAAGAAGAGGATTGCAGTCTGCACGGAAGGAGTAGTACAGAAGGTGAGTTCAATTTTCATATCGAAAAAAAATTATTAATCACGTTGATATTTCGGTCAGAATTTCTCCACTAGTTCTTCGAAAACAAAGTAAGATCTTGATTGCAAAGTCTTTGATTTAACGTATTTTCTCTATTCAACACTGGTAACGAATGCGGTAAATAGCTAGACAATTTTGTGAATTTAATATAATCTGTTCACTCTCAATATCATCGGGAATGGAAATAATATCCTCAGGGCCGGCCGGAGGTGATATTTCCGTCCATGTCAGTACCGGTTCTGCGCACCTGCTCCACTCACCCAAGCCAAAATCATGAACATGGGAGTGTAAGACTTTTCACAAATTGACAAAATATACAGTATATCAAAATCAATAATGCTGAACTCTCTGCTACTATTTCGAATCAATTACAGAGGGGTAGGGCAAAATTTCGACCTTAGATTCATATAAAGAGCGCTCGTTCTACTTACACGAGGGCTATATAATTTCGTCATGATGTCTGTATTTTTCGAATTTTGGGCCGAAAATGGTCTCAATCGACAGAGTTCGACTCACTGATGACGAATCCGTCGAAAAATTCAAGTCTGTCCGTCCGTCCGGCCGTAAGCACGATAACTCTCGAACGGAACAACCTAGGGACTTGAAATTTTGCCAGAATACCACCAGGGGTTCCGTAATTATGGCCGTTCGAAATTTTGTTCTCCAGGTTTCTTCGTAACTACAAATTCGATCGAGATGAAATTTTGGACTCAAATGGAGAATGACTTGTTCAAGCTAAATGCAAAATTTTCCAGATCGCATGACCAGAACCATAAAAACCATAGAATATCATTACTTTCGAACGGAAAAGCCTAAGGACTTGAAATTTTCAGGATAGGCGTGGATCTCGAATGTCGCGGTCACGTTCAACAATGAGCAAAATTAGACTGGGAGTTCAGTAAATAGGGTCGTTTGAAATTTAGTTTTCTTGATAATTTCAAAATTACGGATTCGATCGTGACGAAATTTTGTATTTTAATGGAGAATGATATATTCAAGCTACATTTTGTCCATATCGCATGACCAGAACCATAGAAACCACAGAAAAACTTTCGAACGGAACGGCCTATTGGCTTGTAATTTTCAGGGTAGGTTTGGATCGTGAATGTCGCGGTGACGTTCTAAATGAGCAAAATTAGACTAGGGGTTCTGCAAATATGGCCGTTCAAAATATTGTTTTCCTGATAATGGAATGATTGGATTGGAATGAAATTTTCCACAGATAAATAATAATGTGTTCAAACTATGTGCGAAATTTCATCCAGATAGCATTACCATAGAACGACACTAGAAAATTCTAGCGAATTATCGAAAAAAAAAATTGTTCACCATTTTTTTGACTGCTGTCAAAAATTTCTCAAATGGTTTCTAAAACTGGAAAATGTGAATCTACCTACAAGGTAGTCGGTAGATGAACTCAAAAGCTCCTGGCTTTTCATAATTTTTTTATATTATTTTGTTTTTGTGTATTGCGTATTTGTGAATGTTCGTTATAGTTTTGTTTCATTTTTCACCAGATCAAAAATTAAGATTCCATTCATACCTTCGACATTTTCACATTTTAAATCATGTAGTTCATGCCTTCGACATGCTCCCATTATTCCACAACTCATTGCTAACTAAAACTAAAAACTAAGATAAAAAATTACGAAAAGCACTGCCGTGAAGGCAGGAGCTTTTGAGCGCTCGTACATGCACCTTGTAGGTGGATTCGCATTTTCCAGTTTTAGAAATCAATTGAAGGAATTTTCGACAGCTGTCAAAAAAATTCTGAAACTTAGGCGAAACACCAGATTTCATGTCAGTGCTTCAGCTGATCAATTTTTTTTCGATAATTCGCTAGAATTTTCTACGGTATCTATGGTCTTGGTGATGTGATCTCGACAAAATTTTGCACGTAGTTTGAATACATTATTTCCCAGCTAGGTGCAAAATATTCGATATTCCGATCCAAACCCACCCTGAAAATTTCAAGTTCCTAGGCCTTTCCGTTCAAAAGTTACAATTTTCTATGGTTTCTATGGTTCTGGTCATGCGATCTGGACAAAATATTGCTTTAATATATCATTCTCGACAAAAATACAAGATTTCATCTCGATCGAATCAATAGTTTCGAAATAATCGGGAAAACAAAATTCCAAACGACCGTATTTACGGAACCCCTAGTATAATTCTGCTCATTGATGAACGCGACATTTCAGATCCACACCTATCCTGAAAATTTCAAGTCCTTAGGCCTTTCCGTTCGAAAGTTATGATTTTCTATGGTTTCTATGGTTCTGGTCATGCGATCTGGACAAAATGTCACATGAGCATGTCGTTCTCCATTCGAGTGCAAAATTTCATCTTGATCAAATCTGTAGTTTTCAAGTAATCAGGGACACAAAACTTTGAGCGCCCATATTTACGGAACCCCTGGTGGAATTTGGCCCATTAACGAACTCAACCGAGCCATTCGGGAGCTGAACCCACACTGAAAATTTCAAGTCTCTAGGTTGTTCCGTTCGAGAGTTATCGTGCTTACGGACGGACGGCCGGACGGACAGACTCGAATTTTCTGACGGATTCGTCATCAGTCAGTCGAACATAGTCGATTGAGACCATTTTCGGCTCAAAATTCGAAAAATACAGGCATCGTGACGAAATGATATAGCCCTCGTTTAAGTAGTACGAGCGCTCAAAAAGTACCTACAACAATAAGGAATAAAGAAAAGAAAAGAATATGAAATAGAAAGTGGGATGACCTAGGCTTGCTTCGAACCCGTGTCTCATGCTGTAGTCTAGTCACGAGTCAACTTATCAAGTTTTCTCGACATTAATAAATATATCACACATAAGTCGATTGGAAAATGTAATAATGAAAATGCAATGTTAGGTAGCTACTTTATTTTATAAATAAAAACTTTTCATCGGCTGCTTCGTCGAAAAACGTTTTCATTTTTGATTTTTTTCCTACATATCCTTTGGACTTTCGCTTCAATAAAGCTTGTAGCTTCTTATATCTGGAAATGTCTATATTATGGGAGATATCTAACAATAATTTATAAGGCTATCTCAGGGTATTACCAATTGAAAAACATTTATTCAAGGCCGTATCTAGGGCGTGGCAAGGGTGGCACTTGCCGCGGGCGCAAGGTCCGAAGGGGCGCCAAAAAATATCGAAAAAATTTAAAAATAGAAGCGACAAGCCAAAAAAAAAATTCGAAAGATGACGACACGGTTACCTAAGTAAGTAATTCGATCACAACATTTCGAAACATTGATATTCTAGTACAAAATGAGAATGCAATAAGGTCAGAAATATGAGAAATATGGTCCAATTGTTATGAAAAATGTTCAAAAATGCCGCACTCTGATCATAAATATTACAATCCCAATATCGTCATGCGATTCCAAGCACAGCCCTTTATGAGTTGTTTACACTACATCCCTTATCTCCTCCAGCTTGTTTTGAAGGGCGGCTTCTTTGATGATGATGGTTCATAATGATCGATTTGTTTAGGTTTTTAGGCCACATCTGTGGTATTTTAAAAACGATTTGTATTGCCAAAAATTCACCAATCAGAGTTTTGTGCTCAAGAAGTGGGAGAAAAATTGGGGAATCTCATTCTATTTTACATAAATATTGATTTCTTTCAACTGTGTTGTGAAGGGAAGAGCAAAAAATTTGAATTTTAATGTTCGTTTAGTGAGTATCCAGATTTGAAGTTTTGAATTTTTTTTTTATATTCTGACTTTCTGGTGCCATTGTGCTTTTGGATTCGAGCATTATACATCGTGCTATTGAAGGTGAGTTGTACTTAGTATTTGTTATTTTTTATGACATTATTCTGGCATCGGATATATTAAGTTATTCGTATTTTAACATAATAATATTGTTCCTTTCAATTCAAGAAGAAATATGTATGTTTCATTGCGGAAAATATGGATTTTCAAACTTGATTTCTCACTTCTCAGAGCGTCTTTTTTTGAAATCTAATAAAACTCAAATTTTAGTGTTTCTTTTCATAGTTTTCATTGAATCTTCAATCTCATCTGGCAAAGAGTATACTAGTGATTTTTTTATCGTATGGACTTCTTTTGAATATTGTAACATCGACCCCTTACAAAACTATCAGTACGTGTTTCAAAGGGTTAAAAAATAGTATTTGTATGCTGAGTTTGCAGTTTTTTTTGCGTAGATTGTGATTATCAATTATTGTTTTCTAGTCAACTTACCAAATAATTTTTATTTTACGTTTGCAGTATGTATTTTCAAATTTTAAGTTAAAGAATATATATTTTTTAAGATAAATGTTCGTATTCATTACATGAATATGAATATTTCATTTCGTTTTTTCAGAATTTGCTTTATTTTTATGCATTTCATTTGAAATGTGTATTTCAATTTTTTTAATGAAAACATTTTTTTCATAAAAATGCGTATTATTTTGAAACTCTTACGGAAATATATGACAAGCATTATGAAAAAAAAGTTCTATAAGAAAATATGATGGCAAATGGGGGGGTGCTGTCTAATATATTGCCACAGGCGCAATAGTACCTAAATACGGCCCTGCATTTATTAATCAACAACAATTATTGAATCAGGCGGAAAAACAACATTACACCCAATCAATTATCGATTATCGAAAATGATGAATATGATCAACAACAATCGAAAGTAAAATAAATCAAACAAACCTTCGCAAAAACAATCGTCAATGGATTTTTTGCACCCGGGTCTCAGTCACGAAATTTTAGAAAAGTAACAAATTTAAACAATAAAGCCGGAATTATATCATTATGGTGGAGAGTGTCGGGTGGCGCTCTGTCGTCGGTATGGCTTTTACTTTGTGGTGTCGAGACGAACAGGCGCTTTTTAAAGTGCCTTGCCTTGTGTCGAAAATCAAAACAACCGAACCTCGCAAGAACGGCCTCGAATCAAGGAACGTAAAATTCTAGCCATAGCAAATGCATGCATTCGATATGCTTCTGGCGCGATCCAACGGGCCAACGACAAAATAATATTCCCATTCCGGCTTAATTCAAACGTACAACAGATGACCCAATGGCCAACAACAACTCTGATGCGACATCGACCTCATGCGGAAATCGGTTCTAGCATTTTAGAGCGCTCGTTATACTACTTATACACGAGGGCTATATCATTTCGTCACGATTCGACTCACTGATGACGAATCCGTCGAAAAATTCAAGTCTGTCCGTCTGGCCAGCCGTATATACGATAACTCCCGTACGGAACGACCTATAAACTTGAAATGTTCAGAGAAGGTTCGAATCTCGAATGCCGCGGTTAAGTTCGTTATTGGGCAAAATTAGACCAGGGGTTCCGTAGATATGGTCGTTTGAAATTTTGTTTTCTTGATAATTTCAAAACTACGGATTCGATCGTGACGAAATTTTGTATTTTAATGGAGATTGATATACAAAGCTAAACTTTTTCCAGATCGCTTAACCAGAACCATCTTAAATTCCAACGAATCATTGATTAAAAAATTCTTTTATTTCTGTAACAGCTGATACGGCATAATTGACAAAGAGCTGCTGTCATTTCTTTGACAGCTGTCAAAAATTTCTTCAATTGGTTTCTGAAACTGGAAAATGCGAATCTACCCACAAGGGTAGACTACGAGAGCTCAAAAGCTCCTGAATTCACGGCAGTGCTTTTCAATTTTTATTACGCTAATACATTGAGTTGAGCGAGTGGACATTTCTTAAACCAATATTTTAATCAATTGCCTACCTTCCGCAGTGGGAATTGCGGTTTTATCGGAATCAAATAAATTACCAGTCCCTCAGGTATGAGATGATTTCTTCGACGATACACAATCGGATTTATGTTGCCTTACTGTCCCAGACAGAAACGGCTTTGTCTGTCCTATATATTTTCCCGAACATCCCCTACCGTCAATCCGATACAACACATTAGATCGATTAAGGATCGGACCTTATCTTCAATTTAGGAAAGAATCTATTGACCATGCGTTGGTATAATAACAAACAATCCGTTGTCAGATGGTTGCCTCAAGATATTGATGACAATCTGATTATATCAGTTGATTATGATCTTAATTTTCAGGGCCGTATCTAAGTACTATTGCGCCTGTGGCAATATATTAGACAGCGCCCCCCATTTGCGTAGATTTTTTTTCATCCATCATATTTTCTTATTGTATTTTTTTTCATAATGCTAGTAATATATTTCCGTAAGAGTTTCAAAATAAAACACATTTTTATGGAAAATTTTTTTCATTAAAAACATTGAAATACACATTTTAAATGAAATGCATAAAAATAAAACAAATTCTGAAAAAACAAAATGAAATATTCATATCTATGTAATAAATACGAACATTTTCTTGAAAAATATAAATTCTTCAACTTAAAATTTAAAAATACATACTGCAAACGTAAAATAAAAATTTTTTGGTAAGTTGACTAGAAAACAATAATCGATAATCACAATGTCTGCAAAACAAACCGCAAACTTTGCATACAAATACTTTTTTATAACCATTTGAAACACGTACTACTAGTTTCGTACAGGGCCCGATGTTACAATATTCAAGAAGTCCATACGTTAAGTATAAAAAAATCACTAGAATAATCTTTGCCAGATTAGATTGAAGATTCAATGAAAACTACGGAAAGTAACACTAAAATTTGAGTATTATTAGATTTCGAAAATGGAGCTCAAGTTTGAAAATCCATATTTTCCGCAATGAACCGAACATATTTCTTCTTGAATTGAAAGGAACAATATTATTATGTTAAAATACGAATAATTGAATATAGCCGATGCCAGAATAATGTCATAAAAAATAACTGATACTTAGTACAACTCACCTTCAATATCACAATTTATAATGCTCGAATCCAAAAGCACAATGGCACAAAAAAGTCAGAATATAAAAAAAAATCTCAAAACTTATAACACTCCAAATCTGGAAACACATTAAACGAACATTAAAATTTAAATTTTTTGCAAAAAAGAAAAGAAATCAATATTTATGTAGAATAAAATAAGATTCCCCAATTTTTCTCCCACTTCTTGAGCTCAAAACTCTGATTGGTGAATTTTTGGCAATACAAATCGTTTTCAAAATTCCACAGATGTGGCCTAAAAATCTAAACAAATCGAACATTATGAACCGTCATCATCAAACAAGCCGCCCTTCAAAATAAGCTGGATGCGATAAGGGATGTAGTGTAAACAACTCATAAAAGGGCTGTGCTTGGAATCGCATGACAATATTGCCGATTGTAATATTTATGGTCCGAGTGCGGCATTTTTGAACATTTTTTATAGCAATTGGACCATATTTCTAACCTTATTGCATTCTCATTCTGTGTTTTGACTATCAATGTTTCGAAATGTTGTGATCGAATTACTTACTTACCGTGTAACATCTTTCGAATTAATTTTATTTGCTTGGCGCTTCTATTTATTTATTTTTGATATTTTTTGGCGCCCCTTCGGACCTTGCGCCAGTGGCGAGTGCCACCCTTGCCACGCCCTAGATGCGGGCCGGTTCATTTTGTTCGGGAGGTGGCTGTGTCGGACGAAAAAAAGTATTCACTAGTGGCCTAGGATACCCATTGTTTGTTGAAATATCACGAAATAACTTTTTTTTGAATCTACATATATCGTTAAAATCGTTTGTTTTATATTCTTCATGATCGATAACTTTTTTGTTTCATGGCACAACCTATAATGTAACAGTCTTCCGTGTGAAGAAAATTGAGATGTCTTTGATATAATCCAACATGAGATTGAGGAAAGAAATAATTCACTTTCCTCCCAATAAGATAATCGTAAAGACATGCAAAAGAAGAAAATTGCTGTGGCAGTATGCCAAGTTCAGGCCTAATGCTTCCAATAAAGAAGAAAACTATGTTCAATTTTTCTCTGTAGATGTTCAAGCAGGATAGCAGGAACATCGGACTTATCCTCTTCTCTACCTATCATCGAGTGCCAATCGTGTTGTGTGTAGAATTTCCCTCGCCAGCATCGTCTGGTAGATATTGAAGTCTAAGTGTGTGGAAAATCAACTTAATCGAAAGCCACTCACCTACGTCTTTTATTGTTGCATTGACGCCAAAGTTCGAAACGGTGTATTTTGTGTGTTTCAAGTGTGGGGCCGTTTTTCCAATATCTTCATGTATATAGCGGGGGGTCTACAGTATATGTCACATCCCGCTCCCCGGTCTCCATGGCAACCCATTTTCCGTATCTTCAGGGTTCAAATTCCTCACTGCCATAGTCGTTTCCATCCCTTGGATCCATTTATAATTCGATCTTCCCCTACGTCGCCTATGGTCGGGTATGTAGACGTATACATGGTGAGTCTTTGACTTGTACATACCAACAGTCTCAGGGGCGGCTCGTCAGAGGCACATCAGAAGAAAATTGATTTTTCAAAATAAAATAATTGAAAGACATAGGATTTGAATTGAAACTGAAAAAGTTTTCATTTATTTTCGAAATACATTATTTGTCATTTATACTCTGAAGATAATATCTCCCATGTGACCTCCTCTTGCGTCTCTGCAGTACCTGATTCTTTTATCAAAATTTTCAAACACATTCTGACATGGTTGCGGCTTTATCTCACCAATAACTCGAATAAGTTCTGCTTTCAATGCTTCAACGTTTCGAGGACAGTAGTCCTGTGCTTTCACATGGCCCCAGAGAAAGAAGTCTAATGGTGTCAAATCACAGGATCTGGAAGGCCAATTCACTTCGCCGAATCTGGAAATGACACGGTCTGGAAACTTTGTATGCAGTTATTGCAAAGTTTCTCTGGCTGTATGACACGTAGCCCCATCTTGTTGAAATCACAATATTTTCCAGTTTTGGTCATAAATAAGTTTGATCATGTCGTGATATCTAGTACCGTTAGCGGTTATGGTTCTTTCAGTATCGCTTTCGAATACGTACGGACCAATTAGACCACCAGACCACAAAGCACATCAAACAGTGACTCTTTGTGGGTTCGACGGCTTCTCTTGGATCACGCAAGAGTTTTCCTCTCCCCAAATGCGGCAGTTTTGTTTATTAATGTAGCCACGAAGAAGATGATTTTTTTGAAATGGTCTTGTGGTAGCTATTCTCCTGTCAATTGGACTTTGCAGGCCTTCAAGGCTAAATCTTTGCGCATAATACGCATAGGTACAGTTGATTCAGAAAGTCCCAATTGTTGTGAAAGTTGAGAAATTGACATGTTGGGGTAAGCTCCAACACTATCACTCACAGCACCAATATTTTCTTCTGAACGACCGACACGAGCGTTCTTTCTAGATTTCTAACTGCACCAGTTTCATGAAATTTTCGCACAATATCACCAATTTGTTGCTCAGTTGCATGATTGTGTCGACCATGAACGTCGCGTAATTTGCGAAATATATTTATCTCAGAACAGCAATTTTCATAAAAAAATTACGAAAAGCACTGCCGTGAAGGCAGGAGCTTTTGAGCGCTCGTACATGCACCTTGTAGGTAGATTCACATTTTCCAGTTTTAGAAATCAATTGAAGGAATTTTTGACTGCTGTCAAAAAAATTCTGAAACTTAGGCGAAACTCCAGACTTCATGTCAGTGCTTCAGCTGATCAATTTTTTTCCGATAATTCGCTAGAATTTTCCACGGTATCTATGGTCTTGGTGATGCGATCTGGACAAAATTTTGCACGTAGTTTGAATGCATTATTCCTGAGCTAGGTGCATAATTTCATTCCAATCCGATCGGTAGTTTCGAAACTATCACGAAAAAAATATTTTGAACGGCCATATTTACGGAACCCCTAGTCCAATTTTGCTCATTGATGAACATGACCGTGAAATTTGCGATCCAAACCCACCCTGAAAATTTCAAGTCCCTAGGCCTTTCCGTTCAAAAGTTACAATTTTCTATGGTTTCTATGGTTCTGGTCATGCGATCTGGACAAAATTTCACATGTAGCTTGAACACCTCATTTTTCATTTGAGTGCAAAATTTCATCTCGATCAAATCTGTAGTTTTCAAGTAATCAGGGAAACAAAACTTTGAACGGCCATATTTACGGAACCCCTGGTGGAATTTGGCCCATTAACGAACTTAACCGAGCCATTCGGGAACTGAACCTACCCTGAAAATTTCAAGTTTCTAGGATATTCCGTTCGAGAGTTATCGTGTATACGGCCGGACGGACGGCCGGACGGACGGACGGACGGACGGACAGACTCGAATTTTTCGACGGATTCGTCATCAGTGAGTCGAACATAGTCGATTGAGACCATTTTCGGCTCAAAATTCGAAAAATACAGACATCGTGACGAAATGATATAGCCCTCGTGTAAGTAGTACGAGCGCTCAAAAATCAAGAACCTCTCCATTTTTATGGCAAACCTTCAGCTGTCAAAATGATATAAAATATGGGTGCGTTTGATGTTTCAAGAGTGTACATTTGAAAACGCAATTTGAAAGTTTATTGTTTATTCCAAGCAAGATATCAGTTTCATTGCCTGTTATTATATCGAATATCAATACAGTTTTATTTTATTGAGAACATAATCTAGACTGCACCGCAAAATTAACCGGACTGAAAAAATTTCGCCTAAATTCATCTTGAATAACTTTTAAGTTTTTCGACGCATTTTGATAATTTTTCGAAAGGTTGAATGGAAACGTTGGGATACATGGTAGCAAAAAAAATCATTTTACGCTCAACTTCTGAGCATCCGGTTAAAAAAATTCAGAAACTTAATGATATTTCTGAGTACAACATTTTCAAGTCCCATCTTTTCTGAACCATTTTCTTCTTAATTCATACCGATATCTCTATTCTTGAAGAAAAGTTCAAAGGGAATAATCATTTATCTACTCCTATTGAATTAAATATTCATAATTCAACTACTTTTGAGCAATTAATAGGATCTGTAAACAAACAACGTGAGTTATAATAACTCACTGCTATAACTCCATGTCTATGTGCTTCTGAACAAGCCGATTGGCCAAAAGGGAACAGTCTATTGAGGGGAGTTATGTAACTTGAATAATTTTGACGTTTTCTCAAATTAAATTGATACCTGATTATTATTGTGAATGTTTTGCTGAAAAAGATGAATTCAGATAGTGAAGATGAATTATTATGTACACCTTCAGAAATAAGACAATCAGTCAATGTTACCATACAGAATTTATTGCCCGAAACATCCCAAAACAAATATAAAGGTGTATACAACAATTTTCAAGATTGGTTAGCAGTTAGAATATTAAGTCATCGTTCACAGAGAATATTTTTTTGGCATATTTCAGTGAACTTAGCAATAAATTCAAATTATCGCCTCTATGGACTTTCTACTCCATGCTAAGAAGCACAATCAACAAAAATAATGCATTGTTATAAGTAACTATCAAGATTATTAAGATCGTTAAATGATATACTATTATTCCAAGCAAAATATCAGTTTCATTGCCTGTTATTATATCGAATATCGATACAGTATTATTTTATCAAGAATATAGTCTATAACAAAAACTCAATCCCATACTGAAAGTTTCACCGGAACACCTGTATCAGACATTCAATTGTTCGATTGATTGCTTATTTTAGGCATTCCAAGTATTCATAAGGTTGCAGTTACCATCGCTGGAATTTGGAAAGATAATTATTTTCGAGACAATGAACAAACGGAATGGGCCATATTGTATTCCGTAGATAGTTTATATTAGAGTTCTGATACAAAAGAAGCCTGGCGAATCACTTCTACGAAACCCACCTGAATGCGTTATCGGATAAGCAAATTACACAGGCCAACAGGCATTTTGGTGCCGGAGATGTTGTAGCCTTATTTCCTCATTGATTTCGATGTGCTGATTCCAAAAATCAAAGCCGTTTTGTCCTATCAATTCCCAAAATTGAGTTGGTCATGCTACACCTAAAAAATGATAACCATAGTTACTGAGTAAAACCATCAATTTCTTATAAGTTTTAATTCCAAAATGTGAGTAATATTCGAAATAATGAAGGTAACCAATGCATTATTAAAAACAAGAAAATCTGTTTATGGGTTCTTGAAGAACTGGTGTTTTGTTCCTGAGACGAGTAAATTTTTTTCGGCCAGTCGAGATGCAAGAAGCTCAGAGGATTCGTTTGAGAGGCCAAGGTCTCTTATGAGGTCATTCTGGTCAAATTGTTGAGGACTCGGAGAAGTCGGAGACGAACCAATGTAATCATTGTCATGTTCCTCATCTGCACCACATGTTTCACATGCAACGTCATCTTCAGAGAACAAGGCTATGAAAAATTGGAATGGGTACTTCCTCTCAATGAGGAATTGGGAGTCTTGCAGAAGGTGAATCTGGATAGGGCCACACGTGGCGATTATTCCGATTAATACCTTCGACGCTGACTACACAAAAATAGCAATCGTCAGCATGGTTTGATGGTTCTCTCCAAACCATAACTACACCAAACTTGAGGGATTTTCTCTTTCTAACCGTCTATTGGCGTGCATGTTCCATATAAGTCTTACAAAGAACATGTGGAGCCCACTTTTTATCTTGGTCCCCAAGTCTTACACCAAAGTAAGCTAAATACTTAGGCTTTTTTACGAAATGGGTTTTCTGTAAACTTCTTAAGTGTACTCACCACATACATAGCAAAACACACCAGGGTGATTGACACAACGCCTTCTACTGGAAGCCATTCAACAAAAGCAAAGTCCAAAGTTATTCTTCAGGAAAAACTTGACTGCGGTGAGGACTGAGAAAGAGTAACAAACCGAACTTTGAACTGTGAAACCCCGAGATAACTCCGTCTTCCTCTTCTTTTCTTTTTCTTCTTCTTCAACATATATTTTAAAAGGTAGGCACATAACAAAAATCAAGTCGTGATTATAACGGGGATTGAGAAAGAAAAGTAAACCTGTCAAAAAATAAGGTAGGTAGGTAGATACCTACCACCGAAATGTTTTTTGGGTATTTCGCTATTTGAGCATACACTTTCATGATTCATTAGCAACATACCTTCCTTGGATCCAATTTGTTTCTTGTTGCTCATAAATTAAATTAATTAAACCAAATGGAACTAATTTTTTACTGAATTTAATCTTACCTCCCTACCCGATATAAGGTTACAGTTTATTTCAAAATTCAGGTGAGAGTTGATGTATCTTGAAAATGGGAGCTGATAGAAAGAAACGGTTCCAATTTTTCGAATCAGTAGGTGAAGAAGCTTTAAAAATAGTTGCAATTTTTCCGGCCCCAAATGGAAAAAAATCTGTTGGCCTATGTTTTAGTTTTTTACTCGATAAAAAAAGTAGTATTTTCAATGGCCTTTTTTCGTTTCAGATCATCATCAGGGCGACGATGAGGATTCCCAAGACGCTAGTGGGTCGCGCGCCCAATACGTTTCCGCCAACTGCGTAGTTTTCACGCATTATCAGGGTGACGCCGCTTCAGTGGTAGATGAACATTTTTCGAAAGCTTTAGATAAAACGTCCTCACATGCTAAAGGTAGGTCTTTCTTTCCATTTTTTCATATCACTTCATTAAGCGAAATGAGTTCACTTCTGTGAGCCGATCGATATCCAGGGTGTTTTTTGAGGTGAGGCTTTTTTTGATAGGTGCTAGAACTCATCAAAAGAAATCATTTCGCAGGAAGTTGATCGTTTTATCGTATGAATTATTCAATTTGAAAAAAGTGCAAAAAATCTCGGGCATCATCAATTTAGTACAACTCCGTTAGGAAATCAGCCATATGCATTCCAGCAAGATTTTATCGCAAATTGTATATTCTCTTTCAACTCTGGTGAGGAGATTTTTCCTGAACGGTATAATTCTTAAAATTCAAACTGAGGAGAGGAAAAATTACTGATTTAAAAGTTCACAAACTCACCAATAAAATTGATCCAAATTGTTTACAGAAATTGTTCAAAATGGTCACCATTCGTTTGATGTACACTATCGCATCAATTTGCTGATTTGGGATTTTTGGAATTTTGACTTATTTTGATGAGTTCTAGCACCTGTCAAAGAAAAAGCCCCACTTTTTATAACGAAATAAGGAAGAAGCTTCAAATGTAAAAATATAAGCATTGCTGAAAAAATAATAAGAAACGATTTTGTTCAGAAAGGTTTATTGATTACTTCGAGAACAGGATCATTTAGTAATGGAACGATATGAACTATTTTAAGATATGTTCAAAGATTAGAAAGATCCTGAGAGAACATTCATGTATCACTGGTTATTTATATTATTTCACTTCCATAATGACTTACATAAATCTATCAGAACTTATTTAGTGGCTGCTCATTGAGATTGTTATCTAGATAGAGGTTCCCACCGTATGATGTCATCTCAACCCTTCTTTAGGTTCCAGGAGTTTTATAACCGGATCAAAATTTGATTCTATTTTTTTGTTAAATTTATAGTATTCCATTTGGAATGAAACCTTTCCGAAAGTTAGCAAGAAATGGAAATTTTTTTTATATTATCAGGCAATTGGAGTGCTCTATTCTGTCGATTTCTTCGCTTGTGATTGTAACCATTCGTGGCTTTATGAAGGCTGAAAATTTTACAAAAATATGAAAATGAAATTTCGCAAAAAAATTCTGAATTATCCAAACTTTTTCTGCAAAATAATGAAATTGAACACATCTGGAAGATAAGATTTACATTCCAAAAGAAAATCAATCATTATTAAGATCACATTATTAATGTGCTATATTTCGTTTTTCTTTTCTAAATTTGTATTCATTTATACACGGTGTTTTCAAAGGTGGGGCTTTTTTTGAACAGCAATAGAAATAAATCAATATACCAAAAATCGCCTAGTATTTCGAAATCAAAGTTATTCGCGAATCTGTGTGATATTATTCGTCAGCAAACTGATGTGATAGTTGCTGAATGAACTTTTTGTCATTACGCCGGGCAATATTACTTTGTTTACATCAAACGAATGGTGACCATTTCGAACAATTTCTGTAAATAATTTGGATCAATGTTATCGGTGCTTTTGTAAACTTCCTATTTTATTATAGAACATTTTCAATCAGTAATTTCTCCTCTCCATTTTTGAACTGCCTACCGTTCAGGAAAAATCTCCTAATAAAAGTTGAAAAAGAATAATACAAATTGGCGATAAATTCTAGAGCTGAGAAAATAACGCAAAGGAAGTCCAGCACTTTATTTATTTGCTGGAATACATTATGAGGGAATTTATATGGCATGGTGATTCGTCACAGGTCTCCAAACAGAGAGATAACACGATCCAGAGTCGTATTATGATATTGATGCCCAAGATTTTTTTGCAAATGAAACGAATGGTGACTTTCATCGAGCAAACGAATGTTGGCCATTTCGGACAATTTCTGTTAACAATTTGGATCAATTTTATCGGTGAGTTTGTGACCTTCCTGATTTTTTTTGAAGGACCTTTTCAATCAGTTATTTTTCCTCTACTCAGTTCGAACTTCAAGAATTATACCGTTCAGGAAAAATCTTCCAATAAAAGTTGAAGGAGCACTTTATTTACTTGCTGGAATGCATATGGCACCGTAATTCAGGACAGATTTCCTAACAGAGTTGTATCAAGATGATGATGCCCAAGATTTTTCCCACTTTTTTCGAATTGAATATTTTATATGATCAAATTCCGGCGAAATGATCTCTTTTGATGAGTTATAGCACCTGTCAAAAAAAAACCTCACCTCAAAAAACTAAATATATTAAATTCCTCAACACCAGATCAGGAAAACTCAATTATTTTCAGCCGTGAAGCTGTATTTTCATATGCCTCTTACGGGGACACAAAGCAATATATTGAGAATAGTGTCTCAGTTACTGAAGTTTTAAATATTTGAGCGCTCGTACTAGTTACACGAGGGCTATATCATTTCGTCACGATGTCTGTATTTTTCGAATTTTGAGCCAAAAATGGTCTCAAACGACTATGTTCGACTCACTAATGACGAATCCGTCGGAAAATTCGAGTCTGTCCGTCCGGCCGTATACACGATAACTCTCGAACGGAATGTCCTAGAAACTTGAAATTTTCAGGATAGGTTCGAATCTCGAATGCCGCGGTTAAGTTCGTTAATGGGCAAAATTCGCCGAGGGGTTCCGTAAATATGGCCGCTCGAATTTTTGTTTTCCTGATTACTTTGAAACTACAGATTCGATCGAGATGATATTCTGCAATCTAATGGAAAATGAGGCGTTCAAGCTACATGCAAAATTTTGTTCAGCTCGCATGACCAGAACCATAGAAACCATAGAAAATTGTAACTTTTGAACGGAAACGCTTAGGAACTTGAAATTTTCAGAATAGGTGTGGATCTTGATTGTCGTGATCACTTTCATCTATGAGCGAAATGATACCAGGGGTTCCGTAAATATGGTCGTTTGAAATTTAGTTTTCTTGATAATTTCAAAACTACAGATTCGATCGTGACGAAATTCTGTATACTAATGGAGAATGATATATTCAAGGTACATTTCTCTAGATCGCATGACCAGAACCATAGAAACCATAGAAAATCATAACTTTCGAACGGAAAGGCCTATGGACTTGAAATTTCCAGGGTGGGTTTGGATCGCGAATTTCACGGTCACGCTCATCAATGAGCAAAATAAGACTAGGGGTTCCGTAAATATGGCCGTTCAAACTATTTTTTTCCTGATAGTTTCGAAACTACTGATCGCATTGGAATGTATGTTTTGCACCTAGCTGAGGAATAATGTTCTCAGACTACGTGCAAAATTTTGTCCAGATCGCATCACCAAGACCATAGATACCGTAGAAAATTCTAGCGAATTATCGAAAAAAAATTGATCCGCTGAAGCACTGACATGAAGTCTGGAATTTCGCCTAAGTTTCAGAATTTTTTTGACAGCTGTCGAAAATTTCTTCAATTGATTTCTAAAACTGGAAAATGCGAATCCACCTACAAGGTGCATGTACGAGCGCTCAAAAGCTCCTGCCTTCACGGCAGTGCTTTTCGTAATTTTTTTTTTTAATCTTCTTGAGAAACGATCCTTGCGAAATTTCACAACTTACTCCAAAGTTTCATTTCAATCGAATTGGTATTTTTCGAATTATCGATAAAAAAATATTAGCTGGCTATATCTACGAAATTCTTAGGCGGATTTTTTCCTTTTGCAAACCTAACATGCGCATTCAGACCTCGAACGTACCCTCAGAATTCAAAATTTTCTAGATCGGTTCTCTCGAAAGTTATCGTGTTTGCGGCCGGACGGACATAATTACATTTGACCACAAATGCTCCATCTGTGAGTCCAATCTAATCTTTTTAGATCTAGAGTAATATAGACCATTTTAGGCTCAACATGTTTGATCACATCGCCGTCGCATCGCACTCGACTCCCCAGTGCGGACACGGCATAAGTATCAACTATGAACTTATCCATAATTAGTTTCTTATTGAAAAATGCATGACGGTCGTATAGAAAGACTACCAGGTATATTTTCCTATAGGACTTATGAGAAATACGAACATCTCGAAATGGAAAGCTTTCATATACTTACACCGATAATCACACATATCGAACCGACTACTGTCTCGTTTGTTGCTTAACGTTCTTTTTTCAAAGGACGGAAAAACTTCATCCATTATTGAAAAGTTTTGAGAAGTAGCCATCTAGTGGAACAGCTTTTTCTCTCATATCTTCCGAGCTTTAGTTCATTCAACATTCTCACAATACAATTCTCACTTCAAGGAGTAGATAAGAGGGCAGATGTTCGGTATTATAATGCTTTATTATTAGTCTAATTAACATGATGAATATGCATAAGATCACTTCTATGAGGTGAATTATATACACTTGGTGACTTAATAAATTATATTAAAGTGGTCCTATATTGCATAAAGACCTGATGACACTTACAAAACGTCGTTAGAGGATACTTGTTTATTTTATTTGTTTGGGTATTTCTTTAAGAAAAAAAGACATGGAAGTTGAATTGAAACTGAAATAGTTTTTATTAATTTTCGAAATACAATGTTTGCTATTTATACTCTGAAAATAAAATCTCCCATGTGACCAACTCTTGCGTGTCTACAGTCCCTGATTCTTTTATAAAAATTTTCAAACATTGCGAAATACATTTCTCACAGAACGACCATTTTCATCAAAAAACTTCAATAATTTCTCCATTTTCATAAATGGCAAACCTTCAACTGTTAAAATGAAATATAATTATGTTTTCCGTTTCAAAAGACAAACTTCATTTCTCCCGAAATAATAATCACAACTATGAAATAACGGATTACTAGATCTACAGATTGAAATACAGATAACGTGAGTTGATCACAAGTGGATGTTGAAAGCTTATAATACGAAATGTCTTCAAAACAATGTCTTTCTTGAAAAGTAAACTACTTTCCCTATGAGGGAGAACTCACGGACTTGCACTTTAGGCACGAGTCTGATGGGAAACGCGAAATTGCTCTTCTTCTCACTGTTTTCTGTGGTTTGACGGTCTTGACATGTCTAGAAATGTGCTGAGCTTCATGAGAAGTTCCTCGAAAAAGGAATGAACAGACTGTGCGCTGTGCCTCGTGTGAAGGCTTGAAGTGGTGATCACGTAACAATAGTGGCTTTCCAGCCACCGTCTGGGGCGCCCCAGGAGTGCTCCAAACCAAAGTTTGACATAAGTTTGACCAATCCAGTGCCGAAGTGTCAAGCCCTCGCCTTTCCCATTTGTGCATAACCCGAATTTTCGGGGCTTCAAGCGTAACACGCACCTGGCTGGAAAGCAGTTAATAGTGGCTTTCCAGCCACCGTCTGAAGCGCCCCAGGAGTGCTCCAAACCAAAGTTTGACATAAGTTTGACCAATCCAGTGCCGAAGTGTCAAGCCCTCGCCCTTCCCATTTGTGCATAACCCGAATTTTCGGGGCTTCAAGCGTAACACGCACCTGGCTGGAAAGCAGTTAATATAATATGGGTGCGTTCGATGTTTGGAGTGTGTTGCACAGGCGCGTACTTTTGAAAACCCAATTTGAAAGACCCTTTATCTGAGCAAGTATCCGAGAAAGAAAAAAGAATAATAATTTCGATATCAATTTCGAAGAAGTAGACCTTGGTCAGTTTGAATCTTCGAACAAGAAATTTTCCCCAATTTCAGTTTACTCTTCCTGCTGAATTCGGATTAGGCACTCTTCAGAGTTATTTATAACTCTTTTGGATTGGAATGTGAACGAAAACAGAATGTAATCAAGGCAATAAAATCGAAGTCGGAAAATTTGTATTGTTCCTGTTGAAGAAAAAGTTTATCTTATTATCTTGGTCAGATTGTGGCAATTAACGAGAAAGTGAAGCAATTAAAAATCAAATTTCTTGCTCCAAGTGGAAAGCTGCAATGGAAAAGACCTACGCCAGACGACATCAATTGGTACACCGAAGATGAGATCTCGCAACTCATAAAAATCTCGTCCAACATAGTTTTCTACAGCATTCCTGAAATCGACAAATACTCTTATAATATACTCAACTTCATTTCAGAAATTGTTATTTTTTTCATATTTTTTGCCAAAGAAAAATATTTTTCGTTATATAATCGTAACGAATACCAACTCGAGCAAGACAATAAATATTTCAATTATTACAAACTCTCCACACCACGTATAATCGAATATTGTCTACGCTCTTGTGATATTATAACTACATATTTGTTTTATTTCAATTTTCTGCACGAATACTAAAAAATATTCTGGACCAATGATTTCCGAGTGGAAAATGACACAAAAAACTATTATTTTCAAGAAATTTTTCAGGAATAATCTTTTTGAGCGCTCGTACTACTTACACGAGGGCTATATCATTTCGTCACGATGTCTGTATTTTTCGAATTTTGAGCCGAAAATGGTCTCAAACGACTATGTTCGACTCACTGATGACGAATCCGTCGGAAAATTCGAGTCCGGCCGTCCGTCCGTCCGGCCGTGTATAAGATAACTCTCGAACGGAATGTCCTAAAAACTTAAAATTTTCAGGGTAGGTTCGAATCTCGAATGCCGAGGTTGAGTTCGTTATTGGGCAAAATCCGCCTAAGGGTTCCGTAAATATGGCCGCTCAAAGTTTTGTTCTCCGGATTACTTTGAAACTACAGATTCGATCGAGATGAAATTTTGCACTCTAATGGAAAATGAGGTGTTCAAGCTACATGCAAAATTTTGTTCAGCTCGCATCACCAGAACCATAGAAACCATAGAAAATTGTAACTTTTGAACGGAAATGCCTAGGGACTTGAAATGTTCAGGATAGGTGTGGATCTCGATTGTCATGATCACTTTCATCTATGAGCAAAATTATACTAGGGGTTCCATAAATATGGTCGTTTGAAATTTAGTTTTCTTGATAATTTCCAAACAAACAGATTCGATCGTGACGAAATTTTGTATACTTATGGAGAAAGATATATTCAAGCTACATTTCTCTAGATTGCATGACCAGAACCATAGAAAATCATAACTTTCGAATGGAAAGGCCTAGGGACTTGAAATTTTCAGGATAGGTGTAGATCTGAAATGTGGCGTTGACGTTCATCAATGAGCAGAATTATACTAGGGGTTCCGTAAATACGGTCGTTGGAAATTTTTTTTTCTGATAATTCCGAAACTACGGATTCGATCGAGATCAAATTCTGTGTTTTGAACGAGAATGATATATTGAAGCAACATTTTGTCCCGATCGCATGACCAGAACCATAGAAACCATAGAAATTCATAACTTTCGAAGGGAAAGGCCTAGGAACTTGAATTTTTCAGGGTATTTTTGGATAGCGAATGTCGCAGTCACGTTCATCAATGAGCAAAATTAGACTAGGGGTTCCGTAAATATGGGCGTTCGAAATATTTTTTTCCTGATAATTTCGAAACTACTGATTGGATTGGAATCAAATTTCACACCTAGCTGAAGAATAATGTATTCAAAGTTTTGTCCAGATCGCATCACCAAGACCATAGATACCGTAGAAAATTATAACGAATGATCGAAAAAAATTGGTCAGCTGAAGCACTGACATGAAGTCTGCAGTTTCGCCAGCTGTCAAAAATTCCTTCCATTGATTTCTAAAAATGGAAAATCGGAATCTTCCTACAAGGTGAATATACGAGCGCTCAAAAGCTCCTGACTTCACGGCAGTGCTTTTCGTAATTTTTTGTATTATCAATTCTCCATGCCAAAAATTTGATGGACTTTTTCATAAGTTGGAAGATGAAGAATATCAAACTTTCGTTTTGACATTATGAACTAGACATAAAAAGTCTGATGAAACTCTCAGAAACTACACAAAATCCCCGAAAAGGAATTTCCTTTTTTTTTTCAGAATGTGGATACTGAATTACGTGTCCACATCGGTAGGCAAAAAAGTACTTAATACTATAAATAAATGTTTGGATTTCTGGTTAACGACAGTGTCTCCTTTTAAATAAACGTTGGGCGACTTTCCTACCTGCTGTGAGAAGATTGATGACAGCTATAAAAATGAATTGTTTATCGGTATATCGCCACGATGTTGTATGAAAACTGCTCTCGTGTTGATAATTACGAGGGTACATGAATAACTATGTATTATTTTCAAATTAACTGCTGAATGTGGAAAGTTGGATGTTTTTCCCTCGATTCTTATAGAATATCCATTATTATTCTAAATACAAAAACAAACTGGAGTCTCTTGAAAATTGAAGGTACAATTATTATAATAAATATTTGATGTATTGTCGTTTTGGTAATTTGTAGTGTTGGTACTGCTGGTGACGCTGAACGTGGATGGATTATGTATGTTTCTCATTTTTTCAATAATTTTTCCATGGTGTTCCTCAGTAAGTTTCAAATACAGTTTCAGAGATTCAGAGTGGTCTATTATTTTAATTACATACTTCTTGTAAGTTGGGTGCCAAGTGTGCCAGGATACTCACAGAGCAGGAGCGATTTGAATGATTGGTTATATATCGTTTCTTCGTATCTATTCCGATACTTTCGGCTGCTGCACGTGTCCATTCACTCAATTGATTCACACCTACAGGGAAATTTTTGTACCATTTTCCTGTTTTTTGCCAATCAATATTGGGTGTTAAGAAGAGACGATTAGTTGTGATACTTTGAGTTCTTTTGCTCAACAATTTTTCCAAGAGACGTACTGGGCACTGATAAACAGACTCTTTGTTTTTTGTCAACCATTTAGAATCAGTAGTGCGTTTTTCACCACCTTGTGCTGTTTTTGTAAACATGGGATTGTACTCAATATTTTACCGTAATTATCAAACTCCTTCTTAAAAGGGTCGTATTTAACCAAACACCAAAGTAGTATAGAAATGATTTCCAAATATTTATCTTGTATCAACAAAAATCATAGTTGAGCAGCAGAATTTAATTACCAAATTATTTATTTTTGAGCCCCAAAGCATTGAACTTTGAAGTTTATAATTGTTGATGCCACAAATTTTACTTGAACACTAAATATTTGAGCACCAAAAGAAACAAAAATCTGCATAAAAATCAAACATTATATCACTAAAACTTGAAATACATTCTAACGATACAAAAAATATAGAAGACAGCAGCATAATTATTATTGTACTATGACAGCTGCCTTGGTTCTCGTCGGTCGTCCTCTCTTTCTTTTCATTCAAGTTTTATTCAAACGCTTCTGCTTTTTCTTCAGTTCGTATAAATGTAACTTATAAAGCTCTCAACCTACCCCGTATCTAAAAAAATTAAAATCCTTATTATTTTATATAAATCTCACGATGTGTCAAAAGGCGAATCATTAAATTCCGGGAGAAACGTCACGAAATATCTATGATCGACGTAATTCATTTCGGATTTTCTCGAGGTGTCAAAAATCGACCTTCTTCAAATTGTTTTCTTGCGTAAACCGTCCGTGGAATTGGGCTGGATTCACATTTGGGGAGTCCTTTGGTCCTTTGGGATGATAATTCGACCGCCCTCGGTTCCCGAGACGCGGATCAAATGCCTATTCGAAAGGAAAAAGGAAACTTTTTTCGACCTTTTCCGAACGCATTTTTCATACGTTTCTAATTCGAAATAGGGGACGTTTCGGGTATCGTCGTTTCTTCCCCTCGAAAATGCGGGGGCGTTCGCCTGAAATACATTTCTCAGGCCTAAAAGGAAGAGTTGCAGAATAGTTAATCATCATTCACCCTGTATATTTGAAACATTGAAAATTAATATTATTCTTTATTAATCTCACATATATTGAAAGTTTGCCTAAAATGAAGTTTAAATAAAAATTGGAACGAATATTATTTTTTATCAATCTCACATATCATACATTGCCTGAAATAAATAAATAAATATTATTCTCAACCATTATTATGGTGACTGATAATTTTTGGGAAACATTATTTAGTTTGGGTTTTCGTTTAATTTAATTTTTTTTTATCTCATAAAATTTTATTGGATATAATACAATAATTTTGGAGATTATTTTCATTTATGTTTTTGGTCTTCACACTTCACATTAGGTACGACATTCAGGTGCTCATAAATTGTGTTTCTGGTTTTTTTGGTGCTCGTTCATTAATTTTGGTGGTCAAATATTGTTTTGGAGACAAGGGTATAAAACTGGACACTCATTGTTGGAGTGCCATCATTATTTTGGTGATCGTTTAGAATATACCCTTTTTAAAATGGTCAATTAAGCAAAAGGCTGCTTTATTTCCACGCCACTCCAATTCCACAGCACAAATTTGGTATAATTTTTTTTGTAAACCGTCTGGTGTATTTTCATCGAAACTTGAAACAAACAACAATTTTGGTTATTTCTTTCTCCTTGAGAGCGGCTTAGCTTTTTTTCCTTATGTTGGGAATTGCTTGTTTTTTTTTTCTTTAAGCTACTCAAGCCTTTGTTGCATTCTAAAAAATTATATCTTCTGATGGATTTATTTGTCTGTTGAACTCTGTAACAGTTTAGCAGAAATTTTCCAAATGGTTTTTACTTTATATTCTTTGCCGTCTACACGTTTCATGTTGAATGCCCAATCTTTCAGTATATCTGCTAGTTTTTCATTCGAAATATCAACACAAAGTTGTAATCCCGATGTTCACAAAACACCGTAAACTGTTTCCAAACATAATTATGTATTTTCTCGGTATATTTCCTGGTGTCAAATTTTCAATTTCTTGATCTATTTCACCACTAGAACTATAAGCAACTATATTTTACTCAATAGCAATCTCAGTAAATATTGGTCCTACAAAAACTTTTAAATGGGTAAATATGAAGTATTTGTTGGTATTTTTCACATGTAACATCCTGTATTTTATCTTCCTAATCGGTAGAGCTCTTCCTTCTGATTTCAAATATATATACTTTATTGTGGTTATCTTTGTCAGTTTTCGAAAAATATAGATTTTCGTCTAAATCTAAGGCAGCTGTAGAATGCCACGTGACACTGCTGCGATTTTTTTTTAAATCAAAGTAGCCGTGAATAATATATAATAGAACAACTGGTATATTTTCATTCATTTATTAACAAAAATTTAAATTAAGTGTTCAAATGGCCCCCATTTTTTACACACAATCTTTTTATTGAGTTTTCGGGGGCTCTCCTGAATATTTCTGGTTGGTGGTTGAGATTATCAATTCCTACCTTTATTCTGATTTGAATATCTTCAATATTTTGAGAACGGTCCATATAAATTTTAGATTTCAAATATCCCCATAAGAAAGTATCCAATGGGGTCGAGTCGGGAATGTTAGGAGGCCAGATGATGATTCCGTTTCTGCCAATCCAAATACTGTAATTTTTTTCTCGTGTGGCGTTCTACAGCTGCCTCAGATCCATATTTTTCGAAAACAGACAAAGATATTAAAAACCTCAATAAAGTATATATATTTTAAATCAGAATAAAGAGCTCCAACGATTAGGAAGATAAAATACATTTGAAAAATACCAACACACATAAAATTTTTAGGTTAACGATGCTTATTTGCATTTTCTAGTACTGAATTCTGAATGCCCATCAAAAATACTTCATATTTGCCCATTTATACGTTTTTGTAGGATCAATATTCACTGAGATAGCTATTGAGTAAAATATGAACAATCACCCTGTACTTTCGGTACTTTTTTTATATTAAGGAATAAAAATGTTTGAATATACAGGGTCATCCAGATGGATCACTTGTCGATGGTATCATATTTCAAAGAGCTGGATGGCCGGTGATAATCGAAGTATGCTGCTATAAAAATTGTGTTGATAGATCGAACAAGTCTTGGACAACCGGACCTTATTCGATAAGTCCATATTTATATAGACAAAAATTATTCAAGCAGTTCGGTATGTTTCCTGAAAGGAACCAATCGTTGCCCAATTGGCCTGCACCGACCATTAACTGCAAGAGAGGTTGCCATCGGCTGAGCGGAACACTAAAACGCGCTACTCGTAAAGGGGATCGACTGTCCACTGACCGGTCCAAGAAACAAGCTAGAATGTCTCGGTGTCGCCTCTTCTACCACGTGATTTATACCAAATGGTGACTGATTATTTTTTTATTTCTGAATGTTAACCTAAGTTTTATATTGTCGATTATTCTTTTGACTTCGCCGGCGAGGCTCCCGATTCCCACACTAAAAACCGACTCTCCGGGGTTATGGATGGCCTGGCATTACTGCTGACGCAATCGTTCGACAGTTCGGTTTAATGAGCTAGCGAAATATTTGTCACTGGATCTACTTCATAGGTGGATGGTGGATGCACATTTCTCATTTTTGTCAATGTTTATTGGTGAAACATAAAACTTTTGGAAAGAAATATTTTTTTAATATCTGGAACACCAATTTTCACAAACTATTCGAATTTTGATTTCCAGATGTTCAATTGTCCGTTGAATTAAAGAACTATCGTTCATTTATTACAAGACTAGTTATACTCCGTTTAAGAATTATTGACATCTCGGTTGGCTGTGAAAAATCGAATTTAAGCTGGTAATAGACTATTCAGTAATATTTTGGGTTGCTGAATTCAGGTTGGTATAGGAATAACACTAACATTATCCATAGAAATCTTGCTTTGATGATTTTATCGAAGATATTGGTGAATATGTAATTATAAAAATTTGCTCTGAATTTGAGTATTTTTTGTCTTATGCTATTAAAATGGCTGGAATTGACCAGGATACATAGCGCCTAACAAGAGAACGCCAGGCAGTTTGTCGGTATAACTTCGAGTTTTTCAAAGATTTGGCACATATTTTCGCTAGTGTTTCAGGTAAACTGTTATTCACCGACTCAAAGTATATTCTGATTGATCAATGTCTCTTAAATTTTCAGATTTCACCAAGCCATGTCCGTAGAATATTAGCATATTATTATAGCCTGGAATTAGCAGTGGAAGAAAACCTTTGCGATACGATTATTCCTTCAAAGAGACATTGAATGACTTTGTTTTCGCTAGAATTAAAAACAATGAATATATCAGTTTATATATCCTTTTCGAACTGGCCAAAGAGCACCTAGATTTCAATTGATCGAAGTCAACATCATATTATATCATAAAAAAAATTGGATACAAATACAAAAAAATTGATTGAAGGAAAATTCTTACTGATAAACAGAAAAATATAATAAAAATAGTACTATTATGATAAATACCGAGAATACATGGAACAAAATGTAAAATTCATTTATCTAGATGAAATTTGGATATTCAAAAACGGTATTCAAATTTGTCAGTGGACACTAGAAAATAATCCAAAAGGTATGCCCAGTATATTCAAGGGTAAAGGCAGATGGTGCACTATTTTGAATGCTGTAACAATTGATGGATTTTTACCTGGATGTGATCCGATTCTTGACACTGGTATTAATGATAAGGATTACTATGAATGGTGAATTATTTCATACATGGGTTGTTGAAATATTGAAACCTTCCCTGCAAAAGGATGCCCATCAATAGGATTATGTCAGCTTATTCAATAAACACATCCAAATCACTACACTACGTGGAAACAAAGTTTTCAATATTTTTATCTTTGCTCTTGTATCATTCGTAGATATTTTATGTTCATTTATTATACTTATACTGTATGGTACCCTGTTCACATTCCCTCTGCTAATACACATGCTATATTGTTCCCAATTCAAAAGTATACTGAATAATTGTAAAATTGCTCATCAATTATAATATTTTCAATAATTCATGGACAGTTTCAATGAATGAAAATAAAAATTGACTTTCTTGAAGTATTCAACACCGAGCAATAAATAATTCACAAATTGGTAAAATTGGTTCATATATTGATAGTTCGGTACAAATTGCATGTCAAAATTCTTTATGTACTACATAGATTCTTAATTTTCGTTTCTCTCTTATTTCTTAATATATTATAACGTTTTTTCCAATCCATTCTTTTGGCCTTGTGCTTGCGAAGTATCCAAAAAATGTTTTCTGTTGCACCACTAGCTACCTGCTAGAATTCCATTAATTATCCTTCGTGAATCCTGACATAAAATGGTACTCTTATAGTTATATGGTTAGAATTTTGCAAGATTTCCAATACCAATAAATATTGCATGGTCCTGAGTGAAAATAAATATTTATTTGAATGATCTTCAATTTTCCATGGTTGACTTTTATATGAGATAATTTCATATGAAAGCATTCCACGATATTTTTGCGCTCTCAAACCTGAACTACCATGTAGAAATGCAATCGAAATATTCCGGCTTAATTATTCGATAATTCCGATAATTCGTATACTCAACACTTTTCTAGGTTATATTTATGTTTTATTTCTATGATGAAATTTAGTTACTTTTTGTAACCAGAAATAAAGCCTCGACTGGACGTTCATGGCCTGCTTCGATGTCAATAATTCTTAAATGGACTATAGTTGTATTCGAAGCTTATAACCTGAGATTTTACAGGAATTTTCTGTAGTAATGCATTGTTTCTAAAGATGAAGAGTGGCTTCGCGAATAGGTGTCTGGAATGGGGAGAATTTATATTATATTATATTCATTATAGAGTATCTTCACCTTATTCCAACGAATTAGAGAGACATTCGTTGAAAACGAGTAATGCGAGACTCCATAATGAATATAAAGAATTGTTTTCCCTGATTCCGGACTCATATTAGCGAATTGGATTACAGAAATACTGTCTACAAATGCTCACACCTTTTCCACCGCTTTTTAATCCTTTGGGTAGTATCTTTCGAGTCTATTCGGTGGCGCCCTCTGTTGAGCGGTACGGCAAATGTTGGACCGTCGGTGCAGATCGCTACAGATCTAATCTTTCTTCCTTCCTCTGATCTGATCTAACCTGATTTAAGCCTCTGTTTCCTTGTTGAATCCCTATTTACCTATTCCTTCCTACATAATGTTTCTTGATATACTAACCCTCTTTTCTTTTTTTTTGTATTTCCTAGGAAAATTTATTCAAGAGTGAGTATCAATCGTAGATCGAGAATATGTTATTCTAGCTAGAAGGCCAAAACATGCTTAACTCGAATTTTACATGCTGACAGAGACGAAAATATGATAGATTTAGCAGTGAAAATGCCAAATCGGCGTTCGATATTATCGGGATGATTATCGAATCGCTGTTTCATCATGTTCGTTCCTTCGTCGTAAACCGATATTTTATTCCAAACAACTTCAACCATATGGTACAAGATGGATTAAAATACTGTTAGCTAAAAAATATTTATTCCGGTAGAAAAATCTGAATTTCTGTTAGAAATACCAGATATTCCTGTTGGAATTTAATGTGTCCATACTGTAATATTTACGGAAATTTTCCTTTTGAAATAAGGGTAACGTGTCACTGCTATACTTACCGTTTTTAGCGTTAATAGGACTCAAGTCACTTAAACCAGAATGGGCATGTTGAATTGCAAGTACAGATTGTTTTCATAACGGTCTTTTTTGTTGTGAAAACAATAGTTGCGTTTAAACAACAGGAATTCATTCAACTGGAAATTCCCGGGATTCGTATTTTTAAGTGCGTACTCACCCAGTTTCCACCTTTGAATCGGAGCACTTATTTAACGATATTTTCATTCCCAATTTTGGAAAATTTCACACGAAATTCCGGTTGCAGATTCTGTGAACCAAAACGGCCATCAGTGTCGAAGATTTTTCAATCTTATCCTCGGTTATTGTGACAATTATATATAATTTTATTTTTATGAACTTTGACCACGATTCCTTAATCTGTGAATTAAAGACAAGATATGCGAAGAAGTTCTGTCATTGATGGGCGGAAAATCGCCGAAGTTCTTGTATCCCAACAACAAAGAATTTCATTATTGTTGGGGGAAACTCGGAGTCGAAACGAAACACCAACGGATTATTTAATTTCGTTGGTCGGGGTTGGAAATTCTTAATCGTTACCCTCGATGATGTAGATGCAGAAGTATTATGATAATCAAATAAGCACTTCGAAGGGAAATCAAAAGCATACGCTCGAAGTTATGAGAGAACAAACTTCAGTCCATGAATCAGTTTTATAACAGTAGGTACTTCAATCGGGGTTTAATGCAGAACTTGACAACTTGGACCCAAATATTTCCTACCTATCGAAAAAACTTGTAGTGATCAATAAAAGCGAAACCAATTCAGAAAATTGTTTGGTTATTTTTGAAAACGCATTATAATATATACTTTGTTTCTACATATTTGGAATCAGCTTGCACTGCTTGCGGCACAGAAAATCTATTTTATGAATACCGTGAATTTTGCTCGAAGAGGTATTATTCTCCACTCTTCAGCTGTGAATACTTAGATAATCGCAAACTCTTAAAGCATTTGAAAATTTCAGGGGCATTTACAGAGCGAACCTCTCTCCCGGTAATACCGAGATGTTAATTTTCAATTTTTATGAGGGAATAACCAACATAATAGGTTGAGTTTTTTTATTATTCATTTTATTATAGAATAATAAGTTCACCTGTAGCAACAAATACGAGTTATAGTATATTATGCAACTATCATGTTATGATGGTTATCAATACAAGATCATTAACCGGTATACGAAACGAGCCGACGTCGAGTTTCGTATGGTTTATGCGGGTGTATTAATAACCATTAAATGAGAGTTGCATACGCTATTTTTATACACCCGATAAATAATGAAGAACTATTAATATTATATTTATATTTGTGATAACCAGATAATAGTAATTCTAATTATACAGGGTGTCCCAAGTTCGAGTGCCTACTAGAAATTTCTTGAGAACCGGACCTATTTGGAATCTGAAAATTTGGATAATGATATTGTTCGACTTTATCTAGTGAGCTTAAATATTCTTGAAGCCTGAACACTTTCAGTTATACAAGGAGTGAAAATAAATTTATCGAAAATTTTTTTTTTGCATATTTTTGGTCTCTCATATGATCGATCATTAAATTTTTTTTCTGATTGCGTTGGATTCTGCGAAGAAAAATTATAATAGTGTTCAAAAATATTTATGCTCCTAAATTAAATACCTTCTGTGTTATTAAGGATTTTCTGAATTTATGTCGTGCGTAGAGACAAATTCATAAAATCTGTTTTATAACAATAATCTGTGTTCATAGAAGATGAATCATCCTAATAATTCCCTATGAACACAGATTGTTTTTGTTTGAATTTAGAAAGTCCCTAAGAACTCAGGAATTATTTAATTTAGGAGCATGAACTACTTCGAACAGTATCATAATTTTTCTTCGCAGAATCCAACGCATTCATAAAAATTCTAATTTAAAAAACAAAAGTTATGGGAAAATTCTGATCACAATTTTTGACGAAATATTTGAAACAACTTCTGACGAGTTTTCCAAAATTTAGGAGTTGCACAATATTCCGCCATTCTTCTACTTCGAAAATCTATAAACAGTTTATGCTTGGAATATTGATAATAGGAATAAAGAACATAATACTTACTACGCATATTTCCCTTTCTTTTCTTTTTTGAGCGCTCGTACTACTTACACGAGGGCTATATCATTTCTGTATTTTTCGAATTTTGAGCCGAAAATAGTCTCAATCGACTATGTTCGACTCACTGATGACGAATACCTCGGAAAATTTGAGTCCGTCCGGCCGTCCGTCCGTTCGTAAGCACGATAACTCTCGAACGGAACAACCTAGAGACTTGAAATTTTCAGTGTGGGTTCAGTTCCCGAATGCCTCGGTTAAGTTCGTTAATGGGCCAAATTCCACAAGGGGTTCCGTGAATCTGGCCGTTCAAAGTTTTGTTCCCCTGATTACTTGAAAACTACAGATTCGATCAAGATGAAATTTGGCACTCAAATGGAAAATAAGGTGTTCAAGCTACATGTGAAATTTTGTCCAGATCACATGACCAGAACCATAGAAACCATAGAAAATTGTAACTTTTGAACGGAAAGGCCTAGGAACTTGAAATTTTCAGGAAAGGTGTGGATCACGAATGTTGTGATCACGTTCATCTATGAGCAGAATTATACAAGGGGTTCCGTAAATATGGTCGTTTGAAATTTAGTTTTCTTGATAATTTCTAAACTACAGATTCAATCGTGACGAAATTTTGTATACTAATGGACAATGATATATTCAAGCTACATTTCTACAGATCACATGACCAGAACCATAGAAACCATAGAAAATCATAACTTTCGAACGGAAAGGCCTAGGGATTTTCAGGATAGGTGTGGATCTGAAATGTCGCGTTCACGTTTATCAATGAGCAGAATTATACTAGGGGTTCCGTAAATACGGTCGTTTGAAATTTTGTTTTCTCGATAATTTCGAAACTACGGATTCGATCGAGATGAAATTTGGTATTTTAATCGAGAATGATATATATAAGCAATATTTTGTCCAGATCGCATGACCAGAACCATAGAAACCATAGAAAACTGTAACTTTTGAACAAAAAGGCCTAGGAACTTGAAATTTTCAGGGTGGGTTTGGATCGCAAATATCGCGGTCACGTTCATCAATGAGCAAAATTAGACTAGGGGTTCCGTAAATATGGCCGTTCAAAATATTTTTTCCTGATAGTTTCGAAACTACCGATTTGATTGGAATGAAATTTTGCACCTAGCTGAGGAATAATGTATTCAAAATACATGCGAAATTTTGTCAAAATCGCATCACCAAGACCATAGATACCATAGAAAATTCTAGCGAATTATCGAAAAAAAATTGGTCAGCTGAAACACTGACATGAAGTCTGGAGTTTCGCCTAAGTTTCAGAATATTTTTGACAGCTGTCGAAAATTCCTTCAATTGATTTCTAAAACTGGAAAATGCGAATCTATCTACAAGGTGGATGTACGAGCGCTCAAAAGCTCCTGCCTTCACGGCAGTGCTTTTCGTAATTTTTTTTTCTATATTTTGATAACTATTTCGACGAATGCAACGATTCGAATAGAAATATATTCAAAATTAAATAATCGATCATATAAGAGGCTGAAAATTCGAACAAAATTTTCGAGAAATTTATTTCCACTCCCTATATAACCGAGTATATAACTGAAAGTGTTCAGTCTTCAAGAATATTTCAGCTCAGTAGATAAAGTCAAACAGTATCATAATCCGAATTCTCAGATTTCAACTAGGTCCGGTTCTTAAGAAACGTCTAGTAGGCACTCGAACTTGGGACACCCTGTATTAATCATAATAATTGTAATTAATCTGATTTCTCAAAAATATTAAGTAAAAAACTTCAAATTCGAAAATAAATGATTATTGAAATCTTCGCACAGTTACAACACGAAGAAGTGAAACTGTGTTTCATTATGATTGATCTCGACGAAATTCGTCCATTTGAAAATTAACATTATATGCGTGCATATCATGCAACATCTAGCAAATGTGTAGAAATATTAACGAATCTTGATTACATAAATCGGTCCTGTGAAAAAATTTGTGAACGAAAATAAATCTGTGTTTTACACGGTCTGTAATTCGATCTAAATTAAATTGAACATTAAGTTTTGCAAAAATAGTTTATTGGCGCGATTATGGTATAATTTAAAAATACCGTACATTATGTACAATCCCTCCTCTTATAACCTCAAGCACTGCGATTCCACCTCGAATAGTAAATTGCCACTCGGCTAGCGAATTGATTACGGATGCACCTATAGGCCGGTTTTAGAGTCTCGGTCCGACCGGAGCACAAGGCTGCACCTGCTTCTAATCCAAAAGTTGTTATTTTGAAAATTGAACCAGTCTCTAGCTCTTTCCGAGCCGAGACTGTACAACCGGCCCTTAAAGTTTCCGAACGTACGATAATTTATTTTTGATGGCAACAATTTGTCGTCGAGCTTATGGGTCATGGGTTTGCGAAGAAGCTCAGGCCTTGATAGATACGCCGATAGGCGGCAAAAGAGGTCCTCCTTTTATCTAACCCACCGGTCCGTAGATCACGGTTCTCGATAATTCCCGACCCTGTTGAGTTTTTCGATTTAAATTCCCGACTGTCCAATTGAAAAGTGATAGCGTGAAAATGAGATAATAATATCGGTTTCTTCTTTCTGCCGATTCGGCCGTTTTATTGTCGCGTCTGGAAATAATGAGATACAGAACAGGTAGTGTCTCGATACACGAATCGGTAGATCTTGTTTTAAATCTTTTTATCTCCAATCAAACGCTATTGTTTCTCTCGGTGTAATTTTTCATCTTGCGAAACATCTTATTCCTACTGGAAAGGAAATTAGTTGTTTTCTTTTTGTCGTGTCGCTAACCCTTCCAACATTTCTAGTTGGTAGGACAAGGGTTTCCTTCGTGACCTATCGGCCTCTCATTCTTCAGCATTCCTCTCGAGGTTTCAATGGTTATTCGTGAACTATACACCGCCTCTTTGCATATTCGTATTTATTGGAAAACGAAGTTGAGGGTGCTATGAAAATCAGTCAACTTTTGAAAGTTGACAGTGTGGTTGTTCATCTGATAAGTTCTTTTAAATGAACGATATTTATGACATGACAATGTCATTTGACGGACGGGCCAAGTGGTTATTAAAACTGGAAAATGCGAATCTATCTACAAGGTTGATGAACGAGCGCTCAAATGCTCCTGACTTCACGGCAGTGCTTTTCTCGATTTTTTTTATATTACATATACGATAATCGCGCCAATTAACTATTTTTTGAAAAATTAATATACATTCTAATTTAGATCGAATTACTGACCATGTAGAACACAGATGTATTTTCATTCACAAATTTTTCCACAGGACCGATTTATGTAATCGAGATTCGTTAATATTTCTACACACTTGCTAGATGTTGCATGATATGCACGCATATTATGTTAATTTTCAAATGGACGAATTTCTTCGTGATCAATCAATAAAACACAGTTTCAGTTCTTGGTGTTGTAACTGTGCATGTTCATGTTTGAAGTTGTGGTGAAATTGAGATTGCGATTATTTCAGTAGTCAGTTATTTTCGAATTTGAACTTTTTTAAACCCAAAAATACTCACAGATCATTCGAAATATATTTCCAACGTTGGCATCAGAATTTGAGGTAGTTTCTCATATAAGTATGTGACACTGAGCAATCATGAAAACTTAAATTTTTCAGTTTCGAAATCGTAACATAATACGAAATAAATACATTTTGGCCTGTAAAGGTTTTACTGATGAAAAGAATTATTCAAGAATCTTGCATAGTTCATTTAAAATAAATATGTTGGCTTTACTTCGTTCGAATGCGAGCGTGTCTTCAGTAACGCCAACAATGTAAATCGGAATAAAGTAAATTATTCACCGGAACCATAGTTATTAGGTAAATAATGCATAAGACAAAATAAAAACCCAGCTTTTGCTAAATGAAGGTATGTTGTTATATATCAGAAAAGCATTATTCAAGGTTTTTTTTTCACTCCCCCAAATATGTAAGGTATTTTATAACAAATACGGTAATTTTATACTACCATGTATGGTTTTCTACTAATTTATTTCTGGAATCACTGGATTATTACGCGCTCTAACATCATATATCGTGATTCGTGACTGAATGAAGAGAATAGGATGTCGTGTTGTTTTTTCTTTCGGGAAGGTTGCTCAGTTTACCCGATAACTGAAGTTTATGTTTTTTTCCTTTTTTTTAATTTGGTTCTTTGTTTGTGAGGATTTTCGATGCATGGCTTTCATTTTGTTTTTTGTTGATTATTGATTGCTTTCGACTCAAATTTTGTATTATCAATTTTTACGCGCGTTTATTGAAGATAGACCTAATCAGTTCAATAATTTATCAGCTCCCCCAAATTTTCACATTTCAAGTAAAATCCCAACTTTCGTCCATCTTCATCCATCCGATATGGACAGATTTTCTCAAGAATAATAAGAGCTTCCTAAATTTATGACATTCGGTTTATGAATCAAAGATCAAGTTTGAAAAAATTCATCTCAGAAAAACCATTTATCATGTAACTTCTACCTTGATGTTAAAAGTTAGTAAAACAACAATGTCCAAACTATACCACTGTTGAGCTTTATAATAGACTCCCCCAAGATTTTGAAAATTTTCCAGCAGCTCAATTTAAAGGGAAGGTGAGACATTTTTTGTTACTGGAAAACACGCTATACGACTTAATGTTTTACACTACTTTCATTAATTGTTTCAATGATTTCTCATAAACGGCATGTTGAATTCTTTTCATTTCTTGAATGTACATTCAGGCGTGTATGCAAAAAACTTTTCTCGAAAGTTTCCGAAAAAATCTTCAATATTTTTGCGTGTAATCCAATCCATCTAAGGTGGATAATATGAACTTACTACAACAATTACTGGCGACGAAAAAGAAAAATTGAAAAAAAGATATTTCTTTCAATATCAGAAAGTTGTTCTCATCGCTTCCTTAATTTGATTTTAATCCATCACCTGTCAAATCGGATATACCTATGTTCATGTATAAATATTCGAATGGTTATGGATTAAAATCAAATTGACGAATCGATGGCTGATGGAGAACCACTTTTCGATATTGAACGGAATTTCAATTTTTTTCTTTTTCATCGCCAGTAGGTAATTGGTGGAGTAAGTTTGAATTATCCGCCTGGGAAGGATGGGATTACACGGAAAAATATTGAATTTTTATTCGAAAACGTTCGAGGAGAGTCAAAAAATTAAAAGAATTCAACATGCCGTTTATGAAAAATCATTGAAACAATTATTGTGATGCAATGAAAGTAGTGTTCACCCTGGGAAATTCCTGCCTTAAAAAGTTTAGAAGTTTGTGTTATTTTCGTCCTTTGTTATATAGCTATTTGTAAATGTTGCTTATCGTGACTTACCATGTAATTGTTGATGGTGCATTATTATACTTGTATTCATACATGTCATAAATATAAAAACATGATACTATTTTGATTTAATCATGTTTTAATGAACCAATAAAATCAGTGAGTTTTGCGTAGTTACCGTGCTGATATTTCGAATGAAAAACTAGCAGATATACTGAAAGATTAGGCATTTAACATGAAACGTGCAGACGACAAAGAATATAAAGAAAGTAGGTACAGTAAAAACCATTTGGAATATTTCTGCTAAACTGTTACAGAAAAAGTTTAATGAAGAGTTCAACAGAGATAAAATCCATTTATAAATATAATTTTTGAAAATGCAGGAAATGCTCGAGCAGCTAAAATAAATAAATTACAAGCTATTCCTCACAGAAGAAACGAAAGCTCAGCCGCTCTTAACGAGAAAGACAACCAAAATTGTTTCAAGTTTCGATGGAAATGCACCAGACGGTTTACAAGAAAAATTATACCGAATTTGTGCTGTGAAATCTGGAATTGGCTTGGCGTGGAAATGAAGTAGCCTTCTGCATAATCGTCTATTTTGAAGAAGAATCTAACAATTACGGTCAAAATACATGACGATTGTGTTAATTCTTGGATAGGACTGTAATTGAAATAGAAACCGAAAATAGGATGAGAAAAGAAAAATGAAATTCTGAAAATTAATCTGAAAGAAATGAAAGGAGAACGAATCGCTGGAAAAGAAGTTCAACCTTACCTTGCAGGTGTAGATCGCCAGTGCCTTCTAGTCGAACTTGTAGAGCTGATGAAACTAAGAAAAAGTTCGTGTTTTCACCGAAAGAAAAGATAGCTTCGCACGTTAACTGATCTCTTGACATTCTCGACTTCAATTTTTAGGAAGAAACATGTTTGTCCGGCAAATAGCGCAATCTTTTTAATTAGGGAGAGAAGTATTGACAAGATAACTTCAGCATATACCGGGTGATACGATAACATATTGAATACAATCCCATGTTTTCAAAAACAGCACAAGGTGGTTAAAAACTCACTAATGATTCTAAATGGTTGACACCGAATGAAGAGTCTGTAAATCAGTGCCCAACACGTCTCTTTGAAAAATTGTTGAGCAAAAGAACTCAAAGTATCACAACTAATCGTCTCTTTTCAACACCCAATATTGATTGGCAAAAAACAGGAAAATGGTACAAATATTTCACAGCATAGATGTGAATGAATCGAGTAAATGAACACGTACAGCAGCCGAAAGAATCGAAATAGATACAAAAAAACAAATCATTGAAATCGCTCCTCCGCTGTGAGTATCCTGGCCCACTCGGCACCAAACTTGCAAGAAGTTGAGAAAATAACAGGCCACTCATCATCTGAATCTCAGAAACCGTATTTCAAACTTACTGAGGAACACCATGGCAAAATTATTGAAAAAATGAGAAACACACATAATCCATTCCCGCCAACGTCACCAACAGTACCAACACTACAAATTCCCAAAACAACAATATATCAAATATTTATAATAATACTTATGCCTTCAATTTTAATCAATAAAAAAAATTACGAAAAGCACTGCCGTGAAGGCAGGAACTTTTGAGCGCTCGTACGTGCACCTTGTAGGTAGATTCACATTTTCTAGTTTTAGAAATCAATTGAAGGAATTTTCGACAGCTGTCAAAAAAATTCTGTAACTTATGCGAAAACTCCAGACTTCATGTCAGTGCTTCAGCTGATCAATTTTTTTTTCGATAATTCGATAGAATTTGATACGTTATCTATGGTCTTGGTGATGCGATCTGGACAAAATTTTGCACGTAGTTTGAATACATTATTCCTCATCTAGGTGCATAATTTCATTCCTATCCGATCAGTAGTTTCGAAACTATCAGGAAAATAATATTTTGAACGGCCATATTTACGGAACCCCTAGTCTAATTTTGCTCATTGATGAACGTGACCGCGATATTCGCGATCCAAACCCACCCTGAAAATTTCAAGTTTCTAGGCGTTTCCGTTCAA
Organism: Aphidecta obliterata; assembly: GCA_963966015.1. Classification (NCBI taxonomy): domain Eukaryota; kingdom Metazoa; phylum Arthropoda; class Insecta; order Coleoptera; family Coccinellidae; genus Aphidecta; species Aphidecta obliterata. Next base: position 8,754,533 of record OZ014430.1, on the reverse strand, counting down.
AAGTTACAATTTTCTATGGTTTCTATGGTTCTGGTCATGCGATCTGGACAAAATATTGCTTTAATATATCATTCTCGATTAGAATACAAAATTTCATCTCGATCGAATCCGTAGTTTCGAAATTATCGAGAAAACAAAATTTCAAACGACCGTATTTACGGAACCCCTAGTATAATTCTGCTCATTGATAAACGTATTGTTTCCATGGTTCTGGTCATGTGATCTGGACGAATGTAGCTTGAATATAAATTTCTCCATTAGTATACAAAATTTCGTCACGATCGAATCTGTAGTTTTGAAATTATCAAGAAAACTTAAGTTCAAACGACCATATTTACGGAACCCCTAGAATAATGTTGCTCATAGATGAACGTGATCACGACATTCGAGATCGACACCTATACCTAGGCGTTTCCGTTCGAAAGTTACAATTTTCTATGGTTTCTATGGTTCTGGTCATGCGATCTGGACAAAATTTCACATGTAGCTTGAACACCTCATTTTCCATTTGTGTGCAAAATTTCATCTTGATCAAATCTGTAGTTTTCCAGTAATCAGGGAAACAAAACTTTGAACGGCCATATTTACGGAACCCCTGGTGGAATTTGGCCCATTAACGAACTCAACCGAGGCATTTGGGATCCGAACCCACACGCTCAAAAATGAAAAATATTATTCGTTATACACTTTCTACTTTTGAAAGGGCCAAACTTCAAGGGGAGATAATACATAAAATTCGCAACAAAAAATGTCATATAACACATGGTCGAAATGTCGACATTTTTTGATTTCACGAAATATTTCTAGTTTTTCCATCAAATCAATTATACTTCAGTTATCCTCAGAGCCTCTTCACATTTGACCACATATTTGGAAACAGCATTACATTTTCTACAAGATAAGAATTTCTGTCTGCCAAAAAAATTCTTATTGCGGGCGTGGTAAGGAGATAAAAGTCACGATTCTGAAGTGAACAAAACCAGTCATATTTTTCCAATGTTTCTATCAATTATGGACATGTTTTCTTTTCAGCAAAAACTACCCCATTCAGTGTGCTTTCGCATGACATATCAACTTTTGTGCTTGCTGCTTGTCTTCTGCCCTAATATCATGGCTAACAAGATAACAACGAATAAGTCGAAATATTCCAAACCTAAATTTGCTCTATTTTGAAGCTCTTTATGATTGAATATTGAAGTTATTTTCATGGAAATCATAAATTTATCTGTCGAATGAAAATAATTTGAAGGAATAAACTAAATTTCAATAATACAGATTCCATGAAAATATGTGAAGAAGGCAGTCTAATAGTACGTATAATTGATTTTATAGAAAAACTTGAAATATTTCGTGAAATCAAGAAATGTTGAATTGAAGAAAAACCGTCAACATTTCGACCATGTGTTATATATGACATTTTTTGTTGCAAATCTCATGTATGATCTTCCCTAAAAGTTTGGCCCATTCAAAAGTAGACACCCTGTATAATAATACCAACTCGAGCAAGACAATATACTTATATTTCGGTTATACCAACCCCTTCACTCGGAGTATAATGGAAGATGGTTGTTAGGTATCACGCAATGAATTGGCTGATATATTGAGAACTGGCAACGCCGACCCTTGTCAAGGGCCTCAAGAGTCGCGGCTTAGACCGTATTCATTCTCGCCATGTAAGCCGAGACGTTAAGTTAACATACCTAGTTATTATAACAACGATTGTGAAAAGTTTTTGTATAATTGTTTGTACTTGGAATATAGTCCATTTGCAAGCTAGGTGTGTTTCATTTAATACAGTCCACTCAAGTAGCCGAAGGCAGGAGTTTTGCGAAGAAATTAATCGCGAATTTCCTGAGTCAAAACAATGGTCTTATATGCTGTTGTGATATTATAACTAAATATGTTGTTACCCTCTCTAATTTTCATAAACCAAAACTACCTGTCGATAATCTATCCATAATTTTTCCAGATTCACCGATGTCAGCGAGAAATTTCCCCCCGTCCTTCTGGAATAGTCAGCACTACAGCGGTGCCAGTGGAAGTAGTCATCACAGTAACACCGCCGATCTGTATTCCGAACACTACCACCAGGACGCCTGGTACCAATATAGTCAACATCACCGGGCAGTCCACGACTATCACCACCACAATATGGCAGCTCAGTATGGAGGGTTGTTATTGCCGGGTTCTAGGTTACATATGGGCTCACATGCTCCTTGTAAGGCGATGGACTGGCAACATCCCTCGATAGATTCACCTTATTCTTCCTATCCTACTATGTCAGGTGAGAACTAGGTATTCATTTTTCGAATTATCATGTCGATTGGAAACATTTTGGTCATTTCAGTTTAATTTTTTTTTAAATCGTTCAAAGTTAGGGCTTATCGTATGTCTGGGAATCTATTTTGTAGTAACGACTCCGAACCGATTCTGAATGCTTAAAATCAACTCATAATTTTCATGGTGCAGAAAGACAAAGACAAACAAATGCCGATTTTGGGATTCCTTTGAAATTGGTGTTTTTCTTGAAGAATTCCGAACATTTGAAGGTACAATAGTTATAATAAATATTCGATGTATTGTCGTTTTGGGAATTTGTAGTGTTGGTACTGCTGGAAACGTTGGACGTGGATGTATTATGTATGTTTCTCATTTTTTCAATAATTTTTCCATGGTGTTCTTCTGTGAGTTTCAAATACGGTTTCAGGGATTCAGATGATGAATGGCCTGTTATTTTAGTAACTTCTTGTAAGTTTGGTGCCGAGTGGGCCAGGATACTCATTGAGGAGGAGCGATTTGAATGATTTGTTATTTTTCGTTTTTTCGTATCTATTCCGATACTTTCGGCTGCTGTACGTGTCCATTTACTCAATTGATTCATACCTACAGGGCAATTTTTGTACCATTTTCCTGTTTTTTGCCAATCAATATTGGGTGTTAAGAAGAGACAATTAGTTGTGATACTTTGAGTTCTTTGCTCAACAATTTTTTCTAGAGACGTACCGGGCACTGATTTACAGACATTTTATTGGGTGTCAACCATTAAGGAACAGTAGTGCGTTTTTCATCATCTTGTGCTGTTCTTGAAAACATGGAATTGTACTTAATACGTCCGTATTTTGATCGTAATTGTCGAACACTTCTTTAAAATAGCCAATTTAGCAAAAGGCTGCTCCATTTCCACAAAAAATATTAAAAGTTGAGATCGAGGTGCCGGAGGCACCGAGTCTACAATTGAAAATAAGACCGCATAGCGGTCGCGTCGGCGGGGCCGCAAAGCAAGCTTTTCGACAGTAATCGGGGTGGCACCAATTTACACCCTGAATATATGAAAATAACGTTCGTGAAAGTTTGAAAATAGGCGAAAACCCATGAATGTCGTTTGTCGTTTTTTGAGCGCTCGTACTACTTACACGAAGGCTATATCATTTCGTCACGATGTCTGTATTTTTCGAATTTTGAGCCGAAAATGGTCTCAAACGACTATGTTCGACTCACTGATGACGAATCCGTCAAAAAATTCGAGTCCGTCCGGCCGGCCGTCCGTATACACGATAACTCTCGAACGAAATGTCCTAGAAACTTGAAGTTTTCAGGGTAGGTTCGAATCTCGAATGCCAAAGTTAAGTTCGTTATTGAGCAAAATTCGCCGAGGGGTTCCGTAAATATGGCCGCTCAAAATTTTGTTCTCCTGATTACTTCGAAACTACAGATTAGATCTAGTTGAAATTTTGCACTCAAATGGATAATGACGTGTTCAAGCTACATGCTAAATTTTGTCCAGCTCGCATGACCAAAACCATAGAAACCATATAAAATTATAACTTTGTAATGGAAAGGCCTAGGGACTTGAAATTTTCAGGATAGGTGTGGATCTCGATAGGGGTTCCGTAAATATAGCCGTTCAAACTATTTTTTTCCTGATAATTTCGAAACTACTTATTGGATTGGAATGAAATTTCGCACATAGATGAAGAATAATATATTCAAACTACGTGGGGAATTGTGTCCAGATCACATTACCAAGACCATAGATACCGTAGAAAATTCTAGCGAATTATCGAAAAAAAAAATTGGTCACCTAAAGCACTGACTTGAAGTCTGGATTTTCGCCTTAGTTTGAAAGTTTGTTTGACAGCCACTCTGAGTTGAGCAAATTGAAAGGAAAAATATGCCGATTTTTTTACTCGAGTGATTTTCGCATGAGGGGTTGATTAAGACAATTTACTATCGTGGAAATGAAACAATCTTATTGTTTCAGAGTGTTTATTTAATATTATTATACATAACATTCAAAAAACTCAAAAAACACTGCTATTAAACTTTTCTCATCAATATATTAGGGATTTTTTTCTCGTTTTTTTTCTGCAAACTTTTGCAACACTACTTCGAAGTCTATTTTTTTGCACAACTCAGCTTCAATGCACAAAATGGCAAGAGAATTTAAACGCTCATGGGACATGCTAGATCACATATAGGATAAAATTCGTTTTGAAGCTGAAAAAGAACGTTCTGCTGAGCAGTTCGTTGAAAAAGTGCATTTATAGCATTAAAAACATTCTAATGGCAATATCATAATCGGAAAAACTTGCACTAAGCTTTTTTCGCTTCTAATGAAGGTACTCATCTCGAGCAATGTTGATAAAATGCTGCTTCAACTCCTCGGTAATTTCACCCTATAGAGCTGGATCGTCACTAAAATTCCTTGAACATAGTGAACTGTCGCTCACCTTCGAAAAAGCTCCTCTTAGTTTTCACAAGATTCCACTTGATCCGAAATCCCAATCATGCTTTCAGCGTCATTCGCAGTATGGTTCCTATTTGTTGGAGGTTTATCGAATGCTTGTGCAATTTCAATTTCACTTTTTGTTTTTTAACTCCTCTTTGCAAAAAGCTATCAATCTTTGGCATCTTTTCCAATAGTTCCTCATTTTTTTCTAACTTATCCTTTGCTCGTTTTCTATATTCACAGCCACTTTCACGTCTTCTCGACATAACGAAAAAAAAAGAATGAAGACGTTCTCAAGAACTTTCTTTATACTAAAAATTGTCACAAAACTCACAAAGAATATTCAGAAATACCAAAACACAACTGACGACTAGTCTATAATGGCAAGTTTTAGGTTCTTCTAAAATTTTTTCTATTATTACTAATACAGATTTCACTACAATTTTTTCTATTATTTCTAATACACATGTTCCGCAAGTGAGATGCGGCAGACCCCAAAGGCGGGTGGTCCTATTACGCCTATTCTCTTTTTATTGCATATTTACAATTTACGATAGTACTCATCCAGTTTGCCGACATCCTTTGATGAGCGTTATCGACGACCACTGATCGGTTTTAGGGCGGCTACTTCATATTCAGATTTAGATGTGAAATGATTATTGGATTTTCCAATAGGATTGTTTATTCATTTCTCAACTGCGTATTGAAATGAAAGAACTTATTACTTTTTGCTTTGAAAATGTGTGAAATTCATGTAAAATATTAAATAATTTTATGATTTTCGAAGGTGCGTATTTCTATTTTTTTTTTTCAGAAATATTTTTTTCTAATTTACCGAAAATTTGCCGCCCCTAAACCGTGCCGCCCTTAGGCCATGGCCTATGTTGGCCTATGCGGTAATATGGCCCTGTTGACAGCTGTAAAAAATTTCCTCACTTGGTTTCCAAAACTGGAAAATGCGAATCTACCTACAAGGTGCATGTACGAGCGCTCAAAAGCTCCTGACTTCACGGCAGTGCTTTTCGTAATTTTTTGGGGAAGAAATGAGCTTTCCAACGTTATCAGGCGCATCCCTATTTCGACCCCGAAATATATGAAAATAACGTTCGGAAAAGGTCGAAAAATGCGGAAACCTATGAATGTTGTCGTTTTCCGAAAGAAAGTTATTGGCTTTTTCCTCTCGGCGTTTCGGGCATCACCGATAACTACTTGTAAAGTAGGCCGATTTTAGACCATTTCGTTGATCACAGATAGTTGTTGTTGAAGTTTAATTTTCTTTTTTTTCATTGTTGCTTGGTGTCATAGATCTCAGCGAATGAATTTTTTTTGGATCGTAGATATCAAAGATGTCAAAATTGTTTCGTTTCAGTCATTACAATTTTTCGAATTATTCCCTGAAATTTTGAATTTTTTTGAAATAGTCAATTAAGCTGCTTTATTTTCCCGCCACGCCAATTCTACAACACAAATTCAGTATAATTTTTTTTTAACCGTCTGGTGTATTTTCATGGAAACTTGAAACAATTTTGGTTATTTCTTTCTCGTTAAGAGTGACTGAGCTTTCTTTTCTTCTGTCGGGAATTTCTGGTAATTTCTCTGTCCTAGCTGCTCTTTTTTGCATTTTCGAAAATTATATCATTAAATGGATTCACTTCTTTGGTTGAACTCTTCATAAAACTTTTTCTATAATACTTTGGCTGAAATATGGTTTTTACTCTACTTTCTTTATATTTTTTGCCTTCTGCACGTTTCATGTTGAATGACCAATTTTTCAGTATATCTGCTAGTTTTTCATCCGAAATATCAGCACAAAGTTTGTAATTACAAATTTACCAAAACAAAATGTGTGGTATTTCCTGGTGTCAAATTTTCAATTTCTTGATCTATTTCACCACAAGAAATATAACCAGAGCGCAGCATTTTGAAAAATTCAACGAAATTCCACTGTGCTTGACTTCTATTTGGCGAAACACCAAAACGATTATACAACGTCGTAAACAATAACTTATCAATACACGGAAACTACGCGAAATTTTATTGGTGAGCAATGAATGTTCAATCCAACTTTCAACAAGTATTTTTTTATCGGAGTATTCCAAGTGGCTTCTTCGGTGAGAATCCAACCATGAGAATATACGTATCATGGTAATCGGGATCACTTTCAAACAGAATTACAAAAAAGATTCCCTTCTTCTAACTTCTCCTATAAATTCTTCAGATGTCAGCGTTTGATTTGACTGGTGTAGAAGGAATGAGGCCATCAAAGTGCCGGTCGATGTTTTATAACATTATAGGGAGATGAAAAAAACTAAATAGAAACACCAGTAGAAATATTTATTACGGAGTCGGGGATCAGATCGGTTTATCCGATACCCATATAATAAATAAAATGACGAATAGACGAATTCAACAAAGGAATTCACCGACAGCTAATTGGGCCCATTTAGTCCTCGAATTCGTTTTTGTTTCCTGACAATTTCTTGTTTGATGACCGCGTATGATACTGCCGTCTGCACGCGGCTTCGCCCGTCTGTTCAAGTTCCACAAGGTGTATGGTGGTCGATGAACATACGTTGCGGATGCGATAGAAATTCGTAGATATTGTTCCAGGATTATAACACATCGGCTGAAAAGTTCCCGGTCTAGCAAAGAAAGGCAAAAATCATTTTATCTACTCCTATTGAATTATATATTCACTATTCAACTCCTTTTGAGCAGTTAGCAGTATCTGTAAACAAACCCCGTGAGTTATAATCACTCACTACTATAACTCCCTGTCTCTGTGCTTCTGAACAAGCCGATTGGCCAAAGCGAGCAAACCATTATTGGTGTTGAGGAGAGGTCACTTGAATAATTTTAACTTTTTCTTAAATTAAGTTGATACCTAATTATTATTGTGAATGTTTTGCTGAAAAAGATGAATTCAGATATTGAAGATCAATTATTATGTACTCCTCCAGAAATAAGGCAATCAGGCAATGTTCCCATACAGAATTTATTGCCCGAAAAATCCCGAAACAAGAAACAAATATAGAGGTGTACACAACAATTTCCAAGATTTGTGTAGCAGTAAGAATATTAAGTCATCGTTTACAGAGAATGTTCTTTTGGCATATTTGTGTGAAATTAATATAAAGCATCGCCCCTATGGACTTTCAACTCCATGCTAAGAAGCGCAATCATCATAAATAATGCATTGTTATAGGTAACTATTAAGATTTGTAAATGAAGTTCTTTCTCTGTATCTTTGCACTTATTTATTGTTATAGTCGTGAATGAAGTATAGTATTCAACTTGCGGTAATAGTCATAACTCACTTGATGAATTGCAAACTCCATATGCGTGAGTTATAACCTACATAACCGCTCGTTAAATAATATACTATTATTTACATATGTTTTTTGTTGTATTTTGATTTTTTCTTATATTGGAGTTTTGAAAAAAAATTTTATTTCGAGGTTTATCTGAGGTTATCGAATGTTATCTACCTGATTTATTGATTCTCAATCGTTATTACCCCTCCCACGAAAAAAAGCTATATCCGCCCTTGTTTCGGAATCATCGACACGTTGTTGTTTTTGGTCCACTGCATGTGAGCAAACCCACTTTGATAACAGCTTTCTCATGAACAAATGATCATGCAAAATATATCCCACACGTTCCGTTGATATCTTTAGACTACTTCACTTCACGATTGGCCATTACGATTTTGTGGACTTTTTTATGTTTTCCGGTGTAACCATCTCTTTCGGCCTTCCAGAGCGTGGTGCATCTTCGGTAGTTGCACGACTACGTTTAAACTCTGCATATATACCAGTCGATGATGTTTGATTTTCCTGGCTGCCATGCTTTCGCTTCGACGAAGCAAATAGCAATGTTTAATCAACAAACGAAATTCTTTTTTCCCATTGTGCAAAAGAAGCGTCTCTTCAAAAGCTGCAACTTCTGTAAAAATGATTGACACGTTGATGTTTTAGACGATCAGAGGGGGTAGTAGGTGTAGTTTTTGGGCAATAAGCAAATAACTTCTTCAAATGGGTGGGTTAAGTATTCAGCTCTTAGGGTGTGTTTCATTAAAAAAATTGTTCGAATGACGTTATAGTTTGTCAGGTCTGTTAGTAGTCCAAGGGGTGGATTTGAGAAATAATTCAATAACTTATCCAAATGACAGATTACCGTATTCTGCTTTTAGTATGGGTCGCATAAAGAAAGAATGAGTCCCCCTATATGGTTGGTCAGGCCAACACGCAATTTTTATGCTAATTAAACCAAACCCATATGCAACGTAGAGTGATTAAGAAAATAATTTATAGAAATAAAAAGTATCACTGATGTGTACATCCCTCCCCCGTGAATTAACACGATATGGAACAGAAATCGTCAATGTAATATTCGATAGTTTGGAATGCTTATTGTTTCGATACACTTTCATTCAAAATGACCAAATTTACAAGCAACGCTCAAAAGAATGTGAAATGTTATAGAAAGAAATAATGCAAATTTCGTATAAAAGAAATCCAAATTCATCTTCACTAACAGAAAACAGAATTTAAACCAATAAAATTCGTGAATTTTGCGTACCTAACTACCGTCATAGTTTTGGTGTTAGTCCTCCTGTCAAAATGTGAATTTTTCCATGGTTACATTCTTTGACGTTCGCACAAAAAAAAGTTACAGCCACGGTCGGTGGAATTTCGTTGAATTTTTTCAAAATGCAGCGCTTTGGTTATAGTGGTTTTGAATAGATCAAGAAATTGAATATTGGACACCAGGCAATTGCACAAAAACACATAATTATGTTCGGAAACAGTTTACGGTGTTTTGTAAACATCGAGGTTACAAACTTTGTGCTGATATTTCGAATGAAAAACTAGCAGATATACTGAAAGCTTTGGCATTCAACAATAAACGTGCAGACGGCAAAGAATATGAAGAAAAAACCACTTGGAATATTGCTGCTAAACTGTTACGGAAAAAGTTTCACGAAGAGTTCAACAGAGAAAGAAATCCATTTAAAGATAAAATTTTTTGAATGCAAGAAAGGCTCGAGCAGCTAAAAAAAAGAAATAACAAGCAATTCCCGACAGAAGAGAAGAAAGTTCGTCCGCTCTTAACCTGAAACAAATAACCAAAATTGTTTCAAGTTTCGATGAAATCACACCAGACAGTTTACCGAAAAAATTATACCAAATTTATGCTGTGGAATTGACGTGGATTGGAAATGAAGCTGCCTTTTACTCAATTGACTATTTTAAAAATTACGAAAAGCACTGCCGTGAAGTCAGGAGCTTTTGAGCGCTCGTACATCCACCTTGTAGGTAGATTCGCATTTTCCAGTTTTAGAAATCAATTGAAGAAATTTTCGACAGCTGTCAAAAAAATTCTCAAACTCAGACGAAACTCCAGACTTTGTCAGTGCTTCAGCTGACCAATTTTTTTTCGGTAGTTCGCTAGAATTTTCTACGTTATCTATGGTCTTGGTGATGCGATCTGGACAACGTACTTTGGATACATTATTCCTCAGCTAGGTGCAGAATTTCATTCCAATCAAATCAGTAGTTTCGAAATTGTCAGGAAAAAAATATTTTGAACGGCCATATTTACGGAACCCCTAGTCTAATTTTGCTCATTCATGAACGTGACCGTTAAATTCGCGATCCAAAGCCACCTTGAAAATTTCAAGTTCCTAGGCCTTTCCCTTCGTAAGTTATAATTTTCTATAGTTTCTATGGTTCTGGTCATGCGATCTGGACAAAATGTTGCTTTAATATATCATTCTCATTTAAAATACAAAATTTTATCTCCATCGAATCCGTAGTTTCGAAATTATCGAGAAAACAAAATTTCAAACGACCGTATTTACGGAACCCCAAGTCTAATTTTGCTCCTTGATGAACATGCCCGCGAAATTCGCGATCCGAACCTACCCTGGAAAATTCAAGTCCCTAAGCCTTTCCGGTCGAAAGTTATGATTTTCTATGGTTTCTATGGTTCTGATCATGCGATCTGGAGAAATGTAGCTTGAAAATATTATTTTCCATTAGTATACAAAATTTCGTCACGATCGAATTTGTAGTTTGAAAATTATCAAGAAAACTACATTTCAATCGACCATATTTACGGAACACCTAGTATAATTTTGCTCATAGATGAAAGCGATCAAGACAATCGAGATCCACACCTATCCTGAAAATTTCAAGTCCCTAGGCGTTTCCGTTCAAAAGTTACAATTTTCTATGGTTTCTTTGGTTCTGGTCATGCGATCTGGACAAAAATTTGCATTTAGCTTGAACAACTCATTCTCCATTAGAGTGCAAAATTTCATCTCGATCGAATCTGTAGTTTCAAAGTAATCAGGAGAACAAAATTTCGAGCGGCCATATTTACGGAACCCCTCGGCGAATTTTGCCAATAACGAACTTAACCGCGGCATTCGGGATCTGAACCTACCCTGAGAATTTCAAGTGTCTAGGACATTCCGTTCGAGAGTTATCGTGCTTACGGCTGGACGGGCGGACAGACTCGAATTTTCCGACGGATTCGTCATCAGTGAGCCGAACATAGTCGATTGAGACCATTTTCGGCTCAAATTTCGAAAAATACAGACATCGTGACGAAATTATATAGCCCTTGTGTAAGTAGTACGAGCGCTCAAAAAGGAGTTACGGTCAAAATACAATACCAGGTTTTCAAACACAGCACAAGGTGGTGAAAAACGGAAAAAAACTTTCACTTCAACGGCCACTTGTGTTTTTGAATTTTTTAAATAATTTTCATTGAAAATGAGCATTCTAGAATGATTCTTGATGGTTTTCAATGATGGCAAACTAGTATTCATGCAGATGCTTTAAACGGGATCGGGAGTCAACAGGGGTGCTGGGTGGATTAGAAATATGTTGGAAAAATAGTTATTTCGAAGGCTGTTTACTCGAGTAAATGATGGAAATGAAAATATAAATATCGATGAAGTCGCTCTCAAAATCAATTGAAAATATAAGAAAAACTTTAATAAAGAAAAATTAGAAGATAAACATGTAAATCTGCATAAAAAAAAGTTTACCATCAATGAAGTCCATAAAGAATCATTGAAAAATGGTTTCTTTTTCGAAAAAAAAATTCGATTAATTCCTAAACACCTGAATCCACCCCACAATTAATATCAGTTAACGCAAAAAATCAAAGAAAAAAATTAAAAAAAAGGAAGACCCAGAAGCCGGGACTGGTATGGTTCCGATTGTTATCGGTGAAATGATAATCAACTTATATTGAACTATCAGAAAAATTTAACGAGCATAAGGAAAAAATAAATTTACCTTAGCCTGAATCCAGGTGACATATTTTTTTTCAATTCGAGATGCGTCTGATCACAAAAGGTTCCACGAAAGACACAAGACACAACAACACTTTAAGAAAACTAAAAAGTTTTTATTCTCAGGAGTTGACTACAACGAATGATGTCGAATAAAAATGTCCGGATATAAAACAAAGACATCTTTGAAACTAAGCAACAATAAAAAATTACGAAAAGCACTGCCGTGAAGGCAGCAGCTTTTGAGCGTTCGTACATGCACCTTGTAGGTAGATTCGCATTTTCCAGTTTTAGAAATTAATTGAAGGAATTTTCGACAGCTGTCAAAAAAATTCTGAAACTTAGGTGAAACTCCAGACTTCATGTCAGTGCTTCAGCTGATCAATTTTTTTTCGATAATTCGCTAGAATTTTTTACGGTATCTATGGTCTTGGTGATGCGATTTTGACAAAATTTCGCATGTATTTTGAATACATTATTCCTCAGCTAGGTGCAAAATTTCATTCCAATCAAATCGGTAGTTTCGAAACTATCAGGAAAAAAATATTTTGAACGGCCATATTTACGGAACCCCAAGTCTAATTTTGCTCATTGATGTACGTGACCGCGATATTTGCGATCCAAACCCACCCTGAAAATTTCAAGTTCCTAGGCCTTTCCGTTCAAAAGTTACAATTTTCTATGGTTTCTATGGTTCTGGTCATGCGATCTGGACAAAATATTGCTTATATATATCATTCTCGATTAAAATACCAAATTTCATCTCGATCGAATCCGTAGTTTCGAAATGATCGAGAAAACAAAATTTCAAACGACCGTATTCACGGAACCCCTAGTATAATTCTGCTCATTTATGAACGTTAACGCGACATTTCAGATCCACAGCTATCCTGTAAATTTCAAGTCCCTAGGCCTTTCCGTTCGAAAGTTATGATTTTCTATGGTTTCTATGGTTCTGGACATGTAATCTGGAGAAATGTAGCTTGAATATATCATTCTCCATTAGTATACAAAATTTCGTCACGATTGAATCTGTAGTTTTGAAATTATCAAGAAAACTAAATTTCAAACGACCATATTTACGGAACCCCTAGTATAATTTTGCTCATAGATGAACGTGATCACGAAATTCGAGATGCACACCTATCCTGCAAATTTCAAGTCCCTAGGCGTTTTCGTTCAAAAGTTACAATTTTCTAGGGTTTCTATGGTTCTGGTCATGCGATCTGGACATAATTTCACATGTAGCTTGAACACCTAATTCTCCATTTGAGTGCAAAGTTTCATCTTGATCGAATCTGTAGTTTCAAAGTTATCAGGAGAACAAAATTTTGAACGGTCATATTTACGGAACCCCTGGTGGAATTCTGCCCATTAACGAACTTAACCGAGCCATTTGGGATCTGAACCTACACTGAAAATTTCAAGTCTCTAGGTTGATCCGTTCGAGAGTTATCGTGCTTACGGACGGACGGACAGACTCGAATTTTCCGACGGATTCGTCATCAGTGAGTTGAACTCTATCGTTTGAGACCATTTTCGGCTTTAAATTCGAAAAATACAGACATCGTGACGAAATGATATAGCCCTCGTGTAAGTTGTACGAGCGCTCAAAAACAAAAAATTCAACAACCACGATTAACTGAAGATTGAAAGGAACGTCACGCAAGATCTATGATCGAAGGTTGTCAAAAATCGGCCACCTTTTCAAGTGGAAATCGGCGACGCCCGGAAGGCCTATAAGGAAGGAAAACAACAACATTTATGGGTTATCGCCTTTTCGACCTTCTCCGAACAATATTTTCATATATTTATTTCGGGGTCGAAATAAGCTCGTCTCTTCCCAGGCAACATTTATGGGTTTTCACCTTTTTATAAACTTTTTCGAACGTTATTTTTATATATTTCGAAATATCAGGTGACGCCGTTCATACCGTTGGAAAGCTCATTTCTTTCCCAAAAAAACGACAACATTTATGGGTCGCCTATTTTCATATATTTCGCTTAGTGTCGAAAAGCCCATTTACCTTAAAATAAAAAGGCGGGAGCGCTTCGCGCCCCAGCCGTCGCGACCGCTACGCGGTCGTATTTTCAACAAACGACTCGGTGCCTCCGGCACCTCGATCTCAACTATTGAGAATTTTTCTTTGTGACACAGTGTTCATTTTATTTTTGTAATAAAATAAACACAACAGGTAAAGAATACCTACCATATTTGCATATACTCACGCATGTGTGAGAATGTTTGTCTTATGAGTAATCACATACCTATTGATAATTTCCCTTCATCAAATGCATAGGGAATCTCACAAAACGTGGCTCCTGAAAATTCCTCACACAGTACGTTTATTCCACCATTCTGACGCAATTTTAATAAAATCTCGACCACATGAGTTCAATGAAATATCCGGAGAGGCAGGGATGGAATCTTAAACGGCCAGGAGGAGAAAAATGTGGCTCTAATTCAACCCCGCGAATGAGCGTCGGTTCGGATATCAGATGGCTGGCTGCATGCAATTATTATAGTTACTTCTCGAAAGGTTAAAATACTGGTCGGCGAACCAGCGGAGTCAGTAGTGAGGCCGCCCGTAAGAAATCAATAACTCCTTTGACCATTGTTGGCCAATGGGAAACACTCGGATGACTGGGACTCCCCTTCCCTTGGCCGGTGGTGCGGCTTCTCCGACGACGCCGATCATTGTCATTCCGTTCCCTCGTCACTTCTTCAATATGGCAGCACAGGGTGTCATATCGGTCGACAATAATCACGCACTTGATTGAAGAGAAAGATTTTCTCCCTTTAGGCCAGAATATCTGATTTATAGATTACTATTTATTATTGCAGAAATGACAGAACCACTTGGATTCCAGGGGTTATTGCGAACATTCAGAAAGCGCTGCTCCCAGAATTTATATTTATTGATAATTTCCTCATATAACGCAGGCCGACAGATTTTTTTTAAGCTTATAATGAATAACTAATACGATTTCCACTACATTGAGTTAAATTCCACGACACGCAAAGCATCATTTTCAGTAGGTTAAGGTATCACTAAATTAGTTCTCTAAACTGTAAAGCTACCTACTAATATAAACTGATCTCATCACAAGGTGGGGGTAATGGTCCTCCTTGTGTGGAATGAATATTTGAGGATATCTCAATGACACATCCTAGGATGAAATTATGCTTATCTTACCGCCATTGAGTGAGAAGATTTGTTGACGTTAGTTATTTTCTTTCCATAATTTAGAAGAGATAAAAATTTGTTGTTTAAGTCTACTTGATCGTTTAATAAGAAAACAGACGTTTCTTGTTGATTTATCTCAAGGCTCTCCAAAAGGTTTAATTTTCTACTTTTATTCTCCGCATGCAAAATTTCGTTTTCTTTAAAAGCATGATCATTAATTTTCAAATGATCTGCGTATACCGAATTTCCTCTACCTTCAGTTAAACAATTTCTATGTTCTAGTACTCTTGTTTTGAATTGTTCTATGTAAAAACATGAGCAATTTCCACAACTTAATTTAATTTATCCGTTTTATCTTTATTGTTCTTGATATATCTGCCTGAATTTGTCGTGGTCTTATATGCTACTGAAATATTCTTTGTTTTCAAAAAATGAGAAATTATTTCCGAAATTTTTCCCGGATAAGTTAAAACTTTATAATGTCGATATTTTTCAAGTTGCGTTGGGTATACTCCCTTCAAGTTCCTTCAAAGTGTTATTATTAATTCAGTATCTATATCAAAATTCTTCGCGCATAGGATCGACCATTAACCCCACTACCCCACCCCCAGTCCTAATGATAAGATTAGTTTGTATTAGTAGGTAGCTTTACAGTTTAGAGGATTAATTTAGTTGTATCTTAACCACCTGGAGATAGCATCATCTCGCATCGAAACAAGTGTCGTGGAATTCAACCCAATGTAGTGAAAATCATATTATTTATTCTATTATAAGTATTAATTTTTTTTTCCATTTGGTGCCGAAAAAATTGCAACTGTTCTTATAGGTTTTCCACCTGCTGATTCCAAAAATTGGAACCGTTTCTTTCTATCAGCTTCCGTTAGTAGTATATATGAAACGAAAGATCTTATACTAACATACCTTTATTTTATCATCGGCTCCAAATCGAAACGGATAAAAAGCTGTCAGAAAAACCCCGCTTTACAACAGTTACAATACAATTATCAATCTTAAATCTTGAACTGAAATTAAACACGCTAAGTTGAATTTAACAATAAAAAAAATCAAAATTATTCGGTTCAAATGCGTGCATCAACAATGAAATAAAACAAACGACCTATGACTGCAAAGATTCCTAAATGGAATCTTCCAGTTTGGGTTCCAACTATATAATTATGTTTTTCCGTTTCAAAAGTCCGTTTTTAAAAAGAAACTTCATTTCTTTCCGAAAAAATAATCACAACTACGAGATGAAGGATTACTAGATCTACAGATTAAAATACAGAAAAACGTGAGTTGATCACAAGTGGATGTTAAAAGCTTATAATACGAACTTTCTTAAAAAGTAAATTACGGTTTCTATTTGGGGGAACTCGCGAACTTGCACTTTAGGCACTTTCATTGGAAACGCACTTCTTCGCATTGCTTCCGGTGGTTCGACGGTCATTCTTGGTATGTCTAGGAATGTGCTGAGCTTTATGAGAAGTTCAGCTTCATGAGAAGTTCCTGAAAGTAGGAATGTATAGGCTGTGCGCTGTGCCTCGTGTGAAGCCTTGAAGTTACTACATATACAGGGTGATTCGAAATTCGACGTGAACCTTGAAGGACGTGTTAGTATGACTCATTTGCTGTCATTTGAGCCATATTTATCAATATCCAAAAATCAACAGTTTACGAATTATTTGAGTTTTTGTGTTTTTTGAAAAATTACTCACCTTACTCCATTTTCGTCAATTTTTTCTACTTTGAGCAGGTTTGATTATAATTTTGGATTATTTTCATCGGAGGAGGATATGATATGTATGAAAACAGCGAAACTATGCTGTAATAGATGTTGAAAAAGAATTCGTATGATTTGAAAGTTGGTATATGGAGAATAGTCAATTTTTAATATTAATTCGCCTACAACTTTCGAACTCCACAATATGTATGACAAAAGTATTTTAAAATCTTGCCAAATTCCTTCTTTATTTCCCAAAAAAGTTTTCGTTAGAATGCAGGCACTAGTTTCGTTACAGCAGATGGTGGTTGTACGGTCACGTGTGAACTCTGCAAACCAGTCGATGATGGTTTATTTTCCTGGAACAAGGTCCGAATAATGCTCATCAAGCCATTTTTTCCTATAAAAAAAGCAATGTTTTATCAACACACGAAATTTTTTTTTTGGGCAAAATGCAAAATGATAACTACGAAAATGTTTCCATGACGATGATATGCAATGAAAATTTCATAAATGGTGTTTGAATCCTTCCCATATTTCGTGTTTATACTTATATATTCTCTTTGTTTTCAGGTCTGGACGCTCAGGTTCAAGATTCATCGAAAGAAATCTACTGGTTCTGAAAAGTGGATTATATTTACGATGAAAAGTGACACAAGTGATTTAAAAGTGTAATATGTATAAAGTACAAACTGTTTATATTTAATTGTGAGATGAAGAAACATTTCGAGAAATGACGATGAATATTTATAAACGTATCTAATGGATGAATGTTCCTCCTTCGAAAACTGATGTATGTAATATAATAATGACTAACGATGATAATTCAAGTATTAAATATTGAATATTATGAATTTGTATTATTCTTTTTTCGAATCCCATAGTGATATCACATAATATCTATAGAATTAAGTTGTTTCCAGTTCTAGTAGGAGTCCTAAAAATTCATAGCTAGTTTCTTTCAATATTCCTTGGACTATTTTAAGGATATTTTAGTCTTTAATTTTTTTTGAAAAAGCGCTTTTTTTTCGGCTGTCTATGAGGAGAAGATTGGATGATTGCATCCGAGCTGGAGGTAGCCATTTTCAACAATTGTTGTGGGTTGAGAAATGTTACATGTAATTTTTAGTGATAAATTGTAATTTGTTGAAAATTTGTTTCGTCCTATATCTTCGCAACAAAGCGCTTTTTCGAAAATAATCAAAGGATAAAATATCCTTAAAATAGTCCAAGGAATAACCTCTTGAATTTTTGCCGCATGTTTACCTAACACCCTGTATACACAGGATGTTTTTCAAAGTGAGGCTATTTCTGACAGGTGCTAGATTTCATCAAA
Organism: Aphidecta obliterata; assembly: GCA_963966015.1. Classification (NCBI taxonomy): domain Eukaryota; kingdom Metazoa; phylum Arthropoda; class Insecta; order Coleoptera; family Coccinellidae; genus Aphidecta; species Aphidecta obliterata. The sequence continues at coordinate 8,736,251 of OZ014430.1, read as the reverse complement.
AGAGATCATTTCGCCAGGAGTTGATCATGTAGATACAGTTTGAAAAAAGTGCAAAAAATCGATATCTTGATACGACTCTGGATCGTGTTATTTCTCTGAATATATGAATCACTATGCCATATGCATTCCCTCATAATGTGTTCCAGTAAGTAAATAGAGTGCTGGACTTCCTTTGCGATTTTTTCTCGGCACTAGAATTTATCGCAAATTTGTATATTTACTTTCAACTTTTATTGGGAGATTCTTCCGATATAATTCTTGAAGTTCAAACTAAGGAGGAGAACAATTACTGATTGAAAAGGTCCTATAAGAAAAATCGGAAGTTCACAAACACACAGATAAAATCGACCCAAATTGTTTACAGAAATTGTTCGAAATGGTCACCATTCGTTTATGTGCACAATGTCTTGGCCGGCGTAATAACGAATGGTAACATGCAGCAACGCATCAGTTTGCTCACGATTAATGTCACAGGCATTTTCAATGCTTAGTTCAATTCACAATTCACCTCACCGTCACTATACAACAGTGGCGGCTTAACCGGTACGCTTAGTACGCTTGAGCGTAGGGCCCCGAGGTCCACAGGGGCCCCCGATCGGAATCAAAATTTCTTCAGAATGAAAATTCGTCTTGCAAGTGAATGTGAATAATAATGAAGAATAACGTGTAAATTTTCAGTCACACGAAACGCAACCAGACCTAGATCAAAATTCAGCTGTCAGTAAAAAAATAACATCAAATCAAAGGTTCAGCATCCGCATGTTTTCTCCAATTATTCTTATCGGCCTGCAATAAATTCCCGCAACGGTGGCAGTAAAGTTGTCGGCATCCCTTTGAAATATAGGTACATGCCACCGTCGATATTGGAGGGATGCAGGACACTTGTTTTGCATTTCTTACAGAAGATTTTTCGTATTTACAAAATTGCAACCATGATTATTCTCGAACTGAAATACTATTCGGGAAGCAAGAAGCAAAAAAGATATTTCAATAATTCTTGTTTCATAGAACCCTTAAAAACGGGCAAAAGCTAAAAAGACATTGGCTTTGCTACTCACCAAGTAGTGGAATGGTTTATTGTATTGCTTGTAAACTGTTTTCCTCAGTAGAATCAAAATTTAAAACCGGAGTCAACGATTGGTCTAACATTACACGATTATCAGATATGCACCATGAAAGTAAAAATCACAAGCAGTTAATGTTAACATCGTTTGTTAGAAAGGAAAATAAGAACACCATTGACAAACAAATTGAGCAGCAAACCAAACTGGAAGTCGCCTACTTTTACAAAGTATTGCATAGGGTTGTAGCAGTTTCAAAATTTTTGTGTCAGAGAGGCTTTGCATTAAGAGGGCATGAAGAAAAACGGGGCTCACCCAACAATGGCAATTTTATGGGAATTATCGAGTTAATTTCAGAATTTGATCCGTTCCTTCAGGAACATTTGGAAAAATGCCAAGCTGATTCAAAAATATCAATTTCCTATTTGTCTAAAACTATCCATGAAGAAATAGTTGCCATAATGGGAAAGCAAGTACCAAGTACAATTGTCAATCAGTATTATTCAGTATTATTCAATAATTGTTGATTCTACACCAGATTTGGCACACATTGATCAACTAGCTATAGTTTTGAGATACTGCTATCAAGGATTGTCTTATGAAAGGTTTTTGACATTCCCTCCAATTGAGAGACATACCTCTGAATATTTGTTTGAACAAATATTCACTGTTGGGTAAACAATTAACAGTGCTGTGCCTCAGGCGTAAGGACACAGTTACAAAGCCTACACGGAACACAACCGGGTCTCCCAACTCTCACAAGCTCTGAGCTTCTGAAACTCTGAGCTTCTGAGGGGTCTCACAGAGACCTAGGAGAGTCAGGATATAAACAATATACAATACAATACAATATAATACAATATCTACTTTTTTGACTAGTACTGGCCCTCCCTTAGAAAACAACCGATGACAGTCTTATGACAACGCACCCAAAATTAGTGGCCGATATAGTGGAGTGCAAGCTCGTTTCAAGTCCATCAATAGGTTTGCTGATTTCATTCCTTGTTCGGCACATTCATTGAACCTTGTGGGAGCTGAAGCTGTTAAGTTGATTCCAGAAGTCTTAGATTATTTCGGTATCCTACAGTGTTTTAATTTTTTTTTCTCTGCATCACCGCATATTGCCAAATTTAAATATACCTTAAAATCTTTGAGCGTTACCAGATGGTGTGCCCATTATGAAGCTGTTAAAGCATTGAAGTTTGGGTATGAGGATATTTTAAAGGCTTTGAAGCATATTTACATGGATGAAACAGAGAAGACAAAAATATATTCAAAAAGCTAATAAAGTTAGAATACGCTATGTCTACAGTTATTCGGGAAACAATTCTAGAACGCTTTGAGAAAGTTTCTTCCAATCTTCAAACACCTCATTTGGATTCGCAATGTGGATACCATTTATTGGAATTTTTAAAGTCATTTTTAGAGGAAATGCGGACAAAAACTGATTCACAAACGGACCAGATAGAGGCACAAGCTAAAGAAATAAGTAATAATATTGAACAAGAATACTCCCTCCCAGTATGAGTCCAATAAACAACACATTAGAAAAAAATTGCTCACGAATAGGGAAACTCAAATGCCAATTTTTTTTGAAAAAGATAAATTCAGGGTCGAGATCTTGAATAGACTGTTAGATTTCCTGGTTGCCGACTTGGACAGTCGAAGTTCCGTCTATCGAGATATAACAACTGTGCAATTTAAATGTACCTATATTCGATATAGGGGATCTTTCGCAAGACATTGAAACGGACAGTTTCAAAGCGCTCTAGGAGAATTATGAAGACGATCTTGATGCAGGAATTATCAGTGAAGCATCTCAGTTCAAAGAATATCTAAAACTCTTAAAACATGAAAAAAAAAACGAGTTGTTCGCAGATGTTAAAAATAATCTATGATAAGGGAATGATAGAAGTTTTTTCGAACCTATATATAGCTCTGAAGTTATTTTTAACATTGCCAATATCGAGTTGCGAAGCAGAGCTTTCATTTTCTAAGTTATCCGTAATAAAAAATAACTATAGAACGGTTATGAAGGAAAGCAAACTGCAGTTCTTAGGAATACTTTCGATTTAAAGTGATATAACGAAGAGTCTGGATTATGATGCTGCAATGAAAGAATTTGCAGACACGAAAATAAGGAAAAAAAGTTTACTTGATTAGTTTTTCGGCATTTCATATTATTTTTCAATTTCCAATAATTTTTCATGTTCCTGTTTATTTGTTTTTTGTGAAAAGAAATATTGTTTTCTATTTTGTACCTGATATACTTTTTTAAGTTGTTTACATTGTGTTGATTTCAATTCATTTGTTTTATTTTTATTGATGTATCTTATATATTATCGATAAAATTTATGTTTGTTTTGAAAAAATCGAATTCGGATTAAAAAATATTTTTGAAAGAAAAAGTAGAGTAGGGGCCCCGAAAGTTTCCGAGCGTAGGGCCCCGAAAATCGTCTATCCGCCTCTGCTATACAATAATGTTTTCAAATGACCCCAAAGGAAGATATCACAGGGATTGAAATCCGAGGAGCGGGCAGGCCAAGAAATTGACCCACCACGTCCTGTCCACCTATTTGGAAACACACAACTCAAATAATATTGAATATTTCGTCGATAGTGGAGAGTGCTCCATCCAGTAACAACCACATTCTCTGGAATATTCAGAGAAACACCTTCTTATAAACCTGGCATAAATGATCTGGAGAAAATAAAAAAAATCTTCACCTGATAGTCGTGGTGGTAGAAAAAATGGTCCAATAATCATACCACACACAAGTCCAATCCAGGCCTTCAAGGTAAATCTTTGCTGTAAACCTGTTCTTTTGAGAGCGTGAGGGTTTTCTGTTGACCATACAAGAGGATTGTGAAAATTGTTAACTCCATTTCTTGTGAAAGTGGCTTCGTCGGTAAACAGAATAGATGTTGCTGAAAATTGGTTATTTTAAAGCCACAGGCAGAATTCTTTTCTTCGAGGATGATCTTCTGGTTGGATTGCTTGAACTCTCTGGAAATGGTAAGGAAAAAATTGCTCTTGTCTTAATCTCTTCCAAACTTCACAGTGGCTCACTTGGACGACTCTGGCTATGTATCTTGTACTAACTCTTGGTTGTTCCTCAACTATTTCCGGAATCTCTTCCTCGATTTCTGTCATTTGAGATGTTAAGGCCTTCCAACATGTGCTCCCAGGGATTCTTTCAAACAACCTACATCTCTGCACCTTATTTATGAACATCCGCGAAGTTGGGTGATTTCTTAACGGAAATCTTCTTCTGTACAACCAGCACGCCGCACTGGCATTCTGTTTGGATTCACCATAAATTAAAATCATATCAACAAGTTCATTATTTGAATGTACTTGCGGCATTTTCACCAACTTCTTCTACAAGGATATACCTAAGATATAATAGAATTCGATTCCCGACAACGCTTCCACTGTAAATAGTGCGATTAGGTCGTAATCGTTAGTTTTTTACTCTCCTGTGACGTCACAGTCAATGTAGTTGTTTAATCTTTCCAGTAAACCCTGGTTATATAATAAGTTCCGACTAATTCGACGATCTGATCGCATTTCTATCTTTTCTCCACGAATATATATAGAAAGGGGTGTCTAATAAACCGTTCTGTCAATAATAAAGCTGATGCTATCGATTAGCCTTGAATCGCAATTAATTTCAATACTTCATCATTGAACCTCAGCGTAATTAAACTCGGAAACTGCGAAGAAGGCGGAGGCGCGTTCGCGCCGAAACGGCGGTGCCGAACTTTGGATGCCGAAGACAAGTCTCGGGAACACTTCAGATTAAATTAACTCGAGTAGATGATCTTCCTTATGAAAATTGGTGCGAGGGGTTTATTAACGTGGAGTGGGACGCGTAGATGGGTTTATTCGTAATATTCATTTATAATAGAATACATATACTGGTGATATACAGGTTGATTCATGAGTGGTTGGCCATAGCCTAGTGGTGAATGCAGGTCATCCAGGCCTTCCAGAAGAGTTGCTTGTTTTGTATCCTAAGGCAATAAGTTGGGAAATACAGGGTGATTTATAGATTTTGGCCTGAATTTACGATAGCCATAACTCTGGAATCTGAGGTCCGATTTCGATCAAATTTCATAGGTTTGTTCAATTCAGAAAGTCCTTCCGAGTGGCCCACGAAATATCAATATTTTCAGGGCACTACTCAGAATATCGTGGTTTATCTTTCAAGCCTCAAAATCTATATTTTTCACATCACTTAGAGAAATTTTGTTATTGCCATGAAAAAATACATAATTAAATCTGAGGAATTCAATTTTCACTTTGAATGGCGATGGAACGAATTCATATTTTGTGTAGTTTTTTTGAAATGCGTTCCTGATTTTAGTCATTTATTGATAATTTTTCTTGTCTTTTGCTGAAATTTTGAATTTTATAACTCCCTTGTATTCTGAACCCTCAGCACCAACTGAGTGTAGTTAAAAGTATCCATTATCAATCTTCGAATTCTTTTGAAACAAAATATTGAATTTAGGGAGAAATGGCGTGAACTCACTAGAAACATGTAATCAATGAGTTAATTTGCTTTAAAACAAAAAATTTTTGACTTGTATTTCTCAATAAATAAATGAAATTTTGCACCTAGCAGAGGAATAATGTATTCAAACTACGGGCGAAATTTTGTTCAGATCGCATTACCAAGACCATAGATACCGTAGAAAATTCTTGCAAATTATCGAAAAAAAATTGGTCAGCTGAAGCACTGACATGAAGTCTGGATTTTCGCCTAAGTTTCAGAATTTTTTTGACAGCTGTCGAAAATTCCTTCAATTGATTTCTAAAACTGGAAAATGCGAATCTACCTACAAGGTGGATGTACGAGCGCTCAAAAGCTCCTGACTTCACGGCAGTGCTTTCCGTAATTTTTTTTAATGTTTTTAATTACACTCAGTTTGTGCTGAGGGTTCAGAATACAAGGGAGTTGAACAGAAAGTTCTAAAATTCAAAATTTCAGCAAAAGACAAGAAATATTATCAAGAAATGACTAAAATCAGGATCGCATTTCAGAAAAATTACACAAAATATGTGTGCCATTCAAAGAGAAAATTGAATTCCTTAGATTTAATTATGTATTTTTTCATGGCAATAACAAAATTTCTCTAGGTGATGTGAAAAATATACATTCTGAGGCTTGAAAGATAAACCACGATATTCTGAGTAGTACCCTGAAAATATTGATATTTCGTGAGCCACTCGGAAGGACTTTCTGAAATGAACAAACCCATAAAATTTGATCAAAATCGGACCCCAGATTCCAGAGTTATGGCTATCGTAAATTCAGGCCAAAATCCATAACCTGTATCTCCTAATTTAGTAGCCTTAGGATACAAAACAAGCCACTTTTCTGAAAGGCCTGGATGACCTGCATTAACCACTAGGCTATGGCCAACCTCTCATAAAACACCCTGTATCAGGGCCATATTAGCGCATAGGCCAACATAGGCCATGGCCTAAGGGCGGCACGATTCTAGGGGCGGCAAATTTTCGGTAAATTCCAAAAAAATTTAGAAATACGCACTTTCGAAAATCATAAAATTATTCAATCTTCTCCATGAATTTCACACACTTTCAAAGCGAAATTTAATTTTTTTTATTTCAATACGCAGTTGAAAAAGAAATCAACAATTCTATGAGAAAATTCCAAAATCACATCACATCTGTATCTGAAGCAGCAGCCTTAACACCGAACAGCAGTCGTCGGTAACGATCATCAAAGAAGGTCGGCAAGCTTGATGAGTTCTTTCGTAAATTGTAAATATGTAACTCGCAATAAAATGGGAATAAGCCCACCTTATCTTTGTGGACTGCCGCATTGCACTTGTAGAACATATTAGAAATTGTAGAAGATTTGAAAACGTGCCAAAGTTGTCGTCAGTCGTGTTTCGATATTATTATTGAAAATTTTTGGTATAAAGGAAGTTTTTGAAAACTAACAAGGGAATTGAATGAACTCAAAAATTATTACAAGGATTTTGCTGCGAAATTCTCTTGTTTATTAAAATTGCAAAACTTGGTTCTGAAGAATTAGAAGTTATCTTATTTCTAGTTATCCGGACGATTTAGACGACAAGCTTCAAGATGAATGTTTGCACTTCAAAGCCAATGTAGCTCAGTCAGAACGTCTTCCAAAAACTCTACTCGAGATGATTACCTTCATTAGAAGCGAAAAAAGCTTAGTGCAAGGTTTTTCCTATCTTGATATTTCCGTCAGAATGTTTTGGCAACGAACTTCTCAGCAGAAAGGTCTTTTTCAGCTTTGAAATTTTACCATAGTGACGATCTAGCATATCTCGAGGGCGTTTAAGTTATCTTGCCGTTTTGTGCATTGAAGCTGAGTTGTGAAAAAAATTGATTTCGAAGTAGAGTTGCAAAAGTTTGCAGAATAAAGCAAGAAAAAAGTCGTTAATATTTTGACACAGAAAAGTTTAATTGTAGTGTTTTTGAAAGTTTTTTAAATGTTGTGTAGAATAATATTAAATGAACAATCTGACATAATAAGATTGTTTCATTTCCACGATAGTAAATTGTCTTAATCAACTCCACCTGCGAAGATTTAAAAAAATCGGCATGTATTTCTTTTCAATTCGCACAACTCAAAGGGGCGGCACATTGTTATTGGCCTAAGGGAGGAAATAAGTCTAATCCGGCCCTGCCCTGTATAATCATAGCGAATACCAATTTGAGAAAGACAATATATTGACTTTGACATTTTTTTGAAGCTAGTTATTATGCTTATTTCATCTAACATTAATTTGATTTCCTTTTTGAATGCAATTGTCTTATTTTTGGCGTTTTAAGACGAACCGTATCTCGAATATTGACCGAAGGCCAAAGAATATCTCCTCGACTTCTCTGTCAAACGCAATATCCATGCGACTTCCTTTTAATAGTGAAAATTTAAATAGACAACCCATAAATCTTACTTCGCATGATTTCAGTTTCCGAAACAAATTGACGTATAGGTCTTAATTACCATATTTCCCATAAAACCAATTAAGGCTACCAGGCATATGTGTGAATAGAGGACCTATGTCCATCCTGTTGAAGGCAATAATAATTATACCTTTCGGTCTACGGATTTCAAATCTTCCGAATGCAGATGTTGCACACTTGAAGAAGCTGAAAGAGCCCGAAAAGTCGGGAACGGGGATGTTGCAACATGTAGCGAACGTGTGGGCGTTCACACACGGAACATCAATCAACCTGTGGAAGCATTTATATGTAGTATCTTGTGTTAACTATCTTTCTCCCTTCGTTTTTATACAGGAAGAGTGTCTGTGACAACCGAGAAATATTTCGACCCCAGCACCTGAATTACGCGACGTTTACAACAATTGAGACTTTCTGAGTCAACTGTATGGCGTATTCTGCGCAATGATTCAGCGTTGAAGGCCTACAAAGTTCAATTGACACAAATTGCTACCACAAGATCTGTCCACGCGTCGGGACTTCAAATTATGGCAAAAACTAGAAAATAATGATACTGAGGACATGTGGTTTCAACAAGATGCGGCTTCGTGTCATACAGCCAGAGAAACTTTGCAATTACTGCCTACAATGTTTCCAGTGTCATTTCCAGATTCGGTCACGCGAATTGACCTTCCAGATCCTGTGATTTGACACCGCTAGACTTCTTTCTCTGGGGCTATTTGGAAACACTGATCTACAAGGATAATCCTCGAAACTTTGAAGCATTGCAAACAGAAATTATTCGAGTTATTGATGAGATAGAACTGCAACTATGCCAGAATGTGATTGAAAATTTTGATAAAAAAATTGAGAAAAGCACTGCCGTGAAGGCAGGAGCTTTTGAGCTCTCGCACATGCACCTTGTAGGTAGATTCGCATTTTCCAGTTTTAGAAATCAATTGAAGGAATTTTCGACAGCTGTCACAAAAATTCTGAAACTTAGGCGAAACTCCAGACTTCATGTCAGTGCTTTAGGTGACCAATTTTTTTTCGATAATTCGCTAGAATTTTCTACTGTATCTATGATCTTGGCGGTGCGATCTGGACAAAATTTGGCACGTAGTTTGAATTCATTATTCCTAAGCTATGTGCAAAATTTTATCCCAATCCAATCAGTAGTTTCGAAATTATCAGGAAAAAAATATTTTGAACAGCCATATTTATGGAACCCCTAGTCTAATTTTGCTCATTGATGAACGTGGCCGCGATATTCGCGATCCAAACCCACCCTGAAAATTTCAAGTTCCTAGGCCATTCCGTTCAAAAGTTACAATTTTCTATGGTTTCTATGGTTCTGGTCATGCGATCTGGACGAAATATTGTTTTAATATATCATTCTCGATTGAAATACAAAATTTCATCTCGATCGAATCCGTAGTTTCGAAATTATCGAGAAAACAAAATTTCAAACGACCGTATTTACGGAACCCCGAGTATAATTCTGCTCATTGATAAATGTGAACGTGACATTTCCGATCCACACCTATCCTGAAAATTTCAAGTCCCTAGGCCTTTCCGTTCGAAAGTTATGATTTTCTATGGTTTCTATGGTTCTGGTCATGTGATCTGGAGAAATGTAGCTTGAATATATCATTCTCCATTAGTATACAAAATTTCGTCACGATCGAATCTGTAGTTTTAAAATCATCAAGAAAACTAAATTTCAAACGACCATATTTACGGAACCCCGAGTATAATTCTGCTCATTGATAAATGTGAACGTGACGTTTCCGATCCACACCTATCCTGAAAATTTCAAGTCCCTAGGCCTTTCCGTTCGAAAGTTATGATTTTCTATGGTTTCTATGGTTCTGGTCATGTGATCTGGAGAAATGTAGCTTGAATATATCATTCTCCATTAGTATACAAAATTTCGTCACGATCGAATCTGTAGTTTTGAAATTATCAAGAAAACTAAATTTCAAACGACCATATTTACGGAACCCCTAGTATAATTTATCTCATAGATGAACGTGATCACGACATTCGAGATCCACACCTATCCAGAAAATTTCAAGTCCCTAGGCGTTTCCGTTCAAAAGTTACAATTTTCTATGGTTTCTATGGTTCTGGTCATGCGATCTGGACAAAATTTCACATGTAGCTTGAACTCGTCATTTTCCATTTGAGTGCAAAATTGCATCTCAATCAAATTTGTAGTTTTCAAGTAATAAGGGGAACAAAACTTTGAACGGTCATATTTACGGAACCCCTGGTGGAATTTGGCCCATTAACGCACTTAACCGAGGCATTCGGGAACTGAACCCACACTGAAAATTTCAAGTCTCTAGGTTCTTCCGTTCGAGAGATATCGTGCTTACGGCCGGCCGGCCGGACGGACAGACTCAAATTTTCCGACGGATTCGTCATCAGTGACTCGAACATAGTCGATTGAGACCATTTTCGGCTCAAAATTCGAAAAATACAGACATCGTGTAAGTAGTACGAGCGCTCAAAAATATGGTAGTGTAGAGGCGCAAGAGCTGGTAACATGGGAGATATTATTTTTAAAGTACCTATAAATGGCAAACATTGTATTTCAACAATCAATAAAAACTTTTTCAGTTTCAGTTCAAATTCTCTTACTTCCATAAACTCAATTTGAAAGACCCTATATATGTATTACAAGCCAGGCTCATCAGGGAATCAAAGCCTTACCTTTTGTTTCTTGTTTTTCAAATATTTGCGTTGTTTCGTATTGCACCACTAGAAAGTTGAATTACTTCAATTTTCGACATTGAGAAGAATTTTAAACATGTTGAATTCACATTGAAAAAAACGAATTTCAGGAATTTCCCGTTGAATGAATTCCTGTTGTTTAAAAGCAACTATTGTTACCACAACATAAAAAAGACCGTTCTGGGAACAATCAATAGTATTCCAGAATGATTCTTGATGGTTTTCAATTATGGCTAACGAGTATTTATGCAGAATTTTTAAAAGGGATCGGGGTGGGTAAGAATCTAAAATAAATGTTGGAAAAATAGTGATTATGTAGCACGTTTACTCGAGGAAATGAAGGAAATACATATTCCGAAGAAGTCACTCTTTAAACCAAATGAAAATATAAAAAAAAAATTTTAAATTAAAAAAACGCGGGAATTCGCATAAAAATAGTTTGCCATCAATGAAAACCATGAAGAATCATCGAAAAATGTTTTCTTTTTTGAAAAAAAAAGGAGAGCACTAGGAGGATGCTTCCAACCTCAATCCAGGTGAAATATTTTTTCCGAATCGAGATGCGTCTGATCACAAAACAAAAGGTTCCACGAAAGACATAACCTAAAGTATAACAGCGGACACGTCCTTCCTAGGCACAACAACCACCTTCCGACACATAAACAGATTTTTTTTGTAGAAATTCAAATTTCAATGTTTTCAATATTGAACGTTGAAACAACTCGTGGCATTCGTTGTTTTCTACGATTCCATTAAAATTTCAAATGGTTGGATCTATGAAACCAATCGAATCGGAAAAGTTCACAGTGGGAAAAAGGCCAAGTAATATCTGTGATCGCCTCTACAAGTAAATATCGTCGACGCCCGAAACGGCGCAGAAAAAAGCCAATAAAGAAGGAAAACGACAACATTTATGGGTTCTCGCCTATTTTCGAACTTTTCCGAGCGTTATTCTCATATTTCGGGGTATAAAAAGGTGACGCGCCGCATATCGTGGAAAATCCCGTTTCTCCCCCCAAAAAAAACGCAGGGGAACTTCGCGTCCCCGCCGACGCGACCGCGACGCGGTCGTATTTCAGAAAAATCGACTCGGTGCCTCAACTATCAAGAATTTTTTCTATGGACATGAGTCACTCTAGTTATATCTATAAATTAATTTATTTCTCATTTGAACTCTTCATGAAACTTCTTCTGTAACAGTTTAGCAGAAATATTCCAAATGATTTTTACTGTATTTTCTTCATATTCTTTGCAGTTTGCACGTTTCATGTTGAATGCCGAATCTTTCAGTATACCTGCTAGTTCTTCATTCGAAATATCAGCACAAAGTTTGTAATTCCGATGTTCACAAAACTCCGTAAACTGTTTCCTAACATAATTATGTATTTTTGTGGTATTTCCTGGTGTCAATTTTTCAATTTCACCACTAAAACTATAACCAAAGCACTGCATTTTGAACAATTCAACGAAATTTCACTGAGGTTTTTTTTGTGAACGTCTGAGAAAGTCACTATGGAAAATGTAAACATTCTCATTTTTGAGGGAGGCGAAACACCGAAACGATTTTACAACTTCGTCAACGCAATACTCGGTAACTACGCAAAATTCACTGATTCCTTAGATAAGCCAATGTTTATAGTTTCTTAAAAAAAATTATCAGACATTTGTTGAATCCGCATCCACATAGTTCGAAAGTTCCCAGGGGTTATACCCAGATGAATTGAGGTTTCATGAAAAAAACAAGCATCTAGTCTAGATTCTAGAAGGTTGAATTATGTGGGAAACCAATGACCAAGAGCTCCCATACTGAATCGCCTTTCGAAGTGTTTGATAGCAGGTAGAGCATAGGTAGTAAAGTTCGCGGAACTTCCTCCATCGATTTTTCCTACTTATTAAAAGTATTGTGAATTCCACCAGAGGCTAATCAGTAATCGCAGATGCTATTCAAATCCGAAATTTGTATCAGGGATATTCACAGCACAAGAATGAACATCAAATGTTATAACCCCAGTCTATAATCACATCCAACCACCTAGTATCAACATGTTTGCCATTCCTCTACATATCTCCAACTGTAATTAATTAAATTTCAGGAATCGTAATCTTCCCCAAGGTATTAATTGGATTACCTTCTGGGTCAATTATCGGAATGGTCGTATATAGAGCGATAATTCACCTGCGTATTCGCAGTTAATGAGAATTTCAAATATTGGTTCTTCCAAGTTTCAGCTGAATATTTCGAGTAATGCCAATGCCAGTAGGAAAAATCTTTGGGTAAGTGCGAACTTTAACACCTATCTTGATCACAATAATCAGGAAATTTTCTGAACTTATTCTAAATAACCGTAAAATGTTATAGGACACATGCCGTTCGAGAGATTGTGGAGGATATCGTCGGTAGACTGGAGGAAGGACGCGTGGAACTTTTAACACTATGCTACCCTTCGAAAGTTTTTGATTTTCTCACAGAGTCTCTTACTCTATTACTAAGGTAATACGTGCGGTCGTAGAAAAAACCATTTCGGTCCATTTGAGTTGTTGATGTTGAAACTTTTTTTTTATTATGAAATGTAGTAAATGTAATCAATATCTCTACTGATAATTCACAATGAAAAGTAATATCGAGTATGTCAACTCAACAGTATTTGTTTGGGAAAATCGGGACAATAACATTTAAAATATATTGTCAAGAGGTAAAATGGGAGTTGAAAATACATTGGGGTGCTGTGATTTATTGTATTGTATTTTGAGTTTAATGACATTTAGAACGTCTCTCGCGACGGTAAACAACGAGGCCGTCCCCGAACCCTATTAGAAAAGAAGGGTATTTTTATTCTGCATATCTAAATATCTATATGTGTACGAGAATAGCACAAGTTTTTTTATTCCGAGGATGATCTCGAGCAAATTGATTGAGGTTCTTCATAAAAAAAATTGCGTACAAAATTCATTTAATTCTATAGATAACAATATATCTATTTCTGACTGAAGTACAATGAATGAGCTCGGTTTTTTTTTTCTTCTGTCGGGAATTGCTTGTAATTTCTTTCTTTCAGCTGGTCGAGCCTTTCCTGCATTTTCAAAAATTATATCTTCAAATGGGTTTATTTCTCTTTTGAACTCTCCATAAACCTTTTCTGTAACAGTTTATCAAGAATATTCCAAATGGTTTTCACTGTACTTTCTTTAGTTCCTTTATATTCTTTGCCTACTGCACGTTTCATGTTGAAAGCTCAATCTTTCAATATATCTCCTAGTTTTTCATTCGAAATATCAGCACAAAGTTTGTAATTCCGTAATGTTCACGAAACACCTTAAACTGCTTCCAAAAATAATTATGTGTTTTTGTGGTATTTCTAGGTGACCAATTTTCTTGATCTATTTCACCACTTAAACTATAAATAAAGCCATTCTGAAAAAAATGTTGAATTTAATTTTTTTTTACGAAAGTCAACAAAATTCACTTTGGAATCATTCACATTTTGGCAGGAAGCGAAACACCGAAACGATCACGGTAATTACGCAAAATTCACGGATTTTATTAGTTGATGAGGTAATTCATATACCTATATAAAGTTAGAGGAGAGGTTTTAAAAGTGTTTTGAACAAAAATTATTTATTTTCAACATTTCTTGATTTCGAATTTTTTACATAAAACCAATTATACCTTATTAATTCCAGCATCAGCCTCATCAAATTTGACCATATATTTCGAAAGAACAATAAATTTGCTACAAGATAAGGACTCATGAGTGCTAAAAAAGTTTCAATGAGGAGTATGCTGAGGAGGTGAACTCTTTAGAAAGCAAAATTTATACAGGGTGTCCCAGAATGAATGGATAATCCTGTAACACTGTATAGAAGAGCTATTGGACTCTCTGAAAAAAATACAAAACAAAATCTATCCCCACTAGAAATATTATTTTTTCATAATAATGATTTCTTGCACATCACGTTGCGTTTCTGTGTATCACATTCACAAGTGAATCAAATCCATCAGTTTCTTCATGGTGAAATATTCTTCATTGAATTACCAATAGATATGCTGAAAACCGTATAGATATCTGTTGTAACTTTTTTGGAAAACATATCCAACTTCAAATTTCGTCATAAAATATGATGAATATTTCATAATGTATAAGCCTTCCATGTAAATTTCAAAATGGTTCAATACATCTCATAACTGATTTCACCATGACGAAAATGATTGATTCGATTCATTTGTGAGCGTGAAACACAGAAACGCAAGGTGAGGTGCAAGAAATCATTATTTTGAAAAAAAATATTTCTAGTTGGGATAGATTTTTTTTGTATTCTTTTCAGAGAGCCCAATAGCTCTTCTATACAGAGATACAGGATTATCCATTCATTCTGGGACACCCTGTATAATTCCAATTATGGATGAAAATTATTAATGAGATCATATTTTCTTTGCAGCAAAAACTGTCGAGAAAAATATCAACATTTGGACAAGCTTCTTTTCTTCTGCCGTTATATAATATTAGCTGAAGTGATGACAACAAAAAACACGAAAATATTCAAACTTTCCTTTGACCTATTTCTTAGCTTCTTATCATTGGATATGGAAATAATTCTCATGGAAACTATGGATTTCTGTTGACGTCAATATTTCATCGAAATATTCTTTAAAAACCCGAATTTTAATAATTCGTATTAAATAAATATAAAAATTCAAAAGAAATATTTGAAAACATAATAACAATTCTTCGAAATGTCCTACCTTTGTTCAATACATTCGACAAATCTTTTTCGTACCAAAACTACCACCCTTCGAAGTCCACTACGATTTTGACGTATTTATCCACACCACAAGTGGATTCTTTCAATGAAATCTTCCCAAGTCTGAACGCGAATTTTATAGACTAAAAATCCCAAGGGGTAGGTAATTAAGATAAGGGTTCTTGGGTGGCCATCTTACAGGAGCTTATCTTTCGATCCATCTAACCCCATAATATTGGTTCATTAAATTCCTTTCATTTCAGCTATTATGAGCCAGGAATGATTGTATCATTTTATTTTTTTATATAAACTTCAAAAGATGGAATTACCGAAGTATTATTGGGTACCTATATCAGAAAAACACAATTTTCTTCCATGCATCAATAGATAAAAAGCTGAATTCTTCATATCTCATGCCTTATATGTACACACAAAATATCAGCTAAATATGGCGAATAGTTTCTGAGATAACGCAGTTTACAAACTAACTAACTAACTACAAAGTTTCTGTTCGATCAGAACAGTTGAAAAAAAAAAATTAGATGGCAATATCTACGGAACCCTTCGGCCGGTTTTCATCCATTAACGAACGTAGCCGGCACATTTGGACGGCTGGCCGGACAGACAGAATTTAATTCGACCTGTGAACCCAACCTAATCGTTTGAGCAAAATGATTTGGACAAAATGATAATTCTCGTTCACAGAATTTGTTTCTTTCGAACGGTTTTGAAGGCTTTTTATAGTAAGTAGCAAATAGAAGTAGTAAATACCAATATAGAACACGATTGACAAGGATAACGAAGTTCTAACGAGTGAAAGGGTTTTAGAAAATTCTTTGTTCACGAAGCCCTCGGAAGAAAAAAAACTATAAAAGTCACTGAGTCCAGAGTTGAGAAAATATAGCCTCAACGTAGTAGAATATCAGCTCGAACGAATCGATTAACAGGCATTCCATCTACTGTCGGCGGATTCCGACCTGAAAACCCGATTGATCTTTCAGATAAGAGTGTTATAGGTAGTTGACGGATTGTTCGTCTGGTCCTGGTCCACCTTTAGTCACCAGGATCGAGGGTTCACTCACTCGCCCCGAACCATGTGCATTTCCTTCAAAATCCTAGGGCGATTTATGATTTTTAGAAAGAACCAACCTTCCAATGCTACCAGTCAAAATTTCACATCATATCAATAATTTTTTTACAAGTTACAGATCTTGAAGTGACGCTACATTTGAGAATTTCAAAACAATGGAAAAAAATGTTTTTGTTGATTTAACATTGCTTTTTGATAGGATAAAATACCGTCGAAGCGAAAGCATGGCTTAAAGAGAATTATTCGGACTCCGTCCCAGGAAAAACAACCATCATCGACTGGTATATGCAGAGTTTAAACGTTGTCGTGAAATCACCGAAGATGCACCACGCTCTAGAAGGCCGAAAGAGGTGGTTACGCCGGAAAACATGAAAAAAGTCCACAAAATCGTAAAGAAAATTTGTTCTGGACAAACTAATAAGCAAGCCCACAAATAATTCCTTTCAACCCCAGAGAGCATCAAATCTATCATTTGCAACTGTAGACCGGTTTCGACTTACTCAAGTCTCATCAGTACAGCTCAGCGAAGATGGATTCGATGCAGAAAACGAAATACTTCAAAACGGAACGAAGCGGCGAATCTCTGTTGGTAAGTTTCACTACATTTACTTTTAATTTTCAGATAAACAGACAATATATTATAAAAGATAAATCGTTCCAGAAAAAAGGTATCGAAATGTTCGAGCGACTGATTGTATCACTCCAGAAGGAAACTATGTTGACGAATAAAATGATTTTTGCCCAAAAAAATTGGGTTTTCTTTGATAGACCAGAAACTTTCTAGCCGATGGGCTATGTACCTACGGTAATATTTTCTTTTGAATTTCAGGAAAAAAATTGATTTTTCGTTACATGGCTTCTTCGGATATTCGTACAACTCATTCAGTGCCGCTTTGGAGACATATGTATCTGAGTAGGGCGAGACCCACAGAGCTATTTTCAGCCTCCGATTGTTTAAGCCGAGTGTTTAGACATCGTGATTTATTCGTGCCTGTCCGAACGGAAATACAGTACCCCATTAATGTCATAAATGATTGCTCCGAATGAAAAAATATCGAAATATATGACGGCGATCAAAAAAAAATGCATTTTCATTTCTACTCGCAAATAGTTCGGGGGACAATGTGAATTTCTAAGCGGGAGACTAACCGGACGGAAATTTCAGAGGATGTGACAATTTCTTTGATGGAACTGCATTATTCCCCTCTTGTCAACGAGTGCGTTTTTTCCTTATCAGGACCGGATTCCCACATTGTACACTGTCCCACTGGATACAAATTTGTACTTGCGAACTTAGACAGTCCATAAGTATTAGGAGAACTATCATCAGTTTTTCGAAAATTGCCCTTTAACGGTTTTTTCACACAATATAATTTTTTTCGATGAATTATATTTTGATCAATCCTTTGCAAAAAAAAAATTCATTTTGTTGAAATAAGAATTGAACTCATCAATAGATCAACAATCCCCGAAGAATTTTTCGATTTCAAGTACAGAATTGTGTAGGCTAAAGTGTTTCGAAAATTGCCCTTCAATGGATTTTTCACACAATATAATTTTTTTTGATGAATTATAATTTGATTACTCCTTTGCCAAAATACGAATTGTTGAAAAGAGGATTGAGTTCATCGATAATGCCCAAAGAATTTTTCGATTCCCAAAAAAGCATTATGTAGGCTATAGTTTTTCGAAAATTGCCCTCTGAAAGATTTTCCACACAATATATTTTTTTTTGATGAATTATAATTTGATTAATCTTTTGCCAAAAAAATCAAATTGTTGAAAAGAGGATTGAATTCATCAATTCATCAATAATGCCCAAAGAATTTTCGATTCCCTTTACAGCATTATGTAGGCCATAGTTTTTCGAAAATTGCCCTCTGAAGGATTTTTCACACAATATAATTTTTTTTATGAATTATTTTTTGATTTATCCTTTGCCAAAAAATTCATATTATTGAAAAGATTATTGAATTCATCAATTCATCAATAATGCCCAAAGAACTTTTCGATTCCCATTACAGCATTATGTAGGCCATAGTTTTTCGAAAATTGCCCTCTGAAGGATTTTTCACACAATATAATTTTTATTTATGAATTATAATTTGATTAATCCTTTGTCAAAAAATTCAAATTGTTGAAAAGAAGATTGAATTCATCAATAATGCCCAAAGAATTTTTCGATTCCCATTACAGAATTATGTAGGCTATAGTTTTCCGAAAATTGCCTTTTAAAGGATTTTTCACATAATATAATTTTTTTCGATTAATTATAATTCGATAAATCCGGTGCCAAAAAATTCTCATTGTTGATTAGAAGATTGAATTCATCAATTCATCAATAATGCCCAAAGAATTCTTCAATTCCCATTACAGAATTATGTAGGCTATAGTTTTTCTAAAATTGCCTTTTGAAGGATTTTTCGTACAATAAAATCTTTTTTGATGAATTCTAATTTGATTAATCCTTTGCCAAAAAATTCTAATTGTTGAAAAGAGCATTGAATTCATCAATTCATCAATAATGCCCAAAGAATTTTTCGATTCCCATTACAGCATTATTTAGGCTATAGTTTTTCGAAAATTGCCCCCTAAAAGATTTTCCACACAATATAATTTTTTTGAAGAATTATAATTTGATTAATCCTTTGCCAAAGAATTCAAATTGTTGATAAGAGGATCGAATTCATCAATTCATCAATAATGCCCACAGAATTTTTCGATACCCATTACAGAATAATGTAGGCTATAGTTTTTCGAAAATTTCCCTCTAAAGGATTCTTCACACAATATAATTTGTTTCTATAGTCCATTTAAGAATTATTGATATCGAAGCAGGCCATGAACGTCCAGTCGAGGCTTTATTTCTGGTTACAAAAAAGTTACTGTTTTCATCATAGAAATAAAACATAAATATAACCTAGAAAAGTGTTGAGTATACGAATTATCGGAATTATCGAATAATTAAGCCGGAATATTTCGATTGCAGTTTCTACATGGGAGTTCATGTTTGAAAGCGCAAGAATATCGTGGAATGCTTCCATATGAAATTATCTCATATAAAAGTCAACCATGGAAAATTGAAGATCATTCAAATAAATATTTATTTTCACTCAGGACCATGCAATATTTATTGGTATTGGAAATCTTGCAAAGTTCTAACCATATAACTATAAGAGCACCATTTTATGTCAGGATTTAAGAAGGATAATTAATGGAATTCTAGCAGGTAGCTAGTGGTGCAACAGAACAAATTTTTTGGATACTTCGCAAGCACAGGGCCAAAAGAATGGATTGGAAAAAACGTTATAATGTAGTAAGAAATAAGAGAGAAACAAAAATTAAGAATCTATGTAGTACATGAAGAATTTTGACATGAAACTTGTACCGAACTATCAATATATGAACCAATATGTGAATTATTTATTGCTCGGTGTTGAATACTTCAAGAAAGTCAATTTTTATTTTCATTCATTGAAACTGTCCATGAATTATTGAAAATATTATAATTGATGAGCAATTTTACAATTATTCAGTATACTTTTGAATTGGGAACAATATAGCATGTGTATTAGCAGAGGGAATGTGAACAGGGTACTAAACAGTATAAGTATAAAAAATAAACTTAAAATATCTATAAATGATACAAGAGCAAAGATTAAAATATTGAAAACTTTGTTTCCACGTAGTGTAGTGATTTGGATGTGTTTATTGAATAAGCTGACATAATCCTATTGATGAGCATCCTTTTGCAGGGAAGGTTTCAATATTTCAAAAACCCATTTATGAAATAATTCACCATTCATAGTAATCCTTATCATTAATACCACTGTCAAGAATCGGATCACATCCAGGTAAAAATCCATCAATTGTTCCAGCATTCAAAATAGTGCACCTTCTGCCTTCACCCTTGAATATACTCGGCATACCTTTTGGATTATTTTCTAGTGTCCACCGACAAATTTGAATACCGTTTTTGAATATCCAAATTTCATCTAGATAAATGAATTTTACTTTTTGTTCCATGTATTCTCGGTATTTATCACAATATCGTACTATTTTTATTATATTTTTCTGTTTATTAGTAAGAATTTTCCTTCGATCAACTTTTTTGTATTTGTATCCAATTTTTTTATGATATAATATAATGTTGACTTCGATCAATTGAAATCTAGGTGCTCTTTGGCCAGTTCGAAAAGGATATCTAAACTGATATATTCATTGTTTTCAATTCTAGCAAAAACAAAGTCATTCAATGTCTCATTGAAGGAATAATCATATCGCACAGGTTTTCTTCCACTGCTAATTCCAGGCTATAATAACATGCTAATATTCTACGGACAGGGCTTGGTGAAATCTGAAAATATAAGAGACATTGATCAATCAGAATACACACAGTTTACCTGAAACACTAGCGGAAATATATGCCAAATCTTTGAAAAACTCGAAGTAACAGCGACAAACTGCCTGGCGTTCTCTTGTTAGGCGCGATGTATCCTGGTCAATTCCAGCCATTTTAATAGCATAAGACAAAAAATACTCAAATTCAGAGCAAATTTTCATAATTACATATTCACCAATATCTTCGATAAAATCATCAAAGCAAGATTTCTATGGGTAATGTTAGTGTTATTCCTATACCAACCTGAATTCAGCAACCCAAAATATTACTGAATAGTCTATTACCAACTTAAATTCGATTTTTCACAGCCAACCGAGATGTCAATAATTCTTAAACGGAGTATATGAATTATAATTTGATTAATCCTTTGCCAAAGAATTCAAATTGTTGAAAAGAGGATTGAACTCATCAATTCATCAATAATGCCGAAAGAATTCTTTAATTCCCATAACAGAATTATGTAGGCTATAGTTTTTCTAAAATTGCCTTTTGAAGGATTTTTCACACAATAAAATTTTTTTTGATGAATTTTAATTTGATTAATCCTTTGCCAAAAAATTCAAATTTTTGAATAGAGCATTGAATTCATCAATTCATCAATAATGCCCAAAGAATTTTTCGATTCCCATTACAGCATTATGTAGGCTATAGTTTTTCGAGAATTGCCCCCTAAAAGATTTTCCACACAATATAATTTTTTTGAAGAATTATGATTTGATTAATCCTTTGCCAAAGAATTCTAATTGTTGGAAAGAGGATTGAATTTATCAATTCATCAATAATGCCCAAAGAATTTTTCGATTCCAATTCCAGAACTATGTAGGCTATAGTTTTTCGAAAATTGCTCTTTAAAGGATTTTTTACATAATATAATTTTTTTTGATTAATTATAATTTGATTCATTTTGTGCCAAAAAATTCATATTGTTGATGAGAGGATTGAATTCATCAATTCATCAATAATGCGCACAGAATTTTTCGATTCCCATTACAGAATTTTGTAGGCTATAGTTTCGAAAATTGCCCTTTAAAGGATTTTTCACACAATATAATTTTTTTCGGCGAATTATAATTTGGTTGATCCTTTGCCAAAAAATTCATATTGTTGAAAAGGGGATTAAACTCATCAATAATCCGCAAAGAATTTTTTGATTTCCAATAAAGAATTATGTTGGCTATAAGTTTTTCGAAAATTGCCCTTCAATGGATTCTTCACACAATATACTTTGTTTCTATGAATTATAATTTGAATAATCTTTTGCTAAAAAATTTTTTTGTTGAAAAGAGGATTGAACCCATCAATAGATCAATAAAACCCAAAGAATTTTTCGATTGCTAATAAAGAATTATGGTGGCTATAAGTTTTTCGAAAATTGCCCTCTAAATGATTCTCCACACAATATAATTTTTTCGATTAATTAAAATTTGATTGATCCTTCTTAAAAAAAATATCATTTTGTTGAAAAGAGGATTGAACTCATCAATAAATCAATAATCCCCGAAGAATTTCTCGATTCCCAATGAAGAATTATGTAGGCTATAGTTTTTGAAAATTGCCGTTAGAGGATTTTTCACACAATTATAAGCGGACGTCACAAATTCTTTGTTTCATTTATAAAAATGGACTAGGTACCATAGATAGCCTTTTTCCCATCAATTATGAAAATATAAAAACAAGGACGCCTAAAGACAAGCAATACCGATTTCTCAATCACCGAACAACAAAAACTTTACCACGCTCGAAAATTCCTTCGCCGAGATAAAAAGAAAGCCCGCTGACAGTACGCGGCCTTCTGAAAGGAGCCGGTACGTTATCTATCCTCTGTTAATCATCGGCAATCGCCGTGCCTTGTATAATAGCTTCGTGGCTTTTGGTTTGAAAAATTAACTCGAAGACCAGGACGCGGAGACATCTGCCCGACTTCTACTAACAATATTGACTTGACTGTCCAGTCATTGCTGCTTTCCACAGCAGCTTTTGTGAGTGCCAAAGTATTGGGATTCTTGCCGAATTCCAGCGCTGTTCCAAAAAAAAATAATATTTCATGTTTTATAGGAAGTTATTGTACCTAATAGGTCTGAAGGAAAAATCTCAACATATTCAACAAATAATTATATTGATAAGTAAATATACCGGTTGGTGATTTGCCTCCTGCCAAAGTGTGACTTTTTTGATTTTCCCCAGAAAAAATGAAAGCAAGCTCAGTCAAATTTCGTTGAATTCTTCAAAATGCTTTGGTTATAGTTCTAGTGTTGAAAAAGATCAAGAAATTGAAAATTTGACACCAGGAAATACCACAAAAACACATAATTATGTTTGGAAACAGTTTATGGTGTTTTGTGAACATAGGAATTACAAACTTTGTGCTGATATTTCGGATGAAAAACTGGCAGATATACTGAAAGATTGGGCATTCAACATGAAACGTGAAGATGGCAAAGAATATAAGAAAGTACATTAAAAACCATTTGGAATATTTCTGCTAAAAAAAAGTTTTATGAAGAGTTCAACAGATAAATAAATCCATTCAAAGATATAATTTTTGAAAATCCAAGAAAGGCTCGAGCAGC
Organism: Aphidecta obliterata; assembly: GCA_963966015.1. NCBI lineage: Eukaryota > Metazoa > Arthropoda > Insecta > Coleoptera > Coccinellidae > Aphidecta > Aphidecta obliterata. The sequence continues at coordinate 8,712,697 of OZ014430.1, read as the reverse complement.
AAAACTAAAAAAAATAAAAGCAATTCCCAACAGACGAAAATAAAGCTAAAATCAAAATTGTTCGATGAAAATACACCAGACGGTTTACAAAAAAACGAAGTTATGATAAAATATGCATGGTCTTAAAACGATTCAAATTCGATCCCAACTCACATCGTAGGTACACAATCATCGGGACCAATGCCAGAAGCAAAGCTTTCGTTTTGAAAATTAGGGATTTGATACGACCGGAGATTAGGCTTCTTCTAAATTAATACATCTCGAATAGATCGACGATAGCATCCTCAGTTTATAACTAGAGAAACAATAGGACATGTTCTTGTAAGTCGGGATGGTTCCTCGGACGGTGACATTTAGATACGTTATCGTCCATCAATAACAATTATTTTGCGGTCTCAGGCGCCCTACAGGGGGCTAACCCTCGTTAGTCCTTCTTGACAGGACAGCTGTCCTACAGATTTCAACTCTGAAGTACCGATTTGAAGTGTTCGTAATATATTATAACCCTCGGGGTATACAACGATAGTTTTTATGTCATTATTTCCGCTGACTCTATCGCAGTATCCCCGCACTTTTATTACCGAATTAGACCGGATAATTCAAGATTGGTACATATTTGAACAGAAAATGTTCAACTTCATTTCGAGATTGACAGTACCTACTTGATTTAGGGTGGAGAGTATGGGAAACAGCCCTCAAAGAAATTTGCCAGGATATACAGTAGGAATTCGGTTAGTTCTACAAGAAATTCCCCCTATATAAGGGACAGCAGGAATATTTGTTGAGTTTACGTGACAATTCCGCCCGTTTAATTCCTTTAGAAATAATAAGTTTTATATTAGTTGATGCAACCAAACTGCAGTTTGTCATTTCAACAGAAAAATAATACTGTGACGAAAACGGGAATATGTGTGACTATTTACAGGAATTTCCTGTTCGATGAACAAACTAGATAGTTGTATTTCAAGCTTCAAACTTCACTTTCTACAAGAATTTCCAGTAATGAACACTAAACTAAAACATGAATTACTTCACTGATAACGGAACTGTAGTATCGATTTAACAGGAATTTTCCGTTGAATTAAAGAACTATCAATACTATGATTCATATATTACATTACTAGTTAGTTGTATTTGAAGCTTATAACCTGAGATTTTACAGGAATTTTCTGTCGTAATGTATTATATCTAAAGATGACTCCATAATAATAATAAATATAAAGAAATTTTTTTTCCCTGATTCCATTTTATAGCGAACAGAACAGAATAGTTTATTCATGTGTTTTTCGTATAAAGGTTTTTTTACAAAAATTTTCAAATGATTATATACTTTTATGGTTCGTTCCTAGATATTACTATTAAATTTTGAAATTTATGAAAATCACTAACAATATTCAAATAATTTTGTTTTAATTATATATTTTTAACTTTCCAGAGACTCTATTTCAAGGAGGGGTTCTAAAGGTGAACAAACAAAAGAAATTTTCTCACAAAATAATATACTTAATCAGCAATCTTATTCTAAAAACCAACATCAACTAAGAAAAGAAACTATAACTAATATTTCTGAACTCTTAAATTCGGGGCCGTGGCGCAGTGGTTTGCACATTCGACTTTGGTGCCGGTCTCCTTGATTGGTCCCGGGTTCGAATCCTCCGGTCGGGAAAGAAATTTTCTGACATGGAGCACGGTTCCACCATTCACTGTTGGGTGAACAATTAACAGTGCTGTACCTCAGGTGGCGTAAGGACACACTAACAAAGCCTACACAGAACACAACCGGGTCTCCTAACTCGCACAAGCTCTGAGCTTCTGAGGGGTCTCACAGAGACCTAGGAGATTCGGGATATAAACAATATACAATACAATACAACGTTCGATCGGTGGGTGCACTCACTATATGTTCTAATATCTCCAGTTTCAATTTTCCTTCTTCCAAGCAACACGCCGTTTCAATATATCCTTCTCTCCTTCACTCGCCAAATCAACTCCAACAACTCAATCTACTCTTGACAAAGTTCCAAATAACATTCATTATACCTTTCTTCTTGCAAAACCAATCTTTTTCAAACTTTGTTTTAAAAATAAAATTATCGATCTTTCACCTTGACGTTTCTCTCTCAATTGTTCACTGGCCTGCTTTTCCCATCCATATTATTTAATATCGCATTTCGATGGTAACATTCTTGATACATTTTCCATCTTCACCCTTCACATGCATATCTTCATTTTGATATTCTTTATAAACATAACTTAACTAAACTCAACTATTTAGAATTAATAATTTTCACAAATTTATATTTTTCTTATTTTCAAATAATCTGAATCCTCTTTGAAAAGATCATATTACAATAATTCATAAATTGATCGAAACTACTGAATTGACTAAAATCTTGAATTTTGGTGATATTATTCGAATTTATTTCATTTTGAATTTTTGAGAAATAAAACCCTTTTCAATTTCCATAAAAAAACATTTGGCGATAAAAAAAAATAAATGATATTGATTATAGAAATTTTAACATTGAAGTATTTACAGGGAAATAAAAATGAAAACCTACTAGAAAAAATTGAAGGGAAACTATATATACAATATGTAAACAGTTCAAATATCCTACAAGAAACACGGTAGATTTTCATACAGCAGAATATGCTTATCATTCGAATTTTTGTTGTGATGTCGGATTCTGGTAATCCTCCTCGTGTGCTCGCTCACATAATTCAGCTCTTCGTAAAAAGTTGAGGATATTTTGTCAACATACTTGTTAAAAATTCTGACCCAGATTGAAATCAAGAGACACGACCGTTTTAAAAACGTCAATAATTAATTTAATTTCAGAATTCTCAAGTACATAATAAAAGTTTAACGTATTAACGATAGTTTTTCAAATCTCTTCAACGAATCGGCAGGGAAATTTTGAAGTAGTTTTGAAAATACTTTCTAATGGTAGCTCATTTAAGCGAATTTGATTACAGAATTACTGTCTACAAATGCTTACACCTTTTCTGCCACTTTTCAATCTTTTGGGTAGTGTCTTTTGGGTTTTGTATATTCGGTGGCGCCCTCTGTTGGGCGGTTCGGTAAATCTGGGCTGTCGGTGCAGATCGCTATACAGATCCAATCTTTCTTCATTCCTCTAATCTGATCTAATCTGTCTTCAACCTGTGTTTTCCAGTTAATTAAACCCCTATTTTCCTGTTCTTTTTGAGCGCTCGTACTACTTACACGAGGGCTATATCATATCGTCACGATGTCTGTATTTTTCGAATTTTGAGCTGAAAATAGTCTCAATCGACTATGTTCGACTCACTGGTGATGAATCCGTCGGAAAATTTGAGTCTGTCCGTCCGTCCGTCCGGCCGGCCGTAAGCACGATAACTCTCGAACGGAACAACCTAGAGACTTGAAATTTTCAGTGTAGGTTCAGTTCCCGAATGCCTCGGTTGAGTTCGTTAATGGGCCAAATTCCACCAGGGGTTCCGTAAATATGGCCGTTCAAAGTTTCCCTGATTACTTGAAAACTACAGATTTGATTGAGATGGAATTTTGCACTCAAATGGAGAATGAGGTGTTCAAGCTACATGTGAAATTTTGTCCAGATCGCATGACCAGAACCATAGGAACTATAGAAAATTGTAACTTTTGAACGGAAATGCCTAGGGACTTGAAATTTTCAGGATAGGTGTGGATCTCGAATGTCGTGATCACGTTCATCTATGAGCAAAATTATACTAGGGGTTCCGTAAATATGGTCGTTTGAAATTTAGTTTTCTTGATAATTTCAAAACTACAGATTCGATCGTGACGAAATTTTGTATACTGATGGAGAATGATACATTTCTCCAGATCACATGACCAGAACCATATAAACCATAGAAAATCATAACTTTCGAAGGGAAAGGCCTAGGGACTTCAAATTTTCAGGATAGGTGTGGATCTGAAATGCCGCGTTCACGTTTATCAATGAGCAGAATTATACTAGGGGTTCCGTAAATACGGTCGTTGGAAATTTTGGTTTCTCGATAATTTCGAAACTACGGATTCGATCGAGATGAAATTTTGTATTTTAATCGAGAATGATATATTTAAGCAATATCTTGTCCAGATCGCATAATCAGAACCATAGAAACCATAGAAAATTATAACTTCCGAAGGGAAAGGCCTAGGAACTTGAAATTTGCAGGGTGGGTTTGGATCGCGAATTTCACGGTCACGTTCATCAATGAGCAAAATTAGACCAGGGATTCTGTAAATATGGCCGTTCAAAATATTCTGTTCCTGATAATTTCGAAACTGCCGATTTGATTGGAATGAAATTTTGCACCTAGCTTAGGAATAATGAATTCAAACTACGTGCCAAATTTTGTCCAGATCGCACCACCAAGACCATAGATACCGTAGAAAATTCAAGCGAATTATCGAAAAAAAATTGTTCACCTAAAGCACTGACATGAAGTCTGGAGTTTCGCCTAAGTTTCAGAATTTTTGTGACAGCTGTCGAAAATTCCTTCAATTGATTTCTAAAACTGGAAAATGCGAATCTACCTACAAGGTGCATGTACGAGCGCTCAAAAGCTCCTGCCTTCACGGCAGTGCTTTTCGTAATTTTTTACACCATGTTTCTTAATCATATACTAACCCTCTTTTTTTTTGTATTTCCTAAGAAAAGTTATTCAAGAGTTTGTATCAATCTTAGATCGAAAATAATCAATTCTAGGTAGGAGGCCAAAAAATGATAAAAATTATCGAATCGATGTTTCATCATGTTCGTTCCATCGTCGGAAACATATATTTTATTACAAACAACTTCAACCAAAATTTATTCCGGTAGAATAATTTGAATTTCTTTGAGAAATACCAAACATTCCTGTTGAATTCAATGTGTCCATACTGTTAGTCGTACAAATATTGTTGAGTTATACCTACTAACAAATTTATTATACTTCACTAGATATTTCTCTAACATTCACGGAAATATTCCTTCCAAAATGAAAGTACCTGATCACTGCTATAATTACCGTTTTCCTGTTCATGGGACCCAAGTCACTTAAACCGCAATCGGCATGTTAGATTGCAAGTACAGATTGTTCTCAGAACGTTATTTTTTTTTATAACAATTGTTACGTTTAAACAACAGGAATTCCCGGTATTCGTTTTTTTATCGTATTGGGAAAAGTTCTTGAAGTGGCGCTATTTTTGAGATTTTCAAAACAATGAAAAGAAGAATTTTGAACATTGATTTTGGATGGGAAAAAACACCAAGTTTGTGAACATCCGCGAAGTTGGGTGATTTCTCAACTGAAATATTCTTCTGGTACAACCGACACGCCGCACTAGCATTCTGTTTGGATTCACCATAAATTACCAATCACCATAATAAACACACATTTAGATCTCAGTCTAGTCTAACCAGATCCGGACTGGGAATTTATCAGATTCGCGGGTAACTTTGATTTCGAAATACTCGTTGCTGGTGAATATTTTATATGAACGATCTTTAGGTATATTGACTTAATTTGATTTGTGTTCTATTGCTTGTCGAAAAACCTTTGAAAACACTCTGTATAGGTATCCTACTATATATAATATTGACGAATACTAGTGACCGAATACTGAAGATCTAGAGAATGGTTGCGCTTGAGGGGGATAGCATCAGCGATTAATTATTTGAGTATTTTCCGAACTAATCGACTGCAAAATGTAAGTTACGCTAAATTGGCTACCGAAGTGCCGTAAAATTGGATACCTCTGAATTTATTTATAAATCAGGAGGTAATTGTGCGTATAACGCATAGAAAATATTTCTTAGTTATATACGGATATATTATTAGTGGGCTGTTCTTGGAGAAATGGTAATTTTTGAAATATTTTGGGATGAATGACACCAAGTATCATGACAACAATGAAACTGTGCAGTGTTTTCGATTCAGCACTCGCCAAGCAAACAACTCGGTATAGGCATTTTTATAAATATATCCCCAAACGGAGATCAACTTGTCGAATTTATGCCCTCTCTTTCTCATCATTTATTTTGCATTGTACAAAAATAGTATCAATAATGGCATACCCAAGTATTTGTACACATCAGACTTGATAGATTTACTTCAGTCATTGCGGAGAGAATCGTGATCGATCGCGGAGTATTTTTAAAACACTTAGACGTTGGCCAATTGTAATTAATGTACATATTTTTTGCGACCTTTGTGGAGAGATGTCAACTATTCCTGAATAGACGCGCATGGTTGTACCTTCCAATTGGATAATTCGGCTTGTGGAGGAACTGACATTTAGACTATTCGATCTAACGTCAATGAACAATTATCAGCACGAGACACCGTAAGGAAATCGCCACGTATTCGTATCGAATAAAAGATAACACATCGGCTGAAAAGTTCCCGGTCTAGCAAAGAAAATACAATTTTTTTGGCAAAAAGCAATTTATTCATCAACATAGTTTCCTTCTAGAGTGATACAATTAGTCCAACGTCGCACTTACATTTTTTTGTAGAACGATTTATCTTTCGCCTCAAAATAGCCAAATAACCATTTCCAGAGAGTTGAAGCACTCCAACCAAAAGATCATCCTCGAAAAAAGAATTCTGCCTATGGCAACATTCAACAACATCTATTCTGTTGACTGACGAAGCCACTTTCACACGAAATGGAGTTAACAATTTTCACAATACTCATGTATGGTCAACTTTTCAAGAGAACAGGGTTTCATCAAAGATTTTCCTTCAATATCTGGATAGGACTCGTGTGTGGTATGATTATTGGGGCATTTTTTCTACCACCATGACTGTCAGGTGAAGACTTTCTCTATTTTTTTTCTTTTTTTTTCTCGATAACAATCTGCCAGGTTTATCAGAAGATGTTCCTCCCAATATTCGGCAGAAAATGTGGTTGTTACTGGTTGGAGCACCTCCCCACTATCGACGAAATGTTCGAAATTATTTAAATAATGTTTCCAAATAGGTGGATAGGACGTGGTGGGCACTGGTGGGTCAATTCCTTGGACTGCACGCTCCCCGGATCTCATTCCCCGTGATTTCTTCCTTTTATGTCATTTGGAAACGTTATATAGTGTATAGTGAAGGTGTGGTGAAAAGTGCGGAAGAACTAAGACAACGCATTGAAAAAGCTTGTGACATTGTTCGTGACCAAACTGACGTGATAGTTGCTGCATGTAACCATTCGTTATTACGCCGGGCAAGACTTTGTGCACATCAAACGAATGGTGACCATTTCGAACAATTTCTGTAAACAATTTGGATCAATTTTATCGGTGAGTTTGTGAACCTCCTGTTTTTGAGCGCTCGTACTACTTACACGAGGGCTATACCATTTCGTCACGATGTCTGTATTTTCGAATTTTGAGCCGAAAATGGTCTCAAACGACTATGTTCGACTCACTGATGACGAATCCGTCGGAAAATTCGAGTCTGTCCGTCCGGCCGGCCGCCGTATACACGATAACTCTCGAACGGAATGTCCTAGAAACATGAAATTTTCAGGGTAGGTTCGAATCTTGAATGCCGAGGTTAGGTTCGTTATTGGGCAAAATCCGCCTAAGGGTTCCGTAAATATGGCTGCTCAAAATTTTGTTTTCCTGATTACTTTGAAACTACAGATTCGATCGAGATGAAATTTTGCACTCTAATGGAAAATGAGGTGTTCAAGCTACATGCAAAGTTTTCAGCAATTTCAGCTCGCATCACCAGAACCATAGAAACCATAGAAAATTGTAACTTTTGAACGGAAACGCCTAGGGACTTGAAATTTGAAATTGAATTGAAATTTCAGGATAGGTGTGGATCTCGATTATCGTGATCACTTTCATCTATGAGCAAAATTATACTAGGGGTTCCGTAAATATGGTCGTTTGAAATTTAGTTTTCTTGATAATTTCCAAACTACAGATTTGATCGTGACGAAATTTTGTATACTTATGGAGAATGATATATTCAAGCTACATTTCTCCAGGTCACATGACCAGAACCATAGAAACCATAGAAAATCATAACTTTCGAACGGAAAGGCCTAGGAAAATTTTCAGGATAGGTGTAGATCTGAAATTTGGCGTTCACGTTTATCAATGAGCAGAATTATACAAGGGGTTCCGTAAATACGGTCGTTTGAACATTTGTTTCCTCGATAATTCCGAAACTACGGATTCGATCGAGATAAAATTTTGTATTTTAAACGAGAATGACATATTGAAGCAACATTTCGCATGACCAGAACCATATAAATCATAGAAAATTATAACTTCCGAAGGAAAAGGCCTAGGAACTTGAAATTTTCAGGGTGGGTTTGGATCGCGAATTTCACGGTCACGTTCATCAATGAGCAAAATTAGACTAGGGGTTCCGTAAATATGGCCGTTCAAAATATCCTGTTCCTGATAATTACGAAACTACCGATTTGATTGGAATGAAATTTTGCAGCTGAGGAATAATGTATTCAAACTACGTGCGATATTTTGTCCAGATCGCATCACCAAGACCATAGATACCGTAGAAAATTTTAGCGAATTATCGAAAAAAAAATTGGTCACCTAAAGCACTGACTTGAAGTCTGGATTATCGCCTCAGTTTGAAAATTTGTTTGACAGCTGTCAAAAATTTCCTCAATTGGTTTCCAAAACTGGAAAATGCGAATCTACCTACAAGGTGCATGTACGAGCGCTCAAAAGCTCCTGCCTTCACGGCAGGGCTTTTCGTAATTTTTTTGTTGTAGGACCTTTTCAATCCGTTATTTTTCCTCTCCTTGGTTTGGAATATAAGAATTATACCTTTCAGGAAATATCTCCTAATGAAAGTTGAAAGAGAATATACAAATCTGCGATAAATTCTAGTGCCGAGAAAAGATCGCAAAGGAAGTCCAGCACTTTATTTACTTGCTTGAAAACAGTATGATGGTCGATGGAATGCATATGGCATAGTGATTCATCACAAGTCTCCTAACAGAGAGATAACAAGATCCAGAGTCGTATTAAGATTTTGATGCCCAAGATTTGCCCGTTTTTCGAATTAATATTTTATATGATCAATTTCTGGGGTTATGATCTCTTTTGATGAGTTCTAGCAACTGTCGAAAATAGCCTCAACTTAAAAAACAGCCTGTATAACTGATTTCTCTTTTATTTTCGTTTGAATTAGAAAGACATTCAAAATATTATTCATTATAAAAAAATTAACATTATGTGTAACATGTAGAATCTCTCAATACTCGATACGAGTCCATGGTGCCCTCAGTTTATGGTTCCCCTTTGTTGCATTTCTTCCGAGACTCTTGTATAACGAAGGAAGGTATCATTTTAATGAGGGGTGATGTTCTTCATTCGTGACGATCTTGTGCTGCTGCCATTTGTTTTGACACCTGTCAAAAATTGTCTTCAATTGGTTTCTAAAAACTGGAAAATGCGAATATATAGGTGGATGAGCAATAAGCGCTCCGAAATTTGTCACACCCTGTATGTGTATAGAAAACTGAAGTCCTTCTTCCCGTTCCAAACTCACTTCCTAGCCTTCCGGTACAATGCTATATAAATACCTAATATGGTTTTGAATTTTGATCTCGTTCCATTGTGTTTGGAGTGGTTCTGACCGCGTGCAGCGATTGGCAGAGTGGCGTTTCTATAGTAACGCCCCTCTTTATGTTTCCCTGACAGGAGTTCAGTACAGTGAGCAATTGGAGAGGGAAAAGGGATGGAAGAAGAAGGGTCGGTTGTAATTACTACGTTGTTATTGTGATGTCACGTCATCAAATTGCGGATGCGATAGCTAATAGTAATGCTAGCTCGAGCTGAGAAACTGATAATCGTCCCTTATTTTTCACTAGAATATCGTCGTTCCGGAAAAACTAATGGCGAAATAGATTAAGAAATTGAAAATTTGACACCACGAAATACCACAAAAATACATACATAATTATGTTTGGAAACATCGGACAAACAAACTTTGTGCTAATATTTCGAATGAAAAACTAGCAGATATACTGAAAGATTGCAGGGCATTCAATATGAAACGTGCAGACGGAAAAGAATATAAAGAAAGTACAGTACAAATCATTTGGAATATTTCTGCTAAACTGTAAGAAAAAAAGTTTTTTGAAGAGTTCAAAGAAGAAATAAATCCATTTGAGGATATTATTTTTTAAAATGCAAGAAAGCCTCGATCAGCTAAAAGAAAGAATTTACAAGCAATTATCGACAGAAGAAAAGAAAGCTCAGCCGCTCTTAACTAGAAAGAAATAACCAAAATTGTTTCAAGTTTCGATGAAAATACACCAGACGGTTTACAAAAAAATTATACAAAATCTGTTCTGTGCAATTGGCGTGGCGTGGAAATGAAGCATCCTTTTGCTTAATTGACTATTTTAAAAAGGAGTTCGACAATTACAGTCGAAATACGTATTCAGTGCAATCCCATGTTTTCAAAAACAGCACAAGCTGGTGAAAAACGCACTACTGGTTCTAAATAGTTGACACCGAAGAATCTGTAGATAAGAGCCCAGTACGTCTCTTGGAAAATTCGTTGAGAAAAAGAACTCAAAGTATCACAACGACTCGTCGCTTTTTAACACCCAATATGATTGACAAAACACATGAAAATGGTACAGGAAATGCCCTGTAGATGTGAATCAATTGAGTTAATACAGCAGCCGAAACTATCGGAATAGAAACGAAAAAACGAAAAATAACAAATCATTCAAATCGCTCCTCCGCTGTGAGTATATTGACAATGCATCAAATATTTATTTTAATAATTGTATTTTATATCTGAATATTAATCAATAAAAAATTACGAAAAGCACTGTCGTGAAGTCAGGAGCTTTTGAGCGCTCGTTCATCCACCTTGTAGGTAGATTCGCGTTCTCCAGTTCTAGAAACTAATTGGAAAGATTTCGACAGCTGTCAAAGAAAATTTCAAACTAAGGGAAAAATCCAGACTTATATATTATATAGGTGACCAATTTTTTTTTTCGATTATTCGCTAGAATTTTCCACAGTATGTATGGTCTTGGTAATGCGATCTGGACCAAATTTCCCACGTAGTTTGAATACACTATTCTTCATCCATGTGCGAAATTTCATTCCAATCCAATAAGTAGTTTCGAAATTAACAGGAAAAAAATTGTTTGAACGGCTATATTTACGGAACCCCTAGTCTAATTTTGCTCATTGATGGACGTGACCGCGAAATTCGCGATCCGAACCTATCCTGAAAATTTCAAGTCCCTAGACCTTTCCGTTCGAAAGTTATAATTTTCTATGGTTTCTATGGTTCTAGTCATGCGATATGGGAAAAATATAGCTTGAATATATCATTCTCCATTAAAATACAAAATTTCGTCACGATCGAATCCGTAGTTTTGAAATTAACAAGAAAACTGAATTTCGAACGAACATATTAACGGAACCCCTAGTCTAATTTTGCTCATTTATAAACGCGACCACCACATTCGAGATCCACACCTATCCTGAAAATTTCAAGTCCCTAGGCCTTTCCATTACAAAGTTATAATTTTTTATGGTTTTTATGGTTCTGGTGATGTGAGCTGGACAAATTTTGCATGTAGCTTGAACACGTCATTATCCATCTGAGTGCAAAATTTCACCTCGATCGAATCTGTAGTTTCGAAATAATCAGGAAAACAAAATTTTGAGCGGCCATATTTACGGAACCTCTGGGCGAATTTTGCCCAATAACGAACTCAACCTCGGCATTCGAAATTCGAACCTACCCTGAAAATTTCAAGTTTCTAGGACATTCCGTTCGGAAGTTATCGTGTATACGCAGGGACGGCCGGACGGACGGACAGACTCGAATTTTTCGACGGATTCGTCATCAGTGAGTCGAACTCTAACGATTGGGACCATTTTCGGCTCAAAATTCGAAAAATACAGACATCGTGACGAAATGATATAGCCCTCGTGTAAGTAGTACGAGCGCTCAAAAATGAAAAATATTATTCTTTATATAATCGCAACGAATACCAACACGAGCACAAGACAATATATATTTCGATTATACCAGCCTCTTCACTCGACGTATCTATAGTCGAATATGTATTAGGGCAACATACACGGGCGGATTATCCGTACAGTTCTGATACGTAGAGATTTGATTTGACAGATTCAGATGTGGGATGTTACACCAATGACGGACGGATTTGATACCATACACGCATTGATATATGTACGAATTTGGCTCGCCACGTATCAAATATGAAGCTGGTGTATGTAGTCCTATTGTCTATGCTCTTGTGATATTATAACTGATTGTTTTTGTTGCGATAGGCTTTTTCTATGCACGAAAGGCTGTTGAAAAGCATACATAAAATGCGAGAAATCTTGACGAATAAGATGAAATGCAACCATTCTAATTCTTTTAGGTTCTCGTGCCTAAAATGTGATGTGTCAATACGATGGGTTGTCTGGATCTAGACAGATAACTTTCCTAGTATTCAAATACTCATGTCATTGCCATTTCAGTCAGATCATGCTGTGTCATTTCTTTTTTAATAATATGTAGGTACCTATTAATAGGACTTACGTTACGTTGTTACTTTGAATTATAACCTCCCAGATACCATGGAAATACAGAATTCATTAAAATAAATAAACGAGAATATGTATTTTTTTTTTCAAATATAATTTCATTAGTTGTCAGTAAAAAAAAAACAGCAAGAAGTCAAAAATACAAAAAAAAAGAAAAGGCTAATATACACTAGAAATGAAAAAAAAAATCTTTCATTGTTTGATTCAATTTATTCCGTGAGTTACAGATTCAGAATCATGCCCTATCTTGTATTCGCTGCCTTTTGAATCCGTCACTGCCAGTTAAACTAGATCAAACAATAAAAAATAATTTAGTGCAGTTTCATTTTTAACATTTCAGTTTTTTCATTAAAACTGATGAAAGCTTGTTAATTTTTTTTCTCTTGGACTCCTCTAACCCCTCATTTTGACTACAATCGAATCACAATCACAAAACTCGCCCACCCTTTCATAGCCACCACATTGAATTTTAAAATTTTGACAAAAAAAATTATAAAAAAGTACTGCCGTAAAGTCAGGAGCTTTTGAGCGCTCGATCATCCACCTTGTAGGTGGATTCGAATTTTCCAGTTCTAGAAGCCAATTGAAGAAATTCTTGAGAGCTGTCAGAAAAATTACAGCAGCTCTTTGTCAATTAATATGCCGAATCAGCTGTAACAATAATATAAGGATTTTGTATTCAATAATTCGTAGTAATTTAAAATGGTTCTGGTTATGCGATCTGAAAAAAAATTTGGCTTGAATATCATTCTCCAAGTACAAAATTTCGTCACGATCGAATCCGTAGTCTTGAAATTATGAAGAAAACTAAATTTCAAACGACAATATTCACGAAATCCCTGGGTGAATTCAGCCCATTAACGAAATCAACCGCGGCATTCGAGATTCGAACCTCCCTGAAAATTTTCCGTTTCTAGGTCGTTCCGTTCGAGAGTTATCGTGTACATGGCCGGCTGGACGGGCAGACTCGAATTTTCGACGTATTCGTCATCAGTGAGTCGAAACTTTCCTATTGAGATCATTTTCGGCTCAAAATTCTAAAAATGCATCGTGACATCGTGACGAAATGATATAGCCCTCGTGAAAGTAGAACGAGCGCTCAAAAATGAAAAGGTTAACAATAATGCACTTGGATGCCTAAATTTGCTGCACATTTCTTTTCCTAGGATATTACATAGTTGAATGTACAACCAGGACAAAAAATTGTTATGCAAATATGTTTTGCATATGATATGATAACTATCTGCGAAATGAGGGTAATAATGTTTAACCATAATGGCAGTTTGTCTAAATTTGCATATATGTTTCACATCAATTACCATCCATTGATTCTGAATTTGCATGCTTATCCAACCCGATTACGAAAATACCCTGTTTATAAATATAATAGGTTTGCTGATAATTCTACATAATTCTTTATTTCCATAAAGGGAACTGAAACAACAATTCAGTTCAAGATCCGAGGAAAAAGAGTGAATAATTTCCCAGATCATAAATCGTCAACCCTGCATGCTTATGTCTTAGCACGACAATTTCTAAATGCCTTCTCCAAATCATCTACGTGGTGGACCACGAACAATGAATGGTATAGGTATATCACATGGCGGGTATTTTCAGTTGACATTAAAATATTCACAATTTTTCATATTTTTCAGTTATCAAACTGGTTCTGTTCAATTTTCCAATCACATTTGTCTTCGAATTTCACAGCAATTATCAATATAAAGTCACTAGGTAAGCTAATTTTGACTCAACCACCTGACCTACGATATTACTTTATTGCAAAATATTTCTTTCAAACGCTATAAATATTGAAAGAAAGAAAATGAAAGCTAAAGGTCTCTAATTTCTAAGCTTCCTTTCTACCTAAATCGATTTCTCTGTCTCTGTCTCAATGATAACCTCAATGATTACACGGGCCAACAGGAATTTTGGTGCCGAAGATTTTTTACCCTTTTTTCATTGATTTCGATGAGCTGATTCCAAAAATCAAAGCTGTTTTGCCCTATCAGTTTCCAAAATTGAGTTGGTCATGCTATATCTTGTATAAGTGAAATCTTTCTCAATACGTATATAATATTCGAAACAATGAAGGTAACCAATGCAATATTAAAGAAAACAAGTGAACTTCTTCATGGTTTCTTGAAGATCTAGTGTTTTGTTCTTGAGACGAGTAAATTTTTTCGGCCAGTCGAGATGCAAGTAGCTCAGAGGATTCTTTTGAGAGGCCAAGGTCTCTTATGAGGTCACCAAGTTCGTTCTGGTCAAGTTGAGGACTTGGAAAAGAACCAACGTAACCACTGTCATATTCCTCATCTGCACCACATGTTTCACATGCAACGTAGGCTATGAAAAGTCGGAATGGATACTTCATCTGAATGAGGAACTGGGCGTCTTGCATAAGGTGAATCTGTCGACCTGTGTTATTATTCATGTTGTATAAGGTGACGCAGGTGTAGTGCCCTAGATCATCTCTCTTCAAACGTAGCTTCCATTGAAGAAAATATCATTCTGATCAAGCTTTCTCAAGAACACTTAACTGCTCAGGTATCTCTTCTACAGGGCCGTATCTAGGGCATGGCAAGGGTGGCACTTGCCACGGGCGCAAGATCCGAAGGGGCGCCAAAAAATATCAAAAATAAAAAAATAGTACCAAGCAGAAAAAATCGATTCGAAAGATGACAACACGGTAACGTAAGTAAGTAATTCGATCACAACATTTCGAAACATTGATATTCAAAGTACAAAATGAGAAAGCAATAAGGTCAGAAATACGAGAAATTTAGTCCAATTGTTATGAAAAATTTTCAAAGATGCCGCACTCTGATCATAAATATTACAATCGGTAATATCGTCATGCGATTCCAAGCACAGCCCTTTTATGAGTTGTTCACACTACATCCCTTATCGCATCCATCTTGTTTTGAAGAGCGGCTTCTTTGATGATGATTGTTCATAATAATCGATTTGTTTAGATTTTTAGGCCACATCTGTGGTATTTTAAAGAAGGTTTGTATTGCCAAAAATTCACCAATCAGAGTTTTGAGCTCAAGAAGTGAAAGAAAAATTGGGGAATCTTATTCTATTCTACATAAATATTGATTTCTTTCAATTGTGAAGAAATGAGCAAAAAATTTAAATTTTAATGTTCATTTAGTGTGCATCCAGATTTGAAGTTATATAAGTTTTGAGTTTTTTTTATATTCTGACTTTTTTGCCATTGTGCTTTTGGATTCGAGCATTATAAATTGTGCTATTGGAGGTGAGTTGTACTGAGTATTTGTTATTTTTTATGACATTATTCTGGCATCGGATATATTCAATTATTCGTATTCTAACATAATAATATTGTTACTTTCAATTCAAGAAGAAATATGTTTGGTTCATTTCGGAAAATATGTATTTTCAAACTTGAGTTCTCACTTCTCAGAGCGTCTTTTTTTGAATGAAATCTAATAAAACACACATTTTAGTGTTACTTTTCATAATTTTCATTGAATCTTCAATCTCATCTGGCAAAGATTTTTCTAGTGATTTTTTTATACTCTTGAATATTGTAACATCGGGCACTGTACGAAACTATTAGTAAATGTTTCAAAGGGTTATAAAATATTATTTGTATGCTAAGTTTGCGGTTTTTTCTGCAGAGATTGTGATTATCGATTATTGTTTTCAAGTCGAAAAATTTTTATTTTACATTTGCAGTATGTCTTTTTGAATTTTAAGTGGAAGAATTTATATTTTTAAGATAAATGTTCGTATTTATTACATAAATATGAATATTTCATTTTGTTTTTTCAGAATTTGTTTTATTTTTATGCATTTCATTTAAAATGTGTATTTCAATGTTTTAATGAAGAAAAATTTCCATCAAAATGTGTATTATTTTGAATCTTTTACGGAAATATATGACTAGCATCATGAAAAAAAATACTAGGTATAAGAAAATATGATGGATGAAAAAAAATCTACGCAAATGGGGGGGCGCTGTCAAATATACTGCCACAAGCGCAATAGTACCTAGATACGGCCCTGCTCTTCTATGTCTTCAGGTCTATCCTTGATGAGGAAAGAGGTTACCAACTTGCAGTGCGTTGCGGGAAAATTAAGGGACGAAATTCTCAGTGACCTGCTATCAAATAATTGATCCTACAAATTCCGATGATTCCTCCGACAAATCATTGATCATTTCTTGCCATATTACTCCTATTTTTCATTACTCTCTTCTTTGTTCATCTTTCCTTGGCCCTACCTCTGGTCATAATTTTTTCAAGCTCCATCTTAGTTCGTAGAATCCTGAAAAATAAAGTTATTCTGTCAACATCTCCGGTTTCACGAAACGTGAAGGTTTCTGACGTTATTATTACGAGACTAGCGAACTGCTTGAAACAGGCGTGAAGGGGAGTTGAGACGTCGTGAATTGAACGGCGAAAAAAACTTAGAAGTCAAGTTTGTAGAAGGTGTGCCAAGGGTAGTGAATATTACGATAGCATTTATACAACAAATTGAGTTTGTATTCCTTGCAACAGTTTGTCAGTTAAGAACAAGTTTCATGTATTGTGTGCAAATGTGAAACCTATGTGGTCCCAGATAGTATTTGTATAGCCGAAACTTGGGTGCTTGATGCTTCCTCAGATCAACTTTACAATACCAAGGGGTTTATCCTGTTTTGCTGCGACAGTTCTCAACAAGAACGAACTGATGCTGAACAAAGCACAAACCAGAAAAAAACCCAGTCGAGATGCAAGTAGCTCAGAGGATCCTTTTGAGAGGCCAAGGTCTCTTGTGAGCTCATCAAGTTCGTTCTGATCAAACTGTTGAGGGCTCGGAGAAGAACCAACGTAACCACTGTCATATTCCTCATCTGCACCACATGTCTCACATGCAACGTCATCTTCAGAGACCTCTAGAAGAATATGAAAAGTCGGAATGGGCACTTCCTCTGAATGAGGAACTGGACGTCTTGCAGAAGGTGAATCTGGATAGGGCCACACGTGGCGATTATTCCGATTAATACCTTTGACGTTGACTGCACAAAAATATCAATCGTCAGCATGGTTTGATGAGTCTCTCCAAACCATACTCAACCAACTCACAAAACTTGAGGGATTTTCTCTTCCCAACCGTCCATTGGCGTAAATGTTCCATACAAGTCTTACAAAGAACATGGGGAGCCTGGAGCTGGAGCCCACTTTTTATCTGGTTCCCCAAGTCTTACACCCAAGTAAGCTAGATGGTTTTTTGAGCGCTCGTACTACTTACACGAGGGCTATATCATTTCGTCACGATGTCTGTATTTTTCGAATTTTTAGCCTAAAATGGTCTCAAACGACTATGTTCAACTCACAGATGACGAATCCGTCGGAAAATTCGAGTCTGTCCGTCCGTCCGTCCGTATACACGATAACTCTCGAACGGAATGTCCTAGAGACTTGAAATTTTCAGGGTAGGTTCGAATCTGGAATGCCGCGGTTAAGTTCGTTATTGGGCAGAATTCGCCCAGGGGTTCCGTAAATATGGCCGCTCGAAATTTTGTTTTTCTGATTACTTCGAAACTACAGATTGAATCGAAGTGAAATTTTGCACTCAAATGGAGAATTACGTGTTCAAGCTACATGCAAAATTTTGTTCAGCTCGCATGACCAGAACCATAGAAACCATAGAAAATTATAAATTTGTAATGGAAAGGCCTAGGGACTTGAAATTTTCAGGATAGGTGTGGATCTCGAATGTCGCGGTCACGTTCATCAATCAGCAAAATTAGACTTGGGGTTCCGTAAATATCGCCGTTTGAAATTCAGTTTTCTTGATAATTTCAAAACTATGGATTTGATCATGACGAAATTTTGTATTTAAATTGAGAATGATATATTCGAGCTACATTTCTTCCAGATCGCATGATCAGACCCATAGAAACCATAGAAAATCATAACTTTCGAACGGAAAGGCCTAGGAACTTGAAATTTTCAGGGTGGGTTTGGATCGCGAATTTCACGGTCACGTTCATCAATGAGCCAAATTAGACTAGGGGTTCCGTTAATATAGCCGTTCAAACTATATTTTTCCTGATAATTTCGAAAATACTTATTGGATTGAAATGAAATTTTGCACATATATAAAGAATAATGTATTCAAACTACTTGAGAAATTTTGTCCAGATCGCATTACCAAGACCATAGATACCGTAGAAAATTCTAGCGAATTGTCGAAAAAAAAATGGTCACCAAAGCACTGACGTGAAGTCTGGGTTTTCGCGTTAGTTAGAAATTTTCTTTGACCGCCGTCAAAATCTTTTCGATTGGTTTCTGAAACTGGAGTATGCGAATCTACCTACAAGGTGCATGTACGAGCGCTCAAAAGCTCCTGCCTTCACAGTAGTGCTTTTCGTAATTTTTTTTTTACAAAGTCGTAAATGGGTTTTCTTTAAACTTCTTGAGTCGGTTTCTTCACATTCGAATAAATAATCACTAACAGGAGAATAACTATCGGTCTCATAAATGAAGATATACTTCCTATTCCGAGAATAGCCTATTAGCGTCTTTTCACTTCCAGTTAGCTGATAGATAACTATTCGCAAATAGTAACAGTCTAATCTTTGGTATTAGCCAGATTCGCCAGTTTTGCCAACCATTTAATATTGAAACTGGAAGTAATAGAGGAATAATATACATGGAAAGAAAACTTTTATTCTATTCTCTAGTCGGTGAACCATTGTTAACCTTGAATATCATCGACATAAACCTTAGAAAATTTTACATTTGAGATTTCATGTATTTTGAGTTAGGTTTTGGGTTCTAAGTAATTGTACAAGAGATACAACTTATATGTGTGCCCAAAAGGAAAAGATGAGGTAGAAATGGGAATTCTCCTATATGAAGAGGAAATCAAAAGAAAACAATTAGAGAATATCAATTATGATGTAAAAAAAAATAAATTGATAATCCGTTATTAGGGTTTTTATTCACTAATTTTTAAATTGTATGTACCATTCTTTTCATTGAACTTTGAATCATATCTATTGCTATTTACGATCCTCAGACTAAATTTTAAATATAAAAATATTTAATTGTTAATATAAAAAAAGTAACAATAAAAGTTGATCATAGCCGGTTATTGCACCCAAATGGCCTTATATTTGAGAAAACTGAAAGAATTATTGAATTATGAAAATCATATCAATTCGACAAATTTTTAAAAGTTGAATACCAAGATATCAGAAAGATATTCTTATTATATGTGACGTATGGTTTTTTGCATATTCGAATTTTATAGTGGGATAGATAGCTAGCTCTTGCACCAATCGAAAGAGCTGCTCCTTTTTTTCACATATGATGGTATGGTGTATGTATATATTTACAATTTATTTTCCACCATTTGATGTTTTTCTGGTTTTCGACAGAAAACTTTCATTCCTTTAATATTATTATTATCATAAAATTGATCTGAGTTGAGGCAAAGCCTATAAACACACAAGGGGAAATAAAAATTACATTATGTGGAAGAATATTTACTGATTATACAAACTAGTGTTTCCATTAATGAATAAATTTGCAAAATAATCAAGAAAAAAACTACGAGGGTCACCATCTTCACTCATATCTTCATTATTTCGATCTCCTGGAAATTCCCCAATGGTATCGTCTCCCTTAAAAATTTCTTAATTGAAATCTATTGCTATGTTATGCACAAGCCACTTTAAGTTTCTGAGCAAATGCAAGCTGAAATCTTATTGCAAAATATATAATTAATATTGGAAATTCAAATTATATAAGTTGCCAAAAAATCAGAATCAGGAAAAAAAACTTGGTTCGATTACGTGGCAATTTTTCATTCTTCAATCAACTACATGCGCTACAGTTTCGAGGACAATTCTCCTCTTCTTCAGGCCACAACGAAAATGCACAATTACATTAGGGCAGAAAGAGTTATGAGAATACTAAAACTTTCCTTTTTGGGAAACTTATATTTCTTATATTTAACTCATTCAAAAAGAATATTTTAGTGTTTTCATAAATCTTTCTTCCCTAATGTAACAATGAGAACACTAAAATATTCCTTTTTGAATGAGTTAAATATAAGAAATATAAGTTTCCCAAAAAGGAAAGGAGGAATATTTTAGTGTTCTCATAACTCTTTCTTCCCTAATGTGATTATGCATTTTCGTTGTAGCCTGAAGAAGAGGAAAATTGTCATCGAAACTGTAGCGCATGTAGTTGATTGAGGAATGAAAAATTATCACGTAACTTAATCAAGTTTTTTTTCCTGAGTATTGGAAACTCCTTTTTCATATTCCGAACATACGTTCGATGATATTCCTTGTTCGGATATGTGCTTCATTGAAAAGGACTTGGACTTAATTTTCTGTGTTTTCTAATGAAGTAATGATGTACTGTTTACATGCATAGCCTCGATCAGCAATTAAGAAACCATTGCCCATTTGCCTGTTAACAAGTCTTATATTCTGAGATGAATTTTCAAATATTTGCAGAACTAGGCCAACAACATACCAAATCTATAATTTTTAAGCCAGCGTTACAAGCGACATGGCAATTCAAAGAGAAAAAACTTTTGCGATTACGAAAAACTTCTGCATTTTCTCCTCCAGGTGATTGAATCTTTATATGTCTACAATCTATGGCTCCTACTTCTCTGGGAAAACAAGTTTTATGATAGAATTTTCCTTCTGCCTCTACCTGTTCTTCATCTATTTGTGGAAGATGAACATAATAATCGAATAGTTCAGTAATCATCTATCACTTGTTTGATAATACGCCCTAGTACTTTTATTAATTTCTCAAAAGTCTCCAATTGACATATAAAAATCTAAAGTCAGAAACCTCAGAGTTTATCCATTGGACTGCAGCACGACTTGAATTCCTAAAATCGAAAAATACTATAATAAAGTGAATACTAAATTTGAAACTAGAATTATTCAGGCACATGTGGTTTGAATACTTACCAAGTAGTCCGATTCTGAAGATTTGAATTTGAATGAACTGAGCTGTACGTTTTGAAATACGAATCTATTGTAGAGTTCATTATCATTCCATTTATGGAAAATCATCAAATCTTGTCCTCAATACATAGGAACTCTCGTTCCGGAATTACATATTCAAGTATGGAGAAATATACCTCGAAAACAACAATCGAAATCACAAAACGTATTACTCGTTGAAAAACAAAACAACCTAACCTAACTTACCTAACGTGACAATCCTGACATAAATTTGTGCTGACGTATTTATTCTGTCGAATCAGTCGAATAAACCGTTAACTACGACTTTTGGTACCGAATAAACTATTTTCTCAATAAGGATTTTTTATTCCAAGAATAGCGCTAACTGGAAGTGAAGAGATGGAGATTTCTCTTATGCCGAGAATAAAACTTAACTATAGGATAAATTTATTTATTCGGATGTGAAGAAACCGGGCCTTAACGTATGAACTTCTTGAATATTGTAACATCGGGTCCTGTACGAAACTATTAGTACGTGTTTCAAAGGGTTATAAAATAGTATTTGTATGCTAAGTTTGCGGTTTTTTTTGCAGAGATTGTGATTATCGATTATTGTTTTCTAGTCAACTTACCAAAAAATTTTTATTTTACGTTTGCAGTATGTATTTTTGAATTTTAAGTTCAAGAATTTATATTTTTTGAGATAAATGTTCGTATTTATTACATAAATATGAATATTTCATTTTGTTTCTTCAGAGTTTTTATGCATTTCATTTGAAATGTGTATTTCAATGTTTTTAATGAAAAAAAATTTCCATAAAAATGTGTATTATTTTGAAACTCTTACGGAAATATATGACTAGCATTAAGTATGAAAAAAAAATACAGATATCGTGACGAAATGATATAGCCCTCGTGTAAGTAGTACGAGCGCTCAAAAACTACAAGAAAATATGATGTCTAATATATTGCCACATGCACAATAGTACCTAGATACGGCCCTGGGGAGATTGACAACGCTTTTCCACAAAAGCAAGGTGCACAATAAGTCTACAATTATGTTTCAAGTAGAACTTGACCGCGGTGAGTACTGAGAAAAAGTAACAAACCGAACTTTGAACTGTGAAACCCCTTTATAAAGCTGTCTTCCTTTTCTTGTCTTCTTCTTCTCCAACATGTGTTTTAGAAGGTGGGCACATAACAAGAATCAAGGCGTGATGATAACGAAAATGGAGAAAGAAAAGTAAACCTGTCAACAGATATTAGATATTTCGCTATGTGAGCAAAACTTCCATGATTCATTACCATAAGCAACATACCTTTCTTGGATCCAATTTTTAGGTGTCCGCTCTGGCGATGAATTCAAACAAGTGCATAAAAGATTCTCTCGATTTTTTCTTAATTCATCTTAGCCAGATTCTTCCTTTTATTCGATTAAATCTGAAACATAACAAAAACATTCACGAATAATTTCATACTTTCTAACTTTTATTATGACTTTAATAGGTAAGTTAATAATTTTTTTTATTGATGCCCCATTTTACCTATTTCAAGAACGCCTCAGCGTGTTTAAATCGAACTTTCAAACACGCGCGTTTTTTAAAGTCACTATGGCAACAGCAACGACTCGAGAAACGTGAAGTCTAAATGACAATTTTTCGATTTTAGATCTGACAGGAGTAGGTACCTTGTTACGCCAAATAAAATATTATAAAATGCAAATGCAAATGCGGTTTCAAGCGGGATTCTGCTTTACTTTTCAAAAAATCTATACTAGAATTCATTTTCAAGCACTGCGGTTACAACTATTCATTTTTTATGACAAATCGCAAATTAGGTTCTGTTTTTCTCATTACCATGACAACGAAAGGTATACTGGTCGAGAATTCACCCATTTTACATTTTTATTTCTATTTTATGTAGTAATAATACCAGTATTCATGATTTCAAAGCGCCCCAATAAAAAAAATAGCTTAAAGTATTCGTGGATAACTGGTCTTTAAAACACTTGCTCTATTTCGAGCACTCCGGCTTCGCCGTCATGCTCGAAAAATCGCGCGTGTTTTAAAGACCTTTTTATCCACTTTTACTTTAATATACTATTATGCAATGCAGTGTAGATCAATTTCACGGAAGAACTTAGATTATTTCGATACAGACTTCATGAATGAATCTACTGATGTAGGTTGTATATGCTTGTTGGGGTTGTTGGTATTACTTTTCACGATAGACCTGGAACGTATTGTCCGATGACATTATTGCAATAAATATCCACACTCCACTTCCTATAGGGGTTCTACAAGAGATAATAAATAAAGGAGATTAATGAAATTCAAGTAGGTTGCACCCCTTCCATACGGCTATTATCTACACATAATTGAATTTCAAATAAAGCAGGTGCATCTCTGCAATTACAACTATGGTGCAAAATGAGTTGGGGTGAATCGGGCACGAGTTCAGAGAAATTATATGGGGAGTTCTTTATTACTTTTGCCCCCTGACTAATATATTGCAGTGGCTGGCGAGCATTCTTTCGTGAAATTTCATGAATGTGTCATATTGATGTTCGAAATCATACTCAAGTGGGAATCCATAATAATTCCGCAAGGTTTATTTACCAATTTTCAAAACTTTTAGCAGCATTTCTCACCGTATTTCGCCGATAATACTTCGAATGTTTATTTCCATGTGTTCAATTGTCTCTGGTTTATCGACGTAGAAAATTGACTTCACATAACCCCAAAGAAAAAAATCTAATGGGGTTAAATCACATGATCTTGGTGGCCAATTGGTTGGACCATTACTTGGAATTGTTTTTTCATCAAAAGTTTTTTTGGGTGAATGAATTGAAGCGCGCGCTGTGTAACACGTGGCTCCGTCCTTTTCGAACCACATTTCAGCAAGATTAATGCCAGCTAATTGAGTTACGGAAAGACTTCTTATCATGTTCCTCACTGTTCGACTGACTGATGACGAACGAATCCGTCAAAACATTCGAGTCTGTCCGTCCGTCCGTATACACGATAACTCTCGAACGGAATGGCCTAGAAACTTTAAATTTTCAGGGTAGGTTCGAATCTCGAATGCCGCGGTTGAGTTCGTTATCGGGCAAAATTCGCCCAGGGGTTCCGTAAATATGGCCGCTCGAAATTTTGTTTTTCTAATTACTTCGAAACTACTGATTCGATCGAGGTAAAATTTTTCACTCAGATGGAAAATTACGTGTTCAAGCTACATGCAGAATTTTGTCCAGCTCGCATTACCAGAACCATAGAAACCATGAAAAATTATAACTTTGTAATGGAAAGGCCTAGGGACTTGAAATTTTCAGGATAGGTGTGGATCTCGAATGTCGCGGTCACGTTAATCAATGAGAAAAATTAGACTTGGGGTTCCGTAAATATGGCCGTTTGAAATTCAGTTTTTTTGATAATTTCAAAACTATAGATTTGACCGTGACGAAATTCTGTATTTAAATTGAGAATGATAAATTGGAGCTATATTTTTCCAGATCGCATGATCAGAACCATAGAAACCATAGAAAATCATAACTTTCGAACGGAAAGGCCTAGGGACTTGAAATTTTCAGGATAGGTTCGGATCGCGAATTTCGCGATCACCTTCATCACTGAGTAAAATTACACTATGGGTTCCGTAAATATAGCCGTTCAAACTATTTTTTTCCTGATAATTTCGAAACTACTCATTGGATTGGAATGAAATTTCGCACATAGATGAAGAATAATATATTCAAACTACGTGGGAAATTTTGTCCAGATCGCATTATCTAGACCATAGATACCGTAGAAAATCCTAGCGAATTATAGAAAAAAAAATGGTCACCTAAAGCACTGACATGAAGTCTGGATTTTCGCCTTATTTTGAAATTTTCTTTCACAGCTGTCAAAATTTTTCCAATTGGTTTCTGAAACTGGAGAATGTGAATCTACCTACGAAGTGGAGGTACGAGCGCTCAAAAGCTCCTGACTTCACGGCAGTGCTTTTCTAAATTTTTGGAAGGCATATGGACCAATAACTCCGCCAGCCCTTAAAGAGCATCAAACTGTGGATGTAATGGTCTTTCGACAAATGGTTGCAGATTATTCTCACTCCAGATGCGACAATTCTGCTTATTTAATTACCCATTCAACCAAAAATGGGCTTCATCAGAGAACAATATTTCGAATGGAAATTCAACAACACAAGTTGAATCTTGAAAGCTTGTAAGCCAAAATCTTTTCGAAAATCTTCCATAGAAGACTAATGAAAGTCTTTGCACGAAGGTGTCATTGGAAATTGGTGCTGAACGTGATTGTAAACTTAATTTACTTTATTGTAACTAGGTGCAAATTTTTCTTCGATCAATGGTGTTCAACATTGAATTTTTGTTTCCAAAATTCATAAAAAACTTATGCTAACCAGGAAATATATATAGGAAGGCAATCAAGAGAGCTGAAATTACCAATTTTTACAAAAAAATTAAGATCATCCATCTTAATAGCAAGTTCCACTAGATCTGGTAACATTATCCATACATGAAAAAAATCCAAAAGAATTCAACACATTCAGATACTCTTCTGAGATTTCGGCATTTGCCAAAATGAAAATATTCACGTCTCCTGTTATGATGTGAATGATGTGATAATCAGCCGAAACATCATGTTCAAGATAGTTGTACGAATTAATGTTGAAGTTGCCAGGGGGAAAAACGAGGAGAACGGTAAATGCATGTCAACTTCTTGAGATTTCCCAACAACTTAATATCAACTTCAACTGCTCAAATTTGTCCCAGTGTTGAAACTAAAAAGCCAAAAGTGAGTTTGGAATGGGAAGCAGGACATCGGTTTTCTATAAACATGCACATACAGGGTGTTTCAAAATTCTGAGCGCTTATTGTTCATCTACCTTGTAGGTATATTCGCATATTCCAGTTTTAGAAAACCAATTGATAAAATTTTTGACAGCTGTCAAAAAAACGCTCTTTGTCAATTACGCCGAATCAGCTGTTACAGAAATATGAGTATTTTTGAGCGCTCGTACTACTTACACGAGGGCTATATCATTTCGTCACGATGTCTGTATTTTTCGAATTTTGAGCCGAAAATGGTGTCAATCGACTATGTTCGACTCACTGATGACGAATCCGTCGGAAAATTCGAGTCTGTCCGTCCAGCCGTCCGTCCGGCCGTCCGTATACACGATAACTCTCGAACGAAAGCTCCTAGAATCTTGAAATTTTCAGGGTAGGTTCGAATCTCGAATGCCGCGGTTAAGTTCGTTATTGGGCAAAATTCGCCGAGGGGTTCCGTAAATATGGCCGCTCGAAATTTTGTTTTTCTGATTACTTCGAAACTACTGATTCGATCGAGGTGAAATTTTGCACTAAGATGGAGAATTGTGTGCTTAAACTACATGCAGAATTTTGTCCAGCTAGCATGACCAGAACCATAGAAACCATAGAAAATTATAGCTTTGTAATGGAAAGGCCTAGGGACTTGAAATTTTCAGGATAGGTGTGGATCTCGAATGTCGCGGTCACGTTCATCAATGAGCAAAATTAGACTAGGGGTTCCGTAAATATGGTCGTTTGAAATTCAGTTTTCTCCATAATTTCAAAACTATGGATTTGATCGTGACGAAATTCTGTATGTGAATTGAGAATGATATATTCGAGCTACATTTTTTCCAGATCGCATGATCGGGACCATAGAAACCATAAAAAATCATAACTCTTGAACGGAAAGGCCTAGGTACTTGAAATTTTCAGGATAGGTTCGGATCGCGAATTTCGCGGTTACGTTCATCAATGAGCAAAATTAGACTAGGGGTTCCGTAAATATGGCCATTTGAAATTTGGTTTTCTTGATAATTTCAAAACTATGGATTCGATCGTGAAGAAATTTTGTATTCAAATTGAGACTGATATTTTCGAGCTACATTTTTGAGCGCTCGTACTACTTACACGAGGGCTATATCATTTCGTCACGATGTCTGTATTTTTCGAATTTTGAGCCGAAAATGGTCTCAATCGACTATGTCCGACTCACTGATGACGAATCCGTCGGAAAATTCGAGTCCGTCCGGCCGTCCGTATACACGATAACTCTCGAACGAAATGTCCTAGAAACTTGAAATTTTCAGGGTAGGTTCAAATCTCGAATGCCGCGGTTGAGTTCGTTATTGGGCAAAATTCGCCCAAGGGTTCCGTAAATATGGCCACTCGAAAGTTTGTTCTCCTGATTACTTCGAAACTACAGATTCGATCTAGTTGAAATTTTGCACTCAAATGGAGAATTGTGTGCGCAAGCTACATGCAAAATTTTGTCCAGCTAGCATGACCAAAACCATAGAAACCATAGAAAATTATAACTTTGTAATGGAAAGGCCTAGGGACTTGAAATTTTCAGGATAGGTGTGGATCTCGAATGTCGTGGTCACGTTAATCAATGAGAAAAATTAGACTAGGGGCTCCGTTAATATGGCCGTTTGAAATTAAGTTTTTTTGATAATTTCAAAACTATGGATTTGATCGTGACGAAATTCTGTATTTAAATTGAGAATGATATATTCGAGCTATATTTTTCCAGATCGCATGATCAGGACCATGGAAACCATAGAAAATCATAACTTTCGAACGGGAAGGCCTAGGGACTTGAAATTTTCAGGATAGGTTCGGATCGCGAATTTCGCGGTTACGTTCATCAATGAGCAAAATTAGACTAGGAGTTCCGTAAATATGGCCGTTTGAAATTTGGTTTTCTCGATAATTTCAAAACTATGGATTCGATCGTGAAGGAATTTTGTATTCAAATTGAGAATGATATTTTCGAGTTAAATTTTTTCCAGATCGCATGATCAGAACCATAGAAACCATAAAAAATCATAACTTTCGAACGGAAAGGTCTAGGGACATGAAATTTTCAGGATAGGTTAGGATCACGAATTTCGCGGCCACGTTTATCAATGAGCAAAATGAGACTAGGGGTTCCGTAAATATAGCTGTTCAAAAGTATTTTTTTTCTGATAATTTCGAAACTCATCATTGGATTGAAATGAAATTTCGCACATAGATGAGGAATAATATATGTATTCAAACTACGTGGGAAATTTTGTCCAGATCGCATTACCAAGACCATAGATACCATAGTAAATTCTAGCTAATTATCGAAAAAAAATTGGTCACCTGAAGAACTGACTTGAAGTCTGGATTTTCGCCTTAGTTTGAAAATTTGTTTGACAGCTGTCAAAAATTTGCTCAATTGGCTTCCAAAACTGGAAAATGCGAATCTACCTACAAGGTGCATGTACGAGCGCTCAAAAGCTCCTGCCTTCACGGCAGTGCTTTTGGTAATTTTTTCATTCAATAATTCGTTGAAATTTGAAATGGTTCTAGTTATGCGATCTGGAAAAAATGTAGCTCGAATATATCATTCTCCATTGAAATACAGAATTTCGTCACTATCGAAACCGTAGTTTTGAAATTATCAAGAAAACTAAATTTCAAACGACCATATTTACGGAACACCTGGTCGAACTTTGCCCAATAACGAAATCCACGGCGGGATTCGAGATTCGAACCTACCCTGAAAGTTTCAAGTTTTTAGGTCGTTCCGTTCGAGAGTTACCGTGTATACGGTCGTACGGCCGGACGGACAGACTTGAACTGAAGAGGCGATATTAAAGGATCATTTGGGGCTCTTCCTATGAAGCCAGAAGAGATCTCCCTGAATTAAAGTTGGTCCTCCCAATGTATCCAGGGCGGCCCAACTCATCTATCTACAAATTATCAGATTCATAGACCTTTGAACTTTCGACAGAAGACCCCCATAGAGCACGTGATAACACTCTGAATACGAAGTCATTGAGCACGAAACCCCTAAAACATACCACTTTGGATTAAATATCGCCCCTCCTACCATTCATCTCGACTTTTATTAAACCTCTCCCCATCCATGTTCACACGGAGAACTTTTATCTGTTAAGGGTGACCACTTGTCGGTGATTATGCGAACGAGCGGATCGGAATTTTAATATATGTCAAATGAAATTAATGTCTCTGGTGGCGATGCCAGCGTTCAAGTGTGCTATAACATTAATGTCTGAACGGCGGATACGCTTCTGAACTTGATCGGCTAATAAAACCTGCCCATGTGTTATTTTCGGTACTTTGTGCGATATTTATACAGGCTGTCTACGAATATTTGAGTTGGGACCAACACCAAGCATGTGACATACGTGAACCTCGAATAGGAAAGTTATATGTCGCGAGGTTCGCGTATATAACATGCTTGGTGGTGGTTTTGGGAGGTCAAGGAATCTTTCCATGAACCTGCAGAGAAGTGAGGAAGGTTGCTGTTGGAGTTGACAGGTTGCGTTGGTTGAGAAATTTACTCTGATCAGCGCTGCGGTTCGTTTTATGCCCTCAAGTCGAGATTATCATCGCTAGCTATACTGATGGGCTTGATAAGACGAAACCTGTCTACAATTGAATAATGGATTGATTGGTTGGCCTGCTTGTTCAAATTTTCTTTGAACAAGTTTTTTTCGGAAAAATGTATACATCAAATGCATTTGTTTATTGTTTATTGTTTATTTATTGTTTATATCCCGACTCTCCTAGGTCTCTGTGAGACCCCTCAGAAGCTCAGAGCTTGTGCAAGTTAGGAGATCCGGTTGTTTTGTGTAGGCTTTGTTACTGTGTCCTTACGCCACCTGAGGCACAGCACTGTTAATTGTTTACCCAACAGTGAATGGTGGAACCATTCACTGTTGGGAATAAGATAACCAGTCGATATTCTTCAATATTATGAAATACATTTTTATAGGTAAGAATAAATTTTTCTTTGAGAATTTCTTCAATACTATCTATGATATTTCATTTATCAATTGCGACTTTCATCAACCCTAGTTCTAATACAATTTTGCTATCTTAAATTGGATTCTTTGATATTTGTTTTCGAAGAGTTTTATCCCCCAATCCACAGCTACCTGTTTAGATTACTAAATTTTCTTCAGATAGAAGCACACGGCTTTTCATCATCCACATAATGAGGATAAGGAAACTGCACCTGATTTATGAGCTTTTCTTTATTAAATTTTAATTTACTTCGACTACGGTGAGGTTCAGTGTCTTCAACTATGAGAGATATTTAATATCTCCTCCTACGCTGAATGGGACTTTTATTACGAAAATAATTTGGTGAATTTTCAAGAGGACCACTCATTAGTTTTATGCGGGGAAGCGGAGTTTTCGAAAATCTTGATGGTAGGCTCGATTTATATTTAGTTCAGAAGCTGTAGAATATCCTATAGATAGAGGTACCCACTTTTTCCTTTCGATTTCCGATATTTGTGTATATTTGCTATTATTATTTTATTGTTATATAATTTTTTGTTGCGTCAAGAGTTCTTTATTTCAAGTTCAATTGAAGATAATTCAATAAATTATATATATTTTTTTTTATTTTTGTTGTTATCTGATATGAATTGTCTCAGAATTTTTTTCACACGCAGCTTCCTTCCTCACATGAGTCAGGACACGCCACTGGAATTCATTGATTTATCTGATACTGGATATTTTCATGTGCTCCTTTTGCCTTGTACTTGCTGGTACTATACACACACACATTGAATGAAATATACCAGTAGAAACATATTATATCCCTCATTTAGTTCAACCCTTGGTAATAAAGAAACAAGAATTCCGGATATGCTGCGAAATACGGCGAATAAATTTACTTCGGATGGCAGAAAGGAACCATTGTGCGACGCATTATGCGAGCAATTTAATGCAAATTAACTAGGGGTGGTGAAAACTATATGTTTTATAAAAATGAGATTGCTTGAATGGTCTTCTTGTTCGGAGCTAGATTGACGCATTGTTGAATATTCGAAAATTCATTAATAACTGGTTGAATATAGAAAAGGGGAATCGAGTGTTTTCTCGATATCGCTACAACAATAAAAATTTTACTACTATAATGTTCGAAGAAGGTACGCCTTAAATGAGTTTCTATTCATAGATTCTTCAAACTTTAGTACATAAAAATGTACGTTTCGTATGGTTTATGCCAGTGTATTAATAACCGTTACATAAGTGATGCATACGCTATTTTTTCTAGACCCGATAACTAATGAAGAACTATAAATATTGTTTTATATCTAAATTTATTTTTTTCTTTATACTTGTTAAATTTTCTGATTGTTCAATATAAATTGATTATTATAATGCCGATAACAATCGGAACATAGGACGACATCTATCTTCGTTTATGTTCGTCTAACTAAACCATTCCAGTCCCTACTTCTGAATCCTCTTTTTTTTTCTTCAATTTTCTGCGTTCAGTGTTATCAATAAAGGTGTGAATTTAGGTTAGTTTGGGAATTAAAGGAATTTCTTTTTTCGAAGAAGAAAACATTCTTTGATGATTCTTTATGGTTTTCATTGATGGCAAACTATTTTTTATGCAGATTTCCCTGGCTTCTGAATCCTCTTTTTCGGTTCATTTTCTGCGTCCAGTGTTATCAATAAATGTGAATTTAGGTTAGTTTGGGAATTAAAAGATTTTTTTTCAAAAGAAAACATTCTTTGATGATTCTTTATGGTTTTCATTGATGGCAAACTATTTTTATGCAAATTTCCCCGGTTTCTGATTCCTCTTTTTTTCTCTTTAATTTTCTGCGTGAGGTTTGTCAATAAAGGTGTGAATTTAGGTTAGTGTGGGTATTGAAAGAATTATTTTTCTAAGAAGAAATCATTTTTTGATGATTCTTCATGGTCTTCATTGATGGCAAACTATTTTTTATGCAAATTTCCCCGGCTTCTGAATCCTCTTTTTTTTTTTTTTAATTTTCTGCGTTCAGTGTTATCAATAAAGGTGTGAATTTAGGTTAGTTTGGGAATTAAAGGAATTTCTTTTTTCGAAGAAGAAAACATTCTTTGATGATTCTTTATGGTTTTCATTGATGGCAAACTATTTTTTATGCAGATTTCCCCGGCTTCTGAATCCTCTTTTTCGGTTCATTTTCTGCGTGAAGTTTTGTCAATAAAGGTGTGAATTTAGGTTAGTTTGGGAATTAAAATTGATGGCAAACTATTTTTTATGCAAATTTCCCCGGCTTCTGAATCCTCTTTTTTTTTTTAATTTTCTGCGTTCAGTGTTATCAATAAAGGTGTGAATTTAGGTTAGTTTGGGAATTAAAGGAATTTCTTTTTTTTAAGAAGGAAACATTCTTTGATGATTTTTTATGGTTTTCATTGATGGCAAACTATTTTTTATGCAGATTTCCCCGGCTTCTGAATCCAATTTTTTTTTTCTTTAATTTTTTGCGTTCATTGTTGTCAATAAAGGTGTGAATTTAGGTTAGTTTGGGAATTAAAAGAATTTTTTTTTTCAAAGAAGAAATCATTCTTTGATGATTCTTTATGGTCTTCATTGACGGCAAACTATTTTTTATGCAGATTTCCCCGGCTTCCGAATCCATTTTTTTATCGTTCATTTTCTGCCTTCAGTGTTATCAATAAAGGTGTGAATTTGGGTTAGTTTGAGAATTAAATGATTTTTTTTTAAAAGAAAATATTCTTTGATTATTCTTTATGGTTTTCATTGATGGCAAACTATATTTATGCAAATTTCCCCGGCTTCTGAATCCTATTTTTTTTTCTTCAATTTTCTGCGTTCATTGTTGTCAATAAAGGTCTGAATTTATGTTAGTTTGGAAAAGAATTTTTTTTTCAAAGAAGAAATCATTCTTTGATGATTCTTTATGGTCTTCATTGACGGCAAACTATTTTTTATGCAGATTTCCCCGGCTTCTGAATAATCCTTTTTTTTTTATTTTCTGCGTTCAGTGTTATCAATAAAGGTGTGATTTAGGTTAGTTTGGGAATTAAAAGAATTTTTTTTAAAAAGAAAACATTCTTTGATGATTCTTTATGGTTTTCATTGATGGCAAACTATTTTTATGCAAATTTCCCTGGCTTCTGAATGTCCTTTTTTCTCTTTGAATATCTGCGTTTAGTGTTATCAATAAAGGTGTGAATTTAGGTTAGTTTGGGAATTGAAAGAAATTTTTTTTTCAAAGAAGAAAACATTCTTTGATGATTCTTTATGGTTTTCATTGATGACAAACTATTTTTTACGAAGATTGCACGTTTTTCCTTGAATTTTTTCTAAAAAAAAATTGTTTTCGATATTTTCAATTGGTTTTGAGACTGACGTCATCGATATTTATATTTTCTTCAATTCTTCGAGTAAACGTGCTTCGAAATCACCCAGCACTACCAATCCCGTTTGAAAAATTTGCATAAATAGGTACTAGATTTGAAAATTCAAAAACACGAGTGAGCGTTTAAGTGAAAGTTCACCAATTTGTATATCTCCAGTCCATAAACCATTGATATCGTTTTTCGTACACTTTCTCAGATTTTTGGGGTGAAATATTTTGTACTGTATGTTCTGCTTTCTCCGATATGTGTGTGGAGGAGTCGATGGTAATTCATAATTCTTCCATATCGCTGATATCTGGCATTCTGATAATATAATTATCGAAGTTTAGCTATATTCTACGAAAATTTAATACTGATTTTGACAAATAAAACAAATGAAATGAAAATGAATTTGAATATCAGAAATATCGTGTGAATTTTTATATAAGAGGTTGTGAATAATATTTGCAATATTGTTCATATTGTATTGTTGTATGGTTTCTTTTATTTATAAACGATCGTCACAATATGCTCGAAGTGGATTTAGCATCCATTATAGGTTTTATGGATGACACAAATAATGTATTAGTTGGGGAAAAATCGTGTTCTTGCATTGCCGACAAAGTTTCTGATGTTTACAAGCAGTCTTGTTCTCGACATATAGGTGCAAATAGAAAAGAAAAAATCTACAACCAACTAGACATTGAAGAAACAGTTATTATTTTAGATCTGTTTACAAAATTTCTAGGGGTTTATGTTGATGAATTTCCGAAATGGTCACACCATATAGGTTGGCTTTGGCTTTATTATTATTGTATTATTATTAGCAATTTCAAAGACATAATATTAAATTAAGCTTTTATTATAAAAGATTCTGAACTACAAATTATAACTGAAATCCGAATAAATATGATTTTTACATTTTATCCGTTCAGAAAGGACTAGCCAAACCATTCAAGGCTGCTCTTAAAATCGGATACTTCTCGTAAGAACAAGAACCCTTGAAATCATCTAAAGTCAAATCACTTATGGCAATACCACCCAGCCCTTTGCTTCTTGCATATGTTCCTTTGGCTCCTGCATATTCGGGGCTTTCGTAGGAAATCCATGAACCCCTGTTACTCGATCCAGGTACGAGGAAGGCGTATGGTCCTGAGAATTATTGAAGTATATTAGATAGGAATGATGGATAATGGATGTGAAATAATAATTCAATAAGTATTACCTCTCCTACGACTGGTATCTTGCTCTAATACGAAGGTGGGTGTTGGTAGAGTTGTTAAGGCACTCTTCTTTCCCCCTTGAATCATTTGACAAATCTCGAAGTAGCTCAGCTTTCCAGCGTCTCTGGTGAAAAGTCCTTGTTCACCTGGACCTTCTACAGTTAGAGGAGGAATTCCGTTAGGGTTGGAATCTCCGATCATTTGCCAAGATCTCCCGAATGTGGGAACTCCTAGTACAATTTTATGAGATGGAGCACCGTTTCTGGTCCTGAAAATGAACGAACAAGATTAAATGAAACCTAACAACGACCCGACCCACGACTAATCTGAGTCGGATGTCTTATGTTTTCATAGGAGATATACGTTTACCAATCCAGTTTATTTGCCAGTTTTTGCTTTGAAACTCACCAGTAATTAACTTGGAAATCTACATTTTCGTCAAATCTTCTGTCAACCAACTCGAACAACGGTGACGTGTAATCTGCTTCTTCTGGGTTACGCTCGGAATTGTAAAAATCGTAAGCCATAAGGTTCACGAAATCCACATGCGGTGCGATGAGTTTAGGGTCATAATACACTGGAAATAAAAATTGTATTCGGGAATAATTTCCATAAAACTTTAATTTGAATACCTGTGCTGTTAACATTAGGTAAAACTGTCACCGTGACCATGAGGTTGTCCATCGCAAAAGTTCTCTTCAATTCCCTAACCAGTGCAACGAATTGTTCGCGGTGTTCTTCGGCTTTCTTATCGATGACGGAAGGGCCTACGACCTTGGTCTTCAAGTTATGGAAGAAGGAACCTATAAAAACAAGCATTTTTGATGGAGCGATTATTTTTTCACGTGGAACAGCAGAAAAACTGGATGAAATGGTGAATAGTTCCTGAGAATTTTTTGAAACCTTCTAGTGATGATGAACCTTCGTGTCATTATGGTCACTGTTAGAAAATGTTTTTTCTTGGACAATTCTAAAGGTTTATAATCGAAAAGAAAGAACCAAAAAGGCGTTTTTCTCTTATACAGGGTGTTACATAAAATATGCGCAGGATTTCAGGATGTGATAGCTCGTCCAAAAATATAAAAAAAAGTTTTTATTAACTTATCTTCTAAAATGCACCATTTTCGAGATACAGGGTGTTGAAATTGAAAAAAAAAATCGTTTTTTGCGAATATCCCGGGAACCTTTTATCGTACAGAAAACAGCTTTCGTGAGCATTTTCTTATCATAATAAGCTATGTTTTGTATGGAATTCTTCATTGTTGAAGGTTTTGAAGGGGTAGTGGGTGTTTTTCTCCCCAACTTCTACGCTAATAGAAAAAGTAAAGGTTGTTGAGAAGCCCATTTGAACCACCAATGTTTTCTACACGAAAAAGGGACTCCTGGTCGTGCGCTCTAAAGTCGACCGTTTTCGAGAAAAATCAACTTTTATGTTGAAAAACATGGTCTTCACTAACTGTCAACCTTTTTTTTTGTACGTTGAAAACTTCAGGTTAACAATTCAAAATTATGTTCTGAACCATTGAACAACCCTCAAAAGAACTTATTACTGAATACACTAATCCAACCTACTTTTTTATTTTCAATTTCAACACACTGTATTTCGAAAATTTTAGAGGGTAAGTTAATAGGATATCACATCCTGAAATCCCACGCATATATTATGAAACACCCTGTATAATAGTTATTGCTACACTCGCATAAACCATACGGTGCTCACTAACCATCATTACATGATCGTTGCATAAAATACTAAATATTTCATTATTCTCATACTATGAATGAAGAACCTTTTATCTACTCACCAATCTTTGATCGAATTTTCTTTGGTTTAGTTTCTGGAAATTCCCAAGCTAAATCAATACCTTCGAATCCGTATTTCTTCACCATATCATATGCTGAATTGACGAATGTTGTACGTAGAGCAGAAGACTCGAGCTGAAAACCATAATTTTGTTTAATCCTACAAACATTTTGATTTATACAGTAGAACATATAGTATAAAAGATTCATTTCTCTTTATTTTCTTAGAATCTTATGAATGGCACTGAGTGCTGTTTCTTAATTTTTTTTATTAAAATTCATCGTATTCTCTCTTCATTTCCTGAAGAACCTATAATTTCATTACTCAGAATTTTTTAAATTTTTCATTTTGTTTCTCTACCTTCTCATTCATAATTTTTGCATTATTACTTAGGTTGTTATCAAAGGTGAGGCTCTTTTTTTGGCAGGTGCTAGAACTCATCAAAATAAGTCATAACACCAAAAATCGTTTCGTTAAGAATATTCACCAGGGCCGAGTATTTCGAAATCAAAGTTACCAGAGAATCTGAGAAATTCTAAGCCCAGACCTGGTTCATATTGATATCTATATTTGTAGAATTAACAGCTGTCCGATTTCAGTATACGGGAAATCACCTATGATGCGTATGATTTTTGCGTGTTTCCGATATCAACCCCTGTGATTTCTTCCTTTGGGGTCATTTGAAAACATTAGTGTCGAGTTGAGTACAGTGAGGTGAATAGTGCGAAAGAACTAAGCATTGAAAATGCTTGTGACATTATTCTGTGAGCAAACTGATGTAAGTTGCTGCATGTAAAACATGCAGCAACTTACGCCGAGCAAGATTTTGTGCACATCAAAAGAATGGTGACCATTTCGAACAATTTCTGTAAACATTTTGGATGAATTTTATCGGTGAGTTTGTGAAATTCCTAATTAAGGTTTTAAAGGACCTTTTCTATCAGTAGTTTTTCCTCTTCTTAGTTTGAACTTTAATAATCATACCGTTTAGGAAAAATCTCCTAATAAAAATTGAAAGAGAATATACGAATTTGCGATCAAATCCATCACTTTATTTACTTGCTGGAATGCATATGGCACCGTGATTCATGGCAGTTCTTCTGAAAGAGAGATAACACGATTCAGAGTGGTCTTAAGATCTTTATGCCCAAGATTTTTTGGCCTTTTTTCAAATTGAATATTTTATATGGTCAACTTACGGCGAAATTATTTCTTTTGATGAGTTCTTGCACCTGTCGAAAAAAAAGCCTCACCCTAAAAAACACCGTGTATATCTTATTTTTGTTAATTTTCAATTGCTCATGAAGTCACTTCTAATTTCTTCTGGTATATTTGGGAATTTATTTCTATTTGTTTCTCTAATTGAATGGTTAGTTCATGAAGTTCTTTGAAGTATATTCGGATTCGGTCAAATCAGTTGCTCCAAAAAAAATTGGGTCAATCGTCA
This sequence comes from Aphidecta obliterata, assembly GCA_963966015.1. Taxonomy (NCBI): domain Eukaryota; kingdom Metazoa; phylum Arthropoda; class Insecta; order Coleoptera; family Coccinellidae; genus Aphidecta; species Aphidecta obliterata. The sequence goes on along the minus strand of OZ014430.1, from coordinate 8,674,493 downwards.
ACGTCACCGAAATATTTATGGACACGAAATATTCAGTTCACAGATCTAAGATGTGAAAATTTCTGAATAAAATTTGATACAATTTTTGTTTGTTTTATTCTTTTGATTAAAGCCATCATAAATCAAACACCCACTCACCAAATCTCTGTATTGAATATTTTTGTCCTCGCCTTCTCCACTGACATCTGCACCTCCGCCAACCGAAAGAAGGAATTTCGGTTTAGCATATTTATTATTCAGTCTATCTTTCGTGGCCACCACTTGTTTATAATGTTGTTGAGTTACATCGAAGTTTTCATTGAGAGGCATCACTTTCTTGAATTTTTCATTTACACCGGCAAATCCATAAATCACGTGGGTGCAATACGGAAGAGCTGACTCGAGATCATTGAGAGTAAACTTAGCCTGACCTGGAAAGCGTAAAACAATTTTGGAGAAATTATCATTATTATTTCCTGTTTTAGTTTAGTGTTCATTAATGGAAATTCTTGTGGAAACTGAAGTTTGGAGCTTGGAATACAACTACCTAGTTTGTTTTTCAAAGAGGAAATTCCTGTAAATAGTCACGCATATCCAGGTTTTCGTCACAGTATTATTTTCCTGTTGAAATGACAAACTGCAGTTTGGTTGCTTCAACTCATGTAAAACTTGTTATTCCTAGAGGAATTAAACGACCGGAATGGTCACGCAAAATCAACAAATATTTCTGCTGAATTCCAGTTGTATATCCTAGAAAATTTCTTGAGTGTATACTTTTTCCGATTTAGTTACAACATTCCAACACACATAACGCATTTCATGGTTTCGTTTTGGATTGTTTATATTCATTTAAGTCCTTCCTGTTCAACTGGCGCATTCAGACCTCGAACATACCCTGGAAATCTCAGAACCCTAGACCTGTGGTGGATAATGGAAAGTGATCATTGATAATAAGGTTGAAAAAATTCTACCGCCGTCCAGAGCGACTTCTCTTTCTGTAAAATGTGGGGGAATAGGCAATTGAAAACAATGAATGAAAAACTTCATTGTTATTGTTTGCAATTTCAGAAATGACGTATCACCTGACTCATGTCAGCTAATAGTTTACGATTATCCTTGAAAGGCTATGAATAATAAGTAGTCCTATTATACATGCGTATAACAAACTGGTTCAATAAGAAGAAATCTTTTTTGCGCTCTCGTTCATACAAAAGCGTTATCATTTTGCCTGTTTATCATTTTTGAACAATGATATTAAGATAAGTTTTGGGTTTGTCTATAGTTGAATAAAAAAAAAAATCAATGCTCTACAACCTCTGAAATGCAAATTCGATATTTTAGAATTTATAAACAAAAAATGAAATAATATCGGGCTAAATTGTTTTATTCGATGAAAAAAAAACCTAAATAAAAAAAATATTTCAAAGGTGCCGCACTCTGATCATAAATATCACTGTCGGCAATATCGGCATGCGATTCCCTGCATAGCCCTCTCACGAGTTTTTACACTACATCTCTTCAAACTTGCTTCGATGGGAGGCGTCTTCGATGATAGTTCATAATTGGGGAATCTGATTATTCCAGTCAAAATACGAAAACCGCAACGACATTTTCTGATTATTTAACTTACCATCTCGGGTGTGGGCGGCCGAATTATAAAAACAAACCACTTTAGACGGTCTTTGCGCTTCTGGCAAGGTTTTCGCCTCGCAAACAGTAGCCACAGCGAAATACAAGGTTAAACAAAGAAATAACCTCATTCTGATCCGTCTTGCACGAAATACTGTGATAAACTGACTGGGAATCGACTTCGCGTTGAAAAATAAACTCTTACACAATTTTCTTTCTCTCAGCTTAATTCGAGAAGAGATTAACGAATCCAGAATTCTCAGAGGTCAAACGCAATAATGTAATATTCTTATTATTCAGGTTGTTGATTGGAGAACAGTCGTCAGTTCGTTGTCACAATTCCAGTTTGACCTCGACCTCCAATTCTGTTGAATTGCAATCTTTCCGTTGTTTATTGAACAGCGCTCGAGGGAGGAATCTTGATTCACTTTTTTCCGGAAAAAATTTGAACCTTTCATTTCAATACAGTTTATAATAGCGTTGAAATAGCATGTTTGCAATGTTGGTAGGCTTTTTGGGCCTCATCAGTAAAGTGTATCGATGATAAATTCGACATGAGGGACGTGAGAAATTTCTCGGGTCTACACAGATGTTCATTTCAAAAAATGCCGTGCCTCACGTCGAATCAATGATCGTTACACTTTACTGATGAGGCTCACAAAGCCGAAACCTGTTTACAGTGCAAATGATGAATTTGGTGTTCTCTGGGGTTTAAATAAATTGATTGTTCAGCCTGTTTATCTTATTATCTTTGACATAATATTGTCTAGTACAATCTTTCAGTTAGTTCTGTACTGTTCTGTGATATTTCGTGAAATCTGAAGAGAAATGATGTGCAAATAATGATAACTACGCCATTGTATCTAATATACCCAAGAATGAATCTTCGTATTTTTTGGAAGACAACGAATTTTTTTATTCAATTGTTGAAATGATAAAATATACAACGAAACACTGCAGAAATAATCTCTTTATCTCTCAAAAATTATCCAACATTTAAACCGGAATGTGGAAAAATATTTTTTTTTTCATTTTTTTTTTGTTTCAATTTTTGTTTCATTTTTCAATTTTTAATTTTCTTATTTTTTTTTATTCCTTTTTTCTTTTTTTTCCTTTTTTTTGGGTTTGTGTATATTCCGACTCTCCTAGATCTCATAAGCTCTTATTCTCTCTGATTAATCTTCGTAAGTTTTGAAAGATAACGAATTTTTTAGGTCTCATAAGCTCAGAGCTTGTTCGCGTGAGGAGACCAGTTTATGTTCTATGTAGGCTTTGTTACTGTGTCTTTACGCCTTACGCCCCACTGATTCTTGAGAGATATGTATATTAAATCACTTGTAAAGTTCGTTCTTTTTTCGAAATGAATATGCTTGTTTCATTTACTGTATAACGATTGTTCTTCTCGATGTGTTAGTTTATATATTTTAAAAAAATATCCGTTGAATAGGAGGATCGATTCTCCTTTCAGTGTGCTTGTCTACAAAATCAACAATCTTCATACTTTGGACTCCGATCCCGCCTGACTCATGATTGACTATTATATTTAACACCTAAATTCTTCTGGTATACGAAGTTTCAGTTTCGAGTTCTGATACTGAGACGAAAACAATTCAGATATTATTTTCCAGCAAACTCACGATAAAATATGATATGTAGTTGGAATAAACTGATAGGATTCAACGAATTATCCAAGAAATTTCCATCATAATTAATGAATAAATTACTTGGAAAAAAATCGATCAGAGATAACAGAATTATTATTGAGAAACGAACGACATCGTGTACCCTACTACAGAAATCCTTCGCGATCCCATGACCGGAGTTCAATCCAAGATCACCAGATATTTTGTCAGTTGTTCAGTGCGATTCGATGGAATAACATGGAGGTCCTTAAATTTTTCACCGTCTCCTTGATTGTTCTATCCTCCTATAACTTCGTTACCGCTGATAATAAAGTGGTTTGCTATTATGACAGTTCTTCAAGCTACAGGACTGGTGAGTAAAAAATTGATATATGTAATTGTATACGTTTTACTTTTTGAAATCTTATTTCATATTCTTTCAAAAACATTAGTACATATTCACAAATGATTTTTTGGAAAATAAATAAAAGAAATGTATAGGTACGGATTGATTAGAAAACAACGAAATGATTTAAAATTCTTCCAAAAACATTAGTACATATTCACTAAGTGTGTTTCTGAAAATAAATATGCAAACAATGTACAAGGGGCCATGATTTGTTTCCGAGATTTATAAAAAAAGTTGTTTTCATGAATTGCTCGAAATCATTTTGATAAGAACTGGCATGCTAATTTGCGACAACAAGGGGATTTTTTCAATATTTCAAGAATTAAATTATTAATTCCAGTGGCGTCTCACAAGGTTCTCTAAATTGACACAAGGAAAATTTATTGTACATGCGCGCAAGTTCTTGTCGTTTGCATTTCTAAGAACTTTGCATGAATTATTGTTTTACGCTCTTACAATCAACTTTGATTCGAAATCTGAAAATTCGTTGACGGATGAAGCCAATAGGGCTATTGGTATGATCGAGGCGGGACGTTATCAGAGAGATGTTGCGAATTTTTTTCAAATTAGTGAAAGCGCAGTTCTCCGGTTCGTCAATCCTTATCGAGAAACTGGAAACGTGAACGAAAGACCGAGAAGTGGACGCCCATCATCTACCATTCCTGCACAAGATAGGTTTCTAGGACTGTGTCTACCCGTAGAGAGCCTTTGAGTACTTGTCGAACCATGCAATAGCGGCTTTTGAACGCTTCTGCTGTTTTGGTCTCGATTGAAACAGTTCGTCGAAGACTTCGAGATGTTAATCTACATTCTCGACGACTTTTGAGAAGGATTCCACTAACTCAAAATCATTGCGACTTCGATTGGAATGTGCTGAGCGAAAAGAGAGCAGCCCTCGTACAACACGCTTCATGAAACAACTTCTTCACGGTCAAATATTATTAAAATCTTAACACACTTTCTCAAGGTTGACATGGGCGATAATATAAATCTCGATACAAACCAATTCTTCTCTTGAGGTCTAGAGGATTGCCAATACATTTATTATTCTGTCAGAGATATTTCTCATTGCAAGGTTCATTCATTTGCATATTGAAAACACCGAAGCTTGTAGATCCGAATTAAACAAATACTTGAAGACAGATGTTGAAATGAAATTGATTTTTTGAAAAATTGGAGAACCCCCGTCTTTTGCGCGCTTGTTTTTTGGTGCCAAAACGGCCTTCGATGTTTATTGTCAGTATGACAAATACTGTAATGAAAATAATCCAAATAATTTATTTACAGCTCACAAATACACTATACTAATTTATTTACACCACTGAATTAATTTCTACGCTATCTCGTACTGCACTGCGCTCCGTTTCGGCTAGTGTCCATTTATATTCGGATAGAATTCTGTAATTTTCTCGCAAGATCGAGAACTCTCCAGAACACCATTCGAGGCGACTCTACAAGAAATTCAGGATACTCTTTCCGTTATCTCTAAAACCTTTTTTTTCTAAATCACACTCACTCAAAAAAAATTCCCAGTATATACAACTGGAATTCGGTTTCTGCTACAGGGAATTCCCCCTTTATAAGCGACAGCAAGAATATTTGTTGATTTTATGTGACAATTCCGGTCGTTCAATTCCTTTAGAAATAACAAGTTTCACATTATTTGATGCAACCAAACTGCAGTTTGTCATTTCAGTAGGAAAATAACACTCTAACGAATTAGAGAGACATTCGTTGAAAACTAGTATTAAGAGACTCCCTAATAAATAAGTATAATGAAATTTTTTCCCGGATTCCCGACTCATATTAGCGAATTTTATTACAGAATTACTGTTTTCAAATGCTCACACCTTTCCTGTCGCTTTTTGATCCGTTGGGTAGTATCTTTTGAGTTTTTTCTATACGTTGGCGCCCTCTGTTGAGCGGTACGGTAAATGTTGGGCTGTCGATGCAGATCGCTACAGATCTAATCTTTCTTCCTTCCTCTGATCCTATCTAACCTGACTTTAACCTCTGTTTTCCTGTTTAACCCGTATTTCTCTGTTCCTTCCTAAACTATGTTTCTTGATCATACCACCTTTTTTTTATTTCCTAGGAAAACGTATTCAAGAGTTATAATCAATCTTAGATCGAAAATATTCAATTCTGAAGGCCAAAAAATGATAAGAACACGCAATATGCCAAACTCGACTTTTACATGCTGACTGAGAAGAAAATATGCTAGATTTAGCATGTGTCATCCTCACAAAATTATTATATTTTTTACTAGATATTCCTGTAACATTTACGGAAATATTTCTTTTGAAATAAAAGTACCTGATCACTGCTATACTTACCGTTTTTCCTGTTCCTAAGACTCACGTCACTTAAACCGGAATCGGCATGTTAGATTGCAAGTTTAGATTGTTCTCAGAACGGTCTTTTTTTGTTGACTTTGTTGTGATAACAATAGTTGCGTTTAAACAACAAAAATTCATGTAATCGGGAATTCCCGAGATTCGTTTTTTCAGAGCGCGAGAAGAAATTAAGGATACTCTTCCCGTTGCCTCTGAAACCTTTTTTTTTCTAAATCACACTCACGTGAATGTTCTGTTCTGTACTTTCACTCTGCTGAAGATAGAACTATATTGGTCTGAAACATTCCCATTAAAATGAACGTTTGAGATATAAAACTAATCAACAAATTTTTATTTTCAGGTCAGGGAAAATTCGAGCTGAGTTTCTTAGACGGCGCTCTTCAATTCTGTTCACACCTCATCTACGGATATGCGGGAATAGATGAAAAAACGAACAAATTGAAGGCTCTCGACGAGGTTCTAGATCTCAACCAACATAACTATCAAAAAGTGACGGATCTCAAGAGGAGATTCCCTGGACTCAAGATCTTCCTTTCCGTTGGAGGAGGTAAAGATGGTGTATATGACGAGGATAGAAAAGTGAACAAATATCTGGAACTGGTGAGTGCAAAGGACGAATTCTTTGAAATTCACAAAAGTGAATGTGAAAAGTTACAGTATATTTTGTAAAATGAAGATTAAGAACACAAAGAAATATATAGGTATAAATCCATGTAGCGAAGCTTTTCATTTTCTTTTCAGTTGGAATCGGCAGATAAACGAATTGCCTTCATCAATTCCGCAGACTCATTGCTCAGAACCTATGGGTTCGACGGCTTGGATCTTGGTTGGGAGTTTCCAGAGACGAAACCCAAGAAAATACGAGGAAAAATAAGTGAGTATATAAATATGAATCATCTATTTAATGACAATATGAATTTGTTGCATGGGAAGTGAAAGGTCAGTGGTCACTGATTATTCAGTTCAGAGACGGTAAATCATTCAGACTGGTGATATAATTGAAAGAATAATGTTATCAGAACAAGACTAAGTACTAGAATTGAATATTCTAGAACAATTTCGAAGATTAAAGTCATTATTGTCATACTCATATGAGTATGTCTGTGATTATAAGATTTTTCTTCATAACCAATTGAACTGGGTTTATGGTGTCATAAACATCTTCTATGAAAACAGTGAACAGTCTGTGTCGGCTTACATCGTCTACAGTTTATGGGCAAACTCAGATCAAACGTGGGTCGGGTCATTGTTGGGGTTGGATACGTGCAGTGATGATGGATCTATACAAAAGTACCAAATGTTGAATATATCTAAAATGAAACAACGCATACGGAAACCTGAAAGAAAACGAAAAACCAGTGAGACAAAAATGAATTGTTTTGATCTTAAATTAGGCGATAAAGTAATAGTCAGGAACACATATATCCAAAAATTTGCCAAATGTTCAAGGGATCATTTACTGTAATAGAGGAACCAAATATTGTAATTAGAATAGCTGACAACCTGGTAAAAAATCATAAAAATAGTGTAAAATATACTATGTAAGAATATGTCATTTTTCTTGTCAGGGAGGGAGGTGTATACATATACAAACAAATGTTATTCATTTCGAAACAATCAATCTTGAATATCCAAATATCGAAATTGGAGTACTTCAAAAAGTAGCCCACTCAGCTCCCTCCTTGACGCAAATTACTGTTATTGTAGAATTTGCAAGTTATGAAAAACATTGTCAATATCATAAATTTGAACAGGCAATGCCTCTGATGGTGTTCGCTTCGGAAAATAGTTGCAATTCTTGGCCTGGTAGTTTTTTCATTTACTAAAACATTTGAATAAAATACCACAGGAAGGAGCATTAGGCCTGAAATGTCTGAAATGGGGAGAATTTATATTGTATTATATGTATTCATTATAAATAGAGTATGAATTAGAGTGAAATTCGTTGAAACTTAGTAATGAGAGACTTTTTGTATTCCTTATGAAAACTTATTCAAGAGTTAGTATCAATCGTAGAACGAAAGTATTCAATTCTAGGTAGGAGGACAAAAAATGCTAAAAGCATGCAATATGCTTAACTCGAATTTTACATGCTGACTGAGACGAAAATATGCTAGATTTAGCATTGAAAATGCCAAATCGGCAACAGTGCGTTCGATATCATCGAGATGATTATCGAATCGCTGTTTCATCATGTTCGTTCTTTCGCCAGAAACCGATATTTTATTCCAGATAACATAGATACATAGATTAAAATACTGTTAGCTAAACAAGATTTATTCCGATAAAATAATCTGAATGTCTGTGAGAAATACCAAACATTCCTGTTGAATTCAATGTGTACTGTTAGTCGTACAAATATTGTTGGGTTATACTTACACAATTATTATATTTTACTAGATATTCCAGTAACATTTACGGAAAATTTTCTTTTCAAAATAAAAGAACCTGATCACTGCTATACTTACCGTTTTTCCTGTTCATAGGACCCAAGTCACTTAGATCGGAATGGACATGTTAGATTGCAAGTACAAATTGTTCTCAGAATGTTCTTTTTTTTTGTAATAACAATATTTGCGTTTAAACAACAGGAATTCATTTACCTAATCGGAAATTCCTGGTATTCGTTTTCTTCAGGGTGAAGTGAATCGATCAATTCATTTCACACAATACAAATTGATTTTTCCCAAGGTTATTCCTAAAAATTCCATATTTTTCTAGGTGGGTGGTTCAATAACCTGAAAAATAAAATCGTTGGCGAAAATGAGGTGGATGAGAAATCAGTGGAACACAAAGAAGAGTTCACCGCTCTAGTGAGAGATCTGAAGAACAAGTTCAAGCACGAAGGACTCTCTCTTACATTATCTGTGCTACCAAATGTTAACAGCACAGGTAAATAAATCCATTCATTCATTAAGTTTGAAATATTCAATTTTCCTTATTCTCACAGTTTATTACGACCCGACCATTGCCCAATACTTGGATTTGATCGTGGTGAAAGCTTTCGATTTTCACACTCCCAAAAGGAACCCGAAAGAAGCAGATTATCCAACTCCGCTATTTCCCACTTTCGACCGTAGGTTCGATGAAAATGCCGACTATCAAGTCAGATATTGGTATGTTCTTTCATATTCCGAATTGCTTGTAATTTTGCTGAGCATTTTTCGACACTGTATATTCGAATCCAAAACCAATTTTATAGGACTGAACACGGCACTCCAAGAAACAAAGTAATTTTGGGAATACCCGCTTATGCCAGGACGTGGAAAATGACTGAAGATTCAGGACTCACGGGAGTTCCCCCACTAAAAGTCGAAGGAGAAGGACAAGAAGGACCTTACACGAAAACACCAGGTTTATTAAGCCATGCTGAAGTTTGTAATAAGTTAACGAATATAGAAATCAAACACAAACTATCCAAGACAGGTGATCCAACTGGCAGACACGGTAAGTCGACTCATCAATATCGCACACAATTATACAAGAACTCCCAGAAGTTGACGACAATCCGGAATCGGGAAACAGGCTAAGTCATAACAGTCATCAGAAAAATATTTAAAAAAATCTTAGTCGTGTATTTTTCAAATTATATTGCATTTTCCTTAATTCGAGATAATGCACATCATGTGATGATTTTCGAACTCCTGTTGCTACAAATCTTCACTTTTTTCCAATTTTATTTTTTTATGTTATCCTTAATAGTGCTTCTGTAAACTGTAACCTTTGATTCTGAGCCAACTGCTCCAGCTTGGAAGATAATGTCATTCTTTGCTGAACCAAGTATTCAGAATTAATATTTCGCCCAACTTCAACTGACTGTACTGAAAAAAAATTGTTCTACATCAGTTTGGCGGGTGACTTCCAAAGTTAGTTATCAATTCGAATTCTAAAATGGTATAACACTCACCACATTATTTTTTAGATTGGGCAAAAAAAAAGGTTTTTCTTAAAGAAACTCAGTTTTCAACCATTTTCTTTCAACTTACTTAAAATGATTCTAGTGTATCCAATACGTGCCATAACTTTAAGAATCTGGTTTGAATGAGATGGAGCGAGTTCTACAATGGTATAACATTGACTACATTATTCTTTAGAGGGACAAAAAAAAAAGGTTTTTCTCCAAGAAATTCAGTTTCGATTTATGGCAAGATTTAATAAATTTGCAGAAGATGTTCAAACAGCCCTCCTTCAGGCGCAATACATGCACGACATCTTCTTAAAAAATTTAGAAAAGCACTGCCGTGAAGGCAGGAGCTTTTGAGCGCTCGTACATGCACCTTGTAGGTAGATTCGCATTTTCCAGTTTTAGAAACCAATTGAAGGAATTTTTGACAGCTGTCAAAAAAATTCTGAAACTTAGGCGAAACTCCAGACTTCATGTCAGTGCTTCAGCTGATCAATTTTGTTTCGATAATTCGCTAGAATTTTCTACGGTATCTATGGTCTTGGTGATGCGGTCTGGACAAAATTTTGCACGTACTTTAAATACATTATTCCTCAGCTAGGTGCATAATTTCATTCCAATCCGATCAGTAGTTCCGAAACTATCTGGAAAAAAATATTTTGAACGGCCATATTTACGGAACCCCTAGTCTCATTTTGCTTATTGATGAACGTGACCGCGATATTCGCGATCCAAACCCACCCTGAAAATTTCAAGTTCCTAGGCCTTTCCGTTCAAAAGTTACAATTTTCTATGGTTTCTATAGTTCTGGTCATGCGATCTGGACAAAATATTGCTTCAATATATCATTCTCGATTGAAATACAAAATTTCATCTCGATCGAATCCGAAGTTTCGAATTTATCGAGAAAACAAAATTTCAAACGACCGTATTTACGGAACCCCTTGTATAATGTTGCTCATAGATGAACGTGATCACGACATTCGAGATCCACACCTATCCTGAAAATTTCAAGTCCCTAGGCATTTCCGTTCAAAAGTTACAATTTTCTATGGTTTCTATGGTTCTGGTCATGCGATCTGGACAAAATTTCGCATGTAGCTAAAACACCTCATTTTCCATCTGAGTGCAAAATTTCATCTCGATCGAATCTGTAGTTTTCAAGTAATCAGGAAAACAAAACTTTGAACGGCCATATTTACGGAACCCCTGGTTGAATTTGGCCCATTAACGAACTTAACCGAGGCATTTGGGATCTGAACCTACACTGAAAATTTCAAGTCTCTAGGTTGATCCGTTCGAGAGTTATCGTGCTTACGGCCGGACGGACGGACAGACTCGAATTTTCCGACAGATTCGTCATCAGTGAGTCGAACATAGTCGATTGAGACCATTTTCGGCTCAAAATTCGAAAAATACAGACATCGTGACGAAATGATATAGCCCTCGTGTAAGTAGTACGAGCGCTCAAAAAGATCGGTTGGTATATCAAAGGGGCGAATATTCCATTATTGACGACTTCAACTGCTTCCGTAATTCTCTCCCGAAGCTCAACTGCATTTTCAATTGGCTTCAAATAAACTTCTTCTTTCACTGCTCCCCAGTAAAAAAAATCTAAGGGATTTAAATCAGGTGTCCGAGCTGGCCACGAGATTGCACCAGACCGCCCTATATCCAGAAATTTTTCATTTAGATATTCTCTAACTGAGAGGGCATAGTGCGCTGGGCAGCAGTCTCGTTGAAACCAATTTGGTAAATGATTTTGTGAAAAATCTAAATATGTAAATTTCTGCATTTAAGACCTCTAGCAACTCAAAATATCCTATGACTCTTCCGTTCAAAATTCCAGTCCACATGTTCACTTTAAACCGATATTGAGATCTATCCTTTCTCATTAAATTAGGAATTTCTACTTGCCACTTGTGTAAATTGTGAAGGTTCATGTAACGATGTAATCATCTTTCTTGAATGTCGATTCATCCGACCACAAAATTATCTCAAAGTTATGATTTTAAGGCAAGTATTGAATACACTAGAGTCATTTTTAGTAAGTTGAAAGAAATTGTTCGAAACTGAGTTTCTTTGAGAAACACCTTTTTTTGCCCAATCTAAGGAATCATGTGTTATACCGTTTTAGAATCTATGAACAAAACATTAAACAATTTGTAAATTTCTCATTGACCAATTTTCTTATCGAAAAATAAGAAAAAACTAATAAATGAACAGAAACCCAAAAGCAAAGAAAAATTGAAAAAACATTGATCAAATTGAGAAACAACAAAAACAACAAATAAAATAATTTATTGAAAAAAAAACTTCATAGGTATTGGAAAACGCGATATATAAATAAAATACGAAACACGAAAAATCCAGCTCCAAAGCCTTCCCTCCCCTGAATTTCTCCGACAGTAATTTCACAGTCAAATCCCCAAAACCATACTCTCTAGAATCCGGAAAAACTTCAGTCAAAACTACACAAGAGATACCATAAATGAAGAAGAAGAATGAAATCAAATTTTTAAATAAAGAATCTATGAACAAAAAATTAAACAATTCGTGAATTTCTTATTGACCAATTTTCTTATAGAAAATTAAAAAAAAAATTAATGAAAAATTGAAAAAAAACATTGATCAAATTGAGAAACAACAAATGAAGTTATTTAATGAAAACAAAACTTCAAAGGTACTGAAAAACGCGATATATAAATGAAATATGAAACACGAAACAATATTTCACAGTTGAATCCCCAAAACCATCCACTCTGGAATCTGAAAAAACTTCAGTCAAAACTACACAAGAGATACCAGAAATGAAGAAGAAGAATGAAATCAAATTTATAAATAAAGATGAAACATAAAACAGAGGTTCTATGAACTAGAAATTAAACAATTTGTAAATTCCTTATTTAAGAAAAACCTTTTTTTTTGCCCAATCTAAGAAATGATGTAGTAAGTGTTATTCCATTTTAGAATCCCTATTAAATGCGCTAACTTTTGAAGTCACTTGCCAAACTCATGTATGTAGTACAATTTTTCTTCAGTACAGTCAGTTTAAGTTGGGCTAAATATTAATTTTGAATCCTTGGTTCGGCAAAGAGTGACATTATCTTCCAAGTTGGTGCAGTTAGCTTAGAATCGAAGGTTACAGTTTACAGAAGCACTATTCTGGATAACATAGGAAAAATAAAATTAGAAAAACGTTAAGATTTGTAGCAACAGGAGTTCAAAAATCAACACATGATGTGCATTTTCCCGAATAAAAGAAAATGCAATATAATTTGAAAAATACACGACTTAGATTTTTTTTTAATATTTTTTATTATTACCCGATTCCGGCTTGACGTCGACTTCTGGGACACTAAATGCATTCGAATTAGAAAACCAGCTGATATTTTCACTCGATTATTATTTTTCAGGAGTTTTTGCCTATCGTACTGTTGATAATAATAACCCCGAAGGTATTTGGATAGCATACGAAGATCAGGATTCTGCTGGTTCTAAAGCCTCTTACGTTAGAGAAAAAGGACTAGGGGGTATTGCGATTGTTGATCTAACTCTAGACGACTTCAGAGGATTGTGTAGCGGAAACAAGTATCCAGTTTTGAGAGCTGCAAGACTAAAATTATAAAGATATTAATTTTTATGATGTATCCAGATAATAAAATTTTAATTTGATTATAATGCTTTTTTAATTGAGATCACTATATCACAATTATTTTTGTAGGAACTGAAAAAAGTTAGAAAGAGAATGTGTGCTGAAATCATTAAAACATATCGGATTTTTGTATATTGAAAAAATATCTAGCGTAAAACAGTATAAAGATAATCACAAAATAAAATATTGATCTGAATGTCTGAAATTAAAATAACTTCTTATAGCTTTCGTAAATCTAAAACGAACACACTTCCATCCGAAGCACTAGCTCCAACTTTATCTCCTCTAGAATTCCAACACACCTCAAAGATCCCACCTGTACCCTTGTAACTATGCACAAGTTGACCACTCTGGGTCGACCAGATGTGCACGCATTTGTCAAAACTTCCACTTGCAAGAAATTTACCATCAGGACTAAACGCCACGGAATACACTGGTTCAGTATGTTTCGTCAACGTGTGAACGCAGGCGCCCTTCTCAACATCCCATAATCTAACAGTAGAATCGAAACTTGCAGAGGCTAAAATTAGATTCATATTAGGATTTGATGTGCCAGGCCCTGTCGGCGACCATTTAATCGTGTAGATCTCCTTGGAATGGGCTTGTAGATCATGTACGCAACTGTCCTGTTTCATGGACCATATTTTCAGTGTCATGTCGTCGGAGCATGAAGCTAAGAGAACTCCTTGCGGGTCCCATTTGATAGCATTCACCTCATTCTGGAAAAAAAACAATTCACATGTACATTTTTGTAACAGGAAGAAAGATCAAGGTTACATACGTCATCAAATAATTCAGTTCAAATATTTGGAATTTTCAGAAGATGACCACTTTCCTAGATGGAAATATCGAAGTTGTCCCGATTTAATTTTTAAATTTCTTATTCAAGGAGAGTTGGGATATAAAAAAAAATAAGGAATCGGCGCACTAAGCATTCAATATTCATTTATTTCATATATGTATGCAGGGTGTCTACATTTAAAAGGACCAAACTTCAGGGGGAGATCATACATGAGATTTGCAACAAAAATGTCATATAACACATGGTCGAAATGTTGACGGTTATTCTTCAATTTAACATTTCTTGATTTCATGGAATATTTCAAGTTATTCCATTTAATCAATTATATTTCAGTTATCCTTGTAGCCGCATCAAAGTTGACCACATATCTGGAAATGGCATTAAATTTGCTATAAGATAACCTAACCTAACCTAACCTAACCTAACCTCTTCTGTTTGCCAAAAAAATTCTTATAGCGGGAGTGGTAAGGAGGTCAATATCACGATTCTGAAGAGAACAAAATCAGTGTAATTTTTACAATGGTTTTATCGATTAAAAATCATTAATTATGGTCAAATCAATAAATATTGTTAATTTTTTCTTTTCAGCAAAAAATACCCCATTCAGTGTACTTTCTAATGACATATCAACTTCTGTGCTTGCATTCAAGATTGAATATTGAAGTTATTCTCATGGAAATCATGAATTTATCTGTCGATTCAAAACAATTCGAAGGAATAAACCAAATTTTAATAATACAGATTTTATGAAAACATGTGAAGAAAACAGACTACTACTACTTGTAACAATTGTTCAAAATGTCCACCGCCTTGTTCAATACCTTTCACACATCGTTTTGGCACTGAACCTACAACCCTGCGAAGTGTACAACGTTTCTGATGCATTTCTGCACAACACAAACTTATTCTTTCGATCAGATCCTTTCGGAATGTACAATTGGAGACTTTTCCGTTAACTTTTTAGGCGTAAATATATATTTTACGTAGAGGTCTTGTGTGTATTTCATTAGGAGAATAATATCGAGTTGAGACTGTACGATTGTGTGAACTACCCCCGATTTGACTCTGGACGGAAAGTAACTCTCCGAAGCCCCAACCTCTTATGCGCAAACTTATTTACCAAGCTCTCAGTTATTTTTGAACTGACTATAGTAAACGTAAGATAATATTAATCATAAGAAAACTACTTACAGTGTGGCCTTGAAAAGATTTTATTGGTTTGTCCATCCCCAGCTTACAAACATGGATGCATTGATCTGTTGAACAGCTAGCAAAGGAGTTGTTTGTTTGCCAATCAACATCTAATGCAGGAGCAGAATGATAGCTGAATTGTTGAGTACATAAACCACTAGCAGCATCCCAAATTATTGTTGTTTTGTCGACCTAGAACGAATATTTAATATAATTAAAATTCATGAACTTTTCGAACAAATAGTTAAAACCATTCAACAAGAAAATTGAAAGGGAAGTCTAGAACAGAAGTCAAAGTCGGATCTTACCCCTGCTGATAAAATATAATTCCCTCGCTTATTCCATTTCAGTGCAAATATTGGTCCCTTATGTTGTCCTAGAGTACTGGCCAGTCTACCATCAGTCGTCCAGATTCTGGCATATCCATCGTAACTTCCAGTCGCCAAAAGACTACCGTCGCACTAGAAAATTATCCAATTCGAAAATAATGATCGGAATCATAGGTTTTTCACTCACATTCCAATCCAGCGAGGTAACATCCTTGTTACTCGGTACTTCCGTACCTCCTTTCTGAATGCAATGCCTGAGAACTAGTTGGTTTGGACACGTTGTATTATCAGACATATCCCATATTCTAGCAGTGCTATCCCCGGAACCGCTTGCCAGCAAATCTGTCGTGGGGTTCCAGGCGCATATGAAAACCTCGGATTCGTGCCCTCTTAGTACCGTGGCCTTCGAGGCTGGTATTTCTATCGACGTATCGACTTCCATACTTTCACTTTGTGTTGAAACAACAGCAACAGCTAAAAACGTTTTTTATGGGATTTTGGGATAAGAATAATTCAGAGCTATTAGCCTACCTTCTTCTCCATTTGTATCAACCACTTCGGCTTTTACCGCTTGTTTCGGTTGGTTTTGTTGATTTTGCCTACTTGCTACGACATCAGGCATCACAGCGTCTATTAAACTGAGACTTTCCGTCAATCTCTGTTCCGTTCCATCTTCAGCTATACTGATTTCGGCCTCCGTGTACTGGAGACCTTTTTGTAGTATACTCAGAAGAGCTGCTGGAGGTACCAGAGCCCCGTTTATATTAGATTGCGATATATGAGACTCTAATCCAAATGTATAAGCAGAATGAGTAAAACCTGAAACAATAATATTTCATTCATTACATATTCGAAGTTCTACATGAGCAAGAAGACGAACCTGACTCTTGTAAATACCTATAAACTAGGAAATTCACTTCGTCGCTTGAGAAGCTCATTTCGGAAAATTATTCACTACAGAGGCTAGTGGGAATTTATGGAAGCATTAAGGTATTCCTTATGTCGCGTTGAATATTCACGGAAATTACGAATATTATTCGTTTCCATATAACATTTTGATCAATTCCAATAGAATAGAATTTAAATCAACAATCAACACCACGAAAACAAGCCAGAATATCAACAAATTTAATGCCACAGAACTGTGCACCACAGAATCATAGATGAGATAACTCTTTGACAAAAGACAGATCATCCAGCATCCTGCAAGCATGCTCATCCTGCACATTTTTATATTCTATGTCCTGCAGGTCGATTCACAAACACCCGTATGCACATAGAACATAGATACATTTGCCGCTTTCGAGTCGGAGTTTCGTGCACCGGAGGAGCTTGGTGTCTCACGCACGCGTTCAGGCTTTTCGAAGCAAATCGAAGGCGTCAATGTCAGTGTTTCGTGCACTGGAAGAGCTCAGATAGCCAACTCGAAAGCTACAATTCGCGATTCCAAAAGTCTGAACGCCCCTGCTAGCAAAATCCTAAACCTATAAAACGAGTATTGTTTTCATATTTCACGTTTTCTGAGCAAAGTAATTGATATCGAAAAAAAATAGTCGGTAAGGTATTTATATCAGTGTTATTCAGTTGAAATTAATTCACAAAAATATTGAATTTCAGGTTACAAGTTTGAGTCCAATTTTCTGGGGCAGGTTTGGGTGGTGATTTAGAAATGTAATTCATTAATTATCAACAAGAGTGTTATGAAATTGGTCTTCGTATTTCAAATGACTGAGACTTAATCTTTCTGTAAGAAAGAAATTAGAATCATCTTTAAGGTGAAGTCTGAATTCTGAATGAAACGATTTTATGTTGTCATAAGATATGTACATGAATTTTAGGACATTGGATTATATAACAATGAGTAAACAAAGTTCTTGCGCAAGAAAAAAAAACATTTCACAATTGTAATTGTTGTGTCTTCAATTGCTCCTCGAAGAAAAATCAAAACAGGGCTATACATTTCCATAAATTTCAAAAGAAAGATGCCTCAGCAGTGTCACTAATGCTCTTGGCATAGTGGAAAAAATTGACCGAAGAAGAGCACAAAGTATCGTCAAACTCCATTTTTCCTGTTGAATTATTATTGATTTCGATAAAATTAAAATTGAAAAAACCAAGTTGTTCACCGTAAATTAATAAAATTGACACTTCACTATCAATAATCCAATCATTCACTAGAAATTCTTCACATCAAACTCACAAAATAGAAGGAAACCCTGAAAAAACATCTAAAATAATCCGTTTCATCACAATAAATCCCGAAAAGGTACTCGTTTTCCTCCATGTTTGTTTACATTTCGCAGCGCCCTCATCGGTAGTTGGAATAGCGAACTCTTCAAAAGTTCACTTGTCGAGAATAGGGAGTCAGGTCCCATAGAAAAAGATGGTTCCCTTTCTATGCCAGGTCCTTATTTTTGAGGTTAACGACTCTACAAAAAAATATAACCTCAATTTAATATTTTATAGTTAATAAAACTTTTTCAATTCTTTCAAGAATTACCAGTACGATATGGCTCATCCAAATGTAGATTCTGACAAAGATGCAAATCCTTTCGAAGGAATGATTATTGAAGAAGACACAATGTTATCAGAACTTGAAGGACGACAACCATGTCCTCAGTGTAATAAGTCTAGAAAATACTATTGCTATAGTTGTTTTATTCCAATTGAAAAATTAACCGGAAAAATTCCTCACGTTAAGGTGAGAGAAATCAAAATTTATTCATGGTGAAAACTTTTCAGGAGAATCACTTTTCCCTGAATGAAAAATTCCAGGATTGATACCTAGTTTCATCCTTAAATCAAAACCATTTTTCTTCAAAGAAAAACTTATCATAAACTAATCTACATCTCTATTTTATCACATTTTCAGCTACCAATTAAAATTGATATTATAAAACATAAGCATGAAATAGATGGAAAGAGTACTTCAGGACATGCTGCTGTATTGGCATCTGACGATGTAAAAGTTTATACATATCCACATATTCCTGATTATACGAAAGAAAAGGTAGTTTTGGTGTTTCCTAGTTCAAACGCAATTACTATTCCCGACTTGCTAAAGCATGATAATTATCAGGACCTTTTGGAATTCAAACGAGAACCATTAGAGAATATTCCAGAAGGTTACAACCGGTCAACCCTCCTCAAAAAAATCAATACAAATTATGAGGTCAAATTTGAAGTTGTAGATAACTTACCAATCGATAAAGTGATTTTTATAGACAGTACTTGGAATCAAAGTAAAAGTATATTCAAAGATCCTATTATAAATAAAATCCCATGTGTTGTCATAGCAAACAGAATTTCGCAATTCTGGAGACATCAGAAAGGAAGTCCCAGGTGGTATTTAGCCACGATAGAAGCTATTCATCAATTTTTGATCGAAGTTCATCTCCACAAATGGGGCTTAGACGAGGATTATAAAGGGATATATAATTGTTTCAGTGAAAATTCTTTATCACATTTTGAGTCATTATTCAACCAAAAAGAAAGTGCTTATAGGGGACAATATGATAATTTGTTGTTTTTTTTCAAACATATGTATAAGTTAATTCATACGTATTATGATCACAAAGATCTTTATGCATATAAGAGACGATTAATGTGAAAATAAAACTTAGGGTGAATTCACGAGTGGTCAGACAGTTAACATGGAAGTGAACTTTGAAACAGTTTCAAAAACGTAATTCTGAAGAAAATTGACTAGAGGGGTGGTCGTTGAATACCTCAAAGAATTCTTTTCACACTGACACTGAATAATTGAAATTTACATTGTATAATATTGTGTTTTTTTTTATTTTTTTGTCTTGAAAAAGTCTATATTAGCTTGTGAGCGGACAAGGCTTGTACCGAACAGAACCGTGATGAAAATGTCTCCCAGTAAATCTGTTGGAAATATACGTTTATTGAATTACTTAGGTACTTTTTCTTGATTGGAAACAAATTAATATCTAGCAAAAATTGAAATTACACATAATGTAACATGGTAAATCATAAAAATAAAAATTTGGAAAGCAATGATTCGAGATCTGTTCGTTGCCAGTATGACAAGCACTGTCATTTTATTTTTATAAATTTCTATATATGTAATCACGGAATTGTATTGAATATATCAGAAAAACAGGAAAGCTGAATATTGATGCCTCATATGTAGCTACAAAATTTCCGCATTTCTGAGATCCCGAGATTTTGAAAAAGACTACTTGGATCAGGATAAATCATTCATCATATTCTGATCATGAAAATGAACAAATGTATATTTGTAGGAATTCTATTTTAGTTTATTCTGAAAGGGTAGCTTTACATTTCTACAGCTGTACAAATAGTATTCTCCCATTGTGACATGCATTTCTCATTCTTTTCGATTTGAATTTCAAATAAGAACAACCATCATTGACCTTAATCTCTATAGGAACATTGGCATTGACATGATAAAGGCTATGTCAAGACTTGCTTCGTCTTAGCTTTCCTGTGAATCCTTGAAGTTTAATTGCTCAGAAACATTGTATTAGTCTTAGATTTGCAAAGAAATAATTCTGACAATATTATCAGTTTAATCGAAGAATAAAATGGCCATTCATTCCAAATTTTAATCTTAATCTAATTGCAAAATTTGTTCGATATACTCTTTGTGGAGCCTTTGCCATATGAGTTTCGATTTGATCACATTCATTATATCCATCAATAACGCTTTTTTCTGAACCACATCATTCATATTTCTTGACGAACACTCAGTCATTAATTTATCTAGAATGCAACGTAGCCTTATTTCTGGGCCCTTTTCCAAAACGTGATGCACCAAATTCAATAACCAGTACTTATATTCTACCGCTGAATCTAGCATATTGCTAGATACAATTTGAGATTCTAGGAAACTCAGCGTTACTCCTGGTGGGAAGGTGTCGTTAGAGTTCTGACTTGGCACGTGCTTCTGCAGTGAGGTTAATGGCAAATTAGCGGGTAGTGTTCGGGACAAGCTATTTCCTGCATGAACCAGAGGATCAGAAGGATTCGATATCACAACCCACGTTTGTAAATCTACCAAATATGAATATGCTCGACCATCACTCAAAGTTATCACTGGTATATTGTTTGGTGACAAAGAAAATCCACTCACTACAACTTTATTCGTTAATAAACTCCTCACGGATACTCTACTCAAAACACACTTTCTACTCGAAAAGTTCCACATATGCACAAGTCCGGTTTTTGTGAGTACCAGGCAACAACAGTCCTGGGAAAAACTTAGTGCGGAGACCGAATCCTCTAAAAGTAACGAGGGTAGAACCCTAGCTCCCGACTTGATATCATAAACGTTGACTGAAGAATCTTCACAACAAGCAACCACCATTTTTCGGTTCACTGCAGCACAACGAATAACAGAACCAAGAAATGTCTCCCACTGGTTCGTTTTATCTTTTGGCGTCTTGAAAATTTCAATCTTACTCAAGAATCCCTTGGAAGTTTTATGGAATTTATTAGTGATTTGCACCCTCTGATTGATGGTGTTTTTCAAGATGGCAGTACCAACAGGAATTTTCTGCGAATCTAAAACGTTTATAACTTGAGTTATCGGCTCATCACCCGGCACTTCGCAACACATAAGTTGTTTTATTTGATTACCGGGAGCTTGTAATACTATTTGTGATTGTTGCTGAGGTATACTGGGTTTTGTTATCTGTGGTTTAGGTGACTCTTTTACTGTTTCAACCACTATTTTACTCTTCTTCGGAGATGAGCTACTGAATGTTCCCGTTTCGTACATAGGAATTTCAATGGTTAATTCGGAATCTTTGGAGGCGTTTGATGGTACACTAGGTGTAAGAAGCATAGGCGTTATTCTTCGTTTACCTGACGGAAGCCTAGTTTCCAACTGTTTATTTTGGGGTACGAATACGGTCGTATTTGGATTCATTTTTGGAACATCCGGCTCAGCTCTGGCAGGTACTGGGTCAATAGGCTTAGGAGGAGGCATTTCCGTGTCCGTATCTTTAGGAAATGTTTTAGTTTTGGCACTTTCGTTTACCTCATCGGTGCCGGTTAATATTTCCGGATTTTCAGCTATCTGCGTTCCAGTAAATCCTAAGTTCCAACTTGATTTATGATATAATTTCTCGTACAAAGAATTTTTTTCAGTGTTGGAAAGGGGTGTACCAATTTCAGTTTCGTCGAATATAAAACAAGCCACACTACCGTCCCAAGAGCAGGCTAATAAAAGGGGTCTATTACTACTCCATGAAATATCCAACACACTATCCTTAAATAACTCTTTCACAACAACCAGAGGTCTTTTTAATGAAGTTAACCATACGCTTACTGATCTATCCCGTGAGCCGATGGCGCAACAACAATATTGCTGCGTTTTTGGGCTATCTGCGCAAGCTTTTTTGAATATACTATTATTGAATCTTACACACGTTACTGCTTTCCGATGTCCAACAAAATCCTTGTCATGCCTCCAACCATCTCTCTCAATAATCTGAGCTGTAGGTCCCCCTCCGTTCATGGCATGCGCCGACACCAAATACTGTCCATCGGGAGACCAAGAAAGTCTTAGAATATGAGTTGTTGCTGAACAATCGGTAAAAGGATCTGTTACAGCTACTTCTTCTTTCCATTCTCCGGTTCTCCATACTCTCACAGATTTATCATCGCTTTGACTAGCTAAATATTTTCCCACGGGATCCCAAGTTATTCCTTTGACCATTCCTGTGTGTTCATTCAAGACTGCTACCTTTTCGGGAAATTTTGCGGCATTCCATACAATGACTGTGTTATCCACACTACCTGATGCTAACCAACCATCATGTGGTGCCCATGATAAATCTAGAATGTCACCTTGATGAGAATTGAGGGTATAGATGCATTTCCATGTTTCAATATTGATTTTTCCACTTCCAAATACAGTTGAAGTTCCTTCATTCGTTAATCTCCATATCATAACCAATTTATCATCTCCACCGGATGCTAATAAATGTCCTTCATTGCTCCAACGGACAACATTAACACAAGCTAAATGGTTATCCATTTGGCATAAAACTTTGGGTATTTTCGGATCGACTTCCGCATCTTCTGCTATTAGTGGTGCTACATTCCATATAACCACCTTTCCACCCGATTCTCCTTGGCCGCCGGTAGCGAATCGATTCCCATTTGGGTGAATGTCTATCGAAAATATAGGCTTATTATCTTCATGGGTGACCCATCCTGGTTTGAAGAATATCATAATGAACGAAATGAAATTCGGATGATAGATAAATCGTAATATTCATCAAATTTTTGCTTTGATGAGTGAGAAAATTCACTTGTATTTCTTATAGAATCGGAAAGAATCCAACATCCAACCTCAAACTGTTAACTATAGAGTATGTATCAAAGATTAGACTTGTTACTCTTTGGTATGTATAGACGATAATTCGTCAAATTGTTCTGTGGTAGCTTCCAAGTACCTATATACATGGTTGCCAACCCTCACCGGTAGCTGTATTCGCGATTCCAACTACCGATGAGGGCGCTGTGAAATGTAAATAAACATGGAGGAAAACAAGTATTTTTTCATGATTTATTGTGGTGAAACGGATTATTACAGGTGTTTTTCAGGTTTTTTCTTCGATTTTGTGAGATTTATGTGAAGACTTTTCAGTGATTATTTGATTATTGATAGTGTAGTGTCAAGTTCATTGATTTTAGGTGAACAAATTGGTTTTTTCAATTTCAATCATATCGAAATCAATAATAATTCAACAGGTAAAATGAAGCACTATTTGAGTTTGACGACAGTGTTCAATTATTTGGAAGCTACACCTTAAAGTCGAATAGTCGATCATTTGTGCTTTTCTTCGGTCCATTTCCACTATACCAAAAGCATAAGTGATACAAACTGCTGAGGCATCTTTCCTATGAAATTTATGGAAATGTATAGCCCTGTTTTGATTTTTCTTCGAGGAACAATTGAAGAAACAATTACAATTCTAAACTGTTTTTTTTAGTACTAGAACTTTGTTCACTCATTGTTATATGATCCAATGTCCTAAAATTCA
Organism: Aphidecta obliterata; assembly: GCA_963966015.1. NCBI lineage: Eukaryota > Metazoa > Arthropoda > Insecta > Coleoptera > Coccinellidae > Aphidecta > Aphidecta obliterata. The sequence goes on along the minus strand of OZ014430.1, from coordinate 8,650,574 downwards.
TGTACATAATATATGTATTACTAGCAGACCCGGCCACCCGTTGCTGTGGCTAAAGTATACGTTGTATTATTATTAACCCTAACCCAACCCTTGCCCTTACCCTCCTCCTTACCAACCTCAGCCTTATTTATGAGTCTCAAAAGAATTTTCATATTCGTTGGTAGGTATATGTTATAGTCAATGTGTGAGATCTTCGATATAGAAAAAAAATACCTCAAAAGTTGGATTGAAACCTCCTCCCTCAAATATGTTTGAACCAAACAACCAAATGATTTCATTTGGTAATGCTCAATATTCTGTCTGCATGGAATGTTTAGATAGAGGTTCTTCTCCTGAAAAAAACGAATTCAAAGGTTCGGGTGGCGTTGTCAGTTGTTGCAATTTGTTTTTTCCATTCAAAAAACATAATCCTGGGGATTCGTTTTGATATCTCACAGCATTCTAACGCTCGAAATTTTGTTTTCCTGATTACTTCGAAACTACAGATTCGATCGAGATGAAATTTTGCACTCTAATGGAAAATGAGGTGTTCAAGCTACATGCAAAATTTTGTTCAGCTCGCATCACCAGAACCATAGAAACCATAGAAAATTGTAACTTTTGAACGGAAACGCCTAGGGACTTGAAATTTGAAATTGAATTGAAATTTTCTGGATAGGTATGGATCTCGATTGTCGTGATCATTTTCATCTATGAGCAAAATTATACTAGGGGTTCCGTGAATATGGTCGTTTGAAATTTAGTTTTCTTGATAATTTCCAAACTACATATTCGATCGTGACGAAATTTTGTATACTTATGACTTAACTAATATGAGAATTATATATATAATATATAAAATATAATATATTATATCACTTTTTCAAATCGAGTTCTTGCGTAAACCGGTGGATGGAAGTTTGTCGAAAATACTTTAAAAAGACCTCGTGTCCTTTAAGATTATAATTCGACCGCTTTCGATCCCCGAGACGCTGCGGATCAAAAGCCTATCCAATAGTTCGGAGGCAACTTTTGGCATCTTTTCGAGTTTTTGACCTTTTCCGAACGTTATTTCCGTTCGTTTGGAATGGGAAGTAGGCATCTTTTCGAGTACCGTAGGAAAGCCCGTTTCTTCCCCTTGAAAACGCGGGGCGCTTCGCGCCCCCCGGTTCCTCTCTTTTTTCGCAATTTTAAAATTTCTCTAGATCGCATGACCAGAACCATAGAAACCATAGAAAATCATAACTTTCGAACGGAAAGGCCTAGGGACTTGAAATTTTCAGGATAGGTGTAGATCTGCAATGTAGCGTTCACGTTTATCAATGAGCAGAATTATACTAGGGGTTTCGTGAATATTCCTGAAATTTTGTTTTCTCGATAATTTCGAAACTACGGATTTGATCGAGATGAAATTTTGTATTTTGAACGAGAATGACATAATAAAGCAACATTTTGTCCATATCGCATGACCAGAACCATATAAACCATAGAAAATATATACGAAAAGCACTGCCGTGAAGGCAGGAGCTTTTGAGCGCTCGTACATGCACCTTGTAGGTAGATTCGCATTTTCCAGTTTTAGAAACCAATTGAAGGAATTTTTGACAGCTGTCAAAAAAATTCTGAAACTTAGGCGAAACTCCAGACTTCATGTCGCTGCTTCAGCTGATCAATTTTGTTTCGATAATTCGCTAGAATTTTCTACGATATCTATGGTCTTGGTGATGCGGTCTGGACAACATTCTGCACGTACTTTGAATACATTATTCCTCAGCTAGATGCATAATTTCATTCCAATCCGATCAGTAGTTCCGAAACTATCTGGAAAAAAATATTTTGAACGGCCATATTTACGGAACCCCTAGTCTCATTTTGCTTATTGATGAACGTGACCGCGATATTCGCGATCCAAACCCACCCTGAAAATTTCAAGTTCCTAGGCCTTTCCGTTCAAAAGTTACAATTTTCTATGGTTTCTATGGTTCTGGTCATGCGATGTGGACAAAATATTGCTTCAATATATCATTCTCGATTAAAATACAAAATTTCATCTCGATCGAATCCGAAGTTTCGAATTTATCGAGAAAACAAAATTTCAAACGACCGTATTTACGGAACCCCTTGTATAATGTTGCTCATAGATGAACGTGTTCACGACATTCGAGATCCACACCTATCCTGAAAATTTCAAGTCCCTAGGCATTTCCGTTCGAAAGTTAAAATTTTCTATGGTTTCTATGGTTCTGGTCATGCGATCTGGACAAAATTTCGCATGTAGCTGAAACACCTCATTTTCCATCTTAGTGCAAAATTTCATCTCGATCGAATCTGTAGTTTTCAAGTAATCAGGGAAACAAAACTTTGAACGGCCATATTTACGGAACCCCTGGTGGAATTTGGCCCATTAACGAACTTAACCGAGGCATTCGGGATCTGAACCTACACTGAAAATTTCAAGTCTCTAGGTTGATCCGTTCGAGAGTTATCGTGCTGACGGCCGGACGGACAGACTCGAATTTTCCGACGGATTCGTCATCAGTGAGTCGAACATAGTCGATTGAGACCATTTTCGGCTCAAAATTCGAAAAATACAGACATCGTGACGAAATGATATAGCCCTCGTGTAAGTAGTGCGAGCGGTCAAAAAGGCAGACAATTTTGAAGATTGGGAAACGTATATCAAAGATGTTGTTACTTTGCAGCAAGCACTTCCTGCATGATGATTTTTTTATCGTAAGTTCAATAATTTTCAATTATATAGTGGTCATTTGCTATCACATTCACGTTCACCCACATAATCAAAAATGTCCGAAGTGGTTATCTCGACTTTCACAGGCATTATTATCCATTCCGCAATCTTATAAAAAAATATTTGATTTACTTGTTATGAAAGACAGAAATGACAGAATAATTATGACCATCATTCGGCCCGACATCTTCTGATTTTCAGCGCCATATATTGTATATATATTGTTAATTTTTTTTCAGCGGTACATGATTTTTTCCTATAGTTTTAGCTTTGTGAGAAACCTTCTTTGTGACTTTTCTCCCCTCAACCTTTTTTTTTCATATCACTCCTTTAGAGATTGGATATGGAATGAACAATATTTCTTTGGATGGCATTTACTTAGATGTCATTGTTATCGGTTACATAAGATCGGTTAGATCCTATCTAAATTGTCACCTCATTATTTTGCGTATACAAATTGAATTTCATCCCGATCGTATCTGTTGTAACAGAAATATTGGGAATTTTTTATTCTATAATTCGTTGGAATTTAAAACGGTTCTGGTTATGCGATCTGAAATTTTTTTTACATGTAGCTTGAATGTATCATTCTCCATTAAAATACAGTATTTCGTCACGATCGAATCCGTAATTTTAAAGTTATCCAAAAAACAAAATTTCAAACGACCATATTTCTGGAACTCCTGGTCGAATTTTGCCCAATAACGAACCTACTCTGAAAATTTCAGGTCCTTCGGCGTTTCCATTCGAAAGTTATAATTTTCTAAGATTCTGGTCATGCGATCTGAACAAAATTTTGCATGTAACTTGAAAATTTCATTCTCCATCTGAATGCAAAATTTCATTTGCATCGAATCATATATATATTTCGAACGGCCATATTTACGGAACCCCTGGTCGAATTTTGCCCAATAACGAAATCAACCGCAGCATTCGAGATTCGAACCTACTCTGAAAATTTCAGGTCCCTAGGCGTTTCTGTTCGAAAGTTATGATTTTCTATGGTTCTGGAGATGCGATCTGGACAAAACTTTGCATGTTACCTGAAATTTTCATTCTCCTTCTGAATGCAAAATTTCATTTCGATCAACTTTGTAGTTTCGGAGTAATCAGGAAAACAAAATTTCGAACGGCCATATTCACGGAACCCCTTGTCGAATTTTGCCCAATTACGAACTCAACCGCAGCATTCGAGATTCAAACCTACTCTGGAAATTTCAAGTCGCTAGGCCTCTCCATTCGAAAGTTATAATTTTTTATTGTTCTGGTCATGCGATCTGGATAAAATTTTGCGTGTAACTTGAAAATTTCATTCTTCATCTGAATGTGAAATTTCATTCTGATCGAATCAGTAGTTTCAAAGTAATGAGGAAGACAACATTTCGAACGGCCATATTTACGGAACCCTTGGGCGAATATTGCCCGATAACGAATTTAACCGCGGCATTAGAAATTCAAACCTATTCTGAAAGTTTCAAGTCCCTAGGCCTTTCCGTTCGAAAGTTATAATTTTCTATGGTTTCTACGCTTTTGGTCATGCGATCTGGACAAAATTTTGCATGTTACTTTAAAATTTCATTCTCAATCTGAATGCAACATTTCATTCCGGTCGAATGAGTAGTTCCGAAGTAATCAGAAAAACAAAATTTCGAACGGCCATATTGACGGAACCCCTGGTCGAATTTTGCCCAATAACGAACTTAACCACGGTATTCGAGATTCGAACCTACTCTGAAAATTTCAAGTTTCTAGGTCATTCCGTTCGAGAGTTATCGTGTATACGGCCGGCCGGCCGGACGGACAGACTCGAATTTTTCGACGAATTTGTCATCAGTGAGTCGAACCTTGTCGTTTGAGACCATTTTCGGCTCAAAATTCGAAAAATACAGACATCGTGACGAAATGATATAGCCCTCGTGTAAGTAGTACGAGCGCTCAATTATAACTTCCGAAGGAAAAGGCCTAGGAGAAATTTTCAGGGTGGGTTTGGATCGCAAATTTCACGGTCACGTTCATCAATGAGCAAAATTAGACTAGGGGTTCCGTAAATATGGCCGTTCAAAATATTCTGTTCCTGATAATTTCGAAACTACCGATTTGATTGGAATGAAATTTTGCACCTAGCTGAGGAATAATGTATTCAAACCACGAGCGAAATTTGGTCCAGATCGCATCACCAAGACCATAGATACCGTAGAAAATTTTAGCGAATTATCGAAAAAAAAATTGGTTACCTAAAGCACTGACTTGAAGTCTGGATTATCGCCTTGGTTTGTAAATTTGTTTGACAGCTGTCAAAAATTTTCTCAATTGGTTTCCAAAAATGGAAAATGCGAATCTACCTACAAGGTGCATGTACGAGCGCTCAAAATCTCCTGCCTTCACGGCAGTGCTTTTCGTAATTTTTTCTTTTCCGTACGGGTTTTCGGGAATATTTCGTTGTGTAAAGTTTGTCGTGATAATAATGAACACAACTGAAAAAGAATTATCGAAGTTGGTGCAGTCGTTTGAACGTGATGCTTGGACATACATAAATCATAGATGCTATTTTATTAATATATAGGTTCAAACATAAAATCGTTTCATTCAGACTTCAACTCAAACATGATCCTAATTTCTTTCTTACAGAAATATTAAGTCACAATCATATGAAATACGAAGATCAATTCAATAACACTGTAAAGTTTTGCAGTTTTAAAATACCGACTATTTTATCTGAACGAAAGTTCAGAACACTTTCAATATACGAACACGCGGGATCGAAAACTAATCTTATTTCTTTTTGTCCAGCGCAGTGATCAATCTAGGAAGAACTCTACGTTTCGTAGAAACCACAGAATCTCTTCCCATCGTACTAGGGATACTTTTTTGAGCGCTCGTACTACTTACACGAGGGCTATATCATTTCGTCACGATGTCTGTATTTTTCGAATTTTGAGCCGGAAATGGTCTCCAAGTTCGACTCACTGATGACGAATCCGTCGAAAAATTCGAGTCTGTCCTTCCGTCCGTCCGTCCGTATACACGATAACTCTCGAACGGAATGTCCTAGAAACTTGAAATTTTCAGGATAGGTTCGAATCTCAAATGCCGCGGTGAGTTCGTTATTGGGCAAAATTCGCCCAGGGGTTCCGTAAATATGGCCGCTCGAAATTTTGTTTTTCTGATTACTTCGAAACTACTGATTCGATCGAGGTGAAATTTTGCACTCAGATGGATAATTACGTACTCAAGCTACATGCAGAATTTTGTCCAGCTCGCATGACCAGAACCATAGAAACCATAGAAAATTATAACTTTGTAATGGAAAGGCCTAGGGACTTCAAATTTCCAGGATAGGTGTGGATCGTGAATGTAGCGTTCACGTGTTTTGAGCAAAATTAGACTAGGGGTTCCGTAAATATGGCCTTTTGAAATTCAGTTTTTTTGATAATTTCAAAATTATGGATTTGATCGTGACGAAATTTTGTATTTAAATTGAGAATGATATATTCGAGCTACATTTTTTCCAGATCGCATGATCAGTACCATAGAAAACATAGAAAATCATAACTTTCGAACGGAAAGGCCTAGGGACTTGAAATTTTCAGGATAGGTTCGGATCGCGAATTTCGCGGTTACGTTCATCAATGAGCAAAATTAGACTAGGGGTTCCGTAAATATAGCCATTCAAACTATTTTTTTCCTAATAATTCCGAAACTACTCATTCGATTGGAATAAAATTTCGCACATAGATGAAGAATAATGTATTCAAACTACGTGGAAAATTTTGTTCAGATCACATTACCAAGACCATAGACACCGTAGAAAATTCAAGCGAATTACCGAAAATAAATTGGTCACCTAAAGCACTGACTTGAAGTCTGGATTTTCGCGTTAGTGTAAAATTTTCTTTGACAGCTGTCAAAATCTTTCCAATTGGTTTCTAAAACTGGAGAATGCGAATCTACCTACAAGGTGGATGAACGAGCACTCAAAAGCTCCTGACTTCACAGCAGTGCTTTTCTAAAGTTTTTTTTCGATAATTCGCTAGAATTTTCTACGGTATCTGTGGTCTTGGTAATGCGATCTGGACCAAATTACGCACGTAGTTTGAATACATTATTCTTCATCTATGTGGCCATATTTACGGAACCCCTAGCCTAATTTCGCTCATTATCCAAAAAATTTCAAGTCCCTAGGCCTTTCCGCTCGATAGTTATAATTGTCTATGGTTTCTATGGTTCTGTTAATGCGATATGGATGAAATTCTTCCAATGCCTGAATCACTCCTGCACATTTATCTCATGCTGGTTTCAGCTGACACAAACACAAATTCCCCGAACAATCGCCCCTTCTAGCTGCCTGATCTCTATTTGAGTAATGAAAACACGCAGCAAGATAATAGAATATCACATATGCCGCGTATGCGCATTTCACGCTGAAACCGCCAGATGGCGCAACGTGTAATTAGGTCAGTGACCTGGCCCGAGATAGAGCAGATAGCCAGGGAAAAAGGAAAACATTGTGGGGCTGCCGCAACTGGGTGATCGTGCGGAACTTGTGTAACGCGCGACGGTGCTTACACGGCAAACGTGAACTATCGATTTGTATTCATTCATTATAATGGGCGTCCCATCAATTTAATATCGTCAAGCACTAAGGGAAATTGAATATCTTGAATTTATACGTTGATGTTCCGCTATAAAATCTGTTGGAATGAGCAATTTCAGTTATGAGCCTGCAATTTCTAGTGCTGAAGAATCTGAAAATATAATAACGCTTTTTTGAACAGTAATTTTTTTAACAGCAAACATGTATTGAGAAGTGTGATAGTCATTTTAGTGCTTCATTGCGAAAAGCTACTGTATAATGTAAAGTTGGGTGATTTATTCACGGTAATCATCTTCTGTGCAACCGGCACGCCGCACTGGCATTCTGTTTGAATTCACCATAAATTAAAATCATATCAACAAGTTGGCAAAATTCATACGCTCTCTCTAGCTGATAATAAACACACATTCAGATCTCAATACCTAAGTCAGATCCGAGCTGGGAATTTCTCAGATTCGTGTGTAACTTTGATTTCCAAATACTCGACCCTGGTGTATATTTTATAAAAACGATTTTTGGTATATAGACCTATTTTTATGAGTTCTATTGCTTTAAAAAAACCTTACCTTTCAAAACACCTATGTACAATATATCTTCCAAATCCTTCAAATATTATTTACAAAATTTATTTGTTTCGTTTTATAAAATTTTCATATAAATATGTGGTATAATCAAGTGATTCCCCAAGGCTAGATTTGAAAGTATGAACGTTGGCGAAAATGGACACAAATATTTACAAAGTGTGAAGTAACAAATAAAGACGATAATTATTTCGGACAAAACGAACTCAATTAAATTCTCAGCGCGAACGAGATATTCCCTAATTAAAGTCGAGACTCAATAACGTCAGACGCTTTTGAAGGTTCAAAACGGCTTCTTTTCGGGCCTGACGTATAAATTTCAATTAAAAACCTGAAACACGAACCTCGGTGGGGACCGGAATGAATTTTCCTCATAGAGTCTCCGGATCTCTCTCTAAGCCGACTATATTGAACCTTGCGGCCTAATTTTACCTGGATCCAAAATGTTCCGAGAAAGGGAATGCCCGCCTTTAAGGATCGATAGATTTCCAGTTTCATTGGAAGATTTCCTCCTGTTAGTTTCGATAATGAGAGGGAACATCAAGCTACGGATTAATTATCGGTATATTGTAAGAGACCACCAATTTTTTTGTCAATTTGATTCCATTTTTTCCGAATGTATTAAACCCGATTCATCATCATCATCATCATCATAGGTCCTGGTTTTTGAAAAGGACTGGAATTTACTTCCCTTCGCCTTTAATATAATTTTTCCTTTCTTCTTCTATTGATTATTTAGAGAGGTCCTCCTCTCTTTTGCATGGTTTTTTGCTATTCGTCTATTGGCTTCTTTGCAAGAGGTATTAAACCCGATTTGAGGGACGGAATGCTTTAAAACGAACCGCAACGCTGATCAGAGAAAATTCCTCCACGAACGCCATCTGTCCGCTCCAACAGCAAGCGTCCCCGCTTCTCTGTAGGTTCATAGAAAGATTCCTTGACCCTCCAAAACCACAACCAAGCATGTGACATACGCGGACCTCGCGATATATAATTGTCCCGTGTGGAAGCACGGTTTAAGGCCATTTATCTACTCCTATTGAATTAAATATTCATAATTCAAATACTTTAGAGCGATTAATAGTATCTGTAAACGAACACCGTGAGTTATAATAACTCACTACTATAACTTCCTGTCTCTGTGCTTCTGAACAAGCCGATTGGCCGAAAGGAAACAGTCCATTATTGGTATTGAGGGGAGGTCACTTGAAAAATTTGACGTTTTCTCAAATTAAATTGATACCTAATTATTATTGTGAATGTTTTGCAGAAAAAGATGAATTCAGATAGTGAAGATGAATTATTATGTACACCTCCAGAAATAAGACAATCAGCCAATGTTGTCATACAGAATGTTTTGCCGAATAATCCCAAAACAAATATAAAGTCATCGTTAACAGAGAATGTTCTTTTGGCATATTTTAGTGAACTTACCACTAAATATAAAGCATCGCCCCTATAGACTTTCTACTCCATGCTAAGAAGCACAATCAACATTAATAATGCATTGTTATAGGTAACTATTCAGAATTGTGAATAAAGTTCTTTTTCTGTATTTATCTATCTATATATTTATCGTAATAGTCGTAGATAAAGTATAGTATTCAACTTGCGGTAATGGTCATAACTCACTTGATGAATTACAGCACTCGCCTTCGGCTCGCGCTGCAAACTTCATCAGCGTGAGTTATAACCTACATTACCTCTCGTTAAATAATAAAGAACAGAAAATCTGACAAGAAAAACTTATTTTTTGGATTCTCATTCATTTTGTAGCAAATATTCTCTTCTCTCAATTTTCTTCCAGTCGAAACTTTTCCACACCGCATTAGATTTTTGAGGAATTGATCCTGAAGTAAAATTAGTTTTATTTTTTTAAGCAAATCCATGTGTCGTACGAATAAAACTCAAAATATCAAATTTGCTCAAAAATGAATGAGAAGTTCAAGAGTAATTTTTATAATTAATGTTATAGAGAAAGCAGTGGCGTTGTATTTTTCCCCCAAAAATATTCAATGCAACACTCGTACGGACGCCACTGGTGAAGCAAACAAAAATTTTTGTACATCATAAAATGCTCCTTGATGCATAGAAGACATGTACCAAATTTTTCTAAGATGTCTACAATATTATCTGAGTTATTATAAAAAAATTGATTTTTTTTCGAAATGTTATTACCCTGTATCCCAAAATTTAAGACTTTTAGGACATACGTTCATGAGAAGTTTTTTTTCTTAGAATAAGTCAAAGAATCACCCCCTTAAATATTAGCATGTCTTCAAGGAACACCCTGTCTTTCAAATTGAGTTCGTAAAAGTAAATGATCAAAAGACATAGAATTTGAATTGAAACTCAAAAAGTTTTTATTAATTTTTGAAATAAAATGTTTGCCATCTACATTCTAGAAATAATTTCAGTGAACTTAGCACTAAATATAAAGCATCGCCCTATGGACATTCTACTCTATGCTAAGAAGCACAATCAACATAAATAATGCATTGTTGTAGGTAACTATTAAGATTTGTAAATGAAGTTATTTCTCTGTACTTGTATCTTAGTATTTTTTGTTATAGTCGTAGATAAAGTATAGTATTCAACTTGATATTGTTCATACCTCACTTGATGAATTACAGCACTCGCCTTCGGCTCGCACTGCAAACTTCATCAGCGTGAGTTATGACCTACATTACCGCTTGTTAAATAATATACTATTAAATTTAAAAATTTATTTTAGGGGTATTATTCGTTTGCTTGTGTTGTTGAAGACATCCCTGTCACCTTATAACAATATCAAGTAATTTCATGAATAATCTGCCGTTTCCATTTTTCACCGATTAATAAAAATCTAGGCCGTAACGATAATTCGTTACCACATTGGTATGGTATCACCTCGTTCCGAATATGTTTCTAGACGGAGCAATCAGACCTTCTCCTCCTCGAACCGGGGCCAAACTTGGGGTAAAGTGTGGGAGGGGGAGGGATGTTGGAGGATCGTGCCCTCAGCTCGTAACGTACTCCGTCTAGTGACGTCATCGATAAAGTGAAACTCACGACGCAGCAACCGGGTCGAAGCACAAGGAAGCTGTGTTGTCAGATTGGGTATTTGGAGGAAGACTTAGCTCAGTATCCAATACAAGATTTCGCAGGGAAGAAAACATAGAAAACCTTACATTTATGTCTATGTCCTACAATAAATTTTTACTAAAAAAACAACTTATTTATCCATTCATACATTTTGAAATGTTTTGAGAATAGATCTGGAGTTATGGCACCACTGTAATAGTTTGAGAGGATATGCAACCACAGAATTCTTTCTGTTGTACTCATGGAAACGTTGGGGAAGTTTAGGTGGAATTGAAACAAGAGATTTGGAAACCCAATCGACGTCATTTCGTCTTGAGATTTCCAAAAAAACATTTTTTAAAACTTCGGTACATCAGGAACTATTTGTGTTGTGTATAAATTCATAGATGAGATGAGTAGTAGATTCCACTCATGTCTACACAGGCGTTTCCGTGTTCGTGTTGATTCAGTGAGTTGAGAGTTGAATCCCGAATGCGAATCGCACCGAGGTTTGACGTCAACGGTATTGTTGGATTAGTGATCATGGACAAACTTGCGAGTATATGACTCGCTCAGTGTCCAACTTATACACATCACAAAATACAGAAAAATGCTTTGAAATGATCGAAAGAATTTTTACTTCATCGTATTCACCGGTATATTTCACGATATTACCATCTGAAATTTAAGATGTCGGAAAAAATTTAACGTAAAATTATGAAAAAAAAATTACGAAAAGCACTGCCGTGAAGGCAGGAGCTTTTGAGCGCTCGTACATGCACCTTGTAGGTAGATTCGCATTTTCCAGTTTTAGAAATCAATTGAAGGAATTTTTGACAGCTGTCAAAAATATTCTGAAACTCAGGCGAAAATCCAGACTTCATGTCAGTGCTTCAGCTGATCAATTTTTTTTCGATAATTCGCTAGAATTTTCTACGGTATCTATGGTCTTGGTGATGCGATCTGGACAAAATTTTGCACGTAGTTTGAATACATTATTCCCCAGCTAGGTGCATAATTTCATTCCAATCCGATCAGTAGTTTCAAAACTATCAGGAAAAAAATATTTTGAACGGCCATATTTACGGAACCCCTAGTCTTATTTTGCTCATTGTTGAACGTGACCGCGATATTCGCGATCCAAACCCACCCTGAAAATTTCAAGTTCCTAGGCCTTTCCGTTCAAAAGTTACAATTTTCTATGGTTTCTATGGTTCTGGTCATGCGATCTGGACAAAATATTGCTTCAATATATCATTCTAGATTAAAATACAAAATTTCATCTCGATCGAATCCGTAGCTTCGAATTCATCGAGAAAATAAAATTTCAAACGACCGTATTTACGGAACCCCTTGTAAAATGTTGCTCATAGATTAACGTGATAACGACATTCGAGATCCACACCTATCCTGAAAATTTCAAGTCCCTAGGCGTTTCCGTTCAAAATTTACAATTTTCTATGGTTTCTATGGTTCTGGTCATGCGATCTGGACAAAATTTCACATGTAGCTTGAACACCCCATTTTCCATTTGATTGCAAAATTTCATCTTGATCAAATCTGTAGTTTTCAAGTAATCAGGGAAACAAAACTTCGAACGGCCATATTTACGGAACCCCTGGTGGAATTTGGCCCATTAACGAACTTAACATTCGGGAACTGAACCCACACTGAAAATTTCAAGTCTCTAGGTTGTTCCGTTCGAAAGTTATCGTGCTCACGGCCGGACGGACGGACGGACAGACTCGAATTTTCCGACGGATTCGTCATCAGTGAGTCGAACATAGTCGATTGAGACCATTTTCGGCTCAAAATTCGAAAAATACAGACATCGTGACGAAATGATATAGCCCTCGTGTAAGTAGTACGAGCGCTCAAAAATGATGACGAGCACTGCCCTGAAGTCAGGAGCTTTTGAGCGCTCGTTCATCCACCTTGTAAGTAGATTCACATTCTCCAGTTTCAGAAACCAATTGAAAAACTTTTGACAGCTGTCAAAAAGAATTTCAAACTAAGGCGAAAATCCAGACTTCACGTCAGTGCCAGTGACCCACTTTTTTTCGATAATTCGAAAGAATTTTCTACGGTATCGATGATCTTGGTAATGCGATCTGGACAAAGTCTCCCACGTAGTTTGAATACATTATTCTTCATTTATGTGCGAAATTTCATTCCAATCTAATGAATAGTTTCGAAATTATAAAGAAAAAATTATGTTGAAAGGCCATATTTACGGAACCCCTAGTCTAATTTCGCTCATTGATGAACATGACCGTGACATTCGCGATCAAAACCTACTCTGAAAATTTAGAGTCCCTAGGCCTTTCCGTTCGAAAGTAATAAATTTCTATGGTTCTGGTTATGCGATCTGGATAAAATGTAGCTTGAATATATCATTCTCCATTGAAATACAAAATTTCGTCACGATCGAATCCACAGTTTTGAAACTAAAAAGAAAACTAAATTTCAAACGACAATATTTACGGAACCCCTAGTCTAATCTTGCTCATTGATGAACGTGACCGCGACAATCGAGATCCACACCTATCCTGAAAATTTCAGGTCCCTATGCCTTTCCATTACAAAGTTATATTTTTCTATGGTTTCTATGGTTCTGGTCATGCGATCTAGGCAAAATTTTGTGAGTATCTGGAACACATTTTCCATCTGTGTGCAAAATTTTATCTCGGTCGAATGTGTAGTTTCGGAGTAATCAGAAAAACAAAACTTCGAATGGCCATATTTACGGAACCCCAGGTGCAATTCAGCCCATTAACGTGACCGCGACATTCGAGATCGACACCTATCCTGAAAATTTCAAGTTTCTAGGCCTTTCCGTTCGAAAGTTATGATTTTCTATGGTTCTGGTCATGCGATCTGGAAAAAATGTAGCATGGATATATCTATCTCCATTGAAATACAAAATTTCGTTACGATCGAATCCGTAGTTTTGAAATTATCAAGAAAACTAAATTTCAAACGACCATATTTACGACACCACTTGTCTAATTTTGCTAATAGATGAACGTTAATACAACATCCGAGATCCACACCTATCCTGAAAATTTCAAGTCCTCAGGCCTTTCCGTTCGAAAGTTATAATTCTATGGTTTCTATGGTTCTGGTCATGCGATCTGGAAAAAATTTTGCATGTAGCTCGAACACGGACGGACAGACTCGGATTTTTTGAACCTTGTCGATTGAGACAACTTTCGGCTCAAAATGCGAAAAATACAGACATCGAGACGAAATGATATGGCCCTCGTGTAGGTAGAACGACCGCTCAAAAAGGCTGGAAAATCTTGGAATATCATCTTTTCCAACTAGTAATAAATGAAATGTTGCTGGTGAAATAATAATCTTTGTTCATTATCAGGCAAGACTATCGAATTGAATATTACGAAACGAGTCACAGATTTCGTGAAACAAAGTGGCTGACAGTGTGACAAATAATATTGTAACGAACTTAGGCCGGACCTGTCGCGACTCACGAACCTTCTAGATGCGACCACGTCGTTCTGGACAGATCTCGACGTTCCAGACCGTTCTAGAAACTATGCAGTGGTATATAAATCGACATCGGCCCTAAGCGGGGACAGGTTAGGACTAGATAGCGTCAAGATAAATTAGATAGTGTGTAAATAAATTAGTGTGTTAGTGAACTGTAAATAAATTAGTTAAGAATTTTGACTATTTTCATTATATTATCATTTTACTTTCATAAATTTCAAGAGATGGAATCACAGAATTATTATCGAACTTCTCAACGCCAGATCGAAAAAACCCCTTTACGAAAAACTGCTGTTAAGGTAAATTTTGTATCTATTACTATTGAATTATATATTCATTATTCAACTTCTTTTCATCAATTGATAGTATTTGTAAACAATCAACGGGAGTTATAATAACTCACTACTGTAACTCCCTGGCTCTGTGCTTCAAAACAAGCCGATTGGCCGAAAGGGAACAATCCATTATTGGTATTGAGGGGAGGTCACTTGAATAATTTCGACGTTTTCTCAAATTAAGTTGATACCTAATTATTATTGTGAATGTTTTGCTGAAAAAGATGAGATCAGCTAGTGAAGATGAATTATTATGTACACCTTCAGAAATGAGACAATCAGCCAATGTTACCATACAGAATTTATTGCAAGAAAAATTCCAAAACAAATATAAAGGTGTATACAACAATTTCCAAGATTGGTGTTGCAGTAAGAATATTGAGTCATCGTTTACAGAGAATGTTCTTTAGGCATAATTTAGTGATCTTAGCACTCAATATAAAGCACTCAATATAAAGCCCTTATGGACTTTCCATGCTAAGAAGCACAATCAACATAAATAATGCATTGTTATAGGTAGCTATTAAGATTTGTTAATAAAGTTCTTTTTCTGTACTTGTATCTCAGTATTTATTGTAATAGTCGTTAATAAAGTATAGTATTCAACTTGCGGTAATGGTCATAACTCACTTGATGAATTACAGCACTCGCCTTCGGCTCATCTGCGTGAGTTATGACCTAAATTACCGCTCGTTAAATAATATACTATTGATGCCCCATATGTAAAAACATAATCAATTTTTTATCCAACGTTATGATCGTACACCCGCTGAGGCTGAAGTGCAACTCAACTGGATTATTCATTATCATAACGCGAATATATTTCTATTTTGCACTGTTCGACTGGATGGTCTGGATTCTCCTTCTTTTTCTATACAATAAAGGCGCCCTACTTTGAAAAGCCCACAGCATTCTTGACCTCGTTATTGTTTGAACGCCGATAAATGAAAACCTAGACGAACTTGTGATTCATCCCTTGATTTGCGATCTCAGCTCGTTCCACGATATCGAAGGGAAATGACAATCTTCCTAGAACATTTCCGTCGATAAAAGGTATATATGTACACATAGTAGGAAGTAGAATAGGGGGAGAATTACGAACGTCACGGGTTGTGAACTTCTTCCGCGTCGACATCGTGGCAACACGGTCAATCTCATGCTCTTGGTGGCGGAGGGAATTTTCAGCTTTCCACCGTTTCCACGAGCCCGATTTCAGTGCCAATCGCGGGTTGCGCGCGTGAAGAGACCGAACCAGGCTCAGAGGCTCTTTCTGACGCGGACTCCACACGAGTTCGAACGCGTGAAATCTATCCGGCATGTGACCGTTCAATCCAAATATTTACATCGGCCGAGAGCCATTGTGCCGAAGGATTTGACTCGATCGAACGGATGACAGGTGAGAGTAGGGAGGCATGTGTGATTTTCGGGAGGAAATAATTGTTCCTGAAGGGCGTCGATGGATTTTATTGTCAGGGAGGTGGAAAAAATCATTGCTATGGTCGATTTATGGAGTCTTTGGTCCCCATGTGAAAAGGGTGAGCTTTCACCCTGTACATTGGATGTTTAAGAACGAAGGTTACCTTTTCTTGATATACATGTTGTCCTAATTGGCTCTGTGAAGGAGATTAAACTGTTTCCATATAAGATGTAGGTGTCTTGTTATAAAAACTTATTGCTCCATGAAAATCTGATATCCAGTGATAGGCTTTCATCAGTTTTTTGAATTTCTTGTTGTGTAGCTATTATGGACTTTTTGTTGAGATCTTGAAGCCTAATATAAATACTATTATTTTTGTACCTCTCAAAAAATTTTGAATAAATTTATAAATGCTGGACTATTTCCTGCTGACCTCAAGATGGGGAGGGTGGTGCCTCTATTCGTATAGGGTTATAAAAATAGTGTCGAATCACGGTAACATTTCAGCGCTACTCACTTCACTGAAATATTTGAAAAAGCTTAAAATATGCAGATAGTTTGGAGTTATGAACACAATCTTTTATTTTTCAACTACCAATTTGGGGATGGAAACATAAGCAACTTCAGACCAAATCTGGCCTACGATACCTAAAGGCTTATTGTTATTATTGCTGTGATAAATTGGATGAAGAAACCCAGAATAATAATTTAGGATTTTTTATTTCTTCCAGAGCCAGGAAAGCTAGAAGCAGATTTTAATTACACTAGGCCTTGTAATAACCATGAAATTGAAAAATTTGTAGGAGTTAAAGAACGAAAATAGTTTTTTGTTGAAGCAAAGCTTCTCGAAGATGAACTTCGAAGAAAACGAAGGTAGAGATTGGGACCAAATGGTTAATAAAATCGAGAAAAAGTTGAATACTTTCGTAAATAAAACCACCAACAAAGCACCCACACTCAAAGAAATTTTCCAGGATATATAACAGGAATTCGATGACTACAGAAAATTCCCCCTATACAGGGTGTTCCTGAATTGGAGTTACAAACGAATAAGGGGAGATTCCTTGAGTGATTTCAAGGGAAAAAAGTCCTATAAACATGGGGTCGCGAACGCTTCGTTTTCGAGATACGGGGTGTTAAAGTTTTTTTCTCATAGTATCTACACTTGAATGATATTCAACTGAAATTTGAAATAGATATTACAATTGAGAGTTTACACCATGTGACATGCCAATTCCGATAGAAAATATACAGGGTAAATTTTTGTGACACTTTGGATGTTTCTGAGGATTTCGAGAGAATCGTTCAAAATTTTGTTCACGAAATCTGTAGCAGATCCAACGAAACTACAAGAGACCATAAAGTTTAGTATAATAACAAAGCTACTTTTTATATTTTTTCAAATTAACAGTGGCTCACCAAAAGGAAGTTCTGGAGGAAAACAGGGGACAGTGTTCCAGAAAAAATACCACCCTGTCAATTTGCTATCCAAATTGGCATGTCACATGGTGTGTACTCCCAATTGTAATATCTGTGCCAAATATTAGTTAAATATGTTGTGAAGTTTGGATAATATGAGAAAATAACATGAGAAAAATTCAAACTTTAACATCCTGTAACTCGAAAAACGAAACGTTTGCGATCCCATGTTTATGAGACTTTTTTTTCTTAAAATTACTTAAGGGATCTCCCCTCCTCATTTGTCCCTCCAATTTAGGAACAGCCTGTATAAGCGACAGCAGGAATATTTGTTGATTTTACGTGACAATTCCGGTCGGTCAATTCTCCTAGAAATAACAAGTTTTACATAAGTTGATGCAACCAAACTGCAGTTTGTCATTTCAACAGTAAAATAATACCGTGATGAAAACTGGAATATGCGTGTCTATTTATAGAAATCTCCCTTTTAATAAATAAACTAGATAGTTGAATTCCAAGCTTCTAACTTCAGTTTCTACAAGAATTTCCAGTAATGAACCCTAAACTAAAACAGGAATTACTCTACTTATAACGGAGCTGCAGTATCGATTCAACAGGAATTTTCCGTTGAATTAAAGAACTACCGTTCATATATGTATTACAGTACTAGTCAGTTGTATTCGAAGCTTATAACCTGGATATGAGATTTTACAGGAATTTTCTGTAGTAATGCAGTCTATCTAAAGATAAAGAATGACTTCGAGAATAGGTGTCTGGAATGGGGAGAATTTATATTATATTATATTGATAACAAAGTATCTACATTATTCTTATAAATTAGAGAGACAATTTTGGAAAACTAGTAATGAGAGACTCCATACTAAATATAAAGAAATTTTTTTACCTGATTCCGGACTCATATTAATTTCATTACAGAATACTGTTTACAAATGCTGACACCTTTTCTTTCGCTACTCAATCCTTTGGTTAGTATCTTTTGAGTTTTGTCTATTCGGTGGCGCCCTCTGTTGAGCGGTACGGTAAATGTTGGGCCGTCGGTGCAGATCCCTACAAATCTTCTTCCCTCCTTTGATCTGATCTAACCTGACTATAACCTCTGTTTTCCTATTAAACTCCTATTTCCCTGTTCCTTCCTCCACTATTTTACTTAATCATATACTAACCCTCTTTTTTTTGTATTTCCTAGGAAAACTTATTCGAGAGTTAGTATCAATTTTAGATCGAAAATATTCAATTCTAGGTAGGAGGCCAAAAAATGCTAAAAACATGCATTATGCTAAACTCGAATTGTACATGCTGACTGAGACGAAAATATGCTAGATTTTGCATTGAAAACGCCGAATCGGCAACAGTGCGTTCGATATCATCGAGTTGATTATCGAATAGGTGTTTCATCATGTTCGTTTCTTCGTCGTAGAATAATCTGAATTTCTGTGAGAAATACCAAACATTCCTGTTGAATTTAATGAGTCGTACAATTATAGTTGGGTTATACTTTCAAAATTATTATATTTTACTAGATATTCCTGTAACATTTATGGAAATATTCCTTTTAAACGAAAGATACTCGAAGGCTCTCTACGGGTATACGCAGTCAGAAACCGATCTTGTGCAGGAGTGGTAGATCTTGGGCGTCCCCTTTGGTCTTTCAGTCGCGTTTCCAGTTTCTCAATATCGATGGACGAGCCGGAAAACTACGCTTTTACTACAAACCAATATAGAGTAGATATTCTTTTGAAAAAATGGCAAATAGCCACACTTTCATCAGTATTAGTGCTCCAGTTATTGATTAACGCCCATAGGAGGTCCAGCGCGTGGAGAAAACCACTCGTATTTCAGGATAAATAGGGATATTTATTAATGTGTCCCATTTCGTAGATTGAGGAAGTCACTCAAGTTCCACAATGTGTTGCCTTTCCATTTCAGAAAACTTCCACTCGCTCCGTTCAGAGTGAGGATGATACAAGTTTTGGTGTGCAACTGGCTCTTTATGATATACAAGAATTTTTTAAATATAGAATTCAGAATTTGACGCATGAATAAATTTACTCACTCACTTAATGTAATTAGATGAAAGTTATGTGTATGTTTATCGATATTTGGAATGTATACCAATAGTATTACACGATCTATATGTTGAACGAGGAAAGTTCGATAACACACTAACGCCGAGTTAAGGTTACGAACTGAAATTCATTACAATTACAAACAAAAAAAAAGAAGGTAGGAGACTGAGAAGACCAAAAGATTCAAGAATATGATTATCGTAGGTTCAAGTCAATAACCTGCAATGTTTGTTCGAAAGGCAGCACGAAAAGCATCATATGGAACGATAGATGTCTAGGAACTGAGGTTAAAGCCATTAGACTCATTCCAACTCACACTGCGGAAACTAGACCGTAAAACCACGAGAACAACTCAAATACTGAAATGGAATGATGTGCAAGATAGCAGGAAAATCGTTTATGGATCGGGTGAAGAGCGAAAACTTCAGAAGAATGTATGAAAATGATACCTTGGATGCTTTAGGGGGAGCAATAATAGAATGAACATATCAACCGCATGGCTGAAAATAGACTGGTAAGAATAACGAGAGACAAGTCACCGGTTGGCCGCATCAGGAGCATTCGAAGACCCGCAAACGCTGGAGTGACAATCTCCCTCTTGTATGAGTTCGGTCGAAGAAACGAAAAGCAACCCTCCACTGGAAAAAACGAATCCCATGAATCTCCAGTTGAATGAATTCCTGTTGTTGAAACGCAACTATTCTTATCACAACCAAAAAAGACCGTTCTGGAACAATCTGTACTTGCAATCTAACATGCCGATACCGGTTTAAGTGACTTGAGTCCTATGAATAGGAAAAACGATAAGTAAAGCAGTGATCAGGTACTTTTATTTCAAAAGGTTATTGTTCGTTGGAGATAATAATGTAAAATTTTGAAATTTATGAAAACCACTAACAAATATTCGAAGGATTTTGTTTTAATTATATAGGTATTTTTATTTTTCACGAGACTCTATTTCAATGAGGGTTCTAAAGGTGAAAAAGTAATAATTTCAATACAATTTTTTTTTTTTAATCCAAACTCAAATAAACTAATTCTATCAAAATGAAATTCTTGATTAACAAATTCTTTTGAGCTATGTACTTATGAAGGAACACACTCAAAGAGAACAGTCCAAATAAAGTTCCTTCAATTTTCCCTGAATTGAACAAATTCTTGATTATTCTAATGATTTTCCATCCTACGATGTTTCCAAATACACATCACGTATCATTACGCTGTTTTCTTCGAAGAAATTCTCCAAAATATAATGTTGCTCTCTTGTCGATTTATGATAATACAATAGGTACGTTATTATTTATGTTTTCATTCGCTAATTTCAATCCACATTCTTTCAGGTCCCATGTAATTCTATTTGACCAGATTTTATAACAATATTTCGATGTTTTTTCGTTTTTGTATATCAATTGAAAGAACTCTTTTCGAAGATCAATTCCGACCCTGACGTTTCTCCATCAATTGTCAACTCGCCTGCTTTTTTCCTTCCAAATTATTTCATCTCGCATTTCCTAGGTATTCCAACATTCTTGATAGATTCTTTCCACTTCTTCATTTCATATATCTACATCATTATTTTGATATACTTCATGAAGATAACTAAACTAAACTTAACTATTCAAAATTAATAATTTTAACAAATTCATATTTTTCTTATTTTCGAATAATCTGAACCCTCTTCGAGAATTACAATCATTTAAAAATTGATCGAATTACTGAATTGACTATAAGATGTTTGAAGGTTCTTGAATTTTTTGATGATATTATTTGAATTTATTTCATTTTAAATTCTTAAAACTTTTGAGAAATATAACCATTTTCAATTTTCATAACAATTTCCGTAATGTTACAGGAATATCTAGTAAAATATAATAATTTTGTAAGTATAACCGAACAATATTTGTACGACTTACAGTATAGACACATTAAATTCAACTGGAATGTTTGGTATTTCTCACAGAAATTCAGATTATGAATGGATCTTGTTTAGCTTACAGTATTTTAATCCATTGTTGTAATGTCGTTTGGAATAAAATATCGGTTTCCGACGAAGAAACGAACATAATGAAACAGCGATTCGTTAATCATCTCGATGATATCGAACGCACTGTTGCCTATTTGGCATTTTCAATGATAAATCTAGCATATTTTCGTCTCAGTCAACATGTGAAATTCGAGTTTAGCATATTGCATGTTTTCAGCATTTTTTTGCTGCTCACCTAGAATTGATTATTTTCGATCTACGATTGATACTAACTCTTGAATAACTTTTCCTGGGAAATACAAAAAAAGAAGAAAGGGAAAATTCCTGTTAAATCGATACTACAGTTCCGTTTTGAGTAAAGTGAATCCTGTTTTAGTTCAGTGTTCATTACTGGAAATTCTTGTAGAAACCGAAGTTTGAAGCTTGGAATTCAACTATCTAGTTTATTTATCAAACAGGAAATTTCTGTAAATAGTCACGCATATTCCGGTTTTCGTCGCAGTATTATTTTCCTGTAATGTAATAAACAAACTGGAGTTTGGTTGCATCAACTAATGTAAAACTTGTTATTTCTAGAGAAATCAAACGATCGGAATTGTGACGTAAAATCAACAAATATTTCTGCTGTCGCTTATACAGGGAGAATTTCCTGTAGAAGTAACCGAATTCCTGTTGAATATCCTGGAAAATTTCTGTGCTGGTGGGTTATTCCTGTGAAACAAACAACAAACCACCCGATAGAATTGAGGAGACGTGAAATCATAAACAACAACACAAAAGACCTTCATTCGATAGATATCCAAATCAAAATGAGATATCAGAAACTGTCAGTGTCTAAACAAGCCCTCCATTGAGTCTGTTGAACAATGTTCCTCGCAAGAATTTCGAATGCCAACCCACTTTCTATTCTCATCGAGGACCTCGGGGGCATCATCCAACCTACCAGTTTTCCATTCAGAATTCAACCAAAGGAGGAGATTCAATTATTCATGTCAAATCAGCAAACTACGCGCAACAAGGCAAAGTACTAGAGGGCTGTTGGATATAATTAAAGCCATTAATTGGGTCGACGGAACTTCAATTCGGAATCGAATTATTTCGAAAACTATTCGGAGTTCCCTTAAATGTGGCGCTAAGTAGTTTCTGATGTCATGATATTTCCATGCAGTTGGCAAAGGTCAAAATGTTCAACCGACAAAGCAAATGGGATCACAGTCACGTCATTGGGAGTGGTACGAGTCAAATTCAATATGGAATATAATTCGATTTTTCGGCGAGGTCTCATGAATTATTATGTTCAACCTTCTATATAGGGTGTTTTTCGAGGTGGGGCTTTTTTTTTGACAGGTGCAAAAGAGATCATATAAATTATTCAATTTGAAAAAAGTGCAAAATACTTCGGCATCATCATCTTAATACGACTCTGTTAGGGAATCTGCCATGAATCACGGTGCCATATGCATTCCAGCAAGTAAATAGTTGCTGGATTTTATCGCAAATTTGTATATTCTCTTTTAAATGTCATTGAGAGATTTTTCCTGAACGGTATAAATCTTAAATTTCAAACTAAGGAGAGGAATTACTGATTGAATATAAGTTATTAAAGGAGAAAACCCATCCGAGTTGTGGAAGGAATGTTGTGTGAACTGCCATAAAGCAAAGTCAAATAGAACCATTTGACTTTAAATTAAAAATGAGTATCATAAAGAACAGTGGAAATTGGAAATTAGGATTGGTTCGGAGTTCGAAAAATTGAGACTGAAATGAAATCACGTAATGCTCGTTCAGGAGTGAGAAATTACAGTTTCCGAGTGAAATCCGGGAAAAGTTGTTTTCCCCAATAGCTCTAGATCTGTATTTCCCCACGTACATTCAGCCAATATGATGTGATCCGAATGATTTACACCCTTACGAGAGACGGCCGCCAGGGAGTTGTAGAAATCAGAAATCATAGCTCCCTCGAGAGTTCCGACTCTGGATGTGTTCATGTATTATTCATTCTGTATTGATAAAACTAGGAGACGAGACATCGGAGATTAATGGGAAAATAGCAAATGAATATTCTTCACGAAAGAAGTCGAAGAAATAATGAAATAAGTCAATACTTGTTTCACATTTTTCAATTAATATTTTCATCAGGAGGTAAATACTGTTTTTCTTCGTTATGTCCTTATTTCGAAATATCATTAATACCAAAATTAATAGTATCATAAAAAAAAAGTAACTTCAAAATCCATTATTGAAATTCGCGATTCCAAAAGTCTTAACGCCCCCTGCCGGCAAAATCCCTAAACCTAGAAAACGAGTATTTTTTTCATATTTCACGCGCTTTACGCCAGATATTTTTATTTTATATCCAGAAACCAGGTAATCGTGGGGTATATTTAGAAATTTTCATCGATTTCTGAGCAGAGTAATTGATATTGAAAAAAAATAATCGGTAAGGTATTATATCAGTGTTATTCAGTTTAAATACGCTCACGAAGTTATTGGTTATGGTTACAAGTTATGAAAAAGTTATGAAATTAGTCTTCGTATTTCAAATGACTTAATCTTTCTGTGAGGAAGAAATTAGAATCATCTCTGAGGTGAAGTCTGAATGAAACAATTCTATGTTTTAATAATATATATATACATGAATTTAAGAAAATTGGATTATATAACAATCAGTGAACAAAGTTCTAGTACTAGCCGAAAAAAACAGTTTACAATTGTAATTGTTGTGTCTTCAATTGCTCCTCGAAGAAAAATCAAAACAGCACAAATGATCGACTATTAGATGTAGCTTCCAAATAATTGAACACTATCGTCAAACTCAAATAGTGCTCCATTTTTCCTATTGAATTATAATCAATTTCGATATAATTAAAATTTCAAAAACCAATTTGTTCACCTTATAAATCAATAAACTTGACACTACACTATCAATAATCCAATCATTCACTGAAAAGTCTTCACATAAAACTCACTAAATCGAAAAAAAAAAATGAAAAACACCTAAAATAATCCGTTTCACCATAATAAATCCCAAAAAGGTACTCGTTTTCCTCCATGTTTGTTTACATTTCGCAGCGCCCTTGTCGGTAGTTGAAATCGCGATGTATTATTTTTTGACAAATAACGACAAATAATCACGTTCTTCAAGTTATTTCTTATGTTTATGTTCACCTCAATCGAATTCACGTTCGATAAATTATGAATTATGTTACATTGGATTTTGAGACTTTCCTTTCGCATACAACATAAAAATTGAGAAAAAAAAGCATTGAACAACAACGAAGACAGGATAATTTACCCATAAGAAGCGTTAAATATGAAAATATCAATCGATTTTCGATTCGTAATCGAAAAATATTCGAGTATCATAGAATTCATCCGAATATACATCATTCGTCATCACGCATCGAGCTTATAAAGTGGAATGGCTTCGAAGGAAATTTGAAGACACTTGGAAACTAAATTGAATGATAATTTTCAGGTTTTCTTCCACGTTTCCGTAAATAAGTTCTATCGAATACTTCTTCCTTGGATTACTTCGAAGAATAGTTCGTAGACGCTTCAAGGTAGTCCCCTCTATGGTCATAGAATGTTGACTTTACGTGACAGGACCGTACTCGGCCCCATCGACACGCTTCGAAATTTCGGATCTACCTATTATGTGGATCCATCCAAAAAAGTGTAACGGAATAATGCGGTGATAATGAACCATTGTGTAAATTTTTTTTGTCAATAAATGTATTAAATCAATAAACTTGACACTGCACTATCAATAATCCAATCATTCACTAAAAAGTCTTTAAATAAAACTCACAAAATCGAAGGAAAATCTGAAAAACACCTGAAATAATCCGTTTCACCACAATACATCCCGAAAAGGTACTCGTTTTCCTCCATGTTTGTTTACATTTCGCAGCGCCC
Source organism: Aphidecta obliterata (assembly GCA_963966015.1). Classification (NCBI taxonomy): domain Eukaryota; kingdom Metazoa; phylum Arthropoda; class Insecta; order Coleoptera; family Coccinellidae; genus Aphidecta; species Aphidecta obliterata. The sequence goes on along the minus strand of OZ014430.1, from coordinate 8,624,938 downwards.
TCATCGGTAGTTAGAATCTCGAATATGTTATTTTTTTAGAATAACGACAAATAATCACGTTATTCGAATTATTTCTTATGTTCATGTTCACCTCAATCGAATTTACGTTCGATAAATTATGTTACATTGGATTTCAAGGCTTTCCTTTCACATACAACTTGAAAATTGAGAAAAAAAGCAATGAGAAACAACGAAGAGAGGATAATTTACCCATAAGAAGCGTTAAATATGAAAAAACGAAAGAATAAATCGATAATTCGATTCGTTATTCATAATCGAAATAAGTTCGAGTATCATAGAATTCATCCGACGTTCATCCGAACATACTTCATTCGTCATCACGCATCGAGCTTATAAAGGGAATTGCTTCGAAGGAAACTTGACGACACTTGGAAACAAAGGTGAATGATAATTCTCAGGCGATCTCGAAGTGGGTTTTCTTCCACGTTTTCGTAAATAACTTCTATCGAATACTTCTCCCTCGAATAACTCTTAAGAATACGCCATAAACGCTTCAAGTTTCCGCCCAACCCTCTATGGTCATGGTCATCGAATTTTGACGTTACGCGACAGGACCGTACTAGGCCCCAACGGCACAATTAGAAATTTTTTGTGTGAAATTTGCAGCATTTTCAATCCCAATAATGAAAACTTGTTTTTAAACAAATATTTTTTTGCAGACTGTGATTTCCGATGAAATCGAATTCACCAACTTGTGCCTGGCCGAGTGTTCATCAACAAACGTCAATAATAGTTTTCAGGTGAGGAAATTATGTATTTATCAACCAATTGAATTTTAGCTTTTTTTTGAGGAATTAACAATACTATTCTGTTATCAATAACAGTGGCGTCTCGTCAGGATGATGCAACTGTGGCAGCGCCACACCAATATTTTTGCCGTATCCACGAAACATTAAAAATATGATAGATAGCAACTTCCAAAAGATTGCTTCATTTATCAATGCATCATTTGATCTGAAATTTCCTTGAAATTTTTGACAATCTTATTTTTTCCGATTTCTCTTCAAATTCTTTCTTTTTCAGGTGATCACACCTTACAGATCCCTTGTGCGGAGACTCTCGTCGTGAGATGGAGGAATGGCTTGCATCATTCAGTACCTCATCCCAGGCACAGGATCAAACCGATCTCCTCTCAGGAAGACATCACTGGTGAATATTTTCACTGAAAAAAACATATGCTCCTATTTCATCAATATCGTTTTTGTTTAACTTAAATTTTTTTCCGGGTGTGGTTTCACGTAGCAAAAAATCCACCGGTTTTATTACCCTTTATTCTGTTTTTGGGATTCCGAACCTAAATTTTTACTGACCATACAAAATTTTCTGTTGGGATTCCTTATTTTTTCGAAAATCTGATAATTCAGAAGTGGGTCTGGTAACTGAAAAATAACTTGAATTTCCTCGGCTTCACCATTCAGTGTTCGATAAACAATTAACAATGCTCAGGTGGCGTAAGGACACAGTAACAAAGCCTACACATAACACAACCGGGTCTCCTAGATCGCACAAGCTCTAAGCTTATGAGGGGTCTTACAGAGACCTAAAAAAGTCAGGATATAAAGAAAAACATAAATATACTTCAATTTATAATAAAATATTTCTCTTCAGGTATGCAACTTCGCACGCGCGTCCGATCTACTGCAACGTGTGCAGGGAAGCACTGGGAGGAGTAACCAGCCATGGACTATCTTGTGAGCTGTGTAAATGTAAAGTGCATAAAAAATGTGCGACGAACGCTTTGAACAACTGCAAATGGACCACGTTAGCTTCTGTCGGAAAGGACATAATAGAAGATGAAGATGGGGTAGGTGATCATGACATTATCATCACAGGGCTCTAAAATCGAAATAGGGGGTAACATTTATTCACCCAGTTCAATGCGAAATCCGACAAGGTTTCCTGAAAGTATTTTTTTTTCTTTCAGAATATTACTATGCCTCACCAGTGGATGGAAGGCAATTTACCAGTATCTGCCAAATGCCAAATATGTGATAAAACGTGTGGATCAGTTCTAAGGTGAATATTCGATTAGGAGTGTTTTCGTTCCTCAATTAGCTGGCATTAAACTTGCTGACATGTGGTTCCCACAGGACGTAGCTACATGCCACACAACGCGCGCCACAATTGATTTTCTTAAAGAAACTTTTGATAAAACAATAATTTCATGTAATGGTCTAATTAATCGGCCCCGAGCGATGCACAATTAATTCGAATAGTCGGGAATAGAGATTATTTAGTTTGGCCTAGTCGATAAAAGAAAAAATCGAATTCGTGAGAACGCCTAGAAATGTGAAGAATTAATGTATTAATTTAAGTATTTGTTTAGTCTACGCGCCCAACGTTGAAATGTTGATAACCCAAACTCAAAAGTTTAAAAGGAATAAATATAGTGCCGCCAAGATCGAGTGATTTAAACCCATTTGATTATTTTCTTCATTTGAAGAGTTATTGGCGAAATACAGCAGCAAATGCTGCGAAAAGTTGGTGAACATTGTAACTTTGTAACTGCCTTTATTATGGGAGAAACCATGCGACTAGAAGCTCATCGCATGAGTTGTAGCGACAACTTTGTTGTTTCACGTCGAATTGCAATCGATTTTTATTGCCACTTCCTATAATTGAAATTTCCCTCGGAAACTTAATTATGTCAAACCCTCAACGTATCGAAACCGAGTCGATAGATACCTCCAATTTGACCAGATCGATAATATAATTAACCAACATAATTACAGGTTACAAGACTGGCGATGTCTTTGGTGCCGAACAACTGTACATACACAATGCAGACCTGTGTTACCTACGGCATGTCCCTTAGGGCCGGCCAGGGTGAGCGTTGTACCGCCTACAGCTTTACATTCGATACAGGATGAATCTTGGGAGGGCGTCAGACCGCTAGCTTCCTCTCCTCTCCTCGTTTTTGTCAATTCCAAATCGGGTAAGTAAACAAGATTTTCGACCACTTTCAGATCATCCTATTGTGATCTTGAACAATTTAAATGGTGACAAAATAGCAAGTACTTACCCCAAGGGGTGGTAACGGAGTCTCGGCGAATCCCCACGGGCTGGTGCTGAAATAGGGTTTGAAGGTTAGGAAAAACAGAGGATAAACATTCTTTCTGCACCGCGGGTTGATGGAAAACTAAAGGCACTTCACTAAAAGTTGCTCAATGTCACAATCAGAAGAAACAATGGTGCGAAGTTACTTCGATATGTATCAGAAGATTATGTTTCGCACGATAAATGCGGCGATATATTGTAATGTTTTGCAGTTTTAGATACCTATTCTGTTATCCGAACGAGAGCTCGGAACACTTACACTATACGCACACACGGGATCGCATACTAATCCTATTTTTGGCCAGCGCAATGATCAATCTAGTAGGAAAAAGTTTACCTTTCGTAGAAACCACTGAATTCTCTCGTCGTACTAATGAAAATCGTGGGGAAGTCGTGAGGAATTCAAACAAAGTGGTTCAGAACCCAAAGAACAAGAACTTATTGGTTCTGCTGGGAACGGTTCCCCAAGTTCAGGTCAAATAAAAAGAATCGGGAAAGCCTGCGAGAAAACCTGTTTTGTAAAATGAATAGCAATAATGGTAAAATATATAACAAGCAAAGATAAATACTCCAGTTACGCTTCATAGGTGGGTTAAAGGTGGAAAGGTGGAAGCGAAAGTAATGCATATTAAATGGAAAACAGTATAAGCAGAGGCGATCAATAGGCATGGTATATGGTGATAAAGTAACAGTATATGCTGAAAAGAGTTAGAGCCAACAGGGACTTTCGTTCAGAATGATAGGTGCTACAACATCAACATTCACAAATTTAATGGTACGTACGTCCCAGAAGAAAGTTCCGCAATTTTATTCCTTATCCCCTAAACTAAACATGTGGAAAATAGAAGGGACCGAGACCATCTCATACCAAGTCTGTAATCCCAGTGGAATAAATCCGGAATATCCTGCCGGAAGGAAGGTACTAAACTGCAGGGAGGAAGGTACTAAACTACTACTACCCCAAAAAGGGACACGATTCTTTTTACACCTATAGGGAGCTTCTGCACCGAGTTATTATGTTGAGCTGGCATATATCATTCTAACAAAGTATCGAGAATCCAAAATATTAATGAACTATCTACCAATTTAGGTACGATATCGTAATCCTTGGTAAAGAGGTATCTGAAACATTATAAATATCATTTCCCTTGCAGATGGGGAACAGCAAGCATCTGACATCAAGGGAGTAGTGATAGTTGAACTGAAAAACCTAAAAAGAACTCATAACACGTGGTAGCTAAATATTCATCAAAACATGCGATAGACAACAGGGAATAATCTCACAGTAACGTTTCAATATAAAGAAAAAGTAACAGTCGACTTACGTGGAAGAAAAAATTATGATATTCTACTCGAAATATTGAAGCCCTTTCTTTCGTTGATTTTCTGAAGTCTCGCCTCTACGATTTCGGCTTTTTCAACAATGGCGATCTAAGCATTTCATTATCATCGTAAAGACTCAATGACGTTCTTCAAACTTCTTACCCCAACAGTTACCGGCATTTTAAAATCATTACATTCTCCTAACCTCACGAAAACTCAACCTCGAACAATAAAAATGACCCAAGGCGTACAGAGTCTTCGTGTGTTCTTCTAGTCAGTATCTATTACAATATATCACTGTGACTAACTAATGAATGGCGAATTTCGACAGTGAAGCCACTCGGTTGCGTGTTCCGCCCGGAGGGCGTCACTAGTGAGCATGACAGACCACCGCCAAACGATCTCGGGTCAGGCAACCCAAAATTCTTCACGACGTGACAGAACTCATAAAAAATTCCATGAAAATAGTTTTAGTTACAGACATCCTCAAAAGAATAAAGATTGATTAGTTGGTTGGGAAATATTTCATTCTCTTGGCTGAACAATATTTTTTTTCCAGGCGATAATCAAGGCGTTAAATTCCTCCGAAGATTCAAGCAGCTATTGAATCCAGCACAAGTATTTGATCTCATATCAACAGGACCAAGACTTGGTCTGACGCTATTCAGACCTTTTGATCCATTCCGAATTTTAGTTTGTAGTGGCGATGGCTCGGTCGGATGGGTGCTCTCCGAAATCGATAAACTAGATATGCACGTGAGTACTGCCAAATATTTTTCTCAATTCATCTCATATTTTGGGGTATGTTTTTTTTTCAGAAACAATGTCAGGTGGCAGTTCTCCCTTTAGGAACAGGCAACGACCTGGCAAGGGTGCTGGGCTGGGGTTCCTCCTGCGACGACGACGCCCACCTGCCGCAACTCCTCGAACGATACGAAAAAGCCAGTACGAAGATGTTAGACCGCTGGAGCATCCTGGCGTACGAGCGCACAATAGCAATGCCAAAATTGTCCCTTATCCCTGGACAAATCGAGGACCAACTACACACCCAAATTAGTCAGTATGAGGAAAATCTAATGCTTTATATTCAAAATATTCTCCAGTCAGATGAAACCACTGTGATTGTGAATTCGGCGAAGAGACTGTGCGAAACTGTTAGAGGATTGATCTGCCAGGTGAATGATAGTCCTTTGACCAAGGGAGACGGAGGATTGAATCTGAAGTGCGAAGCTCTGCAACAGAAATTGGTTTTGCTGTTACAGAATTTGACGTGTGGACAGATTGATTTCACGTCAGTAGGTGAGTTGTTTCGTTTTCTCTCCACATTGAATGAATTTATACAATATAACATAACATTACATAGTACCTCACTTCCTGTAAAAATCTTCGATTACAGAGCGTCACACAGGTATAACCTACGTTTCTAGGTCAACTTTGTTAATGAGCGAAATACGCGATCTGAATTTTTTTCTTAATATTCAGAAGAATAACGATAACTACTGTTCTAGGCTCCGAAGAGAACAAATCGAAGGACGACACAGATAGCGAAATTTCCTTCGATAAGGCGAGAACAGAAAAATCGGAGAAGGACCTAAGCAATACCAACTTCAGAAAACATCGAAGGACTTCTAGGTTTGTTGAAAGAGAGAAAGACGCCTTAATAATCCGAGCTAACAGCTTGAAAAAAGCCATACGACACTTAGTAGAATCAACAGAAAAATTAGTTAGTGATCAGACATCTAAACGTTTGAAACATTCTTCCAGTGAGGAGTTCGATGAACAAAGCTTCAGGATGGATCAACTCAAGGTGCGATCAGAATTAACCTGAAAGATTTCCCCGATATACCGTCCCTTTTAATTGATTTTAGGTGATGCCAAATGTTGAATCCGGATCAATTTCGGACGCGAGTTCGTGTCCTTCGCCCACCAGCTCTGTTGTGACTGCTCGATTGGCGAGTTTATCTCCCATGCCGGAATTGAGGAGGGACTCCAACCTAACAGAAAATGACCTATACACTCTCCCAGTGCCACCAGATTTCGCAGATAGCAGACGGGCGAGTCAAATCAAAGCAGCGTAAGTATTTGGTGCTTCAACTTTAGTGGATGAATTTGAAGAGATATTGTTTCAGATTGGAAAGCTGTGCCTTGGCGGAGAACATCCTCACCCAGGCATGTTCCTCTCTGAAAGCTGTGGAAGAGATTCAACATCAAAGAAGGTTTTCTGAACCACCGAAACCAACTGAGAAGAGGTGCAGTCTGCCGCGGGTGGAAACACAAAAATCGGAGAAGGAAAGTGACAAAAATCAGGAAGATAGCAGCTTGATGTCCACCATATCCAACGAGGAAGCGAGTATCACTTCGGAAATCCTGGACCAGAAATCATTTTGTCCGAAGAAAGACAGCGATGGGGAAGATTTGAATGGCCATATTGGTCATATCGATTCTCCTGAAACAGACACTTTTCCGAATTCAGGTTCGTGCTTATTGTCAATATAGATACATTTGGATTATAATTCTGAATCATTTTCAGATCCCCTTCTTTGCGAATCGATCATGGACGACATCAGTTCAATGCTTGGTGAAGTGATGTATGGTTACGATCAAGAAAGTATGGAAAACACGGCAACAGACGACACGTCTCTGTTCGCTTCCGAGAAGAGAAGAAGCATGAAACGCGACTCGTTGGAACGGCACAGGAAATCGTCCAAACCCAAAATCGACGAGGAGGAGCCACTTCAGTTCGGCTTCGAGAACAGGGCTTTCATGACATACCCGGAACCGAAGAAATACTGCAGCCTTGCAAGGTTCAATGAGGGAAACGACATCGACAGGAAGTCCTTCAAACGGTCGAAAACGGGCAGGAGGAAGAGTGAGGGTTCCAAGGAGTACAGGCAGAATACCTTGAACGAAGAGACCGAAGCTAATAATACGCCGAGGAGTTCGCATGGTAGTTTGAATAAAATGGAAAAGGAATTATCGAATTTGTCGAATAAAACCTTTATAACTTTGGAGGCGGAGAAGCTCAACCTCGACATTGAAGGTATGTTAGGCTTCGAGCGATGCACGTGTAGTAGATATCTCGGTTTTACAATTTGACCAAACAAACACTCAGTCTTACTGAAAAATTCGAATAAAGAAGAAATCTGACCTAGCTGCTGCAGTACTTTTGTGATAAATTGGAAGACGTAACAACATTTCGGTACACGCAGAATCAATTAAAATAGTCGGCAATTAATTTCTTTTGGCCTAGTCGATACAAAAAATCGAAGTCGTGAGAACGCCCAGAGAAATGTGAAGAATTAATGTATTAATTGAAGTATTTGTTTAGTCTACGCGCCCAGCGTTGAAATGTTGATAGCCCAAAATAAAGAGTTTAACAGGACCCATAAATATAGTGCCTACCGCGCGTTTAATGACCAAAAAAATTAAGCGTTGTGGGATTTATAACTTCCCTTCGTCGAATTAAGTGTTTAAATGGATTTGTTCGCTTCTTAACTCAACTAAATTTCCGATAGATTCCGTGTTATTTTTCTGAAAGAGCTATTCGTACCTACTTCTCGAAAAAAAGTTCTCAAATTACGTGTTCTTTCCCCTCGATAGAACTTTTTCCGTCCGTCCCCCGCAAACCACTCCTGATAGAGTACTTATTTTAAAATTGCTATAACTATAAGTGGTGAATGAGTAGAGAAAAATATTCCTCATTCAGAAATGTACCAACTGAAATGTAGCATTAGAATTTTTTTTTCAAAAAGAATTATAGTGTTTTGAAAAAAATTGAAAAAACAACATTCGAAATCCGAAAATTTCTGAAAATAAAAAGGGGCATCCAATCAGAAAGAATTTTCCGCTTCATTTCAGACAATACAACAAAGAATGTGGAAAATAAATATCATCAATATCGGTTCGGCAAATTTTCAAATATCTCACCAAACATTTTGAAAATAAGAGATTTGAGAAAAAATTTGATTTAAAATTGCTATAACTATAAGACGTGACTGAGTAGAGAATAATATTCCTCATTCAGGAATGTATCAGCTGAAATGTAGCATTAGAAATTTTTTTCAAAAAGAATCATGGTGTTTTGAAAAAAATTAAAAAAACAACATTCGAAATCCGAAAATTTCTGAAAATAAAAAGGAGCATCCAATTGAAAAGAATATTCCGCTACATTTCAGACAATATCAAGAAGAATTCGGAAAATAAATTTCATCAATATCCGTTTGGAAAATTTTACAATACTTTGAAAAAAGAGATTCTAGAAAAAATCTGATTCAAAATTTCTTTAACTATAAGAAGTGAATGATTAGATAAAATTATTTTTCATTCAGAAATGCATTAACTGGCATCAGAATTCTTTTTCAAGAAGAATTATAGCGTTTTCAAAAGACCACATTCAAAATTCAAAAATTTGTGAAAATAAAACGAAACATCGAATCGAAAAGAATTTTCCACTACATTTAAGACAATATGACAAAGAATTTTCAAATATCTCACCAAACATTTTGAAAAAAAGCGATTCGAGAAGAAATCTGATTTAAAGTTACTATAACTATAAGTAAGTTGGTTCCAAATGATGTTTTCGTTAAACCAATCAGCCCCTTCTATTATCTTTTTGCGGTTCGTAAACTAAACATCGGCAATTATTGGTCTGAAACCAATCACCTCTCACATTTCCGACAGTGGTGGTAGGATGTGAAATTTCTAAAATCTGAATACTCAAGTGCTCAATTCGTGAAATCGACGAAGGGAAATCATAAATCTCATAACGCTTCATTTTTTTGGTTATTGAACGCACCTTAGGCACTACATGGGTCGTTTAAAACTCTTGAGTTTAGGTTATCAACATTACAACGCTGGGCGCGTAGACTAAAAAAATACTTGAATTAATACATTAGTTCTTCACATTTCTAGGCGTTCTCACGACTTCGTTTTTTTCTTGTATCGACTAGGCCAAAAGAAATAATCTCTATTTCCGACTATTTGAATTAATTATGCATGTACTGAAATGTTTATTACACTTGTATTCCATTCCTCCATGGTTTGGTCAGGTTGGATATATCCGACATGCCCGAACTTGCCTTGATTGTGTAGAATAGTATAGAAAATCCCCTCTCCACAGGGAAATTCCCACAAATAAACGTTATCGTAGAACCACCTTCTCCAATCCTGAGTGACGCCATCCGAAACGAGAGGCTGGAGAAACTAAGGGTCGAAATCGAGGTCACCGAATGCGACGTCGAAAATGAACTGAAGAGTCTGCAAGCGAGATCGGAGAAATTGTCCACTAGCGACCTGACGAGTAATGCTAGCTCAAATTCAAATCTTCTAGGCATCGACAATGAGTCCTTCAAGATGAGATCGCCGGCTGCTACCAGGAGAATTTCTTGTTGTAGTATGCTTAATCCGACTGATGCGGCGATACTCGCGGCCGCTGCAGCCACAACGAAGTTTTTCGACGACAAGAAAGATACGAGAAAGGATGAAAAACAAAACAGGAGAATGCCCATAATTAATCCATTGGTACAACTACCTTCTTGGCCAAGTAAGTTATAAGAGAGAGTTTTTTTTATCAATATTCCATCCGATTCTTGATAAGTGGTCACACAAATTTTTCTCTCTAGACGTCAGTTCTGGCAGTGGGTTCATCAGTAAATGCCTTCTGGCGAATGCGGATACTCTGTGTGCAGCAGTCAGCCCACTCATAGACCCTGATGACTCTTTCAAGGATGGTTACTATGAAAAAGCTGTGATGAACAATTACTTTGGAATTGGCATCGACGCGAAAATTTCTCTTGATTTCCACCATAAAAGGGAGGAACATCCGGAAAAATGTAGGTCGAGAGCCAAGAATTACATGTGGTATGGTGTGTTGGGCAGTAAGCAATTCTTGCAGAAGACGTATAAAAATTTGGACCAGAGGATTCAAATAGAATGTGATGGACAAAGAATTCCCCTTCCTAGTCTTGAAGGAATTGTGATTCTAAATATTCCAAGGTAAGCAGTGTATAATTTTGAATAAATATATGATGATTACTCAAAGTTAACGCTTTGTCTCAATCTGCTGAATTTTTCGTTTCAGTTTTATGGGCGGTATCAACTTCTGGGGTCGTACTAAAGAAGATGATTTATTTTTGGCACCTTCTTTCGACGACAAGATACTTGAAGTTGTAGCGGTTTTCGGATCAGTTCAGATGGCTGCCTCCAGACTTATCAATTTACAACGACATAGGATAGCTCAATGTCACAGCGTGCAGATAAACATATTGGGTGAGTCATAAACACTAACCTGTCATGCATGTACTGAAACAATTTTTCCTCCAGGTGATGAAGGAGTCCCAATCCAAGTAGATGGAGAAGCCTGGGTTCAACCCCCCGGGGTCCTCCGTATAATTCACAAGAACCGAATGCAAATGCTTTGTAGAAATAGAGGTCTGGAAAACTCACTGAGGTCTTGGGAAGAGAAACAAAGACAAAGTATCGCAGGTCAGGGAAAAACGCCAAGGCCTTCGATATCACATGACAAGTCTAGGAGTAGTTTGACGAGACAAAGCATGCCGAGTCAAGAGAAATCATTCCTTAGCGTCAACATCGAAAAGAACAGGCAGCATTCCTTCAGTGGCGCAGTGCCTGTACAGCAAGAGAAGAGACAAACTGTTACGTTTTCGGAAAAACCGATTTCTCCCCCGGAGCCTGACGTTTCATTCTCTGAAGAAGAGCATCACCTTTTGATTAACTTTATAGAATGTGCGACTACATTGACTAAATGGATCAAAATACTTGCCATCAGTCATCCTCTCGAAACCGACGTCTACACACTGGCTAACAATGTCGACAGGTGTCTTGAAAGTATTCATCCGAAAGGAAAGCTCCTCGAAGGGCCCACATTACGTCTCAAATTCACAGAGTTGGTTAACGCCGTCAAGCAATTATACGAAGATAGTTGTTGTCTCCTTCATGATAGAAGCGATAAACTGAAATTGAGGGAAGATATGGAAAACAAATTGAGCGTCAGCCTGGCCAATACTGAACTTGAGTTGCGCAAATGTGTGATGATGGACCACAAACTCCAAGGGAGTTTGGTATATTTGCAGCCACTTCAGGAAGATATTGTAAGTGCATTCAATTGAAAATATAGAATACTTTTCCACATATTTTATGGACTTAAATGTGAGAATTAAGTTCCCGAATTAAATATTTGACCAGCAGAAAGTTAGTGAATTGAGAGAATCCTAAATTTTCTTCCGTATAAATAAGGCCTGAAGTATCGACATGACCACACAACTGATAAAAGTTCTTTTTCTATGGTACTATATCGGGTTTCTGCATCATTTAACGTTCTGCTGACAACCTATTGCGAACCCTGACCTATCTGTTGTTCATAAAAAGGGTTTATTATCAATTTTATAACATATTTGAATTTTCACAGCCTGAGCATAAGAGAAAAGGTCTGTTCTGGTTGAAGTTCAGGGCTAAGGGCCACCCTTCCCATTCGAAGCCTGGAAGGGAAGTCGCGGACACCTGGGGTACACAAGAAGTCGCGACGTGGCTCGAAACTCTTCAACTGTCGGAATATATCGACAGTTTCATCAAAAACGACATCAGAGGCAGGGAGCTCCTAACTTTGGCCAGGAGAGATCTCAAGGAACTCGGAGTTACGAAGGTGGGCCACGTAAAACGTATTTTGCAGGCCATCAAAGATTTATCATCTCAGGGTGCTTGATCGGAGTTCGATTAAATATCTAGTAGATACCTTCTTGTGAATATCTTGTAATACGTAAACTAATGATGGAATTTTTATTATTTACTCTAACGATACTTCTGTCCTTCAGCCTACAAGGATAGCAAACTGAATAAATCCCTTCTTATTCTTGATTCCATAATTAGTTCATGTATTATAATAAAAATCGACCACTTAATAAATATAGTTTGTGTTAGACAACACAGCATTACTGTGATTTTTGAGTAAAACTAAAATATGGTTAGTTGATTAATGAGAATATATACCTATGAATATATAATATGTATAAATCCAATAGGTTCTATATACACTCTATATTATTGTGTTCCTCAATTTCATATTCTAAGCCTTCTAGTTTGAATCGATATTTCTTGAGTGAAGGGTCCAAAAATTGCTGAGTTTTTATATTTCCCAATTCCAGCTATTTTGCTTTATATTCTTGAGAATGGCAATGTTGAGCAATTTTAAATAATCAGTTTGAGTGCTTCTGGCAATGGTTATGAAGGAAGTACCGCGGAAAATTAAATGAACACACGACTACATTCACTTTTCTATGAAATTTTAAAAGAGATCCTCACATATCCTCTATTATTTTATAACAACATTCCACATTCAACATTCCAATTTATATATTTTTGTTCAATTCCTTATCAGAATCTAAAAGATTTCAATTCAGCACGCTGTATTTTCATACATAACCATTCCAGTCTACTTACAGAATAACTATGTAATTTATTGCTAATCAAAATCGTTTTTTAATGCATGCAGATCAAATTTTTCGCTGCGCAATTTCTGGACATCAAAGAGAATTTCGATTAATTTCCTATACAATTTACAAAACTTATATTCTAAAATCGAAAGCAATCATCTTACCTCTAGCAATACTGCAGATTTATATCGAAAGCTTCTAAATTCAATATTTATACGAGATGAACAGATGAAAAGGTGTCTGCAATTTCCAGAGGTGCTGAATGAACATTTTCGTCTTCATTTCAACACCTTCAAGATTATGATTCTTAATACTTTGCAGAAAATGCTTCTACAATAATTATATTATTTTCTTCTCCTGAACCAGAACTATTCGTGGTTGTTTTGATGTTGAATTTATATTCCAACTATTTTATAGGAATTTATGATGATCAATCTTAAGTATTAATGAGAATTGTTAAACGTTCAATAATAAAGCTATACATATGTAGATCTTGATGTTCAATAAATCCATTACAAAATATATCTCTCCACAAATATGACAAAATCTTATAAAACTGTTGAAAATATGATGGTTCCATTAGCTCCTATGATATCCTCAGTGGTGTTCAAAATTTCAGTTATCTCTTCTCAATAGTGTACCTATCTTTTTCACCGTCAAAAGGGGCGATTGTAATTCTGCAAAATATTTTTTTAATGAATATTTCTTGTCATATGTCATATCTCCTTGTATTATAATATTGGAACATAAATGATAAAATCTAGCGTTGAACAATCACGTCATTTTGATGAACTAGTCAATGAGAAAATCATTGGAACTGGATTTTTTGTTGAATTATTGCACGAATTCTGTATTAATCGGGATGTTCAGAGATCAGAGTTTTACGATCTATGAATATTGTGGATCCTACATAAAAACAAAGTAAATTCACAAAAAACAACGACAACTTCATTTGCGTACATATCAATTAATATTCAGTAAAGTAGCGATATTTGAATATAGTTCAATTTACACTATTGATAATATCCATGAACTCTACAGAAAAAGGGATGAATATTATCAACATGAAATTACAAAATGAAGTTCAGAGCAAATCTACATTTTATTATGTGGCTCTTACTTTCCCCCAAAACAACGATTTTATAGGTTCTATAAAACAAATTTCGTATTCTCTTCACCATTTCATGAATTGGTTTTATGCCTTCTTGCATTCTAATTTCCATATGTAGTAAAAATTACGTGAATATTATAGAAATATTGTTCTTGTGAAGGATTTGAATCTAATTAAATGAATTTTTTTGTGTCCTATATATCATTTTCCAAATCGTTTCAGTTTAAAAAAATATATATATACAGGGTGTCCCAGACGACGTCAAGCCGGAATCGGGCTAAGTCATAATAGTCGTCAGAAAAATATAAAAAAAGTCCTGTATTTTTCAAATTATATTGCATTTTCTTTTTTTCGAGAAAATGCTGATCAAGTGATGATTTCTGAACTCCTGTTGCTACAAATCTTTACTTTGTCCCAATTTTATTTTTTTATGTTGTTCTGAAAGGTGCTCCTGTAACCTTTGATTCTAAGCTAACTAATCCAGCTTGGAAGATAATGTCACTCTTTTTTTTGCCCAATCTAAAAAATGATGTAGTGAATGTTATACCATTTTAGAATCCCTATTAAATGCGCTAACTTTCAAAGTCATTTGCCAAACTCATATATTACAATTTTTTTTCAGTACAGTCAGTTAAATTAGGGCGAAATATTAATTTTGAAACATCATTCAAAAATAAAATTGGAAAAAAGTAAAGATTTGTGGCAACAGGATTTCAAAAATCATCACATGTTCTGTAGCCATATTTCTGTAATTTGGAACATGCTCAATAGATGGCAGATTTCGACATATTTGAAAAAACAACACTTCCGGAAATGTCATCAACTTTCGATTCTCAAATGGGACAACCTGAATACTATATTTTTGATATCCCAATAAAATTACTCCAAATATTCAAAATAATGCTACACTATCGCATTTTCGATTAAAAAAGTATTGTGGTGCGAAATAAGTGCAGAAAAAACTAAACAAAACGTTTTTCATCTTTCTAAATAACAACACTATATCAGGAAAACTTCTTTTCACGTCGTCAATTTTGTTTTCACGCAGAACCGCAAAAAAAATGAATTTCTCAATTCTACACATTTATTCCTTCCCTGTATGTACACACAAAATTTCAGCAGTATAGTATATGACGAATAGTTTCTGAAGTACCGAAGTTTCGAAAAATATTTTTTTTAGAACCTTCTAGTGATACAATCCTTACGAAATTTCACATGAACCTTCATGTTCAATTTGATCCAAGCGGTATTTTTTGAATTATTAAAAAAAAATCAGATGGCTATAATTTCGGCTGATTCCTCAAATACCATGTCTTAACAACATAAGTAATATTCGGTCTCCCTCGTAATGTGTATTTTATAAATTCACATCATACAAATACCTGCACAATATGTCAATATACATCTTATAAAATAAATATATTATTTACATGAATTATCTACCCCCATTCTTCATTTATGCAGCTGCAGCTTGAATATTCTGAACTTTCCACAGTTTCGAATATAGACTTTGAGGAACTCTGATGAGATTTGAATGGCTTCCTCGTTCAACAACTTTTCCCCCTTGCAGTACTAGGATTTCATCGGCATCCATAATTGTGCTCAACCGGTGAGCTATACAAATGCTTGTTCTGCCTTTAGTGGCTCTTCTCAATGCTTGCAGTATATTCTGAAAATTTATGGAATTCAATTCCAATATTACCAATATCAGTTAATCATCAAAAAAGTATTTCCCTACTTACACTTTCTGTGATAGAATCCAGAGCACTCGTAGCTTCGTCAAAAATAAGTATGGGGGAATTTTTCAATATAGCTCTAGCTATCGCAACTCTTTGTTTTTCTCCGCCAGACAATTTTAGTCCTCTTTCCCCCACTTGTGTTTCATAACCCAGGGGCCAACTCTGAATGGTTTCATGTATCTCCGCCATTTTAGCCGCTTCTATAATCTCATCATCAGTCGCGACTAGATCTCCGTAATGCAAATTGTGCCTTATTGTGTCGTGAAACAGAACAGAATCTTGAGGAACTATCGATATAGACCTTCTGAGACTATCTAGGTCGACATCTCGTATATCTTGATTTCCTATGAGAATTCTTCCAGATGAAGGCTCGAAAAACCTATAGAGAAGTCTAACAATGGTGGTTTTCCTGGAAAAAATAGAAGATTTCAAAACATCATTTTATAAAATCAAGAAAACAAGATTTTTGTTGACTAAGAATCTGCATTTCAATTTTTTATAGTTTTTCCACTTACCCGCTTCCAGATCCACCTATTATGGCCACTTTTTTCCCAGGTGAAATTGTGAAAGACAAATCTTTGAAAATATCCTTTCCCGGCCCATAACTGAAAGATACATTCTCAAATTTGATATCGGAGGAATTTACATCAACGTGAAGATAAGGTGCCAAATCTTTACTCTGAAATTATTTGATTATTGCAGATTGGATCCTGTCATGTTATCGATTTTCCATTCGAAGTTGTCTTTTACCTTGATACTAGGATCTTTTGCCATAAGTGTAAACATAGTTTGCATATCAATTAAAGCTTGTCTAACTTCTCTATATACACTACCCAAAAATCCCAAAGGTATTGAAAGTTGAAATAGAAGTCCATTCACCATCACCAAATCACCAACAGTCATGTTTCCTGAAGCAAATCCGAAAATAAATAATAATACATTATTATTTCAAAGACATACCTTCCAGAATCTCCCGCGCAGCAAGAACCATAATAGCACTTAGAGAAAGGCTGAAAATAGCGTTCTGACCAAAATTCAAAAGAGCCAAACTAGTACTTGTCTTCAAACTTGCTTGTTCATATTTTTTCAAAACATTGTTATATCTATCAGCTTCAAACTTTTCGTTATTGAAATACTGAAATGAAGAAATAATTTTAAGCAATTCATTGGAAAGATGGCTTATTTTTACTCTCCTCATTTTAGCAGGATATGGAAAACAGTTTCTGAGATACCCGAGTTTCAAAATGGAATTTTTTTTTAATGTTCTGGCGATGCAATATTTTTCCCTTTGTGTCGTTATTTCAAAAAAAACCACAGAGTTTCAATTCGAGCAGATTAAGATTTTCCGAATTATTGAGATAAAAAATGGAAGTGTTTGAATGTACCTTGACTGTTTCGTAGTTTATTAGTGAATCGATGGCTTTATTTCCAGCTTCATTTTCAGCTTTATTCATATAAACTCTGAATTTTGTTCTCCATTGAGTGATGCTGAGAGTATACGCAGTGTATATACCAACACAACCAAGGGAAATACCTGAAATTCAAGTTATTTGAAATTTTCCTTATATCTAACAAAACTTTCATTTACCAGCGAATGCTGCTCCACATTTGACACCTAATATTGAAGAAACTAAGGCCAGCTCAAATACAGTCGGAACAATATTGAAAACCATAGCAGTCAGAACAAAATTTATTCCTCTGGAACCTCTGTCAATGGTTTTTGATAAAGCACCTGAGAAGAAAGAGAAGAAATGAAAAACGCTGCATATATCAAAAAAAGTTCCAGATCTTGATGCGCCGGTAAGTTTGGTAATGAGAAAAATCCTCCAAAGGGTTCATTGCTATCTGATTCTTTTCCTCAATGATTCGAAAAATACCATTCCGATCGA
Organism: Aphidecta obliterata; assembly: GCA_963966015.1. Classification (NCBI taxonomy): domain Eukaryota; kingdom Metazoa; phylum Arthropoda; class Insecta; order Coleoptera; family Coccinellidae; genus Aphidecta; species Aphidecta obliterata. The sequence continues at coordinate 8,607,351 of OZ014430.1, read as the reverse complement.
AATGAATCTTTGTAGTTAGTTGTGAGATATCGACACGATGGCTCATGTGAAATTTTGTAAGGCTCTTATGACTAGAAGATTTAAAAAAACAAATTTCAAAAACTTGGAGCATCGATGAAATGAGCTATGCCGCAAAAAACTCCGAAATTGTTGTCTAGTATTTTTATTTAATTACCTCAAATGAGATAAAGAAGAATTGCATGCAGGTTGAGGTAGATTTCCTTGGAAAACCAGAACCCTCAGTTTTTTACATCGCAAAAAAAAAATTTAGTTTTCACACAAATTGGAAGTACAGTGAAAGCCGTTTATTACGACACCTGTTATAACGAAAATCCGTATATAACGACGAAATTATCGACAATTGTTTGGAATTCGAAGTAATGCAACATTCAACCATTCGGTTGTAACGACTTCGTTTATAACGACGAAGTCGCTTATAGCGACAAAAATTTTCCAAGCTTGTTGTCTATTTCTTCCGTTTATAACGACGTACCACTAAGAATTCGTCGCTGCAGGCACGTGATCTTCCGGAAATACTCGAGCGATGCAGGGGAATCCCCGTTTTATGTTATGTTGTGAAGACATAAGCAGTTGCAGTTCTTAATTGATTGACTTCAGTTTATTCATCGACCGATTGACTACACTAAAATGGCTTTAACATCTAAATTAAAAAGAAAATATTTTTCAATTTGAGAGAAGGGAGCTATAGTAGCTCCAATAGAAAATGGAGAGAGTAATAGCCAGTTGGCTTTGGAATTTGGCGTTGCACATTCTACAATTTCAAAGATGTGGAAAAATAAAGAAAAAATGAAGGAGGCGTTTAATCAGTACATTTTGAAATAAAAAAAAAAAAAGATAAATCCTATTTCTGCGTTCTCTATACAAATACCATCGGATATAACGACCTAATATTCACGGTCCCCTCAATGTCGTTATAACCGGATTTCACTGTATTTGCAAATTTATAGAAAACAAGTAAACCGACACCCAGACCTTCCATAAAATGCCTATTATTTTTCTATTTTTATCTATTCTCGGTGTTATGTTGAAGTTTCTTAATGGTAGGTTGCTTACCTGTTTGACGACTCAAGTGATACGCCAGATCCAATTTATGTAAATGGATGAACACATTTTTGGCAATTTTTCGGATGGAATGTTGGGCAACTTTGGCAAACATTGCATTACGAAGTTCATTAAAACCAGCTGCTCCAAGCCTAGCAAAACCATCTGCAATAATGCGCATATTTCAATTCCTTGAGTTATCTATGAATGAATATTAAAATATCTAATATAATTCAGGAAAAAATATCTGATAACTTACATCCAAGTAACATACTTGTAGCTACTGTAGCAACAGTACCAGGAGCAGAGTTCATATTCAGTGTATTAGCTGCGTTCAAATAGTCAACGGAATACTTCAAAACAAAAGGCACTCCTACATTCATCAATTTTGCACCTATCAACAGACCTACTGCTAATGTAACTCTATCTCTTATGGTCTTATCATCTTTCGGCCAAATGTAATGTAGCATAGCTTGTATCATTTCGACTCCTGTAACTGGTTTTCCGTCGACTGGCAGAGCTTCCCTCGAAAGAACAGAGGCACCTGGATGAAAGCATCCTCTTGATGGCGGATTTTTCGAAAGGGGGGTAGTAATTCGTTTCAATAATTTTGCGAGAATACCAGCACTTTTCGGACTTTTAGTTTTACCACTGACACTCGTATGTGGCTGGAAAAAATAACAAAATTGGTAGAATGCATGAAGTGGTTAGATTTGCAACTTACTTCTTGACAGTGGATAATAAGAACACTGGTATATTTACATGTTTTGTTTTTTCTGTTTAAGTGGCTATAGTGTTTGCAGAATCGTAATGTTTTCACCTGGAGCAATTTGGAACAAAAATTATTAAATCTACAATAATTAGCCATATCCCTAACCTAAGTTGCAAAGTGGTTGAAGTGACAGATTACAGATTAACTTTGTATAATTCTATATTCTATGCAGATTCAGACAAAGAACTACAGAGCAGCTGAACTACAGTAAATTCTATGATCGCAGATTGGTTATGGAAATTATTGGAAATGGATGGATGACCGCTCGCGATTAATTGAAACAAGCGCTAAAAAACTCCTTCGTTCACGTCAGCGCTTTTCAAAATTTTTTGTATTTTATTATTACTCATCAGTTTGTCCAGTTTAGTCAACAATGATCAGCTTATCTGTCGGAAAGATTGGAGTTTGGAATAGACCCTTCCTTCTCTCATTGGTTTTCCCTTCAAATTCAGCGCGATTTGACCTCGTTTAAACATATCTATAATGTTCTTCTAAGTACTTTCCTTTAGATAAGATCATTCGTGTTATCTAGATTTTATCATATTGATTCTGTATCAATCAGGATATAAAAATGGCAAATAATCATACAAACTATAAAACAGCCTATGCCTTCGCTAGAGAAATGCATCCTAAGACAGAGAAATTCGATGTACAATATGGAACAGCTGGATTCAGAGCAAAGTGAGTTTCACTCAAACTGCTAATAAATTTTAAATTCCAATTCATTTTCGAATTATAGAGCAACTACTTTGGGTTATGTTATGTACAGAATGGGACTTTTGGCTGTGCTTAGAGCGCGATATAAGAAAGGTACGATTTAAACACAAATCTTGAATGAAAATGGGTCCTCGAATATTGGTTACATTTTTCAGCTTGTATCGGAGTCATGATTACTGCTTCCCATAATCCAGAGCCTGATAATGGTGTTAAGTTGATAGATCCCCATGGGGAGATGTTAGAACAAAGCTGGGAAGCATGGGCAACTAAATTTGCAAATGTAGCGTGAGTAAGAATCATTACTTATTCAAATTATAGAAGGCTTCATTGATTTTGTCTGGAACTAACTTGGCATATGTGAAAGTAATTTCACTGATTGGTATGGTTTTTATTGTTAAATGCTTTTTTTTCAGAGATGACCGACTGGAAGAAGTGATCACTGAAATAGTGTCTCAATTAGGAATTGAAATGACCCAGAGGGTTGAAATCTTGGTTGGAAAAGATACTCGTCCGAGTAGTCCAAGTCTTGCAAAGGCATTATGTGATGGCATTTTAGCATTATCCGGAAAACCAATAGACTATGGTATAGTAACAACACCCCAACTTCATTTTTTCGTATATTGTAGGAATTCACGCTACCAATATGGAACACCCACTGAAGAAGGTTATTACACCAAATTATGTAATGCTTTCAAAAGAGTTAGGGGAGAACATTTCAATTTCAATAACTATCAGAATAGGTTGCTATATGATGGGGCCAATGGAGTTGGGGCCAAAAAGATCAAGTATTTCCAAGAGTGCCTTGGTGAAGCTTTGAAAATTGAAAGATACAATGATGAACTTATTGGAACAGGAAAGCTTAATTTCATGGTGAGATAAAGTATTTTCAATTGATATTTGTATATGTAGAGTATAACTCATTAGTGAAAAATCAACACACATAAAATTTTCGTTACTTAAGAATATAACGAGTTTGATGTCTTAGTTCACAGGAAACATGCAAAATATCTGACTGTATATTTCCAGTGTGGTGCTGATTATGTGAAAACAAAACAAGCTTTTCCTAATGGCGTGCCAAAGGAAGTTGGTCAAAGGTGCTGTTCAGTTGACGGTGATGCAGACAGATTGATGTACTATTATTTGGATGAAAATGAAAAATGCCATCTCTTAGATGGCGATCGTATAGCGATACTCATAGCAGAATATTTGAAAGAGCTTATAGAAAATACTGGTTTTGATGTTAACTTGGGTATAGTTCAAACAGCATATGCTAATGGAGCTTCGACTGAGTATATCAAAAACACTGTGGTAAGATTATGTTTTCAATTAATTAAAGTTTACTTAAAAACTTTTCGTTCTTTTCTTTTCAAAACATTTGCGTAAATCAGCTCAAAACTATGAGAATAGAGAATATTACTTTTGTTATTTGCCAGATAGTTTTGGTATCCAGATTGATTAGCGAAATGAAATAAGATGCACTTGAATACGTTATTTTTTTTCTTTCATTTTTGAACTTTTCAATTTTGTCAAACATAATGTATTGCTTTACTTCAAAGTAATTCCAAATTGATGAAAAATCTTATTTTGGGAGGAATAGGATCTCAGCATCTCTCTTGAATTATTTCTAAAATTACTATCTTGGAAAATAACTGGAAGATGCACTTAAATATGTTAATTTTTTTCTTTCTTGTCTGAAGTTTTCAATTCTGTCAACCATAATATATTGCTTTACTATAAGTAATTCAAAATTGATGAAAAATCTTATTTAGGGAAGAATAGAATCTGAGCATCTCTCTTGAATTTTTTTTAAAATTATTATCTTGGAAAAGTACTGGGAGATGCACTTAAATATGTAATTTTTTTTTCTTTCTTGTTTGAACTTTTCAATTCTATCAACCATAATATATTTCTTCACTCTAAAGTAATTCAAAATTGATGAAAAATCTTATTTTGGGAGGAATACAATCTCAGCATCTCTCTTGAGTTATTTCTGAAATTACTATCTTGGAAAAGAACTGGAAGATGCACTTAAATATGTTATTTTTTTCTTTCTTGTTCGAACTTTTCAATTCTGTCAACCATAATATATTGCGTTACTCTAAAGTAATTCAAAATTGATAAAAAATCTTATTTCGGGAGGAATAGAAACTCAGCATCCCTCTTGAATTATTTCTAAAATTACTATCTTGGAAAAGAATGGGAAAATGGACTTAAATACGTTTTTTTTTCTTTCTTTTTTGAACTTTTCAATTTTGTGAACCATAATATATTGCTTTACTCCAGAGTAATTCAAAATTGATGAAAAATCTTATTTCGGGAGGGATAGAAATTCAGCATCTCTCTTGAATTATGAATGGAATAAGATGCACTTAAATACGTTATTTTTTTTTCTTTCTTTTTTGAACTTTTCAATTTTGTCAAACATAATGTATTGCTTTACTTTAAAGTAATTCCAAATTGATGAAAAATCTTATTTCCGGAGGAATAGAATCTCAGCATCTGTATTGAATTATTTCTTCAATTGCTATTTTGGAAAAGAACTGTTTCTGAAGTAATGATCGATTTCAGAATATTCCTGTCTCCGTTGTTTGCACAGGGGTGAAATATCTACATCATGAAGCTCAGAAATATGATATTGGTGTATATTTCGAAGCGAATGGTCATGGTACGGTAATATTCAAAAAAGAATTCAAGGAAAAACTTCAAGCATCTCATAGTGATCCTGAGTAGGTTTACCTTCAAATTGTAATAAAAATCTATAACCTTTTTCGATATAACTGCCCCTGCTATCCTGGGAGAAAAAGAAATTTTGATCAGACTCTTTTTCTAAATTTGAATAATTTGAAGTTCTCCATTAAGTAAATCATAAATAATAATGATTTCCTCTTTTCCAGTGTACCAGATAAGGCAAAAAGTGCAATTAAAAAAATTCAAACTATAATTGATCTCATCAATGAAACTGTGGGCGATGCTCTGTCTGACATGCTCCTGGTGGAAACTATCTTACATTCTAAAGGCTGGAGTATTCAAGATTGGGAAAAGACTTACAATGACTTGCCGAATCGCCTCATGAAAGTTTCTATCAAGGTAAAGGCACAAGCTCATCGAAATAATTATGTACAATTATTATTTTTCTCTCGCTTCTTATTCAATTTGTTGGGAGTATATTTTAATTTCAGGACCGTAATCAAATATTGACGACTAATGCTGAAAGGACTTGTATAAAGCCAGAGGGGTTACAAGAAGAAATCGATGCAATAGTAAAGAAATATAAGTTTGGCAGGTCATTTGTGAGACCTTCAGGGACGGAAGATTTGGTTAGGGTGTATGCAGAAGCTGCAACGAAGGAAGAAACTGATCAGCTTGGTTTGGAAGTAGCGTTGAAGGTGTATCAAATGGCTGAAGGAATTGGACCAGAGCCAAATCTTGGAATTTGTTGAAAGATTATCATTTGAATGTTGAACATCATCTACGCATTTTCTTTTTTTAGAGAAAGCTTAGTAAAATTTGGGAATTTTCAAAGGTGCCATTTTTACTGTAGGCAATATTTTTTACACACAAAGACAGCTTGTTGATGGAAAAATAGTCTGAGTCTGTATTATGGTTCAACTTATGATTTTTTGATACTAACGGTTATTACATTTTTATAAATTTATTGTGTTTTATCGGAAAGATGATCCAATCAAAGTAACCTCGTATATACTGGTATGTGATTCAAAATATTTCATGACCCTCTCATAGTGTGCGACATTTTATTTCTATCAACTAAGGGTTACCTACCTATATTTTGGGAACAATTTCTTGATAAGTACAGAAACTTCGCATGCTCATAGATTATCGAAGCAAACTCCCTTGATACAATTCCATCCATCTATTAACCCTCGCTGGTTTTCCCGAAAAAGAAAGGAGTGATCGCACGAAATTCATTGTAAAATTCAATAAACATTTGGGATCAAGTTCGAGAATCAGTATTTTTACGGGCTTGTTTTTTGATGATCAAGAGTATTAAGTCCAGTCGTTCGTAATCACGATGACTTTCGAAGGAATTTTTTGAGTTTTCAAATAAAAAAAAAACCTTTTCCAAGCTAGGTACATCGGAAACGCTGAATTTTGTATATGCACATGATTAGATGATATAAAATCATTATAGAGAAGTAAATAAACAAAATCCACAGAAAAATCTTATACACCATAGAAGGCTTATTTTGAACAAAATGGTGTAGCGTTCCCTTGAATAATGAACTAAGGCCTGCAAACAGTGCAAACTAGGGATGGGTCGGAACAGGTAAATTCAGGGAACAGTTCCAACCTGTTCCGTTCCTGAGCGGGAACCTGTTCTTTTGGTAACCTGTTATTCATATTATCTAGAACCATAGACTTATAATAATATTTTATTATTAGTCTATGTCTAGAACGCTCAACGCGTAGGAACGGTCTCGATTCCGTTCCTTTTCCTATTCCCCCAAACTCGTTCAAGCTCTGAGCTTCTGAGGGGTCTCACAGAGACCTAGGAGAGTCGGGATAAAAAAAAAAAAATAGTCTGCCTCGTCTGAGAGAACAGTGACGTAGGTTACGTACAGGATCGATCTGCAGCATGGATGTCGGCTGCTGTTTTAACAGATGCTTATTCTTATTTGTTGTTTTATTTTTATGATTCAAGAATAATGAGGACTGAGTGCATTTTTTGCGCTTTCGATCGAGTTTGGGGCGTGTACACGAATAGGAACTAGGAAGATTAGGGTGTATTTTACTTTTTACTATTTCATTTTATTTTGTCGAGCGTTGAGAGTTGTTGTCGGAAGAAGATCGCTCGCAATTTTAAAAAAGTTTTTTGTTTTCTATTTTTGTCCTTTGTCGAACTAATTATAAAAATAAAATGAGTAGGAGATCTAGTCCGGTTTGGAATTTTTTCACAAACTCGTTATCATATAATTTGTCTAATCATTCATAGCTCTCAATTTCTGTTAAATCCGATTACTCGGACCGAAACGTTGGATAGACTAAATCCAAAAAACCATGGAAGATGCCCAAATAATTCAATAACAAGTTATTCTTTTGGCATCGCATCTCTGAAATCCGATATAGTCTTATAACAACCAATAATAGCGAAATGAACATTTATCAGCTGAATTCAAAACAACCACCAAAATTCGAAATTTTAAATATCGCAAATTATTCGACGCGTACAAGTCGTTCCTCTCTGCGAATGCCACTGTAGAAAAAAGTATCCAAGTTAACTTTTCGGAGTTCAAACTATTCGTTCAATATTGAATCAATCATTCCAATATTATCTGGACCGTCTACCCATTCACCGCTTCCCGTTCCTGTTACCAAACCAAATGCCAGATGTGAAAGAATAGGTACATTAGGAACAGGCAACGTGAACACGAAAACAATAACACATTCATAATATTCATACTGGAACAGTTACGTGAATTTCGAACGAGGGACGCCGTGGCCGCGCCGCATGGATATTAGTTTCTGTTCTGCGGAACAGGTTCCGTTCTTTGTGAATAACAGGTTCCTGGAACAGTTTGGTGATACCTATTCCCAATAACCTGTTCCGTTCTTTTCGTGCCATCCCTACTGCAAACGTGGTACCAAACAGCTTGTTGAAGATGGCCGATTGCAGTGGCGTAGAGTATTTTAGTAGGGTAGAAACTAGAAAACTTATTCATTTTAGTTGTTATTAATGCTTTCAAACATTTATTAAGATATATTTCTTAAAGCTTTTTGTGTGAGCTCTCTCGCGAATCAATAAAACTTAACGAGAAAGCCAGATGAATTGAACCATTATTTAATTTGCAATAGTTATTTACTTTCCATTTACAAGGATGTAATGGACAGTTTGAAACATGAAATAAAATGAAACGCAAAGGAGGAGGATGAATAAAACAGTAGAAAATATAAGAAGATACATTCACAGGCCTCTAAAATAAAATTAATTTTGTATACGTATTTCTGATATTTTCACCTTCTATTGCATTCTCACAAATTATAAATATAATTGATTCTCGTTGTGAGGTCTGCCATACAGACGCATTTAATCAACAACATCTTTATTGTATACTTTATTAGCTAGCAGCTCCAACTTAATCAGTTGAGACCATTCCCGACTCAGAATTTACAAAATACGATTTATTATAATTATGATATGATGAAAACTGAGAAATAACAAAAACCAATCCCAACCTTGCCCATGTTCGTTTGTTTACGATGTTGGTTGAGAAACACCACACTGAGGAGTCATAAATGGGCCTTCGATATGGCTGTTTCCATCTCGCTCTTATACGAAGAAAAGTAATCGAATGCTCCTTTCTGTGGTTCTTTATTCAAAGCAGCGCAATGTCAAAGTGCTGACATCTGTCAAAGTAGTTCGGTAGGTTGAATTTCATCAAAATAGATGGCAGCACGATTGAACTATTTTTGAATAGAATTTATTGATCAGGCGCGCGCGAATTATTATTTTTAGAAAATAAATGTGAAAGATGCATCTTTACCTGATTTTTCTAATATTCACCACCTCTATATTTGCAGAAGAAGAAAATGTCCTACTAACTGAAGTATTCACCATTACTTTAGATCCCTTATTATTCAATTGGACATATGAAGGTGAACAATACAGACTCTACAGGGAAGTTTCTAAATATTTTTCTACATTCCAGGCGAACCAAATCAGTATGTTTACCAAGCATCTCTTTTGGATTCCCCAGATCTTCCTTCTTGGATAAAATATGTTTTCAGCGACAAACATAAAAAAGGCTTTTTGTATGGAGTACCACCGAATAGAAATATACCTAAGGTTCCCCTTCAAGTGGTAGCATTGAATACCAGAAACTATGAAACCAGGATAAGATATATAAACATACATATCTCAGAGAAATTGAATGTAGCAAAGTATGAAGTGATGATGAAAATTGATAATGTTAATGTCGATGATATATTTGATGTTCAAAGAATGGACAGTTTGAGAGACATTTTCAGGAAGCATTTATGGAAAAATAGCGAAAATGATCTTTATGTGACCTATCTTGAGTCTGCTATCGAATTGGGAGCGAGAAAACCTCTAGATCCCGACCAAGAAGAAGGGCAAGTATAGTCAACGAATAATTAAAGCTACTTAATGTTATGTTTGACTCGTGAATTTCTTCACTTGTAGAATAGTTTTGAGGCTTGGAAGTCAGTCACCGCTTTCAATCGATCTGAAAGAACTAGAAGAAGAGGTCCGACCACTTTGGAAGATACCATCTTGTCCAAGAAATTTTAAAAAAACCTCAGTAGAAAGATTCTTCAGAGACGCAGGTTTTACTCTGGATTGGTGTGCATTTAGATTGGTAATGTTTCGTTATTTCTTCCCTGACAAATTATGATTACTTAATTCCTAGAAGGTTATGCAGGAAATATATAACATTTTTCCCACACTTCAAAGTTCCTTTGAAGAGAAGAGAAATTTTTCAGTATCATTCAGAAAAGACTGCAAATGAAGTAAATATTATTCAAACATCTCATTTACAGAAGTTTCATGATAGCAGCTGAAAAAATATACAAGATTGAAATTGTATAAGTTGAAATTAAAAAACTCTCAATTTATTTCAACTGAAACATAATTTTTTCTGAGCAAGCAAAATGAGGAAAAATTGTTGTATATTTCAGATCGATCCCAACAATTCTGCAATGCATCATTCTGGTGTGAAGAAAATGTTCTATCAAAAGAGAAATTGGAAACCACCAGGAAAGATAATATTCAAATATTCCATTTAAACTTCTTGAATCCTGACATAAAATGATACTCTTAGTAGAGTTATATTGTCAGAATTTTTCAAAATTTCCAATACCCATAAAAAATGCAATTATTATCGATTCGCCTTCGGTGGAAAGGAATATGTATTTTAATGATCTTCAATCTTCCATTGCTGACTTATATTTATATATGAATGATATCTCAACATGGGACTTTCTTGAAAGTTTATAATTTAATGTAAATGCATTCCTCGATGTTTTTTCCCCACACTTCATAATTACTTACCCACAATGAAGAAGAGAGAGAATGAAAAAGAAATCTTTGAGCATCATTCAGAAAAGACTGCAAATGAAGTAAATATTGTTCAAAATCTTTTGTAAATACTAGCTTCATGATGGCAGCAGAAAAAATATACAAGATTGAGATTGTATTCATTGAAAATGAAAAACTCTCAATTTATTTCAACCGTAACATAATTATTTTTGAGCAGGCAAAATGAGAAAAAATTGTTGTATATTTCAGATCGATCCCAACAATTCGGCAATGCATCATTCGGGTGTGAAAGAAATGGTTCTATCGAAAGAGAAATGGGAAACCACCGCGAAAGACGATATTCCAATCAGAAATTATTCATTGGATGTAACATGGAGTTTAGTGCTTCCTATTATACTTCTGATTATATTAACATTTCTACTTTCCTTCATACTTTGCTTCTATCACGGTGGAATGTGAGTATAAAAGTAACTCACTAAATAATTGACTTGAAATAATTACAAAAATGCAAAGAGAAAATCTCATATTATTGATGGTTCTCCTTTGGAAAGTGCAAGATATATTACAGATTTTTTTACGCATTTAATGAGAGTTTATTATTTTTCAAATTTTACTAGCAAATGAATATATTTCCAGATATGATCAGGCCAGCGAAGATTATTTCAGTAATTTGTTTCATATTTGCACAGATATGTCGGACAGGTAATTGTGTTCTGGGTGCATTGCTTTAAAAATTATTAATTTTTGAATGGGTTTTTCATAATTGCATAATAATTAACAAGCTTCTTATTTGAGCTTATTTAATTCATGATGGAGGAATAATTTTTCATATTATTCAACTCAAGAAGATGGTGTTTGTTGATACAGGCCAAAATGAAAAAAAAACACGTTATTGCCTCTATCTAAATGGCACGAGAAATCTCAACTGGTTCCCAAAAAATATTGATACTTTCATTTCATAACTTACAAACTATTGGGAGTTGAGCATTTCGGTAAGAAATATTTTTGGATTTTTGGCTCCAACCATAGTGGTAGTAAATATAATTTTCGAATTTTGTTTCAATCAATTCAGATATTTCATGGAATCAAGAGAAATAATGTGGAAATAATGAACCTTTGTGTGAAATTTGAAGACATCAGGAAGTAATAGTTTCATTATTGCCAAAACTGAAGAAACCACTTTTTTAATTCCTCAAAATTTATCAATAATCTCCATCCAAATTTTTGGTCTTGCAGATATAAAGATTACACCAATGCAACCGAGACTCCTGATTCGAATAAACCCGCTGCACTCGGACGATATAAACCACCGAGCAACTTGGTTAAACTATCCCCAGACCCTGCGTTAGGTTCTTGCAGTCACACTAGCAGTCCCAATTCCACCATAAATAAGGGAGTCCATTGTAGACCGAGTCCACCTCCGTATATGAGACCAAGGTTCGCAACTGAAGTCACTCAAGATAATTTGAATGGGAAGAATTGGTATTGTTGAGGAGGAGTTAACTCAGTGACAACGAAAAATGAAATTTGATGTTAGATAGTATGAAAATATCACCAATAGTTGTTATGATTTGGGTTTATCACAAGCAAAAATAGATCTTGTCAAATGAGCAAGTACCAAATGATTGTGTGAAGAATGGAGTTGCAACATCGACAATATTATAGAATTGATCAAGATGTGGACATTGAGAAAATGAACAACTGCTATTTTGTTTCAAATATATCAAATAACAGAAGATATGTTAATTTATTTATATCTCCAAAACCGAAATATTTGAGAGTGAAGTGGCACTTACAGTTATACAAAAAACTTGTACCTACCTACTTGCGCAGTTCTGTCAACATTGGACTTGGACTGAAAGTTTAGATAATTTAATGTGAAAGCATTTCATGAAGTTTTTGCGTTTTCAAACATTCAAACCTGAATTCTCATAATCTCATATTTTAAGTGCACTGGAATATTCCGGCTGTATGCTTCCCTACAATTGTTGGTGAGTTCGATAATTCGTCAATACATCAATGATTCAATTAAAATACTGTTGGTATACATACGTAATCCATCGTGTGTGAGATTCGAAAATATTTTTTGCAAGCTCAAAGCTTTGAATTTGAACTTTGAAATATACTAAACATAAACACTTTTTCTAGATTATATTTATATATTTTAGTTCTATGTTCTATGATGAAATTGGTCAGTTATTTTTTGTGGCTAGAAGTCATTCTTTCGCACGACGATTTTTCAAAACTATTTCGTCCGTTTTGAAATATTCGTATTTTCGCGTCGAACTGGTTTTGGGATAGTTCGAACTCCGAAATCGAGTTAACAACATTGAAATTTCCATGATGACATCACCGTTTTGAAATAATGGCATTTTAGCAATTCGCACTTTCAACTACCGATGAGGGCGCTGCGAAATGTAAACAAACATGGCGGAAAACGAGTACTCTTTCGGAATTTATTGTGGCGGAACGGATTATTTTGGGTGCTTTTCAGGTTTTTCTTCGATTTTTTGATTTTATGTGAATACTTTTTAGTGAATGATTGGATTATTGATAGTGTAGTGTCGAGTTTATTGATTTAAGGTGAACAAATTGGTTTTTTCAATTTTAATTATATCGACGTTGATAATAATTCAACAGGAAAAATGGAGCACTATTTGAGTTTGACGACAGTGTTCGATTATTCGGAAGCTACACCTAATAGTCGATCATTTGTGCTTTTCTTCAATCCATTTTTTCCACTCTGCCGAAGGCCTTAGTGACACAAACTGCTGAGGCATCTTTCGTATGAAATTTATGGAAATGTATAGCTCTGTTTGGATTTTTCTTCGAGGAGCAATTGAAGACACAACAATTACAATTGTGAACAGTTTTTTTTCTAGTGCAAGGACTTGGTTCACTCATTCTCATTGTTATATAATCCAATGTCCTAAAATTCATGTACATATATTATTTAAATATAAAATCGTTTCATTCAGACTTCACCTTGAATATGATTCTAATTCCTTTCTTACAGAAAGATTAAGTCTCAGTCATTTGAAATAAGAAGATCAATTTTATAATACTCCTGTTGATCATTATTGAATTACATTTCTAAATCACCACTCAAACCTGCCCCAGAAAATTGGACATTGGACTCAAACTAACCTAAGATTCAATAACTTTGTGAACGTATTTCAACTGAATAAAACTGATATAAATACCTTACCGACTATTTTTTGAGCGCTCGTACTACTTACACGAGGGCTATATCCTTTCGTCACGATGTCTGTATTTTTCGAATTTTGAGCCGAAAATGGTCTCAATCGACTATGTTCGACTCACTGATGACGAATCCGTCGGAAAATTCGAGTCTGTCCGGCCGTTCGTCCGGCCGGCCGTCCGTATACACGATAACTCTCGAACGGAATGTCCTAGAAACTTGAAATTTTCAGGGTAGGTTCGAATTTTGAATGCCGCGGTTAAGTTCGTTATTGGGCAAAATTCGCCGAAGGGTTCCGTAAATATGGCAGTTCAAAGTATTGTTTCCCTGATTACTCGAAAACTAAAGATTCGATCGAGATGACATTTTGCACTCAAATGAAAAATGAGGTGTTTTAGCTACATGCGAAATTTTGTCCAGATCGCACGACCAGAACCATAGAAACCATAGAAAATTGTAACTTTTGAACGGAAATGCCTAGGGACTTGAAATTTTCAGGATAGGTGTGGATCTCGAATGTCGTGATCACGTTCATCTATGAGCAACATTATACGAAGGGTTCCGTAAATACGGTCGTTTGAAATTTTGTTTTCTCGATAAATTCGAAACTACGGATTCGATCGAGATGAAATTTTGTATTTTAATCGAGAATGATATATGGAAGCAATATTTTGTCCAGATCGCACGACCAGAACCATAGAAACCATAGAAAATTGTAACTTTTGAACGGAAAGGCCTAGGAACTTGAAATTTTCAGGGTGGGTTTGGATCGCGAATATCGCGGTCACGTTCATCAATGAGCAAAATGAGACTAGGGGTTCCGTAAATATGGCCGTTCAAAATATTTTTTTCTAGATAGTTTCGGAACTACTGATCGGATTGGAATGAAATTATGCACCTAGCTGAGGAATAATGTATTCAAACTACGTGCAAAATTTTGTCCAGACCGCATCACCAAGACCATAGATACCGTAGAAAATTCTAGCGAATTATCGAAACAAAATTGATCAGCTGAAGCACTGACATGAAGTCTGGAGTCCCGCCTAAGTTTCAGAATTTTTTTGACAGCTGTCAAAAATTCCTTCAATTGGTTTCTAAAACTGGAAAATGCGAATCTACCTACAAGGTGCATGTACGAGCGCTCAAAAGCTCCTGCCTTCACGGCAGTGCTTTTCGTAATTTTTTTCGATACCAACTACTCTGCTTAGATAACGATTAAAATTTATAAATATATCTCACGAATAACAGGTTTCTGGATATAAAATAAAATATTTGGCTTAAAAGCACGTGAAATATGAAAACAATACTCATTTTATAGGTTTGGGATTTTACCGGTAGGGTAGTTTAGACTTTTGGAATCCCGAATACACGAACATACTACGAAATGTTTTCGAAATAGTTTTGAATCGCAAAAAAATGCCTCAGAGTTATCTCTGATTCGATTGTTTACAGTTTAAACTGTCAATCGTTGGTACTGTATTCTGTGAACAAATTGTGAAAATTCAAATTACATAAAGATATTTTGAAGAATTTAGAATAAATACTCATTGGAACAATTGATGATTTATGAAAAATGATGTATGTGCTATAAATATTATCGAGGAGAATGATTGGAAAAGGTTTGAAAAACCGACAGCATAAACACCATACCTTTTCAATTTCCACTACTGAATGTTGAAAAACATTATTCTTGATTGTGAAGCAGCGCTCAGCAGGAATTTTCTCAGCTCAAAATTTGATGGAACTATTACTATGCATATGTGATTGAAAAAACCCGAATGGTCGATTGGTACTTCATCACAGACTCATCATATTCACTATAATTATGTTTCGAATAAATGTATTTGGATCGAAATGCTCAGCAATTCGATTTTATAGTAATGACATAAGAGTAAGATTTGCACCAAGTCCCACAGGTTTGTTTTTTTTATAAGAACTATGATGTAAAATGTAACTGCGAAGGCTCAACAATCAAATATTCTCAGAACATTTAACAAATCTTCTAATAGTCCTCTGCAATTTCCCCAACATGAACATTCATTCTTCATTTTTAACTACCTATTGTTAATTTGTAGGATACCTACATTTGGGAGGATTACGGACAGCTCTTTACAACTTTTTATTTGCCAAATCTAAGGGAGGTACCTTCATTTTACGTATCGAAGATACTGATCAAACAAGACTAGTCGAAGGTGCTGCTGAACAACTAAAAAACGATTTGTCTTGGGCTGGGATTGAAATACACGAAGGACCCAACATTGGAGGAGATCACGGCCCTTACATCCAATCTGAGAGATTAGATCTTTATGGGTACATAACCCTATAATATGTTATCTAAAATGGAAATTTTATTCGAAAAATTTCAGGCAACAAGTTGAAATATTATTGAAAAAAGGTACAGCTTACTATTGCTTCTGCACGGAAAGGAGATTGGACCTCTTGAGAAGGGAAGCTGTGAAAAATAGAGAGGTCCCAAAGTATGATAACAAATGCAGGCACTTGAGCCAGGAGGAAATATGCAGAAATTTAGCTAAAGGAAATAAGCACTGTATCCGATTCAAGGTGAGACTCAGATTACATCCGTCAATAAGATTTTATCTATTTATTATCTTGTAATAACTTTCCATCAGGCCAAACTTCTGGTTTTGACGAGCCTCTACCCCTATCTTTTCCTGCTTTCTCCCCAACACTGTACTAAACCTTTTAGAAAAGAATAAGACTAATTTGAATCTTTTCAATTCTCCATAGTTATCTTCAGATGTGACATTTTATGACGATTTGGTATACGGTAGAATTAACTACGATGTTTCTCTAAATGAGGGGGACCCAGTGATCATTAAATCCGATGGGTACCCTACGTATCATTTCGCTAATATAGTTGATGATCATTACATGAGAATAAGTCATGTTTTGAGAGGGCTGGAATGGCAAATTTCAACAACTAAACATATACAGATGTACAGGTAGGTTTATTAGTATACAAGTTCTTGAGTTAGTTTTGCTTCATATGGATTTTGATTACAGAGCATTTGGGTGGGATCCTCCAAAATATGGCCATCTTCCTCTATTGCTGAATCACGATGGTACTAAGCTAAGTAAAAGGCAAAGTGATATAAAAATATCTAATTTCAGAGAAAATGGAATATTCCCCCTAGCTTTATTGAACTATGTTGTAAACGCTGGTGGAGGCTTCGAGAAAGATCATGAGCAAAATGTTAAAA
This sequence comes from Aphidecta obliterata, assembly GCA_963966015.1. Classification (NCBI taxonomy): domain Eukaryota; kingdom Metazoa; phylum Arthropoda; class Insecta; order Coleoptera; family Coccinellidae; genus Aphidecta; species Aphidecta obliterata. The sequence continues at coordinate 8,590,363 of OZ014430.1, read as the reverse complement.
TGAAGATATATACCACTGATGAGTTAGCAAATCAGGTATTATTCTCCCTGTCAATTTGTGGTCTCTCAATACATGCCCATCTTTTGAATATCATTATTACCTGATTATTTTTCCAGTTTGATCTAACAAAGTTAAGTACACACTCTGGAAGACTGTCAGCTGAGAGACTATTCGAATTCAATCAGGCCGAATTGAAAAGACTACTGGCGAATGAACGAGACGAAAAAGAAATACTGAAAGAAGTGCAGTCCCTTCTGCAGGAACATTTTAAAAAATTGTTAGTGTCAGGTTACTTTTGCCGAAAAATTTTACTTTTAGTTTGAAAACTCGGCAAAATCTGTTTCCTATTTTTCTCAATAATGCGAAGAATACCGATTCTATCGAACTGAAACTTAATAGTTAGTTAGAACTAACAACACAAAAGTTCATGCGAATTTTCCAACGGATCGTATCAATAGAAGAATCAAAAAATTTCTTTTTTAAAACTTCGTTATCCCAGAATTTTTTCACCATATCCTGCTGAAATTTTGTGTCTACATATGGGGCATCGATAAAAAGAGTTATTCTTCATATCTGCAATATTTTTCACATGTTCATGTTTCATTACCGAATTTTGATCGAAAATTTCAACTTCTTCAGGTGTTTCAATGCTGACCTACAACTTGACGAAAAACACATACGTTCCGTATTGCATTGGTCTGTGAATCGAATCAAAAAGTTGTCGGATTTATTGAGCAACGATATGCTATTTTTATGGACAATGCCAAAGTCTTGTGATCTGAAGAAAAATAATATCGATCATATTACACAATTGCTCAAGGAACTAGAACATCAGGATGAATTTGGGAGAGAAGAGTTATCGAAGTTTTTGAAGAAGTTTGCCGACCAACAAAACATCAAGTACAATATGTTTATGAAGACTTTGAGGTCGTTACTGAGTGGTTTAAAGGTGCGGAATACATCTTTTTTTAAATTTGATGAAATAAGAAAACTGACTAAACCATTTCACAGGAAGGACCAAGCATAGCAGAGATGATGGAAATATTGGGAAAAAAATCAACTCTTTATAGATTGAAAATGGGTTTGAGGTGAGCCAAGACTTCACGATTTTATGTGAAATTCGCTTGTATGGAGACTGAGAATTTTGTTGTTGTGGTGATGTGAAATAAAAAAATTTCTTCAATTGAATAGTTCAATACAATTGTTTTTTAATTCTCACAATATATACAGAGTAGAGCAATAAAACGTTCTAATGTGATTTCTCAAGTACTATGATAGCTAAAAATATGATTCAAAAACGAATGTAAATGAAACAGTCGAGTCTATAACCCGAAATTTCACATAAGATGAATTTTATGGAAATTAAACTTTTCCACATGATAAGCAAATGAGGTTTTTCGATATGTTCAATATAATTCTGTGATTCCATTTTTTGAAGTTTAAAAAAATGGATTGATCTTATAAGGTAACTGTTAAAAATAATTAGTGAATATAATAATATATAGCATTTTATTGGAATTAACATTCCCTTGTGTGCAGTTGTCATTTTGTGGATATGGATAGGAAAAACAGACCATCATTATTTGAATGGAAACTGGACAGGATCCTCTTCATTGGTTTCCTGTAAAAGCCAGGTGAAACCCACTGTATTCCCAAATTGATTGAGCTTGGCTCTCAAATTCTTCACCTGGTCTTCACTGATGGTTTGCGTGATGGCGGAATAAGGCTTATGTGGATATAAGTCATCAGCTGTTTGAACTGGTCCATCCTTCATCTTTGAAGCATTCCAGGTGCATTGCTCATCAGTGATAGAAATGTTTGCGTGTCCAAAAAGAGCCAATGCCGCGATATGTATTGTTTTTATATTTCGACTGATTTTAAGCCAATTATTTTTATTTTATCTCCAGGAACCAGGCATTCTTGGGGTATATTTAGAAATTTTTATCCTTTTCTGATTCAGAGTTATTGGTATTGCAAAAAAATAGTCGGGAAGATATTTATATCAGTGATATTCAGTTGAAATATGTTCGCGATGTTATAGAATTTTAGGTAACAAATTTGAGGGAACAAATTTGGGCGGGTTTGAGTGGTGATTCAGAAAGGTAAAATAATTATCAACAAGAGTGTTATGAAATTGATCTTCGTATTTCAAATGAATGTGACTTAATCTTTTTGTAAGAAAGAAATTGGAATCATCTATAAGTTGAAGTCTGAATGAAACGATTTTATTAAATAATATATTTATGTACATGAATATTAGGACATTGGATTATATAACAATGAGTAAACAAAGTTCTAGTACTAGAAAAAAACAGTTTACAATTGTAATTGTTATCTTCAATTGCTCCTAGAAGAAAAATCAAAACAGGGCTACTCATTTCCATTAATTTTCATAAGAAAGATGCCACAGCAGCTTGCGTCACTAATGCCTCTGGCAGAGTTGAAAAAATGGACCGAAGAAAAGCACAAATGATCGACTATTAGGTGTCGGCAATCTCAAATAGTGCTCCATTTTCCCCTTTGAATTATTATCAATTTTGATATGAGTAAAATTCAAAAAACCAGTTTGTTCACCTAAAATCAATTAACTTGACACTACACTATCAATAATCCAATCGTTCACTAAAAAGTCTTCACATAAAACTCACAAAATCAAAGGAAAAACCTGAAAAACACCTAAAATAATCCGTTTCACCACGATAAATCCCAAAAAAGTACTCGTTTTCCTCCATGTTTGTTTACATTTCGCAGCGCCCTCATCGGTAGTTGGAGTCGCGATGACAGCCCTGAGTTTACGAACTCGCGCAATCGTAATGTTCGCATTTCTATAGTTGGTAACACTTTCTTTTGATATCATTTGACATTTGAGGTTATTATTATTGCTTGAAGGAAAATATTCTCCCCAGAAGTAAATTATAAATATCAAGAAACTTTCCAAATGACTACATATTGGGCATAAATTCGAAGTGTATTTTTTTAAGATTGAAAATGGTGGGCGGAACTCTCATTTATTACCAATGTATTCCATTGCGATAATTTACGTCAAACGATAATCATATATTGAATATTTTTAGCATAAACTGAAAACGTCTCAGCGTGAAAAAGTTAGGAAATTTATGTCATTCACTCATGCTGGAGAATCTACAGCGATATATTGCCTTAGTCAAAATGATTGGAAATTAGATCTTGCAAGTGATAACTACTTTCAAAATCCAGATGCTTATTATAAAGAACCTCGAGTTGTTGACAAAAAAAAACTCGAATCATTGTACAGTAAATATAAAGATCCTAATGAACCCGAAAAAATCACAGTCGATGGAATAATGAGATTTCTAGAAGATTTAAGTCTCGACGCAGATTCCAAACTTGTGTTGATAATCGCTTGGAAATTCAAAGCTGCTACTCAGTGTGAATTCACAAAAGACGAGTTCATGAATGGAATGTCGGAATTAGGTTGTGATACAGTCGATAAACTGAAATCAAAATTTTCTACACTGGAAAACGAACTGAAAGATAATTACAAATTCAAGGACCTATATCATTTCACTTTTAATTATGCGAAGAACCCTAATCAAAAAGGATTGGATCTTGATATGGCGATTGCTTATTGGAATATTGTTTTGAAGGGAAAATTTAAGTTTCTAGATCTCTGGTGTACATTTTTACAGGTGAGGAAAACAGGCTATATTTGTGTATATAACTTGAGAAACCTCTTAAGATTCTGCACTCCCTGATATGTGAAATGTCGTTTTAACTCATTAATTTTGCAATAACTGCGAAATGAATGATGTTGATCCATGTTTGATTGCAGGAAAATCACAAGAGATCTATTCCGAAAGATACTTGGAACCTTCTCTTGGATTTCGCGCATCAAATTTCCGACGATATGTCAAATTACGATGAAGAAGGAGCATGGCCAGTACTCATAGACGATTTCGTAGAATGGGCAACTAGTAAAGAACGAGAACCACATAGTACTAGTCAGGATGAATAACACTTAATGTTAGAACTACTTTAAGACCACCCTTGTATTTTGTTCGAACAACAGAAGTGCCAATCTCTCAAGAATTATATCGCCATAATTAATTATGTGACGTTATGGTCATATGAATAATTAAATATACAGGGTGGGTCTTCGTAGTTGTGTTTGCTGGTGTGAGTTGTTCAACAACTACAAATTATGATTTGAAGATACTATAAATGTTTCTATAATTTTTTTATCGAATCTGATTTCCGTATGTCTGAGAATATAGAGAGTATAATTTATAAAATCCATCTATTTAAAACTCTTGGCGGATCTCTGAATAGCAGAGGAATGTCTCTATCGAGGAATTTGTTGAATTGTGATTTCATTTTTTGTTGTACATAGGCGGATGACATTTTAGAAATTCCGAATGGAACCTACATGATATTAAATAATTTTAGATGGTTGCTCCTGGTGCTTTCTGTTAATGAAACCCAACTAAATTTTCAAACGGGAGATTTCTTTATAGTGTTATCGAAGATTTTCGACATTTATGTATAGGGTAATATTATTGAATTTGAAATTTTATTTGATATCAAAAATTGGTTTTAGGTTGGTTTGAAATGGATTATGTTATTTTTTTTTTGGATAAAATTGAGAGAATTGATATAACTTGTAAATAGATTTAAGTCCTTCAATATTTTTGTGTAAATATCAAATGAAGCTTTTATTGCAAATAAAATTGTTTCCAATTATTAAATCTTCACTTTTTTTCGATCCACACCGTCAAGCGCTTTCCGCGTTATTTCCATTATGTGGACATTCGAAAAGGTTACTAAAACACCAAATTTCAAGACTCGACTTTTTTTTATGTCAAAAAAAAGTCGGATTTTTAGAAAAAAATCTGGCACCAAAAAATATAATTGAGAATAACTCAAAAACTACAATCCTTGGCCAACTCAATTCCGCCTAATATATTCATTAATATGTAAGATTATTTCTGGTGGAATTATACACCTCGCCTCATATTTACTTTTCTAATCATTTTGTTATTCTTGAATAAAGTTACGTCATCATTCCTTTTGTTATTGATATTCAGCGAGGTGTTCTCAGTAGTAATACCAAAGATTAGACAAGTTGTTACTCTTTGGTAATACCCCTAGGGCCTTGATAATACCGAGATAATTTTGTCATAGAGAATGCTGAAAGCTTGTTGCTTGATAATAGCCCGAGGCCGAGGGCTATTATTCTTAAGCAACACGCTTAAAGGATTCTCTATGACAAAATTTTGAGGATTTATCAAGGCCCGAGGGGTATTCGATAAGATAATTTTTTACTTTGTAGATTTCATAAAATTGATGGTCAATCTGACGTTTAATATTTATTCGAAAACACCAAACTGAAAACACCACATGTTGGGTATTATCGCTGTAATCCATAGGTGATTGGATGAAATTTGACACATGACTCTAAATTGAGTAATTTGATTGGCTACTATATTTAGTAAAAAATTATCGCAATAATGAAACGAGCTCCCTGATCGGAAAACGGATATGTTTTTCGTCCAAAATTTGCTGGTGGATTGATCCCGCAAGGAAAGTTGTACTCACCTCAAGTCGAGTGCACTTTATGAAGTAGCCTACAGCGTCATCTTCCCGACGTGCGATGAACCGCCACAGATCCTTAAAATGTTATTATTTCAATTTTGATATTTTCATTTAGTTCCAATATTTTCTATAACAGGAATCCCTTACCAAACTATTTAATGCCTATTATTTTCTCTATATTTTGGTTCATTCCGAATCGATTTAACATAATCAATCTGATATCATTCGCATTGAAGATTCATCATATTTCACAGATTGAACGAAATATTGAATCATCGTGAACAATTTTCTACATTTTACAGATCAAGCAAAATATTTACTCTACCAAAAAAGTTTCCACCAATTTCTATTGTTTGGAGGTGAGATTAATTCTATTTGCAGATTAAAATCCCGTTTTTCAATTCAATAAATAAGGTAAATTGTTTTTTTTCGTGATAATACCCGCGAGATGTCTTTAGAGATAATTAATTTCTTTGTAAACCCACATTTGGTATAAAACGAACTGAGTCATTACAGTGAGTTCCACAATACGGTGAACGCTCGTAGAGTAAACATCGCACTATTTATATTTCGTGGAAACAGAGTTGTGCTAAATATATTTTCTTTCTTGGTACAGTGGAATACAGTCAGCATTGCGGAGATTCAAAACAGGTGAGTCAAGTCAGTAGATTCTCATAAATACATTTTGAAAATAATTATAAAAAGCACTGACGTGTAGTCAGGAGCTTTCGAGCGCTCGTTCATCCACCTTCTATTTGAAAAAAATTTTGACAGCTGTCAAAAAAATTACAGCAGTTTTTTGTCAATTATGCCGAATCAGCTGTTACAGGAATATAAGGATTTTTTTTATAATTCGCTAGAATCTTCTATGGTCCTGGTAATGCGATCTGGACAAAATTGCGCACGTAGTTTAAATACATTATTCTTCATTCATGTGCGAAATTATCAGTAAAAAAATACAGGGCCATATTGACGGCACCCTTAGTATAATTTTGCTCATTGATAAACGTGACCTCGACATTCGAGATCAAAACCTACCCTGAAAAGTTCAATTCTCTAGGTCTTTCCGTTCAAGAATTATAATCTTCTATGGTTCTGGTCAAGCGTTCTGGACAAAACTGATAGTTTAGATATTTTATTGTGGGATATAAACAGAATAAATGAGGCGCATATTCTTTTTTTACAGGTAGAGTCTTCTGATGAGGAATGGAAAACGCTCAAAATAAAAATTACCTGAAGAGAAAAATTCACCCACGGGAAGAGGCGAGTGCATTATCGAAGTTATTCTTCAGGTGAGCTGATATTATTTGATTGAACAAGGAAGTCTTCCGAAATGAAGATCATTCATGAGTGTTTGCTTTTAAAGCAAGTTTCCAACGTCTTCTATTTTTAAAAGCTATCATTTAACTTTTTCTTCTGCCTTCACGGCGCTTGTGAGGTCAAAACTTGAAAATATATGTGTATTTTGTAGCACTTGTTATAATGTTAATATAATTATGTTATTCCCTTTCAAAATTCTGCTTTTGAGAAGAAACTTCATTTCTTCCAGAAGTCTAAACGGCCCCTGCCAGCAAAATCCCGAACCTAAAAAACGGGATTTTTTTTCATATTTCACGTGCTCTCAAGCCAGATATTTTATTTTATATCCAGGAACCAGGAATTCGTAAGGTATATTTAGAAATTTTTATCGTTTTCTGAGCATAGTAATTGGTATTGAAAAAAAATAGTCGGTATAAGATATTTATATCAGTTTTATTCAGTTGAAATACGTTCACGAAGTTATTGAATTGTATGTAACAGGTCCAATTTTCTGGGGCAGGTTTGGGTGGTGATTTAGAAAGGTGATAAAATAATTATCAACAAGAGTGTTATAAAATTGATCTCCGTATTTCAAATGACTGTGGCTTAATCTTTCTGTAAGAAAGAAATAATGAGGTGAAGTCTGAATACAGCTATACATTTCCATAAATTTCATAAGAAAGATACCTCATCGTTTTGTGGAAAAAAAAACCGAAGAAAAGCACAAATGATCGACTATTATGTGCAGCTTCCAAATAATTGAACACTGTTGTCAAACTCAAATAGTGCTCAATTTTTTCTGTTGAAATATTATCAATTTCGATATAATTGAAATTGAAAAAACAAATTTGTTCACCTAAAATCAATAAAGTTGACACTACACTATCAACTATACAAGGAAAAACCAAGAAAACACCTAAAATAATCCGTTTCACCACAATAAATCCCGAAGAGGTACTCGTTTTCCTCCATGTTTGTTTACATTTCGTAGCGCCCTCTTTTTAGTTCGAATCGCGTATACGCGAGCTTGCACTATTCGCACGGTTTCCGCTAGTCGCACGGTTTCCAGGAATGTGCCTTGCTTTGTGTATCTTTATTCTAACTTTAAATACTTTATATCATTGTTATAATTGACTTTTTCCATACTGTATTGTATACCAATAAAGTTTATTATTACATATTATTATGAAACAATAAACATCATATGTAATATTTTATGTTCATTGTTTCCAGTTGGTCTTTTCCCATTTTCTACAAAGGATTCAGAAAACATCTAAAAGAAGATGATCTTTATGAAACACTGCGTGATCATGAATCAACCCTACTAGGTAACCGTTTGGAAGAGGCATGGCACGAAGAAGAAGATGAATATAGAAACCCCTCGCTTTGGAGAGCATTGTGGAAAGTCTTTGGAAATGAGCTACTTGGTTATGGTATTGTACTATTCTTTTACGAAGTTCTCATGAAGTAAGTAACGAGATATCTTTCAGATATATCTTCTAAGATAGAATTCGCCTGATGACTTCTGAAACCAAACAAATTATACGCAAACCTCGAAGTTATATATATATTTGATTCGCAGACTTGCACAACCCTTAGCTTTGGGGAAGCTCATGAGTTACTACATTCCAAACCAAACCTCCACCACAAGAGAAGAAGCTCACATGTATGCTGGCGTCATACTGGTCGTGGCGTTCGTTCAAGTTCTAGCAGGACATGGATACATATTCGGTTTGCAGCATCTCGGCATGAAGATGAGGGTGGCATGTTGTTCTGTGATATACAGAAAAGCCCTTCGACTCAGTAAAACTTCTTTAGTTCAAACGACAATAGGTCAAATGGTGAATCTTCTATCCAACGACGTGAATAGGTTCGATAATGCTGTGATGTATATTCATAATTTATGGTCGTCGCCACTCGAGACAATAATAATTACTTATTTGTTGTACGTACTGCTTGGACCAACTGCGATTATTGGGATAGTTTTCTTATTAATCTTCATTCCTCTTCAAAGTAAGTTTATGTTTATTTAGTTAAAATAGATAACAGACAACGCCATCTGCTTAGCTTGCGTGCCGAAATGCCACTAGGCCAACGAATTGAAGTTTTGGATCATTATCGATTCAGTCCACGTTCTCGAGGCACTTATTCTCAAAATAATTTATATTTATATTTAAATAAGACATGACCCCCTAGACGGAATTGAAACAAAACAAACTATAGAAGGAAAATTTTAATTTCGCAGTGTACATGGGAAAAATTTCCTCAATATGTAGACTTAAAACTGCTTCCAGAACCGATGAGAGGGTACGCCTCATGAGTGAAATAATCAATGGCATCCAAGTCATCAAGATGTACGCTTGGGAAAAATCGTTTGTCGAACTCGTCGAAATGGCTAGAAGGTGAGTCGTAATTTCACACAAATGTTCATTTCAACTTTCATAGATATTTCGCCGAAATCATTTCGATTACTCCGAACAATAATTGGTTCTGTAGCCAAGTCGATAAGTAAATCTAAGTAACCCAAGGGAACTATAGAATTACCTTTTCTTATGCTCCGCCACTAGGGGGTGGAAAAATCCTGCCCTTGTCGAACTCGTGTTGTTCACACTTAATGAAGCCGAGAGTTCACTACGACACAGAACACACCTGTACTTTCTTTCAGCGATTCGATATAATTTCGCTTCTTAACTCAACTGAATTCCTGATAGATTCCGTGATATTTTTCTGAAAGAGTTTTTCGTGCCTACTTTTCGAAAACTACTTTCTGACTGATTCCCGAAAATTGATTATCAACACAAACAAGTTTCCGAATTACGTGTTCTTTTCCCTCGAAAGAACTTTTTCCGTCCGACTCGCAATAACCACTGTTTTCTCCGATCTTTTTTTCGTCTCAAGAAAATTTTCAACCCTACCACTCTAGGTAGTTCTAAATGATGTTTTCGTTTTTGTAAAACCAATCACCCCCTTCTATTATTTTTTCAAGGCGGTTCGTGAACCAAACATCGGCAATTATTGGTCTGAAACCAATCACCTCTCACATTTCTGACAATTTTTTTTCGAGAAATTTATTTTCACTTCCTGTATAACTGAAAGTGTTCAAGAATATTTTAGCTCAGTAGATAAAGTCGAACAATATCATAGGTAATCCAAATTTTCAGATTTCAAATAGGACCGGTTCCCAAGAAACGTCTAGTAGACAACTTGGGACACCCTGTATAAAGCTTTCACATTTCACCATTACACGTCAACCTATGTTAATATAAATAAAACACTTTCGCAGTTCTGAAATTCACCACATAAGGAACGCCTCCTACCTGAAGGCCCTCCAGATGTCTTTCAACATGTTCATCAACAGAGCAGCCATTTTCCTTTGCGTGTTTGGACATGTCTTATCGGGATATTCTCCGACTGCCGAGTACGTCTTCGTTATAACCTCTTTTTACGGAATACTCAAACAGGCCGTAACGACCTGGTTTCCACTGGGTGTTACCGCGATAGCGGAGGCCAACGTTTCTATCGAGAGGATTCAAACCTTTTTGAAGTACGATGAAGCTTATTTCTCCGATGAGTATAGGGTGAGGAAGAAAAAATCGAAGAGTAGGAAGAAGAAATCGGACGGTAAGCCTAAGAAGAAATGGATATCCGCCGATGAAGATTCCAAGAAAGATATTGGGGTTTATTTGGAGAAAGCTTGCGCTAAATGGACGTACAGTGCACCTGAGAACACCCTGTGTGATATAACTATGAACATCACATCTAATCAGCTCGTTGCAATCGTTGGTCCAGTTGGAAGCGGAAAAACCAGTCTTATCCACATGATGCTGAAGGAATTGCCTATTATTTCTGGAAAGCTGGATATAGTGGGAAACATATCTTACGCTTCACAAGAACCATGGTTATTCTCTGGAAGCATCCAACAAAATATTTTATTCGGCGATACTTACGAACCTATAAAGTACCAAGAAGTCATCAAGGTCTGCGCTTTAGAAAGAGATTTGAGTTTGTTCCCACATGGTGATAAGAGCATCGTTGGTGATCGAGGGGTTACTCTGAGTGGAGGCCAAAGAGCCAGAATCAACTTAGCAAGAGCAATATATAAAGATGCGGACATATACATTTTCGACGACCCTTTATCCGCCGTAGACACCCACGTAGGAAAACAACTATTCGAACAGTGCATCTGCGGATACCTGAAGTATAAGGCGACAATATTAGTAACCCATCAAATTCAATACTTGGCAAACGTCGACAGGATTTACCTGCTGGAAAACGGTAAGGTGGAGGCCGAAGGTGAATTCCAAGACATCCTCAACAGCGGAAAAGAGTTCGCGGAGTTGTTCAAAGCGGAGATACCGATAGAGGACGAGGATGAAGAGGAAGAGAAGTTCATCAAGAAGAGGAAGAAGAAGTTCAGCGTCATGGAGGATCAGGATGATATTCAAGACGAACCTGTAGTGGAGAGTGAGGGGATAAAAAAAGGGTCGATTTCTGGTAGGATCTACAAGAGCTATTTGAAAGCTGGAAGTAGTTATTTCATGGGATCGATTTTGATTGTTTTCTTCATTTTGACGCAGTTGAGTGCCAGTGGTGCCGATTACTTCATTACATATTGGTGAGTATTGAACGAAAACGTGAAAACTCTTCACTTATTTTTTTTTTTGAATTTTGTTATCCATCCATCCCTAAGGATTGGACTTTTGGACATTTTAGTTTGTTTCTGTAATGCAAGTTAGTGATTCTCATGATGAATTTTTCATTTATCTTCCGAAAAACCTTTATATAAAATACTCACCAGAGCCGAGTATTTCGAAATCAAAGTTACCCTCAAATCATAGAAAATTTTCAACCCTACCATTCTAGGTGGTTCTAAATGATGTTTTCGTTAATTCAATAACCCCCTTCTATTATTTTTTTAAGGCGGTTCGTGAACAAAACATCGGCAATTATTGGTCTGAAACCAATCACCACTCACATTTCCGACAGTGGTGGTAGGATGTTAAATATCTAATCTCAACACTTATTAAGTGCTTAATTCGCGAAATCGACGAAGGGAAATTATAAATCTCACAATGCTTCATTTTTTTGGTCATTAAACGCGCGTTAGGCACTATATTTCTGGGACCTCTAACTCTTGAGTTTGGGTTATCAACATTTCAACGTTAGGTTGGTAGACTTAACAAATACTTAACTCAATATATTAATTTTTCACACTTCTAGGCGTTCTCACTTCTCACGACTTCGATTTTTTCTTGTATCGATAAGGCCAAGAGAAATAATCTATATCCCGACTATTTGAATGAATTCTGCATATACCGAAATGGTATTAAGTCTTCCAATTTATTACAGAACATCAAATTCGTCAATCTAAACTGCAAACCACGTGAGAGGTGAAAATAAAAGACATTTGAGAAATTACCTGTGATCGATACAGAAAGTGTGTCCCATTCCCACATAAAAGTAATAAAAATATTTTCAGCAGTTTTCTCAAATTTTAAAAATTATACAGGGTGCTAGAACTCAAAATCCTTCATATAAAATATTCACCAGGGCCCAGTATTTCGAAATCAATGTTATCCGCGAATCTGAGAAATTTAGAGCACGGATCTGACTTAGGTACGTATTGATCGAGGTTCAAATGTGTTTTAAATGCACTCAGTAGGGAAATCATCTAACCGAGCATATGATTTTTGTGACTTTAGGTGAAGCATTAGAAATGCTTATAACATTTCTCGTGAGTCATGAGCAAACTGATGTAATAGTTGCCGCATGTAACCATTCGTTATTACGCCGGGCAATACTTTGTGCACATCAAACGAATGGTGACCATTTCGAACAATTTCTGTAAACAATTTGGATCAATTTAATCGGTGATTTTGTGAACCTTTTTTTTGAAGGACCTTTTCAACCAGTAATTTTTCCCCTCCTTAGTTTGAACTTCGAGAATAATACCGTTCAGGAAAAACCTCCTAATAAAAGTTAGAAGAACATACAAATTTCCGATAAAATCCACCACTTGCATATGCATATGGCACCGTGATTCATGCCAGATTTCCTAACAGGGTCGTATTGAGATAATAATGCTCGATTTTTTGCACTTTTTTCAAATTGAATAATTTACATGATCAACTTTCGGCGAAATGATCTCTTTTGATGGGTTCTAGCACCTGTAAAAAAAGCCTCACCTTAAAAAACACCCTGTATATTGATTAATAAAAAGTTCGTTTCCAATCCTATAAAAGAATAGGGTAGCTGAAAATTTCGGGATTGATGTATTGAAATTTCGTATCCTCGATTGATACGATACGATTTTGAAAACGTTGAAATGCGAGAGTATTAATAACCATTACTTGGGAATTGGGAAAATTCACAATTTTTGTTTGAAACACCCTGTGACGAGTTTTCCAAAATTAAGGAGATGCACAATTTTCCGCCATTCTTCTAATTTGAAAATCTAAAAACAGTTTATGCTTGAAATATCAAGAATAGGAATAACCAACATAATACTGACTACGCATGTCTCCCTTTTTTTTCAGATTTTTTTCTATATTTTGAAAACTATTTCGACGAATGCAACGAATCGAATAAAAATATATTTAAAATTGAAGAAACGAACATAGGTATAAGTAAAAGAAAAAAAATTTTTTTTTGAGAAATTTTGTTTCACTCCCTGTATAACTGAAAGTGTTCAGGCTTCAAGAATATTTTAGCTCAGTGGATGAAGTCGAACAATATCTTAATCCAAATCTTCAGATTTCAAATAGACCGGTTATCAAGAAAAGTTTAGTAGGACATCCTGTATATCGGATAAGCAATATTGGTTCATTATTTCCAACAAACAAACTTCAAAGTTGTTCGGGGAAGAAAAGTTCCCAAATTTCTCTGAAATTTTCAGTCAACATTTATAGCATTGAAACCAAGACCTTAGTCAGTGCGCAGTCTTCTTTCAACACCCTGTATATTCCATTAATGAGTTTTCACTCCAGATCTACAACAAAATTCTCGCAATGTTTCAGGGTAAATCTGGAACAAGCAAGAAAAGAACAAGAAACTATGAACATCTATCTGAACAAAGCTTTCTACAACTCGACCCTTACAGCATCGAGAGGAATATTCAATATAGAATTCACAAGACAAACTTGCGTGATAATATATTCATCTCTGATAGCTTCCATAATTTTGGTTACCATCATTAGATCTCTCACATTTTTTAAACTCTGTATGAGTGCATCTAAGAATCTACACAATAACATGTTTTCCAAAGTTGTTTATGCAACAATGCATTTCTTCAACGCAAACTCGGCTGGAAGAATCCTGAACAGATTCTCAAAGGATATGGGTGCTATAGACGAGTTATTACCTGCGGCAATAATAGACACAATTCAGGTACGAAGACAATATTGATTGAGCTTTAACCATGATTTTGAATGATGGAATTCTTTTACTAGGTTGGACTGGGAGTATTGGCAACCACAGTGGTGATAGCCACAGTGAATTCCTGGATTTTGATACCTACGTTCATCATCTTGGCTTGGTTTTATTTGTTCCGATATATCTATTTAGCTAGCAGTAGAAACATCAAAAGGATGGAAGGAACAAGTGAGTTTATTTGGCAATTTATATATTCGTGGTCAATAGTACTATAGTCTGTTCAAATGTATATAACTGAAAGCTTGGTAAACAAGTTTGCACATAAGTGGGAGGGGCTTCGGAGAGTAACTTTCCGTCCAGAGTCGAATAGAGGGTAGTTCACACAATCTTTGAGAGGAGGACCTTTCTAAGTAATCAATAGAAGAAGAAAGGGAAAAATTATATTAAAGGCGAAGGGAAGTAAATTCCAGTCCTTTTCAAAAACCAGGACCTATGGGTTCACACAATCGTACCAGTTTCAACTCGATATAATTCTGCGAATGAAATACACACAAGACATTTACACATAAAAAGTTTACGGAAAAGTCTCCAATTTTACATATATTATGTCTAAATCAACATCAATATCACAGAATCAAAAATTCTAACGGAAATATACCTAAAATGAATAGGTTTAAATATGTTCAGTCGAAAATCAAACCTGACATGGATGAAATAAAAAAAATTGTTTTATCTTAATCGAAAATATGACAGAATTGAAAACATTCATGGAAATTAACAAATTGCGAAACTACGAAATTTTAAATGAGGTGTTCTGAGCCGCAACTTTTCCTTCAACTTGATCCCAGAGTTCGATAAGATTTAGCTCACAAAATGATATGGTGGGAGTCTCAACACTGTTTTTCCCGTTTGATTGGCCATTTCATTAACAAAAAAATTACGAAAAGCACTGCCGTGAAGGCAGGAGCTTTTGAGCGCTCGTACATGCACCTTGTAGGTAGATTCGCATTTTCCAGTTTTGGAAACCATTTGAGGAAATTTTTGACAGCTGTCAAACAAATTTTCAAACTAAGGCGATAATCCAGACTTCAAGTCAGTGCTTTAGGTGACCAATTTTTTTTTTCGATAATTCGCTAAAATTTTCTCCGGTATCTATGGTCTTGGTGATGCCATCTGGACAAAATTTCGCTCGTAGTTTGAATACATTATTCCTCAGCTAGGTGCGAAATTTCATTCCAATCAAATCGGTAGTTTCGAAATTATCAGGAACAGAATATTTTGAACGGCCATATTTACGGAACCCCTAGTCTAATTTTGCTCATTGATGAACGTGACCGTGAAATTCGCGATCCAAACCCGCCCTGAAAATTTCAAGTTCCTAGGCCTTTTCCTTCGGAAGTTATAATTTTCTATGGTTTCTATGGTTCTGGTCATGCGATCTGGAGAAAATGTTGCTTTAATATGTCATTCTCGTTTAAAATACAAAATTTTATCTCGATCGAATCCGTAGTTTCGAAATTATCGAGAAAACAAAATTTCAAACGACCGTATTTACGGAACCCCTAGTATAATTCTGCTCATTGATAAACGTGAACGCCACATTTCAGATCTACACCTATCTGAAAATTTCAAGTCCCTAGGCCTTTCCGTTCGAAAGTTAGGATTTTCTATGGTTTCTATGGTTCTGGTCATGCGGTCTAGAGAAATGTAGCTTGAATATATCATTCTCCATAAGTATACAAAATTTCGTCACGATCGAATCTGTAGTTTGGAAATTATCAAGAAAACTAAATTTCAAACGACCATATTTACGGAACCCCTAGTAAAATTTTGCTCACAGATGAAAGTGATCACGACAATAGAGATCCACACCTATCCTGAAAATTTCAAGTCCCGTTTCCGTTCAAAAGTTACAATTTTCTATGGTTCTGGTGATGCGATCTGGACAAAATTTCACATGTAGGTTGAACATCTCATTCCCCATTTGAGTGCAAAATTTCATCTTGATCGAATCTGTAGTTTCAAAGTAATCAGGAACACAAAATTTCGAGCGGCCATATTTACGGAACCCTAAGGCGGATTTCGCCCAATAACGAACTTAACCTCGGCATTCGAGATTCGAACCTACCCTGAAAATTTCAAGTTTCTAGGACATCCCGTTCGAGAGTTATCGTGTATACGGACGGCCGGACAGACTCGAATTTTCCGACGGATTCATCATCAGTGAGTCGAACATAGTCGCTTGAGACCATTTTCGGCTCAAAATTCGAAAAATACAGACATCGTGACGAAATGATAAAGCCCTCGTGTAAGTAGTACGAGCGCTCAAAAACAGTGAACTATTCTTTTAATTAGGTTCATGTCAAAATCGTCAATTGAATCGACTATTTTTAAAGACTGGGGTTCTTTCTTAGGTGGAGTCAATATTTGTTTTTGTTTATATTCTCTGAGAATTCTGTATATGGAGGAACGACTCACTCCTGAGGATTTTGAAACAATTCCCACCAAGTCTCTTTTCGATATATTTGGATGTTCCTCAAATTCTTTCCGTTAAATATTTAAGATTAACTGTTTTTCTTGAATAGATAAATGTGAATGTTTTGATCTTTTTCGTGGTGGGCCCAATATATCACCTTCAGATGCATTGTCCGTTTCTGAATTCGACATTGTTGTCCGTAACTCCGAAATCGATAGGTCGTCAGAAGATTTTTTGCCGGAGACTGCTACTACACTTTTAACGAAAACACCTATTTTTCACTATAAACTTTCACTACTACTATCGACATTCCGTTCTGAGAACGATCCTGGCAGACTGTTAAGGGTGGAGACAGTATAAGACATTAGTTATGCGCTCTTTTATATTTGAACAGACTATAGGTCGAAATTAGATATTATGAAGTTGTTTGATAATTGAGCGCTCGTACAACTTACACGAGGGCTATATCATTTCGTCACGATGTCTGTATTTTTAGAATTTTGAGCCGAAAATGGTCTCAAACGATAGAGTTCAACTCACTGATGAATCCGTCGAAAAATTTGAGTCTGTCCGTCCGTCCGGCCGTAAGCACGATAACTCTCGAACGGATCAACCTAGAGACTTGAAATTTTCAGTGTAGGTTCAGATCCCAAATGCCTCGGTTAAGTTCGTTAATGGGCAGAATTCCACCAGGGGTTCCGTAGTTATGGCCGTTCAAAATTTTGTTCTCCTGATTACTTTGAAACTGCAGATTCGATCATAATGAAACTTTGCACTCAAATGAAGAATGAGGTGTTCAAGCTACATGTGAAATTTTGTCCAGATCGCATGACCAGAACCATAGAAAATTGTAACTTTTGAACGGAAACGCCTAGGGACTTGAAATTTGCAGGATAGGGGTGCATCTCGATTGTCGTGATCACTTTCATCTATGAGCAAAATTATATCAGGGGTTCCGTAATTATGGTCGTTTGAAATTTGGTTTTCTTGATCATTTCAAAACTACAGATTCGATCGTGACGAAATTTTGTATACTAATGAAGAATGGTATATTCAAGCTACACTTCTCCAGATCACATGACCAGAACCATAGAAAATCATAACTTTCGAACGGAAAGGCCTAGGGACTTGAAATTTTCAGGATAGGTGTGGATCTGAAATGTCGCGTTCACGTTTATCAATGAGCAGAATTATACTAGGGGTTCCGTAAATACGGTCGTTTGAAATTTTGGTTTCTCGATAATTTCGAAACTACGGATTCGATCGAGATAAAATTTCATATTTTAATCGAGAATGATATATTAAAGCAATATTACGATAACTCTCGAACGGGATGTCCTAGAAACTTGAAATTTTCAGGGTAGGTTCGAATCTCGAATGCCGAGGTTAAGTTCGTTATTGGGCGAAATCCGCCTTAGGGTTCTGTAAATATGGCCGCTCGAAATTTTGTGTTCCTGATTACTTTGAAACTACAGATTCGATCAAGATGAAATTTTGCACTCAAATGGGGAATGAGATGTTCAACCTACATGTGAAATTTTGTCCAGATCGCATAACCAGAACCATAGAAAATTGTAACTTTTGAACGGAAACGGGACTTGAAATTTTCAGGATAGGTGTGGATCTCTATTGTCGTGATCACTTTCATCTGTGAGCAAAATTTTACTAGGGGTTCCGTAAATATGGTCGTTTGAAATTTAGTTTTCTTGATAATTTCCAAACTACAGATTCGATCGTGACGAAATTTTGTATACTTATGGAGAATGATATATTCAAGCTACATTTCTCTAGACCGCATGACCAGAACCATAGAAACCATAGAATATTGTAACTTTTGAACGGAAAGGCCTAGGAACTTGAAATTTTCAGGGTGGGTTTGGATCGCGAATTTCACGGTCACGTTCATCAATGAGCAAAATTAGACGAGGGGTTCCGTAAATATGACCGTTCAAAATATTCTGTTCCTGATAATTTCGAAACTACCGAGCTGAGGAATAATGTATTCAAACTACGTGCGAAATTTTGTCCAGATCGCATCATGAAGACCATAGATACCGTAGAAAATTCTAGCGAATTATCGAAAAAAAATTGATAAGCTGAAGCACTGACATGAAGTTAAAGTTTCGCCTAAGTTTCAGAATTTTTTTGACAGCTGTCGAAAATTCCTTCAATTCATTTCTAAAACTGGAAAATGAGAATCTACCTACAAGGTGGACGTACGAGCGCTCAAAAGCTCCTGCCTTCACGGCCCAAAGTTCAAATCGATTTATGTCTTGTTTTCAGCTAGGAGTCCTGTGTTCGCTCACCTATCTGCCACACTCCAGGGTTTAACAACGATTAGAGCTTTCGGCGCTCAAGAAATACTAACAATCGAGTTCGACAATCACCAGAACCTCCACAGCTCTGCATATTACATGTTCCTGGGATGCAGCAGGAGTTTCGGTTTTTGGCTCGACTTAAAATGTGTTTTTTACGTTGGCTTTGTTACTGTCAGTGTTCTATTCATTGGCTCAGGTATGTTCATCAACTAAAATAAAAATATTCTCAATACTCAAACAATCCTCCATTTCAGAAACTTATGGTGGTAACGTCGGTCTTGCAATCACACAGGCCATAGGTTTAACCGGGATGTTCCAGTGGGGGATGAGACAGTGGTCAGAGTTGGAAAACCAGATGACATCGGTTGAAAGAGTTGTCGAGTATACGGAAGTGGAAAAGGAGCCGATTCTGAACAAGAGTGAATCCCCCGAATCGTGGCCAGAAAACGGGGAAATCGAGTTCCAAAATGTTTTCCTCAAATACTCCCCAAACGCACCTTACGTCCTTAAAAATCTGAACTTTACAGTTAAACCGATGGAAAAAATTGGTATTGTTGGAAGGACTGGAGCCGGAAAATCTTCACTCATCTCTGCGATATTTTTGTTGACCGACATCGAAGGCCAGATTTTGATCGATGGAATAGATACGAAGACGATAACCTTGGAGAGCATGCGATCGAAAATATCTATCATCCCGCAGGAACCTGTACTATTTTCGGGAACATTAAGGAAAAATTTGGACCCCTTCGACGACTACGACGATGAGAAACTTTGGGATGCTCTGGATAACGTAGAACTGAAAAAAGTGGTTGCAGATTTTCCATCTGGATTGAATACATTAGTATCGGAGGGAGGGTCGAATTTCAGCGTTGGTCAGCGACAACTCGTTTGCCTGGCAAGAGCGATAGTTAGAAACAACAAAATTTTAGTTCTCGATGAAGCAACTGCTAACGTTGATCCTAAAACTGACGCCCTTATTCAAACAGCCATAAGAAAAAACTTCGCAAAATGCACTGTTTTAACTATTGCACATCGTCTACATACAATCATGGATTCAGACAAAGTGATAGTAATGAACGCTGGAAGCGTTTCGGAATTTGGTCATCCATATGAGTTATTACAGAACACCAGAGGCATTTTCCATAGTTTAGTGAAGGAAACTGGAAAAGTTATGTCCGACAACTTATGTAACATTGCACAAGATGTGAGTATCCATCTGAAATCAAATAAAAGATGTAAAATTTAATTTTGAACATTAAGCAAGGATTATCCGGGATCGGGTCATGGAAACTTCATCAAATGTCCGATGAAATAGAACCATGTACTTTACTTGACCCCAAATGATGATAGGATTCAGCTCACAATGATATGGTGGGAGTCTCAACACTGTTTTTCCCGTTCGATTGGCCATTCCATTGATAATTAATTTTTTATTTTTGGCTCTATTTGCTTTCACCAGAGCAAGTAGTTCAGGCTTCAAAAGATTCTGGTCAAAGGAAATATTCTTACTGATTAACCAGTTTACGAAATCTTCCTTGCGGCTTGAAGAAAAGGGTATCGATTCCATTTTTCAGGAATGATAACCGGCGTTGTCCATTACGATAACAGCGTTATCATCAAGAGTTGGCAAAATTGTTGATAACCACTTTTCGAATGATTCCCCGATCTTTTCCTCATGGTAATCTCCAGATTTTTTTGATTCAAAAAACCATAGGCTGATCTCTATAAATCCGTCTTCTCCCCCTAGGGTTTTTGAGTTTGACAGACCTTCTCAAGAAGTTTGTCTACAGGACCTAATAGATTCATCAACCCATATTGTATTTTAAGTATATCCTGCATTTATCCATGTCTCCTCAAGGTAATACATTTTTCGGCCTTGCTTCCTTAATGCTCGGATTTTCTTCAAATAATCTCTTCGGCAGGTCATCATTATTAACAACTTCTAAGACCTTCGAAATTGTAGGGATTTCATTACGAAAAAAAAAACCGTGAACTATTCTCCTGATTAGGTTCATGTCAAAATCGTCAATTGAATCGATTATTTTTAACGACTGGGGTTTTTTCTAAGGTGGAGTCAATATTTGATTTTGTTTATATTCTCTGGGAATTCTATATATGGAGGAACAACTCACTCCTGAGGATTTTGAAACAATTCCCACCAAGACTCTTTTCGATATATTTGGATATTTCCCAAATTCTTTCCGATAAATATTTAAGATTTACTGTTTTTCTTGAATAGATAAATGTGAATGTTTTGATCTTTCTCGTGGTGGGCCCAATATATCACCTTCAGATGCATTGTCCGTTTCTGAATTGGACATTGTTGTCTGTAACTCCAAAATCGATAGCTTGTCAGAAGATTTTCTGCTGGATACTGCTACTACACTTTTAACGAGAACACTTATTTTTCACTACTACTATCAAAATTCCGTTCTGAGTACGACCCTGGCAGACTGTTAAGGGCGGAGAAGGTTTTACAGATAAGACCGATTGACCAATAAGACATTAGTTAGGCTCAAAACAAACAGATTTGGTTTTTTAACATGCTCTCTCTTATATTTGAACAGACAATAGTCTCATATTGAAAGATCACCGCATCATCTGAAATCAAACAACCCCAATCAGTGTTGAAAAATAAGATAAATGCCATTTCAATCAATTCTCATGCACAAAACGTAGAAAAAAACTCACTGGCAACTAAAGGATTTCAATACAAACCAAATTTGGATTGAACTTTCTCAAGTATATAGATGTTGTACAAACCTCAGAAAAAATAACGATATGGCTAAGATTTATGATTATTCGATGTTTCCACTAACAATAATTCCTTTTACAGAATTTCAAAGGACGTGCTTGACTAGAGAACCTCATTTCTCTGAATGCTTCTGTATGCAGGAATTGTTCAGAGAAGTCAGCCACATCGAGAGACTTCTGTGGAGGAATCACTGCCGTCTAGTACTTAAGATTGGTCCAGAGCACTTTCATTATAATAATGAAAGAATTTGATATAATAGATGAATCTCATATCTAGAAAGGCAAGTTTAGGATCTATCCTGAATTGCTCTTACTATAATAAACACTCAAATTATAGATTTTCCTCAAGAATACATGTATCTCTTAGAGACTGCCTGATATGTCTGACATCTGATAACTTAATAATTCACACTTGTACTTATTTATAATAAATTACTTTTTTATTGAATGTGTATTGAAACTGCAGGTAACTCTTGGCTATTTACTATCTAATGCACAGTGTGCATTCAATGTCATTGTAGATAGTAGATACAGATCTTAAGCTCTCCATAGCTCAAAGAGATCCATTTAAAAACAATTACGATATACAAGATGTCCCGAAGTCGATGTCAAGCCAGAATCGGGTAATAGACTAAGTCATAATAGTCATCAGAAAAATATTAAAAAAAATCTAAATCGTGTATTTTTCAAATTATATTGCATTTTCTTTTATTCGAGAAAATGCACACCATGTGATGATTTTTGAACTCCTGTTGCTACAAATCTTTACTTCATTCCAATTTTATTTTTTCTATGTTATCCTAAAAAGTTCTTCTGTAATCTGTGGCCAGCTCGCTCACCTGATTTAAATCCCTTAGATTTTTTTCACTGGGAAGCAGTGAAAGAAAAAGTTTATTTAAAGCCAAATTGAAAATGAAGTTGAGGTTCGGGAGATAATTACGGAAGCAGTTGAATTCGTCAATAATGGAACATTCGCCCGTCTGACATCCCGATCTTTTTTAAGAAGATGTCGTGCATGTATTGCAGCTGAAGGAGGGCAGTTTGAACATCTTTTGTGAATTCATCAAATCTTGCCATAAATCGAAACTGAATTTCTTCGAGAAAAACTTTTTTTTGGCCCATCTAAGAAATAATGTAGTAAATGTTATACCAAGAATTGCGGGTACCAATACCAAAAAGTGGCGTCACTATCTGTCTAAGTCACACTTTATGGCAGGACTCGCTCCATCTCATTCAAAGCAGATTCTTAAAGTTATAGTACATATTGGATACACTAGAATCATTTTTAGTAAGTTAAAAGAAAATGGTTTGTAACTGGGTTTCTTCAAGAAAAAATTTGTTTTTGCCTAGTCTAAGGAATAATGTAATAGGTGTTATACCATTTTAGAATCCTTATTAAAAGCGCTTACTTTTGAAGTCACTCGCCAAACTGATGTAGTATAATTTTTTTTCAGTATAGTCAGTTGAAGTTGGACGAAATTAATTTTGAATACTTGGTTCGGCTAAGAGTGACATTATATTGCAAGCTGGAGCAGGTGGCTTAGAATCAAAGGTTAGAGGTTACAGAAGCACTAATCAGGATAACATAGAAAAAATAAAATTGGAAGAAAGTAAAGATTTGTAGCAACAAGAGTTCAAAAATCATCACATGATGTGCATTTTCTCGAATAAAAGAAAATGCAATATAATTTGTGATATTTTTCAAATGTATGTATGTACTTAGAAACTTACTATTCAAAATTGCATTCAGTCCAAAAATGAAGAGTTCTCAGAGAGCTAATGGTCATCTTTTGCCTCCGGATTAGCCTTTAGAAAAATCATATTTGCACCATGTGGATTCCTAAATTTCCCCCAAAGTTTCCATGAAGTTCAAGAGAGAGAATTCTGTTGTATCTACAAAACATGAGTCCTTTTACTAGACGATCATCGACAGTGTCCAAAAATAAGTAGGCTAAAACAAAATAATTGTTGCCTTCGGCTATCTGACCAATCCAATACAGGTTGAAACAAATAAATGAATGGGAATTAAGAATGGAGTCAAACAACGATGTCGCTTACAAACAGATTTTATCAATAAACAACAAACATTAATAACATACTTTACATAAGATTATTGGATATGTGAAAACACCCAATTGAATAATTTGAATCTCATATTTGAGCAAGTTTTGGCCTTATTTTCTCATAGAATACTTTCTGATTTCTATCATTCAATGTATGCTTCTTAACAAAATGGAAATATTCCAATGCAAACTCATAGAGTTCATTTTCCATCTGCCATACAGGACTTTCTTTTATTTTTCTCACGGTTTCATCAGACGGAATATCTTTTTGTACAGTCTTCCGTAGATGAGACTTATTACTGCTGAAATAATGATCCAACGCTCCCTTGAATAACCTCGGAACTGTGATCTCTAATATGGAGATGAAATCTTGGAGTTCCTCCGTTACACCAACTAGAAGATAGTTTGCGACTATATTTTTCTTAGCTTCGGCCAGTGCCCACTTGTTTCCAGGCTTCCTGAAATATAAGTGAAATGGAGAAAAGTCCGACTCAAAGTCAGGAGGTTTTGCCAGCTTGTTGCGACTATGGAATCAAAGATCATGAATCAAATCGAAAACGGCACTTATTATACAAACAAATATGGTTAGTTTTCAGCTCACCTACAATTCGCAGCATGCCCACAGAAAAATGGTACTTGCAGCCAAAGATTGGTTGGATCACATTCAGGTAGCTTTTTGTCCACACATTCATCGAAAGACTGCAACGAAAGAAATTGAGCGTTGAATTAAAAATCGCTTAAATTCCACTAACCATTGTGTTTCCATGTTTTTTTCTGATCAAGTATGGTCGATAATTGTCTCCATATCTCACGAAATAATAATATGAGATGAAACGGTCTAGAGGTCTACGTATTATATTTATGAAGAATGGTTTAGGAACATGGAATCTGAAGAAAGAACATCGTGGGTATATTAATGTTTAAATAGACAGAAATTTTTTACTTTGAAAAATCGAAATAAGCAAAATGTCCATGGTACAACGCTGGCTTCATTACATCCCAATTTGTTATATTCCTGGCTAACTGCAATTGATTATTCAAGGAGAGTACATGACTATTAGCAGATACATTGACATGAAGAACATGAAAGCGATTTTTCTTGCATAAATCATATGCGACTCCAACAAAACTCGTGGATGCTGTTTTAGGCACCCTATTATAAATTACGACAATATCATCTTCTTCCTGTATCTTTCCAGTCTTCAAAATCGAGTTATCTTTTTGAATCAGTTCTGAAAATGTCAACAATAAAAACGATTCTAAAATTCTCTTCTAACCCACCTAAGCTATATATTCTTTCCTGTAATTTTAATACTTGAATTTGGTAAATAATTATCAGTACACCAATAATTAAAATTAGGAACAAAGCAAACAGTCCGTTCTTTGGTAGTAGCATTGTAAATTATTAATTGAACAAAGTGCGAATTCAAACATATCTGGGAGTTGTGGCACACATTCGTTTGAATATGTTGGTTCAGAATCACAACAGAAACCAGAAACATTTAATAATTTCAACCATAGATAAAAGATAATCGCATAGAAAATAGAAACCACTGAGCACAAAACACAAATACATATGTAGCTTTCGATTTGGCTATCTGAGCTCCTCCAATGCACGAAACACTGACGTTGGCGCGTTCGATAAGCCCGAAACCGTGCGTGAAACACCAAAAAACGAGCTCCTCTGGTGCACGAAACTGCAAATCGAAAACGAACAGAGTAACCATATAACCAACTAATCTTTCTGGTTGGAGTCACAGATCTATTTCTTCCTTTGAATAAAGAACCACAGGAAGGAGCATTAGGCCTGAAAAAGTGGTACCAAACTGGTTGTTGCATATGGCCGACTCGTATTTCCGGATTGCAGTGGCGTAGAGTATTTTAGTAGGGTAAAAACCCGAAAACTTCCATTCATTTTGGTTATTATTAATGCTTTCAAACATTGATCAAAGAATATTTCTCAAAGCTTTTTGTGTGAGCTCTCTCGCAAATCAATGAAACTCTACGAGAAAGCCAGATGAATTGAACCATTATTCAATTTGCATTAATTATTTAATTTCGATTTGCAAGAATGTAATGGACAGTTTCAAACATGAAATAAAATGAAAAACAAAGGAGGAGGATGAATGAAAGAATAGAAAATATGCGAAGATACATTTATTGTCCTCTAAATAAAATTAATTTTGTATACATATTTCTGATATTTTCTCCTCCTATTGCATTCTCACAAATTAAAATATAATTGATTCCGTTGTGAGGTATGCCATATAGACACATTCAATCAATCAATCAATAATATCCGCGTATACTTTATAAGCAGCTCCAACTTTATCAGTTGAGACATACGCCCGTTTGCAACGACTTTTTTTTAAGGGTCCATTAGGCTAATGGTCCCTTCTATAGGGAAAAATCCCGGAGTGGGCGACATCTACTTTTAATCGTTCGAACTACCCGAGTGATGAACAACAAACTAACGTGTGTTGTTTATATGGGAAAAGTGTGAAATATTTGTATGATTTTAAGTCATTCATGTATCGAAAGTGATATATTTAGATAATGATTTATGGAAAATTGTTTCAAATTAGCTGAAAATGCAGCGGATTGTAAGAGGTAAAGTGGGAATAAGATCACGAAAAATGTGCTCTGTTTCTCATTGCTCATCACATAGTTCTTCTGAAATTTCTTTGCATAAATTCCCGTTGAATCCCAAGTCAGTTGGAAAATGGCAGACAATCTTGAAGATTGGGAAACGCATCTCAAAGAAGTTATTACTTTGCTGCAAGCACTTTCTGAAAGAGGTTTTTTTCTATCGTAAGTTCAATGATTTTCTATTAAATAGTGGTCATTTGCTATCACATTTACGTTTACCCACATAATCAAAAATGTCCGAAGTGGTTATCTCGACTTTCACAGGCATTATTATCAATTCCGCAATCTTATAAAAAATATTTGATTTACTTGTTATGAAAGATAGGAATGACAGAATAATTTTGAACATCACTCGGCCCGACATCTTGTGATATTCAGCGCCATCTAGCGGTGCGTGATTTTTCCCTATTCTGTTTCTTTATTCTGCTATTCTGAATAATGTGATCAATTATCATTGATCATAGACCACGTATTCTATGTTTCTGGTTTCTGATTTCCTACTACGCAATTCGCAAAAATGGCGATAACTTATTTCAAATAAATTACATTATATTATAACTAGGATGTGAATACAAGTCGATGAGGTGAATATTTACATCTTGTATATATCAATATATACATCAATATATATACAATATATATTATATATATAGTTATAAAGTGTCAATACCACCTCCAAAACAGTAACTCATTTAACGCTGTCGCCTCATATATAACGTTGTCACCTCCGAAATCGGAGGTGACAACGTTTCGCCTTGTTTTTTAGCTTATTGGATTCAGGATGCTTCAGGGATCAACATATCAAAAAATCGTTTTGAGGTCACATTTATGTACTGAACAATCTTTTAGTTCGAGTGTATATCACTGGCGCTAGTGTGCCGAGCTATATATGGAAGAACAAGCTTGAGAGACTCTTCGCCCGCTGTCGCCTCCAAAAATGGCAACCTTGTACTTTCAAAGCAGATGTGGAGAGGCGGCATATCTCAGAGGGATTTTATCGCATATTTGGTAGGAGAATGATGCGATGTGAAAGAAAGGAAATTGTGACTTCTTCACCTCATCAGACAATTTTAATATGCTCATATTTCATCTCTGAATCTAGTGAATTTATACAAACCATGATCATACTGAATTTAACGAAATAAAATTTTGGTCATTTTCTGGAATATAAAAATATTGGGTGTTCCATACGAAATGAGCACGAAATCATAGTTTAATATGTCGTCAATGCTTTGTTTCATTTTGAACACTAGTAGAGTTTTGATTGATTATGATAAATACAGTATTAATTTCTGTTATTCTATTATTCACAGCCAAAATCTCATTCCACCAAATTCAATCAAGTCGAAGTTTTTTCTGCGATGCTCAAATTTACGAAAAAGCGAAATATCTCAAAAACGACAAATCTTAAGCATATGACACGTCAAATGAACTCAGTCTCATTTTTGAGCGCTCGTACTACTTACACGAGGGCTATATCATTTCGTCACGATGTCTGTATTTTTCGAATTTTGAGCCGAAAATGGTCTCAATCGACTATGTTCGACTCACTGATGACGAATCCGTCGGAAAATTAGAGTCTGTCCGTCCGTCCGTCCAGCCGTAAGCACGATAACTCTCGAACGGATCAACCTAGAGACTTGAAATTTTCAGTGTAGGTTCAGATCCCAAATGCCTCGGTTGAGTTCGTTAATGGGCAGAATTCCACCAGGGGTTCCGTAAATATGGCCGTTCAAAATTTTGTTCTCTTGATTACTTCGAAACTACAGATTCGATCGAGTTGAAACTTTGCACTCGAATGAAGAATGAGGTGTTCAAGCTACATGTGAAATTTTGTCCAGATCGCATGACCAGAACCATAGAAACAATAGAAAATTGTAACTTTTGAACGGAAACGCCTAGGGACTAGAAATTTTCAGGATAGGTGTGGATCTCGAATGTCGTGATCACGTTCATCTATGAGCAACATTATACAAGGGGTTCCGTAAATACGTTCGTATGAAATTTTGTTTTCTCGATAAATTCGAAACTACGGATTCGATCGAGATGAAATTTTTTATTTTAATCGAGAATGATATTTTAAAGCAATATTTTGTCCAGATCGCATGACCAGAACCATAGAAACCATAGAAAATTGTAACTTTTAAACGGAAAGGCCTAGGAACTTGAAATTTTCAGGGTGGGTTTGGATCGCGAATATCGCGGTCACGTTCATCAATGAGCAGAATGAGACTAGGGGTTCCGTAAATATGGCCGTTCAAAATATTTTTTTCCAGATAGTTTTGGAACTACTGATCGGATTGGAATGAAATTATGCACCTAGCTGAGGAATAATGTATTCAAACTACGTGCAAAATTTTGTCCAGACCGCATCACCAAGACCATAGATACCGTAGAAAATTCTAGCGAATTATCGAAATAAAATTGATCAGCTGAAGCACTGACATGAAGTCTGGAGTTTCGCCTAAGTTTCAGAATTTTTTTGACAGCTGTCAAAAATTCCTTCAATCGGTTTCTAAAACTGGAAAATGCGAATCTACCTACAAGGTGCATGTACGAGCGCTCACGAAAAAGCTCCTGCCTTCACGACAGTGCTTTTCGTAATTTTTATAATGCTTTCCAAATATGCAGTAAAATACAGAGTGTTCTATAAAAAAACACATATCCGTATCTCAGAGCAAAAGGGTATTGAGTCACAAAATGTCAGTTTGACAGGAGAGCATAAAATACTTGCATTTTTCGTTTGATTCGCGTTGTGATTAAGGACCTTATACTACGTTATTTTCGTTATTTTAAGTCCAATCGACTTGAAGGTAGACCACTAAATAGAGCGCGAAATTTAAATGTATGTGAGCCAAAAAACCCGAAAATTGAAATTTGGACTTAATACCCTTTTGCTCTGAGGTACGGATATGTTTGGTGCCTACCACCCTGTAAATTTCAAAATAATTTCACAATATAGCCCCAATGAACCTTGATGAATCCACGTTGAAAAAAAATCCAAAAACTTTAGGTACTGCTTAAGCGTAATCGAGATCCGCATCACCGGTGAAACACCCTGTATATGAAATTTGTTTTTATAAGAGGGTCTCTGTTGAAAATTTAATTTAGGTATTTCAATACATCATAAAAGTATAATCTAACTACCAAAAACTAATACTTTTTCAATAATATGTAATTGCTTTGTCTTTATGAGGAAAAATTATCACTATTTTCCAGAATTAATAATTTAAATGAAAACATTCGAGACGTATTGTTCCATATTTTATGAACTCGACACAAAACAATATTGCTAGTACTCGTACATTATTAAGGATCGCATGTCAATTTGTTCGAGACCGGAAGTGATGTTGATTATTAATCTTTTTGAGAAAAAAATTATTGGAAGAAAAAGTTTTGTTATATTTTGACAAGAACTATTTTCTATAAAAATCAAATTGTTAAATAAGCCTACTGAACCGCATTCTGTATTCAACAACAAACGGATGTACCGAAAATAAATGTAGGGTCAAAGGCAAAAAATAATATCTGGGACAGGTACCATATAATAACGAATTTCACTAGGCGGATTTTGGGTATCAATAAAAAGTTTCAATATTTGCACAATTTCTCCTTTATATCGAATATTCGTTTATGGATTCTTTTGGGGAAAATTATTTCTGAATTCAATTTCCATTGCTTTGTTGTTCGTGTCAATCGGTAATATGTGAGAAGAAGGAAAGAAGATTCCTTCTCACCGGGTGTTCCCCGACACTTCTCGTCCTCTCTTGAAAAACATGGGTGCTAACTCTTCTCACTTCCGAGATACAGAGCGTTGAAGATAAAAACATTTCTGACAAGTTACTAAACATTTGAGGAGGATACGTTTATCGAAAATATAAGTTCTTATTAGAACATCTACTTTGAATTGCTTGAATTCCAGGAACAATAAAATATTATAATTCTTGAAAATTATTTTCTCGAAAATGCATAAGTTTAGGGCCTTCGATGAGGAGTATCGTTTTTGAAGAATGAATATCAAAAATTTTAATTCTGTGGAATTAAATCGAATGATTTTCATATGGCAGAGTATGTTTTATCATTGGGGTTTCGATTGTGGTAACGGGTTCTGCTAATATTCCTCGTAAGATCGCTCACATAATTCAGTTTTTCATAAAATATTGATGATATTTTGTCGGCATACTCCCTTATGGTTGGGATTTCTGCCAATTCTCGAAGTTCCGTGATCCGTTTGTACCTGTTTCTGTTTGTTTTCAAGCGTAGCATCTTGTTCCGAAATGTTTGAGGTGGCCTTATCGGGGCAGCAGATGTTATAATTGTTTTTATTATTGACGCATGAGCGAATCGAAAGAACAGCTGTCTTCCATATATGATTATTTCGAACTCTTTCACCTTCTCTCCTCCGAAAACCTGGCTACCCTGCAGGAGGTTACAGCGCACTACTATTACGAAATATATGCGGAGGTGACTAGGTCTGATCCATTCAAATGAAATTTTTTCCTAAGAAATTGTTTTCCCTCTTTAGGTACCCTCATTAAACAGAATTATTTTATTCGCGGTTCCAACTACCTACGAGGGCGCTGCGAAATGTAGACAAACATGGAGGAAAACGAGTACCTTTTCGGGAATTATTGAGGTGAAAAGGATTATTTTAGGTGTTTTTCAGATTTTTTCATTTGTTTTGGACAGTTTTATGTGAAGACTTTTTAGTGAATAATTGGATTATTGTAGTGCAGTGTCAGGTTGATTGATTTCAGTTGAATACATTGGTTTTTCAATTTTAATTATATCGAAATTGATAATAATTCAACAGGAAAAAATGGAGCACTATTTGAGTTTGACGCAAGTGTTCAATTATTTGGAAGCTGCACTTAATAGTCCATCATTTGTGGTTTTCTTTTTTATGAAATTTATGGAAATGTATAGCCCGGTTTTGATTTTACTTCGAGGAGCAATTGAAGACACAACAATCAAAATTGTTAACTGTTTTTTTTTCTAGTACTTACCAGAACTTTGTTCACTCATTGTTATATAATCCAATGTCCCAAAATTCATGTACATATTATATCATTTAAACATAAAATCGTTCCATTCAGACTTCACCTTAAAGATAATTATTCTAATTTCTTTCTTACAGAAAGATTGAGTCACAGTCATTTGAAATACCAAGATCAATTTAATAACACTCTTGTTGATAATTATTTCATTGCCTTTCTAAATCACCACTCAAACCTGCCCAGAAAATTGGTCTCAAACTTGCAACCTAAAATTCAATGACTTCGTGAACGTATTTCAACTGAATAACACTGATATAAATACTTTACCGACTATTTTTTTTTACCAAATGCTCTGCTCAGAAAACTATAAAAATTTCTGAATATACCCCACGAATATCTGGCTTAAAAAGCACGTGAAATACGAAAAAAATACTCGTTTTCTAGGTTCCGGATTTTGCCGGTAGGGGGCTTTTTAGACTTTTGGAATCGCGAATACTCAAAGTTCACGTACGCCGCTCGCTCTCGAACGCGCTAATTCAGTGTTTCGTGCACTGGAGGAGCTCAGACTCATATAGTCAAATCGAAAGCTACAACTGAATTGATATTTTCTGAAAGGTCAGCTTGTGTCTAGGATATCCATCATAAGAAAATCTGAAAAATTCTGAGAATAACATTTGCTTCAGGAATTTTTTACATCGAAGCTGTCCTGTCGAGGCTTTATTTTTGGTCACAAAAGATAACTGATCAATTTAACCATAAAAATACAACCTCGAACTGCACGAAGTGTGTTAGGACTGTTTAGTATTTTTCGATTCTGAAAAATAAGCCGAAAGTATTTACGCCTAGAACTATATTAATTTCATTCAATTCAAATTTGCTGCTCATAAGTGATCGTAAAAGTTACAAAACTTTTCGTCTTGAAGTTGGAGTTACGCTTCTATGTAATTCGGGTCAACTCCAAACCCCTTTCAAGACAGTTCTTTCTGTCGTTCTTTAGTGTTGAATGCAGTGGTGCTTCCTGTCTATTGTTTTCATCTTACTGATAATAAAGACCAATAATAAACATATAACATGAACTTTCAATACTGAAATGGTACAGAATCCAAAAAAGTACTAAGAATAATATATATTTTCTTAATGAACTGAATTGTATAATTCACAAACTTGAAAACAATGTAAATGCTAAATAAACAACAAAAATAGATCATACTCTAGCAGGAAAATGTAGCATACATTTTGGCTTAATATTAGTATACTTTCGTTGGGGACATTGGAAAATATGACAAATGAACCATTTCATTAAATGGAAAGTAACTTCATTGGTTATTTTTTAAATTGATGAAATTATGCTAAAATAGAACAATGCACCAATTGAAACTTTGGACTATCGCCCCTAATTTCTATATAAAGAACATAAAGAATACAAAATTTGAAAAACCAAGTTAACAACGCTACTATGATCTCTGAAAATATAACTTCATAAATAACGAAAAAAATACAGTTTTTATATCTCATAATGTCATCTTGTACTTGAGAATGAGATTAGCCTAAAAAGCTTCATATAATACTTGAGCAAAAATAAATTTCGGCCAATTCAAGGAAATGTTTCCAGTGTTTACAAAAATTTTTCTAAATATCACTTGAATTGTATGAAATGTTGTGTAGTTGTGAGAATTATTTTCGGTAGTATTTCAATACCTTTTTGATGAATTTATGGAAAGAAATGTTTCAATTTTCCCACAACTTTTCGACCTTTGGAACTCCATAAAACTCCGGAATTGCCATTATCTCAATTTTTTTTATATAAGAGGGTTCCATTTCTTGCAAGTTTATCTGCTTCTTCGTTTCCTTTCTCACCTGCATGACCCCGAACATGTACCTAAAATTTCAAGTTTATTAAAATAAAATAACTAATATTATTGAAATTTTCAATAATTATAAATGAACATTACCCAGTCAACCTGCGAAATCTTGTTTCGAATTTCATCCAACTTTACTAAATCTTCTTTATTCTTCACATCCCCACCAGTGCTCAGTTTCCAGTTGTTCTTTTTCCATCTTTTTATCCACTGAGTAATGCAACTGATGGTGAATTGCGAATCTGTCTTGAGTCGAACTTTTTGAACACCTAAGGGTATAAAAAGCTCTTAATATTCAAATCTCAATTGAACTAATAATTAATGAGCCATAGCTAAGCCATACATTTAAAAACCCTCTATTTCTTTTTTTCAGACACCTTTTAGGGTCTCAGTTGTCATGAATTTGGAAAATTATATTACCAAATCCACTATTGAATGTCTTGAGCAAGTAACAATTTATCATAGATTTACCTTCACGATGGAGAATTTCAAGAGCAATTACACAAGCTTGAATTTCTGCAGTATTATTTGTGGGTCTCCCTTCAACAGGTCGGGATACATTCCTACAAAAAATATCAGTAATAATTCTAATCGGTATCTCTTTTCTTCACTTACAAGGGATGATTATCTCCAAACCACACTCCAATTCCTGCTTTAGCTGATGATTTTCCATTATTTTCACACGCTCCATCTGTATAAACTACCACATAATCTCCATCTTTCATAAACGAACTTGAATGTTTTGGAATTTTAGAAAGACTTTTTTGTTGTGTTTCACCTGAATAATATGCATCAATAATGTCTTCAGTCGCTTTTCGCTTATTCGTTACTTCAACATTGTTCCCATGAACACTACCAGTGGCCTCAAACAACGTAATCACATCTCGAATTTCAGATTCGAAAATTTTTCCAATATTACAACTCTCCAATGCTTTCAATGTATGAACCATGCATTTATGACTTTCGTAGTAACTGCTGACTATATTCACACGCTGGGCGATAGTAAACCTCTTCATGATGGAATCCGAGATAATATTGAATATACACCTATTAAAGGAGGGAAAAGAAATGAACAAAGTTTTCAAATCAAGTGTCAGAGCTGAGAGCATTATCAGGGCTGTTTATTCACAGCACTGATATCATCAATATCAGAATCGAAGATAAGATACTTTTTTATTCGGAAACTTTGGATAGCAAATAAGTAGAGTAGGTTCAAAAAATCAAAAATTTACCTTTAATCTTTGGTTAGGATGTCAGCGCTGGCGCATCGCATAGACTAATAAACAATAAACTAAAATCTAAGCATATGCAGACTGCAGAGACCATAGAGAAATCTTCGGCAAAGAACAAATATGCATAGAGAAGAAATCCAGAAAAATGTAGGGACAGAATTGCCGACTTGTACACTTGCTGGCCTGTAAAACTTCCGCAAACACATTCAAAAACGTGTATAAAACAACGATTTTGCATCGAGATAAGGACAAAGATTACATTGACAGCCCAAAAAACGTGATCAGTCCCCCAGGACGCGTTCCGCTAAAAGAACTGTTACATCTGACGCTTGACCACTCTCAGAGTATAAAGTGAAAAATATTATATTCTATGGCAAAATCATATTTCTTATGTCTCATAACTGGTGTTCCTTGCAATAGACTTCTGATAATTCAATTTTGATAGCTTTGCTGGATGATAATATTATCGAACGAATTTATTTGAAAATTTGCAAGATCGAAATATACAATAGGAAAAAATCACGAACCGCTAGATGGCGCTGAAAATCACAAGATGTCAGGCCGAATGGTGGTCAAAATTAATCTGTCTTTCACAACAAGTAAATCAGATATTTCTTATGAAATTGCGGCATTAATAATAATGCCTGTGAAAGTCGAGATAACCACTTCAGACATTTTTAATTAGGTGGGTGAACGTGAATATGATAGCAAATGACCACTATATAATGGAAAATTATTGAACTTACGATAAAAAAAAATCATCTTTCAGGAAGTGCTTGCTGCAAAGTAATAACTTCTTTGAGATGCGTTTCCCAATCTTCAAGATTATCTGCAATTTTTAAACTAACTTCGGATTCAACGGGAAGTTATGCAAAGAAATTTCAGAAGAACTATGTGATGAGCATTGAGGAACAGAGCACATTTTTCGTGATTTTATTCCTACATTACTACTTACAATCCGCTGCATTTTCAGCTCGTACATAAATGACTCAAATCATACAAATATTTCACACTTTTCCCATATAAACACACACACGTTGTTCATCACTCGGGTAGT
Organism: Aphidecta obliterata; assembly: GCA_963966015.1. NCBI lineage: Eukaryota > Metazoa > Arthropoda > Insecta > Coleoptera > Coccinellidae > Aphidecta > Aphidecta obliterata. The sequence goes on along the minus strand of OZ014430.1, from coordinate 8,554,717 downwards.
TCAAACGATTAAAAGTAGATGTCGCCCACTGCGTGATTTTTCCCTATCGGTCCTGAATTATCATCCAGCGAATGAGAAAGTTTTCTATATTACCTATTTTCGAGTAGATTACCTTAAGCATATGTACTGACTAGAGGAACACAAGAAGAAGAATATTCTGTACTCCTTATTATTATTCGATGGTGATTCTATACTCAACGGTAAAAAAATGGTTAGGATTTTTTTTTGAACCGGTAACTGTTGAATTTAGTAGGATGTTTTCAAGCAAGTAAAGTAGTATTCACGTTCATAATGAAATAGATCGCCATTGTTGAAAAGTCGAAGTATTAGTCGTAAAAGCGAAAATTCAGAGAATTAACGAGACAAAGGGTTTCCAATATCCCTAGTATAATATTACAGTTTTATTTGAGAATCTTTTTCACGCAAGTCCACTGTTACTTTCTTTTATATTGAAACGTAACTGTGAAATTATAATCGGTTGATGAATATTTAGGTACCACGTGTTATAAGTTCTTTTTAGGTTCATTAATATTTTGGATCCTTGATACTTTGTTAGAATGAAATGTACCAGCTCAACATAATAACTCGGTGCAGAAGCTCCCTATAGGAGTAAAAAGAACTGTGTCCCTTTTTTGGGGTAGTAGTAGTTTAGTACCTTCCTCCCTGCAGAGCCAGTTATTACCGTTCAATTGCAGGGTATTCCGGATTTATTCCACTGGGATTACAGACTTGGTATGAGAAGGTCCCAGTCCCTTCTATCTGCCACATGTCCACATTTTCAGTTTAAGGGGATAGGGAATACAATTGTGGTACTTTGTCCTGGGACGCACTATGTACCATTAAAGTTGTGAATGTTTATGTTGATGTTGTAGCACCTATCATTCTGAACAAAGGTCCCTTTTGAATCTAACTCTTTTTCTGAATGAACTATTACTCCATCACCATATATCATGCCTGTTGATCGCCTATACTTGTACTGTTTTTCCATTTAATATGCATTTCTTTCGCATCCACCATTTTAACCCTCCTATGGGCTTAACTAGAGTATTTATCTTTGATTATGTTATATATATATATATAATAAATAATAGAAAATATTTTCTTCCTATTATAACTTTTTATTGTACAGAACGGGTTTTTTCTCAGGTCTTTCCCGATTCTTATTATTTGACCTGAAGTTGGGGAACCGTCCCCAACGGAACCAATAAATTCTTGTTCTTTCGGTTCTAACCATTTCGTTTGAATTCCTTACGACTTTCCCACGATTTTCATAAGTACGACTGAGAGAATTTTGTGGTTTTTACGAAACGTAGAGTTCTTACTACTAGATCGATCATTGCGCTGGTCAAAAATAGTTAGGATTAATATGAAATCCCGCGTGTTCGTAAATTGTAAGTGTTTCGAGCTCTCGTTCGGATAACAGAATGGGTATTTAAAAATGCAAAACTTTACAGAATGTTTAATGTTTTAATGTTTATATATCCCGACTGACCTAGGTCTATGTGAGTCTCTCATAAGCTTAGAGTGCAAATTAGGAGATCCGGTTGTGTTCTTTATAGGCTCTGAAAAAAATTATTTTATTTTATTGTTGAAATTTTGTGTGTACATATAAGGCGTTCTTATTCTTAAATCATGGATTATATTATGACTATGTGTTGTATATTCCTTTATCTATGGTGGTAGGTAGTTAGTGTTCTGTGCTCTGGTTCCAACCAAGATAAATCACAACTTATAAGTTAAGTACTTATCATAAGTATTAGAATTTGATAGCATAATGCAGAGACTGGCTATATTGTCGAATACAAAGTTCAAGATGTGCCAACGAATCTGCGCGTGAAACCAATTGTATGTACAATCCGAGGTGTATATAATTAGTGTATTTCCCGAATAACCTACAATATATTCGCTAGTTCATGGTTAATCGCGCCGGTGTGAGGATAGTTTGATTGTTGGTTCATACGGGTGTTAATTCAATAATTATGAAGGAATATTCAGTGACTGTACCCCATTACTCCTATGTGTTCAATTTTGAATCGGAATTTGTTCATCAGAAATCAAGAATATGGATGATAGACAACTGGACAAATGGATTTTATTACATTGGAATTTACATGATTTTAATTTTTGGTGGACAATACCTTATGCAGAATCGACAAAGATTTGAATTACGAAGAGTGCTGGTAATTTGGAATACTATGCTTGCTGCATTCAGTATTATTGGAGCGTGTAGAACTCTCCCTGAATTTATTCACATCATAAGAAATTACGGATTATATTCTTCAGTATGTATTCCTTCCTTCATTGAAATGGATAAAGTGAGTGGTTTCTGGACATTTATGTTCGTACTCAGTAAACTTCCGGAACTTGGAGATACAATTTTCATTGTTCTCAGGAAACAGCCACTAATATTTCTACATTGGTACCACCACATCACTGTTCTTCTCTATTCTTGGTTCAGTTATACAGAATATACATCAAGTGCTAGATGGTTTATTGTTATGAATTATTGTGTTCATTCCATTATGTATTCATACTATGCTCTCCGTGCCATGGGATACAAACCTCCAAGACAAATAGCTATGGTTATAACAACTCTTCAGCTCCTTCAAATGGTTATTGGTTGTGGGATTAACATTTGGGCCTACCAATTGCTCCAAAATGGAGCAGAATGCAATATTACTCCTTTGAATGTGAAGCTTTCTATAACTATGTATCTTAGCTACTTTGTTCTATTTGCTAGATTCTTCTTCAAGGCCTATTTGTCTAGAGGAAAGGTTGATAGGAAGCCCAAAGGAAATGATTATTCCATGTTAAAATCTAAAGCTCATTAAATTATCCAATTTTTCAGTTTCATTGTTGAAAAATGTCAATTATTCCAAGTAATTATGTACTTTCAATGGGGAACTCTTTTTGTGGGTATTTATTGAAAGTGATAGGAAATAGGCGTTCCTAATATTTACACAAATAATTCGAGAATGATCCTTTGATTTCAAGTGTGAATTATGAAACAATTAATTCTACATTTATGTGGATATTAATCCATAACTCCTGCTGTAAAATAAGTATAATGAAAAATAGATATATTTTTGAGATGTTTATTCCTGATATTTGGATTGAAGATTTTAATTTTCTCCAAATAATTTTTCTGAATCAACACAAATGCTTTAATCAGATTCAATTTATGTATGTATTTAAAGAATGTGCACAAATAATAAGTTATCAGAAATTCTGTTTCAACTTTTGCTCCAAATAAAATAGTTCTGTGATTAATGACGAACAATTCTTTCTTAAAATTTGTATATTTATATTGATTGATTGACTGACATTACCTGTTTAAATCTAATCCAAGTTTAAATCTAATAGTAATAGTTGAGATTTCACTTATACATACAGATATATTTTTGATCATTTCCAAATTGTGTTGATAGATAAGCATTGTTGAATTTTTGGATTAGATACATAATATATATAAGTGTATAATATTTAAAAATTTATAAATATTTTCACGTTTGTAAATAGAGAGAGAAATCAACTTTATTGATATAGCCATTTGATTGCAAGATCAATAAAGTTGATTTCTCTCTCTATGTATATACAAATGTGAAAATATTCAGGAGCCTCCAATGTCAGTTATGTCTCAATATTCTCTTAATTGTTTTTATTGGATAACCTTTTGCTGTAAAAAGATGAATAGGCTGAACACAAAAATTATTCGATTGATGTTTCGAAAATTTCTTCCAAAGAACTTAGACATTTATGAATGGTTGATTAAGTCAGTTTGTATTTATGTTATGCTATAGTAAAAATAACTATATAATGTAATATTCTTTCACTGTGATAAGTTATTTTTGTATTGCGAAAATCCTACAGATTGTATGTATGTTAATAAAATAAATAATTCAAATATATTTGAGATTTTATTAGTCATCACTGATTTATTTTTCTTCATAAGTTTGAATTCAAAATAAATCTCATGTCTTTCATCATGAAGTTTCTGGCATATTATGCTGTATTAAGGCGTGTACAGACATGCTCCGAATATCGTACCGAACCGCGTCGCGTACCCCGCGAGAGCGAATCAAATTCATCGCACGTAGAGGTGCAATTTGAATTCGTGAATTTGATTCGCTCTCGCGGGGTACGCGACGCGGTTCGGTACGATATTCGGAGCATGTCTGTACACGCCTTTAAGCTTTGAATCACAATTAAAAAGCTATAATTTTTACTTGAATGAAGTCAAACTTGCTTGATTCAGTTTGGACATCTGACTGCCTAAATTTCATCATGTAATAATACATGATCAACTGATTCATAATTTATCTATTGCTGCAATGGTAGATATGACTAACTCAATCTCCGAGTCGAAATTCGAAATCAGTCGTGAATAAATGCAATTTTTTAAACCAGTTTCGATCTCGAGAAGTTCTTGTCAAAACCGTATTTTTTCGAAGTTATCCCATATCGAATAAGACAATTTAAAATGTCCGATAAGATGAAACTTATGTGAAATCAAAACATTTATTCATAATTGATTGCATCACTGAATTTCGTAACTCCAGGATTTGAGATAGAATATATCAATCGTCTTCTCGTTATTTTTATCGCTGAATGGATATTCTAAGATTAATCTGTCCACTAAAAATTTCGCAGAAATCATCTACATCGTTGTACACAAATATGCGAAGGATGTGATAAGTAATTTAAAAAAAAGTCCCATAAACATGGGATCGCAAACGTTTCGTTTTCGAGATAGATTTTAATGCGTTGTTTTAGTTCTTCAACACTATTCATCTCGCCGTAAACGTACAATAATGTTTTGAAATGACCCCAAAAGAAGAAATCACAGGGGTTGAGATCCGGGCAGCGTGCAGGCCATGAAATCGACCCACCACGTCTTATTCACCTATTTGAAAATATATCACGAAATTCGGAAAAATCACAAAAATTATACGCTCTGTCAGATGATTTCCCGTAAACTGAACGCATTCAATAAACACATTTAGATCTCAATACGTCCGTCAGATCCCTGCTGTAAATTTCTCAGATTCGCGGGTAACTTTGATTTCGATATACTCGGCCCTGGTGAATATTCTATACAAAGGATTTTGGACTTATTTTGATCAGTTCTAGCACCTGTCAAAAAAGACTCACCTTTGAGAACACTATGTATACAGGACTAACCTCGAAAAGGTATGTAGGTAGTTTTTAATGTTTGTTCAAGCGGAGACATTGAACCTGCCGATGTCGTAAGATGATCATGAAAATCGGAATTCAATGAAAATTTTTCAATGTCAATATTGTTTTTTCGAAATGTTCTTGGCAAGTCGAGTCTGTGTCGCATCAATATTGAAAATTCACCTATAATTAATGTCATTTGAATTGAATGCACTTTCTGATTAACATAAAATTATAAATATCAACAAGCGAATAATTGGTTCGTTATCATGGAAAAATTCATAATACATGAACAGGTATATTCTTGGAATAATTCCAACCATGCAATTCAATTCTCACCTTCATCCGCGAAAAACAAAATGAAAATATAATGATGTTTTCCATTAGTTTGAAGAAATTCTTTATACCCCCTGAAATTTTCAAGTTCAATCGCTTTGGATAAGCAAAACAAAATGCGGAAAATTTGCTAGTTTTGTAACGCTCAATAGCCGTATAAAGGTAAATTTTCGGGGTTTGGAAATATTCGTTGCTCAAAACTAGTTTTGCAATTTTTTTTTCGGAAATGAGATACTCTAATTAGTCGGATTGCTTAGCGTGAACTATATCAGCAGCTATTGAGATAAAGGTAATTTTATGACGAACGTTTCAGAGGATGATCGAAATAGGTCCTATTTCTCAAAATAGTTTTGATAATCTTTCATATGAATTGTGATCGTATGATATGAACGAAATTTTTATTCTGTCTGTGGGGAGGACAGAGGGAACATAAAACATATTTGTATCGGTACATTCATATTGTTGAATTTTTTTTCGCTAAGTAACCGAGAGAAAAATTCAAGGGAAAGTAGAAATCGAAACAACAAAACTTTGGTTCTTGTCAACTATCGGACTTCTCAGTTCCCTCTAAAAATACATTTGTGTTGTATTGAACGGGCCACGGAGAAATACGTATGGGAATCAAACGGTGAAGTTTTTCCTCGATGTTATAAATCCCGAGTATAATATAATCTGAAATGAGTGATAAAATAGCAGTTCAACATAACTACACAAAATTCCCGATATTTTTCATTGCGAAACATGAGAATGGAAGGAACCGATTTATAATTGTGAAATGATTCATAAGGCCCAGGAACAGAATGGACCCTTATAGGAAGATCATTCGACGATATTAACCTTGAAACTGATAAGGAAACTATCATCTTCAAATCATGATCACCTGTTTTATAACTCTTGATATGCATAATAATAATAATAATCTGATTTCTTAAGAGATCAAATTCGAATGAATTAAGTCAAACGATAAGGAGAAGGATATAGTGGAGAAAAAATTTGTTTTAGGATTCGATTAAAATTTCATCACAGTTGAAATGAACTCTATTCTATTCACCGATAACAGATTCATGAATATCAATATGTGTCTCTATTAGTTGCTGAATGTGTAAAGCTGCGTTTCCATTGCGCGAGGAAGACACACGAACCTTGTTCAAGCTGAAGGGGTGGCAATATCTGGTATCTCGATACAATTACAATTTTGCAGTACGAACATCTTGCATTTTGCCGCGGTCGAACACGTCTGTAGCGATCCAACTTGCGTCAGTCTCTAAGGCAAAGGGATTCCAGAGTCATAAGATTGCACTATTGGAAAAAAAAATATCAGATGGTTGCTCGAGAAGCTTGTTGAATTTTTGCGAGATATCAATTCACAGTGGTAGCCTTGTTAGTTGGTGCGTTATCGTAGTGCAATTTTGGCCTTTCTCGACGAATTTGGTCTCTCAATCGGCATGCTGTTTTCGGAAGTCGGTGCATGGTCTTTCCATTTAAAAAAGATATCTTCAACCTTCCGCAAAGATTTCCAGGAATTCGAAAATTTCAAACGGAACTATTAGACAGATTAGTATCATCATCAATTCACATGAATACTGTCGAACCATCATTCGGACTACGGACTGTGATTGAACATGTTCCAGCGAATGGGACACTTAAGGAAAGATAACTAAAAATTTTTTCTCGATATCATCTACCTAGGACTGTGAATTTGGGACCTGGATTACGGTACAAAGATTGTTGGAAACTCTCGCGACAATGTGAGGGAATTCCTCACGCCACAGGGCAAAGATCACTCTCGATCTTAGCTCATATCTAATAGCATGGTTGCGTTATTTCATAATCTGAAAGAAAATAGGATGTTCAATATTTAATTTCGTAACTTATCCTGCTAATTTAGCATGCTTCTCGATTTTCGTTTAATTTCCATTCATTAATGAATACATTTTTTTTCGAACACCCATCCAGCATGACTATCAGCACTGATTTTATAAATCTTCAGTTACATGTAGTTTCCAACAATAGCTGTCGAAAAATTCAAAATCTTTTTTTTTTTTGATGATTCCAAAGATTAATTGTAGGAAATAAAAAACCGATGTGATTGAGTGATTAACATAACATAATCATTAACTGTCTATCAGAAACTCTGGTTTTGAATCGCTTTATTATATTCAGAAATCTCATCCACATAATGATATGTGGGTACTTTTTATGCGTGTATTTTATTGGTCCTGCTAATTTGATGTTGAATGAAACGAGATTATTATTATGAGGTCTAAAAAAATATCGCCGGAAAAAAATTTTTGGGTGCATTGTTTATCGATGGGATAATAATGAAAAAAGTAAATAATATATTTAATTGGATGCATCTACAGAGTGTTCACGAGGAACACATACTCATATGTGATATTGACGATGAAGTCTACATATATAGTAGGAGTTCCTCGTGGGACATCCTGTATGGGAGTACAGTGGAGATATATATTATATTAATTTTATGCATTCAGGAATGAAAAAATTCAAGATATTCAAAAGAACTGACATAAAGCAATTGTTTTTTATGAGACAATTCAATTTGCACAAAGTGAAATTTAAATCTTAATGATAACAATTTTTTCAGACGTTAACAATGGGTTGCTTTAGATGAGTACGTAGGTATAGGTTCAACATATTTTATGGATTTGTTTATTCAAGATAACACAGTGAATAAAAAATGTTCTCACGTGAACAATTCAAGATGAAAAAGTATGTACCTAAGTGAAACAATACTCAGCAGATATTCATTTACAATAATATATGAGTATGATCGTATAATTGGAACCAGAATGAACTAGAGATTCAATTCTCATATTTATTATGATTATAATTAATTCACGCATTGGTTTTCAGAAATAAATGTGTATCTGAATTTAGAGTCACAAACTCTGGTCCTTCCAGCCAGCCCTTCAGTTTCTGCACTGACCTCATCAAGCCACTACGCCGTTTGCATTGTCTTTTACAGTCCACTAGCAATTTTACCCTAGCAAGAATATCGAAGGATCAAATTTTAAGAAATCCTTTGCCGGAATTATCTATGAAATTTGAGACGCATGGTTCGTAAATATTTTCGTAGCTTGTGACAATGACAAATAACACAAGACTTCGTGTGGAATTTGTTACATTCGTTTTCATAAATCAACACTGATCAATTTCGAATTAGATCAATCATCATTGGTTCTTGATGGAACCTAATGTGGAATTATTTCTTGTGACTCGATCAGTCTATCAACGAAGTCCTAATTACCCTTTACTATAAAGCAGTAGTTATACTGCCGTTTTATTATTCAATTATGCACCGATTTTTTAGTCATTCGCTAATATCGTGATAAATGTCGAATTATTTGAAACTCATTAATTCTCGAACGATACGAATAAATCAACATTTGGGATAGAATTCAATAAAGCACGTCGAAAGATATTTCGTTGAATTTGAATCTATGCTTCCTCAATAAAAAACTGGTTTGGGACTTCCTCGATGTAAATTCGGGGAACATTCCATTATGTATTTCGAAATGTCTTCCTGTTATATTATTTTTTCGACCTTGACGATAGTGCATAATACGAATCATGAGAATATAAACTTTGAACCAACTTTTCTTTCCTACGAATTGTCACTTCATCGTTTGTTGAACATTTCCACAATTTGTGAAATTTCGCTGCGATTCCTCATTTCTAATATTGAAAAAGTTTGGTAATCCATTCACAATTTTGTCTAGTGAAACAATTATTATGCAGGTGAATCAGGTTTCGAGCCAAATTTCCAGCATATTTGAATCGATGTGGATCCGATAGATTCAAGTTGAGGTTGAATTTTTGAAACAGGTATTCGAACAACTTTTTTGTGAAGTGGGTTTTTCTCTAAATAAATCATAAAGAATCATTCCGGGATTTTTGAAGTTTGGATGCGGCCTTGGTTGTTCTTCACTACATCGGATTGTCGCTCTGAATTTTCTGGAATTTCTCAGGGTTTTCATATGGACCCACAATTATTTGTAGACGACTCGAAAATATTCAATATTCAAGTCAATATCTTTCTTAGAAGATGTGGAGTCCGTGGAAATCGATATATTTGGTGACTGTTCCTAGCTGAATAGACTTCAGTTTTATGAGCTCCTCGAGGAAAAATGATCAACACAAAAGTCATGACTTTTTTTGATACGCTCTAAAAAGTCTAGTGTAATAAGGGATATCAGAAAAAAATCTGAAAATAAACTCAATATTCTGTACCCAATTGTTTATTTTCAAACTCCATTGTAGTACTTCAGTTATTCGCATTTATTTTTTTTGGTGCCAGCTTCACACTATAACACGAATATTTACTCATTTCGAAAAAACTTTAATGTCACTTATCAGGACTTAAGTATCCAATTTTTGTTCCGTTGAAGATCTTTAGTTCACAAACTTTTCGCCTTATTCTGCTGAAATTTTGTGTCTTCGTAAAAATGGGATGAAATAAGGCAAGTAGAAATTCAGCTTATTTGTCGCCATATCTCTCGAGAAAAGAATTGTGGTTTTTCTGATCCTGATGAAAATATTGAATATTAGTCGATTCCATCTCTTGAAGTTTATGAAAATAAAAATAAATTATTTCTCACATTGGCGTTTGTTATTAGTTTCATGATCTTTGGTTATATAGTCTCGCTACAGGGGTACCTCTCGAGTTTTTTTATCAACTGTGGGATATCTACTATTTCACAGTTCATAAAATGTCAATGATACCTTCTGCATTATAAAAAGTCTGATAGTTTTCATTCTTATGTATTTACCTATTTTTTTTTTCTTATGTGTTATTGTGTGGAAAAATTATTAAACAAAAATAGTTGAATCTGAAAAAGCTTTATTTCTGTGTTTTTTTTTCTTAAAAAAATGAGTAATCTGACTAAAATCTTGATTTCATTTCTTCATTAAACAAAATTATTTTGATCTAAACTATACACTGTCGCCAGGGCTTAAAATTTCTAGTCACGGCCCTGCCTAGAAGAAGGATGAATGCAGTCAATAATTGATTTTTTAGGCAAACTTCTATTTCAATAAATATCGGGCAATTTTTTTTATATGATTTTTGGATTCTTAATTCCTTCAAATGCAAGCTACGAAAATTCATCTCCTATACTATTGCAAAGATTCTTCGATGAAAAAAATGAACTAGAAAAAAATAATGGCTGGGTAAAATTTTCGCGGATTATACGAATTATACCGAATCGATATAACCTTCGCCTTATTTATTTCATATCCGCAACTCTAAATACAAAATGAAGCAATACGTGCTGCGGCATTTACTTGATTTGAATCGAATTATCAGAACGAAGTCAGCAGTAAGCAAAAAAAACCTCAGAAAAATCTGGGATCATCGGAAAAATTCCGAAGCAGATGAGAAATTGAATGTTCTTCTGCATGCTGAAGAAAATCCACAAAATCGCCTTTGGAAATATGACTTTCTTTCAAGATCTTAGTTTTTGGCCTGATTTTGACTAAAATTGTCAAGAGAATTAATTTATTGATTCCGTTTTTTTATGTATTTTTATAACCTCTATGTTATCAGGGTAGAAGTTTTGGTTGTAAAAACCCGAAAAAGTAAAGCAAAACATATTATAAGGCAAGACAATCGTTAGAAATAATTTCTTACCCCAATTCACTTCTTCCCATTTTCGATATCATCAATTTCGACGCCATTCTAGACGAAATGAGGAAAATGAATGCACTGTCAATGGAATATCGTTCATAACTCACCAAAATTGATCGGAAATTCCTGAAAACTGGGTGTTGAAGAAACGTATAATGATTGCCGTTTTGTGCATTGAAGCTGAGTTGTGCAAAAAAATAGATTTTTGAAGAAATGTTGCGAAAGTTTGCAGAAAAAAAGCAAGAAGAAGAAACATTAACTGCACCACAGAATCAACAGGACAGAAAAAATTTCGCCTAAATTCAATCTTGAATAACTTTTGAGTTTTTCGACCAATTTCGATAATTTTTTGACAGGTTCCTGACGCTTTACTCTTTATGTCCTGATATCGATTTCACGAACAAGATGAATGGATACGTTGAGATACATGATGGCACAAAAAATTGCATTTCACGCTTAACTTGAAATTTTTTTCAACAGCTGTCAAAAATTTCTTCAATTGGTTTCTGAAACTTGAAAATGCTAATCTACCTACAAGGTGGATGAACGAGCGCTCTGACATCACGGCTGTGCTTTTCTCGATTTTTTTTTCGAAAGTACTAGCAATAGATTAAAAAGGCAATCGAATTACTTTCAAAACAATATGTCCCTCAACCCTTTTCCCATCTAAGATTTCAGGGGTTGCTTACCTCTTTTTGAATTCTTTCTGATTTTGCATGGGGGCCGAGAAAGTATAAGGAAGGTTCCTATTCAAATTGACACACCGTATAATATAAATTTGAGTACTACACCTAGTAGTTTCGCCACCCTGTATTTTCTTTTTAATGTTTCCATCATAAGATTGAATAATTGTCATCGAAATAGAGCTGTAAAAAAATTATAACCCTCGAACAATATAAAACAGAATTCAATACGTAATTTGCATTCATTTTGACATGGTACCAACGTTTTTTCGAAATATCGACTTTAGTGATAAAAGTGAAAATTCTTGAGTAGTTGTGTGAACATCAGTGTCATAATGGAATCTAATAATTATTCCCTTGTATTCAACTTCGAATCTGAATTCGATGAACAGAAAGCTATAGCTTGGATGCAAGACCATTGGACGGATACATTCTACTACGATATTATTTATTTGATATTGATTTTCACATTGAAGAACTTCATGCATAATCGACAGCCTCTCAAATTGAAAGTCCCAATAGTGATTTGGAACATATTTCTAGCTACGTTCAGTATAATTGGTACTATGAGAACGATGCCTGAGCTTTTACATTCCATAAGTCATCATGGCATCCATCATTCCATCTGCGATCGATCATTTGTTGTCACGGACGCAGTGACCAGAGTATGGGCATTCTTATTTGCAGTCAGCAAAGTTTTTGAGCTCCTGGACACAGTGTTTGTGGTTCTTAGAAAGCATCCTCTAATTTTTCTCCACTGGTACCATCATATAGTGACCCTTCTTTACTCCTGGTTGAGTTACAAAGAGGCTATATCAACTAGTCGTTGGTTCATTGTTATGAACTTGTTTGTTCATTCACTTATGTACTCTTATTATGCTATTCGTTGCTTGGGCTTCAAACTTCCGAGGCAAATTCCGATGCTAATAACAACACTTCAGACACTGCAAATGGTTATTGGCTGTTTAGTGAATATTTATGTTTTTTGGCAAATCCAACAAGGCACCGAATGTGATACTTCAGGTTTTAATGTATCTGTATCTACAGCGATGTATTTAATTTTCTTTATTTTATTTTCACGTTTCTTTCAGAAAGCCTATTTATCCAGCAATAAGGACAGAAAAAAGAAAAATCAATAAAATTGGGATTATTGAGCGCCTTTGAATTTCTGTGTTTTTTTACTTTGACTGACTGAAAATAATTTGGACACTGCTTAAACTGATGAACAGCAATATTGAATCAGAATCAGAAGAGTAAATGCACCCAATGAAACCAAGAACAGATTCTGAAAAATACCAAATTTAAAATTTTGCAAGTAAAGTATTAGTTTGGGTTGGAGAACGTTATAGAGTTTGCTTCATTCAATAAAAACCTTGACAATTCTTTCAATATATAATATACTGTGGATCTTATTCGCTACTGAAAACATTGTATATTTTATAACGCTGCTTTTGTATTTTGTAATATTCTTAAGTTTGTATAGATACTTTCTTATGATTATCAAATAAATTGAAACAATTCTACTTGAAATTATAGTTATATCACTTTTATTTCAACTTCTTTTCGTTCAATAGTTTATTATTCAAAATACTTATGCTGAATAGTTGTTTCTTCGATTCTTGAATCATTCAGTTCTGCACTACACCAACACCAACAACTTTTTTTGCCGTAAATATGTTATGATTATTCGAAACATAAATGAAAGAAATCCAATAAATCAAGAAATCAATCGAATATTGTTAACCATTAAGTACAAAACCAGGAAAATGCACGATGGATAAAAGTGGTAACAATTTCGTTTGGAAGGGAGTGAATTTAAAATTTGAATGAATCAAGATATCTGATTGAAATTATAAGCGACTTTTCCATTTGAATATTAGTGAATTGTACGGAGTCTATCATGATATGAAAATGAAGAACAAAATTCATTCACTTGGATTCTAATTGATTTCAATTTTGAATCTAACACGCGGCAGGGTCACGTACAATCAACCATGAGAAGATTCGAACCTTTTATTATTGTGAACGAAATAAAAAACAATGTTATTTTACTACATATGATAAAAAAAAACATTTTCCTTACAGAAGAGAAATATGTAAATGAAGTATTCAAGTTTTTATGGTTTTGGTGTAAAAATATAAAGATTAGTAATTAAAATGATTTTATCTAATCCTATTGAATTATATTATTCATTATTCGACTACTTTTGAGCAATTAATAGTATCTGTGAACAAACACCGTAAGTTATAATAACTCACTGCTATAACTCCCTGGCTCTGTGCTTCTGAACAAGCCGATTGGCCGAAGAGAACAGTCCATTGTCGGTTTTGAGGGGAGGTCGCTAAAATAATTTTGACGTTTTCTCAAATTAAGTTGATACCTAATTGTTATTGTGAATGTTTTGCTGAAAAAGATGAATTCAGATAGTGAAGAATTATTATGTACACCTTCAAAAATAAGACAATCAGCTAATGTTAGCATACAGAATTCATTGCCCGAAAAATCCCAAAACAAATAAAAAGGTATATACAACAATTTTCAAGTAGGTGTAGCAGTAAGAATATTGAGTCATCGTTTACAGAGAATGTTCTTTTGGCATATTCAAGTGAACTTAGCACTAAATATAAAGCATCGCCCCTATGGACTTTCTACTTCATGCTAAGAAGCACAATCAACATAAATATTGCATTGTTATAGGTAACTATTAAGATTTGTATATAAAGTTTTTTCTCTGTATCTTGTATCTTGTATTTTAGTATTTATTATTATAGTTGTAAATAAAGTATAGTATTCAACTTGCGGTAATGGTCATAACTCATAACTTCATCTGGGTGAGTTATCACCTACATTACCGCTCGTTAAATATAAAACTATTAGGATGTTTTCGGTAAATGGGGAGAGACCCCACTGGGAAAAGGTTATCTATCCTACAAAAAAATGTATGATAGTGATCATGGGATCATTTTCATATTTCTCAATCCCCTCAACATATAATTCTATACATGTTTTTGCATACAATTTGGGTATTTCCAAGAAGTGAGTACCAGATGATATGATTAATTTACCAAATGAAACTTCGTTATGAATATAAATCGCTTTTATCAACATCTCATACGAAGATATTGTAGTTCATCCTACAGTGAACCTTCAATGAATTCAAGAAATCTTATTATAGTAACATAAAAGTGTAAAATAGTCAACCTCAAATCGTCGATGAAATTTCACGTTTAGAGAAACATCATTTTCCTTTTTCATTGCATTTTAGCGAAACTCATTGAAATTCACATTAAAATTTTCTCATTATTGATACGAAAACATTCCTACCATAGAATTCGCGGAATTATAATAGAAAATTGTTCGGGTTATATCAATCCACAATTTTTCCGTATATATATCAGAGAGAAAAAACAGAAATATCAAACTCAACAAGCTATTCAGCCCAGAAGTTCTATCAGTAATCGTCGAAATGAAAGTTACAGGTTTCTTCGCATTTTTTGCTGTGGTCATCTTTTCTTTCTTAGGATTGGTGGTAGCAAATGGTAAGTTTGAGTAGTTTTAATAATTTGAGAAAAAAAATATAAAAAGCACTGCCGCGAAGTCAGGAGCTTTTGAGCGCCTGTTCATCCACCTTGTATGTAGATTCGCATTTTACAGTTTTAGAAACCAATTGAAGAAATTTTTGAAAAAAATTACAGTAGCTCATTGTCAGTTATGCCGAATCAGCTGTTACAGAAATATAAGGATTTTTTATTCAATAGTTCGTTGTAATTTCTCTATTCCATTCTCCATTAGAATACAAAATTTCGTCACGATCGGATCCGTAGTTTTGAAATTATCGAAAAAACTAAATTTCAAACGACCATATTTACGGAACCTCTTGTCGAATTTTGCCCAATTTTGCCCCTGCGACATTCGAGATTCGGAGCTAACCTGAAAATTTCAAGTCCCGAGGCCTTTCCGTTCGAAAGTTATAATTCTCTATGATTTCTATGGTTCTGGATATGTAGCTCGAACACGTCATTCTCCATCTAAGTGCAAAATTTCATCTCAATCGAATCAGTAGTTTCGAAGTAATCAGAAGTGAAAATTTTCGAACAGCTATATTTACGGAACCCCTGGTGGAATTCTGCCCATCAACTTAACTGCGACATTCGGGAACTGAACTCACAATGAAAGTCTCTAGGTCGTTCCGTTCGAAAATTATCGTGCTTACGGCCAGACGGACGGACAGACTTGAATTTTTCGACGGATCCATCGTCAGTGAGTCAAACCTTGTCGATTAAAACCATTTTTGGCTCAAAATTCGAAAAATACAGACATCGTAGCGAAATGATAAAGCCCTCGTGTAAGTAAAACGAGCGCTCAAAAACATACACTTTCAATCGTTAGACTGTTATTCATCGTACTTTCAACATTAATTGGAAGAATATATTATTCGTTCTAAAATGATCCATGAAATGTATATTTTTTCCACACCGAGATTAGCTTGCTAGATATTCTACCTTTTTGTGCCGGATGTCAATCCGAAACAAGTCTTGACCAACCTAACATTGAGAATGATTTTTATTG
Organism: Aphidecta obliterata; assembly: GCA_963966015.1. Taxonomy (NCBI): domain Eukaryota; kingdom Metazoa; phylum Arthropoda; class Insecta; order Coleoptera; family Coccinellidae; genus Aphidecta; species Aphidecta obliterata. The sequence continues at coordinate 8,538,303 of OZ014430.1, read as the reverse complement.
AGACATAACCTAACATTACCTAAGATAACTCAATCTGACCCAACCGCCTACTCCCCAGGTTTCATCAACGTGAGTATTCTCGGAGGTGTCTTCACTCACTGAAGAGGACTGAAGATATACACACTTCCGAGAATAGTCACGTTGATGAAACCTGGGGAATAGACAGATTTCAAAACAGTTTCGTATCATGACCAAAACAAATCAAACTTGGAACCCCTTAATCCTAACAAAATATTAGTTTTAAACTGGAAGGCTTTGGTTTTCAGAGAAAATTGACAACGATAACGATTTCAAAATGGAAGGAAAGCGTATTATTTCTGCACACTCCAACTGCCCAGAAGGACAAGTCGCCGACAGCAGAGGACGTTGCAGAGATGTTTACTGATATTTTTAGTATACCGTTCGTCTATATTTCCACCTGGTAATGTCACTGGTTTGTTGAAATAAATTGATTGCATTGAATTTGATGTTTTGATTTGCAAAAAAAAAGGTATGATTTATATTCACCCAAATATCATAATTTTCAAAAAGATTGTTTTTTTCGAAGATATTTTCATTTCAAGATTCCTAAAAGGATACAATTCGTTGAAACTAAATACACAGGGTTTTTCTTAATTTGAGGTAGAAACAGAGAGGGTTGATTGGTTGAATGATAAAGACTTTATCCAAGAAGGATAGAGTTACAGAGATCTAGGAGAGACGGAATAAAAACATTCAAACATATGATGGGAGGAGACTGGTCACTTGGCACCACCATCCAAAGACTCTTACACAGTAACTGCAAGAAGTTCAAGCTCTTTTGGAATGATTTCGGATTATTCGTTGAGAAGATTTCTTGCAAATGTGATCGTTTCATTCTTGATGTTAGACGACGACATTGCCAGAAAATAAGTTGAAGAAACCATACCTTCTGGGTGTAACACTTCTAATGTCACTCTGAGTATTATTATGACTAACTTGAGTGTTAAAGATTTGTTTTATGCTCTACTTAAGACTGAAGTCCATGTGTCGAAATGCAGTAGGGTGAATAATTAATTTGTTCACATGCAAATTCCAATTAAGGTGCAATTGCTTATTATGTTGATTTTAAATTTGTTATTAAGGAGTCATTTGAATGATACAAAAAATTAACTTACTGCGTAATATTTTTCGAACTTTCTCAGACGAGTTATTAAAATAATGTGCCAAGGTTTATTGACTGAGACTCATGTGCGTATCAAGAGGGGAGCTTTTGAAGTCAGCTTATGAAATCGTAGAAAATTAAAATTCGGAACGGACTGGAAATTGTTGTTGTTCGGACCTGAACCAAAATACCTGGTACGACCATGATGGGTATAATGAAACAATTAAATTTAAAAAATTCCCACCGATTTTCTTATTTTCAGCCCAATTCATCTTTCGTTCTCAGTTCACGATACATCGATTCATCATACAGTCTTGAAAGTTTTGTCAATTCAAGTGAAGTAATGGAGTGGCAAAACAGTTTCATATTCGATTTCGAAAAGAATTTCGAAAATCAAAATGCAAAGTCTTGGATGGTCGGACACTGGGTCAATTCCATGCTTTATAGTGTTATCTATATTCTCGTCGTTTTCGGACTGAAACAACTCATGGAAAAAAGGGTTGCGTTCAAGATAGACAGAGTTCTAGTCGTTTGGAACATTTCGCTGGCCCTCTTCAGTATACTTGGATTTTACAGAACTTTTCCGGAATTCTTCCACATCCTTACTAATTATGGATTTTATGAATCTGTTTGCGATTCTTCCTTTATTGCTTCGAATAAAGTGACTGGTGGCTGGTTGTTCTTGTTCGTGCTAAGTAAACTTCGGAGTTCGGAGATACAATTTTTCTAGTTCTCAGAAAACGTCCTTTAACTTTCTTACATGTGTACCATCACATCATCGCTCTGATTTATACCTGGTTCAGTTACAAGGAATTCTCATCAACAACGAGGTGGTTTACTGTGATGAACTTATTCGTGCACTCAATTATGTATTCCTATTATGCACTGTCTGCAATGAAATGCAAACCTCCAAGACAAGTAGCCATGATGATAACAGGACTCCAGATAATTCAAATGATAATAGGTTGTATTGTTAATGTTACCGCTTATGGGTTTATAGCACTTAATATTGACTGTCATGTTACTAGAACTAATGTAGATTTTTCCATGATTATGTATGTAAGTTTTCTCTTCTTGTTCGGTCAATTCTTTATGAATTCGTATATCAGTGGTAAGAAAAACAGAACCAAAATAGGTATTTCAAATAAACAAGAATAATGTTTGTTATAGTTACAGTTGAACCTCAATTACTTTAAATATTTCCTCTTTGAAAGGAAAACTATTTGGGACAAAAATGTCTTTGATTGTTAAATTTTTGAAATTACAATTTTTTTCCTAGGCCCAAAGTTTCTCATCTATGTTTCATTTCCAATATCATGTATTGATTCTTTATCCAATAAATTATTATTATTATACAGGGTGTTTTTTAATGTGAGGTGAGGCTTTTTTCTAAAGGTGCTAGAACTCATCAAAAGAGATCATTTCGCCGGAAGTTGATCATATAAATATTAAATTTGATGAAAGTGCAACAAATCTTGGGTATCAATATCTTAATTCGACTCTGGATCGTGTTATCTCTCGGTTAGGAAACCTGTAATGAATCACTATACTATATGTAATTCTCTTTCAACTTTCATTTCATTTTTATGAACGTTATAATTCTCAAAGTTCAAACTGAGGAAAGGAAAAATTACTGAAAAAGTCCTATAAAACATCCTCTTCTGAAGAATTTCAAGAAATTCACATTTTGTGTTTTGAATTCTCTTGATCCATTCTTTATCGTTATTCATATATTCGTATACCTTTTGTGTTGTATTGTAGAGGATTCATAGATTTCCTTACATAACCACGAATGAAATTTTACACTACCTACATTATATAAAGAAATATGAACAAACATATTTATTCCAATAAAATGGAGAAGAAAAGGAAGAATGTTTTCAATTAATTTACACATTATGCATTAATTCTAGTCATCATTATCCACCATGGACACGCAGGGACGAGTGAAAAAAAAAAGATAAAAAATCTGGAATATATTAAGATTGATTTTCCTCTCAGAAATAAGCTGTATATCACATTGTATATGTTGGAAGATCTTGCTTAAATTCTGACATTTCCAAAAAACTTTGTTTCCTCAGTGTTGATTTGTAGTTTTTAAGTCGATTCTTCAGATTATTCGTTCTATATTAATTGTGGTCTTTGTAAGTACCTTATATACCTAAATAGGTACAACTTCTTTTTTAATTGTTAAAGTCTACCATTTTCAATTGATAGAATATTATCATTATCTGATTTATGCCCTAATTATATATTTTTTATATTTTTCCATAATTAAGATATTTGAGATGATATATTCGAAATCTGTATTAAATTTGATCTGGTCTGTTGAACATTATAACGCAATTTATGATTTTGCCTAAATAGTAACAGTATAACTAAATTTTGCGGTTCAGTAGGCTCAATTAATGGATACTTGAAGTTTTTCCGTAGCTAATTCATTTTATTTATGTGACAATACAATGCAAATTCAAAATACTTCAAGCACTAAAATATCATTTGTACATTTCCGTTATTTCTGTTATAGTTTTATCTGTTGTTTCAGGAACATATTTCAAGATCAAGAAGAAAAAAATCATTTGTGGAACGAGGAAAACCAGGAAAACTTGTGCGTCTAGGAGTATCTACAACAAAATTATTACTTTGTTAAAAAAATTTTGATCAACCCACATGAAAGTTATTCAGCCAATTCAATATATCTGAAGAACTTACCGCCAGAGGCCAAAATGAAATAGCAACGAGGCTGTTCATGGTCCAGTTGCAGAATACAGCAATTGCCATGGCCTTTGGTCTTGAGGCTTGATTGAACATTTCAGGTACAATCGACCAAGGTACTGCATGAGGTCCTAGTACATAATGCACAATGAAGAACCATACAAATAATGCAGCAACTGCTCCAACACAATCTTCTCTTGCTTTATTATACTGCAACACGTCAATTATCGGACTCAGATTTTATTATTTCGCTAGAAGTGAGGTTAATGGCTGTGGCAGTTTATATGAATGGGATTCGTAGCACCTCGTTTTTTTTTCAACGCAAACTTCTTTACTTCTCTCATGAACTCACCATGTAAGTCATATAGTGTGCAAATGAAAAAACGAACGTCCCTATATAACCATAAATGAAAAGCCTTCTTCTCCCAGCTATTTCTATGAGGAGAAATGATAAAAAGCTGACACAAATGTAGATCGCGCCCATTATAACTGTTCCTATGTCGCCGTAGTAACTCGGTAGTCCTGCCTCATCGAAAATCGCCGAGGAATAAAGAAGAAACTGAAAGAAAAATGGAAATTATAACTCGTAATATTTGAATCAAGAATCTCCAATGATTAAAGCTTTTTTATCAGGTTATAGGTCACGAAAAAAAGATCCCTATTTGCTAATTCATACAAGGGGCTTGGTCTACCGGCGACCTTGGCCGGAGCTCATCCGCTCCGGAAGCAGTATGGTCGCGCTGCTGGAGAATTGAATACTTTGTACAATTCTCCAATGTGTATTTAGGGTTGCATGACCTTGAAATTATAATTTATTTGGTGGTGTTTTTGTATCGGAGAAAAGAAATATAAAATTATTCCATTATAGTGTTCGTATAATCCAAAAAGGAGATTATGTGGACGGACTAAAATCATTTTGCTCGCACATAAGAACAATTTTGAATGATTTTTCTCCAGCATATTTTGTTATTTTATATTGGAAAATATATTCATATGTTATTTTTGATTCGATGAAAATTGCATCATTTTATGATTAAATGTTCCTTTGTTTATGTTTTATTCTAAAAAGGAATCACATCTACCGATTTTGCGCAGTCATTTCTACCGATATTGAGTGTACGAGTGTCGTTGCTATCTGTAAGCTCGTAGCAGCGCCGCACGAAAAATGAAAGTAGAAACTTGAACCTTTTGGAGAGCCTTGAGCATAGGATTGACCATTACCCCCACCTAGTGATAATATTAGTTGTATTAGCAGGTAGCTTTACAGTTTAGAGAAGTAGTACAGAACAGTTTGCTACCTGAAGACTTCATTTACAGAAAAAACCCAACTCATTTTCTTCGAGATCGTTCAATGGATTTAGAATCATACAAGACTGTTTTTGACTTCCGATAGTCTCTACCTACGATATTGATACCGCAGATCTGCTGAGCGCACATCATCATGATGGAAATGAGCATTGGTTTTTGCATATACTTCAGCTTGAACAGATGTGCCCAATGAACATGTCTGACGGCTCTGTACAGAAAATAGTCCTCCAGCTCAGTCGATATCTCATCGAGTTCTTTTTCCAGAGTATCCAGCGTCTCGGTTCGCCTTAACCATTTCAAAACTTGCAGAGCCTCCTCATATTGGCTCTTATTGATCAGTAAGAATCTTGGCGAGACCGGACAATACCTCATGAGGGCTATCTGTAAATTTCAGAATTTGAATGTAGTACCTGGTCTAGGAGCCAGAAATCAATAGAGATTTCGGTCATTCTGATTAGAGAACTCATTCCCTGAGATTTACCTGTATAGCCATCGGAAGTAGAGGTATAGACATGAGTATTATCCAAGGATCATCACCAAGGGAGGCTGGATGTCCAAGGGCAATAGTGGACCCCACACCAAGGGCGTAGACCACGTTATACCAACAGCAGACCATCCCTCTGATATTTTTCGGGGCTATTTCTGCCAGATAGGTGGGGACAGCACAAGAGAACATTCCTGAAATTAGTCCAAGGAGAATCCTGGCAGCCATAAAGAGGAGCGTTATCCCTGAGAAATACGCGGCAAACATGGTCAAAGCAGGGGCTATCATCAATAAGAGACTTATCAACACAACCAGGGTATGGTCATATTTGTCGATTATAGATCCTAAAATTCGAGAAATTCATTCATTTCAGATAGGGAAAATTTCATTTGTCCATTCACCTGCAAGGAGAGACCCGATAGCACCCCCAAAAAAGTACAATGACGTTCCAATAGCCCAAAGAAGAAATATAAACATTTCCGAGTCTGCCAGTTGGGCTAATCCTTGTAATCTCAAATAATTCGCTGTCCAGGCTCTGAATTCCTTAAATCAAAAGCTTGGTACAAATTAATTGAAGGAATCTTTCTTAATTCATTAATTATATCATTTATTTATTTACGAATTAAAATCCCAACAGATAAAAGCCCCATGTTAGGGTATCATCGTCAGTAGAAAAAGTCTAATACAGAAAAATTCTCATGTCCGCTGTCCCCTGTTAAGAGTTATTCTGGGAAACTGTAAGAGCTCATTCCAGAAATTTTTTTGCTAAAATGAGTTACTATCTGTCACTGGTCCTCCTATAACTCAATAACCATTCCACTTAAGATAGAATTCGGATCTCGGCAGTCGCGACCCGGCAGCGACTGCCACGTACACTCAAAGTCGGTAGAAATGACTGCGCAAAATCGCAGATCGTAGATTTGGGGAAGAAATCGGTAGAAGGAAGATTTTCCAAAGAATCTCAATTTTTAGAATAAAACATAAACAAAGGAACATTTCATCATAAAATAATGCAATTTTCTTCGAATTGAAAATAAAATAAAATACAATATTTTCCAATTTAAAATAACAGAATATGCTAGAGAAAATTCATTCAAAATTGTACTTATGTGCGAGCAAAATGATTTTATGCCGTCCACAAAATCTTCTTCTTGGATTATACGAACACTATAATGGAATAATTCATTATTTTCATTCTACACCAATACACCAATAAGAGAGATATTATAATTTTAAGGGTATGCAAGCCTGAATACACATTAGAGAATTGTAGAAAGTGTACAATTCTCCAGCAGCGCGACCATACTGCTTCTGGAGCCGCCGGGTCACGACTGCCGAAATCCGAATGCTACCTTTATTTTAACTTTTTTTCCAATTGTTCAAAATGAGTATTGATCTTCCTAGCTCGCTGAAATTGGGTTATCTTTATATTTTACCACTTACATCGTGAGGTGCATTCAAGCATGCAGTGTAATAGCCATGCTGAAAGGCAGATCCCAATGTGATAACAGCTGTGCACAATATAAGATTTCTTGATGGTAGTTTATCCTGAGAGTAATAAAAGGTGTTTCGATTATCAGTATTCAAAATTTGGCATACTCACAATGAATGATATTTTTCCAGAAGTTCGATAATACATCTTCTGTCATTTATTTTAGGTAATAATTCTGATCTCCGAAGAAGAATATAATTCTCAACGAGGGCAGTCATAGTTTTTGACATTAAATGTGAAAATTCATCTGGAAAAACTCTATGATTGCCTAATCGCGAGATTTTTCTGTTCAGAAGGAAAATTAAAACTTAGTTTCAAATCAAACTAGACGAAATATGTCAAACTCAACATTTTTATTGAATTTAAAATTCTATAATAAATCACAAATCATTCTTTTAAAAATAAAGAATAAAAATTTACAACTTTTTTCATAAACTATACGATTGCTTCAATTTTATTAGTTGACCTGATGATATCATTGCTTAAGTTTCAACCTAAGAATAATGACAATATGCAAATATAAATATTAATTAACCTATTACAGTTACAACACAAGATAATTTTGATGTTAAGCTGAATATTTTGAAATTACATATATCTACATCAATCACAAATAATACTACATCATGGTTGTGGAAAAATAGTCTTCCAAAAATATTATTTCATTGTAGGAAATTCCAAATAGGGCGCGGAGTTAAGACCTCGATCCTTTAATTTGAAGGAATCTAATAATCAATTTCATAAAGAAACAAGATTAGATATTAGTATCTTATTCAAGACATACATTGAAATGCATTTTGAATGAAGAACAATTTAGAAATATATTGAGAGAAGATTATATCCAAGCAGATAAAATAAAATTTAGGAATAAAACATTGGAAATTGTTCAGGTTTATCCATTGGTAAAATGTTCAACTCCTGACTGTTAGAGAGAATATAACGATCGAGGAAATGCATTTCATTCATTTTTTTATATTTTAACTTGAATATTTCTTATGATCTGGTTTCAATGCCTTTTTACAATATTGAAAATAAATATATTTTTGTCACATAGTTTCACATATATATGTGTATAAATATAGGTATTATAATTTTTTCAGTCATTTGATACATCAATAATGTAGACGGCTATAAACGAACATTTATCGTGATATATTCCAGCCTTGCGAGGATCTTACTCATAAGATTTTTGCCTGAAGAGCGCCGAAATCTCTTCAATAGATTTATTTTTAGTTTCAGGTACTTTCTTCCAAATGAAAACGAGGAACAGTGCTTGCAGAACGATGAATATGATGAAAACATTGGACCCTGCCGCTTCCTGAAAAAAAAAACATATTCATTATTTATTGAAATCTGGTTGCTTTTTTCATAACTTACTTTTATAGGTAGGAAGGTGAGTCCAACCAAAAAATTGGCGAACCAATTGGTGAATACAGCGAGTGACGCAGCTGTTGGCCTGGCCGATTGACTGAACAGTTCTGACACTAAGAACCATGGGATTGATCCAGGACCGGTTGCGAACGTGATTATGTACATCACGACGAAAACGATGCAGAAGATACTCGCAACAGACGAATCTTTCTGAAAATCGAAATCAATAATAACAGTCATTTCGTTGCAAAAGCATTAATTTTTTTTATTTCTTTTTGTGATACTCACGGCAAATGTTAAAGCGACAGTAAGAAGCACTGTTGAAAAAATCATTCCAATAAATCCTGCCGTCAGAAGGGTTTTTCTACCTGCTCGTTCTATCAACACCATTGACACCAAAGTCATAAGCACGTTGACCAAACCAATACCCATGGTGGCTCCTGTTGAGTTCGATTCACTGAGGCCAGCAGTTTTGAAGATATCAGTAGAAAAGTTGATTACCTTAAAGCATTAATAAATCAGAAACCACTCTTTGTTCTGTATTAATTTCTTCATAAATCCAATTCGAATATGAACTTACAGCATTGATACCACTGAGTTGCTGGGCAAGCATGACCATCAGTGAGATGATGAGGGGTTGTCTCAAAGCTCCATTGACAATCAAATCGGTCACGGTGACCTTTGGGACGAGTTTCATGGCTTCGGCTTCACTCTTCATCTGTTCCATCTCTTCGTGCACTTCATGGGTGCACCTCAACCAGATGAGAGCACGTTGGGCTTCAACTTCTTGGCCTTTGGAGATCAGGAGGTGTTTCGGCGATTCCGGACAGAATGGGAAGGTGACAAGCTGTAAAATAAAAAGAATGCCGTACCTACTTCAGGTTTTTGGGAAAAATGGAGAAATATCAGAAGAATATCTTTGGAAGCATTTAAAACTCAAATTAGTTTTACTTTAATGTTCTTTTTTGGGCGCTCGTATTACTTACGAGGGCTATATCACTTCGTCACGATGTCTGTATTTTTCGAATTTTGAGCTGAAAATGTTCTCAAACGACTAAATTCGACTCACTGATGACGAATAAGTCGAAAAATTCGAGTCTGTCCGTCCGTATACACGATAACTCTCGAACGGAATGTCCTAGAAACTTGAAATTTTCAGGGTAGGTTCGAATCTCGAATGCCGCGGTCAAGTTCGTTATTGGGCAAAATTCGCCCAGGGGTTCCGTATATATGGTCGCTCGAAATTTTGTTTTTCTGATTACTTCGAAACTACTGATTCGATCGAGGTGAAATTTTGCACTCAGATGGATAATTACGTACTCAAGCTACATGCAGAATTTTGTCCAGCTCGCATGACCAGAACCATTGAAACCATAGAAAATTATAACTTCGGATGGAAAGGCCTAGGGACTTGAAATTTTCAGGATAGGTGTGGATCGTGAATGTAGCGTTCACGTGTATCAATGAGCAAAATTAGACTAGGGGTTCCGTAAATATGGCCGTTTGAAATTTAGTTTTCTTGATAATTTCAGAATTATGGATTTGATCGTGACGAAATTTTGTATTTAAATTGAGAATGATATATTCGAGCTACATTTTTTCCAGATCGCATGATCAGGACCATAGAAACCATAGAAAATTATAACTTTCGAACGGAAAGGCCTAGGAACTCGAAATTTTCAGGCTAGGTTCGGATCGCGAATTTCGCGCTCACGTTAATTTATGAGCAAAATTAGACTAAAGGTTCCGTGAATATGGCCGTTTGAAATTCGGTTCTCTTGATAATTTCAAAACTATGGATTCGATCCTGACGAAATTTCGTATTTAAATTGAGAATGATATATTCGAGCTACATTTTTTCCAGATCGTATGATCAGAACCATAGAAAATCATAACTTTCGAACGAAAAGGCTTAGGGACTTGAAATTTTCAGGATAGGTTCGGATCGCGAATTTCGCGATCACTTTCATCAATGAGCCAAATTAGGCTAGGGGCGTAAATATTGCCGTTCAAACTATATTTTTTCTGATAATTTCGAAAATACTTAGTGGATTGAAATGAAATTTCGCACATATATGAAGAATACTGTATAATTTTGTCCAGATCGCATTACCAAGACCAAGATACCGTAAACAATTCTAGCGAATTATCGAAAAAGAGAATGGTCACCAAAGCACTGACGTAAAGTCTGGATTTTCGCGTTGGTTTGACATTTTCTTTGACAGCTGTCAAAATCTTTCCAATTGGTTTCTAAAACTGGAGAATGCGAATCTACCTACAAGGTACATGTACGAGCGCTCAAAAGCTCCTGCCTTCACGGCAGTGCTTTCCGTAATTTTTTATGGGATCTTTTCAATCAGTAAGTTTTCCTCTCTTTAGTTTGACCATTAAGAATTATACGTACAGGAAAAATCTCCTAATAATAGTTGAAAGAGAATATACAAATTTGCGATTAAATCCACCACTTTATTTACTCGCTGGAATGCATATGACACCGTGATCCATGGCAGATCTTTTAACAGAGAGATAACACGATCCAGAGATGTAATTAGATCTTGATGCCCAAGATTTTTTGCATTTTTTTTCAAATTGAATATTCTATATGATCAACTTCTGGCGAAATGAACTCTTTTGATGAATTAAAAAAAACAAAAAGAAACAAATGATGAAACTGGAAGTGATGAACAAAAGGAGGAATTGATGACCAAACGAAGCAAGTGATAAAACAGAAGTTGATTGACGAGAAGAATGAAATGATAAAACGAATGAAAAGGATCAAATGATAAAATGGAAAGTGACGCACAAAAAAAAACAAATGATAAAAAAGAAAGTAACGAACAGAAAAAAGATAAAACAGATATTGACGAACAAAACGAACAGAAAATGACAGAGAAGAAGAAAGTCGAAACTAAAAATATAAAAAATTACGATGAAGCTGAAAAATGAAATTATAAATAAATGAAAAACTAAAATGAAAAAGTGTTAGACCGCATTGAAAAGATTACGAAAAAGAGATACGAAAAAACCGAAAGAAATAAGTAAAACAGGATGATAGAGAAACAGATACCGATACAAATAATGATATCAATTCAATAAAAAATGGAAATAAATAGAAAAATGACTCTACAAGTACTTAACCGTTTCAAAAATAACTCAAATTCCTAAAAGAACCTCAGAGAAGAAAAAGTGGTGCTTGAACAAAAAAAAACTACTCAATGCAATATCGTTCGCGGCATAGAGAAATTATTGCTCACAAAAAAAAGAGAAAATGGAAAAAGCAACATGAAAAGCCGGGGAAGAGAAACAGAACATGAATAACAACAACCCAAAAGGATATCGAAAAAGAGAAAGACCCCCCCAACTGAAACAATAAAATAATACAAAATAAAAAGGTGACAATGAAGCAAGGATAGACATAGTTTTGTTTACAATTTTTGAAGAAGAGCTTTTCATTGATGCTGAAACAAAAATATGGGATGTGATGCCCCTGATGGTACCACCTAAAATTCCCGAATCGATCAGATTTGAATTATGATGGAGCTGCTCAAAAAGGCTTTATTTGTGTTATGCGGAAAAAATGAATACGAAGAGAATATAACGAAAAATATCTAGTTGAAATATTTCCTATTGTCCTATAGTGAAACACCGAAATTCCCAACCAATTTCACACTTATCCAAATTTAATTACACCAGTATGATGAAAATCCATTTTAACGCTCTGAACGACATGCCAAGGTAGTGGCGTTCCAAATTAAAAACAGCATTGAAAAAAAAAGGAAGTATTGACCGTGACATTATGGCGTTCATCGTTCATTCAGATGTTACTAATTGGAAACTAGAATGCAGCATCGAATCAACCACTTTGCGATTACTTAAGAAATCAACAAGACAATCTAAATTACCGAACATTTATGGCAATTAGATAAGTATCGTTTAATCAAAACAACGATAAAGCTGATGATACAAAAGAGTCATTTGGAATCTTATTCGGGAACAGTAAATTTGAACATTTTCATATGGCCTCGAAGGATTACTAGGATGGCTCATTGATTTCAATCTTTCCTTTTCCTGTGAATTGAACAATAATACTATTGTAAATTCTCAATGAACTATAACTGGCGGGGATAAATTACAAATGTCCAACATTCATACATGCTGCGAACTATTGTAATTTTCAATGTTGCGTGGAACTCCAAAATCACAATGGAAAAAGGAGGTAAGGTTAGGTTAGGTTAGCCTCTGGGAGAGCAGGGATAAAACATATAAATTCTTCATATTTTTTTTCCACTGAACTCACCTGGAATATGCAGGGAATCAGAATAAGCGTCAGTAGTATGGGCCACGAATCCTCATTACCAAAGACACTGCGGATACCCAAGATCTGTGAAACGAGGATGGATATCGTAATGACCAATTGGTACACGGAACCAACAGCTCCCCTCAAATTGGTGGGTGATATTTCAGCCAAGTACATGGGTGTGATTCCTGCGTTTAGCCCAGCATTGAGACCAGTCAGAAACCTTGATATAATGATCAATTCTATTGAACTCGTAGGTTTGGCGGTGGCTGTGCAGATGGCGGCGAGGACGATGAAGATATTGCTGAAGAGAAGACCCATTTTTCTACCTAGTTTTTCCGCTACTACACCTGGATAAAAAAATCGAAATTATGATGTTGTCAATTGGTTGACATTCTTCCTCTAATTTTAACAGTATTTTACTGTATCATGATGTTTCCTACCTGTAATTAGACCCCCTATCATACCGCCCACACAGTAAATGGATATGATGAGGGACCACAGCAAGGTGATGGTAGTTTTTTCAGGTGATTCTCCATTCCTTTGTTTGAGTACTTCTCTCATCCAATCTTCGAAAACCTAGAAAAATATCAACATTGCAATATGTTCTCCATTATGGTACTCTTAAGGTCAGAAACATCAACCTTGTCATAAAAATGCATCAATTCGGTGTTGAAATGAGCGTTATCAGGAAGTGGATAACCCGTGAATGCTTTTACGCTCAATTATAAACTTTCCGAATACATTTTACCATATTTGCCAATATATTTTATTTGAGAACTCACATTGCTTCGTAAATTCTGAGAATTGTTGTGCTTACTGAGTCTAATAATTTCATTTTGTTCAATATGAATTGAATTTTTGATGTTAATTCTATTGTTTGTTTGATCAACCGTCTGCCGAGTTCATATACAGTCAGTTCATTGGCATCATCTATTGTTATGATAATTACTTGGATAAAACTCGAAGTCTGCGTGGTCTTTTTATGAATAAATTTTGTCGCACCCGATCATTGAGATAAATGCAACATGCATATGTGGAAGGGTTTGTCAGAAGTATTTTCCGGAAAAATAATAATATTTAGGAGATGTTTATTCACGAATCTACAAATTTGTACAACTCAACAATACTTATAAATAATATTGCCAACTGAAGGTTACTTTCAAGACAGGCTTCGGCGTTTATGGATCCATAACGAACCGAGAAAATTACCATCCTTCGTTGAATTCTGCAGGAAATCTTCAATTTCCGATATTAATTCAATAGAGGTGTGTCTAACTCAAACAGGAAAAACACGAAACCGTCACAAATACCTCAGTGTTTGTTCGCGAAACATTAATTGCATCTATAATGAATAACTTTCATTTTTATTATGACTTGAATTTCTGGATCTCATTTCAATATATCAAGGCGAGTTGGTTGGTAATGAATACGATGAATGCAGTTTCTTTTACGTCGTCTTACCGATTGTGGGTTGTTCATAACTCCCGTACTGTACCCATGTTGAAATGCAGATCCTAGGGAGGCTGCAGATATGGCGAACACCAGCTTTCCATTGAGTCCCTGAAAAAATGTACCAATGAATATTCAAGCAAATCAAAGAATACCTATGAACTTGAAATTTGCAAAGTTGTAGAATCTAATGAAAAAAAAATAGTTTCTCGGAAACAATAGTACAATAGTGGTCGACACTTGATTACTTTAACCGCTTTGTCGCAATTTCGATGAAAAATTGTCCAGTCATGAAAAATAACAAGCAGTTAGGGTAAATAATTACTCAAGAGGAATAAATGCACTTCTCATTTTGCTCGAAATTTCGAAACTACCACCAACATATTTTTGGTCAAGATAAGAATTATTTTACTGTTTATCTTGGAATCCCTACTAAAAAGTTCAATGAACTCTCCAATGATTATAATTCCAAAGGATATAAGATATAATATCCTTTCCTTCCAAGAGAATTACCACTCTAATCTCTTCATAGAACTCATCTCAATCAAAGCATTCGATACGACTTTGACGTTTATTTAAAGTTTCTCTTATGACGTGCTTCAGATACCTCATTTCTTGTCTTGAATGAGGAAAACAATTCTTGATAATTACGCTCACGATCTCCTGATAACTGACAATCAACAGTTGAATCTAAGAAAATTTTAACATCTCATTTTTTGAGGATGTGGTTTGTGGAGAAAAAATGAGCAAACTAATCTTTTCACGAGAAAATGAATAAATGGTAAATTTTCTAACGATATCTAAAACCATTTCCCTACAATAGCCACACACTTTGAAGCTACCTAAGTAGCATCTGAAGTAAATTCTACGTTTTCATTGAACTATACACTATGACTATACTATCAACTTCTTTGTGACCAACTCCTCGTCCTAATCCAATTGATATTATTCGAAATTCTGGTCGAGGTATCCCATTTATTTGGTTATCTGAGGCGATTTTTGGAGAAAACAATTTGCGTTGACGCCAAAAGGTTATCAATTGGTCGAAGTAATTGCTTTTGAGGATAGTTGTACCAGACTAATTGAATATAATTAGAGGAAATTTTCATGAGGTGTTAATGAACTTGAATGGTGAAATGTAAGCCAGTCCGTTTTGTTGAGTAGTTTGGACAGATTTAATTATATCCATCCATCCGACCGGCCGTAAACACTATAAAAGAAAAGGCCTAGAATTTTGAAATTTTAGGGTACGTTCGGGGTTCAGAATGCATCGGTTGACCTGCCGAAGGGTTCTGTAAGTAAAGCTATCTGAATTTTTTCTTCTCAATACTTCAAAAAATACCTATCCGATCGAATTAAAACTTTGTAGTTAGTTCTTGTGAGATTGTAAGAAGATTTATATGAAATTTCGTAGCGAATAACTAAAAACTTTTGAAAACATTTCCTCTGAGATTTTGTGAACGTATATGAGGCGTTGATTCAATGAGTTATGTGGAAATTCAGCTTTCTAGCTGTTCCATGTGAGAAGAAAGAGCTCAAGTTGAAAATTTACCATTTTTCGAGTCTGAAGATCGCAGATATCCCTTGACGTTTCTCTCGTTAATTCCTTCAACTTTGACGGAGTCATGATTCCTGTCGAAACTCGAGCGCATTTTGGATAAAAAAGACCGATCCGAGAGCTGAAATGAATAGAAAACGAATCCTTATACGTTTTTTCAGTAACCAAGTGCAGTTTCCAGGAATTTCCAATCAATTTCAAGTTTTGTTATTCCAATGACATTTTCCTCATTCCTTCCAGAATGCAGTCAAAATTGATGATACCGCAAAGCGAAGGAGTGAAATGGAGTGGAAAAATAGAGGAAAGTTATGATTTCTGACGATTTTCTAGCCTCATGATATGTTTTGTTTTATATTATTAGAACCAAAATTTCTTCCCCGATACCATAGAGGTTATGAATGAATACTTTAGTTCATTCTGGCCAGTGAAACGGTTTCGAAAGAAAAATGGGGATATTTAAAGTCGAAAATGGGAGAAAGTGATGATTTTTCAAAGATTTCCCAGCCCCACGGCACCTTCATTTTAAGGTTTTGAAGAATTACTTAGGTATTATTATTATTAGGAATGAGCAAATTAGAAAAGTTTTTCTGAGATATAAAACATCATTCGGTGATTCGATCTATTGAAGCTTATGAAAATAAATTGACAGTATTTGTCACACTGACAATGAACCCTGAAACAAGCGCGCAAAAGACACATCACCGCCTCATCACACACAAAAGTTTAGTTTTCTGATATAATTCGGTGATTCCATCTTTCGAAGTTTATTAAAATAAAATGAGAGTACTTTTTACACCCCTTACTTCAGGTCAGTGCCTGTCGAATTTTTATGAGATATTTTATCACCCTTTGAATAATTGGGAAGTTCAAATTCCATAAAGTACAAAACCAGCCAATTAGTACAAATATTCACCATATGCGACACAGCGTTTCGACAAGAATTTTACGAAACGATATTATCAAAATGATCAATGAAAATTTGGGGAATGTGATTTAGTAGTAAGTAAAATTTGATAACGAAGTAAGAATCAGGTGCAGCAACAGAAAATATACAAAGTTGAAATTGATACTTTGAGAGGTTTGCATGTTGTGATGACAACCGTTCTATATTTGCTTGAATAAGAGCAATATCTGCTCGAATAATAGCAATAAATATGCGTACTATCATAAGGAGTCGTAAAATAATCAAGACATTCAGTAAAACATCTGTATCGACTAGCTGCTTGTGCAATGTTTACGTTTAACATCCGATTAGAATAACTGAGAGGTGTCACAAATAAAATTGAAAAAATAGGAAATCAGGAATTCAGTAAATTAAGAATTGACAAATTGTTTTGTATGAAATCGATTATGTACTTACGAAAGGCTTCCCTGGATTTTCCTCAATTTTTTCGTTCAAAATTTCAGGTTTGAAAGTGAAAGTCTCAGAATGAATTTCATATTCACCACCTTTACCCATACCGAACGTAAATCTTGATAAAATTCACTAAAAAACTAAAATTATCAGCAGTTCCTTTCTCATATATATTTAGTATACAAAATGATACCTTAAGCTGTGGGGCCTCAACTACATATTAATCGGCCGTCTTATCGTTAAATAAATAAATCAAGGAAGCGCCGATGACGAAAGGGAATTTCTGCGTGTTGATTGGTGGAAAAAGAGGCAAATCTGCGACGTCATAAATATTACAGTTTTTATTAATTCGATTCCGATTGTTCTCCTCGCAATGAGGTTAGTTATTCGACCTCATAAATCTTGCTTGATAGGATCCGAACAATGAATGTCATTGTTATGGTCATTCATTGATGGTATATTCGTATATTCCAGAAGTGGAGATTTTCAATGTCAGCAGATGGTATGAAAAAATCAGAATTTTGAATAGTTGGCATCAATGATAAATACGATTGTAATAATATGGTATATTACTTTTGAATTAAAGACTAAAGAAAAAGTCCTTTTTCAATTATATTTCAATGCCGATGGGATTTTGGCGGAGGCTAGTTCGTGTATTTTCAGATCATTACCAGGCTGATCAGTGGAATTGAGAGAAAATATATTTAATTTTATTGTTTAAACTAGAAAGATCATTATTTAACCAAATGCATGGTGAGATTCTCTCTTATCACAACATCAATGCCCTTCAGAAACCTCTTCTTGCCATGGATTTTTTGTTCAAGGCTGTAATTACATATTCAATTTTTTTTTATTCACGTTTTTCACTCGTTGTTATCCCAATTATGTATCGTAAGAGTTTGGTGGTTGAATTGTGGATAACCCGGTGTAGTTAAACAAAATAAAATTTGAATAAAACAATGATGAAATTAGTTATTGGGAAATTCATTATTTATTCGAATTTTTCATCATTGGAAAATCTTCATGAACTTTGTGAGGTAAATCTTTCATCCTTCGCATATCTTGCTGATTTTGTTCTCGACAATTCTCCGATCACATTTTCTGCGTCTTTACGCTTATTATTTATACACTATAATAATTGTTTCACGCCCACTCTCAAGTAGTTGAGATTATTTATGAATAGAATTCCCTTTAGGGTTTAAGGATCAATAAGAACCGTGTAGGTAGAAAAGTTTGGATTATATTTTGGATCAAATAAAATGTTAATTACAAAATGAGAATTAATTCTTGATGCGAAGCTGGAGTGTAGAAATTGAAAAAAATAATGAATGATAATTGAATTGGAATTCTACGTTCGAACAATAATGTGAATAGAATGTTTTTCGAGCTATTCCTTACATGCAAAAGCATTCAAGTTGAATTCAAGTATACCTATAAATTCTAGTAACTTTTTATTAAACTTATTGGAATGGAAAATTATTCCACGTAGAATTGTATGAGTAGGTTGTAAAATCCAATATAGAAATTTATATGTTTGTGCAGCTGTGTCTGACAGAAGAATGGATGAGAGGATGTATTTTTATTCGATTATTGGACAAATATTTTTCGGAGATAATAATCCAAAATCTTCTGGGTCAATTTATCCCCATCCTTCAGAAAATATATTCAGATATGTAGAATTTGATTAGCGTCTGTTGCATTGCAGATATGAAGTGTGAATATCTCGCTTCATGATAAAAATACATTATTTTATTCTCTTGTTGCAACAGATGATCCAAAGATCAGTTTTGTTGACATTTAGACTATGACCTAGACCACAATAAATATCTTAGTCTGGACAAAGTCTGCTCATAAAATCCACCTCCTTCTCGCGTTTCTTCATCTCCAATTTATGACGATCGCATTTTTATTATTGAATAATGAATGTTATTTATTATCAAAATAATAGGATAAGTGAATTCGATTATTCTTACCACAGTGATACTTATTGTCATGTATTTTTCATGTGTTTCAACAAATAACAATGATGAAAAATTACGAAGATTTTCATTTGTTATATGTCAGAATCTATGTTGTAGTGCAATTATGGTCAAAAGTGGTTAATTCCGGATTATGCAAATCAGAATAGGTGCATGTATTCCTCGTCTAATACTTCGTGATCTAACAATTTTATTATGACTGATTCAACCTTAATTATATTGGGATTACCAAGTGAGTTTCAACTATTCAAAGCGTTTCATCAATCATTAGTTTTTTAAATTGAAGGTAAACCTAAGATATATACGGTCTTGGAATTTTTTCGATATATTCGAGCTGCTTTTAATTTTCACTCTTGAAATTATGAATATATCTGCTTCATATTGAAAGGTATAATATATCAAGGAGAAGGGTTTAGTGTCTGATATTAAATTCAAATGGAAGAATATTAGTGGCAAATGTGGCCATGCAGACGAATTCTTGAAATACGGAATACTACTAAGTAAGTATAATATTCTTTCATTTAGGTATAATATATTTTTTCTATAACTGTAATAATACACTAATAATAATACACGTAATAATACACTTATATGCCCATAATCCGTTTCATTATGATACAGATTTTTCATTACGATACGGTTTTTTAATCAATAGAATTCCAAAATTTTGGTGCATCTGACGTTCGTCCTTGTCACAATCAGTAGGTTTTAAATTTTCGTAGAATATAGAAAAAAACTTTCATAAATATATTATCAAAATGTCTGATATCAGCGATATAGAAGAATTAGTATCAACTCCTCCACACAAATCGGAGAAAGCAGAAAATGCAGTACAAAATATTTTACCCCAAAAATCTAAGAAAGTGTACGAAAAACTATATCAACGGTTTATGGACTGGAGAAATACAAATAATATTTCGACTTCTCCGAAAATGTTTCGATTGCCTATTTTTAAGAATTGATGGAAACTATGAAAACATCTAGTACATGGTCACATTATTCAATAATAAAATCGTTGGTAAATATCAACCATAAAATATAGACAATCTAAATATAGGAAGCTACAAGCTTTATTGAAGCGAAAGTCCGAAGGATATGTTGGAAAAAAATGAAAAATATTTTCACCTGAACAAATGAAAACGTTTATCGACGAAGCACCCGATGAAAAGTTTTTATTTTCCTTATATCTTATTGTTGTATTCTCCTGAATCATCGTAAACAGTAGAGTGCTTTATTGTCATTTTGTGATGCAAAAACACTTGCATTTAATTTTGAAGTTCACTTCATTGAAAACATCATCTCGCATTTGAATATCTTTACTTTATATCGAAAAATCTGAAATTATGAAGTCTATCGACCATTCAACAAAGGTTATTAAAACGATTCAAATTTAAATGACTTAAATAATTGAATTCCTTCAGAATCTGAATAATTTGAAGCTTCATTGACGCACGCATTAATTACTTCGAATACTTCGCGAAACAAATTTGAATATCATCAAGCCTCAACGAAAAAGAATGTCGGATAAATTTCCACACAGGTGGCCTTGAACATTGAAAATTTGCATTTCAATTGAATAATTGCCAATATACTCTAATACAATATTGAACAAACGATGTCAAATTGGCAATTATTTAAAGGGTAACTGGAATCGATCATCGTTAAATGAAAATCTAACCGGAGTTTGTTAACTGCACAATTACCAATTGACAAGTAGAAGTATTTGTACGCATATTTGTCAGAAAAATCTAGTTGAAATTAATACTTGTTAGCTAGGATACTATTTCACAGACTATTGGCTCGCAGTTATGTATCTAATCTGCGTGCTTATGTAGAACTTTGTTAACAATTTGCATATTATCTATTTGAATACAAATATACAAATAGGTGGAAGGAAGTTTATGATAAAACATTTTCTCACAAAAAGGGACTAATATAATACATACGGTCTGTCAATTCAAAAAGGTACCACCCTTAATTTCTCGGCCCCCATGCAAAATCAGAAAAAATGCAAAAAGAGGTTGGTTTCAATCAATTTTTATGAACCCTCTGAGCGTGATCTCAGCAACCCCTAAAATCTTAAATGCCATGCACTTGACCTTTTTCGTTAGAACTTCCGAAAAAAAAAAAAATAGAATAGTTACGATAGCAAGAGGAGCAATGAAACATGAGAATAATCAAAAATTATTTACTACAAAAGATTTTGAAAAGGTCGTTTTTGTAGACAAAAATATAACCTATTTTCAAATTCGGCGCTTACGCTGTGCGTATTTTTGCTTTCAATTCTTCTACATCTGGGGGTACTACAAAAAGGTCAAGTGCATGGCATTTTTGAAAAGGGATTCGAATTACCTTTAAAAAAAGGTGTTACCCAACCCCACTTCAAATTTAAGATTTTAGGGGTTGCTATCATCAGCAGTATAAAATGTCCCCCTACGAACCTCTTTTTGCATTGTCTCTGATTTTGCATGGGGGCGAGATAAAATTTCAAATTGACACAACGTATGTATTATATTATTCTGTTCTTTCTGCTATTTGCAGCTATGTCTCGATCGGAATTCTCACCTTTGAATGAGCAGTATGTTGAAATAGCTATTTTCATGAATCTTCATTGAAATGAGGGTTTAAACAACTGCATTTTCACCACGAATCATAATGTTACAATATTTTATGTCGAAATGAAACAAAATCTAAGTAATCGAATGTCCTAATTTCCTTATAGCATTATAATATTTTGTTATATCTTAGGAATTTAAATTTTGTTGTTAATGAATAATTTTTCCATTGGGTAATCATTTCAACAAATTGGATTTTACAATCGCACAAAAGTTTGGTGTAAAACTGAAATAGTGTCGCCAAATTGATAACATATATGACATATCAATAAATGCATGAAGATTAATTATAATTATTCATTTTATCTGAACTTCTGAATTGACAATCCGAAATGGTCCAACATGCTATACAGGGTACACCAAAAGACCTCAGCATCAATGACCTCAATTAAAATTTTTCTTAATATACATTCTAAATTTTATTCCATAGTGAAAAAATTTTATATTACCTCCGCACCTATAGTCATATTTCCGAAATATTAGCACTCTGCAACAACACTTCAATAATCAATACACAATACAATTATCAAATAACGCATAAATTTTCGTCGACACGAGGCTAATTCCGAGCTGTCATTAAAAAATATTTGTGGGACAGGTAAGAAAAAACCCTATTTGCTATGAGCTTCGAAACTCCAAGCTGAACTGAAATCTGAAATAGGTGGATGTGAAAACGAAGCTTGGCGGGATATTCGTTGTATTGAATGAATGAAGGGGGGAGAAAAGCTGGTTGTTCAATGGATCGGATACGACGAAGTCCAGTTCTCCAGTTGTCCAGTTGTAGATACCAGACTTGCGGGACCGACCAAATATACTGGCCTTTGTTTATAGTGACAGCCGTAGATGAGTTATAATCAGATATGAGTAATATTTATCAGTGGGAAGTGGATATTTAGTAATGCTTCGTAGATTAAACGTTTTCCTCTTTCCAGTTCGACTGGTGTCGACGGTCAGCTAGTGCAATATGGTACTGTTACGTTTTTTCGTTTAATCAAATCGTCTCCAATAACACACTACTTTATTTTTCCAATATGCAACTATTTACAGGCTTGAGTTTATATCACTATCGATTTTATATCCTATATCCTCAATCGAAGCGAAGCCGCGTGGTGGGCAAGAACAGCGGAGAACAGTCCGGAGTATTTCTACAAGTAGCTACTAACTACACACTACATAATCTGATCGGGTCGTCACTCGATCATGTTGGACAACATAACACATCGTGTGGAGCCATGCCACTGACAAAGATCTTGTTCTCATTATTGGTACATCGATATCCGCAAACCTGTTACGCCACTGCTGATATACTCAAAAGATTCCCTACGGAAGATTTAATTTTTTTCTTGGACCCAACAGATTATACGAGAGTTGGTCATCTGCCTCACAACTAAGGCTGAACCTTTAAAGAAGGTAAAAGACAAAAGTTTTGAACAAGACTTTGGCTCTCAAAAAATAAAGATTGAATGACAAAGATGGATATTATGATGAGTCGATGAAATTATTATTCCCTTTGAATAAGACTGGTACAAAGTAGGGTTATTATTTATCTAGAGAAATTCTAAGTGTTACACTCGGTGTTACATTTTCAAGTTCAAAATACGAAAATAACTTTTATGAATTCGAGGCATCATTTTAATTACGAAATAAAGAAAAATTAGGATATTATTTTGTTGTGAGAGCAAGGGTTTATAATTTGAAAAAAATTGAATTTTTTTTTCATTTGCTGTTCTCATGAGCCATTGATTCGTTGATTTGATTTTAATTTATCACCCTTCAAATCGGATATATATTCATGTATAAATATTCCCATTTTCAAATTGGATTACTCGGAAAAATATTGAATTTTTATTCGAAAACGTTCAAAAAAACTCTTGTGCATCATACACGCCTAATGTACTTTCAAAAAATTACGAAAAGCACTGTCGTGAAGGCAGGAGCTTTAGAGCGCTCGTACATGCACCTTGTAGGTGGATTCGCATTTTCCAGTTTCAGAAATCAATTGAAGGAATTTTCGACAGCTGTCAAAAAATTTCTGAAACTTAGGCGATACTCCAGACTTCATGTCAGTGCTTCAGCTGATCAATTTTTTTTCGATTATTCGCTAGAATTTTCTACGGTATCTATGGTCTTGGTGATGCAATCTGGACAAAATTTCGCACGTAGTTTGAATACATTATTCCTCAGCTAGGTGCAAAATTTCATTCCAATCAGATCAGTAGTTTCGAAACTATCAGGAAAAAAATACTTTGAACGGTCATATTTACGGAACCCTTAGTCTAATTTTGCTCATTGATGAACGTGACTGCGATATTCGCGATCCAAACCCACCCTGAAAATTTCAAGTTCCTAGGCCTTTCCGTTCTAGAAGTTACAATTTTCTATGGTTTCTATGGTTCTGGTCATGAGATCTGGACAAAATATTGCTTTAATATATGATTCTCGATTGAAATACAAAATTTCATCTCGATCGAATCAGTAGTTTCGAAATTATCGAGAAAACAAAATTTCAAACGACCGTATTTACGGAACCCCTAGTATAATTCTGCTCATTGTTGAACGCGAACGCGACATTTCAGATCCACATCTATCCTGAAAATTTCAAGTCCCTAGGCCTTTCCGTTCGAAAGTTATGATTTTCTATGGTTTCTATGGTTCTGGTCAAGCGATCTGGAAAAATGTAGCTTAAATATATCATTCTCCATTTAAATACAAAATTTCGTGACGATCGAATCTGTAGTTTCGAAATTATCGAGAAAACTAAATTTCGAACGACCATATTTACGGAACCCCTAGTATAATTCTGCTCATAGATGAACGTCATCACGAAATTCCAGAACCTCACCTTTCATGAAAATTTCAAGTCCCTAGGCTTTTCCGTTCGAAAGTTACAATTTTCTATGGTTTCTATCGTTCTGATCATGCGATCTGGACAAAATTTCACACGTAGCTTGAACACCTCATTCTCCATTCGAGTGCAAAGTTTCATCTCGATCGAATCTGTAGTTTCGAAGTAATCAGGAGAACAACATTTTGAACGGCCCTATTTACGGAACCCCTGATGGAATTCTGCCCATTAACGAACTTAACCGAGGCATTTGGGATCTGAACCTACACTGAAAATTTCAAGTCTCTAGGTTGATCCGTTCGAGAGTTATCGTGCTTACGGACGGCCGGACGGACAGACTCGAATTTTCCGACGGATTCGTCATCAGTGAGTCGAACATAGTCGATTGAGACCATTTTCGGCTCAAAATTCGAAAAATACAGACATCGTGACGAAATGATATAGCCCTCGTGTAAGTAGTACGAGCGCTCAAAAATGAAATGGAGTCAACATGCCGTTTATGATGAATTATTGAAACTTGAAACATTACCATTGTGAAGCATAGGGCGAATGAAATTAGTGTACAACCTTAAGGATTGACGGTGACTCAACCTTTTACTAATAATTTCATATCTTCGATATAATACTAAGGCAAACATTGGGACAGAAATATGTTCCAGTTCAAATAGAGTAGAGCCTCTTTCTCAGCATATTTGTGGGAATTATTGGAACTTCAGGCTATATACGGAATAGGATTACGTTTGAATAGATCTTTGGGGAATTATCTGATATCGGATCAAATATTTGAACATGAATTTTTTATTGAAGTGTTTATCTGATGAAAATGGAAGACCCAGTTTGTGATATCGAAAAATCGCGAGGGATTGAAACAAGCGCGCAAAAGCTACTTACTTAACGTCAGTGCTTTGAGTTTTTTTTCTTGGAAAATTCATTTCCTGACTATTTAGAATCTAGAACCGATTCAATACAGGCTAATTCCATTCAATTAAGCATCATTTCGTACTCTCTCTAACCCAACTGTTAGGTACTAACACCTAAGTTCATCGTACGGTGATGACTGGTGAAAGATCGTTGTTGTTTTGTAGATGAATGATCTCTATCACGTACGCGCAAGGTTCATCCACTTGTTGCTTCTCCATGAATAGTTTGAAGTTCGAATGCAAGGTATGTGAGGGACAAGGATGAATATTCAAAACGACAGAATATTCTGACTGTAGAAAGAGTAGACAAAAAAATAGAATATGAAAAAAATATTAATGAACCTACCTACCTGTAAAGACCTCGAATAAGGAAGTCTACTTCCTTCTATTACGACGTGGGGAAATTTAAATTGGCGGAGAAAGTAAAATCGGAAGCGGCTCAATAAGATTTTTCGCATCGAAAGTCACTCACATATCTACAAAAACATCATCTCATCGCAAAATCCCGTATAATATACATACAGTGTAGAGTATTTCTGTATACTGATAAAGTTTAATGAGTCTGAATTTTTTCAAGAAATCATCCCTCACACAGAAACTTAACTACTTATTTAATTTCATCTGTCTATCTCGAGCCCTTCTGGAAAAATTTTCAACAAATGGTCTTCTTGAATCACACCGTATACCTAAGTATTTTTTCGATACCATGTACCAACCATATAATTTAATAATTATTATCGGAATAAATATTTAGGCAAGCTTTGAAAGAGTAACCTAACAAAATACCACATAGTAAAATAACAGAAATTAACACAATACATGAAGACATATTTAGAATATTTCACTAAGAAGACGAAAACTCCCAATATCAAGAAATAATTGATAAAATACAATCGAGTCTTACCCATTGATTCTTTGGACCAGTTGATGCTGAGGTATTATCAGAATGTCCAAGATCATCTCTCACTTCAACTCCCTTTATATGCTGCGTTTCAGAAGAAATTTGAAAGAATTGTTAATTGGAATGCAGATAAATCTACTGGAAGAACTTCTCACCTCAGTCTCCATTTATGAAAGAGCTGCGATCCAAATATAGAAGGAAATGACACTAAGCAACAGGATAAAATGAAAAATTAAAAAACTCCAATGGATCCAGGGTTGGGTATTTGGAGATGATCAGATAATATTATCTCATATTTCATAATATTGAACAAACATCTATGATTCGACTATCTCTTTGCCATGCAAAAGGTAAGTACATATCTGGGCCCAAACAATCAGTGGGGATAGTTATTCTATTGTGCCTATCAGGGATCAATATTTTGTACAATAAGATAATGAATAACATTTTCGAAAACAATTATCGAACCAATATGCATATTTCAAGGTGCAACTATTTTCTCTCTCAAAGAACTCAAAGTCCCAGAAGACATGCCACAACATAAGGTGCTGAAACCTGAATAGGAAGAGGAGCATTCAAATTAATTTTCTAATTCATGAACGTGCATCATTTGAAACTTCTACTTCACCTACCTACAATAAACACGCCCTTCCGAAAATTATCAATGGTTTCAAGAACCGGCTTTTATACAAACACCTCGAATGCGTGGCACAAATGACCTTTATCAGTGACCTCTAACAAGTTGTGACGTCACCTCGTTCAATGCTCATGATCAATGATCCAAATGGATGAGCATTTATGAAAACGCAAATCTGTATCTTGTCCCAATAAAATATTTGGCTATCTTAAATCGCGCTCAATTAGAAGTCAAGGATAAAACGTTGCAATATGTTGTTGGTATGAGGTTAGACTGGCCTATTAATAAATCGATAGGGGCTTGCGTGGATGTGCGAGTTCTTATTGGCTCAAAATACGGGTGTGTCTAAAATACCTGCGAAATATTTGGAAAGGCGAATTTTACGCGGCGTCATAGCGTAATTGAAAGTTATTTTGTTTGTCTCTCCTATTCAATTATGGTTTTCGCGAAAATTACTGCGTAAGATTCACGCCTGCAGCATGAATCCTCTTTAGAATACCCTTTTAACGGTACCCATCTTCGAACTACCCTTGAATAACCTGTTGATTATTTTTCATACTTCACAAAATCACCAATTGTTACAATTATACGGTGTGTCAATTTGAAAAGTTACCACCCTTAATTTCTCGGCCCTAATGCAATTCACAGGGGGCACAGGATTTATTCTGAGGGGGCGCACAAGGGGCGGAGGGCAAACAAATTTTCTAAGTATGTACTGTGATGGAATCTCCACAGTACACAAAAATTCCGCCAGTGAATGAAGGGACATCTACAAGGAATTGAATATGTATGATTAAGAGTTCTTTTTTTAGTTTGACTATTTTTGAGCGCTCGTACTACTTACACGAGGGCTATATCATTTCGTCACGATGTCTGTATTTTTCGAATTTTGAGCCGAAAATGGTCTCAAACGACTATGTACGACTCACCGATGACGAATCCGTCGAAAAATTCGAGTCTGTCTGTCCGTCCGGTCGTCCCTTCGATAACTTTCGAACGGAATGTCCTAGAAACTTGAAATTTTTAGGGTAGGTTCGAATCTCGAATGCCGCGGTTAACTTCGTTATTGGGCAAAATTCGCCCAGGGGTTCCGTAAATATGGCCGCTCGAAATTTTGTTTTCCTGATTACTTCGAAACTACAGATTGGATCGAGGTGAAATTTTGCACTCAGATGGAGAACTACGTGTTCAAGCTCATGCAAAATTTGGTCCAGCTCGCATGACCAGAACCATAGAAACCATAGAAAATTATAGCTTTGTAATGGAAGGCTTAGGGACTTGAAATTTTCAGCATAGGTTTGGATCTTTAATGTTGCGGTCACTTTCATCAATGAGCAGAATTAGACTAGGGGTTCCGTAAATATGGCCGTTTGAAATTAAGTTTTCTTTATAATTTCAAAACTATGGATTTGATGACGAAATTCTGTATTTGAATTGAGAATGATATATTGGAGCTAAATTTTTTCATATCGCATGATCAGAATCATAGAAACCATAGAAAATCATAACTTTCGAACGGAAAGGCCTAGGGACTTGAAATTTTCAGGATAGGTTCGGAACGCGAATTTCGAGCAGAATTAGACTAGGGGTTCCGTAAATATGGCCGTTTGAAATTCAGTTTTCTTTATAATTTCAAAACTATGGATTTGATCGTGACGAAATTCTGTATTTGAATTGAGAATGATATATTGGAGCTAAATTTTTTCATATCGCATGATCAGAATCATAGAAACCATAGAAAATCATAACTTTCGAACGGAAAGGCCTAGGGACTTGAAATTTTCAGGATAGGTTCGGAACGCGAATTTCGCGGTCACGTTCATCAATGAGCAAAATTAGACTAGGGGTTCCGTAATTATAGCCGTTCGAAAAATTTTCTTCCTGACAATTTCGAAACTACTTATTGAATTGGAATGAAATTCCGCACATAGGTGAAGAATAATGTATTCAAACTACCTGGGAAATTTTGTCCAGATCACATTACCAAGACCATAGATACCGTAGAAAATTCTAGCGAATTATCGAAAAAAAAATTGGTCACTGACTTGAGGTCTGGATTTTCGCCTTTGTTTGAAATTTTCTTTGACAGCTGTCAAAATCTTTCCAATTGGTTTTTAAAACTGGATATTGCGAATCTACCTACAAGGTGCATGTACGAGCGCTCAAAAGCTCCTGACTTCACGGCAGTGCTTTTCGTAATTTTTTGTTATGTATTACTGACATTGTGATTTGTTCATTTCATCTCATGAATAATTTTGTTCATTTTTCTCTGTGGTTTTATAATATATTATTATTTTTTCTGAGGAGTTCGGTCTGATATTTTTTTCATTGTGGACGTTATGTATTTCTTCTGGTTCATTTATCTCAGAAATATTTTTTTGTGTATTTATTTTGGTTCTGTGATTTCGTTTATTGATAAAAAATTATACATTTTTTTGTACAAGACAAAAAATATAGCTCAATGAATGGATAAATTTTGATTTTTCTCTTTCATGTATGGCACCACCGATTTACTCCTTCATATACAGTGTGTTAATTTGAAAGGGTACCACCCTCAATATCTCGACCCCCATGAAAAATCAGAAAAAATGCAAAAAGAGGTATTGGTTGCAATCAATTTGTATCAACCCTGTGAGAGTGATGACAGCAACCCCCAATCTTAAATGGGAAGGGGGTTTCAGTGACACCTTGTTTTAAAGGTAATTCGATTGCCTTTTGAAAAATTCCATACACTTGACTTTTTTAATTAGAACCTCCGTAAAAATAGAGTACAATAGTTACGATAGCAAGAGTTTCAATGAAACATGAAAATAATGGAAAAATTTTTACTGTAAGAGATTTTGAAAATGTTGTCCATTATTTTTCAGACGAATATATAACCCTTTTTTCAATTTCGGCCCTTACGTTGTGGAAAACTTCAACATGAATTTCTTAGCATGCTGTGCGAATTCAATTCTTCTACATCTCGGGGTACTAACAAAAAAGGTCAAGTGTATAACATTTTTGAGAAGGCAATCAAATTACCTTTGAAATGAGGTGTCACTCAACCCCCTTCCCATTTGAGATTTCATTATTTGCTGTCATCACACTTACAGGGTTGATACAAATTGATTGCATCTAATCCTATAAAATGTCCCCCTACGAACCAAAGTTGACCTCTTTTTGCATTTTTTTCTGATTTTTCATGGAGGCCAAGATATTGAGGGTGGTACCTTTTCAAATTGACAAGGAATGAAATATAACAAACATTTTCCATTGAACTCGGTTGTCTTTCGACCGAACTCAAAATAAATAAAAATTATAATTCATCCAGGACATACCTAATTAGTGTTTCTGGCGATTTTGGCAAATTCTGCGTTGAACCTTTTCATTAGTTTCTTGGATTAAATTGGGTTTGGTCGCACCAGCAGCAACCGTCCCCACTTCTCTGCAGGTTCATAAAAAGATTCCTTGACCCCCCTCAACCACAACCAGCCATGTGTGACATACGCAAACCTGTTGTCAATTTATTCGGACTGGAAAAAAGGTTTATAGCTTTAACCCGTACACATGGGACAATTGTTGTTGGGGGGGTCAAGGAATATTTTCATGAACCTGCAGAGAAGGGCCGGCGGGACGTCTACTGTTGGAGTCGACAGGTTGCGTTGATGGAGAAATTTTCTCTGAACAGCGCTGCTGTTATTTTTGAAGCATTCCGTCCCTCTCGTCGAGTTTATTATCGCTGTACTGTACTGATGAGGCTTAATAAGCCGAAATAGAAACGGATATGATGTTCTCTGGGGTTTACATGGATTGATTTGTTGGCCTGCTTATCAGATTATCTTCGAACAATTTTTCTTCGGAAAAATCGATACAGATGCAGATTTTTCTATTCGTTTTTTTTTCAAATTTAGTCTACCCAAACTTAAATTGGAAATCAGGGGAGGAATTTTTCTCCTGTAACGATTCTAGAGGTTCATCAATGAAAACTAATTTTGTGCAGCTGACAAAAAAACGTGTTTTTCTCATTCTCAAAGTTATGAAGAAAATATTATTTGACCGTATATTTTCTTCTTCTGATGTAGATATGTAAGAATAATATAAGTGAGTAATTTCAACTTATTGCATAGCTCAATCACTACTATTTGGTAAAAATATATGAATGATGAAATAATGACTTGCTGAAAATAATGCTCCCAAAAAAATATTAATTCGATGAATAGGTTGAGAATTGGGATCAAGATAATATTGGCAATATAGTTACCTATACTGCTAAAATATCGAAGGCATTAGGGGCTTTGTCGTTGCATAGTCAAATACTTATTAGTTCCTCAGATAATAAGCGGAAACCTTAAACCTCCTAAGCTTCGAAGATAACGGGCGATAAAGTTTCTTTCGAGAACACATTTTTGATAATTCCAGGATACAGGAAATGACATGATCGTGTTTTAGTCTTCGAACAACATCCCTATCATAAGAAACAGATATTTCGAATTCCAAGAGTTATTTCAGAATTCTTTACAAACATAGACTAAAGACTCTAAATATCATCAGAAGATGTACAAAGTGACCTAGGATTGGGCCGACAAATATTCAGGAATTCAGGATCTGGTTTTCAGAAAAACATAAGTTTGCTCAAAAACATTTTAGCAGATTCATTATGGCAAAAATAAAACCTCTATTGTTGCCGAGATTGATTTGATTGGTGTTGAAATGAGTTTAATCGTGTAACATACAGGAAAACGGTTTTTAATTTTTTTCTCAGAAACGTAGCGATATACAAAAAAAATGGAGGGAGCTCTTATTGGCACAAATGAAATGAACTTACCAATTCTTATCAGCCCAAATTATTTCAAGCAACTTATAAAAAATTCTTTTTGTTTTTAAAGTATGGACACCCTGTTTCTCGGAAACGAAGCACGTTAGGACACATGATTATGGGAATATTTTTTTTTTAATCCTGAAAACAAGACCCTGAACCTTAGACGGTTTAACTCTGGGTCACCTTGTGAAGTATATAAAATTTATTCATTAAAATATTGAATGATCATTCTTTGATTCTTTCGAAACTGAAAACTGCAATATGCATATTCATTTAGAATCAATAGTAAACAGTAAACCATATAGGGCATTACAATTGAAAAAATTGGATTTGAACTTTTGTTGATAAGAAATGCATCTCCGATATACAAAATTCTTAGAGATATCTTTCGAGGACTTCAATTTGAATGAATAATTATCAATTAAAAATTGTAAATTTTGTTGTGCCCTATTAAATAATCCGCTGACTTTCGAGTCAACAGGTCGATATTTCCTCGAATACTCATAGAGGAATAATATGCCTGATCTGGAAACAATACACTTTGATGTAGAATTTGCAGGGTTTTTTCTTCTTGGAAAGAGATCAGTTTATTTTTTTTATGTATTCAAGTTTGAAAACAGAAATCTTTTTTTTCTCTTATGTAATGTCTTCTTTCGACTGCTGTATAAAGAAGTAATATTCTACAAAAACACCTGAACCTCAAAGGAAAAACTTACCCCAGGGAACTGCCTTCTGGGAAACTGGCTCGTCAAATTTTCCGAAGAATAAATCGGCACATCCAGATCGCTCAGATTCGAGGACATACTTCCCTCCCTACCTCCTCTACCGGGCACCTGTAGGAGTGCCATAGCCTGCTGTTGAGCAATTGTGGGACTCTTGAGAAAGTGGCTTTCGGCCACAAATCCTACACCATCATCATCATCTCCATTCATTTCGGACAACGAGAACCTGACCCGTTTCTGCTCCGTGAAAACAAGATAATAATCGGCCGCACGAGAAAACCGGCGCTAATATTCACGTAGAAAATTATTGCGGAGTTTATTTATTTACGTTTCTTCGAAAAAAAACGTATACGACGATGGACGGAGAGAAACTGAATAACTTTTCAGAGACGCTGAGCGTCTCGCCGAGTAGCGACGAAGATGAAAAAGTATTTTTACATCGTTGACGCCAGTGACGCATTTTATTGGACGTCTCTCAGATCTTGTCGATAGAAAACATACAAAATAGATGCCAAAGCTGTGAACCGCCGATGTGATAAAGTGGCGGGTCATGTGAGCCATATTATTTAGCACAAATATGACACTTATGTGTTTATGACACCCTCTTGTTTGGTTTTCGCTTGTTCTCTCTGTACTCATTTTTCATGAGAGTAGCTGTTTCTGTTAGGATCGTCAGCGAGGAAACAAGTCCGTGATAACCATCTTTCTCGATAAATGAAATGGAATAATAATTTCATGAACAAAATTTGAAAAGGACTGCCGTGAAGTCAGGAGCATTCGAGCGCTCGTTCATCTACTATGTAGGAAGATTCGTATTTTCCACTTTTAGAAATCAATTGAAGGAATTTTTGACAGCTGTCAAAAAAAAGACAGCCGCCCTTTGTCAATTATGCCGAATCAGCTGTTAAAGAAATATAAGGATTTTTTATTCAATAATTCATTGGAATTTAAAATGGTGTTGGTTATGCGATTTGGAAAAAATGTTGCTTGAATATATCATTCTCCATTAGTATACAAAATTTCTTTACGATCGAATCAGCAGTTTCGAAATTATCAAGAAAACTGAATTTCAAACGACCATATTTACGGAATCCCTGGTCGGAACTCCCAATAACGAATTTCAAGTCTCGAGGTCTTTTCTTCCGAAAGTTGAAATTTTCTATGGTTCTGGCACGTAGTTTGAATACATTATTGTTCATCTATGTGCAAAATTTCATTCCAATCCAATCAGTTGTTTCGAAATTATCAGGAAAAAAATATTTTGAACGGTCATATTTACGGAACCCCTTGTCAGATTTTGCTCATTGATGAAGGAGACCGCGACATTCAAGATCCAAACATACCCTGAAAATTTCGAGTCCCTAGGCCTTTCCGTTCGAAAGTTATAATTTTCTATGGTTTCTATGGTTCTGGACATGCGATCTGGACAAAATTTTGCATGTAGCTTGAACATTATCCATCTGATTGCAAAATTTCATTTCGATCGAATCAGTACTTTCAGAGTAATCAGGAAAACAAAATTTCTAACGGCCATATTTATGGTACACCTGGTCAAATTCTGCCCAATAACGAACTTAACCGCGGCATTCGAGATTTGAACCTATCCTGGAAATTTCTAGTTTCTAGGTCGTTCCGTTCGAGAGTTATCGTGTATACGGACGGACGGTCGGACAGACATATTTGAATATTTCGACGAATTCGTGAGTAGAACGAGCGTTCAAGAAGGGAAGCAGTTTAGAATTTTTTTCCCAAATAATCCCTAACATTTATTATTGGAACTCAAAATAATGTCAACATACTCTTTGTACTTTGAACAGCCCACAATTAACTTAAGTCATTTTTTCGCGTGGATCCCGGTTCATTATTTCGAAAACATTCAAATAAAATGCCATAATTTCATAACGGTGACGTCATCATAGAAATGTCAATGTTGTCAATTTAATTTCGCAGTTCCAACTATTCCAAATAGGTATGTATAATAGTTATTTTCCTAACAAGTGTGGAAGGTGATACTTTTCCGCAAGCTGTCGAGTGCGGAAAATACACTTTCCACATGAGTTAGGAACAATATTTTTCCTACTAGCGTAAATGAAAGACTTTCACGGATAGATTTCGTCTTGATACTGACGTTAGCAAAAATTTTCGTCTTGAAATTGACGTTATCAGAATAGTATATTGTATTATTAGTGGGAAAAGCGTAATATTCCCAAACGACCGTGATAACACCGGAGTTTGGGAATATGCTTTTCCCACGAATTATATCTGCATACTATTTTTTCTTCGATCGTTGATTTACATTTAAAAAATTAATTAAAAAATATTTCATTCAAGATGTAATCAAGTAAGTGTAAATAGGTTTCTCTATGTTCATATTGAAATATAGAAGTGGTAACCATGGAAATTACTTTGTTATGACAAAAGTAAAATAATTTTCGAGCCGGTTTTGTTTGATTCGTTGTATTTTATAAGGAATTAAAAAAGAATTAGTAAACATGAACACTGATAGTGATTATTTGTTACCTTGCACGCCTCCTGAACTAGTAGAAGCCGCGAACGCGCGAAATCCAGAGAGAAGTATGAACTTGCGTACCAACGCTTCATGGATTTTTGCAGAAAAACAACAGTGTATCCTTTTCTGAGAATGTACTTTGTTTCATATTATTGTAATAATCCATTTGTAACATTACCGCACTGTTATTTTATAATTGCTCACCAACTGCCCACTATTCTGGAATGTTGAGCTTTGCGCATAGAAAACAGGTTAAAATAGTTTCACTTTTCCCACGGATCGGAGAAAAATTATTTTTTGTGCGCTCTTCAATATTTGCGTGCGGAAAAAAACCCTGCTATTCCTTTTCCGTTACTTGTCAGAAAAGTGTGCGGCAAAGTAACTTTCCTGCACGCGGGAAAGTAATACTTTCGGAGATAAAAATAGCGGGGGAAAGTAGTAATTTAGGCACGATTGTACGAAAACTTGTTTTCAAACCGGACTAAATTATTTCAAGCTTTTTGGTGCGTGACGTCACCAGTTCGACGCGAATATCTCATAATGGACGAAATAGTTTTGTGAAATCGTCGCGCGAAAAAAGGACTAAAATTTCGATTTCTCAGTATAGAACTAACAAACCGATAAAACATGAATGAAAAATATGATGCTGTACTCGAAGTTGAACACAATATTCAATAATAGGCATTAGAAACCATTTTTAGATAGTTAATCCTTAGCTTTTCCTCGACGTCATTAATCACCCTGTAAATATCCCAAATGCCAAAGTATCATAAACTGATAAACCAATAATGATAATAAAAATTTATTCAAAGATAATCAATATATAAAATAAACTACTATTTAATTTTACATCTAACCTAATATATTTTTCTTAATAGGTTTTGGTGCAACACTTATTTTAACAGGTTCACAAAGATCCAGAAGTGTTAGAGTGCTATCAATATTTCTTCTCCTTCCAATATCTGCTTCTGGAATAGCCAACGCTATGTTTATATCAATATTGCAAGCTTCCGACCAAACTTGATGAGAAATGAGAAGGTCTGTTAAAAGCCTGATGTTTTCACCATCACTTCCTAGAAAAGCAAATACTTATAAATAAAACAATTACAATTTGTGATTGATTTCTTACTCGAATCCTCACCCTCTGTATCTAAAGGTTTCAAATGTGCAGGTCTTGGCAAAATCACTTGCGTTTTCTGATCAGGATACTTAACCTTGATTCTGATCCTGGACGGATCCCACAAATGGTGCAGTTCAGCCTCGAACGGAACAGACATTATAAGACCGGCTGTGAATTTCAAGGAAGTATCGGTTTGTCCAGTTGGTTCCAGTATTTCTGCCGAACTCATTCTTATCTGAAAAAATAACGACATTCAATAAAACGTATTGAAGATTTTGGCGCGAGTACCTTCACATTAGGTCTTGGTATTTTTCCAATTTTCGCCTCCGAGAGTATAGGGATGAGAATTCTTGAAACCATTCCAGGTTTTGGTTCTTCCAGGGTAGAAAGCTCTTTGAATACAGCCACTGTGAAACTGTCAGGTTCTAATCCGTAGTCTTCAAGTTCAATTTGTAAATTTTCAACCAAAGTCAGAAAATGATGGCATGGGGCTAACGCAGAGGAGTTGCTCCCTATAATAATATTGAAGCAATGACCATTCTTTATTGCTTTTCTGATTTTATCATTGTTTTTATTTCAAGCTAATTCATTTTATACTAATATCAATTCTGGACAAACCTTTAACAATATAAACTAAATTCAAAGCCAAAGCCCTTATATGCAACTGCTTTACAGCACATCTATCTTCCGGGTTCAAACCAACAAAGAAGAACTGCAACTTGAGACAATATTCCAGCATGAGTTCAATACTTGTTGTAAGATGACGTGACCGATGAGTTTTGGGGCTTGTCGGGGGATTTGCCCAATATCCTCTCTCCATTATTATAGAGTATATAAGTTGTGCTCCGATAAAAAGAGCTGTAAATTGAGCAGTTCCAGCTACTCCTGGGTCAATTTTACTTAGACGGTCCAATTGGCGTTGGGCTGTTGCAAGAAGACTACAGTGAACACTGAAAATTGTAATGATTATATTTTATAATATTTGTCATCATTAAGGTGTGTACAGACATGCTCCGAATTTCGTACCGAACCGTGTCGCGTACCCCGCGAGAGCGAATCAAATTCATCGCACGTAGAGGTGCAATTTGAATTCGTGAATTTGATTTGCTCTCGCGGGGTACGCGACACGGTTCGGTACGAAATTCGGAGCATGTCTGTACACACCTTTATATTTGCAGCAGGGCCATATTAGCGCATAGGCCATGGCCTAAGTGCGGCACGGTTTTATGGGCGGCAAATTTTCGGTAAATTACAAAAACTATTT
This sequence comes from Aphidecta obliterata, assembly GCA_963966015.1. Classification (NCBI taxonomy): domain Eukaryota; kingdom Metazoa; phylum Arthropoda; class Insecta; order Coleoptera; family Coccinellidae; genus Aphidecta; species Aphidecta obliterata. Next base: position 8,500,836 of record OZ014430.1, on the reverse strand, counting down.
CTTAACTAAAAAAATGTATTTTCAATTTTCAAAGCAAAAAGTAAGTTATTTCATTTCAATACGCAGTTGGGAAAGGAATCAACAATCTTGTTGGAAAATTGAAAAATAACATCACATCTGAAACTGAAGGAGCCGCCGTTAAACAGAATAGCAGTCGTCGGTAACGCTCATCAAAGAATGTCGGCAAGCTTGATGAGTTCTATCGTGAATTGTAAATATGTAACTCGCAATAAAAAGGGAATAGGCCCATCCTGTCTTCGTGGACGCAGGACTGCCGCATCGCACTTGCAGAACATACATATTAGAAATTGTTAGAAGAATCGGAAACTTGCCATTAAAGAGTTGTCGTCAGTCGTGTTTCGGTATTTCTGGATATGTTATGAGAAACTAACAAGGGAATTGAATGAACTCAAAAATTATTGAAAGCATTTTGCTGCGAAGTTCTCTTTTTCATTGAAATTGCAAGAACTTGATTCAGAAGAATTAGAAGTAGCAGTTTCTAGTTATACGGACTATTTAAACTACAACCTTCCCGATGAATGTTTGCACTTTAAAGCTCAGTCAGAACGTCCTCCAAAAACTCTAATCGAGATTAATGCCTTTATTAGAAGCGACAAATGCTTAGTGCAAAGTTTTTTCCTATCTTGTATCGCCGTTAGAATGTTTTGGCAACGAACTGCCCAGCAGAAAGGTCTTTTTGAGCGCTCGTACTACTTACACGAGGGCTATATCATTTCGTCACGATGTCTGTATTTTTAGAATTTTGAGCCGAAAATGGTCTCAAACGACTATGTTCGACTCACTGATGACGAATCCGTCGAAAAATTCGAGTCTGTCCGTCCGGCCGTATACACGATAACTCTCGAACGGAATGTCCTAGAAACTTGAAATTTTCAGGGTAGGTTCGAATCTCGAATGCCGAGGTTCGTTATTGGGTAAAATCCGCCTAAGGGTTCCGTAAATATGGCCGCTCGAAATTTTGTTTTCCTGATTACTTTGAAACTACACATTCGATCGAGATGAAATTTTGCACTCTAATGGAAAATGAAGTGTTCAAGCTACATGCAAAATTTTGTTCAGCTCGCATCACCAGAACCATAGAAAATTCGAACGAACGGAAACGCCTAGGGGCTTGAAATTTTCAGGATAGGTGTGGATCTCGATTGTCGTGATTACTTTCATCTATGAGTAGAATTATACTAGGGGTTCCGTAAATATGGTCGTTTGAAGTTTAGTTTTCTTGATGATTTCAAAACTACAGATTCGATCGTGACGAAATTTTGTATACTTATGGAGAATGATATATTCAAGCTACATTTTTCTAGATCGCATGACCAGAATCATAGAAACCATAGAAAATCATAACTTTCGAACGGAAAGTCCTAGGGACTTGAAATTTTCAGGATAGGTGTAGATCTGAAATGTGGCGTTCACGATTATCAATGAGCAGAATTATACTAGGGGTTTCGTGATTACGGTCGTTTGAAATTTTGTTTTCTCGATAATTTCGAAACTACGGATTCGATCGAGATAAAATTTTGTATTTTAAACGAGAATGACATATTAAAGCAACATTTTGTCCAGATCGCATGACCAGAACCATAGAAGCCATGGAAAATTATAACTTCCGAAGGAAAAGGCCTAGGAACTTGAAATTTTCAGGGTGGGTTTGGATCGCGAATTTCACGGTCACGTTCATCAATGAGCAAAATTAGACTAGGGGTTCCGTAAATATGGCCGTTCAAAATATTATTTTCCTGATAATTTCGAAACTACCGATTTGATTGGAATGAAATTTTGCACCTAGCTGAGGAATAATGTATTTAAACTACGTGCGAAATTAGATACCGTAGAAAATTTTAGCGAATCTTCGAAAAAAAAATTGGTCACCTAAAGCACTGACTTGAAGTCTGGATTATCGCCTTAGTTTGAAAATTTGTTTAAAAATTTCCTCAATTGGTTTCCAAAACTGGAAAATGCGAATCTACCTACAAGGTGCATGTACGAGCGCTCAAAAGCTCCTGCCTTCACGGCAGTGCTTTTCGTAATTTTTCAGCTTTGAAACGAATTTTATCATAGTGACGATCTAGCATATCTCGAGAGCGTTTTAATTATTTTGCCGTTTTGTGCATTGAAGCTGAGTTGTGCAAAAAAATAGATTCTGAAGTAGAGTTGCAAAAATTTGAAGAAAAAAATGCGAGGAAAAAATCTTTAATATATTGACGAAAAAAGTTTAATGGCAATTCCGGCTTGACATCGACTTCTGGGACACCTTGTATAAATTTACCTGTAAGTTGCTTCTATAATATCCAAATTATTGATAACATTATTCAGAAACTCCAAGCTAGCCTGAACTGAAATTGGTTCTGCAATTGTATTTCCAACTGTATCGGTCAGGTTCAAAACGGGAACGAAAGACGTCATTGTATCTCTCAGATACTGGTAATGCCTCTTGGTGTGCGATTCCAACAACGGCGTTATTGTGGGCAAGTTCTTAGCAGCATTGAAAATCAGGATTAACATACAAATATCTACAATATGTCAAGGAACATTGTATTGAATTTGTTCATTGTTCAGTATAAATTCTTTATGAAGGATACATTGAGGATTTTCAACATCCGGCTCTGGTATATGGAAAAATGGATGTATATACAAAAAGTGAGGGACTAGAGGCAGCACAAGCTCAGCATGTCGACCCCCAATTTTCTGCAGACACCTGTACGTGGAACGTTTATCGTTCGGATATTTCTTCAAGTTATCCAATAATTTCTCCACACACATTTTCAATCCGCAAGTTGTTAACATCCTACACGAGGCCAACATTCTATGTAGACCCTCGCGAACTTCTTGTGAAAAATCTTCTAAAGCCCCTAATATGGTTTCTACTTGGTCGTCCCTTAAAACAATGTGCTCAGAGATCAATCTTAAGCTGTCTATAGCTTTTAACCTCACATCTTCAATCTCGTCGTTGAACATGTCAACCAAGAAATCGAGGGATAGATTGGCGAAATGGGAATTATTCAGGGACAGTTGACAAAGGGATTCCACTGCAGCAGACCTAACCTCTGAAAGATATGATTTTTGAAGTTTCGTTAATATTCTACAGGCTGTTTTCAAATCAGATGTGAACCTTGGAGGACGTGTTAGTTTGAATCATTTGCTGTCGTTTGATATTTATTTATTGATAACCAAAAATCAACAGTTTACAAGTTATTTGAGTTCTTGTACTTTTTAAAAGATTTCTCGCCTCACTTAATTTTTCGTCAATTTTTCTTGGTTGACCAAATTTGATTATGATTTTGGATTATTTTCATCAGAAAAGCAAATGATATGTATGAAAAAAGCAAAACCATTCTGTATTAGATGTTGAGAAAGAATTAGTATGATTTGAAAGTTGGTATGTGAAGAAAATAAAAATCAATCTCTAATATCAATTTGCCTGCAACTTTAGAATTCCACCATTTATGTATAAAACAATCATTTTAAAAACTTGCTGAATTCCTTCTTCATTCATATTTAATTCGTTACTTTTCTTTCTTGGCTTATATCCCCTTCCAAATTAAAATCTGCTGAAACAAAACTAGTGCCTGCATTCCCACGAAATAAAGAAGGAATTTGGCAAGTTTTTGAAACAGTTTTTTTATACATAAACTGTGAAATTCGAAAGTTGCAGGCAAATTGATATTGATAATGATAATGAAGTAGGGTGAGAAATTTTTTGAAAAACACACGAACTCAAATATCCCAGAAACTGTCGATTTTCGGTTATCAATAAATATGGTTCAAACGACAGCAAATGAGTGATACTGATACGTCCTCCAAGGTTCACGTCTAATTTGGAAAAACCCTGTATATTTTCGATGACTCACCTAAGTATTCATCTTCTAATCCATGGACAAATGCGCCACAAGCTCCACTATTGATGAGATTGATACTTTCTGCGTCAAGTTTTTCTTTAGGAGCATCGTCTGCCCATTTTTTTCCACTTGCCCACTCTCCGCTAGTCACATTTTCCCATGCTAACTCATGGGCAGTACGCTGAAAAATACAACAGAACATGAATATTTGTGAGAATGAGAAATCATTATATTTCAGAAATATTTATTCTTTAATTTGACCCTCACCTTCCTCCTCATATTCGACATCAGTTTTTTATCTAATGTTTGATTCAGAAATTTGGGACTGAGGGCCCTCATAGATCCAAGTAGTTTGGCAGATAAAGTTCTAACTTGCATCGACAGATCTGTTACCCCACTGCAAATTTTACCAAAAGCATCGTCTATAAGTCTTATTTCATGATCACTACCAGAAACAAACATTTCACTGAAAAAAAATTGGTTATTCTTTTCACTTTAGTTCTGAAAATGGTCTTAAATTTTAGTTTAACCTCACATTGTGCCCAAAATAGATTAAAACTTGGAGTACCTACCGATTTGGATAAGTTTGTGCAAGAACCCATATAAGTTTCAATACAACTGATCGAACTATTTCATAATCGTCTTTCAAACAGTTGCATACATCCGAGTATATATTAGGATTCAACTGGAAACCTCTCTCGTGAAGTGTTATCATTGTCGAGAAAGCTTGGCTCCTAACTCTAGCGTCTTCGTTATTGAAATAAGAACTCACCAAATACAAAATGACTTCAGCGTCTTTACCTTCACACATAGGAGTATGAACGCCAATAATCTCCAAACACTTACATTTCACGGTATGATTCACATCTTTCAAGTAAGTTTTTGCAACTTCTACCAACCTTTGATGAATGGTCGTTGATGTATCTGTGACTAATTTACCTAATCTTAAAATTGTATTCATTCCTTGAGCAATTACTTTATGAGAATGATCATTCTTCAGAAGTGAAATTATTTCATCTATAATCAGTAACATGTCAGCATTCGGTTCTTGCCCTATCTCGCATAAAAGGGACAAAATCTTGACTCGTATTACTGAATCTACTTCATTTTTGAAATAGTCGCTCAATCGTTTCAATATTTCTGGAAGATCTTGTGGATCCCAAGATAGATTATCTGATATTCGCAGTAACGTACTGAGAGCTTCATTACTTTTCTTGCAATTTTCCAAGTAACTTATGAGAGCAAGAGTCGAACCTGTTGGTTGTGACGGTTGTTTCTTCACCAGTTTCAACTTTTTCAACGGTGGTTTTTGAGGTTCCTGAAAACAAATCAGTTTTTGGGTTAAGTCGTTGGGACTTCATTAGCTACATTTTATGATAAGGATACATGAACCTCGCATTTACCTGAATAACCGATACGCTGAACTCCGCTAAGGCTCTTTTCTTCAGCACAGCGGCCATTTTAAATTTAAATGTATTTTCCGGCATTGAAACTTTTTTTATTCTAAATTTTGTTTATCAACACATCAACCCCAACCAATGACGTAATTTGTTTTGATTTTGACAATTCGGAATGAGGTTAGAATATGTGACAGATGACAGATTATAGTCATTACAGAGATTAGAACTATTATCTATGGAATAAGTGTTCCCAATACAAAAGCATTCAGCAGAATTCTGCGACTGTTTATTTTTGAGCGCTCGTTCTACTTACACGAGGACTGTATCATTTCGTCACGATGTCTGTATTTTTCGAATCATGAGCCGAAAATGGTCTTAATCGACAAGGTTCGCCGCGGTTAAGTTCGTTATTCGGCAAAATTCTACCAGGGGTTCCGTAAATATGGTCGTTTGAAATTTAGTTTTCTTTATAATTTCAAAACTACGGATTCGATGCTGACGAAATTTCGTATTTCCATAGAGACTGCTACAATATATTCAAGCTACATGCAAAATTTTGTCCAGATCACAAAAAACAGAACCATAGAAAACATAGAAAATTATAACTTTCTAACGGAAAGGCCTAGGGACTTGAAATTTTCAGGATAGGTGAATATCTCGAATTTCGCGGCCACGTTTCTCAACGAGCAAAATTAGACTAGGGGTTCCGTAAATATAGCCGCTCAAAATATTTTTTTCCTGATAATTTCGAAAATTTTGACTTCTGATTGGAGTGGAATGAAATTCTCCACATATATGAAGAATAATGATTCTATTCAAACTAATTCAAGTCTGTCCGTCCGTCCGTATACACGATAACTCTCGAACGGAACGACCTAGAAACTTGAAATTTTCAGGGTAGGTTGAATCTTGAATGCCGTGGTTGATTTCGTTATTGGGCAAAATTTGACCAGGGTTCCGTAAATATGGTCGTTTGAAATTTAGTTTTCTTGATAATTTCAAAACTACGGATTTGATCGTGAAAAAATTATGCACTTTAGTAGAGAATGATATATTCAAGCTACATTTTTTCCAGATCGCATAACCAAAAACATTTCAAATTCCAACAAAATATTGAATAAAAAATCTTTATATTTCTGTAACAGCTGATTCGGCATAATTGACAAAGAGCTGGTGTCATTTTTTTGACAGCTTTCAAAAAGTTCTTCAATTGGTTTCTAAAACTGGAACATGCGAATCTACCTACAAGGTGACTCGAAAGCTCCTGACTACACGGCTGTGTTTCTCTCGATTTCTTCTATTCAGTAGACTGAGATAGTTTTTCTTGAAAAACTTAACATACTCAATCTTCAGCTGCAAGGAACAGAAGTGAATATGTACTGATCTGAGACAAAATATTGTTTTTTTTCTGTGAGAAAATGCAGCTGGTTTGAGCTGGTGTACCAACTTGCCGACCACAACCAAAAATACTTAGTTTCAAAAGTTCGAAACTTCAGCATGTAATAGATCGGTCCTATAGATTATCATCCAGCGAATGAGGAAGTTTCCTATAATACCGATTTCAGAGTAGATTACTCTAAGTTTATGTACTGACTAGACGAACACGAGAAGAAGAATTAGGTCAGTTATTCCTTTCTCGATGGTCAGGAATCTTTTGGGTTAGCTTGGGGAGTTCAGGGCTTTACAAGAGAAGAAACCCAAGAAACCTTTTATATTTAAACGTTACTGTGTGATTATTCATAGTTCTCGATGTGTGTTGATGAATATTAAGGTTCCACGTGTTATAAGTTCTTTTTATAGGTTCATTAATATTTTGGGTTCTTGATACTTTGTAAGAATGATATGTGCCAGCTCAACATTATAACTCGGTGCAGAAGCTCCCTATAGGAGTGTCCCTTTTTTGGGGTATAAGTAGTTTAGTACCTTCCTCTCTGCAGAGTCAGTTATTACCGTGCAATTGCAGGATATTCCGGATTCATTTCACTGGGATTGGTCCCGGTCCCTTCTAGTTGCCACATGTCCACATTTTCAGTTTAAGGGGATAGGGAATACAATTGCGGTACTTTTATCCTGGGACGCACTATATATGTACTATTGAAGTTGTGAATGTTGATGTTGTAGCACCTATCATTATGAACGAAGATCCCTTTTGAATCTAACTCTTTTTCTGCATAAACTGTTACTTCTTCACCATATACCATGCCTGTTGATAACCTGTGCTTTTACTGTTTTTCTGTTCAATATGCATTACTTTCACATGCACAATTTTAACCCTCCTATGGAGTGTAACTGGAGCATTTACCTTTGATTGTGATAAGTTTTATTCCTATTATTGATATTTATTGTTCAGAACGGTTTTTCTCGCAGGTCTTTCCCGATTCTTATTATTCGACCTGAAGTTGGGGAACCACCCTAACAGAACCAATAAACTCTTGTTCTTGGATTTTCATTTTGTTTGAATTCCTTACGACTTCCCCACGATTTTCATAACTACGACGAGAGAATTCTATGGTTTCTACGCAACGTAGAGTTCTTCCTACTAGATCGATCACTGCGCTGGCCAAAAATAGTTGAGATTAGTATACGATCCCGCGTAAATTGTAAGTTTTCCGAGCTCTCGTTCGGAAGTTCGGATAACAGAATCGGTATTTAAAACGCAAAACATTACAAGCAGGATCCTAACTTCAGCACTGGCAATTTACTAATTGGGCGTTCACACTTAATTATAATGTGCATCCAGTAGTGTCAGTTTATAACATCGTATTCCTGAATCATTTGAGCAGAAAGATGTTAATGGGTACATATTTCTCCACCCGTCTTAACCACATTAAATTTCAGAAGACGAGGTTGACATTCAGATATTTTATTGGATATATAAATAAAATGGTTATCAAGTTAAAAACGCATTCGTATCCGTTGGACTCTTTGTTCGGAGCTGGTTGCAGGCAATTATAGTCACATATAATTGCCTTCCCACCCATAAAAAAATCCTAGCGACTGTTTCCAACATGGAAAAAAGAAATAAAAGTTGTGCCTTGCGGATTTATCATATTTAACGTTTATTGCTTCTCTCCAAAGGTCAGTGAGAACTATGGAATTAACGTTCAAGTAACATTTATTGTAATAAGTTCACAATTATAATAATAAAAAATTATAAAATGTAAATATATAAGATTCTAAGTATGGAAATACTTGGATAAAATCAATAATACACAAAAAGGAGGACATAAAATCTGATATAACTATACATAACATGTGAAACTGAATAAAATTCACGTCCATGGCAAAAGAAACGTATAGAGATAGCTCATAATATTCAGCGTATTACATACAATGTATATTTCGTCTATAAATGTTGTAGGTATATAAAGTTTGTCTTTCAGATAGAACACAGGTGAAAATGAGCTTGGCAGTTTGATTTCAAGGTGTAAGCAAGCATATTCATTCATTTGTATGAGATCCAAACATTAATAAATCCCTTTAACCTGGAAAAAGTTGGAAACTCCTAACAAGTATAGAGAGAACCATTTACAAAAATCAACAAAATACTGATTAGAGTAAAAAAGAACAATTGGTATCTGGAAAGATTGATAGTCTTAAACAGACGTCTAACATATCATAAATATTTATAAATTAAACAACAAAATTGTGATTTCTTCGCGAATACATATTTGCAGCATCGTTGCTCTACTCACATTGAATAGACCCGAAATTCATTTCAATATGCGAGTATTTTAAGGTAGACATATCATTTTAATGCCTTGACATAATGGTTAACTGCAGTTAAGTAAACTACGCACTAAAGTTATACAACTAGAAGCAACTAGGGAAAAGTACCTTTCTGGAGCACTTGGAATGTTGAAATTGTTAGATTATTAAGATATTAATAAATATTTTTCTCTACTAAAAAATACCTCAAATTCATTATGAATCAACATACCAAAATGCTTGAAGACTGAAGTTTTCGTAGTGTTTCGATTTTATCATCTCACTTTTCAAACAAAATATATTTGTAATGATTGGATACTGATAATAGGTACAAATATGATGAGATAACATGCCTTAAATGAATTAAATTACAAATAACATCAATACTAAGGAAAAAACGCTGTTAGTTTCACCCTGTACAAAAGATTTCGAGTATTTTGGTACTAATTTTACAATGAATAAAAAAGTTCACATAAAATACGACAAAACAGAAATGGCAAGATTAAAAATGTTTTAGGCAGAACTGAGTTGTTAACTTTATACAAAACTTTTGAATTTTAAACATATTCAATAATCACAGCACATACAAAATAATTAACAAAAAATGATATAATAATTAGGAACAAGTGATCATTTAAGTGATAAGGGAAATGAGTATCCTTTCGATGTTTTGCTGTTAATTATTGCATTAGAGTCGGAATTTTATTCGTTTTGAATATCTCAGATGACGTTGGTCTTTTTATCGAAATGGGAATAAATAAATAAATAAATTTACAATATGAACTATGACTAAAGTTTTCGATAACAGATACTCCTAAAAATAAACGAAAATTTGTTGTTGAGCCATGAACTAGCTTTTCAATTCAATATAATTAGATTTCAAATAGCATATCCTATTTAAGAATTGCTTTATGATTTATGTACAGAAATATTCGCATATAGTAAACTAAATTGAATCACGATTGAAATTAATCATAAAATTTGAATTTTTATAAATATATGAATTTTTACATTTCTAATCGAAATGTCTGAGTGTGTTATTTTATTTCGTTTAGTTTTCAGGGATATCGTAATATTTTTGCAGAATTAAATTTGGAAGATACAATCAGTTTATCGCGTTCGAAGATGGCTACCTAGATTTAGTTTTAGTTGTGGCGACATTTCCAGCTGCCGCTGCATTTTTCTGGGCAATGTGAGTCTGGTAATGTTTCGCCAAATGAGCTTTCTGCCTAAAACTTTTGCCACATAAACTGCAAGCGAAAGGTTTTTCCCCCGTGTGCGTTCTTATATGAACATTTACCGAGTATTTATCTTTGAAACCTTTGGAGCAAATACTGCAATAATGTAGAGATCTTTCCTTCCTTATACCATTGCTGGTTGAAGTTGCATTTTGAACTGTAGTCTGTGATTTGTTTCCACTATTCGATCGTTTGTATTTCTTAGGTGTTTGCTTGGTACTAGAAACGACCGGTGCTGTTATCTGTATCGGGGCGAGGTTGTTGAGGATACCGATTTGTTCTGGACTTATGCTGTAAACTGTGTTATCAACAGAAGTATCAATTTGGCAAAACTGATTAACCGATTCAGCCACTTCATCTGCTATTCTCTTCAACTTTTCATAGTCGTCGGGGTATTGCTCTAGTTGGCATAGGAGAAGATCGTTCATGCTTTGGGTACTGGTGGGGTTCTCTTGCTCATTCAAGTTCCCCCTGTTTGATATGTGTTCCTCGAAGATAACTTTCCCGTTTGCGTCTATGCCGGCGACAATTGTTGGTATGTGGTGATCACTGTCGTCTTTGATGTATATGTTGTTGTTCTCCGTTTTACCAGGTGGCGTGGAAAGAGCTCTTCGCAGTTCTGTATTGTTCTCCGCTTTGACTTCGACGTTTCCGTTGTAACGACCAAAAGCTTTTCCTTGCAAGGCACTTCGAAGCAGGGAGTCTGCAGCACCACTATTGGTAGTGTTTTGGTTGGTGAGTTTCCAATCGTTGTTATTGTTGTTGAAGTTGTCGTGAGCCTCTAATAACGGCGTATCGATAATCAAACTATTAGCTAATTCTTCTTTATTATCGGCGAAACCACTGTCTTCATAGGTGTAAGTTTCAGACTTAATGAGACCATCCGTGTTCGGACTTATGTTGCTCTCGTTGTAGTTGTTGTTGAAGCCGTTTATTTGACTCGGCATGATGCTTAGAATGGAGTCTATGTCGAGGTTGGCCTGGAGTTCCATAGAGTTGGGACTGGACATGGACGATTCTTCTTCTTTGGCCGTCAATGGCGGCCGATACCACGTGGGCGTTGGATCCATACCGTTATTTAATACTGTGAGCGTGGTGTAAATGTGTCCGTCAGTGTTCGTTTTCGCATTTTGCACAACACTATTACTAGCCTCGTCCGAGCTCCAACAATACTTATTTAAGTCTTCTAATATGGCAGTTTCTAACTTAACGGTGTCTTTGTCGCTCCAAAAACTCGCGTCGTACGTTGTAACACAATCAGTGGTTGGTATATGCGAACTTAAACCCGCAGTCAGCATGTTGTTGGTGGTTGTGGTGTTGTTGTTGGTCTCTTTCTCTTCCGGATTGGTGTTGCTGAGGAAGGCGTTCACGGATCGCATCTGCTTGGTGAACTGCTGGATGGAATGGGAGTCGTTGGAGTCGGGGGTGACGACGAAATCGAAGAAATCGGTTTTCGAAATGTCCTCGCCTCGGAAAGCGTCCGTTATGTCCATTATCACAGATTCTGTTAGCTCCATGGAATTAGTTTGCATTCATCTTTTGCCTCAGCAGTCTTGTCTGTAACAAAAAAAATGTTGAATTGCGTTCTGGACTTTTTCGGAAATAGTTTTTTTTATTGGTTTCTTATTTTTACATTAGTTCCTAGTATATGACTCTAAGAAAGAGCTTCAGAACCCACATTATAATATTCGACATATTTCTTATGATGCGCTTTTTATGGTTATCCAAAAATCAACACCTCATCTCATTAAGACAAGATCGCAAAGATGCTACTTGATCTATTATGTAATTATCACCTGTTTTGTAGTTGAATTCTTGACTAAGCTTTAGAAAAGTGATCTTAAAAGTAGTAAATTTAACGAAGTAATGCGAATTGAATTTAATAACACGAAAAATAATTAAAAATGATTTTGAACAAGTAACGTGTTATCATTGACGTGAAAGACATCTTGGGTTGACCGTAATTTTTGCAAATATTTGAACTCTGAAACATAAGAGCGAGCAAACATCACCGGCCAGTAGCCTAATATGGCACCTAATTGTTATTTGCTTGCGCACACATTTTGAACAAATAGAAAATCCTAACAACTTTAATGGGCATGCTGAATTTTACTCCTGCAACTTTCACACAATTCTAAATTATTGCCTGACGAGTATAATCAATTATTCATTATAAATCAACATAATTAGTATGAATTTCTGCATTCCATGAATACCGATACTGTTTGTGCCGATTTCCGAGTTTGCATATTTCGGTTTTCACAGCGCTAATGAGTGTTGCACCATGAAATTATACTTCAGGCACGAAATTTAATTGGAGTGTTACCACAAGATTCCACCTCGATATTCTTTCATATTTCGTAGTGTAAGACCATTGAAATGAATGCATATTAAGCTCTGATTCTTGCATAGCGACATCATGAAATTTGTTCATGAAGACATTTCATTCCTAGAATATTTGGAATGCTAGATATCTGAGAAAAATATCGAATCTCAAGAAACTCACAGAATGGTCGACAACTTTTTCTCAAAACTTTTCCAGTTGCTTGCTCTGACGTTTCGTCGATCATGATTCTAACCCATTAGAAAATATTAATTTCATTCGAAATCCGAAAAAGATGCGAATTCCAAAAAAAGTATTTGTTTCCCTTTCACATCAATTTTTCACGAAATATTTCAACGGGTCCCCAAAAAAGTTTATAATATCTATTTGTTTCACGCGTATAACGAATGTAGACTAGGCAATAGAGATTTTTTCGTGATAAGAATCGTAGAAAGAAACCGCGAGTGTGGGGGTGCGTAGGGTGGTCCGTGGATGCTTAGTGAAATGTTTTCGACCTGCAGATATGATTTTTTTTTATTTTCAAAAAAACACCAAAAAACGTCGTTTTTTTAGTTTTTTGGTTGTTAAATCTGAACCAATAAAGCGATGCTGAAGCTTTCAACAGAGTAATTGTAGAAATTGAAAGGACGAAGCAAATGAGTGCTAGTGCAACTTAATCGGGTCATTCTCACCGGAGAAAAGCCAGAAAAACCATAAAAATCAGCATTTTTTTCAAAAATTCATTACTCCGCCATTTTCGAAGTTGTAGCGCTGACTTTCCGGATGAAAGTAGTGGTTGATACATATTTTAGGTGTGCACAACCCGGACGTTGTCGGATAAATAGTTTTTGCGTGATTGCGATTCGAATTATTTTAGGGACTATTTTGCGGAAGGGCTGGATGCGTCAGAATTTGTCCGATTTTAATTTACAAAACGGATTTTGAAAGTAAAAGCATAGTACTACAATAAAATAAATAAATGAATAAATCATCAATTGATCTCTTAAGACATGAAATTATGTGTGAGACAAGTCAGAAAAAAAAAATCATCAAAAGCATCATTCAAAAATTCACCAACAGAATAATAACAAATTTTTCAATAAGAAAGCCTTCACACTAGCCATAAAACATCAATCTTGATTTTTTGTTGAAATGTTGCGGAATAGGTGAAAAAAACGAGCAAACATGACCAAAACCGGCTGGTAGTGGGGATATAAATGTGAAGATTCGCACCCGGCCGCAGCGCGCTTGTATTATAATAGGCCCTTCCCCTGTCGGCTGGCTACCCCACCACTCGACCGCGATCGAGCGCTGTCTTGATCTGCTCTATTGCCTGGTCTTATGCATTAATCATTCATTTGAAGATTTTTCAATGAAATAATATGCCTTATGAGTTTTGAATATCTTTATTTGTATCATAAAATATTAATGCATTAAGTTAATATAATTTTGTAAGATATAACATTTACTACAAGCTAGAAGTAATTAGTACTTGTTCGACTGTAATTTATTTATTTTCACTCAGTTTTATAACTATGAATGAGGGTTAAACAATGCGCTAAATTTCTTTTGGAGCTTGATGAAGCAAGAATATAGTTGAGAAACGTCGCTAATAAAACAGTTTTAGTGTTTTACTTTCCAGATATTCCATACCCACGAATCAGTTTCAGATTTGAGGAAGCTTTCTGTTAAAATTGACTCCCATTACAAAATGGGTTAACTCTTGTACTTGTTCGAAAAGTATCCTTTATATTTAACTCCCATTTGTTAATCATTATCAAATTCGAATCAGGGGCCATGCTATAATAGCTCTGATGAACGCAGATCATTCTGAAACCGGTCCTGATCTAAGATATCTCGGTCCATTTACAATTGCGTTTCTTAACTCCATCATTATTCAGTTTTAATTTTGCAGACAATTTGCTGCGCATCGCGCAAAGAATATTCGGCATGCCACCATAAAATATTTAATGGCAAATAGCGGGCGCATTTGTCCGAGTCAAAGAGAAAGTTGCTAATCTTTAATGCAACAGTTCTCATGCCAGCATTTATATGCCATTCGTGCTCGAATTTCGATTAGAAAAAAGTTCGATATCACCTCGTTCTTGGATTAGTTATCGGGCTGATAAAATTCCATGGATGAAGTATCGACGATTTGAGCAGATATTTCAATTTCGCTTTCAAGGCGTCGAAGATAGTTAGTTATCCATGGTCCCAGGTTTTCACACATTGTGTGTGACGTAATTTTTCCGAATGTGAGAAACTTTGTAAGAAATGTGTTGAGAATATAAGACAATCTTGATAACTTCGACTGTTGTGATCTCAATTCCATCCAAAGATAGGCTAAACTCCACATTGATCTCCCACATTGACTTGCAAACTGCCTCTCTTTGTCCAAGGTGAAACTTCCACCCCCATGCACCGCCACTGGCCCCAACGTGGACCGAAGAAACCTCAGCTCCAATAAATTGACACGGGCACCGGGTAAGCAGTACATAATTGCACCACAAACTACGACAGCATCTCGTAAAACCCATTGAATTGCATCAAGAATCGAATAAATAGATCAGACCTCGTGAGTTAAATCGCACGCGGCCTCTTCTCTTTGACGTAGGCGTCTCGAACTGTCAATTAAGTTTCAATCCCGGACGAAATTCCAAAACAAACGTTGTCGCGAGTTTCAAAACGCTCTGACATTAAGTTAGTTATATTGGTACAGCTGTTGGCACGTAATAGACGGTGATTTACATAACTCTGGAGTTCCACAGGTGGTTTGGGATATGCAGAGTACCCTCAATTTATGGTGCGATTGCGATCTCGGTGGACCTGATTGGATCTGGCTAGAAATCGCGGGTTAATGGTCGTGGGCTGATGAGATATTATGTTCCTTCGGCGCGTTTCAAAGCCTCGCTGCTCGGAGACAGTTCCGTTCTGTTCGAGCCAATGCTCTGGATTCAGTTCCTTGAAGCTTGAAGCATTAGAATATCCGAAATGATGATAATATTATGTACCCTGTGCTTTCACCTATCGACCAGGCAATAGAGCAGATAAAGAGTCATTCTGTGACGTAGGGTGGTCCGTAGATGTTTAGTGATATGTTTTGGACTCGCAAATATGATTGCCGACTTTTCATAAGGATATTAAACCGCAACAACCCGGGTTCCGCCGAGGGTCGAATTTCCAGTTCGAAGGACGTGAGGTCTCAAATAACTATGTGGCGTCTCCTACTTTTCTACCGTTTTCGCAAGAACTCGATTTGAAGAAGGCCAATTTTAGACACCTCAAGATATTCCGAAATATACAGCGATCATAGTTATATCGTGACGTTTCTCCCGAAATTAAATTATTCGTCTTTTGACACATCGTTAAAGTTGTGGTGCTGGTTTTCCGGATGGAAGTAGTGTTTGATAGGAACTTTGGGTATGCACAACCTGGACGTTGTCGGATAAATAGTTTTTGCGTAATTTCGATTTGAATTATTTTAGGCACTATTTTCCGGAAGGGCTGGATGCGTCGGATGTTGTCCGATTTTAATTTACAAAACGGATTTTTGAAGAAGAAGTTAAGTTCTAAAAACTTCAATGTTACAAAATAAGTAAAAAATACGTGAAACATGACCAAAACCGGCCCAGCGCTCTATCGCAGACGTTTTTTGGGGAGACGCGGAGAAGTGCATATTATAATAAAAGCGGGCTGCTGCCGGGAGCGAATCTTAACATTTATACCCCCACTACTCGACCGCAATCGAGAGCAATTCGGCCAGTTTTGGTCATGTTTGCACGTTTTTGAGCGCTCCTACTACTTACACGAGGGCTATATCATTTCGTCACGATGTCTGTGTTTTTCGAATTTTGAGCCGAAAATGGTCTCAAACGACTCTGTTCGACTCACTGATGACGAATCCGTCAAAAAATTCGAGTCTGTCTGTTCGTCCAGCCGTCCGTCCGTCCGTATACACGATAACTCTCGAACGGAATGTCCTAGGAACTTGAAATTTTCAGTGTGGGTTCGAATCTCGAATGCCGCGGTTGAGTTCGTTATTGGGCAAAATTCGCCGAGGGGTTCCGTAAATATGGCCGCTCGAAATTTTGTTCTCCTGAATACTCCGAAACTACTGATTCGATCGAAGTGCAATTTTGCATTCAGATGGAGAATTACGTGTTCGAGCTACATGCGAGATTCTTTCCAGCTCGCATGACCAGAACCATAGAAAATTTTAACTTTGTAATGAAAAGGCCTAGGGACTTGAAATTTTCAGCATAGGTTCGAATCTCGAATGCCGCTGTTGAGTTGGTTATTGGGCAAAATTCGACCAGGTTCCTTAAATATAGCCGTTTGAAATTCAGTTTTCTTGATAATTTCAAAACTATGGTTTTGATCGTGACGAAATTTTGTATTTGAATTGAGAAAGATATATTCGAGCTACATTTTTTCCAGATCACATGATCAGAACCATAGAAACCATAGAAAATAATAACTTTCGAACGGAAAGGCCTAAAGACTTGAAATTTTCAGGATAGGTTCGGATCGTGAATTTCGTGGTAACGTTCATGAATGAGCAAAATTATATTAGGGGTTCCGTGAATATAGCCGTTCAAACTATGTTTTTCCTGATAATTTCGAAACTCCTTATTGGATTGGAATGAAATTTCGCACATAGATGAAGAATAATATATTCAAACTACGTGGGAAATTTTGTCCAGATCGCATTATCAAGACCATAGATACCGTAGAAAATCCTAGCGAATTATGGAAAAAAAAGTTTGAAATTTTCTTTGACACTTGTCAAAATATTTCCAATTGGTTTCTAAAACTGAAGAATGCGAATCTACCTAAAAGGTGGATGTACGAGCGCTCAAAAGCTCCTGACTTCACGGCAGTGCTTTTCGTAATTTTTTTTCACCTATTTTGCAACATTTCAACGAAAAATCAAGATTGATATTTTGTAGCAATATACTTCTAATTTCAAAATCCGTTTTGTTAATTAAAATCGGACAACTTTCGACGCATCCACTCCAAAAATGGCCGAGTTATGAATTTTTGAAAAAACGGTGAAATTTGTGACTTTTCCGGTTTTTCTCCGGTAATAATAACTCGATCGGGTTGCACTAGCACTCATTTTCTTCGTCTCTTCATTCTCTATAATTCGTCAGCATCGCCTTTTTGGTTCAGATTTTACGAGCAAAAAACTAAAGAAATTAATCATATTTGAGAGTCGAAAACATTTTCTTCTACGATTTTTGCCACGAAAAAATCTCTCTGGAGTCTCTGGTCTACTAATCCCAGTCTGCCCCTAAATTTTTTTTTGCAAATGTAATCGCTATCATATTTTAAACAACATGAGCACATAAGGGTTGCATGATATGACGTCATTGTTGCTCTTCGAAGCTAAATAACCATTTGCAAACCGTATTTTAGTGAAGAATTTCGAGAAGATGTGCTCAAATTTATTTATTTTATTTGAACTTTCAAAATTGAGGTTGAGCTGCACTCAGATTCACCGAATGCGTCACATTTGCGTCTCTCTTTGGTGGTTGCGATATATTTGTATGAATATTAATCGGATAAACTTATTGATTCGAACGACTGGATACTGGATTATAGACAATTAAATGTGGTTTATTGACCTTGCCCCGACTTTGTCTATATCAAGCGGAGAATTGGCCAATGTTATAATTATTACCATTAGCTGTGTATTGATTCAGAAACTGTAGACAGTTTTTGTGCGAATTCCTGCATAGAAGGACGAAAAATGACGATTCAAGGTGATGGCGGTGTGAATTTCCTCGTTAAAAGTCGATACGTGGCGTTGGAATTCAGATCTCCATATCCGGATCTTGTTGATTCATTTTTCGCGCTTGTTTCTTCAAATGAAGCACGGTTCCACCATTCACTGTTGGGTAAACAATTAACAGTGCTGTGCCTCAGATGGCGTAAGGACACAGTAACAAAGCCCACACAGAACACAACCGGGTCTCCTAACTCGAAAAAGCTCTGAGCATCTGAGGGGTCTCACAGAGACCTAGGAGAGTCGGGATATAAACAAATAATGAAATAAGAGCGTTATTATTTTGCCCAAATGTCTATAATTTTCGAATTATGAGGACAAGAAACGTGGATTCCGGCAGATGGAAGCACTTGAAAATTTAGACAAATGACTATCGTACACACCCTAGATTGCAAAAGCTCCTCCCTTCGAGTTAGGTACTTCGAATGTTCGAAACATTCCTTTCGCTTCTTATTTGTGTTAACAAAAAAGTTTATGACCCATAGTATGGAAGTAGAGATTTGGAAACTTTCCTAGATTCTGACCAAGATTTCGATTTCGGTTAACGTTGAATGATTTTCGTGCTTTGAGAAGTGCTTTCTTATTGTTAATCAGAAAAAATTGACTTTGACTTACTATTAAATCAATTGTATTGTATATCATAGTTTTTCAATCAGAAATTGTTATTTGTATTTAAAAATTGCTAATCTGTAGAATTAAATAATTCGTTTTCTGTTCCTTTCGGTTTGAATGCATACAAGTAGCTCTTAATTTTTGAGCGCTCGTACTACTTACACGAGGGCTATATCATTTCGTCACGATGTCTGTATTTTTCGAATTTTGAGCCGAAAATGGTCTCAATCGACTATGTTCGACTCACTGATGACGAATCCGTCGGAAAATTTGAGTCTGTCCGTCCGGCCGTCCGTCCGGCCGTCCGTCCGGCCGTCCGTCCGTCAGCACGATAACTCTCGAACGGATCAACCTAGAGACTTGAAATTTTCAGTGTAGGTTCAGATCCCGAATGCCTCGGTTAAGTTCGTTAATGGGCCAAATTCCACCAGGGGTTCCGTAAATATGGCCGTTCAAAGTTTTGTTTCCCTGATTACTTGAAAACTACAGATTCGATCGAGATGAAATTTTGCACTCAGATGGAAAATGAGGTGTTTCAGCTACATGCGAAATTTTGTCCAGATCGCATGACCAGAACCATAGAAACCATAGAAAATTGTAACTTTTGAACGGAAATGCCTAGGGACTTGCAATTTTCAGGATAGGTGTGGATCTCGAATGTCGTGATCACGTTCATCTATGAGCAACATTATACAAGGGGTTCCGTAAATACGGTCGTTTGAAATTTTGTTTTCTCGATAAATTCGAAACTTCGGATTCGATCGAGATGAAATTTTGTATTTTAATCGAGAATGATATATTGAAGCAATATTTTGTCCAGATCGCATGACCAGAACCATAGAAACCATAGAAAATTGTAACTTTTGAACGGAAATGCCTAGGAACTTGAAATTTTCAGGGTGGGTTTGGATCGCGAATATCGCGGTCACGTTCATCAATAAGCAAAATGAGACTAGGGGTTCCGTAAATATGGCCGTTCAAAATATTTTTTTCCAGATAGTTTCGGAACTACTGATCGGATTGGAATGAAATTATGCATCTAGCTGAGGAATAATGTATTCAAAGTACGTGCAAAATGTTGTCCAGACCGCATCACCAAGACCATAGATATCGTAGAAAATTCTAGCGAATTATCGAAACAAAATTGATCAGCTGAAGCAGCGACATGAAGTCTGGAGTTTCGCCTAAGTTTCAGAATTTTTTTGACAGCTGTCAAAAATTCCTTCAATTGGTTTCTAAAACTGGAAAATGCGAATCTACCTACAAGGTGCATGTACGAGCGCTCAAAAGCTCCTGCCTTCACGGCAGTGCTTTTCGTAATTTTTTTTCCAGAAGACAGTTCATAATACGAATATGACTTATACGAAGTCGAGGAATCTTTCTCATTACGAAGAGAAGATAAATTAGGATATTTTTTTTTTGAAAGCAGGGGTTTATAATTTTTTTCATCAAAAATGTTCAACAACATGTTACTCGGAAACCAACTATGTAATTAAAACTTGAAATTAATTTTATTCGCGCTCAGTGTCTCTTCACATATTTCATATCCACCAAGTTTCATAAAAATATCCAATATAACTAGTTAAGAAGTAATTCGAAAAAAAAAGTTTTTCCGGAATAAATTATAACAGCCTGTATATCGAAAATAAGGCGAGAAAGGACCTATGTTTATAAAAACTTTTTGACTTGAAATCATGTTTAGATCCTTGAATATTGAAATCCAATTGAAATACAACGTTTATGCACTTTTGGTGAGGTAAGGTTAAAAAAATATGATTAAACCGTTACATGAACATTATAATTAAAAATGAATTATTTTGAAGATTTTTAATGCAAATTTACAAAACCGAAGTATCGATTAGATTCCTTGGGAAGAAACTTCGAGAAACTCATGGGCGGATTGAATTAAAGATACACAACACAGACATTGAAAACCTTCTTGGTTCTGAAAAACATGTCATAATTAACCTTACCGTCTTTGAATGCATCATAAAAATAAAAATATATCCTGAATAAATAGTGCTGACTGCAAGACCATAAATCACAACTAAACTGATGTCCACTGTCATTGGTTATTCAGAAATTCGGAGGTGGAGCTAGATGGGAGGCGGATAATTTAAACTTACTCTAACAATTAACTGGCGATTAAAATGAAAAAACTTTTGTCATTATCGAAAAGTTGTTTTCATTAGCCAGTGATTTGTTAATTTGATTTATCCATCACCTTCCAAATCAGATATATATTCATGCGTAAATATTTCCATCTTCAATATTGGATAACACGTGAAAATATTGAATTTTTATTCGGAAACGTTCAACATAACTCATGTGCATACACGGCTTAATGTACATTCAAAATATGAAATGAGAAATTATTGAAACAATTACCATTGTGAAGCACAGGGCAAATGAAAGTAGTGTACAACCTTAAACAAATAGATCGGCCTCGCATGGAGAATACGAAGTCCAATTCGATTATGTCCATCCGTCCCTCCATAAACACGTTAAATTTCGATGGAAAAAGCCCAGAGTTTTGGAATTTTCAGGGTAATTCTAGGTCTGAATGCGCTGGTTAAGTTCGTGAATAGGTTACCAAAGGGTAATTTATACAATGTGTTTTATAATATATGCGTAGGATTTCAGGATGTGATAGCTCGTCCAAAAATAAGAAAGAAAGTTTCTATTAACTGACCCTCTGAAATGCTCCATTTTCGAGATACAGGGTGTTGATATTGAAGAAAAATTTGAGTAGGATTAGTGTATTCAGTAATAAGTTCATTCAAGGATTGTTCAGTGTTCAGTTAGTGGAGACCATGTTTTTCAACATAAAAGTTGATTTTTCTCGAAAACGTCGACTTTAGAGCGTATGACCAAGAGTACCTTTTTTGATAAGCTTATTATAGAAGTTGGGGAGAAAAACCCACTACCCCTTCAAAACATTCACCAATTAAAACTTAAAAAAAAAATCTACACAATATAGCTTATTATTATTAGAAAATGCTTACGAAAGGTGTTTCCTGTAAGATGAAAGGTTCCGGAGATATTCGCAAAAAACGATTTTTTTCTCAATTTCAACACCCTGTATCTCAAAAATGGTGCATTTTAGAGGGTGAGTTAATAGAAACTTCTTTCATATTTTGGATGAGCAATCAAATCCTGAAATCCTGCGCACATATTATGAAACACCCTGTATATAGAAGAAAACTTGTGTCTACATTTGGGGAATCGATGAAATGAGTTATGTAGAAATTTCAGGAAATGACGAGGCTTGCTTGGACCTCCTTTTTTTCGCAAGTTAAAAATTATTTAATAATCCATTTTGCCTCTCTGATTGCGGAAAGTTGTTGGCTGGGAAACAGGACGAAGCTAGAAAGGAAAAATGCTAGAATTTATGACAAAACAGATAATCTCAATGCTTGAGAAATTCATACATATTATAAAAACTTCGACTTTTGACCCTCAGACATATGCCTGCAGTCAAAGGAATCGTATATCAAAAGTCAAAGTCATTAGTTATTTCCTTTTTAGTAAAATATCTTTGATGTACCTACGTTTATTTTGTAGCCATAATGTTGCAAATTTTTCTATAACTTCAAACAGATATGGCATATTCTTGACTGTCTCATTAGTCAATTATTATTATTACAACCGTTATTGATGAATCTTAGTGAGTAGATTTCAATTCTCAGTCAATAGACGAGTTATGAAAGTTGGTTCCTATGGCTAAATAATAGGAGCATATGGTGAAAAAGACGCTCCGAATTAAACTGGGATGATATTTAAATAGAATTGCATAGCAAAAGAATTACTTTGTTATAATTTACTTTCACTGATTAATTTGCTGCAGCATTTGAATGGCGAAAAATAAGATTTTTGAGATCCTCGAAATATTTTCTTCCATTATGTGAAATTTTTTATTCTCGGACGATTGCAAGTGTATATAATTGAAAATAATGAACCAAAAACAACAAAGCCAATGCTTTCCTCTCGAACTTTAACCATAATTCAAAAGCACTCATCCAATCTGCCGATGAATCTCAGCACGTTAATGAGGTATTTTTCTTCGTGCAACAATCCAAACCTCTTTAAGGTGCGCCAAGTTGAATCGAACATAAAAACAGACGCCAACAAAGAACTCCGGTAAACCGTAACACCGAACGATCTCATAAAATCAAAAGGAAAATATTGTACCACAACAACTGAACTTATTAAATATGGCTCAGCCCACAAACTATATCTAAGTAATAGCAGTAATAACGTGATCTTGTCTGCCGTCCAATAACAAGAGTTGTAATTCTGCCGGAGCTTTATTTAATTTCTTTCATGATCTATATTTTATTATCTCAAAAAGTGCAACGCGGAGATTTTATATTGGCCCGAACGTAAATAAGTTTGCCCGTTATTTTTACATCGAAAAAACATGCAGAAATGTCGGTAACGCCCTGCACGAATTTGTTATATATAAGGCGTTTCACTCTGATCGACACGATCTTTTTATTTTTTATTCCTAGAGCATAGCGAAGAAAAATAGAGAAAGCAGCGCGATTGTACCAGAATTCACAACTATCGGTTTACTCGGTTCGGCACGGTCGTAATCGCATAGCTGCGGCATGAATAAGGTGTTAATGGTCTTCCATATTTTCAAATAAAGCCATCTTGATCTGACCTTAACACTTTATTACGACTCATCTAATGAAATTATCGTTTATGGCACTCGGGTTGATTGCGACTTTCGACGGTCTCTCGAAAAGCTGTTCAGACCATTTCGGCGTGTTCTAATGGGACTAAAATTAGTACACTCGGATCTCATGAAACTCCGTTCGCTCGGATGAAATCATGATTTTTTTGCACGCTCACAGATCGACTCTTTCGAAAACGATCTGCCGTATCGACATAATTGAAAAAATATTTTGAATTGAAAATTTCTGTGAGATTCCACATCGTATGGTTTATGCGAGTATATCAATAACCATTACATGAGAGTTGCATACGCTTTTTTTCTACACTCGATAGATAATGAAGGACTTTGTTTTATCGAACACTGAAATCTTGCACTCTTATTGAAACACCCTTTAGTTTAATATCTTAAAATTTTGTCGAAAGCGAACGCATATCCCAGCAAAGTCATTTACAAAATATTTTGTTTCATACATAATTCTCAAATGTATTTTATCTGAATCAATAAATATTTCAATACTTTGCTACAGAAAACCATGTTTTATCGAACTCTGAAATCTTGCGCTCTTATTGAAACACTTTTTATTTGTATTGAAGACAATCACAGCAATAACTCATATTTTTATTGAAAATTCCACAAAATTATAATTAATGGTATTACCATGGATATAGGAAACTATAAACTATTTATATTTTTATTGAACATAATAATTTTAATTTGATTTCTCAAAAATATTTAGATCATTTTTTGTTCAGTTTGAAAAGTTTATTGCGGGTCCGACTGATATAAAAGTGGAAGGAATATTTACATTTATTTCATTATTGCTAGCATTAATAGAGTACAATTTTGTGTTGGCAATGCTGATTCTACTCTGAACCGAATTTTCGATATAGCCAAATATTTGGCCGGAATTTCATATATTTTCTACCAATTTCGTAGTATTTTCCGGTAATTGTAAATATTTGTTGTAGTTTTATTTTAGTTTCTACCACATTAACCATTAAGATTCCATTCATATCTTCGACATTTTCACATTATGGGTTGTTCATGCTTTCGAAAAATTATTGCTACCAAAAACAAACAAAAATTTCGCTACGAGTTAACTCATCAAGTTTTATCGACATTAATGAAATATTTCATGCATGATTTGAATGGAAAATGGTAGATACCTTCTTGGTTAATTTTCAATTTAGCGCCCTCTAACCAATTTTGAAAATATTTTGCATAGTGGTTCGTTATGAAGTTTTTATGCCACAGTTTTGAAAAATTCATATTTCCCGAGATATTCGAAAAGGAAAATTGATTTTTCAAGTTAATTCTTCCTGAATACTACGGGCGTTCGTTTCTGTTGAAGACGAACAAGTTGCCATGCTTTTTTATTTTTCTGATTTTTTGGAATTCAATTTGGACACAATTCAGTGGTTATTATTTTTCATCTTATACATTCTAGCTTTGATTATTAGATAATTACAGATAATTGTGAACTTCATTTCTTCTTTCGGGACGGAGTCGATTAGTTTCAGAATTAATTTTAAGGTTAGGTTAAGTTAGGACAGTGTCCCATATACTGCAGCGATTAATGTCCGTAGAAAAAAATTCTTAATGGTTGAAACCGAGTCGTTTGTTGAAAATACGACCGCGCAGCGGTCGCGTCGGCGGAGGCGCAAAGCACCCCCGAGTTTTTTTGAGGTGAAAATACTCCGAATATATATGAAAATAACGTTCGGAAAAGTTTCAAAATAGGCAAAAACCCATAAATGTGGTCTGGGAAGAGAAGAGCTTATTTCGACCCCGAAATATATGAAAATATTCTTCGGAAAAGGTCGAAAAAAATGCTTGTTCAATATAAGTTGATTATTATTTTGCCGATTACAATCATTTGAACCGGCTTCTGGGTTTTCCCTTATTTTTTTTCTATTTTTTTCTTTGATTTTTTGCGTTCAGTGTTATTAATTGAGGTGTGAATTCAGGTTAGTTTAAAAATCAATTGCTTTTTTTTCGAAAAAGAAAACATTCTTTTATGATTCTTTATGGTTTTCATTAATGGAAGACTATTTTTATGCAGGTTTCCAGTTTTTTTTTCTAATTTAAAAAAAAAAATGTTTTTCATTTTCAATTGATTTGAGAGTGACTTCATTGATATTTATATTTTCATCATTTCCTCGATTAAACGTGCTTCGAAATAACTATTTTTCCAACATTTTCAATCCCCATCCCGTTCAAAAAATCTGCATAAATACTAGTTTTCCATCATTGAAAACCATCAAGAATCATTATAGAAAGATCATTCTCAATGAAAAATATTCAAAAATTGAAAAACACGAGTGGGCGTTAAAGTAAAAATATACCACTTTCTTCTATGAATAAAAACCTTTCAGCGGGTGCTTCGTAAATAAACGTTTCTATTTGCTCAGGTGAAAATATTTTTGTAAGCTGTTGAAAAAATGTGAAAATTGATTTATATATAGGTTTTTTTCATTTATTGATGCCTTATTTTACCTATTTCAAGAACGCCTCAGCGTGTTTAAATCGAACTTTCAAGCACGCGCGTTTTTTAAAGTCACTGGCAACAGCAACGACTCAAGAAACGTGAAGTCTAAATGACAATTTTTCGATTATAGATCTGACAGGAGTACCTTGTTATGCTAAATAAAATATTAAATATTACTAAATGCAAATGCGGTATCAACCGCGAGTCTGCTTCACTTTTCAAAAAATCTTTATTAGAATTCATTTTCAAGCACTGCGGTGACAACAATTCATTTTTGATGACAAATAGCAAAGTAGGTTCTGTTTTTCTCATTACCATGTTAACGAAAGGTATACCGATCAAGAATTCAACTCATTTCCATTTTATGTAGTAATAATACCAGTATTCATGATTTCAAAGCACTCCAATAAAAAAAAATAGCGTAAAGTATTCTTGGATAACTGTTCTTTAAAACACTTGCTCTATTTCGAGCACTCCGGCTTCGCCGTCGTGCTCGAAAAAAAAAGTGTTTGAAAGACCTTTTCATCCACTTATACTTTAATATACTATTTCGCTTATGATGTTGTATTTCGAATTTTTTCTCGTATTCAGTCTCGAAGTTCATACAAAATCTGAATTTCTATTGTTGATAAATGAGATTTTGGGGGTGACGGTAAATCTTAGATCATCCAGTTATAGAGATATTCTCGATAAAATTCTGCAGTTAACCGATACTAACGAGTAGAAAAGAAATATCCTAAGGTCAAAGTTTACGAATGTATTAAATAAAGATCACCGCGGCAAAGCTCAACGCAGACTAGAAATATGCAAATACAAAGCGGGTGAGGTAATTTCCTCCATAACCGTAAATTCATTTCAAATGTCATGTGGAAAGTTAGGAACCCGCAGGTACCAACCCGATAGCAAAAAATCCCTATGCGGTCGGGTGACGGCGATATGAATTACGGTCGAAAAATTGAATATCATGTTGGGTGCGAACTCTTGGCGCACCGCGCGTTACCTCTCAAAGGTTAACCGTCTGACATTACGAAGGTTGGTGATCAGATCTTGACAGCGGCAAAAAGGAGATTTTCCGTCGATTGCGACGTTCTTTTTTCCGCCATTTCTTCGGTTATTCGAGAAATATGTAAATGCCAGTTGATTTCGGACAGTTACGACCCGTTTGGAGGACAAGGTTGAGGATTCTGGCTTCTGTGGTGATAACCCTTGCCTTGAATGTCTGCGAGGTAGTTATTCTAGTGGAACTTATTGCGGGAGTTTATTCACCTCATTTGTTTCCTCTTACTTTTGCGCGGTGTCGGATAATACAAAGAAGATTCCGAAAAGTTTACGTTCTAGTTCCCCGCTTCGTCGCATGTTCAAGTCTCCTCGCCGATTCCCCAGGAAATCGTGAAAATAGGAGCAAATAAATTTTTCCTTCCAGGATTCCTGTTTCAATTTCAAATTTCAAGTGGGGTGGGTGTTTCGAATCAGAAAATGTTACTTACTCAAAGAATCTAAACTATTGTCTCACTTATTTCTTCAAGTATTTACTTTTTGAGCGCTCGTACTACTTACACGAAGGCTATATCATTTCGTCACGATGTCTGTATTTTTCGAATTTCGAGCCGAAAATGGTCTCAATTGATAGAGTTCGACTCACTGATGACGAATCCGTCGGAAAATTTGAGTCTGTCCGTCCAGGCCGTCCGTAAGTACGATAACTCTCAAACGGAACAACCTAGAAACTTGAAATTTTCAGTGTGGGTTCAGTTCCCGAATGCCTCGGTTGAGTTCGTTAATGGGCCAAATTACACCAGGGGTTCCGTAAATATGGTCGTTCAAAGTTTTGTTCTTCTGATTACTTGAAAACTACAGATTTGATCAAGATGAAATTTCGCACTCAAATGGAGAATGAGGTGTTCAAGCAACATGTGAAATTTTGTCCAGATTGCATGACCAGAACCATAGAACATTGTAACTTTTGAACGGAAACGACTAGGGACTTGAAATTTTCAGGATAGGTGTGGATCTCGAATGTCGTGATGACGTTTATTTATGAGCAAAATTATTCTAGGGGTTCCGTAAATACGATCGTTTGAAATTTTGTTTTCTCGATAATTTCGAAACTACGGATTCGCTCGAGATGAAATTCTGTATTTCAATCGAGAATGATATATTTATGCAACATTTTGTCCAGATCGCATGACCAGAACCATAGAAACAATAAAAAAGTATAACTTCCGAAAGGAAAGGCCTAGGAACTTGAAATTTTTAGGCTGGGTTTGGATCGCGAATATCGCTGTCACATTCATCGATGAGCGAAATTAGACTAGGGGTTCCGTAAATATGGCCGTTCAAAATATTTTTTTCCAGATAATTTGGGAACTACTGATTGGATTAGAATGACATTTTACACCTAGCTGAAGAATAATGTATTCAAACTACGTGCGAAATTTTGTCCAGATCGCATCACCAAGGCCATAGATAGCGTAGAAAATTCTAGCGAATTATCGAAAAAATGTTGGTCAGCTGAAGCACTGACATGAAGTCTGGAGTTTCGTCTAAGTTTGAGATTTGTTTTGACAGCTGTCGAAAATTTCTTCAATTGATTTTCAAAACTGGAAAATGCGGATCTACCTACAAGGTGGATGTACGAGCGCTCAAAAGCTCCTGACTTCACGGCAGTGCTCTTCGTAATTTTTATCATATGGGGTAGTCTGATAATAAATTATAGATAAAATTATTTCGAAATTTGAACAAGATTCTAATGATCTTGCCATTTGGAGGGTCGAAGGTCAATTTCTATGAATTTCCTCCCATCCACTTATTCTCAAATGAAACGAGGCCAAAAATTACCATTTCATACATAGTAATTCATACATAGTGATTATAATAATAATAATAATGTTTATTCGCAGAATGAATACAAAATAGGAAATAAAGTTGAGAATATGAATACACAGAGGCATCAGTGCAGTAACATGATTGAACAATTCAATTCAGGGAAGAATTTCTCACCCTGTGCTGATGAAAAACCTGTCTCTAGAAATTCCGTTAACCGATTCGAGGCAGTTCACAACGAACATTACTAAATTCTGCAACTTTGCAAGGAGTGAAATCTCTGAACAACACTGTTTACTGCAGCAGCAACTTTATTAATACAAAAAAGGAGAAAAATAACATAAATTGTAGCATTCACAGTGTAATTAGAGTAATTATTCGGATGACTAGTCCACATTGGAGGAATTGTGTGAAATGATGAATTCCAGCAGAATATCATAGGAATCCGAAGAAGTATTTGGTTCTTTGATTCTGGAATAAAGTAATAAGATGAACAGTTTTGAATAATTCATTACAAAGAAAAATATCTTTTTAACGCATACGAGGTTGTTCATTATTATTCAATTCATTTTCTATTGAACAATGCAATATTTCAATACAATTGATCGAATCAAAACTCTATGAAGTTCAAACTAATTGCTACCTATGAAAATATATTGCAAAATGATTGCATTTAATGTATCAATTTTTCGGACGAAAAATTGTTCAAAGATAATCTGACAGATAGGTCGACTAATCAATCCACGTACACCCCAGGGAACATCAAATTCATCATTCGCAACTGTAGACACGTTTCGGTTTATCAATCCTCATCAGTACAGCTAGCGATAATAAATTCGACTCGAGGGGCGGAAGGCTGTGAAGCGAACCGCAGCGCTGATCAGAGAAAATTTTTCCACCAACGCCATCTGTCCGCTCCAACAGCAACCCTCCTCACATCTCTGCAGGTTCATGGAAAGGTTCAATATCAAAGGTGAGGCTTTTTTTGACCAGCAATAGAACTCATCAAAATAAGCCATTATACAGAAAAATACGAAAAGCACTGCCGTGAAGGCAGGAGCTTTTGAGCGCTCGTACATGCACCTTGTAGGTGGATTTGCATTATTTAGTTTTAGAAACCAATTGGAAAGATTTTGACAGCTGTCAAATAAAAATTCAAACTAAGGCGAAAATCCAGAATTCACGTCAGTGCTTTAGGTGACCAATTTTTTTTTCATTAATTCGCTAGAATTTTTTACGGTTATCTATGGTCTTGGTAATGCGATCTGGACAAAATTTCCTAGGTAGTTTGAATACATTATTCTTCATCTATGTGCGAAATTTCCTTCCAATCCAATAAGTAATTTCTAAATTATCAGGAAAAAAAATAGTTTGAACGGCTATATTTATGGAACCCCTAGTCTAATTTTGCTCATTGATAAACGTGACCGCGAAATTCGCGTTCCGAACCTATTCTGAAAATTTCAAGTCCCTAGGCCTTTCCGTTCGAACGTTATGATTTTCTATGGTTTCTATAGTTCTGATCATGCGATCTGGACAAAATGTAGCTCGAATATATCATTCTCAATTCGAATACAAATTTTCGTCACGATCAAATACATAGTTTTGAAATTATCAAGAAAACTGAATTTTAAACGACCATATTTACGGAACCCATAGTCTAATTTTGCTCATTGATGAACGTGACCGCAACATTCGCGATCTCCACCTATCCTGAAAATTTCAAGTCTCTAGGCCCTTCCGTTCGAAAGTTATAATTTTCTATGGTTTCTATGGTTCTGGTTATGCGAGCTGGACAAAATCGCGAAGGAAGTCGAGCTTTTAATTTACATTATGAGGGATTGCACATGGCATAGTGAGATATCACGATCCAGAGTCGTATCAAAATATTGATGCCGAAGTCTTTTTGCACTTTTTCAAATTGAATATTTTATATGATCAACTTCCAGCGAAATGATGAGTTCTAGCACCTGTCAAAAAAAAGCCTCACCTTGAAAAACACCCTGTATAATTGTCCCATGTGGAAGTACAAGTGAAAGCTATAACCTTTTGTCGAGTCCGAACAATTTAATAATAAATAATATTGGCTGGTTATCTAATTCAGAATTTTTGGGGGGTGGAGGAATCTTTTCATGAATCTGCAGAGAAATGGAGACGGTTGCTTGTTTTTTGAATGCCTTAATAAATTGATTCTTGTGCTGATATTACAAGAAACATTGTGAATGGTATAATCTTAACTCTTTTCTTGTTTCATACCATCTGTCTGGATTATGGGCCTGAAGGAATGATATTTTTTTTGATTATAATAAAGGTTACTCGCTTCAAATGTTAATTATAAACAAATATTTACACAAGATGCTCGTCTGGACAGGAAAAAAGGATCTTGTGAGGTAGGTCAGTATAAGAAGGTGTTATTCGAGCTCGACCAAAGTTTACACAAATAATTTGTTGCTAACCTGTGCACTTAAGTCTGTCTATTCATGTTACGTTCTTAAGAGTATGTCTCCAATCTAACAAATTATTTCTGATTATGACCCACTTGTACAACAATGTTGAATGTTTCCTCTATTTTGCTTTGCATCGATTCTGATTGCAGTCGACTAAAATATTCAAACATTGTAGTCAATGAGAATGAGTGAGAACAGACGATTGTCTTGTCAAACTGTGACGTCAATGCGGTAGCTCATTGAGGAAGTCGCGGATAACGGAGACAACCGAAGTTTTATGATGACTTGTGTGGAATATTGAGGAAATGGTGTTTCCATTTTTTCGTTAAATTGTGAGCGTGCATAGTCCGGTTGGCTTCATTCGATGATTATTTCCGAAACTTGCTTGTCCTTGATGGATGGGATATTTTTGTCTTGGATATTTCTGTTACACGTTGGAATCTCAAAAAATTCGAGGAATTCTCTTTCTACAAATGTAATTTGAAATGAAACACGAGAGACAAATGAAATGTTGAATAAACTCTCTCTTACAATTTTTTATGTTTGAATCACCGGAAAAAAGTGTATTTACATATATGAAAATGACAAAGTGGACAATGGACACATAAAAATTCGAAATTTCATTCGATATTTCAAATCTTTGGAGTACTGAATACTGAACATTCATCAAGAAACATGCCATTCAGACCCGCCTCAGTCCAAACATGTATGTACATTCTAAGAAACCTCAGAATGGAGTTCTGTTGGATTATGAATCCCATTAGTAGAAAATTGGATTCGACAGTTAGATTTCATTCGACTTTCAGATGAACAACGCATTCCATTCTTTCCCGTACAATTCTCAACAATAATACATATAAGTATTACTACCAGCAGATGACGTCTTCAATCAAAGCCTTCTTTCGACGGGACGCCGACCGGCTATCCAAACAATGAGATAAATACATAATACTCAATTAGAGATCTGCTATAGGTGAGACCGTACCTGTTCACACAAAACCTTGATAGTACGTCATCAACCTAATCCATATATTGGATTTCCCTAGCATATAAAGTATGAATTATAGTTCGCACATCATGAGAAAATAGTTTCTCGTATCATAAATTGTGCTCATTCATTCTTATGTGAATACCGACCATTTATGGCGAATTATTAGCATCAAGAGTTACAATTAAACTGAAATTGTAGTTTCACATTCAAGAATATACACAATGCATCAAGAAGATATGTAATAGAAAGTTTAATGAAACGGTGAGTTATTTTAATTGTTTATTAAACGAAAGAGGAATTATATCGATAATTACCTCATAAGGAAAGTAGGCATCATCGTGAATATGGGAAAATTAGTTTTCGCCTACAATTGGTTTTTCCTTTCATCCTGGATCTCGAAGAAGAGATTAGGTTTGCCCCAAAATGGATATACCGTATAAATACTTAACCTAATTGTGCTGGGACAATCTGATATTATAAATTATAATATGATAATATTTTTTTTCTACACCCATACGATAATAATACATGACGATATAGATTTTTAATTATTAGAAACCCATATAGACCAGGCAATAGAGCAGAGCATTCTGTGACAAAAATCCTAGAAGAAAACCGCGAATGTGGGGGTACGTGGGGTGGTCCGTGGATGTTTAATAATATGTTTTTGACTCGAAAATATTATTACTTTTCTTGTAATTTCGAAAAAACACCAAAAAAAACGGTATTTTTCAGTTTTTTTCTTGAAAAATTGACAGAATTGTAGAGAACGAAAAGACGAAGAGACCGAGTTGTCTTTTGACGACCACGTAGCGTCCGTCTTTTTTTGTGGAGAAATGAGCTTTTCGACAGTAAGCAGGGGCGTCTCCTATTCTCACCCCGAAATATATGATAATAACGTTCGTAAGAGTTCGAAAATAGGTGAAAACCCATAAATGTTGTCGTTTTTTGAGAAGGGAATGAGCTTCCCAACGGTATCCGGTGCGTCCCTATTTCGACACTGAAATATAGAAGAATAACGTTCTGAAAAGGTGGAAAAGGGCGAAAACCTATGCGTGTTGTCGTTTTCATTTGGTATAGGCAAGTTTCCGCGGCGTTTCAGGCGTTGCCGTTAACTGCTTGAAATGAAGACCGAATTTTGACGAATTCGAAGATCATAGATCACATGACGTTTTCCAACTCTTGGATTTCTAGTTAAATCAATCGTAGTTGTTGAATTCATTCATTTTCTTTTTATTTATTGTTGCTTGGTTTCGAAGATGTCACAATAATTTTTCTTCAAAATTCAAACATTTAGTGGAGTTGGGTGAATTACTGTAATTTGTTGTAGAAGTAAATTCGATTGTAAGTAATTTAACACAACTCATCTATCATATTATAATGTTGTTATTTCTGAAATCATTGCTAGTTCAATCAGTGTTTTTTTTTCTCTCACTTTTAGTTAATAAGAATACAATTATGGAAGATTTGCAGCCGATTGTACAGAGCTGGGGCTACAACGTCTGCAGAGGGTGTTTCTTCACGAACATTCAGTTTATCCGTTAGGTTTCGAATAAGGATGAAGCGCGGCAATTCCTCATCGAACATGGGGTAGTGTCCGTTGTGATTTTTTTTCGCGGTGTTAAAGCTTAAGGTGAATTTATTTTTTTATTTATGCTTTTCTTTTCTTCTGATTGTTTAATATAAGTTGTGCATTATTTCGCCAATAACAATTCGAACATCTATGTTCGTCTTTGTTCGTGTGAATTTATTCCAGTACCGGCTTTTGGTTTTCCTAATTTTTATTCTTTATTTTCTGCGTTCATTCTAATTAATGAAGGTGTGAATTTATTTTATTTTTTTTTTTTTATTTTTCGAGAAAGAAAAAAATTTTTGAATGATTCTTCATGGTTTTCATTTACGATTCACTATTTTTTAGCGCTCGTACTACTTACACGAGGGCTATATCATTTCGTCACGATGTCTGTATTTTTCGAATTTTGAGCCGAAAATGGTCTCAAACGACTTCGAACATAGACTGATGACGAATCCGTCGGAAAATACGAGTCTCTCCGTCCGTCCGGCAGTATACACGAAAACTCTCGAACGGAATGTCCTAGAAACTTGAAATTTTCAGGGTAGGTTCAAATCTCGAATGCCGCGGTTGAGTTCGTTATCGGGCAATATTCGCCCAGGGGTTCCGTAAATATGGCTGCTCGAATTTTTGTTTTACTGATTATTTCGAAACTATAGAAATTTTGTACTCAGATGAAGAATAACGTATTCAACCTACATGCAAAATTTTGTCCAGCTCACATGAGCAGAACCATAGAAACCTTAGAAAATTATAACTTTCGAACGGAAAGGCCTAGAGACTTGAAATTTTCAGGATAGGTGTAGATCTCAAATGTTGCGGTCACGTTCATCAATGAGCAAAATTAGACTTTGGGTTCCGTAAATATGGTCGTTCAAAATTCAGTTTTCTTGATAATTTCAAAACTATGTATTTGATCGTGACGAAATTTTGTATGTAAATTGAGAATGATATATTCGAGCTACATTTTGTCCAGATCGCAAGATCAGAACCATAGGAACCATCATAACTTCCGAACGGAAAGGCCTAGGGACTTGAAATTTTCAGGATAGGTTCGGATCGCGAATTGTGCGGTCACGTTCAGCAATGAGCAAAATTAGACTAGGGGTTCCGTAAATATAGCCGTTCAAATTATTTTTTTCCTGATAATTTCGAAACTACTTATTGGATTGGAATGGAATTTCGCACACAGTTTGAATTTTTTTTTGACAGCTGTCAAAATCTATCCAATTGGTTTCTAAAACTGAATAATGCGAATCTACCTACAAGGTGCATGTACGAGCGCTCAAAAGCTCCTGCCCTCACGGTAGTGCTTTTCGTAATTTTTTATGCAGATTTCTTCTTCGTTTTCCGTAATTTTCTTTTTAATTACAATTGTATTTGAGAATGGCGTCGTCGATATTCACATTTTTAACATTTCCTTGAGTGAACGTGCTTTAAAATCATTATTTTTCACACACTTTTTTAGATTCACCCGATAAAAAGTTTTTATTCATAAAAGTAAGTATCTACCCCGCATTGTCTTTTTGAAAATTTTGTCATGATTTTATTATCCATTCGACTCATGCATGATATATTTCATTAATGTCGAGAAAACTTGTTGAGTTGACTGGTGGCGAAGCAGGCTGAGGCGCTAGATTTGAATTAGACTACAGAATGAGACTAGTCATCCTACTTTTTATTAAGTTTTCCTTCCATTTCTTTTCGTTCTTTAGTGTTGTGTTTTTTTGGCAATTTTTCTTCAAGAATAGACGACCACCTTCAATCTTATCTAATTTCCATTTATTCTTGTTTTTTTAGGCACCTCAACCTACACTACATTCATTATTCTCAAATTTTATTGAATTTCCTTATTCAGTTTCGAAAATTTGCTTCACTTCTCAATAAATTTCGCAGGTGTCACCATTGGATAGCATCTTTTCTCTAGGCTTGAAATGAGGATTTTGTTAAGCTTTCATAGCTCGCTTAGGTGACCAAATGTTTGACCCAAGGATGCAGCCTTGTGGCAATCCAAAAGTTGAATTGATTTCTCTCCACACATAAGCTTCTTCGAAAACACCACGTGAGTAGAAAAGAGAAATTTTTACAGCAGCAATGATGGATGACAGACAAAAATAAAAAATTTGTTTCAGCAATTTGTCTGCGATTGAGGTAGCCAAACCTGATAAAGCATTGAAGACGAGTCCACTAATAGCCATTTAATGACAAGTTTCAACGCCAGGGGCACAACTGAGTTTCGAGACATCGTTTTAGATTGCAACATCGCCGAATCTATCCAGTCATTTAATTGATATATTATTCAATTCTTCATAGATGACCGTAGGGCAATATTTGTAACATGGAAAATCAGGACACGCAGCCTTGCTTGCGTGAAATTCTCGAAACAGGATATAATTAATCTAGTGAAATCTGAAGTGTATCGGTAGTCTAGTTTTTGTCAGACCTATTATACACGGTCGGATGCAAAAATTCTGCATATGAAAAAAGGTTGATTGAATTTTCTCGGAATTATCCAATCGCATGTGAACCCGTTAAAAATTACGGGTATTTGCTGACCTTGCAGATTTCTTAAAGTTAGTGCTACGGTATCAGATGACTAATCGGGACATGAATAGTAATGTAATGAACAACGAGGAGAAAAACGGTAAATAATGATACTTAGGCTAATTTATAATCGATGAGTGTAAAATCCACAACAAGGCTTACGGAGGAGATATTACAGACTTTTGCTCAGAAAGAAATCCGAAGAACTTTCTCAGCATAAAAATATCAACAAATCTCCATGAAATTCCATAACGACATTACTACCAACATAAAAAAAATCAGTTAAAAGATTATCTCATCTACAAGCGCTTGCCGAGTCGTCGCTCCAACGAACCAGGAAATGTGAGAACTTGGGGGACAAATAGCTGGAAAAAATGACTCCGGAGCACTCGACCGTGACCCTACAAACCCAACAAATTGTGGAGGCCAGAAAAACTCACAATACAGTACAGATAGAGTCATAAATTCGATCTATAAATTGAAAGGAAGCATCCTCAAGTATAGTGTGTTATATATTGAATGTATTTATGTTTGGATACCGACTATTGTTAATGAAGTCACGATTTTGAGTCTTGGTTGCATTTCAATTAGAACCTATATGAATCGAGTTGTATTTTTTCAATCTTTGAATTGATGTTTAATGCCATTAGTGATGTCATCCTGCGATGTTGTTTATGATGATGAGGCGTCCGGAGTGACCAGCTCTAGGAAAGTCCTAGGCCGACTTCCTACTGCCAGCTTCATTTATCTATCTTTACACGTAAAATGAAATGGAAAAGGTTAATTGACATTTTATATTCAATATCTTCGTATTATATAAGAGGAATAAACTTGTGAATTGTATTCAAATCAGGACTATTATTTTATCATAAAATATGCGGATAGACACAACTTACAGATGAAATAAATCGAAAAAAAGTTATCACTGTTTACAATTTCAGTAGAATATAGCTAAACTTCAATAATAACTTTATGAAAATGTCTGATATCAGCGATATAGAAGAATAACCATATAACACACATATCGGAGAAAGCAGAAAATGCAGTAAAAAGTACAAAATAATTTAACCCAAAAATCTAAGAATGTGTACGAAAACTATATCAACGGTTTATGGAAAAATACAAATAATATTTCCACATTCTCCGAAAATGTTCTGATTGCCTATTTTCAAGAATTGATGGAAACTATGAAGTCATCAAGGTATATGGACACATTATTCAACAATGAAATCGTTGGTGAATATCAACCCTTATATAGACATTTCTAAATTTAAGAAGCTACAAGCTTCATTAAAGCGGAAGTCTGAAGGATATGTTGGACAAATTTTCACCTGAACAAATAAGTTTTATTTTACTTATTTTCATTTTATTTTATTTTACATATTTTTAATACTGCACAAGCCCACATACTGGGCTTGTGGGCAAGTTTTTCTCAACTATTCCCTGTAAATACTACGAATACTAGTATTAATTTGAAACAAACAAAAGAAATCATTACTGTAAGTGAATCATGTATAGGAACTACTGAAATATGAAACAACAAATGATGTAAACTATTATAAATGTACTGTTATGGAAATTGAAATATTATTATATTTCTCAACGTTGAAGAAAAAAATTCAAATATATCACTAAATATTACATGAATTTTGGAACATTTCATGATTATCTGAGCGATTCCAACATAAAATCAATTCTTCATAGGATCCAGTAACAGATAGAAGTCGATTCAGGAAATTCAACCTTCCGATATCAATTACCTATAACATTATCATATTTTCATTATTTTTTTTCATAATAAAAATATGAATTGTTAAAATTATTAATCACAAAGTATATAATTGTAATTTATTGTAGAAATTTTGTGAAAATTTGGAATTGGAAACTAAAAAGAGTGCATTGAGAATGCCTAATTTCAAGGAAAATATGATATGGAATTGATTTTAAACAAAATTACGAAAAGCACTGCCGTGAAAACAGGAGCTTTTGAGCGCTCGTACATCCACCTTGTAGGTAGATTCGCATTTTCCAGTTTTACAAATCAATTGAAGGAATTTTCGACAGCTGTCAAAAAAATTCTCATACTTAGACGAAACTCCAGACTTTGTCAGTGCTTCAGCTGACCATTTTTTTTTCGATAATTCGCTAGAATTTTCTACAGTATCTATGGTCTTGGTGATGCGATCTGGAAAAAATTTCGCACGTAGTTTGAATACATTATTCCTCAGCTAGGTGCTGGATTTCATTCCAATCAAATCAGTAGTTTCGAAATTATCAGGAAAAAAATATTTTGAACGGCGATATTTACGGAACCCCTAGTCTAATTTTGCTCATTGATGAACGTGATCGTGAAATTTGCGAGCCAAACCCACCCTGAAAATTTCAAGTTCCTAGGTCTTTCCCTTCGGAAGTTATAATTTTCTATGGTTTCTATGGTTCTGGTCATGTGATCTGGACAAAATGTTGCTTTAATATATCATTCTCGTTTAAAATACAAAATTTCATCTCGGTCAAATCCGTAGTTTCGAAATTATCGAGAAAACAAAATTTCAAACGACCGTATTTACGGAACCCCTTGTATAATTCTGCTCATTGATACACGTGAACGCCTTATTTCAGATCTACACCTATCCTGAAAATTTCGAGTCCCTAGGCCTTTCCGTTCGAAAGTTATAATTTTCTATGGTTTCTATGGTTCTGGTCATGCGATCTAGAGAAATGTAGCTTGAATATATCTTTCTTCATTAGTATACAAAATTTCGTCACGATCGAATCTGTAGTTTTGAAATTATCAAGAAAACTGAATTTCAAACGACCATATTAACGGAACCCCTAGTATAATTTTGCTCATAGATGAAAGTGATCACGACAATCGGGATCCACACCTATCCTGGAAATTTCAAGTCCCTAGGCGTTTCCGTTCAAAAGTTACAATTTTCTATGGTTTCTATGGCTCTGGTGATGCGAGCTGGACAATTTTGCATGTAGCTTGAACCCATCATTTTCCACCTGAGTGCAAAATTTCACCTCGATCGAATCTGTACTTTCGAAGTAATCAGGAGAACAAAATTTTGAACGGCCATATTTACGGAACCCCTGGTCGAATTTTGCCCAATAACTAACTCAACCGCGGCATTTGAGATTTGAACCTACCCTGAAAATTTCAAGTTTCTAAGTCGTTCCGTTCGAGAGTTATCGTGTATACGGCCGGACGGACAGACTCGAATTTTCCGACGGATTCGTCATCAGTGAGTCGAACCTAGTCGATTGAGACCATTTTCGGCTCCAAATTCGAAAAATACAGACATCGTGACGAAATGATATAGCCCTCGTGTAAGTAGTTCGAGCGCTCAAAAAGTGGAGACAGTTGACCGAGAAATGTCAGATCCTTTAAGAAGTTTTGGTTTGAATTGAGAAAGGAGAAAGAAAACATCGAGAATTTATGTTTGAAACGTTGCCAAGAGGAAATACATGCAAGTTGAAAGATGGGAAATGAAATTTTCAAGTTAAAAGAAAATAAAGAGCAGCATGTCAGTGTTTTCATAAAGAATCAAGCCAGGTAAAATTGAAGAAACATATTTGAACATAGTTTCTCTCTGTTAGTGCACTCATCATTTATCATTTGTTCACAAGGATTTATTAATTTTAGTATAATCTCATAGTTAGAGTTAGTTTGATAGAATTTGATTGTTAAAAATATAATCGTGTTAAAATTTTTTCAATTTTTCATCCTCCTTCAAATAAAGTTTCGGGCAAATGAATTGGAATATTGAACAAAATTCTCTAAAATTGTTATTGGATATAAATTATTTTCGAAATTGAAGTAAATTTCATTGAATTTCACGAACGAGCCGAGCAATAACAGTACATCCTGAAAATAATAAAGACCATAAAAGCAAAAAGCAGAGAACTATATTACAGTATGAGCAGCGGATTCGAAGCTAGACTTGGTCATCCTGCTTTTTATTTCATTTAATTTTTGTCTTTTCTTTATTTATTATTGTTGTATTGTTTTGATTATTTTTTTTGTATTAGTTGGCAGTGATTTGTGAAATAACGGCAGTATGTCGAAAGCACGAACTACATGAAATAAAATGTGAAAATGTCAAAGATATGAATAGAACCTTAATTGTTAATGTGGTAGGAACTGAAACAAAAGTACAACGAACATTTACAATTACCGACAAATAATACGAAATTAGTAAAAATACGGCTGAAAATCTGCCCTACCCCATTTTTTTTCGTTAATTATTTCAATTTAATTAATTTAATGGTTTATTAGTTCATGCCGGTGGTGATATTACTGCATTAAAACGTCATAGTGGCTGGAAATCCAATTCAGTGGCGGAAGGCTACAATGAAAATTCGGTTCAAAATAAAGCATTTCCAATACAATATTGAGAGCGTATGCAACTCTCACGTAATGGTTATTAATACACTCGCATATACCATACGAAACTCGTCTTCGGCTCGTTTCGTATCCCGGTTATTGGCCGCGTATTAATTACCATCATTACATGATCGTTGCATAATGAACTCATTTTGATAATTCACCCAATGTCCCAATATCTTGACACTTTTTAGACAGCTACCTTTTGCCTCCAAAGTTTGTAATTTTTTGAATAAAACAAAGTTCCTGATAAGACAATACAAACTCTGTAGTTCCTTGAGAACTGATGAGTGGCATTTATATCCCTGATCCTACATAGATTAGATATGAAACTTAGTATCGAATTCGTTGTCAATGTAACGAAAATGTTATATTGATACTTTGCATACATTTCGATAAATACTTATGAATATTGTAAAGCCCGAAGGGCAAAGTATACACAGGCGGCTGAAAATATTACAATTGTGATTTAGTGGCACATAGAATCCATAACCATTACTATTTATAGATATTGTGCATACAAATAGTAGGTATATACTGCGGTTGACAATTAAGTCGCTAAACAATTTCGTTCGAGAATTGCCTAGTAATATGGGAATAGGCACCGTAATTCCTATCATTATTAGCTATAAATAAATATATAAATAATTCAAGTCTGGGTGTGTGAAAACAAACCCATCAATTCTTTTCATATAAGCAGCACTGCTCAAACAATCGATGCAAATTATTGTTATTTCAACCTTCTAGATAGAACACACATCCAGTCGTATCAAGAATTTCACAAGTTCAAAGGTATCCAGGGAACTGAATGAATCACTCGGTCATTGGAACGAATAATGGTTTCATTGTTGCCTTTGCTCTGCCTCATTGTTCATCTCGATGTTTCTGTTTCTCTAGTCTGGGGAGTTTGCAAGACGTGTTCGGGATGTTGCTCGAAATCGTCTATTCATCGTTAACGGAACTATGAGTCAGACGTTTTATTTCTGCTGTTGGCAAATCAACTTTTTCGCCTTGTATGGTCCAGGAGTTATTTGTCAATGAAAGTGCAGGATGGTCTATAGATTGGTATTTCTTTGTGTTGCCGATTTTTTCGCCTTTCATTCGAATTGATTTCTAGAGAGTTATTAGGCCAATTTTCAGTTATGTTCAATTTGAACACGAACCTGTCTGGTCTGGTTGACTTCACAAGAAAAGGATGATATTCAGTTTAATGATAGGAAATCTGAAATAGCTTTCTTGAATCATTGTCCATACATGCTCCTTCCAGCTTTCAAGTCCGAATTATTATCAGATGAAGAGGTCAAAGCAAGCATTGGGCTTGTCTTAGCTTTTATCATGCGAATATGTCAATCTAAGTCTCCTGAACATAAACTGTGCCATACATTAACCTCAGTCGGATTGAAATGTTCGGACCTATATTCTTCTTTGGTACTTTAACAGCCTCACAATATCGAGGAGAGTTTATTATACTTCTTGTTAATGAACCGGAAGAAGATGAATTGCCCCATAGCTATTTCTCATAAGATGCTGGTAATGCTCAAACAGTTGTGGAAACGATACTCTGAGTAATATTTTTCAAGACTGGATAACAAGTTGGAATAATGAGCATAAATTTCCTACAAAGTTTTGTGTCCTCATTTGGAAAAAAGTATTTTTCAAGAATCTGGTTGTAAGTTAGATTTCGAACAACTCAGTAAATATGAAAGAATGAATGACACTGATACCACTGCAAATATCTTCGACAGTGTTTTAAATGGTGTCAGAAAGAGATGTGAACAGTGTTTGAAGCAGTGGGTTAGATATGCATTTACTGCTAAATTTTATTACATATCATACAATATCATATGGAACAATTTTCCCACAAAATAAGTACTTTCACTCGCCTTTGAGTTTCCTTCCATTCATGAAGTCTAATTTGTTGGTAAAAATTAAATAATATATCAAAAATGAATTCCACTATAGTTAGGACGAAGGAAACGAACATGATGAAACAGTGATTCGATAATTTTAAGCATTTTTTGGCCCCCTACCTAGAATTGAATATTTTCGATCTATGATTGATACTAACTTTTGAATAACTTTTTCTAGAAAAAAAAAAAAGAACGAGGGTTAATGTATGATTAACAACATAGTGTAGGAAGGAACAGGGAAATAGGGGTTTAACAGGAAAACAGAGGTTGGATCAGATCAGAGGAAGGAAGAAAGATTAGATCTGTAGCGATCTGCACCGACCGCCCAACATTTACAGTACCGCTCAACAGAAGGCGCCACCGAATAGACAAAACTCAAATGATACTACCCAAAAGATTGAAAAGCGACAGAAAAGGTGTGAGCATTTGAAGACCGTAATTTATATTTATAATAGAGTCTCTGAATACTAGTTTTCAACGAATGTCTCTCTAATTCGTTAGAATAATGTGAAGATACTCTATAATAAATATAATATAAATTCTCCCAATTCTAGACACCTATTCGCGAAGTCACTCTTTATCTTTAGATATAATGCATTACTACAGAAAATTCCTGTTGAATCTGGGGTTATAAGCTTCGACTACAACGATATAGTACTATAATATATGAATGATAGTTCTTTAATTCAAATAAATTCCTGTTAAATCGATACTACAGTTTCGTTATAAGTGAAGTAATAAGTAATTCCCCTTTCAGTTTGGTGTTCATTCCTGGAAATTCTTGTAGAAACTGAAGTTTGAAGCTTGGAATACAACTATGTATCTAGTTTGTTTATTGAACAGGAAATTCCTGTAAATAGTCACGCA
Source organism: Aphidecta obliterata (assembly GCA_963966015.1). Lineage (NCBI taxonomy): Eukaryota > Metazoa > Arthropoda > Insecta > Coleoptera > Coccinellidae > Aphidecta > Aphidecta obliterata. The sequence goes on along the minus strand of OZ014430.1, from coordinate 8,457,196 downwards.
TTTTCCAGTTTTCGTCACAGTATTATTCTCCTGTTGAAATGACAAACTGCAGTTTGGTTGCATCAACTAATGTGAAACTTGTTATTTTTAGAGGAATTAAACGACCGGAATTGTCACGTAAAATCAACAAATATTCCTGCTGTCGCTAATATATGGTGGATTTCCTGTAGAAGAAACCGAATTCCTGTTGTATATCCTAGAACATTTTTTTTAGTGTCTCCTGAACATAAACTGTGCCATACATTCTTCTTTGGTACTTTAAGAGTCCCACAATATGGAGATAAGAGTATTGTACTTCTTGTTAATGAAGCGGAAGAAGACGGATTGCCCATAGCTATTTCTGATGAGACATCATTCTATATTTGTTCACGTTGTGGGTGAGATAGCATATAATGAAATTTTCAGGCTTCCAAAAAGTCTATCTCGTTTATTATTGAACGTCCGTTACAAAATTTATGAAACTTAAACGCCAATAAATATCCAGAAGATTCAATTTTTGGCTGAACACAAAGCAACATTTAAGCAATAGAACAACGATTTGCATGAAATAGTTATGCAAATTTTTCCATTAATAGCTACCGGCAGATTTTAGCGCACGACAAACTGTCCAGTTAGGGTCATTCAATGAAATAAATTATAGGAACCGTTCAACGAATGAAATCTTTATCGGATTCCAATCCACCAAAATATACATCGATGTGAAAATTAAGACAGCGTATACTTTATTGGTGTCATTTGGATATCAGAGAATTCTTATTCGACTGGATTGAATTAATAATTTTCAACATTAATCGATGAATTTGTTGGATTTAAAAATAGACCATGAATGCTTGGAAGTGTTGATGAGTTCGAAATTTGTGAATTTATTTTTGTTTTATGATTATGGATTCAGACCAAATACATAATTTTATAATGAGTTGTAGGAATTGACACCCATTTGAGTTGCAACATCGTTTGAGAAATCCAAAGAATAACACGCGTATAGGTGGGTAAAGATTATTCAAATGATAAAATACTTTCTTCTCGTGGTTTTCTCTATACTATCGATTAATAGAGAAAATTAAATGAAATTGAGCTTAGAAGCTTGATATCGAATAGCAACATTTATACGGTGAAAACAATATAAGTGCAATACCCACATTTTAAACTTAATAAGCAGAAATCCTCTTGCCTGAAGAGCCAAGGTCCGCATTGACAGGTTCAATTTCAATCTAGATTTATCATTTCACGTTTCGACAGCTCGGAATAATAGTCAACAGAAACAATACGAAGAATGTTGATATTCGTTTGTGTTCTTGTTAATAACAAGGGGGTTTGGTAACGTTCGGTTTCCATTGTAAGATATATAGGCAGATATGGGTTTGGAAATACAACAGTTCAGCCACGAAAGATTACTCAACGAACCTAACATTACAAAACTGCTAAACCTATTATTTGACGCGTATATACACCTTGATATTGTACCCTAATAATATCTGAGTTGTACACAGAGCAACCTTGTATAATCAATCACTGTCTGCAGTGATTATCTTCGTATTCACGATAATCTATGCAACGAATAAGAATAGGAACAACCAGACTGATTTTACGTAAGATATCTTCGGTTGTCGGTATCCTAGGCACCCACAACACTCATTATGTTGAGTTGAGAAGGGTGCTGAATGCTATTCCGTTCTTATAACTCATAGACTCCTTTGTTCAAGCCACCAAAATATGAATTAATATTTAGGTTAGGGTAGGTTGAGTAAAGTGTTGAAACAGTTCTTAAAATGAATCAATATTTAGGTTAGGTTAGTTAAGGTTGAGTTAGGACAGTGTTGAAAAAATCCTTAAAATGAATTAATATTTAGGCTAGGTTAAGTTGGGACGGTGTCCTGTATAATGAAGCGACTAGACAAAAAATTCTTATAGAAGTTGAGAACGAGGTGCTGGAAACATCGTGTCGTTTTGAGAAGATACGACCGCGTAGCGTTCGGGTCCGGCTTTGGCGGGGGCGCTTTTCGCCCCCCCCCCCCCCTCTTTCTTTTTAGGAAGAAACAGAGCTTGGGGCGAATCGTCTATTTCGATCCCGAAATATTTGAAGATCACGATTGGAAAAATTTAAAATAGGCAAAAACTCAAAAATGTTGTCTTTTTTGGGGAAGAAACGAGCTTCTCGACGGTATGCTGCGCGTAGGCTATTTCGACCCCGAAATATATGAAAATAACGTTCGGAAAAGGGTGGAAAGAGGCGAAAACCCATACATGTTGTCGTGTTCCTTTCGTATAGGCTTTTTTCCGCGGAGTTTAGGGCGTCGCCGATATTTGTTTTTTTTTTTAATTATGTATATTTCATTCAATCAGAAAAGACTGATATAAATAAATAAAAAAATATAAAGAAAGAAATCTTTCATGTAATATTTTTCATTCAATGAAATATTATTTTTTTGTTATTTCCACCCACTTGAAGAGGCGCTAGAATGATTTTTGAAAACCTCGAAAAAAAAAGTAGAAACCTTAAATCGATCACAGATATTACGTGACGTTTCTTTACATTGAATTATTTCTATTTCTGACAAGGTTTCCTTTTGAGCGCTCGTACTACTTACACGAGGGCTATATCATTTTGTCACGATGTCTGTATTTTTCGAATTTTGAGCTGAAAATCGTCTCAATCGACTATGTTCAACTCACTGATGAAGAATCCGTCGGGAAATTTGAGTCTGTCCGTCCGGCCGTCCGGCCGTAAGCTCGATAACTCTCGAACGGAACAACCTAGAGACTTGAAATTTTCAGTGTGGGTTCAGTTCTCGAATGCCTCGGTTAATTCGTTAATGGGCCAAATTCCACCAGGAGTTCCGTAAATATGGCCGTCCAAAATTTTTGTTTCCCTGATCACTTGAAAACTACAGATTTGATCGAAATGAAATTTTGCGCCCAAATGGAGAATGAGGTGTTCAAGCTACATGTGAAATTTTGACCAGATCGCATGACCAGAACCATAGAAACCATAGAAAATTGTAACTTTTGAACGGAAACGCCTAGGGACTTGAAATTTTCAGGACAGGTGTGGATCTCGAATGTCGTGATCATGTTCATCTATGAGAAAAATTATACTAGGGGTTCCGTAAATATGGTCGTTTGAAATTTAGTTTTTTTGATAATTTCAGAACTACATATTCGATCGTGACGAAATTTTGTATACTAATAGAGAATGATATATTCAAGCTACATTTCTCCAGATCAGATGACCAGAACCATAGAAACCATAGAAAATCATAACTTTCGAACGGAAAAGCCTAGGGACTTGAAATTTTCAGGATAGGTGTGGATCTGAAATGTCGCGTTCACTATTATCAATGAGCAGAATTATACTAGGGGTTCCGTAAATACGGTCGTTTGAAATTTTGTTTTCTCGATAATTACGAAACTACGGATTCGATCGAGATCAAATTTTGTATTTTAATCGAGAATGATAAGAATAATATATTGAAGCAACATTTTGTTCAAATCGCATGACCAGAACCATAGAAAGCATAGAAAATTGTAACTTTTGAACGGAAAGGCCTAGGAACTTGAAATTTTCATAGTTTCGAAACTACTGATGGGATTGGACCTAGCTGAGGAATAATGTATTCAAACTTTGTGCGAAATTTTGTCCAGCTCGCATCACTAAGACCATAGATACCGTAGAAAATTCTAGCGAATTATCGAAAAAAAATTGTTCAGCTGAAGCACTGAAATAAAGTCTGGAGTTTCGCCTAAGTTCCAGAATTTTTTTGACAGTTGTCGAAAATTCCTTCAATTGATTTCTAAAACTGGAAAATGCGAATCAACCTACAAGGTAGATGTACGAGCGCTCAAAAGCTCCTGACTTCACGGCAGTGCTTTTCGTAATTCTTTTCTTTGAACTCGGGCATTTCGAGATGAATTGATCGTATCGGAAAACGAAAAGCATGAACGACCAGTCAACGCTTGGATCGTAGATAACCAAATTTTTTTTTATTTCAGACATTTTGGAACTTGCAATCATTTCTTGAAGTTTGAATTCCTCAAAAAAAATCTTTTTGTATCGAAAAGTGGTTGTTGTGCCTAAGAGAGGACGTGCCCGGTGTTATACTTTACGTGGTGTCTTTCGTGGATCCTTTCAAAACCAGACGCAACTTGAATTGAAAAAAAAAATTCACAAAATTCAGGCAAGAAGCACTCTCCTAGCTGATGTTATTTTCAGACGTATGCCTTGCTATGGTAGTAGGAGGCACACGTTCTGGAAGCGGTTGCGCTCTGTACCCGGCGCCTGAGCATCCCTTGGCATTTGGAAGATATTTACTTTCTTCTCTTTACATGCTTAACTTAGGCAACCATGTACGTCTAAACTGATTTCAGTCCCGGCTTCAGGGTAGCCCTTTTCGATTAACTTTATGTGAAGTAAGGTTAGGAATTATTTGAAATTTTGTTAAAAATTCGAAAAGAAAAAGAAAATTTTCTAATGATTCTCTATGGCAGATTTTCAGTTTTTTTTTTCCAATTCTCCAGAATTTTTTATTTCTTCATTTTTCTTTCTATTCTTTTTAGAGGTTGCTGAGCGTTATTTCGAGCAAATGATACTCAATTGCTCTGAATAAGATATCAGAACGTCATTATTTTCGAAATATATCGGCAATCATTGAATATTCTACCAACTGGGTCCACTAAGTCAACCTCCTAATATACATGACTGTTGATCCTACTCGTCCACTACTAAGAATGCCAGGAAGCAAATTCCTAGTTCACCAATAAGATGCAAAAAAAATAACAGATAATTGCTAGAAATGTCGTACAACATGATCCGATCCATGAAAATAAGGGTATAAAAATGTTTATGTCGGAAAACCTTTCCACTTAATATAAATTCATTTTGTGTTGTATTTTCAACACTGTCCTAATCAAGCTAACCTAACCTAACCTAAATATGAATTAATTTTCTGATTTATTTCATTTTTGAGCGATCGTACTACTTACTCGAGGGCTATATCATTTCGTCACGATGTCTGTATTTTTCGAATTTTGAGCCAAAAATGGTCTCAATCGACTATGTTCGACTCACTGATGACGAATCCGTCGAAAAATTCGAGTCTGTCCGTCCGTCCGTATACACGATAACTCTCGAACGGAATGTCCTAGAAACTTGAAATTTTCAGGGTAGGTTCGAATCTCGAATGCCGCAGTTAAGTTCGTTATTGGGCAAAATTCGCCGTGGGGTTCCGTAAATATGGCCGCTCGAAATTTTGTTTTCCTGATGACCTTGAAACTACAGATTCGATCAAGATGAAATTTTGCACTGTAATGAAAAATGAGGTGTTTAAGCTACATGCAAAATTTTGTTCAGCTCGCATCACCGGAACCATAGAAACCATAAAAAATTGTAACTTTTGAACGGAAAAGCCTAGGGACTTGAAATTTCCAGGATAGGTGTGGATCTCGATTGTCGTGATCACTTTCATCTATGAGCAAAATTATACTAGGGGTTCCGTAAATATGGTCGTTTGAAATTTTGTTTTCTTGATAATTACATTACATTTCTCTAGATCGCATGACCAGAACCATAGAAACCATAGAAAATCATAACTTTCGAACGGAAAAGCCTAGGGACTTGAAATTTTCAGGATGGGTGTAGATCTGAAATGTGGCGTTCACGTTTATCAATGAGCAGAATTATACTAGGGGTTCCGTAAATACGTTCGTTTGAAATTTTGTTTTCTCGATAATTTCGAAACTACGGATTCGATCGGGATAAAATTTTGTATTTTAACAAGAATGATATATTAAAGCAACATTTTGTCCAGATCGCATGACCAGAACCATAGAAACCATAGAAAATTATAACTTCCGAAGGAAAAGGCCTAGGAACTTGAAATTTTCAGGGTGGGTTTGTATCGCGAATTTCACGGTCACGTTCATCAATGAGCAAAATTAGATTAGGGGTTCCTAAATATGGCCGTTCAAAATATTCTGTTCCTGATAATTTCGAAACTACCGATTTTATTGGAATGAAATTTTGCACCTCGCTGAGGAATAATGTATTCAAACTACGTGCGAAATTTTGTCCAGATCGCATCTCCAAAACCATAAATACCGTAGAAAATTTTAGCGAATTATCGCAAAAAAATTGGTCACCTAAAGCACTGACTTGAAGTCTGGAATATCGCCTTAGTTTGAAAATTTGTTTGACAGCTATCAAAAATTTCCTCAATTTGTTTCCACAACTGGAAAATGCGCATCTACCTACAAGGTGCATGTACGAGCGCTCAAAAGCTCCTGCCTTCAGTGCTTTTCGTAATTTTTTCTAACTTAAGCTTACCTAACCTAACCTAAATATTAACTAATCTCTGTGTCTGATTTGGTTTTTACATATAATTACTGGAAAGTATGAATATAATCCACATTAATCACATTGGTTGTAAGCTGTAACATAAATATATTCACATCAGAAATCATCAAGTTCTTCAACGTGTGAAGAAGCCGTGAGTTTGGAAATTGGGATATGTGCAAACTATGATAAATCGCAATTGGAATCCGATTGCGTTTTTACCTTCTTCGGAATCGTCTGAATTCCGTCTATAGCGATCGATAGGAATCAGAATAGAGTCGTGCGTCTGTAGCGCAGTTTCGAAAGACTTCACCAAGTAGCGGGAATGCTAGAATGAACCGATTTTACGATCATTTTATCGTTTGATCGCCTTAGAATTGACCGTATCCAATGCAAAACGCCGAACGATTTTATGGCATATAGAAAATGCGTATACAGTGCCATTTAGCTGCTGAAACGAGTTGTCTATTTAGCATGAAAACAGTATACCTAAGTTATTCAATTGTGGGTTCGCTTATAGTTGCGGCACCTGTGATCCGCATTGTTTTATTCTTTATGGCTAATTCGTGTTCTGAATTTCATTCGGCAAGAAAAACAGAAGCAGAGCGATTATTGTGCAGTGACATAACACCCACAACATCTACCTCGTGTTCATAGTTAGAATCGCTGCAGTTTTGCTGCATGACGGCTGGAATTCTTGGAAATGCATTAGTTCTAGTTCATGCTTCCCAGCTTTTCTCGCAGAGGTGTCTCAAAATTAGTTGGGAAAAGATTTAAGGTGAAAATTTTTTTGTCACTAGGTCTTTATTCATTTATATATAAATTTTATACAAATATTTTCATTGGCATTTCAGATAGAAAGATGTATAATATATAAATTCTCTCTTCTCAAATTGAGTTGATACCTAATTATTATTGTGAATGTTTTGCTGAAAAAGATGAATTCAGATAGTGGAGATGAATTGTTATTTACACCTTCAGAAGCAAGACAAGCCAATGTTAGCATACAGAATTTATTGCCGGAAAAATCCCAAAACAAATATAAAGGTGTATACAACAATTTTCAAGATTGTTGTAGCAGTAAGAATATTAACTCATAGTTTACTGAGAATGTTCTTTTGGCATATTTCAGTGAACTTAGCACTAAATATAAAGCATCACCCCTATGGACTTTCTACTCTATGCTATGAAGCTCAATCAACATAAATATTGCATTGTTATAGGTAACTATTAAGATTTGTGAATAAAGTTCTTTCTCTGTATGATGATGAATTACAGCACTCGCCTTCGGCTCGTGTTGCAAACTCCATCTGCGTGAGTTATGACCTACATTACCGCTCGTTAAATAATATACTATTGTTCTTATATTATGTAGTATAAATTTGAGAGAATGATACATAATATTTACAATATTGGGTATGATTCGAGAAATTGAATTATCAGATATATTTTTCCCTCATTTCTATCGAAGTAGGGAAATGCTCGGTTACAAAATGATTAAACATCGATTGCACAAGTCATTTTCCTGGTAGCATTATCTGAAATATCTCAAGTTTCTCGTGATATTTCCATCATTACATTCCATACTTAAGAAACGAAGAAGAAACGAACATCGTTGCCAACTAGTCTCGCAATTATAAACCATGAACGTTGAAAAAGAAATTTAATTGAATAATCAACAGCTGTACGAACCACAAATGCTCGGTGAGGAATTTCGTAGAAGCTATTAATGTATTAGATGGAGGGAAGAGAATGACAAAATATTTCAAGTTGGATGTCTCACTCTGTGATTACTTAGTTATCTTGATGTTCACCGCTCATTAATCTTTTGATATGTCTTGTTGGGATGTTGCTCTTCTGCCGAGAAAGTTGAGATCTTCCGTGTTATGCTGCAGTTTGAGAAGATGGATATTTTGTCTTCGAACTTGAACTTGATTCTAGTTAACAAGTTGTAGTTTTAAATCCAATAATGCTCAATGGTCGGACTAATCAAAATATCTCTCATTAAACACACTGAAAAACTCAATTCTCCACGTGGGTTGCTTTGGACTCTATTTTACATCTGAGCTCATCAGAACGCTGAAACTGGACGGCGAACTGTAACCTCAAGTGAGGGAAAAGTCGTTTTGTCCTTCAATTTTCTGCTGAACAGGTTAATAAAAATGAAGAGGAAGAAGAATGTTCGTTTTTGATGAGAAAGAACCCCTTCAATGCTTTGGGCAAATTCGAAGCAAATACATTTTCGATGTTCCTGAATATCCACTAATTCTGACGGTTACCAGCTTTGAAAACAACCGTTTGGTCCACCTCCAAAGGAATCGAATTAACATTTATTACGTAAGCCATTCAACACAAAAGGCCGAAGAACAATAAACAAAGCCTCGAAATTGCGACCTGGACAGTATCCCTTCAGGTCTTTCGTGGAATCACCCAGCGATTCGAAGAATTCGAATGTTGCTACCATACATAATCTCTATCTGGAGCAAGCCTTATTGACATTCAACACCTGTAGTCAGCTTCATTCAGTTCCACATTGTTATCCTATATCTTACGCAACCTTTGAGTTTCCTTCCACACTATACACCTGCGTCGAAACAAACCAGCTAACAGAACTGATACAGCATAATTATTGACGTTACGTTTTGAGACGCGATGGAGTCGTTTGATCGGCTTAAATTGAGCGTAACCTCGATATCCGAAGAAATTTTTTGAATAGAAGATATGCATCTTATTGGTGAACTAGTTCGAGGAATTCGCTACCTGTCGTTCTTAGTAGTGGACGAGTAGGTACAACAGTCATGTGTATGAGGAGGTGAACTTAGTGGACCCAGTCGATAGAATATTCAATGATTGCAGATATATTTCACAGATGATGATATTCTGATATCCTATTCAGAGCAACCTCAAGAAAGAATAGATCATTAGTTCGTAGCTAGAAATCACTACTTTTCAATATAATGATAATCTAAAAAAACGTTAGAAGAATAATCATTTCAAAGCATATTTACTCGTGGAAATGTCAAATTTATAAAGAACGATGAAGAATTTGAGAAAAACCGTGAAAAAACTGCTTGAAAAATAGTTTGTCATGAATGGAATCCATAAAGAATTATTAGAGAATGTTTTTTCCCCAAATTTCAAAGAAAATTCAAATAATTCCGTAACCTAACTTCACACCAAGTTAATCGAGAAAGGCAGAGGTTGAGATCGGAAAACTTACCGACATCATATGCATCATTTTCCGTATACTCACCTCAGACAGCTGGTAATATCTACACATTTAGATATCACTACGAGCCTAAGTCAGATCCGGGCTAGAAATTTCTCAAATTCGAGGGTAAATTTGTTTTCGAAATACTCGGCCTTGGTGAATATTTTATATAAATGACTTTGGTATAATTATTTATTTTGATGAGTTCAAAAAAGAAGCCTCACCTTTGGAAATACCCTGTATATATAAATACTGAAATCATAATCCAATGTTAGCAAGTGAACAGGCCTCAAGAACCAATTTCTAAGACGAAATCAATTCTCACGACCAATGACAAAGAACTCGTCTGAACACATACCTATTAAAAACGAAGATAACAAAATGAACTAAGTAGCATAATCTCCTGCATTATACGTGTTCAATTCCTCCCATTCTCGATTTCTATACACCCGGTCTTTGAATGTAGTCCGATATCTATCTTCCTCGCTAATCAGTAGTCGAAGGTAGGCATTAACAGGTTCTATTCACAAAGAATCATTCATCAAAATGTGACATAAATAGTACTCGTGTTGGTCATTGCAGATTAAGTATATTGTGTGAACATTTCGCTTTACAATTAAGTCGCGTATAACGATGTATCGAATGGGCTTTTATGATGTGTAGTCGTTGTACTTCCCTACAATTTTATGCCTAGATTTTCCGTTAGTTATGCCTTAATTGATATTGATACACTCCAGGATCTCACTGAAGATGGATCGTAGAATCCTACAAAATGTACAACAGATGTAGATGTAGAAAATATAAATATACAGATCGCGTTATCCCATAAAGAATATTTTTCACATCGACGTTTTTTAGCAAGGATAGCGAGACAAAGAGCGCACCTGAATATATTTACCGTTTATCGGCATTTTTCTCTTATTTTCAAGGTCAGAGTTACGCTTGTCCCATGCTTAGCGAACTGTTTATTAGAACTAATGTCCTTACGCAATGTCATTATGTTACGCCACCACAAAACAAATTAATACAACATTCGATAATTGATCGATTTTTACTGCGCTTGCTTAGCCATAATGAGTATGAGAAAAGCCTGGAGCGCTTGGAGTTTGAAAGCTCGAGTCTGAACCGTGTGAACGCATATTAACGAATGCAAATCAACAGAACTCGTGGTTGAATTCCGAATTTTCGACTGTCAGGCTCTGATTAGATCGAGAGATTAGACACAGTTTGAATGGCACGATTCTTTTTCAAGTCTGGATTATGCAGATGTAACAAAATTAAAATGAGTTGGGAAAAAAGCTTCAGGTTTCTGGGTCAGGATAGATTCAAATTTTGCATTCCTTGTTCTTTTCGTTGAAATATTGACATCCCCTTCATGAACTATCAACTGAGGATTATTGGTTGATTATTTTGAATGATAGACATTCAGAATCTTTTTGTGAAAATGAATTACCTCCCCTGAACAGGGGAGCAACAAAATTGGAAAAAAAACTAAAAGCCCTTCCTCTAATTGTTCATATTGACAAACTGTTGACTATAAATTCGCCTACAGGTATTCAAATATTGGGCTAATAAAGATGCAGAAAATTTTTGTAGGTCAAAGGTTCTTGCATCAAACTCTAGACAATTTCTTTCACTTTCCAACTTTCAAGGAAAAAACTTTCAAATTAAAAATATGTACAGAATTCCATTATTCTACCACTTCTATCTTTCAAGTTTCATAATTCGATTCATGAAAACAAAGGTATAAAATTTTTTTTGGTCGAAAAACCTTTATCTTTATCCTCCACTGTTTTACTCAAGCTAACCTAGCTTAAACGAATCAGGAATTCATTTTGTGACTTTTATGGACTAACCTAACCTAAATATGAATCAATTTTTTGTTTCACATTTAAACATTGCTTTAAGTTCTAACTCGAGCTAACCTTACCTACCCTAAATATTAACTTATCTTTGTGTATGAATTGGTTTTCAGATATAAAGGCTGGAAAGTATGAATATAACCCTCATTAATCACTTTGGCTGTAAGCTGTAATATACAGGGTGTTTTTTTAAGTTGAGGCTTTTTTTGACAGGTGCTGAAACTCATCAAAAGAGATCATTTCGCTAGAAGTTGATCATATGAAATATTAAATTTGGAAAAAGTGCAAAAAATTTTGGGCATCAATATCTTAATATGATTCTGGATCGTGTTATCTCTATGCCATGTGCATTCCCTTATATTCTCCTTTAAGAATTATACCGTTCAGGAAAAATCTCCTAATAAAAGTAGAATACACAATTCTGGGATGAATTGTAGAGCCTAGAAAAGATCGCGAAGGAAGTCGAGCACTTAATTTATATTATGAGAGAATGCACATGGCATAGTGAGATAACACGATCCAGAGTCGTATCAAGATATTGATGCCCACGATGCAACGGAAAACCATACAATTCTGCGTATGATATAAGAGCTCATAAAAAAACTCAGCAGAAAAAACGATGCCTACCTTCCCATTGAGTGTTAAAATAATGTATTAACTGACAATAATGAAAGACATCTTGTTTCTTCTGACGAAAAGAAAAACAGGGAGAATGGAATTTCGAAACTCAGCTCAATATTTTTGTTATTAATCCAAATATCCTAGTTCTTTTTAGTTTTCAAAGTTTAGTGCTTTCTTTTAATGTTGCAACCTCATTTATGTTCTACCAATTTTTTTTTTCGAGTTTATCGATTGATGGCATGCTCATCATGATAATTCTCAACTTTACTTCTTCAAATATTTTCCTTACAGTATCAAAACATAATTCAATTCTCATATGAATCTTATTGAGTGTTATTGGAAATGATAAATGATGATGAAGTGTAATAAATTGGATCTTATGGTACCAAACTAGCATTCAGGAATCTTGTGAATATGTTAATTCTCATACGGAGTGAATACAAAATTCATTTCAAACAAGGTTTTCTTCTAGTTGCGTGAACAAGCTTCTGAGATTATTATATGTTCTCAGTTTGTTCCGCTCTTTGCTCATTTCCTGATATAGTCACGATTGGGAGCGGTATTTTGATCACTACAATATTTTAACTTTATCCTTATCCACATAAGCAAAAATCCGTCCAATTTTTCAATATTCAGCTAATGCATGAAATCTTCCGTTTCAAGGGAAATGGAGTAACTTTTTCTTTAACTTCCAATATCTCCGATTTGCCTGATTCGATCGATTTAAGTGTAGCGAAACAGTTGATACATCTCAACTAAATGAAGTTTCCAATATTCACCTTATGCATGAAATCGTCCGTTTCACGAGAAATGGAGTAACTTTTTTTCAACTTCCAATATCTCCGATTTGCCTTATTTGATCGATTCAAGTGTAATAAAAAAGTTGCTACATCTCAACTGAATGAAGTTTCCAATATTTACCTAATGCATGGAATCGTCCATTTCACGAGAAATGGAGTAACTTTTTCTTCAACTACTATTGATAAACTCAGCATGAGAAATAAGATGATGAAGCTCGAGTATTGTGTAATTATTTTTACTTATCCGATAGTTCTCTGCATAAATTCATCAATAGTAGTTTTGATCGAACCTTTTTGAAAAAAAATTTGCATTTTATGATTTAAATCTGAGATTTTTGACAATGTACTAAAATGAAAGAGATTTCAGATATTGAATTTTTTTAAGATTAAGAAACGTTATCACAATCGCTCTCTGGGAAAAATTGTCACAGACGATTTGTTGTAATTCAGTTATCATCAATCGCTTGAATTTCAATTTTTCTGAAGTAATGTAGATATTTATTGAAAAGAACATGTTACTGTCGGTGGCTTCTTTCTTCAATGGCAAGCTTACAACTAGAACTACCATATTTTGTTTTAACAACATGACCTATTAAGTCTCCTTTAGCGTCAAATTTTCGAATTTATTCCTAGATACGACATTGCCATTATCGGCATCCCTCTGTATAAGACCACTAACGAGATCTATTTACGTAAAACTAATGCAGACTCTGGAGGAGAACCCGACGTGTAGGTATCCCAACCGAATTAACATTCATATGCCATAATCACGAAGAACATGAATTTCTTTCTTGACATGCTGAAGGTACATTCGGAACGCTTAATGTCGAAAAATACACGTTTAGGTTACCATTTACGAGCACTCTTTAGGACAATCAGACATTTCATACACTTTCCCATGGTTGGGGAATGATGAGGATGCTGATGTTGGTAACGGTATTTTTATACACTTCTCAATATCTTCGCATTTGAGAGCATGCTGTTTGGTTCGGTTGTATCGATCAGGAGTTGATTGAGTCGGAGATATTCGAACAGACGTTATACGATGTGGAATGTATGGAGATGTTTCACTGGGATATTTTGATCACGAGCATATGGCAGTTTCTGTCCAGAGTTTGGATGTTGAATGGCCAGAAGATATTTTGAGAGTTCGAGGAAAAAAACGTCTACTGCCACATTCTTCCAAGTTATTTTTGTGTCTGTTTGTGAGTCGGCTGAATTATCTCTAATTACTACCACACCATACCTTGAGAGCAATACGCCATACTATACCTTTTTAGGGTTCCTGAACAGCAGGGATCCTCTTTTATTCGATTTATAATTTATTTGTTCATATTGATGAAAATCTTAATTCGAATTCAAATATTACCAGATACCCTTTCCATTCAAACTAAAATTTCATTGATTTCTCTTAGTCCTTATTCTACTCGTTGCCTCTGTATAAAAAAGTATAATCTTATGTCATCATGTATTCTCATGCTTGGTTTTTTTTCGTTATTCTGCTACATGAATTCAACTTGAGATTCACAACCTCTGAACTATCACTCTGAATCTAGGATGGTCCTCGTTCACAAACGTATTGAAAAATCCATATAATTTTTTTCGCACGAAAAATTAAACAATGAGTTTAATCTGGTTCAGAGACCAACATAATAGAAAAATAGAGGATGTTTAATTGTCACTATCACTAATTATGGCTGTGTAATTAGAACATAATGATATGTATAGAACACCAGTGAGAGTTTCTGGAACGTAATCAGAGGAGACAAGGGGTCGATCGAATATATCTCCAATAGACGTCAGCACAGTTTAACTTTCACATGTTCCCAACATGAACCCTTATGTTTCAGAAAACACTACCTTGGTGATTAATTAGCTCAAACGGCTGGAAGAAATCCTACAGTAGGTAATCCTTCAGGAACTTCAAAATCAGTTAGATAGAAGGAGCTGAATAGTGGAAAATGATCCGTGGACAATTTGTTGAAGGCCCCTCGTAACTGCACCAGTTGTTTCAGATCGAACTGTGGTGAAACCACGATAGCGAATACTGTTAGACCGAATCAATTCCATGTTCAACAGTCATTTGCTCTTCTATGGTTTCTATCTCGATTGGATCATCAATTAAATAGCTTCGAAGGGCAGTTAGTGCCAATATTGATGGTTTGAAATATATCGTCGGGAATTTATGCAAGCACGTGTATTTGCTCGGACTGCCTGGTTTACATATAACGCGTGTAGGCTTGTCTTCCTATTCGAAATTAACAGTTACTCCTTGGATAATGATGTATCTACTAGACTTTTCCCGGAGGATATAATTAATTCATTTAGCGAATAGTTTTTAGGTATATAAGGATACAGGATGGTCCACTTTTTTTTTTCAGAACTTCAACAGTCGGTAGTCGGTAGAACTTATTTTGAAGGTATATTATTTACGGTTGTCTATGAACGAGCGTTGAAGAAGTAGAAATGAATTTTTTTTGCAATAGCCAAACCTCTGGTGAAATTTAAAGCAAATTTATATGCCCATGATGAGATCCATTATGATACAGATTTTTCATAAAGATAATATAGATTTTTAATCAATAGAAACCCATAATTTTTCAAGCAAGCATGCTGTGCATTTGACGTTTGTCCTAGATTCCTATCTAATTGTTTTTTTTTGCTAAAATCAGTTGATATTAAATTTTTGTAGAATGTAGCTCAACTTCGATAATTATATATCATCAAAATGTCTGATATCAGCGATAAAGAAGAATTATACCATCGGACTCCTCCACACATATCGGAGAAAGCAGAAAATGCATTACAAAATATTTTACCTCAAAAATCTAAGAAAGCGTATGAAAAACTTCATCAACGGTTTATGGACTGGAGAAATAACAATAACGACATACTCCGAAAATGTTTTGATTGCTTATTTTCAAGAATTCATGAAAACTATGGAATCATCTAGTACATGGACACATTATTCAACAATGAAATCGTTGGTAAATATCAACCATAATATAGACATTTCTAAATATAAGAAGCTACAAGCTTTATTAAAGTGAAAGTTCGAAGGAAATGTTGGAAAAAAATTAAAAATATTCACACCTGAACAAATAAGAAAGCTAACCTAACCTAACCTGAATATTAATTCATTTCAAGAACTGTTCCAACGCTGTCCTTACTCGACCCAACCTAACCTAACCCAACCTAACCTGAATAATACTTCAATTGAAAAATTTTTTCAACACTGTCCTACCTAACCTAAATATTAATTCATTTCAAGAATTGTTTCAACGCTGTGCTAACTTGACCCAACCTATCCTAACCTAACCTGAATATTAATTCAATTGAAAAATGGTTTCAACACTGTCCTAACCTAACCTGAATATCAATTCATTTCAAGAATTGTGTCAACCTTTGAATGAAGAACCACAGGAAGGAGCATTCGACTACTTTTCTTCTAACAAGAGCGAGACGGAAACGGCCATATCGAACGGCCAGTTATGACTCATCAGTGTGGTGTTTCTCTACCAACATCGCGAACAAACGCACATGGGCGTAATATGGATAAGGTTGAGATTGGTTTTTGTTATTTTTCAGTTTTAATCATATAATTATAATAAATCGTATTTTGTAGATTCTAAGCCGAGAATGATCTCCACTGATAAAGTTGGAGTTGCTTGCTAATGAAATATACGCGGATATTCTTGATTAAATGAGTGTATGGCATACCTCACAATGAGAATCAATTATATTTCAATTTGTAAGAATGCAATAGGTGAAAATATCAGAAATATGTATACAAAATTAATTCTTCATATATTTTTGTTTTCTTTTATTCATCCTCCTCCTTTGTTTTTTATTTTATTTCATGCTTGAAACGGTCCATTACATTCTTGCAAATGGAAATATGGGTTTAATTGCACTAGTAATATCTACTGCAATTCTATATATTTTACCTTTAAAATAATGAAATAATTACAAATAACAGATATCATCCTATTAAAAAGAATTAATTCATTTTGAATTTTTACTGTAATAATAATTATCTCAACATAAATTGGAGCTAAGCCTGTAAAAGGGCCTTTAATTATTACAGGACAAACTTTTACAATGATTTATTTCACTTATTTTTCAATTAATGCAATAAAATATAGAAACTGAGATTACTATACAGGGTGTGACGTGTTGAATGGATAATACCAGTGATACGAGGTTGTTGTGGCAGTACAAAAAAATTAAAAAATTAAAAATTTGAATGAAATAAAAAATTTAAATAAAATGAGCGAAACATGAAATTTGACTTAAATCTTTGTTAAAAAAAAAACTATGCATACTTCAAAAAATCATAGTCTACATTCGATAGCGCATCTATCCAGAAATACTATCCAAAAAACAGAAAGATTAAATTCCTTTATTTGGAGTCTTGCCATCAAAAAGTGTGGCGATGGGTGATTTCCCGAAAATGTCGATTACCTCGAAAATATAATAACATAAACTGAACATAAAACAAATTCTTATGAACTGCTACAACGTCCTCTACTCGCAGGTACCATATTATACATTCATTACGCCACACCCTGTATATTTAATTATTGAATTGATCAATGTGCTTGTAAGGCATATTTAAATTATTTTAATGGAAAGAAATGCACAATTAAAAATGTTGGTATAAATATGAAATTACGGAAGCAAGTAGCAACATATTTGAATCCGCCTATTCCGATTTCATATACAGGGCATTGTTTACGACATCTGCAACCGTATTGGTTGATGCCGGTGGTGATATTACTACATTTAAACGAAATGGAGGCTGGAAATCCAATTCAGTGGCGGAAGGCTACATTGAAAATTCGGTTCGGAATAAAATTAGCATTTCCAATAGGTACAATATTTAACTCTATTCAGGCTACCAATAATGGAATAAATGTAAGTATTCCTTCTAGATCAGTGAGACCTGGAATAAAATTTTCAAACTGCACGTTAAATAATTTTGATATTTTTAAGAAATCAGATTAATTACATTTATTATGTTCAAGATAATATGAATATAATGTTTAAAGTTGTCCTATATCCATGGTTATAGCCGAGGTGATACCATAAATTACAATTTTGTATAATCTCTTATAGAAATACGAGTGATTACTGGCATTTTGTTCAAAACAAATATGGGTAAATATAATATTTATAGTCCTTCATTATTAGCTAATCGGGTGTAGAAAAACTATGCTACTCTTATGTAATGGTTATTAATACACTCGCATAAACCATACGAAACTCACCTTCGATTCGTTTATGTTGTATGAATGACCCTAACTGCATTCCATCTGTT
Organism: Aphidecta obliterata; assembly: GCA_963966015.1. NCBI lineage: Eukaryota > Metazoa > Arthropoda > Insecta > Coleoptera > Coccinellidae > Aphidecta > Aphidecta obliterata. The sequence continues at coordinate 8,439,054 of OZ014430.1, read as the reverse complement.
TACTTTCAATAAGCAATGTTAAATGAGCCAACGAAATTTTTTTGTCAGTGATGACATTTGGACATGTCTTCTAAGAAATAAGGTGATATTTGGGACGGTATTCGGATGGAGTATAGGTGCTTTCATCCGGTGCTTCGAAATGTTGGAGATATCAGTTGATTCAAGGACCACCCAAATCGCCTTATCGGTCCCAACTAATTTGGCAGAATTGCACTGCCACAGCTACTGCGAATGCGTAAAATTTGAATAATTCTATAACAGTACCGCAACAGAACTCGACTGGTCGTAAATTCGTGGCAGGCATAGTTGGTCAGGCGATCTGAAGAAAACAATGAATCCTGCCACAGTGATTTACCGCGTCTCAACTATAATTGACAGATCATTTCAGAAAAGAACTTTTTCTGTCCAATTATAGCGCCGAGTCGCCTTTAACGGCTATCAGATATCTTACTGTTTGTTAAAGTTAACCGGCCGCAATTTCATCGCATCGAAAAAATAGGTTAGAATTTATGAGCAATGAGGATCTATAAGCAGGAATCGGCTAGTAATCATATTGAGTAGGACGACGATATATATAATTTATAAGTTATTGAGATATGATCCTACTTATATCAGAGAGTAGCACGCATTTCCTGGTGGATGAATGTTACGCAACTTGATCTGAAGAAATCGGTTTCCTTCAAGTGCTCTCGGTTTATTATTTTCAATAATGAACGTCTAGAACCGCAATTTTCAATATTTTTTGTTTGGAATGAATTGAGATAAAATTTCGTTTTTTATGAATGAATGTGTTTCCTGCTAGGTTGGAAAGGTGAGGTGAGCGCTAATTTCTGCGACTCTCCCTTGAATTCTGAGAATATTGGTCGTCTCGAACTTTTCGGAGAAAAAATTATTTGGAAAAATCTTTCATTTTGTGGAAAATAAACCATACTCCGATTTCTTGGAATTAATATAGGCACAACAAGGTGATGAAAGAATAATAAACCTTTGTGTAAAATTTGCAGCGTTTTTGTTTAACATTGGAATATAATCATCAGTATCTCAGTAAACAATAAACAAAAATTCATGTTTTTCACCTTATTGACGATATTCTTCATGGTTACTTACTTCGGATATTTGACAACACCTGGTTTATGAAGGAGTGTGCTTATCTGAATATCAATCTACGATTATATTGTTCATAAATTTTTTAATCGCTTATTTGGAAAATACAAAAGGAGTAAATTCTTCATTGAAGCAAATTGGAGTGAAACATTATCTGAAGCTAAACAATCAACAGAAATTCCTCATATAAAAGTCATTTGATTATTTGAGGAATAATTTATCACAAAAACACTGAGAAAATATTTAATCTCTCGAACGTCAGGAAATGAATAAATTATTCAAAAAAAATCTGAAAATTCACGCCACGTTGAAGTTGCATTTGATATTTCGTTACTGATTTATTTATTCCAATGAATGTATTAGTGGAATTTCGAGAAAGTTTTTATCAGCGGAAACTATTTCACATTCTGACTCAATTCATGGATTTTGTTTTAATTTATTCTAGCACAAATGGGTTCAAATTGAAGTAATCAACTGGAATTGATGAATTGAAGGTCAAGTTCCAGTTCTGAGATATTTCTGTATTATATTAAGATAGAAATGACAATAAAATGTAAGTAACTCTGAGAACAGATTTTTTCTTTTTTTTCTTCTCCTTCTATTTCAGGATTATTTTGGAGTACATATTTCAACAAATAAAAAAATTATGAAAAGCACTGCCGTGAAGGCAGGAGCTTTTGAGCGCTCGTACATGCACCTTGTAGGTAGATTCGCATTTTCCAGTTTTAGAAATCAGTTGAAGGAATTTTCGACAGCTGTCACAAAAATTCTGAAACTTAGGCGAAACTCCAGACTTCATGTCAGTGCTTTTTTGTTTTCGATAATTCGCTAGAATTTTCTAAGGTATCTATGGTCTTGGTGGTGCGATCTGGACAAAATTTGGCACGTAGTTTGAATTCATTATTCCTAAGCTAGGTGCAAAATGTCATTCCAATCCAATCAGTAGTTTCGAAATTATCAGGAAAAAAATATTTTGAACAGCCATATTTACGGAACCCCTAGTCTAATTTTGCTCATTGATGAACGTGGCCGCGATATTCGCGATCCAAACCCACCCTGAAAATTTCAAGTTCCCAGGCTTTTCCGTTCAAAAGTTACAATTTTTTATGGTTTCTATGGTTCTGGTCAAAATATTGTTTCAATATGTCATTCTCGATTAAAATACAAAATTTCATCTCGATCGAATCCGTAGTTTCGAAATTATCGAGAAACCAAAATTTCAAACCCCTAGTATAATTCTGCTCATTGATAAACGTGAACGCGACATTTCAGATCCACACCTATCCTGAAAATTTCAAGTCCCTAGGCGTTTCCGTTAAAAAGTTATGATTTTCTATGGTTTCTATGGTTCTGGTCATGTGATCTGGAGAAATGTAGCTTGAATATATAATTTTCCATTAGTATACAAAATTTCGTCACGATCGAATCTGTAGTTTTGAAATGATCAAGAAAACTAAATTTCAAACGACCATGTTTACGAAACCCCTAGTATAATTTTGCTCATAGATGAACGTGATCACGACATTGGAGATCCACACCTATCCTGAAAATTTCAAGTCTCTAGGCGTTTCCGTTCAAAAGTTACAATTTTCTATGGTTTCTATGGTTCTGGTCTTGCGATCTGAACAAAATTTCACATGTAGCTTGAACACCTCATTCTCAATTTTAGTGCAAAATTTCATCCCAATCGAATTTGGGTTTTCAAGTTATCAGGGGAACTAAACTTTGAACGGCCATATTTACGGAACCCCTGGTGGAATTCGGCCCATTAACGAACTTAACCGAGGCATTCGGGAACTGAACCCACACTGAAAATTTCAAGTCTCTAGGTCGTTCCGTTCGAGAGTTATCGTGCTTACGGCTGGACGGACGGACAGACTCAAATTTTCCGACGGATTCGTCATCAGTGCGTCGAACATAGTCGATTGAGACCATTTTCGGCTCACAATTAGAAAAATACAGACATCGTGACGAAATAATATAGCCCTCGTGTAAGAAGTATGAGCGCTCAAAAACGATACAAATTTCACAAAAAGGTTTTTTATTTCCTCTCACCTAGTTTCCACAAAAAAATGGAAGGGCTTCAAAAAATACAAATTTGACGAAGTGTTGACCAAGAACCATTTGAGTCAGTTGGAAACTCTGAACTAATATTCAAGATTTCATAATTTACGAAGTCCTTATGGGTGGGGAGTTGCGGTAAAAAATTTTCAATCTAGGGGCATCACACCAATACTCATTTCAAATTTCATGAATTTATTATTCATATTTTCTTACACTAAAGTTTTTTTTGATTAATTTTATTCATGGCACCAGCTGATTTATTTAACAAATTTCATGGAATAAGCTCATATAGTTTCCGAGAAAATTTCTATAAAACGAACGAGGGACAGTTAAAGGATTTATTTATTCGATTTTTAGATTCTACCACACAAAATTCGAATTATGAAAATTTAAGGAACAATGAGATTCAGAAGATTGATCATTGGAAGGATTACACCAGATTCGATAATAACATTGATTCAAAATGGTTTTGTTCAAAACTCTACCTACTCTAAATACCGTATTGTTGAATCAATTCCAATATTAATAATGATAAACCTTTTGAATTGTTTGAGCAAAAAAATTTCTGGCCCTCACTAAAATTTCGACAGCCCACTCTTCTAAGAATATAAGATCCAAATATCGAAGAAAAATTCCACCAGTCACGAGTCTATTGTCCAGAGTCTTTCTCGAAAACTATAACATTTGGCACAAAAGTGCTATATGGAATCGAAACTAGTGAATCCGATTCAATAAAAATGATAATGAAATTGAAGGTTTACAAATTTGAAAAAATCAAACTATACAACAAAAAATCATTGCATTTGAAGTTGTTTCAATATGATGTTGTTCAATCAATTGATTTTTATCTCAAATTTCTAATCGTAATAGTTCACGAGTTGTTTTTTTTGCCGAATGAGTATCTACAAATTTTTGTTGATGATTTTCGATATTCCGATGAATCCGAGTTATGGAGCTAATGTGGAAATAATGAACCTTCTCAAAAAATATTGCTCATTTTTCTCGAAACGTTCGTTTTTCTCAATAATTTTCCCCAAGATCATTAAATCGGTTGAATGTGAGCTACCAAAAATATTCCTGTCTTGGCTAGCTGCATCTTCTGTAAGAATCAGACCAATTGCACATAAAAGATATCACAATCTTCTTTGTTATTTCGTTTTTCTCAACTATATCTTTTATATTTATTTTCATAACTTCAATTATTTTTCTCGAAAATATTTTCTAGTACAGTTGAAACAAAAACTTGCATAAGAAAAATGCTAATTTCAATGTAAAGTACAGAATTAAAAAAAAATCAGTAACAAACAATAAAATACTATCAGGTCTTATTCAGTTAGCGAAGTAGCAGTTCCTGCTACTTACAGAGCGAAGTCTCTACATCCGCCGTATTGAGAATCGGATCAGTTATTTCGATACAGTTCAGCAGGCAATTCGATTTAAATTCCAGTTTTACAAAAAGACGGATCTCATTGAAGAGCTGAACGGAATTTTTTATATTTTACATTTTCCGCCGGACGACCCGGGCTAGCCTCAATTAAGAACCGTTAAGTTTTTTATTAGCATATGCACCGACAACTTCTGCGAATACATTGCTTATTCTAAAATCTGTTAATTAGAGCTTGAGGAGAGATTTTCAAGTGGCTGGTGTATCTGATAATTTTAATATTCTGGTGGGTTGGGAATATACCGGAATATAAATATATATTCTTTCACTCCAACATTTTGTTTTCATACTTTCATAAAAAGGTCAAATGTCGGAACTAACAGTATAGGTATTTTTTATGAAGAATTTTTTTATTGAATTTTTTCTCTTGCTGAAAAAAATATGAAGTAATGTTTCCCATGAGTTGTTTTTATCTGAATGTGTTTTTTCTTTATCCATGATTGAGATATGATCCAAAATTTCAAGAACCTGAACAAGTTTCGTAATAGAGATAGCACACCATTACAATACCTCATCAACTGACAAGAAAAACAACCAAAATTAAAATGGGGGCCTTGTCAGATACTTCAATGTAATGAAGTTAAATCTCATCGTGACTCCAAATGAACAATGCTCCTGATTAGAGGATGAAACTGAAATTTTCTATCCCGCTTTTCACGCACTCGGTTTGGTAATATTATCTGGTGAGCAATATCGGACCATAGTTGAAGATCAGGCAGAGTAATGAGCTAATAATGGGAATATTTATATCGAAACTCGTAGTCGTACCAACTTCTAAGACGTTATCGATAAATCAAGCGTACTCGGTTATATTTCAATTTCAAGCGATACCACCTGATTATACTTTATTTTCGACAATAGAGAGATATTCTATTCAATAATGAAGGTATAATACCTGTGACTGAAATATAAAATGCCAAAGAAAGATTATTGTCCTACAAAAATTCAGTGAATTCTAATGCCAACCTTTAATGATGATTCATTCAAAATTATTTTTTTTAATGTACCTATCATACTAAAAGAGTAATGAAAGAATAATACAAAATCATTTGATAAGTTTCTTGTCTAACGCACTGTCGGAGTCTCCTGCATGTAGAACTGAATTTGATGGTTTTATCATAGGGAATGTTGAATGGTATTTGTGATTATTCGATTTGGCATAAGATTGAGTTCCTACACACAGGGCTGCCTTGAACGATTGAGACAAATGTCAGATTCATTCAGTGCAGTCGGCAGAAAACTGCAAGGGCACGAGTTTGTATTTTTGAGGAGAAATTAATGAATAGAAGAGAAACTGATGCAAGCATTGAGAAGTGAAACCTCATATATTTCTCCAGTTTAGATATGAAGGAAAATTGCGAAAATGATCAAAATTTTGAATATTTTGAAATTCTTGTGAATATGGTAATATTTTCCTTGTCGTACCTTGTCCAAAATATGATTTTTTTTCAAACTGTACCTATGGAATACGAAAAGTTCAATATATTTTGGGAATTGGCGATAAATATAACACAAAAAATGAAAATATCAGTTATAATTTATTTCGATGATTTCTTGAAGATTTTTCAGCCAAAATGAATTCTTGTGTCAACTTTTTTGATGTTTTATGCTGTGTTTATCTCACGAATGTTACAAAGAATTACATTGGCAGATAAGTGTGAATTATGAGTGACGAATTCATTGAAGCAGCTCGATTTGATGGTTGCAATACATGTTGATTCTTATTCTTGTTTGATTATATTGAATAAATAGGTACTCGCGTTATTCTAGTTGGTAACTAGGTGTTCAATTAGTAGATATCGTTACATAAAGGCGATATCGGAACTGAAATAATATCTAACGGTCTAGAGTGGGTGCAATATATAATCTAATCAATCATTGTCTATGCTGTGAAACAGTTGAGAAAAACAAACGTGTTTGAATTAAATTAAAAAAATTAAAATTAGACAAGATATGGTACACGACAACATTCAAAATCATAAAAACTGTAGGTACAATAATGTTTATGTATTAGGTATAATTCGATTTACATTCACTTGAATACTGACAGGATGAAGCCTAAATTACAACAATGATCTACGATAGAACCAATCGGAAACTTCTAGTAAAATTCCAAGGAAAACCATGTCGGCTCTACATGGAAATTACTCCCAAAACCACTTTGAAGAAAATGCAAGATAATCCAGTTGAATACTTGGTAACTACAGAAAATTCCTGTAAAAGCTCAAGTAATAAGCTTCGAATACAATTAACTGGTACTGTAATATATGAACGATAGTTCTGTTGAAACGCCGTTTATAATTAGAGTAAATCCAATTTTAGTTTAGTATTCATTACTGGTAATTCTTGAAGAAACTGAAGTTTGAAGCTTTGAATACAACTATCTAGTTTGTTTATTAAACAGAAAATTCCTGTGAAAAGTCACGCATATTCCAATTTTCGTCACAGTATTATTTTCCTGTTGAAATGACGAACTACAGTTTGGTTGCATCAACTAATGTAAAACTTGTTATTTCTTGAGGAATTGAACGACCGGAATTGTCAAGCAAAATCAACAAATATTCCTGCAGTCGCTTATTTAGGGGGAATTTCCTGTAGAAGTAACCGAATTCCTGTTATATATCCTGAAAATTTTCTTTGAGTGTTGGATAATGAGGGAAAGAAGTATTTTCAAATCGACAAATCTTCAAAATTGTAAAATAATGAAGCATTGTTTGTTTTTAATCAACTTTTTTTTGACAGTATGGTTCTGGGTCGGTTCAGTATAGGTAATATTGGATTTATAAGATTATATGGGTTGTTAGTTTCTCCATTTTTAGATAAAATGAATTTCTCTCAAGTTGACTCACATTTTCGAATTCACATAAATGTGTTCGATGATAACTCATTTTCAAAAGTGTCAATCAAAGAAAAACAAGTGAACATTAAAATAGGAAGGTCAACTTAACGTTTTTTTCAAGAAGTTCACTATTTTCAAGAATTTGATATATTCCATATTATTCTGCGATTTTTTTTCTTGATTTTATGAAATATCATTATTTGTCTCACTGACAGAAGTTTGGTTCACCGAATTTGTGGTTCATTTCATAATCATTGAGTGCCACCTCATGTCAAATCAAGGTGATCATAGATCAGTTAATTTTCATTAAACAAAATCATTCAGTTTCATATTAATAGAAGTTTCTGAGCGCTCCTTCTACTTACATGACATTTCGTCACGATGTCTGTATTTTTCGAGTTTTGCACTCTGATGGAGAATGACGTGTTCAAGCTACATGCAACATTTTGTCCAGATCTCATGACCAGAACCATAGAAAATTATAACTTTTGAACGGAAAGGCCTAGGGACTTGAAATTTTCAGGATAGTTGTGGATCTCGAATGTCGCAGTCACGTTCATTAATGAGCAAAATTTGACTAGGGATTCCGTAAATATGGCCAACAAAATATTTCTTTCCTGATAATTTGGAAACTACTGATTGGATTGGAAAGACATTTTGCGCATAGATGAAGAATAATGTATCCAAATTACGTGCGAAATTTTGTTCAGATCGCATTACCAAGACTCATAGATACCGTAGAAAATTCTAGCGAATTATCGAAAAAAAAAAATTAGCACTGACGTGAAGTCTGGAGTTCGAAATTTTGTTTGACAGCTGTCAAAAATTTCTTCAATCGGTTTCTAAAACTAGAAAATGCGAATCTACCTACAGGGTGGATGAACGAGCGTTCAAAAGCTTCACGGCAGTGCTTTTCGAATTTTTTTTATTTCAACTAGGTATAGAAATGGAAGAAATTTTTTGATTTACTTATATAGAATTCTGGAAATATTCAACATATCAATCTTCAATCCACACTACAATTTCACTTCCAAACATTAATAAACTGGTATAAGTCTATAGTAATTGGATTGATTCCTATATTCTTCTATCTTGGTTGAAATTGGATGTTTGAAAAAGTTAAATTCACTAATATAAAATATACTAAACGTTTCAACGAAATTATAAATTTTCATTCTTTTATCATGTTACACTTATCTGCTTTCGTTGTTTTTATCAATCGTTTTACATATATTAGGAAAAGTAGACATTATTAAATATTACAACAAATTGAATGATTCTTTCATTCTATGATATGACTCGAAAATATATATGGATATAAAATATGGAAGAGCTTAATCGAATAGAATATTTTTATCGCATTGATACGATCACTGTCCCAACTATATTCATTGAAATCTTTTTTCGAAACGTAATTATAATGAAAATAATTTTTTAACTTTTATTTTATATTTTATTTTCACTTAGCTGTGGTGAAATTTATTTTGAACTATCAGTTAACGAGGGGGAATGACTAAAAAAAGGTATAATTGAACCGTAGCAGCAAATTAGTTATTCTAAATGTTGATGAGAGTTTGGTCACTGCCTTCGATTCGGAATTTATTTCGTTCAATCTGTAACGCCCACCACTAATATCAGTAATTAATTTTCAATATCCTGCCCCGAGAATTCAGAACAAGGTTGACATTCTTATTAACGTGAAATACTTATTCCTCATTCTCTTGAAAATTTCTGAGTTACCAAAAATTCATAAATACCTGTTCAGTTTCTCCACCCATAACCGAATGGGTTTGGTTTCATAATTGAATCCAGTCGAGTAATGATGTTCGTAATTATTGTCATCGCCTTAATTGATTCGATAAATCCCAAATGGAGCGAAAAAATTTTTATCAAGGAAATAAATTCAATTATATAGGAGATTAATTTGGCGTACTCAACAGAGCCGAAAATAAAGATAAAATCAAGTGAGGTGCTCAGTCCCTCTGAAAGATTCGAGAATTTTGTCTTGTTTCTCGCTCAACGCATTGTTGGGGTCTCCACATTAAACGACCGAATTATGATATTCCTATGAGGAAGGTTCAACTTCTGACTGATTTGAACAGAAAAGTTCACTCAGAAAATTACTCACTTCTTTCGTACTTCCATATTGCACATTGATTTCTGATGTCATCGAGTAACGGAACAGAATCAGATTAAGACGAAGATGCCTCAACCCAAAATTAATTCAATTAGTATAATACCGCACTAATTAAGACCTCTTGAATTCAAATGAGTCAAAACAGTTTGATGTATCCCAATTAAGCATTTTCTGTTGGGCTATTCAACTTCGCCAACCAACGGTAGCAGGTACAATGACTTGAGTCATTGCACCCAAAAAACTAGACCGTTGTTCTCATCAGACCATTTATTCGTTCGGCCTATTGCCTCCTGCTGTTAAATCAACCGCAGCAGGATTGGGGTTTCAGGAAATTTCGAAAATGAACCTCGACGAGGTGTTTTTTCTGTTCAATTCTGTTGATTCCTCAACATTAAATAGTAATTCGATAATTTTTGAGGAGCAGAATATTATTGTAAGAGAAGGTGTAATTCTGACAAAAGAATTTTCCGAAAAAATATTTAATCCTCATATTTTTCATCGAAACACTCCCATAAATTTATCATCCATAACAAATCTCGAAGAAATATCGCGGAGCCGATCAGTTGACTGTTTTTCCTCGTCGTATAAATTATATGTTAAGACTTTCTGCATCCGCGATTAAATTAGAAACGTTGAATATTTCATGAGTAGTATCCGGATGTGTAAGCCCAACAACCAACATGTCTTAAAATATCCTGAACGTAGGTGAACTCACTTCATGCACATAACTCCAAAAGTATCCAAATATACGAAGAGGTCCTCCAGTCTCCAAGTCCGAAAATATGGAAGGAACAAAACTTAAAATCACTAATATCACAAAGAAAGCACAACAAATCGAGTTGAGAGAAACACGCGCAACGTACGAACTAAACAACTAGGTTACCATTTTAGTGGGACTGTGACTTGAAACTAACTAAAGGCTAGTTTCTTCTTACAAGGTTGTTCATGGACGGCTGCCAGCAACAATCTTAGAAATCTGAGAGGTGGGGAAACTCTTCGGGCCCAGAGACCACCGACCAAAATCGTAGGTATCCGGTCTGTCCACTAGCGGTTTATGCTAAACGCGCGGATAGTCCTTTTCTATCCTTTTTTTCTACGATTTAATTATAACTCCTTTTCGACGAGACAAAAATAACTCTACACATACGAGTGAAAAGCGAAGCGTCATGTGAAAGTTATTAGGTTGTTGCACTTATTGTCGATCGAGCTCGGATGTGTTGATGTTGAGGATCCGTTCTGGGATTGCGGGATGTGGGAGATGATCTTTGTGCAGGGTAGGAACATATTTTCGGAAATCCCAGAGGCTCAAGGCTTTTGAATATGAAATAAATTTCCCCATATCAGAAACTGGCCAGATTCTCCCACAAATAATGTCTGTATTTTATATGAAAACTTCAAGTAATTTTTTGACAGACTCATTTTGACCAATTGTCTTGGCGAACATTAATTGAAGGACACTCGCCTTGGGTGTTTTCATTTCACAATTTTGGAAATATCTCATGTTTTTACAATTCTTCAGTTTTGCATTTTCTTAAAGTTCAAAATTTTGTTTGTAGTGATGAATAATAATGAAATACTTTCCGACAAATCCTCAATCGATGATCGGTAGTTTTTTTTTTAGTCAGGGGGCATCCTCATGGAGGAACTATCTCCGATAGATAGAACAGTGTGAGACCTGCTCGAACTACAAATCCCAAAATTTAGATCTTCCCCCAATTAATACAAGATGGAAAGCCAGCCTCATTCGATTTCAACGATATGAATCGTCACACATTTTCATGCCCCTCCTACGTAGTTATTTCAAAGAATCCGTTCGAATTAGAGCGGCACTGGAATGTATGAATAAATAATGAAGAGCAATATTCCTTTGTTATTCATGAGGTGAAATGGTTGCTGTATAGTTTAGTGGTATTTCACTGTAAAGTAATGAAAATCAGGTTTTTCTTGTGGTATCAATGCTGTGGATAAAACATATGAGCTGAGATCGATCTGGTGAATTTTTTCGGTTGATTGTTTGATTGACGTGATTCTCCCTTTTTGATGATTGGTCGCGAGCTCTTCATTTGCCATTTTATGATGGCAATGACACATCAGAGTAATAATGACAGTAAACAAAAACATACATATAGAAAGAAGTGGGATAGTTCCATTTGAATGAATATGATTCATTCAGAAAAAAAATTTCAAGATTCTTTAGTACCAGTATTCATTTTAATACGAGTTGTTCCCTATCCAAAATTTTCATTAACTTGATTGAGACTTATATCTTAGTACACTCCAGGAAAAACACAAATGTAGACAACTGAATTATTCAATTTTCGCATAGGTTTGTTACTTTCTTTTGTGTGAAACCATTGATTGAACACTCTGTTAATTGTTAAGCGAACAGAATTTTCTTTTGGTGGTTTGAAAGCGTGTGGAGGACCTGCAGATTCTCTCAGTTATGACAATGAATCTGTGTTATTTATGGACATCCATTTATGATAAATAACCATTTTTTTTTTCAAGTTTCATTTTCACTTCAAGGCACTAGTCCTAAAAAATTACGAAAAGCACTGCCGTGAAGGCAGGAGCTTTTGAGCGCTCGTACATGCACCTTGTAGGTAGATTCGCATTTTCCAGTTTTAGAAATCAATTGAAGGAATTTTCGACAGCTGTCAAAAAAATTCTGGAACTTAGGCGAAACTCCAGACTTCATGTCAGTGCAATAGGTGACCAATTTTTTTTCGATAATTCGCTAGAATTTTCAACGGTATCTATGGTCTTGGTGGTGCGATCTGGACAAAATTTGGCACGTAGTTTGAATACATTGTTCCTAAGCTAGGTGCAAAATTTCATTTCAATCCAATCAGTAGTTCCGAAATTATCAGGAAAAAATTTCGAAAAGCACTGCCGTGAAGGCAGGAGCTTTTGAGCGCTCGTACATGCACCTTGTAGGTAGATTCGCATTCTCCAGTTTTACAAACCAATTGGAAAGATTTTGACAGCTGTCAAAGAAAATTTCAAACCAACGCGAAAATCCAGACTTCACGTCAGTGCTTTGGGTCCATTTTTTCGATAATTCGCTAGAATTTTCTACGGTATCTATCGTCTTGGTAATGCAATCTGGACAAAATTATACATTATTCTTCATATATGTGCGAAATTTCATTCCAATCCAATAAGTATTTTCGAAATTATCAGGAAAAATATAGTTTGAACGGCAATATTTACGGAACCCCTAGTCTAATTTGGCTCGTTGATAAAAAGGATCGCGAAATTCGCGATCCGAACCTATCCTGAAAATTTCAAGTCACTAGGCCTTTTTGTTCGAAAGTCATGATTTTCTATGGTTTCTATGATTCTGATCATACGTTCTGGAAGAAATGTAGCTCGAATATATAATTCTAAATTTAAATTCAAAATTTCGTCGAGATCGAATCCATAATTTTGAAATGATCAAGAAAACTGAATTTCAAACGGCCATATTTACGGAACCCCTAGTCTTATTTTGCTCATTGATACACGTGAACGCTACATTTACGATCCACACCTATCCTGAAAATTTCAAGTCTCTAGGCCTTTCCATTACAAAGTTATAATTTTCTATGGTTTCTATGGTTCTGGTCATGCGAGCTGGACAAAATTCTGCATGTAGCTTGAGTACGTAATTATCCATCTGAGTGCAAAATTTCACCTCGATCGAATCAGTAGTTTCGGAGTAATCAGAAAAACAAAATTTCGAGCGGCCATATTTACGGAACCCCTTGGCGAATTTTGCCCAATAACGAACTTAACCGCGGCATTTGAGATTCGAACCTACCCTGAAAATTTCAAGTTTCTAGGACATTCCGTTCGAGAGTTATCGTGTATACGGCCGGCCGGACGGACAGACTCGAATTTTCCGACGGATTCGTCATCAGTGAGTCGAACATAGTCGATTGAGACCATTTTCGGCTCAAAATTCGAAAAATACAGACATCGTGACGAAATGATATAGCCCTCGTGTAAGTTGTACGAGCGCTCAAAAATATTTTGAACAGCCATATTTACGGAACCCCAAGTCTAATTTTTCTCATTGATGGACGTGACCGCGATATTCGCGATCCAAAACCACCCTGAAATTTTCAAGTTCCTAGGCCTCTCTGTTCAAAAGTTACAATTTTCTATGGTTTCTATGGTTCCGGTTATGCGATCTGGACAAAACATTGTTTTAATATATCATTCTCGATTAAAATACAAAATTTCATCTCGATCGAATCCGTAGTTTCGAAATGATCGAGAAACCAAAATTTCAAACGACCGTATTTACGGAACCCCTAGTATAATTCTGCTCATTGATAAACGTGAACGCGACATTTCAGATCCACACCTATCCTGAAAATTTCAAGTCCCTAGGCCTTTCCGTTCGAAATATATGTTTTTCTATGGTTTCTATGGTTCTGGTCATGTGATCTGGAGAAATGTAGCTTGAATATATCATCGTCCATTAGTATACAAAATTTCGTCACGATCGAATCTGTAGTTTTGAAATTATCAAGAAAACTAAATTTCAAATGACCATATATACGGATCCCCTAGTATAATTTTGCTCATAGATAAACGTGATCACGACATTCGAGATCCACACCTATCCTGAAAATTTCAAGTCCCTAGGCATTTCCGTTCAAAAGTTACAATTTTCTATGGTTTCTATGGTTCTGGTTATGTGATCTGGACAAAATTTCACATGTAGCTTGAACACCTCATTCTTCATTTGAGTGCAAAATTTCATTCCGATCGAACCTGTAGTTTTCAAGTAATCAGTGGAACAAAACTTTGAACGGCCATATTTACGGAACCCCTGGTGGAATTTGGCCCATTAAAGAACTTAACCGAGGCATTCGGGAATTGAACCCACACTGATAATTTCAAGTCTCTAGGTTGTTCCGTTCGAGAGTTATCGTGCTCACGGACGGACGGCCGGCCGGACAGACTCGAATTTTCCGACGGATTCGTCATCAGTGAGTCGAACATAGTCGATTGAGACCATTTTCGGCTCAAAATTTGAAAAATACAGACATCGTGACGAAATTATATAGCCCTCGTGTAAGTTGTACGAGCGCTCAAAAAGTCTTATCATGAAATTCTAATAAATATCTATTTCAAAACGCAGTAATTCAGTATAGTTAGCAGGTGTAAAGTTTTTCTTGAGATATTTCATCTTTTCAGTGTGATGTTATGGATTTAACGGTCTGAAACTTTTGAATTACTGAGACTACGAAGCATTTTGTCTTTTTCTTCGGGAAAATTTTTCGCTCCAAATTGCAGTTTCAATCCCAGATAACACTTATGTCTGAAAGTACACTCTTCGTCTGGGAAGAATCATTTTGTTTTCTTCGTTTTTCGACCTTATTTTAGCAACAAAATTGGTGTTAAAATATGGGGTGAAGATATTTTATCATCATAAATACAAAGTGTTTTTTAAGGTGAGCCTTTTTTTGACTAGAACTCATCAAGAGTGATCATTTGGCCGCAATTTGATCATATAAAATATTCAAAAACTCTTGGGCATCACCATCTTAATACGACTCTGTTAGGAGATCTGCCATGAACCACGGTGCCATATGCATTCAAGCAAGTAAATAAAGTGCTGGATTTCATCCCAAATTTGTATATTCTCTTTCAACTTTTATATTGAAGATTTTTCCAGACCGGTATAATTCTTGAAGTTCAATCTAATGAGATGAATATTTATTGATTGAAGAGTCCCATAAAAAAAATTCGGAAGTTCACAAACTCACCGATAAAATTGATTCAAATTTTTTACAGAAATTCTTCGAAATGGTCACTATTCGTTTGATGTGCAGAAAATCTTGCCCAACGTACTAACGAATTATTACATGCACCAGCTATCACATCAGTTTGCTCACGAATAATGTCACAGGCATTTTCAATGCATTGTTCTAGTTCTTCAACACTATTCACCTCGCCACTAATGTTTTCAAATGACCCCAAAAACAGAAATCACAGGGGTTGAGATCCGGGGAGCGCGCAGGCCAATAAATCGACCCACCAGGTCCAATCCACAAAAATCATACGCTCTGTCAGATGATTTTCCGTAAACTGAACGCATTTTATTAACACATTCAAACCTCGATACGTTATACCTATATACGATACAGGTTGGTAATTTCTCAGATTCGCGGGTAACTTTGATTTCAAAATACTCGGCATTGGTGAATATTTCATGAGAAGGATTTCTGGAATTTTGACTTACTTTTATGAGTTCTAGCACCTGTCAAAAAAACCTCATCAAATTTTTTTCCAGTAAAACATATTGATTTAGGTCAGAACCAGTTTACAACTTTTTTATTGAAAACCTGCTAATTCCTAAGTTGTGTTCAAAAATCCATTTGCATAATCATTGATGTTTTAATAAACAATAACAATAGATTACAATAATGATGAATAGATTCATAAAATCGATGATGACCAAAAATACGATAAATGGCATTGAAATTCGAAATCAAATGGAGTGAAACCCATCCGAGTTGCGAATAATTCCATGGAATTTTTACGCCATGGAACATTCATGGAATTGCGTTTCAATGACTCATTCAATCAGAAACGTGTTTTTGGTTTCCAGAACCAATCATTTGAAACTCTCATGAGCAATTTCCATATTTGAATAATATCGATATTCTTGCCAAAATTTGAACAAAAACGATCCTGCTTCTTCGCCATCAGTACTCACAGAAAGCTGTGAACAGTAATTTTTCCTCTACTTAGTTCGAACTTTAAGAAATATACCGTTCAGGAAAAATCTGCTAATGAAAGTTGAAAAAGAATATACAAATTTGCGCACTTTATTTACTTGCTGGAATGCATATGAGTATATGACACAGTGATTTATGGCAGATCTCCTAACAGATAGATAGCACGATCCAGTGTCGTATTGAGATGATGATGCCTAAGATTTTTTGCACTTTTTTCAAATTGAATATTTTATATGATCAACTTCCAGCGAAATCCTCTCTTTTGATTCATTCTAGCTACAGTCAAAGAAAAAGCCCCCCTCAAAAAACACCATGTATACTGCATGCATGGGATTTCAATAAAGATTTATCATTACCACAACTTTTACGATTTTATGACAGTTTTATAATAATGATAAACTACATCAGTACATGATGATTTGTCCGCCAGTATTAATAATTTTACATGTCTTGGAGGATTATTTTTATTTACAATGTGGCGGCTTTACGCACGTCCGTAAGATGGCGTTGCTGGATACGACACACCGCGTTATCTTCCGCGGTGCTCTTCATAAGGTGCACTCGTCCTGAGGTGAGGACCGCAAAAGGGTGAAACTAGTATCTCAAGGGATACAAATCGAGCCCAAAACTGAAACCGATTACCGCACTCTCTATAAGATACTTAGAGAAAAAAATGAAGAATTCCACACTTACGGACTAAAAAGTGAGAAAAAACTGAAGGTAGTACTCCGAGGAGTACTTATTGAATCCAATGAAGACGAAATAAAGGAAGATTTGACAAGGCAAGGTTACCCGGTGACTAAAGTAACCAGAATGAAAGGAAAGAAGGGATTCCCAACCCCCCTTGTACTTGTGGAGATTGATAAAGCTTATAAGGCAATCTTCACAAAATTGGAAAAATGCTGTGGAATATCAATCACAGTCGAAAGTTTGAGGATCAAAACAGGGGTAATCCAATGTTACCGCTGTCAATTGTATGGACACTCCCAGAAGTTCTGTCATGCTGCATACAAATGTATGAAGTGTGGAGAAGAACATGTTACCGCTGAATGTAAAAAACCAGTGACAACAGTACCAAAATGTGCGAATTGTGAAGGCGATCATCTGTCGACCTACATTAAATGTACTAAGAATCCGAACAACCCGGACATAAAAAGCCCAAAATATAAAGAAGCCCCGCTCCCCAAAGAGAACGTATGGCAGAAACGCACAGAAGAAAGGAGAAAGGAATTGGCCAAGAGAGAAGAGACCAAGGTAAAAATACCTGAAAAAGTTCCTGAGAAAAAAGAAGAGAAAAAACACAAAAAACCTGATGCACCCAAGCAAAAATCAAAAGACGAAGACGAATTAGCCGTCATTCTAGGAAGAATGACTCTAACGTTATGCTCAACAAACGCGACCATGGAACAAAAGATCTCCTTCATTGAAGAGCAGGACAAATTGATAAGACTATTCAGACAGAAATGAACGATAAGCCCTTCAAAAATTTAAATATTGCGTTTTGGAACGCAAATTCGATCATTCCAAAAAGACAGGAACTAACACTCTTTTTGGAAAATAACAAAATAGATATTCTCCTTTTGGGCGAAACCCATCTGAAACCGACAATGACGATGAAAATAAGAAATTACGAGATTTATAGAAGAGACAGACTAACCGGCAGAGGAGGTGGAACAGCTGTCCTAGTGAAAAGAGGAATAAGCCATACTGAATTACCAGATGTTCAAGGAAACAACATTGAGGAAAAAGGGGTAAGTGTGCAAACACGCGAAGGCGAAATTAACATTTATTCTGTTTACAGGCCCCCACAAAGCAACCTAGAAGAGAAGGATATCACAGCCTTCTTCCAGAACAAAAGACCAACTATAGTAGCAGGAGACTTGAATGCAAAACACCCAGACTGGAACAGCAGAAGAGTAAATAGTCAAGGGAATAAACTTAAACAAATCACCGACAAACATAATTTACTAGTGGTCGGCCCAGATGACCCCACACACATCCATGTCGCAACAGGAACGACGGATGTCCTGGATATAGCAATAATGAAGAACGTAAGAAAAAATTACGAAATCGAAACCAAGATGGATCTATCATCGGATCATTGCCCTGTGATCCTGACTTTGGAAATAGAAACTGACAGATCACCTACCAATAGGAAAACAATAAACTGGAAGAAATTCAAAGAAGTCTTCAAATCCAGAAGTGTGAAGATAAACAACGAAGAAGAAATAGATAAAGCAATCGAAGATTTAGAGAGAAGAATCATCGAAGCCCAAACACAGTCAAGTAAAACTAAACAAATACCGAAGAAAAGTCCTTTACCTGTAGACGTCCAAATTTTACTGGAGGAAAAGAGGAAGGCCAAGAAACAGTATAGACGGACACTACACCCAAATGACAAAACTATACTAAATAAACTAACCAACGAGGTAAAAGCCAGAGTCCGTGAATTATTTACGGAAGAGTGGGACAAAAAGCTAGAGAATCTAGATACAGAAGATCGATCCTTATGGCAAATGGCATCAGCATTAACCGGGAAGAAAACGAAAACAAAGATTCCAAAACTGACAAAAGGAAGTCAGACAGCAATTACGAACGAAGAAAAAGCTGAAATGTTCGCCGACTCGCTAGAGCAACAATTCAAGCCGAATCCGAAGAACAACGACGACAAGTTCAACAAATCAGTAGAAGAAATTGGTAATATACCAGCCACCGACCTCTATGGAACAAAAGAAGAAATTAATGAACTAACCAGAGACGAAATAAAAGAAATTATTGGACAACTGAAAAACAGAAAGGCCCCCGGAATCGACGGAATCCAAAACCAGGCTCTCAAAAACCTACCAGATGAAGCGCAAGAAGAAATAGCAGAAATAGCCAGGGCTATGCTACGAACAGGACATTACCCTAAAAAATGGAAGACATCCGACACAATACTGATATGGAAAAAAGGGAAGAAGGACAAAAACGACCCAACCAACTATAGACCTATAAGCCTACTTTCTGCACTGAGCAAAGTGATAGAGAAGGTTATATACAGAAGAATAGCAGATTTCGTGAAAATGAAGAAAATAATTCCAGACCACCAGTTCGGTTTCCGCACGGAACATTCGACGGTACACCAACTGGTCAGATTAACAGAAGATATAAAAGAAAAGATGAACCTATCTACAGACACCGGAGCCATTTTCCTGGATATTGAAAAGGCTTTTGATAAGATGTGGCACCAAGGTCTGATATACAAGATGAAGATGTGGAAGTTTCCAGCCGAACTGACTAGATTGATACAAGCATACCTGAAGGAAAGAAAATTCAAAATCAACATAGATGGTACGAGGTCAACCACCAGGAAAATTGAAGCCGGCGTACCACAAGGATCGGTCCTAGGACCATTGCTGTTCAACATATATATGTCAGACATACCAAAAATGGGAAGATGTAAGATTGCCCAGTTCGCAGATGACACTGCTGTATACTATTCCAGCAGAATGAGGAAATCGATAACGAAGCAACTCCAGATAGACGTAGACAAACTGATGAGCTATTTCAAGAAATGGAGGTTCAAGATAAATGCGAAGAAAACAGTTGCCATATACTTCGGCGGCACAAAACTGAAGAAGGAAAAAGCAGGGAACGTCATGATAGAAAACCAGAAGATAGACTGGGAAGATGAAGCGAAATATCTGGGCGTGACCCTAGACGAAAAGCTGAAATTTAACAAACAAATGGAAGAAATCAAAAAGAAGACCAGGCAACTACATGGGTATTTATATCCGCTCCTAAATGCAAACAGCAAACTTTCGCTGGAAAACAAGATGAAGATAATCAGGACAGTGCTAATACCAAGCATAACGTACGCAGGAGTAGTTTGGTTCAATGTCGAAAGTTGCAAAAAGAAAGATCTACAAAGTACGTTGAATAAAATAATAAGGATAGCTGTAGGTGCCCCATGGTACGTCAGCAATAAACAAATAAGAGAAGAATTGAAAATACCAACAATCGAGGAAATAATTCACAAACAAACCAAGAAGACAATCGAAACGATGAAAAAACACGAAAACAAGGAAATAAGGAGGATGGTAATGATACCAGTCCGAACCACAGACAAGAGGAAATATCTCTTGCAAAGAAGCCAATGACGGATAGCCAAGAACCATGCAGAAGAGAGGAGGACCTCTCCAAGTAACCAATAGAAGGAAAAAGGAAAAATTATATTAAAGGCGAAGGGAAGTAAATTTCAGTCCTTTTCAAAAACCAGGACCTATGATGATGAGGTGAGGACCACTTTCTAGTTGCTGGATCACAAGAAGCGCAACATTGGGAGAACATCTATCAGCGGCTACCAACTTCGACAAAATGAAGGGACAAATGATCTTATCGTCCTCGACTATTATTTCATTCACCGAAAATCACTTGTAACTTTTTGATTATTGAAAATGAAACTTTCAGTTCATGTGACGCAGATATAATTGTGCACCTAATATTCAAGTCTCTTCGAATATGAAAATAAGCACCCTCCGCGCATGGACCTTCGACACGTAATCTCGTGGTACAGCAATTAAAAAAATTGAATCTAATTCTCGTTGATAAACTAACAAATTATAATAAATATAATAAACTTGTGAAACGTTCAATATGCAAATGTTCGTATTGGTATACGTAACCAATTAGGTATTTGTCTGCTCAATCAACACATTATTGCTGATCAACAGGACGAATAAGAAATGGGTATATTGAACTATACGAGATTTATTAGACGGGTTCTTGTTTACCAGGATCTAGAGCGTGCTGTATCCGGTTTGCGCCGAATTACGAAGTGAAAAAAGTACGGAAAAGGACACAAGACTTAGAGCTATGGAGGTGCTCGGTTATTTGGGTAGAAGTGGCAGAATATTGTTATCGAATCTTGGCAAAATGATCATGCGGTTCGGGAAATATTTATAACTGAAGGAATCAAGACTAAGCGGCAGAAAAAAGAATCTGAATATCCACCTGCAAGTTTATCTCTGAGAATCCAAGAAAAAGCTCGAAACCAAAAATTATGGAAAGCCTGGATAGACAGAATTGACTTGGATACCACTCTATTGATCTTGGTTTTTTACCGATGTTGATTTCATTTTTTTTCCACAAGTTTTTTCCAGTGATCCATGTAAACTGAAATAATTCTCACTTTGTTTAGCAATGGAAAATTTCCCCGCCGAATTCCCCGAACACAAGAATGAAAATTGGAATTCAACACTCAGCAAATTATAAAAAGCCTGGATGGACAGAATTGACTTTGATGTGACTCTATTGATATTGTTTTTTTACCGCTGTTCTCGTTAATATAGTTTTTTTTCCACAATTTTTTCTTAATGACCCATCTAAGCAGAACTGATTTTCGCTTTGTCCAACAATTGAAAATTTCTCCTCTGAATTCCCCAACACAAAAATGCAAATTGGAATTCAACACCATTTTTCAGCAAATTATAAAAACCTGGATGGACAGAATTGACTTTGATGTCACTCTATTGATATTTTATTTACCAATGTTTTCCTTAAATATCATGTTTTTTCCACAACTGTTTTATAATGATCAATGTAAGCTGAAATAATTTACGCTTCGTCTAGCAATGGAAAATTTCTCCTCTGCATTCCTGAAACACATGAATGCAAATTGGAATTCAACACCATTTTTCAGCAAATTATAAGAAGCCTGGATGGACCCAATTGACTTTGATGCCACCCTATTGATATTTTTTTCACCAATGTTTTCGTTAATATCATTTTTTTCCACAATTTTTTCCTGATGATCCATGTTAGCTGAAATAATTTTCGCTTTGTCTAGCAATGGGAAATTTCTCCTGTGAATTCCCCAAACACAAGAATGCAAATTGGAATTCAACACCATTTTTCAGCAATTTATAAAAAACCTGGATGGACCGAATTGACTTTGATGTCACTCTATTGAGATTTTTTTTACCGATGTTTTCGTTTATATCATGTTTTTTCCACAAGTTTTTTCTAACGATCCATGTAAGCTGAAATAATTTTTGCTTTGTCTAGCAATGAAAAATTTCCCCTCTGAATTCCCGAAACACCAGAATGCAAATTGAAATTCAACGCCATTTTTCAGCAAATTATAAAAAGCCTGGATGGACAGAATTGACTTTGATGTCACTCTATCGCTATATTTTTGAGCGCTCGTACTACTTACACGAGGGCTATATCATTTCGTCACGATGTCTGTATTTTTCGAATTTTGAGCCGAAAATGGTCTCAATCGACTATGTTCGACTCACTGATGACGAATCCGTCGGAAAATTCGAGTCTGTCCGTCCGGCCGTCCGGCCGTCCGTCCGGCCGTCAGCACGATAACTCTCGAACGGATCAACCTAGAGACTTGAAATTTTCAGTGTAGGTTCAGATCCCGAATGCCCCGGTTAAGTTCGTTAATGGGCCAAATTCCACCAGGGGTTCCGTAAATATGGCCGTTCAAAGTTTTGTTTCCCTGATTACTTGAAAACTACAGATTCGATCGAGATGAAATTTTGCACTCAGATGGAAAATTAGGTGTTTTAGCTACATGCGAAATTTTGTCCAGATCGCATGACCAGAACCATAGAAACCATAGAAAATTGTAACTTTTGAACGGAAATGCCTAGGGACTTGAAATTTTCAGGATAGGTGTGGATCTCGAATGTCGTGATCACGTTCATCTATGAGCAACATTATACAAGGGGTTCCGTAAATACGGTCGTTTGAAATTTTGTTTTCTCGATAAATTCGAAACTTCGGATTCGATCGAGATGAAATTTTGTATTTTAATCGAGAATGATATATTGAAGCAATATTTTGTCCAGATCGCATGACCAGAACCATAGAAACCATAGAAAATTGTAACTTTTGAACGGAAAGGCCTAGGAACTTGAAATTTTCAGGGTGGGTTTGGATCGCGAATATCGCGGTCACGTTCATCAATAAGCAAAATAAGACTAGGGGTTCCGTAAATATGGCCGTTCAAACTATTTTTTTCCTGATAGTTTAGAAACTACTGATCGGATTGGAATGAAATTATGCATCTAGCTGAGGAATAATGTATTCAAAGTACGTGCAAAATTTTGTCCAGACCGCATCACCAAGACCATAGATACCGTAGAAAATTCTAGCGAATTATCGAAACAAAATTGATCAGCTGAAGCACCGACATGAAGTCTGGAGTTTCGCCTAACTTTCAGAATTTTTTTGACAGCTATCAAAAATTACTTCAATTGGTTTCTAAAACTGGAAAATGCGAATCTACCTACAAGGTGCTACGAGCGCTCGAAAGCTCCTGCCTTCACGGCAGTGCTTTTCTAAATTTTTTACCGATGTTTTCGTTAATATCATTTTTTTTCCACAACTTTTTCCTAATGATCCATGTAAGCTGAAATAATTTCCGCTTTGTCTAGCAATGGGAAATTTCTCCTCTGAATTTCCCAAGCACAAGAATGCAAATTGGAATTCAACACCATTTTTCAGCAAATTATAAAAAACCTGGATGGTCCGAATTGACTTTGATGTCTCTCTATTGATATTTTTTTTTACCGATGTTTTCGTTAATATCATGTTTTTGAGCGCTCGTACTACTTACACGAGGGCTATATCATTTCGTCACGATGTCTGTATTTTTCGAATTTTGAGCCGAAAATGGTCTCAATCAACTATGCTCGACTCACTGATGACGAATCCATCGGAAAATTCGAGTCTGTCCGTCCGGCCGTCCGTTAGCACGATAACTCTCGAACGGATCAACCTAGAGACTTGAAATGTTTAGTGCAGGTTCAGATCCCAAATGCCTCGGTTGAGTTCCTTAATGGACAGAATTCCTCCAGGGGTTCCGTAAATATGGCCGTTCAAAAGTTTGTTCTCCTGATTACTTCGAAACTACAGATTCGATCGAGATGGAACTTTGCACTCAAATGGAGAATGAGGTGTTCAAGCCACATGTGAAATTTTGTCCAGATCGCATGACCAGAACCATAGAAACCATAGAAAATTGAAACTTTTGAACAGAAACGCCTAGGGACTTGAAACTTTCAGGATAGGTGAGGTTCTGGAATGTCGTGATGACGTTCATCTATGAGCAAAATTATTTTAGGGGTTCCGTAGATATGGTCGTTTGAAATTTAGTTTTCTTGATAATTTCAAAACTACAGATTCGATCGTCACGAAATTTTGTAATAAAATGGAGAATGATATATTCAAGCTACATTTCTCCAGATCACATGACCAGAACCATAGAAACCATAGAAAATTGTAACTTCTGAACGGAAAGGCCTAGGAACTTGAAATTTTCAGGGTGGATCTGAATCGCAAATATCGCAGTCACGTTCATCAATGAGCAAAATTAGACTAGGGGTTCCGTAAATATGGCAGTTCAAAATATTTCTTTCCTGATAGTTTCGAAACTACTGATCGGATTGGAATGAAATTTTGCACCTAGCTGAGGAATAGCGTATTCAAACTACGTGCAAAATTTTGTCCAGATCGCATTACCAAGACCATAGATACTGTAGAAAATTCTAGCGAATTATCGAGAAAAAATTGATCAGCTGAAGAACTGACATGAAGTCTGGTGTTTCGCCTAAGTTTCAGAATATGTTTGACAGCTGTCGAAAATTTCTTCAATTGATTTCTAAAACTGGAAAATGCGAATCCACCTATAAGGTGCATGTACGAGCGCTCAAAAGCTCCTGCCTTGACGGCAGTGCTTTTCGTAATTTTTTCCACAAGTTTTCCCTAATGATCCATGTAAGTTGAAATAATTTTCGCTTTGTCTAGCAATGGAAAATTTCCCCTATGAATTCCCGAAACACCAGAATGCAAATTGTAATTCAACGCCATATTTCAGCGGATTATAAAAAGCCTGGATGGACAGAATTGACTTTGATGTCACTCTATTGATATTGTTTTTCTACAAATTTTTTCATTAATATAATTTTTTCCCACAAGCTTTCCTGATGATCCATGTGAGCTGAACTAATTTTCGCTTTGTCTATCAATGGAAAATTTCTCCTCTGAATTCCGGAAACACAAGAATGCAAATTAGAATTGAACACCATTTTTCAGCAAATTATAAAAATCCCGGATGGACAGAATTGACTTTGATGTCACTTTTTTGATATTGTTTTTTACCGATGTTTTCGTTAACATCATTTTTTTTCCACAATTTTTTCCTAAAGATCCATGTAAGCTGAAATAATTTTCGCTTTGTATAGCAATGGAAAATTTCTCCTCTGAATTCCCGAAACACAAGAATGCAAATCAGAATTCAACACCAGTTTTCAGCAATAAACTAACCAATAAACATTATTGCCATTCAGATGGAACTGGTTATCCAAATAACTCCAATTTGAATATTTATCAATTTGGAATAGGCCTACGGGGATCTCGTTAATGGCAAAATGAAAAAAAAAAATGACTGACTGGAACAACAGTACTGAATTAATCAATTATTAGTGCGATGAAATGGCCGAGTCAATCGCCAAAGTTGACGTTTCTAATTGATTGTCGAATCCAAATCAGTGGTTATTTATATCTTGTTCTTCATAAAATTGTTAATTTGTTCAATTCCATCAACGTTTTCATCGACTTGCGGATCGGAGCGTTGTCTTGGTGAAACAGCGATTTTTTTTGTTATGTGAGGTCCTTTCTGTTTCATATGCTTGATTGCGACATGGCGTGCATTGAGCCAAATTCCGAGCGTGTTCCAAAATACAGAAGCCATGCTGACTGGTTGTGTCTTCGCCTTCTCCTCTCCACTCAGCTGACGCTCTTTTCGACTCTGGCGTATGACGAAGAATCCATGTTAAACTGTGACCAAACGCAATTGAAAATGTTCCCCAATTCATACAAAAATTTTCATGCACAATGCTATCTTTTGATAACTTGAGGATGTCAGCTTTCTTTTACAACTTGACTTTACGACTGGACATAACATTATTCAACATTTTTTGGATGTTGTCCGGTGTAGCTACCTGAATTGGACGATTTGGGCGCTCCGCGTGATTGTACGACAACTTTCACAATCCACATACCATCAGCTTTTCAAGCTTCACTTTTCAAGCCATTGCTGAGCTTGAGTGGTATGTTTTTCCCAACCAGAAAACAACTATATAACCAACTTGACATAATGAATTGAAATCTGAATAACGGCTGACGTTGTGTGCGAATTTGTAGAAGAAAATCAGGAATTAATATTACATAACCTCATTAAACCTATATCACCTCAGAGCGATATAATCATGCCAATTCGATTTTATGGTAAAATTTAATGATGATTAAGTAATTTGTTGAATAACTCACTTCTTGTTTTATTAGTGGACGCCTCAGAACTTGTTTATTTATCTGAAAAGAAAAATGCGGATTAGAGTAGAATTCATAAAACTTGTCCTAATTAGTGTGGGTGGGATTTATTATTAGGTGAGGAAGAGTTTTCTTGTTAATGCTAAATTTATGGACATACCATATCAATTGAGTACCTGAGTGATTCTCTTGTATCTTTGTTTATGTGTTTAATTGTAATGTTAGGAAAATGAAGGTCGAATGAGACAAAGACTCTTTATTCGCCAATAATGATTATACTCCTTATCGTTAATCTCTTCACCAACTAATCATGAATACTGCACCTTATTCAATATCTGAATTCGAGTGTGCTTGTGCGAGCTGGTGATTCTCTTCTCTTTTTTTTGTGGTCAATTCTTCAATGTAATATTTTGTTGACTTGTTTTCTCTTTGTTGACAGTTTGGAAAATGAATACATATTATTATTTTTATATTGTGTTTTCCGAAAAAACATTTCCCCAAACCCTAATGCAAAAATTACGAAAAGCACTGCCGTGAAGGCAGGAGCTTTTGAGCGCTCGTACATGCACCTTGTAGGTAGATTCGCATTTTACAGTTTTAGAAATCAATTGAAGGAATTTTTGACATCTTTCACACAAATTTTGAAACTCAGGCGAAACTCCAGACTTCATGTCAGTGCTTTAGGTGACCAATTTTTTTTCGATAATTCGCTAGAATTTTCTACGGTATCTATGGTCTTGGTGGTGCGATCTGGACAAAATTTGGCACGTAGTTTGAATACATTATTCCTAAGCTAGGTGCAAAATTTCATCCCAATCCAATCAGTAGTTTCGAAATTATCAGGAAAAAAATATTTTGAACAGCCATATTTACGGAACCCCTAGTCTAATTCTGCTCATTGATGAACGTGGCCGCGATATTCGCGATCCAAACCCACCCTGAAAATTTCAAGTTCCTAGGCTTTTCCGTTCAAAAGTTACAATTTTCTATGGTTTCTATGGTTCTGGTTATGAGATCTGGACAAAATATTGTTTTAATATATCAGTCTCGATTAAAATACAAAATTTCATCTCGATCGAATTCGTAGTTTCGAAACTATCGAGAAACCAAAATTTCAAACGACCGTATTTACGGAACCCCTAGTATAATTCTGCTAATTGATAAACGTGAACGCGACATTTCAGATCCACACCTATCCTGAAAATTTCAAGTCCCTAGGCCTTTCCGTTCGAAAGTTATGATTTTCTATGGTTTCTAAGGTTCTGGTCATGTGATCTGGAGAAATGTAGCTTGAATAATATAACATTCTCCATTAGTATAGAAAATTTCGTCACGATGGAATCTGTAGTTTTGAAATAATCAAGAAAACTAAATTTCAAACGACCATATTTACGGAACCCCTAGTATAATTTTGCTCATAGATGAAAGTGATCACGACATTCGAGATCCACACCTATCCTGAAAATTTCAAGTCTTTAGGCGTTTCCGTTCAAAAGTTACAATTTTCGATGGTTTCTACGGTTCTGGTCATGCGATCTCGACTAAATTTCACATGTAGCTTGAACACCTCATTCTCCATTTGAGTGCAAAATTTCATCTCAATCAAATCTGTAGTTTTCAGGTAATTAGGAGAACAAAACTTTGAACGGCCATATTTACGGAACCCCTAGTGGAATTTGGCCCATTAACGAACTCAACCGAGGCATTCGGGAACTGAACCCACACTAAAAATTTCAAGTCGTTAGGTTATTCCGTTCGAGAGTTATCGTGCTTACGGCCGGATGGACGGACGGCCGGACGGACAGACTCAAATTTTCCGACGGATTCGTCATCAGTGAGTCGAACATAGTCGATTGAGACCATTTTCGGCTCAAAATTCGAAAAATACAGACATCGTGACGAAATGATATAGCCCTCGTGTAAGTAGTACGAGCGCTCAAAAATGCAAAGAAAGAAAATTCATACATGTGGCATGGAGCCACCCCTCAAAAACCTTGGATTTTTTGGGTTATATTTCTCAGATCTCATAAATCCAATTTGATTAGAAAATATAGCAAAAAATTTGGGCAACTATCAAAATTCGAAATATGTGTTGTAATAAGGTTACTCCCTCGAATATTTCTAACTGCATTGCTTTAACCGTAATAAACCATGTTGAGTATCGAAATTGAAAGGAACATATTTTTTTTCATTTATTGATAGATCTCATGTAATCTATAAAAGAATTAAGGGGATAAGGAAATAATAAACCCAAAAAATTAAATTTTCAGCGATTTTGAATATGTACAGGGTGTTTTTAAGGTGAGACTTTTTTTTTGTAGGTGTTAGAACTAATCATAAGAGATCATTACGCCGGAAGTTGATCAAATAAAATATTCAATTTGAAAAGAGTGCAAAAAATCTTGGGCATCAATATCTTAATACAACTATGGATCGTATTATCTCTCTGTTGGGAGATCTGCCATGCATCACAGTGCCAGATGCATTCCAGTAAGTAAATCAAGTGCTAGATTTTATGCCAAATTTTATATTCTCTTCCAACTTTTATCAGGAGATTTTTCCTGAACGATATAACATTTCAAACCTCAATACGTACCTAAATCAGATCCGGGCTGGGAATTTCTCAGATTCGCGGGTAACTTTGATTCCGAAAAACTCAGCCCTGATGAATATTTTATATACCTAATAAATTTTTGGAATTTCGACTTATTTTGATGAGTTCTAGCACCTGTCAAAAAAAAACCTCACCTTTGAAAACACCCTGTATAACACCTGCATACCCAGATACTTCCATTCAGTTCTATGTTATATATTTCACTTTATAGAAAGGAATTATCAAGAACGATCTACATAATATGTGAAATTATATTGATCGAGACGTTACAAAGAATACAAAATAACTCGACATTGATATACCTATATATTTGATACATATTGAAGAGTTCTATACAATTTGTTGTCTTCAACGAACGGTAAAAAACTGACTTTGATATAAGATCTTCGTGTGAGGCATCTTCTACGCGTTCCGTTACACAAATCTGTAATCAAATGTAGATGGCAGAAGGTCAGGAAATCGGACGAATTTCATTGTTTTCTAGTCATATTCTTATTCGGGTGTTCGTTTCAGATTACTCCAAAAATGCGTGAGAAGACAGTCTTGATTGATTCGGTTTTAGTTCGCATGATCCTCAAGGAAATCTATCAAAGCCAATTTTGATAACAATAGAGGACGACACTGAAATTTTCGAATTGTGAGCAGTCAAGATCAGATGAAGTAAGAGAGTTTGCTGGTAATGAAACAATTCTTATGAATCTAGGATTGATTCATTGTAGAATTACAATAACAATAAAATCTGCGACCTCAGTATGATTAATTTTCAGTAATCTCGCTATGACATTTTTTATTGTTTAAACGGAGGTTGCATTACATTGGAAGTTTGTGGAATTGAAAACAGACAAGTAAGAAACCATTACAAATATCTGACTTCAGTGTTCAACAAAATAATTCTTGAATAGATAATATCTTGAATGCACAAGCTCGAACAACCCTGTTACATTCTGGTCACATTTGACGGGTGCTTTTCTTGGGCTCATATTGAATTTTGTGGAGCTCATCATACGAGTATACAGGATGTTCCTAACAATCACGTAGGTACGTACGGAAAGATGGGATTCTTAGGCTCATTTCATGGCTAATAAAAACCTCATAAATTATAAACATGGGAAAGCATATGTTACGTTACAGGCTGTTGGAATTTCATGATTTTCTAGTTTTTCCTGTAGTGTTTGAGATATTGAGCCCAAATTTGGAACACAAGTAATAATGTAGAGCAGACATCATGAGGCATACCAAATGGAAGTGGGAGTATGCGAAGAGATATTGCTCCCTTTTTCCCTATCAACTTTTTTGGAGTGCGCCGATTTCAGATTCTACAATACAAAAGGGATGTTTAGTTTTGTATGGAATTTTTCTATTCTTCAGTTTGTTTTTGTATCCGCGATCATTATTGAGTTGAAAATCCAAATTCTATCGAATTACAGATAATCGCTTCCATATAGCAGACACTATAAGAATACAAAAAGATCTACACTGGAAGAAATTTTCCAGGATATACAACAGGAATTCGGTTACCTCTACAGGAAATTCCTCCTATAAAAGCGACACAAAGAATATTTATTTGTTGATTTCACGTGACAATTCCGGTCGTTTAATTCCTCTAGAAATAACAAGTTTAACATTAGTTGATGCAACCAAACTACAGTTTGTCATTTCAACAGAAAAATAATACTGTGATACGAAATATGCGTGACTAGTTACAGGAATTTCCTGTTTAATGAACAAACTAGATAGTTGTATTCCAAGCTTTAAATTTCAGTTTCTACAAGAATTCCTAGTAATGAACACTAAACTAAAATAGGAATTACTTTACTTATAACGGAACTGTATCGATTTGTCAGGAATTTTCCGTTGAATTGAAGAACTATCGTTTATATATTACAGAACTAGTTAGTTGTATTAGAAGCTTATAACCTGAGATTTTACAGGAATTTTTTGTGGTTATGCATTTTATCTAAAGGTTAAAAGTGAATTCGCAAATAGGGAAATAGGTGGGGAGAATTTATATAATATATTCATTATAGAGTATATTTACATTATTCTAACGAATTGGAGAGAAAACTATTATTAGACTCCATAATGAATATAAATACATTTTTTCCCTGGATTCCGGACTCATATTAGCGAATTTGATTACAAAATTACTGTCTCCAAATGCTCACACCTATCTATCGCCCTTCAATCTATTGGTTAGTATCTTTTGAGTTTTGGCTATTCGGTGGCGCCCTCTGTTGAGTGGAGCAGGAAATGTTGGGCCGTCGGTGCAGATCACTACAGATCTAATCATTCTTCCTTCCTTGATCTGATCCGACCTGACTTTAACCTCTGTTTTCCTGTTAAACCCCTTATTCCATGTTCCTTCCCACACTATGTTTCTCGTAGATGGAAAATATTCCATTCCAGGGAGGAGGCAAAAAAATGCTAAAAATTATCGAATCGCTGTTTCATCATGTTCGTTCCTTCGTCGAAAACCGATATTTAATTCCAAACAACTTCAACCATATGATACAACATAGATTAAAATACTATTGGCCGAACAAGATTTTTCAATGTTTCCATACTTTTAGTCGTACAAATAATGTTGGGTTATACTTACAGAATTATTATTTTTCACTAGATATTCCTGTAACATTTATGGAAATATTTCTTTTGAGATAAAAAAGGGCCAGCTATACCGTTTTTCCTGTTCATAGGACTCAATTCACCTAAACCGTAATCGGCATGTTAGATTGCAAATACAGACTGTTCTCAGTAAAATCTTTTTTGTTGTGATAACAATAGTTGTAGTAATTCATTCAACCGGAAATTCCCGGGATTCGTTGTTTTCAGTGTAGATAAAACTCATTTTGTTTTTAGGAGCTATCGGCGGCGACAAAAAAATTGGGGCAAAAGAATTGGGCATGACCCCTGAAGATCTTCTTTGGATTTACTCCACCATTTAACAAGCCTCACCAGGTAAGCTCAGATTTGAACTGGAAACACAAAAAACTGAAAGAGCTGATGGACAAAAAATATCAAAAACTTTCGAAATAAGTGTTGAAAATATAGATAATTAATTGAAAAATTACGAAAAGCACTGCCGTGGAGGCTGGAGCTTTTGAGCGCTCGTACATGCACCTTGTAGGTACATTCGCATTTTCCAGTTTTAGAAATCAATTGAAGAAATTTTCGACAGCTGTCAAAAAAATTCTGAAACTTGGGCGAAACTCCAGACTTCATGTTAGTGCTTCAGATGATCAATTTTTTTTCGATAATTCGCTAAAACTTTCTACGGTATCTATGGTCTTGGTAGTGCGATCTGGACAAAATTTTGCACGTAGTTTGAATACATTATTACTCAGCTAGGTGCAAAATTTCATTCCAATCCGCTCAGTAGTTTCGAAACTATCAGGAAAATAATATTTTGAACGGCCATATTTACGGAACCCCTAATCTAATTTTGCTCATTGATAAACGTGACCGCGATATTCGCGATCCAAACCCACCCTGAAAATTTCAAGTTCCTAGGCTTTTCCGTTCAAAAGTTACAATTTTCTATGGTTTCTATGGTTCTGGTCATGCGATCTGGACGAAATATTGTTTTAATATATCATTCTCGATTAAAATACAAAATTCCATCTCTATCGAATCCGTAGTTTCGAAACTATCGAGAAACCCAAATTTCAAACGACCGTATTTACGGAACCCCTAGTATAATTCTGCTCATTGATAAACGTGAACGCGACATTTCAGATCCACACCTATCCTGAAAATTTCAAGTCCCTAGGCCTTTCTGTTCGAAAGTTATGATTTTCTATGGTTCTGGTAATGTGATCTGGAGAAATGTAGCTTAAATATATCATTCTCCATTAGTATACAAAATTTCGTCACGATCGAATCTGTAGTTTTGAAATTATCAAGGAAACTAAATTTCAAACGACCATATTTACGGAACCCCTAGTATAATTCTGCTCATAGATAAACGTGATCACGACATTCGAGATCCACACCTATCCTGAAAATTTCAAGTCCCCAGGCGTTTTCGTTCAAAAGTTACAATTTTCTATGCTTTCTATGGTTCTGGTCATGCGATCTGAACAAAATTTCACATGTAGCTTGAAAACCTCCTTCTCCATTTGAGTGCAAAATTTCATCTACATCAAATCTGTAGTTTCCATGTAATCAGGAGAACAAAACTTTGAACGGCCATATTTACGGAACCCCTGGTGGAATTTGGCCCATTAACGAACTTAACCGAGGCATTCGGGAACTGAACCCACACTGAAAATTTCAAGTCTCTAGGTTGTTCCGTTCGAGAGTTATTGGGCTTACGGACGGCCGGACAGACGGACAGACTCGAATTTTCCGACGGATTCGTCATCAGTGAGTCGAACATAGTCGATTGAGACCATTTTCGGCTCAAAATTCGAAAAAAACAGACATCGTGACGAAATGATATAGCCCTCGTGTAAGTAATACGAGCGCTCAAAAATATAGAGTTCGTCGTTACATTCCTTTGAGTGGGATTATCTAGAATTCTAGAACAATTTTTTTCGGGAAAATTGTTTCATTACATGTGTACATGGAGTAGAAAGTGAATTAACTTCTTTCCCAATTTATTTAAATGCAATCCAATTATTTGTTTACCTCAGATAGGATCACTTACAACATTCGAACCAATATCCAGACCGCCTCCAAGCTACAAAAACGAAGAGATAAAAGCGTCTGTTTCATTGCATTGCAAAAATCCAGAAGATTGATTGACAGATATCTCTTTAACATACCAGCACACATGAATTCGTTTCTAATTCGATGCCGAGCTATGCAAGCCAGCGGCGTTCATTTCTCAATGGAACAATTTTTGTGGTCACCGCAGCCATAAACACTAATGATCACACTCCATCCGTCGTTGCAAAATACCAATGAGTCTTATGAGGCTATAGGTAGATATTTCGATTAATTATAGTGGGTAAAATCAGCAGGTGCCCATAAGAAATTTCTAGAATTGCGCAAACGGTTCGATGAAGTTCTCAAAATTAATATCTGACCGTATAGGTAATTCTCCATAGAAGGCGATTCAGAAGATGGATATAAATGGAGGGAACATATACATACAAATAGAGTACGAGAGGTAGCCATCCTCTTCACAATCTTTTGCGCTCGTTGAAAATATCGAAATATGAGCCCCTCTTCAGTTGGCACCCTTTTACGATCTGTCAACGCTTTAATCAATTTGGAGGTTGGTGGTTGATGAATTTTATTTTCTTTTATTCATTGTTGCTTGGTTCTATATATCCAATGTTGGTCCAAACTTATTCCAGCCCCGGCTTCAGGGTCCCCCTTCTCGATTAGCTACGAAAAAAAACAATCAATGACCGAGTGTGCCGGTTCAGACTTTCAACCAATGTTCCAAGTTTGACCTCCACTGATGATCTCGAATGTTCCAAAGAGCGTTCCCAATTTAATTATATCATTCATCCAATCAATTCTTCGCTGACGGCATGTCCATTACGATAAAAAATAAACAGCATCGGTACCTGTCTTCTTGAACACAAATACCGCTAGAGAAAATTAAAAGATATCAATAAACGAACTCTCCTCACTTCTTGCCACTCATTGGGTTATTATTTGTCGTAGGTTGATATAAACTCCTATTAAATTCCTCCGATATGTTAAGCCAACCGCACGCCCAACATAGCTGATGGCTATCCACCATACTATTTTTGGTCGGAATTTCGGATCAAGTCATCCTACTTTCTATAATTGTTCCTTGGATCTATCGGTCAGATATTGAGTTCTTTTGTTGTGGAAAGATGTGCATGGCGTAGATTGTTATGCAGATCGTTCAGACCTGAGGCTTCTATAATGGAAGTTGGGATATCGAAGTCGATCAGCTACGCCTCAATCGAGTTTCTTGGACGAGAGGAACCTCCTGCCCAAAGCTAGGAGAAATTCGGTTGAGGTAATATCTGATGAGCGAAAGGTATAAATCAATGGTAGTCTTCGCCATGAACATTATCGTAGTTTTAAATGAGTTATGTAGATGTGGTTTTACTGGAATAGAAATAATTGTTGTTTATAATTAAATATGTTATGATTTGTTTCCTCCCAATTTGGAAATGTGAGATGATTTGAGCTTTTCATTCAGGTTTATTATTTTGACTAGGGGAACCTGGAGGCGTTTGAAGAGGAATGAGGTCAAATCTTACCTGAAACTTCCACAGGTTGAGTTCTAAACAGTGTACGAAAAAAAACTAATTCTTCGCCATAGAATGATAAAGATAAAGACATGTTTCGAGTGTTTCGACATAGTTCCTACCTACTGACTTTCTCAGTACGATCACAAAATGGTGAATGCGCTTAATGTTGTTCGATTCTATCGTGCAAATAAAGAAAGATTGATGTTGGTTCTTACATCTTTTAATCAGATTTCAGAGTAGAAACGTATTTAAACTTCAACCAGTTCAGGGAAAAATTTGTTGATCATATTTTTTTTGAGCGCTCGTTCTAATTACACGAGGGCTATACCATTTCGTCTCGTTGTCTGTATTTTTCGAATTTTGAGCCGAAAATGGTCTTAATCGACAAGGTTCGACTCACTGATGACGAATCCATCGAAAAATTCAAGTCAGTCCGTTCGTTAGCACAATAACTTTCGAACGAAACGACCTAGAGACTCGACATTTTCAGTGTGGGTTAAGTGTCCGAATGCCGCAGTTCGGTTTGTTAATGGAGAGAATTTCACCAGGGGTTCCGTAAATATGGCCGTTAGAATTTTTTTTCTCCTGATTACTTTGAAACTAATGATTCGATCGAGATGAAATTGCACTCAGATGGAGAATGACGTGTTCGAGCTACATGCAAAATGTTACAAAATGTCCAGATCGCATGACCAGAACCATAAAAACCATAGAAAATTATTACTATCGAACAGAAAGACCTAGTGACTTGAAATTCTCAGGATAGGTGTTGATCTTGAATGTCGCGATCACGTTCATCAATAAGCAGAATAAGAGTAGTCGTTTCGTGAATATGGGTGTTCAAAATATTTTTTTCTGATAATTTCGGAACTACTGATTGAATTGAAATGGAATTCTGCACATAGATGAAGAAGAATGTAGGAAAACTATGTGCGGAATTTTATCCAGATCGCATTTCCAAGACCATAGATACCATAAAAAAGTTGCTTTAATTTTTTTGACAGCTGTCAAAAATTTCTTCAAATGGTTTCTGAAACTGAAAAATGCGAATCTACCTACAAGGTGGATGAACGAGCGCTCAATAGCTGCTGACTTCACGGCAGTGCTTTTTATAATTTTTTTTATTAAAATTTTTGCTTCATTGTAGACGTCATTGGTATCCATAAAAAATTCATTTTTTCATATTCCCCTCAATTTTTGAGCGCTCGTACTACTTACACGAGGGCTATATCATTTCGTCACGATGTCTGTATTTTTCGAATTTTGAGCCGAAAATGGCTCGACTATGTTCCATTCACTGATGACGAATTCGTCGGAAAATTCGAGTCTGTCCGTCCGGCCGTCCGTCCGTCCGTAAGCACGATAACTCTTGAACGGAACAACCTAGAGCCTGGAAATTTTCAGTGTGGGTTCAGTTCCCGAATGCCTCGGTTAAGTTCATTAATGGGCCAAATTCCACCAGGGGTTCCGTGAATATGGCCGTTCAATGTTTTGTTTCCCTGATTACTTGAAAACTACAGATTTGATCGAGATGAAATTTTGCACTCAAATAAAAAATGAGGTGTTCAAGCTACATGTGGAATTTTGTCTAGATCGCATGACCAGAACCATAGAAACCATAGAAAATTGTAACTTTTGAACGGAAACGCCTAGGGACTTGAAATTTTCAGGATAGGTGTTGATCTCAAATGTCGTGATCACGTTCATCTATGAGCAATATTATTTCATATGGTCGTTTGAAATTTTGTTTTCTCGATAATTTCGAAACTACGGATTCGATCGAGATGAAATTTTGTATTTTAATCGAGAATGATATATTGAAGCAATATTTTCTCCAGATCGCATGCCCAGAACCATAAAAACCATAGAAAATCGTTACTTTTGAACGGAAAGGCCTAGGAAGTTGAATTTTTCAGGGTGGGTTTGGATCGCGAATATCGCGATCACGTTCATCGATGAGCAAAATTAGACTAGGGGTTCCGTAAATATGGCCGTTCAAAATATTATTTTCCTGATAGTTTCGAAACTACTGATCGGATTAGAATGAAATTATGCATCTAGCTGAGGAATAATGTATTCAAACTACGTGCAAAATGTTGTCCAGATCACATCACCAAGACCATAGATACCGTAGAAAATTCTAGCGAATTATCGAAAAAAAATTGATCAGCTGAAGCATTGACATGAAGTCTGGAGTTTCAGAATTTTTTTGACAGCTGTCGAAAATTCCTTCAATTGATTTCTAAAACTGGAAAATGCGAATCTATCTACAAGGTGCATGTACGAGTGCTCAAAAGCTCCTGCCTTCACGGCAGTGCTTTTCCTAATTTTTATTAATTAATTTTCATTAAAATTTTTGGTTCATTGTTGATGTCAGTGGATTCATATAGAAAATTAATATTTTCCCTAATTTATTTGTTAATTTTCAGTCAAATTTTTGGTTCATTGTTGACGTCAGTGGAATCATATAGAAAATTAATTTTTTCATATTTTCCTCACTTTATTCGTTGATTAATATTGAAATTTTCGGTTCATTGTTGACGTCAGCGAAATCATATAGAATATTCATTTTTTCATATTATTCAAATTTATTTGTTTATTTTTAGTAAAATTTTCTGTTTATTGTTGAGGTCAGTGCCTTCGGGAAATTAATTTTCTCATATTTACCTCAATTTACTTGTTAATTTTCAGTAAATATTTTGGTTCATAGTTGACGACAGAGGAATCATATAAAAATTTTTTTTTAAATACTTTCCCCAATTTGTTTGTTAATTTTCATTAAAATTTGTGGTGCATTGTTGAGATCAGTTCTGAAACTGGACAATGCGAATCTACCTACAACGTGGATTAACGAGCGCTCAAAAGCTCCTGACTTCACGGCATTGTTTTTCAATTTTTGTTTAATAAGATATGTTTGATCGATAATCTTGTTTCGGTCATTTTCAGTATGGATTTTGGGCTATTTTTTTCAGAAAAAAATATTCATCCTATTTTCATTTATCATTATCCATTAGGAATTTACCCAATCATGTGTAAGTTTCCCAATACAATCTGACCTGCAGACTCTCATATCCGTAAATTAATCCCATATACTGGATGAAACGTAATTCTGGGAAGTGGGGACGGTTGCTGTTGCAGCGGACAGGTGGCGTTAGTGGAGGCATTTCCTCTGATCCACGCTTCGGTTCGTTTTAAAGCATGCCGCCCCTGACATCGAATTTTATCATCGCTGTACTGTTCTGATGAGACTTCATTAGTCGAAACCGGACTACATATAGGAAGAAACGAGCTTATTTCGACTCCGAAATATATGAAAATATTGTCCGGAAAAGGTCGAAAAACAGCGAAAACTCTTAAATATTTCTGTTTAATTTCTTGCGTTCAGTGTTATTAATGAAGGAGTGTATTTAGGTTAGTTTAGGAATTAATTGATTTTTTTTCTTATTCTGATTCTTTATGGTTTTCATTGATGGCAAATTATTTTTTATGTAGATTTTTACATTTTTTAATGTAATGTGCTTCGGAATCACTATTTTTTACACATTTGTTTTTGAATTCTTGCTTCTTGAATATCATCTTCTTTGGAATTCATTTTAGAGAAGGAAATGTAGTTTTGACATACACTTTGTTTGACAAACGAGAACCTCAGTAACCCAAGGCAAACCGATATTATATTTGAAGTAAATAAATTACAAACTGAATTCATCAAAAGAAAATTAATTAAGAATCAACTTTTGTAGTGCCAAAATTTTAATACACAAATCAGGAGGCAAGTTTCTTGACCAGCTCTGGACTTCATTGCTCCCATTGCTCGGGAGCAAACTACGTCCTCATCGAGTTAGGGTCCATTGCCTCCCTTATAGTGTTATAACTATTTCGTACATTCATTTGTGAATTGAGGAAATTCCCTTTTGGAAAATAATTTCGTTTTTCATGACTTGAACTCATTATAAAATACATTCCAAAATGATAGATTGAAATTTCTCGGAGGAGAAAACAAATTTCTTGTAAGTCCCAATGTATCGAATTAACACATAAACCACATCATACCGCGAATCGAGTTTGTGAAAATTTATCACTGTATATAGATACTCGAGGGCACGACCACGCTTTCGTCTAACTCCAACGAACAGATAAACAATCCTCTAATCGAAATGACACCTTCTAGCATAATTGAGCAATTAGACGAAAAATATCAGACCCCGCGCATAACGCTTCCATTTTCGTTTTCCAGATCGAGATTGTTTGCCTTGTGTCCCTAATTAACGGGTCCAATTCTTAGCTACCGGTTTTAGCGACCGCACCTCGCTCAAATTTTAATTTTATCTATTTCACGGTCCCCTAACACAGCGTGAGCAAGTAGGCGCCAATGTTTTAATGTATTCAGCGGATGGTTTTCCTTTCTTTTTTCGCGACAGGTAGCATCGGCACTGTCAACAGACGCACCCGACGTTGAATTTGAATATAATAAAATGATGGTGCGAGGATGATTTGAGGCGTATTCGAGCCACGTTCAACTTCACAAAGGAACTGTAACACCTTTACCCATGTTTATGCATTTGTCAGCGACAATTCGCACGTAAATCATCGTTGTCAGAAAGATTCGACAGGTACTGATTTATCACTGACGATTTGTCGGTGAGTTATTGCTCAAGATGAGATTTGCACAACTGTGGGCTGTGAACTGTGGGTTTATTTCGGTATTTCTATCGAGAGTAATGAACGATTGGTACAGAGCGTGAATAGCTCGTCGGTGTGGTAAGATCGGGATTTTGATAGATGTTATTCAATTTGTTTGGTTATGAATGGTTATGACAACATCTTGTCGAAACGTTGGGTATGGTGTTGTGTTTGAAACACATTCAATGTTGGCTATTTTCAATATACCTCTGACAGGAGTTCCTTTTATTTTAATTGATGTTTATCAGGCAAGTGTTATGCCCTTACACCCAAACCATTTCATGTTGACAACACAAAATTAATTCAAAAGAGAAAAAATTTTTCTTCCGAAAAATTTTTCATTCGCAACTGCCAGACAACGTTTATGGGTTTTCGATTATTTTAAAAATTTAACGAAGGTCATTTTCATATATTTCGGTGAAAATTCCACACATGTGATTTTTAACCAATCAGAACGTGTATTTCTGACAGATTACCATCGCAACGGATGAATTTTAGTGGAAATTTTTTCACGGTACCCAACAGCGAATTATACTGAAAATTTTTTTGACGTTTATAATGACAGAATATTATACTTGATGAAGACGAAAATCGATTTCATTGGAAATAAACGCATTTGGTGTGGAATTTTCTTACCGAATACCACACGAGGTCAAATTAAATCCGGAAATTTTTTCTCACTCATGAATATTTTCAGAAACTTATCCCTCGTCTTCGACTCGGGATAATTTTCAAAATATTCATGAGCTCGAAAAAATTTCCGGCAATAATTTGACCTCTAGTGGTATTACTAGTGAAAATTCCACACATGTGATTTTTAACCAATCAGAACGTGTATTTCTGACAGATCACCATCGCAACGGATGAATTTTAGTGGAAATTTTTTCCTCGTGGGTACCCAACAGCGAATTATACTGGAAATTTTTTTGGCGTATATAATGACAGAATATTCTTTTTGACAATCAAATTTTTTTCTGTTCACATGAGTGGAATTTTCTTACCGAATACCACACGAGGTCAAATTAAATCCGGAAATTTTTTTCTCGCTCATGAATATTTTCAGAAAATTATCCCTCGTCTTCGACTCGGGATAATTTTCAAAATATTCATGAGCTCGAAAAAATTTCCGGAAATAATTTGACCTCTAGTGGTATTACTAGTGAAAATATGTGAACCCCGCTTACTGCCGTTTCCCCCCCAAAAAATAAAAAAGCAGGGGGCTTCGATTCCCCGTCGACGCGACCGCTACGCGGTCGTATTAAACAAATAACGACTCAGTGCCTCCGGCCAGGGCCGTATCTAGGTACTATTGCGCCTGTGGCAATATATTAGATATATTAGAATATATTATAGAATATATTTGCGTAGATTTTTTTTCATCCATCATATTTTCTTTTAGTATTTTTTTTCCATAATGCTTGTCATATATTTCCGTAAGAGTTTTAAAATAATACACATTTTTATGGAAAAATTTTTTCATTAAAAACATTGAAATAAAAATTTTAAATGAAATGCATAAAAATAAAACAAATCCTGAAAAATGTAATATTCATATTTATGTAATAAATACGAACATTTATCTTAAAAAATATAAATTCTTTAACTTAAAACGTACATGTCACTTCTTTTTCGATGGCGAGGATTGCCATATTCGATAATCGCTCTTGTCTCAAGGAGGAACGAAGATACGATTTTATAAGTTTAAGCTTGCTAAACGAACGTTCACATGAAGCAGTTGTCACTGGCAAACTAAGAAATATTCTCAACGCCGTTTGTAAATTTGGGTAAATATTTTCAAGAGTCAGATCGTATAAACCTTTCAATATTTGTAATGGTCCCATTCCAATAAAGTTGTCTAAAATTGAGATACTCTGAAATTTAAAACTTCCAATTTCCATTGAAAATTCAGATGCATTTAAATCACAAGGATAAGGATATTTTATTGCAAGATCTGCGGCACGTTTCTTCAAATCGTCAATATTCATAGTTTGAATGACACTACCATTAAAAAAACTGAAGTCGTTTGCTACTTCGTTCAAAGCAACAAATCTTTCTTCAATTCAAGCACTTGTAACAGTCCAATTCTCAGTTTTGCATTTGCATCAAAAAGATGAGCTTCATCACTGGCTAGTTCTCCTGGCATTTTGGGTTTTTTTTCGTTTTCTCGATTGATGTAACTTTGTTTCGATTCCAATTTTATCAGCTTCATTTTTCGATAGTTCCATCAATGGCATAAAAAAGTTTTATCTGTAAGCTTTCAGTTCATTCAATAGTCCAAGTATCGTTCGTGAGCCTTTAGATATATCTAGTTGCTTTTCTTGCAAAGATTGATTAATTTGGTTTATTTTACCTAACAGAATTTCCCAGAATTTAAGATATATGATAAATTCATAATTTGTTATGGAATTTACCTGGGACGATTCTTTTAGCTCGCGAGGAACTTTGATAATTTCACCTATTTGCGATTTCAACGAATGTACAGCGTTTGCTTTTGAGGCACAAAAAAGTCAGAATATAAAAAAAACTCAAAACTTATAACACTTCAAATCTGGATACACACTAAACGAACATTAGAATTCAAATTTTTTGCTCTTCTCTTCACAATTGAAAGAAATCAATATTTATGTAGAATAG
Source organism: Aphidecta obliterata (assembly GCA_963966015.1). Taxonomy (NCBI): domain Eukaryota; kingdom Metazoa; phylum Arthropoda; class Insecta; order Coleoptera; family Coccinellidae; genus Aphidecta; species Aphidecta obliterata. Next base: position 8,396,293 of record OZ014430.1, on the reverse strand, counting down.
AATAAGATTCCCCAATTTTTCTCCTACTTCTTGAGCGCAAAACTCTGATTGGTGAATTTTGGAAATACCAATTGTTTTTAAAATACCACAGATGTGGCCTAAAATCTAAACAAATCGATCATTATGGACCATCATCATCAAAGAAGCCGCCCTTCAAAACAAGCTGGATGCGATAAAGGATGTAGTGTAAACAACTCATAAAAGGGCTGTGCTTGGAATCGCATGACGATATGGCCGATTGTAATATTTATGATCAGAGTGCGGCATCTTTGAAAACTTTTTATAACAATTAGACCATATTTCTCGTATTTCTGACCTTATTGCTTATTGCATTTTTATTCTGTACTTTGAATATCAATGTTTCGAAATGTTGTGATCGAATTACTTACTTACGTAACCGTGTGTCATCTTTGAATTTTTTTTTTGCTTGGCGCTTCTATTTTTTTATTTCTGATATTTTTGGCGCCCCTTCGGACCTCGCGCCCTTGGTAAGTGCCACCCTTGCCACGCCCTAGATACGGCCCTGCCTCCGGCACCTCAACCTCAGCTTTTAAAAATTTTTTTCTTTGGACTTTAGTAGCTAAAGTATACAGGGTGTCTACTTTCGAAAGGGCCAAACTTCAGGGGGGGGGGTCATACATAAGTTTTGCAACAAAAAACGTTATATAACACATGGTCGAAATATTGACGGTTATTCTTCAATTTAACATTTCTTGATTTCACGGAATATTTAAAGTTTTTCTATGAAATTAATTATACTTCAGTTATCCTTTTAGTGTCATCAAAGTTGATCACTTTCTGTGTGCCAGAAAATTCTTATTGCGGGCGTGGTAAGGAGATGAATATCACAATTCTGAAGTTATATTTTTACAATGGTTTTTCCGATGAAAAAATCATTAATTATGGACATGTTTTCTTTCCGGCAAAAAATACCCCATTTATTTGGCTTTCGAATGACATATCAACTTTTGTGCTTGCTGCTTGTCTTCTGCCCTAATATCATGGCAAACAAGATTACAACGAAAAAGTCGAAATATTCCAAAGCTGAATTCGCTCTATTTTGAAGCTCTGAAAGATAATCGATTCCATGGAAAAACTTGTATGATCTCATGTATGATCTCCCACTGAAGTTTGGCCCTTTTAAACGTAGACACCCTGTATAGAACACTGTCCTTACTTAACATAATCTAACCTAACCTAAATATTAATTCATTTCAAGAATTGTTCCAACACTGTCCCACCTTAGCCTTACCATAACATTAATTTATTTTCAGAATTGTTTCAACACTTTCCTTTCATAATCTTACCTAACCTAACCTGAATATTAATTCATTTCACGAATTGTTTCAACTGTCCAGAGTTAACCTAACCTAACCTAAATATCAATTCATTTCAAGAATTATTTCAACAATGCCCAAACCTTCATAAATGTTCAGGAATAAGTAATGTCCCCACATATGATCTGATTTCAAATATTAGTGAAACTAATCGACTCAGTCCCGAGAGTTGAAAGAAATGAAGTTCGCAATTATCTTTCATTATCTCGAGCTAATAATGCTACGCAACGTGAGATGCTACGTGATTTCGTATCACCAAGTCCATTCCTTGGTCGATTTTCAAATCCCCCTACTGATGAGACCACCTATCCGAAAGTCTCAACAGTTGTCCGAAAGTCTCAACAGTTGAGTATTTCAGTGAGTGTTGACAACAGTTGGGGCAATCGAAACGCGCCCATTAATAGCGTGCAGGAACTTTAGAAGTGTAATACCACTATTTAGATGTGGAAAATCTCAATTCCCTCGGTAATTCTATATGAACCAGTCTCCATCCAGATACATGCGAGCACTCCTTTCGACCAGATGACGAACAATTACGCTCAGATTAGATTAAGATACTCCAGGATCGAATAAGAAAGTCGTGCCACTGATAAATATTGGATCTCCACCCACATTATTAAAACGTCGAAAAACTCAATCTTGGCAGATGGAATCATCAACGAAACTAGGGAAATGACCGCTTCCAGTCGAAGCACCAGGGTCTCCGCATTTTCAGCAAGTCACGACATTAAACTGAGGCAAATTGGTATATAAAAATTACGAAAAGCACTGCCGTGAAGGCGGGAGCTTTTGAGCGCTCGTACATGCACCTTGTAGGTAGATTCGCATTTTCCAGTTTTAGAAACCAATTGAAGAAATTTTTGACAGCTGTCAAAAAAATTCTGAAACTTAGGCGAAACTCCAGACTTCATGTCAGTGCTTCAGCTGATCAATTTTGTTTCGATAATTCGCTAGAATTTTCTACGGTATCTATGGTCTTGGTGATGCGGTCTGGACAAAATTTTGCACGTAGTTTGAATACATTATTCCTCAGCTAGGTGCATAATTTCATTCCAATCCGATCAGTAGTTCCGAAACTATCTGGAAAAAAATATTTTGAACGACCATATTTACGGAACCCCTAGTCTCATTTTGCTCATTGATGAACGTGACCGCGATATTCGCGATACAAACCCACCCTGAAAATTTCAAGTTCCTAGGCCTTTCCGTTCAAAAGTTACAATTTTCTATGGTTTCTATGGTTCTGGTCATGCGATCTGGACAAAATATTACTTCAATATATCATTCTCGATTAAAATACAAAATTTCATCTCGATCGAATCCGTTGTTTCGAATTTATCGAGAAAACAAAATTTCAAACGACCGTATTTACGGAACCCCTTGTATAATGTTGCTTATAGATGAACGTGATCACGACATTCGAGATCCACACCTATCCTGAAAATTTCAAGTCCCTCGGCATTTCCGTTCAAAAGTTACAATTTTCTATGGTTTCTATGGTTCTGGTCATCCGATCTGTACAAAATTTCGCATGTAGCTAAAACACCTCATTTTCCATTTGAGTGCAAAATTTCATCTCGATCGAATTTGTAGTTTTCAAGTAATCAGGGAAACAAAACTTTGAACGGCCATATTTACGGAACCCCGGGTGGAATTCGGCCCATTAACGAACTCAACCGAGGCATTCGGGATCTGAACCTACACTGAAAATTTCAAGTCTCTAGGTTGATCCGTTCGAGAGTTATCGTGCTTACGGCCGGACGGACGGCCGGACGGCCGGACGGACGGACGGCCGGACGGACGGACAGACTCGAATTTTCCGACGGATTCGTCATCAGTGAGTCGAACATAGTCGATTGACACCATTTTCGGCTCAAAATTCGAAAAATACAGACATCGTGATGAAATGATATAGCCCTCGTGTAGGTAGTACGAGCGCTCAAAAATGTGTGCCTATAATTTCAGGAGAGTTCGTTGTAATCGCCGGTTACCGCTAATTGATTCACTATACTGCGTCCCGAATATTTCTGTCCGGCTAATTTCGTTTACTATCTATGAAATCGGCCGAACCAATCGTTCGAGAGTAAAGGGAAGTCCTCAGGTCGCGCTTCTCCGAAGATGTAGGCATACGATCGTCGTATACAGGAACTAGTCAATTTTGTCCATTGTGAATCTAATTGAGCTGCTCGATTTTTTTATTAGATGTGACTAATATACTTGTACGTTTCCAATTGCCTGAAATCAGCCAAGGGAATTCAGGCCTAATCGATGAAATTATTAGGCGGCATTGAAATATTCGAGTTTTATTGATTGAACAATTGTTGCAGTGTAATGGGTTTATTATTTACTTTCTAATAGTTTCGTGCTAGGATGCCAAAATTACAATCATGAAGGCCTCATAGCAGAATTGTCCTTTCGTTTCTCTGAAAAAAACATGTCAATGTTTCAGTGGGAGTGATAAGAATGGTTTATACAAAATTATGTCAATATTTTACATATCACATCAAATTGAGTTACAAAATTCAATTATATACAGAACTTGGGCTTTATTGATGTTTAAGAATAATAATTTCAATCAATGAAATCACCCATACAAACATTATGTAAATTAATGTGGAATTCTGAAGTTTATTTCAAGATTAGTAAATTTGAAGGTTTTATAGATTGTTCATATAACAAAATTATTTATTTGAATGTTAAATAGTCTAATGATGATTTATAGACTACCTAAATTTCGTATCATGACCAAAAACATAATTTATATTGAGAAATAGAAATTTGTATGTATCGTTCGACAGTTATAACAACAATCATCTAGATTTAGCCTTTTCGTATTAGAAATGCATGCATAAATTTGAAAGGAGTCATAGTCCATAAGATTTAGTAATTATTCTTAGAACTTGATTAGGTATGTTGAATAATTTAAATTTCAACAAATTCTTCCTACAGAAATCAGGAAAATTGACATTCAATCCAAAATTTCAAATACCTAGAATTGACCGATTTGGATGAAATGCATGCGTGTCAAAACATTGGTAAAAAATTACTCGAATTTTCTAGAATAGTTATTGTACATAATCATGCCAAGAAAGAATGTGAATTGTATTATTATTTATTGTGAATTTTCATAGTGATTTGACATTTCGATTCGACTATAGGGTGTTCCTCAAAGACATGCTTATATTTGAGGGAGTGATTCTTTGACTCATTTTGAGAAAAAAAATTCCTATAAACGTATGTCCTAAAAGTGTTAACTTTTGAGATATAGGGTGATAAAATTTAGAAAAAAATCAGTTTTCTTATGATAACTGAAATAATATAGTGATAGTTCTACGCATCAAGGTGCATTTTGTTATGTAAAAAAATTTTCATTTGCTTCACTGATGGCGTCTGTACTGGTGTTGCATTGAATATTTTTGGACAAAAATATACTACGCCACTGTTTCCTCACAAAAAAAATTACTGGTGAGCTTCTCATTCAATTTGGAGCAAATTTGATATTTTGAGTTTTCTTTGTTTGGCGCATGGTTTTCGCTTGAAAAAATAAAAATCGTTTAACTTCAGGATCAATTCCTCAAAAATCAGGGTGCTCAATATTTGCGCATCGACTTAGAGCAAATCAGAGAGATAAGATTTGTTCCAAAATGCTCGAATCCAAAAAATTTGTTTTTCTTGTCAGATTCTTAGTTTTCGATAAAAATAAATGAACTGAAATTGATTTATAATTTTTTCAAAATTTGAATACCCTGTATTCAAAAGTTTTGACTATCAGGAAATACGTTCATGGGAAGTCAAAGTCAAATATTAGCATATCTTTATGTACACCCTGTACAAGCTGAAGGGAAATTCACAGAGATCCGTGCAATTTTATTGACATAATCAGGGCAAGCTTTTATTTTTTTTTCATCATTTAATAAAATTGTATATAATTGTTATAGATATCATTTGAATTTCCAAGAAAAATTCACAGCTAGAAGCCTTCCTGAAGAATCTCTCAAATTTCTGGGTTAATAAAAATAAAATGAAATATAATTTTTTTTGTAGGTTATGGATTATTTGTCATATTGCCGTTTCTGGTTCATTATGATCTTCCATTCTATATTCTCGCTGCTAGCAGCTAGTAGTGTGTAATGATTCGTTCACTAGATGCGGGTTGAATCTACTCACTTTGAATTAATTCCCAAAACACTTTACTTCACTGACGCCACTGACTGAACAAGTGGAAATCAACAGGTCACGGGATTGGCGAGTAAGTGTGTAGGAGAATAGATGAGATGAGTAGTATATTATACCCATCCCTACCGGGAGTTCTCGTGTTTGTGTTGATTCAGTGAGCAGAGAGTAGAATCCCGAATCCGAATCGCACGGAGGCTCTAAGTATCGTTGGATTCGTGATTTCCGGAAATTGAGTTGGGAAACTCTTCAGGTACATTATGTGTTCAACAGGAACGTCTGTAATTTATCATGATTGTCGAAAAGCACCCAGGTATGAATTGAAATTCCAACTAAAAGTACAACAATAATTTGATGATTGCAAGAGACTGGAAACAATCTGAAATTCATCAGATCCTAGTCTATAAATACCTTTTATACTTGAGGCCTGAAAAATAACACGCTGCATCTGAAACGCTTTGAGCGAGAACAACATGAATCAGACGACAAAAAAATGAATGAACTTACGTGTTGACTGAATTCAATATCCCTCAATTGCTTCTTTTCATCCGATTATATTTCCGACAAAAACCCTCCAGAGCCTCTAGCCTTCCTCTTTCAAGGCGGTCCAGCTTCTCCGAACGGTAGCAAAAACCTCCAGGACAGATCGCGTCTACAAGAAGAATTTATACATGCGTGTGTCACATTCATGAACGCCTCGCTCGCATTATCATTATCGTGTTTTCCACACAATTACATTATTTTATACCGCATGTATAGAGAGTTGTTCCATGGCAGAAGAAGAGGAATACTTATGGAAATCCAACGTTACCGGCTTACGGTTATGAGATAATTACTGACATTTATGACAGTGTCAGCTGAGAACGTGCTTCTCAACCGGATGCGTACCTACGCTGACAGTGTCGCTGAAAAAGCGGAGCCGAACGCTTCATTTCCACAAACTAAAGGGAACGATGACGTCAGGATTTCTTGTAGAACATCTCTCGAGTATTCTCAAAGGCACCATTACCCGTTTTGTATACATCTTATTTTTGTTCCATATATTTGGTTTTGTAGAATATTTTTGAATATGCTAGCTACCCTTTTTCCGATAATAGTATATTATTTAACGAGCGGTAATATAGGTCATACCTCACGCAGATAAAGTTTGCAACACGAGCCGAAGGCGAGTGCTCTAATTCATCAACTGAGTTCTAACCATTACCGCAAGTTGAATACTCTACAATATCTACGACTATAACAATAAATACTGAGATACAAGTACAAAGAAATAACTTCATTTACAGATCTCAAAATTTATCTATAATATAACAATGCATTATTTATGTTGATTGTGCATCTTAGCATGGAGTAGAAAGTCCATAGGGACGATGCTTTATATTTAGTGCTAAGTTCACTAAAATATGCCGAAAGAACATTATCTGTAAACGATGACTTAATATTCTTACTGATACACCAATCTTGAAAATTGTTGTATACACCTTTATATTTTTTTGGGATTTTTCGGGCAATCAATTCTGTATGGTAACATTGGCTGATTGTCTTATTCCTGAAGGTGACATAATAATTCATCTTCACTATCTGAATTCGTCTTTTTCAGCAAAACATTCACCATAATAATTAGGTATCAACTTAATTTGTGAAAACGTCGAAATTATTCGTGACCTCCCGTCAATACCAATAATGGACTGTTCCCTTTCGGCCAATCGGCTCGTTCAGAAGCACAGAGCCAGGGAGTTATATTAGTGAGTTATTATAACTCACGGTGTTTGTTCACAGATTCTATTGATTGCTCAAAAGTAGTTGAATAATGAATATATAATTCAATAGGAGTAGCTGAATAATATTATGGGTTCGTTACGTGTTTACGAATTTTGGTCTGAACAAGACAATACAAATTTTTCCAAACACAAGAATATAGTTGAATATATCTACATTACTTCAAATTGTGGAAAAACTTAGCTCCATTTTTTAATTCGAATTAGATGAATGTGTACGAAAAGATAGAAATGTTATAAAATTGTAATTATATTCATTTTCAACAAAAATTACACAGTTCAAGACAAAATTGAGCGACAACAATATTTAAGACTTGAGGCTCAATACTTGCAAATATGATTACCTTTTTTTTAATTTCGAAAAAAAAGATGTGTTTTTAGTTTTTTGCTTGAACAATCTGAATCAACAAAGCGATGCCGACACTTCAGACAGCCAATTGTAGAGAATGAAAAGACGAAGGAAATGAGTGCTAATGCATTTCAATTGGGTCATTATTATCGGAGAAAAACCGGAAAACCCATAAAAATCAGCGTTTTTTCAAACAGCGCTGGCTTTCCGTATGAAAGTAGTGGTTGATAGGTACTTTGAGTGTGCACAACCCGGACTTTGTAGGATGAATAGTTTTTGTGTTATTGCGATTTGAATTATTTTAGGCACTATTTTGCGGAAGGGCTGGACGCGTCGGAAGTTGTCCGATTTCAATTCACAAAACGGATTTTTGAAGAAGAAATATGATACTACAGAAATTCAATCTTGATATTTCGTTAAAATGTTGCAAAATAGGTAAAAAACGTGCAAACATGACCAAAAACGGCCAAGCACTCGATCCCGGTCGAGTATACAATACAATAATTTTTTTCTTGATAAATAAAAAGAATTGTGGTGTATAATTGAATAGTTGAGGGCTTTAATGTATTTCCTCTAACTACTTCAATTCTTTTTTCATCGACTTTCTCATTCACGTGAGCGAGCAGGAATTTATCGTGAAAAACTTTCAGTGTATATTTCCTTTAACTAGTTTTACTTATGCATCTACTGTTCTTAGTCTGCTCTACTTCAAGACGGCTGAAGAATAAGATGAAGTCTCGGATAATTGTAAAAGTGAGGAATAGAACATCCGTCGAATAACGACATTCCCCAGTTTCATCTTCGCTAAAGAGTTTTATTGCACCTCTCGACGATGTAAATTACTTGATAAAAAGCTTATAAGATATTCGGAGCGGTCATACGTGATCAAAGAACGATTAACAGAAGTATCGGAGACAAGAAATTGACATAAAACGTGACCGAAAAAGGAGAAGCTTTTACTGGTGAAAATTTTATAAGAGTGCCTCATCTCGCCAAGAGGTTTCTGTGAGAAGTTTTATATTATAATAAAATTTTATTAACTTAATTTTCAATGAGGTCAACGAACGACGACGCTGAATGTATCCATCAAGAAATATAGCTCTTACTTATATTCCCATATTCATCAAACTCGCAGCTTTTTATACAAGCTGAACTTTGTAGATATAATTACTTTTATACAGTGTGTCAATTTGAAGAGTTACCCCCCTTAATATCTCGGCCCCATGCAAAATCAGAAAAATTTCAAAGAGAGGTAAATTTCGGTTCGTAGGGGACATTCTATACGGTGGGTGGCGATAAAATTATATCAACCCTGTGAGCGTATTGACAGCAACCCCTAAAATCTTGAATGAGGTGTTGGTTGAGTGACACCTTGTTTTGAAGGTAATTCGATTGCCTTTTCGAAAATGTTATAAACTAGACCCTTTTTTTTTGTTAGTCCTTCCGAAAAAAAATTGTACAACAATAGTTACGATAGCAAGGGTTGATATAAAACATGAAAATAATGAAAATTTTTTGAAAATGTTGTCCATTATTTTTAGACAAAAATATAACCTATTTCCAAATTCGGCTCTTTTGTTTTGGAAAACCTCAGCTATACTGAAATATTTTCCAGCTTCTTTTCCGATTGATTAGGTCGGAAAGTGCGTACGCCCCTGGCGAGAACAATTTACGAGAACGATCCGTTTTCGATCGATCTCATTCTCTCGGCATCGAACATGCAATAAACTAGCTAAGAACAACACTTTTTATGTCATCTGCGATTTTCAACAACATTTCGCTCGTGTATTTCACAGGGATAAAAAGCTATCGGATCTTTATTATTGATTCACTTCCCACACGAAAATATTATACTGCATGGTAGTTAATCGATTGCGTTGTTCTATTTTATATTCGTGGGAACTATGGTCCGCCGCAACGGATTGATACTAGTTTCTGAAGCTCTTTGTCGGAGGCTGAAGTGCGGAGTTCGAGCTCGAATGTGTCCGTTGGTTTTATTGGTTGGCTTTATGCGAACACCTCTGGATTCTTCGTAATATTTCGTGTTTTTTCATAAAATATAGACAGTGTGCTAGCTCATATAAGGATCTCTTATGACTCCAAGGGGGCTCGAAGACTTTCGAGAAATGCCTGATAAAAATATCAACAATACTCATGATTTTTCCGAAGAAAAACGCCATGTAACACCTAAAACGAAACGCAGCGGCGATCTGAGAAAATTGGAGAGCTAAGAAATCTGCACATGAACCTAGAGAGAATGGGAGACGGTTGCTTTTGGAGCGGACAGGTGGCGTGAGTGGGAAAATAACTGACTCCTATCCGATCTCATCTCACAAACTTCTCCAGCATCCTAGCCCATGTCGTACCGTCGAAATAATTATTCATAAACAACACAGCAAAAACCATTTCGCTCTCAATTACCGATAAATTCGATCAGTCCGCTCTTATCTCCGAGATAAAACGAACCACACTAATAGCCGGTTGCAAAAACCGCCTCAGAAACGAGGTCAACTATGAGAAATCAAACACACAAGTGCGGACGTCGAAAAAGTTCTTAAATCATGGCCACCCACGGAACACAAAGAAATGCGTTAACCCGCACCATGGCAGGGGCGTAGCTGTTACATCGGGGCCGAGGAAATTATTAAACCATTAAGTTTGATCGGCTCATGTGCTGTTTCAACAACGTGGAGATAAGAGGTTATGCTCTTACAGTTACGGAGCTCGTGTTGGAGCTATCTCGGCGTCAGTTTTCACGCGATGTTGGTGGAAAACAACAGGGGAATGCCATTTAGGTAGTGGAGTATTGGTGTTTTTTCACAATTAGGAATAGATGGGATGATAAAGCGTTTTACGATGGAACAACACGACTTAAAACAAGCTTTGCGTCATTCTGCGATGGAATCTATTCATTATCTACTGTATATAATTATGAAAATTTGTTACTACACTATGCCATTCGTAAATTATGAAGAGTTGGATTGGTTCATTGAAATTTTTGCGTTTTCCTTGTGGGGTTCTTGCCTGTTTTGTGTTGCTAGTTTTTCGATCGATACGTCTTTATACCTACCGTAAGGACTGGATAAAGAAAATTATAATCAGTCAGGAGGTCTTCTTTTTGTATTCAATTTTATTCCATAAATTTCTCAAATTTACCTTGTCTCAGTGGGAGGAAGTAATTAACGCACCTGCCACCCTTTAATCAGCCCTAATTTAGAAATGAAGTTAAAATTTTGGTATCACTTCTTTCAAATATTAAAAAGAAAACTCTCCCAAGCCTACAGCAGTGGAGGTGTTATGTTGAATGTTACATAAAATAGTATATTAAACTTAAAGTATAAGTGGATAATACACGCGCCATTTTTCGAGCACTCCGGCTTCGCCGTCGTGCTCGAAATAGAGCAAGTGTTTTAAAGACCAGCTATCCACGAATACTTTACGCTATTTTTATTGGATCGCTTTGAAATCATGAATACTGGTATTATTGATACATAAAATGAAGAAAGTCCGAAATAATTTACGTTGATCATAGATATTACGTGACGTTTCTCGCGGAAATAAAAAAATCGTATTTTGACACGACGTCGAAATTTATCGAAACTCGGTCGTTTCGAGATGAATTTGAATACATAGGATGAGAAATTGATGCTGACGGGTAAATTTGGAGGCATATTCGAATTTCCGAACGTATCCGAAAAGACGAACATCGGTTTGTTTACTTTCAGATCGAAATGGAAAGAAATTGAAGGTGCTCGATTAAAAAGAATAGAAGTGAGTCAGTAATCAAAACGTTCTTCCATCGTAATGATACGAATTTCATTACATTTCCAGTTTATTATTACAAAATTAAAATGACAAATCTTGACAGCACCGAGACTTCACTTCTAACGATAATTTCTCATAAGAAAAGTCGCAATCGGGGTTTCAAATGTGATGATTAAGAAAAAACACCGACTGCACTTTCCATTTCCACTTATGAAATTGAAATTGTTGAATAATTTTTGAATGAAGGTTTTGCATTTAGTAATATTTTATTTGGCGTAACAAGGTACTCCTGTCAGATCTATAATCGAAAAATTGTCATTTAGACTTGACGTTTCTCGAGTCGTTGCTGTGTGGTTGCTGTGTGGTGACTTTAAAAAACTCGCGTGTTTGAAAGTTCAATTTAAACACGCTGAGGCGTTCTTGAGATAAGTAAAATGGGGCATCAATAAAAAAAAAGGTTTCATTGATTTGCTAGTAGTTATGCTTATGCTTGTGATTTCCAAATATTTAACTTCCTTTTCAGATCAAGGATGCCTCCATTCAAGTAGAGGTGATTATAGTTCGTAGTTCCCTATTTTCGATTGAATTGTATTCTTTGATTTTTGTTTATGCTCAACCCAACTGCACCTGCCACCCTTTTAAAACAGCCCTAATCCAGAAATGAAGTTTCAATTTTTTTATTATCTTTTTCAAATAATACAGAAAAAATCTCCCTCAAGCCAACAGCAGTGTAGGTGTTATGTTGAATTTTACATAAAATAAGTTTTATTGATTTGCTAGTAGTTATCCCAACATGCTTATGCTTGTGATTCCCAAATATCCAACTTCCTTCTTCAGCTCTAGAATTTCTGCATTCAAGTAGTAGTATTTATAGTTGGCAGTTCCCTATTTTCGAGTGAATTGTGTTTTTGTGATTTCTGTTTATGCTCAACCCAACTGAAATACTTCACTGCTCGCCGCTCGGTAATTCAGTTCGGAGGCTTTTTCGTATTGAGTGACACAAAATGTTCTCAAACTAGCCTCCGGCTATTATTTATGGAGTCAGTTGTTTTTTCGAGAAGAGCAGTGGATATATATTTGTATTCAAGTTTAAGATTCTACATCTTTCAAACCATAAACTGTGAAGAGTTCGAGTTGGAATTTATTTCCTTCGGAAAATTCCATAGAAAATATATGATTGGAAATAATGAAATGAAATCACGCTGGTCATTATTCATCATTGAAAAAAGACAATTCGGAATAGATCCGCTCATTACTCCACTGAACTTGGAACAGTCGAGGAATTTATTATCGTTTTACATGAAAGACGATCATTCATTTTTTTTCCTATTCTGAATGAACGACCTGGATTCCGACAATAATAAAGAAAATAGGATCACGGTTTGCATGTCTGGCTTCATTTCGCCAATGGTTGACGATATCTCAGCGGAACCCCAGATTGAGATCGACTGGATTTATTTCTCTGGCCCATTTCGATGAAATAAGATGGTTGTAGTCAACACTTTTCATTCTACATCGAGAAAATAATGAAAATATTCGTTCAAAATCCCGCATTGAAAAAATGAAAATATACAAACTATTCTCACTAGTCATACCACTAGAGGTCAAATTATTTCCGGAAATTTTTTCGGGCTCATGAATATTTTGAAAATTATCCCGAGTCGAACACGAGGGATAATTTTCTAAAAATATTCTTGAGCGAGAAAAAATTTCCGGATTTAATTTGACCTCGTGTGGTATTCGGTAAGAAAATTCCACACCAAATGCGTTTATTTCCAACAACATCAATTTTCGTCTTCATCAAGAATGATATTCTGTCATTATAAACGTCAAAAAAATTTCCAGTATAACTCGCTGTTGGGTACCCACGAGGAAAAAATTTCCACTAATATTCATCCGTTGCGATGGTGATCTGTCAGAAATACACGTTCTGATTGATTAAAAATCACATGTGTGGAATTTTCACTGTAATACATCTAACTTTTGTTTTTCAAACGGAGAAAAATTCAGGTCAACTCCTGTTCCCTTCGTTTCGATCGTTTTCACGGAGCAGCTTTTATTTATAATGCAAACTCTATTAATACCGAGCTATATACAAATTTACTGAACATTTATCACTCTCGGGACTATAAATATTGACAGCTAATTTGCTACAGAGCAGAAGTAGCACGAGTGATCCTACTAATCTAGTACGTTCCAAAAATGTAGCCAAAAGCGGAAGATCCTACGATTCTACGATTCGGTCCAGCTTGAGGGCACGGTCGCTTGAAAAATTGCACCGAAATCCTGTTACATTAATAATATACATAATACGAGACTATTTATGGATGTGATACGAGAAGCCATTAATTCTGTGAATGAAATATGATATATTGTTGTTGTCCCTCCTTTTCATTCGAATTGACAGAGCTTTTAATGGCTTTCTTATGTGGGTGGCATCTTCCTGCTCTGTATTTTATAGCTACCATTTCTTTATTCGCGATTGATCTTATCCATTGGTCGAGACAAGAATTCGAATCTTTTGAATTTTGGGGGTAAATCATCGTATTTGTATCCGAATCACTGGACTTGTTTTAGGGATTCCAATCTTTCAGGTTTCAATTAAAAACCTGGCAGATTGAAGTTTGTAGACAATATGAAATTTTGGATGAATCCAATGAAAAAAAAATTATGCACCAATTAACTCTACGCCCCATCAAGAAATAAATGATTCCATGACAATTCTTGGTATAAAGGCAGAAATATTTCTACAATCTCTATTTTGGATTTTTTACTCTTCAGAAATAATAATGTGGATTTGAATACCAGATTTCGAATAAATTGTCACCAATAAAAAAATATTTATGGCACAACATCATCACTACATTTCCCGATAATTACGTTTCTTGCTTAACGCACTGTTGGGGTCTCCGAAGATTGTGACTTGGTAGCATGCTGTTTGAGAATTTCCAGTCTAGTCTAGTTGAAATAACCTGATCCATGAATGTCTTGAATCGTTATGCTGATATTATCGATTATCGTTATCAGAATTCTGATAACTTTTGGATTTTCGAGCAAAATTTTACTTTTTTAAGGATTCCAGTATTTCAGGTTTCAATTGAAAACCAGGTAGGTATTGAAGTTTGTAGGCACTATGAAATTTTTCAATTCGGAATCTCATCTAGGTATACCAATTGAAAAAAAATTAAGAACCAATGAACCCTATGCCTCATCAAGGAATAAATGAGTCTATGACAATTCTTGGTATAAAAGCAGAAATTTCTCTACAAGAGTTTTGTACTCCTCAGAAATAATAACTCGAATATTGGATATGAATACCTGATTTTGAATAAGTTGTCACCAATAAATAAATATTTATGGCACTACATCATCATTATAGTCCATTTAAGAATTATTGACATCGAAGCAGGCCATGAACGTCCAGTCGAGGCTTTATTACTAGTTACAAAAAAGTTACGGTTTTAATCATAGAAATGAAACATAAATATAACCTAGAAAAGTGTTCAGTATACGAATTATCGAATAATTATTAATTAAGCCGGAATATTTCGACTGCAGTTTAAAAATGGGAATTCAGGTTCAACGTTATATATATTAAGAAATGGAACCCCCAAATAGAAAACTTGAACAGGAAACTCACCACCATAATCTACACCCACAATAGTATGAAATACCATATCCAACAAGATACATTGAAGCTCCTATACACAGCCAATTTTCAGTCAACCCTTTTATATGGCATTGTTTACTGGGGAAACAGTACATCGGAAAAAAATATTTAAAACACAAAAGCAAGCAATCCGAGCTATGTATAGAATGAAATATAGAGAGATTTGTAGAAGTGTTTTCAAAAGGAATAAAATCCTGACGTTAACAGCAATATATGTGCTGAAGTATGTTGTTATCTTCCTACAAAGCCACAGTGAACTATTTGAACCGTTTCTGAACAAGAACCCAACTCGGAAAATTGATCCTTATATATACCCGAGGCAACAATTGACACTAGCACAGAATAATGTGAAATACATGTGCATGAAGATCTACGATGCGTTACCCAAACAGTTTCATTCGATATAATATCGCACCCGTCGTAGAATAAGGAAACAACTCAAAAATTGGTTTTGTTGGGAAATCGTATTTGAAGTTTTGGTTTACCGAAGTTTTCGTTCTATACTTTTGTGTACTTACTCAATTTAACACGCTGAACATTCGTAATAACTGCAGCAATCCATTTGAACATTATAACTCTAGCACCCAATATTCAATTAATGCAATTTTTCCCATCGTGGTGGAATATTCCACTGTTTTTCCAAAAAATTTGAAATGTTAACTTTTTTCACGAATAGTTTCTTATGTGGCGGAGAGGCCAACTAGAGTTATTCTGATCTTGCACGTAAGAAAAGGGATACTTCCTGAGTTCAATACCATCACTAACACAAAATGGACCTTTCTTGAGTTGTCTCCTTAGTCAACGACGGGTGCGATATATATTATTATTAAAATAAGAGAGAAACAAAAATTAAGAATCTATGTAGTACGTAAAGAATTTTGACATGAAATTTTACAATTATTCAGTATACTTTTGAATTGGGAACAATATAGCATGTGTATTAGCAGAGGGTATGTGAACAGGGTACTATACAGTATAAGTATAATAAATAAACTCAAAATATCTATGAATGATACAAGGGCAAACATAAAAATATTGAAAACTTTGTTTCCACATAGTGTAGTGATTGGGATGTGTTTATTGAATAGGCTGACATAATCCTATATTGATGGGCATCCTTTCGCAGGGAAGGTTTCAATATTTCAATAACCCATTTATGAAATAATTCACCATTCATAGTAATCCTTATCATTAATACTACTGTCAAGAATCGGATCACATCCAGGTAAAAATCCATCAATTGTTCCAGCATTCAAAATAGTGCACCTTATGCCTTTACCCTTGAATATACTCGGCATACCTTTTGGATTATTTTTTAGTGTCCACTGACAAATTTGAATATCGTTTTTGAATATCCAAATTTCATCTAGATAAATGAATTTTACGTTTTGTTCCATGTATTCTCGGTATTTATCACAATATTGTACTATTTTTATTATATTTTTCTGTTTATCAGTAAGAATTTTCCTTCGATCAACTTTTTTGTATTTGTTTCCAATTTTTTTTTATGATATAATATAATGTTGACTTCGATCAATTGAAATCTAGGTGCTCTTTGGCCAGTTCGGAAAGGAAATCTAAACAAATAGATATATTCATTGTTTTTAATTCTAGCAAAAACAAAGTCATTCAATGTCTCTTTGAAGGAATAATCATATCGCACAGGTTTTCTTCCACTGCTAATTCCAGGCTATAATAACATGCTAATATTCTACGGAAATGGCTTGGTGAAATCTGAAAATTTAAGAGACATTGATCAATCAGAATACACTTTGAGTCGGTGAATAACCGTTTACCTGAAACACTAGCGGAAATATATGCCAAATCTTTGAAAAATTCGAAGTAACACCGGCAAACTGCCTGGCGTTCTCTTGTTAGGCGCGATGTATCCTGGTGAATTCCAGCCATTTTAATAGCATAAGACAAAAAATACTCAAATTCAGAGCAAATTTTTATAATTACATATTCACCAATATCTTCGATAAAATCATCAAAGCAAGATTTCTATGGGTAATGTTAGTGTTATTCCTATACCAACCTGAATTCAGCAACCCAAAATATTACTGAATAGTTTATTACCAACTTAAATTCGATTTTTCACAGGCAACCGAGATGTAAATAATTCTTAAACGGAGTATACATTTCCCGATAATCACGTTTCTTGCTTAACGCACTGTTGGGGTCTCCGAATCTTGTAGCTTGGTGGCATGCATTTTGAGAATTTCCAGTCTAGTATAGTTGAAATAACCTGATCCACGAGTGTCTTAAAACTTCATGCTAATATTATCGACGACGAATAGTCAGAATTTAGATAACTTTTGGATTTAAATTTCATTTTTTTTAGGGATTCCAATCTTTCAGATAGGTATTGAAGTTTGTAGGCACTATGAAATTTTTGGATTGAGAATCTTATCTAGGTATACCAATTAAAAAAAAAATTAAGAACCAATTAACCCTATGCCTCATCAAGAAATAAATGATTCTATAACAATTCTTGGTATAAAAGCAGAAATTTCTCTACAAGAGTTTTGTACTCCTCAGAAATAATAACTCGAATATTGGATATGAATACCTGATGTTGAATAAATTGTCACCAATAAAAAAATATTTATGGCACAACATCATCACTACATTTCCCGATAATTACGTTTCTTGCTTAACGCACTGTTGGGGTCTCCGAATCTTGTGGCTTGGTGGCATACGGTTTGAGAAATTCTAGTCTAGTCTAGTGAAAATAACCTAATCCATGAGTGTTTCAAATCGTCATGCTGATATTATCGATGACGAATAGTCAGAATTTAGATAACTTTTGGATTTTCGAGTGAAATTTCACTTTTTTTAGGGATTCCAATCTTTCAGGTTTCAATTAAAAACCATGTAGATATTGAAGTTTGTAGGCACTATGAAGTTTTTATCTCGGAATTTTACTAGGTATACCAATTAAAAAAAAAATCAAAAACCAATGAACCCTATGCCTCATCAAGAAATAAATGATTCTATGAGAATACATGGTATAAAAGCAGAAATTTCTCTACAAGAGTCTTGTACTCCTCAGAAATAATAACTCGAAGATTAGATATGAATACCTGATATTGAATAAATTGTCACCAATAAAAAAATATTTATGGCACAACATCATTACTACATTTCCCGATAATTACGTTTCTTGCTTAACGCACTGTTGGAGTCTCCGAATCTTGTGACTTGGTGGCATGAGGTTTGAGAATTTCCAGTCTAGTCTAGTTAAAATAACCTGATCCATGAATGTCTCAAATCGTCATGCTGATATTATCGATGACGAATACTCAGAATTCAGATAACTTTTGAATTTTCGAGCAAATTTCACTTTTTTTAGGGATTCCAATCTTTCAGGTTTCAATTAAAAACCATGTAGGTATTAAAGTTTGTAGGCACTATGGAATTTTTCAATTCGGAATCTCAGAAAAAAAAACTTGAATATTGGATATGAATACCAGATTTTGAATAAATTGTCACCAATAAAAAAATATTTATGGCACAACATCATCACTACATTTCCCGATAATTACGTTTCTTGCTTAACGCACTGTTGGGGTCTCCGAATCTTGTGGCTTGGTGGCATACAGTTTCAGAAATTCCAGTCTAGTCTAGTGAAAATTACCTGATCCATGAGTGTTTCAAATCGTCATGCTGATATTATCGATGACGAATAGTCAGAATTTAGATAATTTTTGAATTTTCTAAATGATAAATCTTGGGAATCATTCGAGGTAAAAAGTTGGGATCTCCCTTGGAATTTTTACGGCTAACCTTCTGAATAAATCAGAATTCGAACATCAAATAAAAAAATTGAAATACAAAGTTTCCTACCAAGGTTTCATTCATGATATAATCCTAATAATAAGATTGTAATAAATGAAGTAAATGTAAAAGCAGTTATTGTTAATCTTGAAATGTTCAAAAAATAAATAAAATAAAAAATTGAAGTTATTATTACGTCGAACGAAATTAAATCAATTACAAACTCAATTCATCGAAAACAATTTAATTGAGAATCAACTTTTGTAGTGAAAAAAAACTCATTCATTGAAAAATTTATGACTTGATCTTGATATTCCAGAAACCAATCAACTACAATCTTCATGATTAAACTCCGAATGATGAGAAGTCCGGGCGAGCATCTGAGAAATTCCCAAATTACCGACACAAAAGAACCAAGTGGAGAAATAAACTGCATAAACTACCAACAACGGACCGGTAAGAAGGCAAATTTATATTAATGCCATCATTCAATATCTCTGACAGGAAAAATATATGGCACCCAAGCACAAAGACGCCGAATCGTGAGCCCGGCGGCGTTTGTTTTCGGCATGATACGAATTTCCGAAACAATGATTTTTTGCTGGGTTAAATCGAAAGAGCGAAGGGGGCGTGGATTTGATTACGATTGAATTTCGGCTGTACAGTTAGACCGAAATAATATGACTATCATGTCCTGCGTGATGTATCAATGTGTGTTCTCGGGGATCAGCTACCTAATTGACAAAAAATCGTACGGTGTACGGACGCAATTCATCCGAAATAATAAGTGGGAGGTTTTTTCCCTGATAGAGTGTCTTAGGCGGAGGTCTGTGTGATGGATGGATTGGTAATTATGCTCCTATGATGATATTTTCTTACGCAGTTGCCATATAGAGGATCAATATTATTAAAACTCCGCCTGTGGTGCTTGTTGGCTCTCAGGGAGAGCCGCTGTCGATGCCGATCTCAAGCCAGAATGAAGGAGGAGTGTTCAGCATAGGGCTAACAACCCTATCTTGTAAAAACACCCCCTTCTGAAAACCAATGGGATGCCTTGGAATAGAACGGATATACGACGACGTACATGTAACTGAACTGAACTGTTGATAGTAAAGCATCGACCATTGCCCAGGCATCGAGCATCACCGTTGCCGGGGAATCAAATCGATTTGATTTTCGAGACTCTCTGCGGGCATAATGCCCGAAACGAGACATATGATTGGTGCTAGCCAGTTTGTGTTTTAGCCAGTGTCGTAGTTAAGTTAGGGTAAAAACATAGTGAAGTAAGAAGAGGTGAATAATTTGTTTGTATTGAAATGGATTAAGAAAAATAAGTGAAATATTCATTTGGCCCGCAATATGGTATAAAAGAGATAGGAGACATCACAACAGATATGTGTTGGATAAAGCATGGACGGAAATAAACAATATAAAAAATATATCAGTTAAGCTACAAAAACAATGTAAATAGAACATGAAGCCAAAATTATAGCAATCTCTTTTATATTTTTGTCTCATAAAAATATTATACATTTTATTTACTGGGTGCAACAAAAAATAATAGACGGAAATAAGCAATATAACAAATATATCAGGTGAGCTACAAAAACAATATAAATAAAACAAAACCAATATTATAGCAACCTCTTTCATAAAATTATATATTCAGGTTAGGTTAGCCTGAGTTAGGGCAGTGTTGAAATAATTCTCGAAAAGAATCAATATTTAGGTAAGGTTAGGTAAGCTTACGTTAGGACAGTGTCGAAAAAATTCTTAAAATGAATTATTATTTAGGTTAGGTCAGCTAAAGTTAGGACAGTGTTGAAACAATTGTTGAAATTAATTATCATTTATGTTAGGTTAGCTTAAGTTATGACAGTGTTGAAAATAATTCGTGAAATGAATTGATAATTAGGTGGGGTTAAGTGAGATTGATTTAGGACAGTGTTAAATACAATTCTTATATTGAATTCATGAACACACTATTGCGTGAACCACGCGAATGCGGATATAGAAAAAGAACGGAATAGCGATTAGGACCGTTAAAATATGATGGTTTTCTCTCCCTCAAAATCATATGAAATCATATCTATCATTCAATTGTTTCAAAATAACCGATCAATCTGCCAACCTTCAATTTTTTTTCAAATCTTGAAAAAATTTATATAATTTCCCCATGTTCAATTTCATTGTTTTCGTTAACAAAATATATATATATATATACTTCTTCAAGAAATGAGTGTGTATGTATCAACATCACAGAATGAAAGTTCACCTATTCCAATTTTCCTCATTATGCCATCTTAATAATACTTTCTCTTCAAATAACAACTTCCATAATAGAAATGTAAAAATAATAATACTTTCAATGTGATCCTATTATCGCCCTTTCTATGGATTTATTTCGAAGATCTACTCATTATGTGGATCTGCCTGTTCGTGGATCTACTTTTCATGTGGATCTACCTGTTTGTGGATCTATTTATTATGTGGATCTACCTACTATGTTGATCTACTGGTTTACTAGTTTTTATTTTAAACACTTCTTCCTATTTCTAACAACTCACTAAGACTCTCGATTCATAATTCTTAGAACTGCTTTGATAGATGCCCTCTGAGGCTCGACTTGAGGCTATGCTTGAGGCGATGCTCCACTATGTTTTTACCTTAGTCACACCCCAATTTTAAATTTCATCAATTGTACGAAAACCATGATTATAAAAATTGATACAATGTAATACAAATCTCTCAACACATAACTGTGAGTTGAATGTATTTATCTACTCCTATTGAATTATATATTCATTATTCAACTCTTTTTGAGCAATAAATAGTATTTGTAAACAAACACTATGAGTTATAATAACTCACTACTATAACTCCCTGTCTCTGTGCTTCTGAACAAGCTGATTGGCCGAAAGGGAACCTCCTATTATTGATATTGAGGTGAGTAATGTCACTTGAATAATTTCGACGTTTTCTCAAATTAAGTTGATACCTAATTATTATTGTTTTGCTGAAAAAGATTAATTCAGATAGTGAAGATGAATTATTATGTACACCTTCAGAAATAAGAGAATCAGTCAATGTTACCATACAGAATTCATTGCCCGAAAAATCCCAAAACAAATATAAAGGTGTATACAACAATTTTCAAGATTGTTGTTGCAGTAAGAATAAAGTCATCGTTTACAGAGAATGTTCTTTCGGCATATTTTAGTGAACTCAGCACTAAATATAAAGCATCGCTTATATGGACTTTCTACTCCATGCTAAGAAGCACAATCAACGACAACGTAGATATTAAGATTTGTAAATAAAGTTCTTTCTCTGTACTTGTATCTTAGTATTTATTGTTATAGTCATGGATAAAGTATAGTATTCAACTTGCGGTAATGGTCATAACTCACTTGATGAATTACTGTACTCGCCTTCGGCTCGTGCTGCAAACTTCATCTACGTTAGTAATCACCTGCATTACCGCTCATTTAATTATACTCATTAACTAATACTTTCTGGTAATGGATATAATATGTACATAGTTCTAGAAAGTACTATACGACTATAATAATTATCCAAAATCATGCCGCATTATCGACGCGACGTTAACGCACGAATTCCCGAAAATCGAGTGCGCCAGACTCCGTTATCGCAACCACGCTCCACATTTCAGAAACTGTTGATGCCAATTTAATTGCCTTTTTTCGATGCATTGCAGAAAATCGCATTAAAAGGTCATAAATAAATTAGTGATTATTCAGTGCGCCAGCTACGAATCTACGTTCGTGATAAATTGGATGACACAGTTTATAAATCAAGTCGATTTCCATTTATAATAAACAGAAGAGGTGTGTCCCCGGACACTTCTTCACATTAATTACACGGTTCTGTTTAAGGTAAGTGCGTGCAGGCGTCGTGTTAAGTTTTCTAGTGATAATTTGAAACATTTTTTCACCAAGAATGTTATTGATGTCATGCCCATATCAGTTGCACTTTTATATGTCATGCCCATTTTCACAGAATTTTTTCGATTTTGGCAATATAATACTAAAATAGGGCTTTTTTTTAATATGCTTTATAACATTGGCTTTTCGAATAGAATCTCCAAATTTCTACTGGCATTTTAGGTTTTAGCCTATCCCCAACTTTTAAAAAGCAATTATCAACTCACTCTATGACGGGGTGAAAAATTAAAGGATATTATTTAACGAGTGGTAATGTATGTCATTCTCACGCAGATGAAGTTTGCAGCGCGAGCCGAAGGCGAGTGCGAGTACGACTATAGCAATAAAAGATATAAGTACAGAGAAAGAACTTTATTTACCAATCTTAATATATGCATTATTAATGTTGATTGTTCTTCTTAGCATGGAGTAGAAAGTCCGTAGGGGCGATGCTTTATATTTAGTGCCAAGTTCGCAGAAATATGCCAAAAGAACATTCTCTGTTAACGATGACTTAATATTCTTAGTGCTACACCAATCTTGAAAATTGTTGTATACACCTTTATATTTGTTTTGGGATTTTTTGGGCAATAAATTATATATGATAACATTGGCAGATTATCTTATCACTAAAGGTGTACATAATAATTCATCTTCACTATCTGAATTCATTTTTTTCAGCAAAACATTCACAATAATAATTAGGTATCAATTTAATTTGAGAAAACGTCAAAATTATTCAAATGACATTACTCTCCTCAATACCAATAATGGACTGTTCCTTTTTGTCCAATCGGCTTGTTCAGAAGCACGGAGTTAGGGAGTTATAGTAAAGAGTTATTTTAACTCACGTTGTTGTTCACACATACTATTAATTGCTCAAAAGTGGTTGAATAATGAATATATAATTCAATAGGAGTAGATAAAATGTTTTATTGGGCCAAGGAAATCAACACATCGAAGTATTATCGATGCCAGACGTTGCTCGACTTCAGGGACTGGATGACACCAGCTGGGACTTCGGACGTTCTGTTGTGATCCTTTGGACTTTCCGCTTGTCAACTTCCGTTCTGTTAATGAGGACGCCCAAGAAGAAGTTGATGAGGCCTGCGATTACGGACGAACAGTATTAAGCCAATTGATATAATTCGTATATAGGACCACTTCTTTTAAAGAACAGATACCGGAGAATTCAACTAATGATGGACGTCAAAGCAGCTCTTTGAAGAAGAATGGTAATTCAAACAAGCGAGTGTTGTTGAAAAGTTGAAAAGTCTAAAAACAAAGTAAAGCATCGCCGCAAGTCGGGTATCAGAGGGCACATAGTGGGGCATCTATGAAAGCAGTTGTAAGAATTATGAATCCAGAGTCGTAGTGAGATGTTGTAAATAGCAAGTAGTGGTTTGAATATAAAAATATTCCTATTGCTCGTATGTGAAAATTAAATGAGAATTATTTAAATTTTGAAAATATTAATTGATATCCACTAACAATTATGAAGAATTTTATTTATTATTTCAATTGATTTGCTCGAGACTCAATTTCAAGGAGGGTTCTCAAATGAAAAATTAAAAATGCTCAAATAATTATATTTTTAACAATCAAATCATTAATTAAACAAACTTTAATGATCAAATAATTCTTAAATTAATAAATCCTTTCAAACTAAATATATAAATGAGCGCACTCACAGAGAACAGCTTAGTCCAAATATATTTCCCCAATTTTCCCTGGTATGTCTGTTGTTGAATATTTAATCTCCAAATGTCGAAATTCTTATATATTATTTTTATGTTTTCATTGGTTAATTTTAATCTTCATTCTTTCAGGTCCCATGTAATTTTATTTGACCAGGTTATATAACCATATTTCGAGGTTTTTTCGTTTTTGAAAGATCAGTTCCAACCTACTTTTCTCAATCAACTGTCTCTTCACTTCTTCACAAATTAATTCCATATCGTATTTTCCTTGATATGAAGCATTCTTGATGCACTCTGTTTAGTTTCCAATTCTAAATTACATGCATTTTCACAAAATGCCCACAAAAGTACAATTATTTAGTATGTGAAATTAATAATTTAACAATTCATATTTTTAGATTATTTGAACCCCTTCGAGAATATGATAATGTAATCCATCATTGATATTGGAATGTTAAATTTCCTGAATCGACAAAGAATTTAGAATACATTCCTTTTATTTGTTACTGAATCTTATGAGGGATTTCAGTTCATGGTTTCCGCTCATATATTTATGAGATATTCCAAATTTATTGCATTTTAGCTGAAGTATTTGAATTTATTTTCAAATCGTAAAAAAATAACCATGTTTCGATCTCCATAACAATATGTTTTCAGATATTTTGTTGCACTAAGTTGATAGAATAGAAAATATTTTATCTCACAAAAATATGAAAGTGTTTACTATAATGTTGGTTTTCTGTTTCATTTACATTTTTTTGTAGCTCACCTGATATATTTCTTAATTCTGTCCATGTTTTATCCAACACATCTGTTGTTATGTCTCCTATCTCCTTTATCCCATATAACTTAACTTAACTACGACACTGGTTAAAACACAATTCGGGCATCATGCCTGCGGAGAGTCTTGAAAATCGAATCGATTTGATTCCCCGGCAACGGCGATGCTCGATGTCCGGATTAAAGCGATGGTCGATGCCTCACTATTTAGTTCAGTTACATGTATTTGTTTTGATGCTTGAGGCGATAATTCACTATGTTTTTACCCTTAGGGTCAGAGTGCAACGAGGAAGTCATCAATATATCATCAATATAATAAAATATTGAACAGATTCAACACCTTCTTTCGGAATAACCAACCACTGATATGAAGTTACAGCTACATCTGAAGATGTACTTGGAACAGATCTCAAACAAAATTCATATACGTCCTTTTTGACTCAGGAATACATTTTCCCTATAGTCGCCAACCAATTAAGTCAGTCCCTCGCGTGTACGTACACCATAATTCGAATTTAATTAAGCTCTGCTTTTGACATTTCCAGATAACCCTCCCCATATCTTATATCTGTTAAGGAATTACATGTAATTATTTGTTTTTTCGCGATTTGATCTGGTTCAATTTTTATGTCGGATAATACAGTTTGCCAGTTAAATGGAGTGTTGCAGAGATACGGGGATAAGCAGGAAATTGAGACATTTCGCAATTATCCAGTGCGCACAATGAGTTTCACATTTTTTCGGCATTCTGGTGATCATTAAGTATTTGCAATGGGATACCGCGAAATGAGCGACTTACATAAATGGTTATGATTAATTTCCATACAGGGTGATCCCATATTGAACTAGATCATTGATGATGAAGCATTGAACATAAGGTCAGTCGAGTGATAATACCAAATTTATTTTTTTTAGAAGAAATGTGCATAGATTATTCGAAGGTTGAAATTGTCCATCATCTCAATGCATTTTACACGATATAAAACGTTAATGCACTTCTATTGAATTTTTCACCATTACATATCTTTCACGAGAATCAGCTATGAAAAAACTAATTTCATAGACGAAAGAACACATCAATGATAAGTGAAAGCATGTTCCCACATGTACCGAACCGATATGAACGAATCAATTGAATGGAGGCTTTCTAATTTGCGGGTGGAATATTGCAATTTGGCGTGAAAAATGAGTGATTTATTAGTTTCTCCAGCCGATTTGTAACACGAAGGATCAGAGTGAAAAATCTCACGTGTAAAAGCGGATTTCGAAATTCAAAAGCACATGTTTAATTATATCCTTTGAAACAATACGCAATATGCGTGGTCCAGCTATCCTGTAATTAACCCAATAATCTTCCTTATTACACAGTTGTTGATTAATTGACGGTTTAACTGAGGGAAACTATTATTAATATTGGTTTGTTCCTTAAGGCATCTAATGGGAGCACAGCTTGGCTTGGCATGGTGTATTAATGGTGGTCGTTTCCTGTCTTTTAGCATAGGTATGTTATGGAAATGTTTATTTTGTCTGATGATACATTATGAAACAGTGAAAATGTTCGCGGGTAGTGAAACCGAGGAAACTCCTTCGACACAAAATAACAATCAATTATTCTTTAATTCAACTGTTGTAACATTAGGTAGTGTAGGGATCAGAACGAATGTATGATCAAGAAATGGAAGCTCATGCTTTGGGCAGAAGCTCATATTTCACCAACTGACTTGACTGGAGAAATCATTTCGAAACACTTTTATCATTTTTGGTCGTACTTAATAATAATGATATTAGGTTGGGCTCACAGATGAAGTATTCGAGGATAAATTCAATTCTGTTCGTCTGGCAGGATGCCCAGCTG
Source organism: Aphidecta obliterata (assembly GCA_963966015.1). Classification (NCBI taxonomy): domain Eukaryota; kingdom Metazoa; phylum Arthropoda; class Insecta; order Coleoptera; family Coccinellidae; genus Aphidecta; species Aphidecta obliterata. The sequence goes on along the minus strand of OZ014430.1, from coordinate 8,369,162 downwards.
TAAACATGCTAACTTTCGGAATAAAGAGCCTAGAATTTTGAAATTTTTTTCAGTGAACGTTCGAGGTCTGAATGCGCCGGCCATCTCCGTTAATGGGCTAATTCGGCCGTAAGCTTTCGAAGTGAGCCATTTGAATTCATTATTCTCAATGACTTGAGAAATATTTATCTAAATCTGCATTTAGTTGTGAGATAAAGACGAAAGTTCTTGTAAAATTCTGTTAGGATTGTATTACTAAAAGATCTCAAAAGAATTATTCTCCAAAACTTCGGTATCTCATGAATTATATTCGCCATAAACTGAAACTTAGTAGTGGCCACATTATGGGCCAGCGATAAAATATGTTATGTGGAAATTCAGCTTTCTAGCAGTTCCACGTGAAAATAAAATTGAGTATTTCTGATATGTTCAATTTGATGGCCGGTTTGGTACACAAAAAAACGCGCACAAGCTCCTGAGTTCACGTCAGTGTTTTTCAAAATTTCCATGATATATTCTGGGAACTTTTCAGAGAAAAAAAAACTATTGAATGAAGATTGAAATTTTTATTTTGAATTCGAAAACCTATATTTTATTATTTATACGGTGTGTTGATTTGAAAAGGTACCACCCTTAATTTCTCAGCCTCCATGCGAAAATCAGAACTTTGGTTCGTAGGGGGACATTTTATACGGTTTGTTATAATCAATTTGTATCAACCTTTGAATGAAGAACCACAGGAGGGAGCATTAGGCCTGAAAAAGTGGTACCAAACTGGTTGTTGCATATGGCCTGGTATTTCCGGATTGCATTGGCGTTGTATTTTAGTAGGGTAGAAACTAGAAAACTCAATTTCATTTTAGTTGTTATTAATGCTTCCAAACATTGATCAAAGAACATTTCTTTAAGCTTTTTGTGTAAGCTCTCTTGCAAATCAATAAAACTTTACGAGAAAGCCAGATGAATTGAACCATTATTTAATTTGCATTAAGTATTTACTTTTCATTTGCACGGGTGTAATGGACAGTTTCAAACATGAAATGAAATGAAAAACATAGGAGGAGGATGTATAAAAGAATAGAAAATATATGAAGATACATTAATTTTGTAAACATATTTCTGATATTTTCACCTCCTTTTGCATTCTCACAAATTAAAATATAATTGATTCTCGTTGTGAGGTATGCTATACAGACACATTTAAACAACAATATCCGCATATTATTTATTACCTAGCAGCTCCAGTTGAAACCATTCCCGGCTCAGAATTCACAAAATTTATTTATTACAATTATATGATGAAAACTGAGAAATGAAAAAAAATCCAATCTCAACCTTATCTATGTTACGCCCATGTGCGTTTGTTTATGATGCTGGTGGAGAGTCATAACTGGTCGTTCGATATGGTTTTTTCCTTCTCGCTTTTGTACGAAGAAGAGTAGTCGAATGCTCCTTCCTGTGGTTCTTTATTCAAAGGTTGATACAAAATGATTGCAACCAACCGTATAAAATGTCCTCCTACGAACCAAAGTTTACCTCGTTTTGTATTTTTTTGATTTTGCATGGGGGCCGAGATATAAAGGGTGGTACCTTTTCAAATTGACACACCTATAGGTTATAGGTGTTATCTTCATCGATCGAAAATTCTCAATATTTGGATTGAGGTTTTATTTTCAATTCCTTATTGCATAATTTTTTCATTTTCGATGCGCGTGTTTGGAATATAGCAGAAATTATGCCCTCTCCCACTAAATCAACTAATTAAGCGCAGAAATTTATTGCTTACTAGACCGTCCATTTATTCTGTTCGTGATTGAAATAAAAATTGAGTCTGTCAAACTTAGTAATTGATTTTATAAGTTTACTGAGTGTGGGCGATAAATAATGGAATAATTTATTTTGGAGCAATTATGTGTAAGAGAGCATGGCAAATACGTAGCAGGTGGCCTTATTTTTGAGAATTGGTGCTTATGATTAATCACCTTTGGCGTTACATATTTTGACATAGACATAGTTGGAACGCTAATGGAAATAGATCACTAGAGTGCTTGGTTTCGAAAATGAGTCAATTACAGCGTACAAGGAATTGGGATCAATCTGAGTGCAACGAATTGTGTTCTATTAAGTGAAATATGGTCACAGAAGATTTCAATTGAATATTGTAAGAAGATCATATATTCGAAATGAGGATTGCCATCAATCTTGCTATCGACATGCGAGCTGCCTGGCTGATTGAGAAATCCCAATGAGCTCGCAGATCAGATAGAAACTACGGATAGTCGAAGACGTATGATATCAGAAGAAAGATCTATCATCACCGATAAAAACAAATACTTCCATATCCAATAGAACCGTTCCTTTGAGCGCACAGCAGCGGACAGGGTTCGAATTCTTCCTTATAATAAACCTTTCAGTGCATAAGCAGACACCGTGGCAATATTTTCCAGCGAGGGTTATTGGAGGTGTATAAACACATCCATGCTTCATTAAATGAAATGTTTATGGGTATTAAGCTACATCGATCTCTGGCCTCACCTCGAGGAATTATGGATTTCCCTTCGGTGGTACTGCTGTGCTCTGCTCAGAGGTGCAGAATTATTGGGAAATAAATCAGCAGTCAGTCGGTTGTTGAGAATACCACATTGTGCCGAATGATTAATTAAGAGATCATCTAGCTATACGCAGACTCATTCTGTTCTTATCTGTAGTGATCTGTGATTAATAACACAGAAGCATTGATCTTAATCTGCTGAAAATGTCAATGTCAAATTTCTCCATCCGATCCTGCGATTATCTTTCTGGATCTCAGTGTACATACCGAGAAAAGGATGCAAGAGATGAGAGGAATTTTTCGATGAGTGCAGGTTAGATTGATAACTATCAAGGAATCTAATCAGAAAAGTCTTCATCACCTATTCCCTTCATTTTCTTAGAGTCAATATCATATTATGCGAGGAATATTGAAATATTGAGAGTTACCCATTCCTTCTAGAAAAATCTGAATCTACTGCAAAATCTTTGGATCAATAATTCTCATATTTGTCTATTCCATACATCCTTACATCCTTACATCCACTTTCTATACGGTAGAGTAAGTTTCCAATATCCTGACAGGTACTTACTCAGGTTACTCCGTGTTACCAGCTGAAGAGTTTCAGTATTCCGTTCAAATATTGACGCAATTTGACAGCAAATATATGAATGAATCTTGACTGGGTAAATATTGGCAGTCTCCTCGAGTGTCTCTAGTGGGTCTTACTCATTCTTCCTAGATGTGGTCAAACAATGGTTGCATACAACTGGGTGTTCGACTCGTACCTAATAAACCTCATAGCTGAGGACAGGTTCATATTCTTAATTTGCGGAATATGCTGCTCCTCAGTTTTTGCAATAATTTCCTAGTCATGAGTGGGAGAAGAGGCAGCTTTCAGAACTTTTCAGAACAGAATACATAATGAACTAATGCTGTACTATTTTCGAAAAAATCAGCTTAAGTTCCTTGTAATTTCGATCGAGATCTCAGCATTATATTTTGCTGAACAATACCAGCTTTATCACACTCAAAGAAAACTTCCAGGATATACGACAGAAATTCGGTTATTTCTACAGGAAATTGCCCCTATATAAGCGATAGCAGAAATATTTTTAATTTTACGTGACGATTCTGGTCGTTTAATTCCTCCAGAAATAACAAGTTTAACATTAGTTGATGCAACCAAACTGCAGTTTGTCATTTCATCAGGAAAATAATACTGCGACGAAAACCGGAATATGCGTGACTAATTACAGAAATTCACTGTTTAATAAACAAACTAGATAGTTGTATTCCAAACTTCAAACTCCAGTTTCTACCAGAATTCTCAGTAATGAACACTAAACTAAAACACGAATTACTTTACTTATAACGGAACTTTAGTTTAGATTTAACAGGAATTTTCCGTTGAATTAAAGAACTATCGTTCATATATTACAGCACTAGTTAATTGTGTTCGAAGCTTATAACCTGAGATTTTACAGGAATTTTCTGTAGAAGAAACGGGCTTTCCGACAGTACCCGAAACGTTCCCTATTCCGAATTCCAAACGTACGAAAATAACGTTCGGAAAACGACGAAAGCGCAAAAAATTGCCTTTTTCCTTACAAATAGGCTTCTTATCCGCGGCGTCTCGGGGGTCGAAAGCGGTCGAATTATCAACCCAAAGGACCAAAAGACTCCTTAAATGTAAATCCAGCCCGATCCCACCGCCGTTTTACGCAAGAACTTGATTTGAATGAGACCAATTTTTGACACCTCGAGAAAATCCGAAATAAATTACATACGTCGATCATAGATATTTCTTGACGTTTCTCCCGGAATTAAATTATTCCTTTTCTACACTTCGTCGAAATTTCTCAGAACACGATCATTTCGAGATGAATTTGAATAAAAGGGACGAGAAAAGGATGTTGGCGGGTAAATTTGAGGGCATAGGTATTCGAATTTCCGAATGTTTCCGCCAAGTTGAACGCTATTCCGGTCGACATCGGTTGATGTTCACATTTCGTTCGGCCGATCGAAATGGAACGAAATTGAAGGTGCCCGAAAATGAAGATAAAGAGTGACTTCGCGAATGGGTGTTTGGAATGGGAAGAATTTATAGTCCATTTAAGAATTATTGACATCGAAGCAGGCCATGAACGTCCAGTCGAGGCTTTATTTCTAGTTACAAAAAAGTTACTGTTTTAATCATAGAAATAAATAAAACATAAATATAACCTAGAAAAGTGTTCAGTATACGAATTATCAAATAATTATTAATTAAGCCGGAATATTTCGACTGCAGTTTAAGAATGGGACTTCAGGTTCAACGTTATATATATTACGAAATGGAACCCCCAAATAGAAAACTTGAACAGGAAACTCACCACCATAATCTACACCCTCAATAGTATGAAATCAACCATATCCAACAAGATACATTGAAGCTCCTATACACAGCCAATTTTCAGTCAACCCTTTCATATGGCATTGTTTACTGGGGAAACAGTACATCGGAAAAAAATATTTGAAACACAAAAGCAAGCAATCCGAGCTATGTATAGAATGAAATATAGAGAGACTTGTAGAAGTGTTTTCAAAAGGAATAAAATCCTGACGTTAACAGCAATATATGTGCTGAAGTATGTTATCTTCCTACAAAGCCACAGTGAACTATTTGAACCGTTTCTGAACAACAACCCAACTTGGAAAATTGATCCTAATATATACCCGAGGCATTACAGGAGGAATGAGGATCTAACCTCCTTGAAGCCCTCTCAGATACTGGAGTTCATTAGAGCTCTGGAGCTGTGGGTAGCGCATTTGCGAATACGGCTCTGATGGGGGGCACAATAGACCTTGAGGTCGCAGTGGAACGTAACCCCCTTCCTAACTATGAACTACTACCCGAGGCAACAATTGACACTAGCGCAGAATAATGTGAAATACATGTGCATGAAGATCTACGATGCATTACCCAAACAGTTTCATTCGATATAATATCGCACCCGTCGTAGAATAAGGAGATAACTCAAAAATTGATTTTGTTGGGAAATCGTATTTGAAGTTTTGGTTCACCGAAGTTTTCATTCTATACTTTTGTGTACTTACTCAATTTAACACACTGAACATTCGTAATAACTGCAGCACTCCATTTGAACATTATAACCCTAGCACCCAATATCCAATTAATGCAATTTTTCCCATCGTGGTGGAATATTCCACTGTTTTTCCAAAAAATTTGAAATGTTACCTTTTTTCACGAGCAATCTCTTATGTGGCGGAGAGGCCAACTAGAGTTATTCTGATCTTGCACCAAAGAAAAGGGATACTTCCTGAGTTCAATACCGTCACTAACACAAAATGGACCTTTTTTGAGTTGTCTCCTTAGTCTACGACGAATGCGATATATATTATTATTAAAATAAGAGAGAAACAAAAATTAAGAATCTATGTAGTACATGAAGAATTTTGACATGAAATTTTACAATTATTCAGTATACTTTTGAATTGGGAACAATATAGCATGTGTATTAGCAGAGGGAATGTGGACAGGGTACTATACAGTATAAGTATAATAAATAAACTTGAAATATCTATGAATGATACAAGGGCAAAGATAAAAATATTGAAAACTTTGTTTCCACATAGTGTAGTGATTTGGATGTGTTTATTGAATAAGCTGACATAATCCTATTGATGGGCATCCTTTTGCAGGGAAGGTTTCGATATTTCAATAATCCATTTATGAAATAATTCACCATTCATAGTAATCCTTATCATTAATACCACCGTCAAGAATCAGATCACATCCAGGTAAAAATCCATCAATTGTTCAAGCATTCAAAATAGTGCACCTTCTGCCTTTACCCTTGAATATACTCTGCAAACCTTCTGGATTATTTTCTAGTGTCCACTGACAAATTTGAATACCGTTTTTGAATATCCAAATTTCATCTAGATAAATGAATTTTACGTTTTGTTCCATGTATTCTCGGTATTTATCACAATATTGTGCTATTTTTATTATATTTTTCTGTTTATCAGTAAAAATTTTCCTTCGATCAACTTTTTTGTATTTGTATCCAATTTTTTTTATGATATAATATCGATACCTTTTTGCCAAATTATCGTAAGCCTCAACGTACTACGTTGAGGCTTACGATAGTTTGGCAAAAAGGTATCGATATAATGTTGACTTCGATAAATTGAAATCTAGGTGCTCTTTGGCCAGTTCGAAAAGGATATCTAAACTGATATATTCATTGTTTTTAATTCTAGCAAAAACAAAGTCAGTCAATGTCTCTTTGAAGGAATAATCATATCGCACAGGTTTTCTTCCACTGCTAATTCCAGGCTATAATAACATGCTTATATTCTACGGACAGGGCTTGGTGAAATCTGAAAATTTAAGAGACATTGATCAATCAGAATACACTTTGAGTCGTTGAATAACCGTTTACCTGAAACACTAGCGGAAATATATGCCAAATCTTTGAAAAACTCGAAGTAACACCGTCAAACTGCCTGGCGTTCTCTTGTTAGGCGCGATGTATCCTGGTCAATTCCAGCCATTTTAATAGCATAAGACAAAAAATACTCAAATTCAGAGCTAATTTTTATAATTATTCACCAATATCTTCGATAAAATCATCAAAGCAGGATTTCTATGGGTAATGTTACCAATGTTAGTGTTATTTCTATACCAACCTCAATTCAGCAACCCAAAATATTACTGAATAGTCTATTACCAACTTAAATTCGATTTTTCACAGCCAACCGAGATGTCAATAATTCTTAAACGGAGTATATATTATTATATGATATTCATTTTAGAGTATCTTTACTTTATTCTAACGAATCAGAGAGAAATTCGTTGAAAAATAGTATTCAGAGACTCCATAGTAAATATACAGAAATGTTTTTTTCTGATTCTGGACTCATATTAGCGAATTGGATCACAGAATCACTGCTCACAACCTTCCTGTCGCTTTTCAATCCTTTGGGTAGTATCTTTTGAGTTTTGTCTATCCGGTGGCGCCCTCTGTTGAGCGGTACGGTGAATGTAATGCCGTCGGTGCAGATCGCTACAGATCTAATCTTTCTTCATTCCTCTGATCTGATCTAACCTGACTTTAACCTCTGTTTTCCTATTAAACCACTTTTTTCCAGTTCCTTCCTACACTATGTTCCTTAATCATATACTAACCCTCTTTTCTTTTTTTTTGTATTTCCTAGGAAAAGTTATTCAAGAGTTAGTATCAATCGTAGATCGAAAATATTCAATTTTAGGTAGGTGGCCAAAAAATGCTGAAAATTATCGAATCGCTGTTTGATCATATTCGGAAAACGATATTTTATTCCAAATAACTTTAACCATATGGTACAACATATATTAAAATACTTCCAGCTAAACAAGATTTATTCCGGTAGAAAAATCTGAATTTCTTCGAGAAATACCAAACATTCTTGTTGAGTTTGATGTGTCCATACCTTTAGTCGTACAATTATTGTTGGTTTATACTAACAAAATTATTATATTTCACTAGCTGTTCCTGTAACATTTGAGGAACTATTCCTCTTAAAATAAAAACGCCTAATCACAGTTATATTTACCGTTTTTCCTGCTTATAGGACTCAAGTCACTCAATCTAGGATAGGGAATCGGCATGTTAGATTGCAAGTAGACTTGTCGAAATTGCCATTACCAAATGGTAAAATAAACTCAACATTTTAATCAAATTCGGATTTTGGACGAAACGTGACAATATCGCATCATCGAATCAGCGGTTTTCATTGCAAGAGTTTGGTCCAAGATCACCTGAATTTCTCGCGTTTTCCAGAAAATGTATAATGAAGTCGGATTGTCGTTTCTTCCATGAATTCGACGTTGGCACGTTTACGTTCGAAATACATACATAAAAGATCCATCTACGATGAAAGGATATATGGTTTGTGCCAAACGAATCTTATTTTCGTCCGTGTTGGCGCATGACGTCACTCAGAGAAATAATTTGAACTGGTTTACCTCTTCATCGAATAGAATATCTCATTACCTGAGTTTTCGAGCGTTCTCAAGCCATTTTTGTGGTTCATTTGCATTTAAGGTCAAGATTCAGATCACGTGTAGTATTTTTTTGTATTTTTTTAACGGACAATTGTTGAGAGAATGAGCTGCAAAACACCTGCCTGTACTGTGTACGGTTGTGGTAATTATTCAAAAAAAAAAAATAAAGACACTGATGTGCGATATTATAGAATGTAATTTCATGGAATATTCTTTGAACTTGATTAATTGGATTAGACAATAATGCATGAGTGTTTCTGAATACAGATCATTAATAAAACTTGCAAATATCTAGAAAATTCCATTATTTTTCTTTACAAAAATACAATTGAATGTATATATTATAATGATACTCCTCCAAATCCAACAGAAGCTTGGTTGAAAACCTTTAATATCAAATTTGAGATGAATAGGACTTATTTTAAAATTGTCAAATCTTCAATTGTAAAATATTGAAATATTTTTTTCTTTTCATGAAAAATGAAGAAATGCCAGTAGAAATTCTTCTATCATCTTGTATAGAATTGAGTTGAAAAATGTCATTTTCCGCCCATATAGTTCAAAAATATTCATTTCACTGGATTCCATACTTATTTCAGAGAAGAAATTCATATAAATCAAAACCAGCAAAATGGTTAATGGGTGATTACATCGAAATATCCATTGCGACCTTTCTAAACAATTCAAATATGTTACCAGACTGACGTCATATTGTGCAACAAGGACGTGTATATAGATGCGCAAGCACACACCATGTATCCTTCCACCATGCGTACATCGTTAATTTGAATCGGTGATAGATCATGAACCATGCGAATCGTCACTAATAGGCCTTTGTCGGGTCTACCTTTTTTACTACTATGTGGATCTGATGGATTATTAGAATATATAATAGGGTTCAAATTTGTCCTTAATTAGCCTCTGTAACTTCACATTTCCAAGATAGAATGATATCACAGAGAAATCGAATGCAATTCTGCTCGAACAATTGAAATCGTGATTAGTCCACTCATTGCTCGATAATACATATAATGCACCACAAAGAATTCCACAATTGTACCCATCGCGCAATATGGAAATATCAAATGACGTACTCCGCTTACAAATGAAAAATAAATACGAGATCGTGTGGCACTTCTAACATTGATACTTCAGATAAGCAGGCATTCAAGGTAACTAATATGTCAAGTCGCAAACATCCTCATAACTGTAATCTTCCAGGTGAATACGGGATCGTTTTACCCATCTTTCAGCGTGAAAGAAGCATAGCGTTATAATAAAACATGAATGGACGCCTATTTTCTCCTGGGTTACAGTTTTTCACCAGGAACTGTCCCATAATTAAATGGAGACATTCGCATAAAATTAACGAACCGCGGAGAAACTTAATATTCATTTTCCTGATACCGCTGCGAGCTCCATTTTCTCCTATGATCTGTTGGTGTGGCTCTTTTATGGTCCTGAAACTGAATCATTATGGAGATGTTGCCGTAGGACGGCCAGAGGCGCGACACATTTTTACCGAGAGTATCTTGCTAACACGATAGTTATTCGACATTAACGACACATACTTAATTCTGCGAATATCGGAAAAATCGTGGTTATCAATATTATGGTTATGTAAGAAATATTTCAGAAAATGGAGGGATCATCGTTTGTGTCTTTACGGAATGTAAATGTCCATTAACCTATTGCTATGGTGAGGCTCTTCTAGTTCGAGATAAAGGAAGATAGTGTTATGGTTCGTTCAAGATATTAATATTAAATTTTGAAATTTCCGAAATCCACTAACAATATTCAAAGACTTTTATGTTAATTATATATTCATTTTTGCCCGAGACCTCTACCCCAAGGAGTGTTTTGAACAATCAAAAAAAATTTTTCTTTACAAAATTATATAATCAATAATCTAATCCTACAAAACAAACCCAACTATCAAAAGAAACTAAAAACTAATATATCTAAACTCTAATACAACAATCAATAAGTGAGTGCACTCACTATGTTCAACTCCAATTTCGATTCTCCTTCTTATATCCAGCACGCCGTTTTGATATCTATTTCACCCTCCAAATCAATTCAAGCAATTCAGTCTCTTCTTGACAATGTTCCAAATACTATTTACTATACTTTTCTTCTCTCAAACCAATTGTTCTGCAAATTTTTTGAAATATCGATCTCCACTCTGACGTTTCTCCATCAATTGTCAACTCGCCTCCTTTTTTCCAAATTATTTCATATCGCATTCCCTTGGTATGCCAACATTCTTGATACATTTTCCATCTTCACATGCACATCTTCATTTTAATATACTTCATAAACATAACTAAACTAAACTTAACTATTTAAAATAAATAATTTTAACAAATTCATTTTTTTTTCAAGTAATCTGAACCCTCTTTGACAATATAATATTACAATAATTTATAAATTGATCGAATTTACTGAATTGACTATATGATATTTGAAGATTCTTGAATTTTTGATGATATTATTTGAAGTTATTTTATTCTAAATTTTTGAAACTTTGAGGAACATGACCATGTTTTGATTTCCATAACAATAGATTATAATTTTGGACATAAATTCGGTAGTTACCATTGTATTTCAGAGACTGAGACAGTCATTGTTAGATGGTCGGTACTCAATGAAACCATTTTTTGCTGTTGCTGGTTTACTGAATTTGTCGGTGAAGAACTGCTCAATTGAATGACCATCATTTAGGGATATCCAGGTAATATCTGATAAAATAAAGATATCAATATAACTTGGGAGAACCCCTCAAGTTTCCCAAAACTTGAAGACAGTCCAACATAATTATTTGAGACCATTTTCGGCTCAAAATTCGAAAATTACATACATTTGGGCAAAAACCACGACTGCGTATTCCATGCCCGCCGGTGTGCAATACCTCGTTAAAGCAAGCTCAGTTTTTGTCGCCTTCTCATTACAGAACAAAACCGGAAACTGCGAATCCTGTATGGTGTGTGTTGAAATTCGCCAAAGATTATTATCATTATCAGGACTGGTAGTTGTTCGTGTACATGTCGAACGTATTAGACAGCTGTTAAATTGCGTTTAATACAGCGAAACAATAAAATCTGACTGCATGAAAAACGGGAGAAAGTTTAGCGGTCGTGATGGACGGTAATGATAATCAAATTTCCAAAGATTTTACGCAGACGTGACTGGAGAAAAAACTGCAGAATCGTTAACCTAATGAATTGGATGTAAAACAACATGCCTTTATTTGGTGGAAATGGGTTTAGTATTCTGGTGCATTGGTGCTAATTGCTAGGCGAACTGGAGACTCGCAGGGTCGAAGCAAGCCCATCAAGCTGTTTTCAGCACATCGAAGTATATATTTCTGAGTCGTACAAGAGCTCATCAACATTATCTCAGGTTTCGAAGAATTTCTCAATAATTTATTTGACATAGCGAGTTGACTACTCCTGCGATTAATAATCAAGAAATTATCATTTAGACTTCACGTTCCTCGAGTTGTTGATATTTCTATAGCATAACTTAAATAAGTAGATTGGGGCACCATCAAAAATTTTAGGTTTTCTGAAGTATTCATATATTGACAGTATTTGTCACACTGACTATGTTCACTGAAGGTCATTTCGGTACACAGAAAAAAAAGATGTATTCTGATATATACGACATATATTTCGTTGAAGAGAATTTTCTCGATGATAATACGTATGAATGGTATTAGAATTGATGAAAAATCGGCACCGAATTTTTAAGCTACTCAATCAAGTTAATCAAACTATGGCTGGAAACAAGACCTTATCCAGTAACGCTCGATTTATAATCATTATAAAAAATTTGGCACTGCTTCTAAAATTAGTTCATCAATTCCACTCCGTGATACCTTGAGTATCCAATATTCCACCGCAAAATATCATTGTAGACAAATCACAGATTCACGCACAATCGAGCAACTCAATCGGATGCTATTATAATTCCTTCGGCATTGAATAATTACGAGAAAAACTATGCTTCCTGCATCCCCTTCACGGATTTCGTTGACAAATGACCAACAATAATCTACATTAATTCAATTACACCACAGGAGGACCTGCTGAATTAAATTGCTCTATTCGTTTCTATCGAATATCACGCTGGGTGCTCCGATTCTAATATATAGAGAAATCCTTGACTGAAAATTATGACTGTTAGAATCTTATTAGCTATTGCATGAATCTCGTTGAAACTTCAACACAATTACATCATTAACAACATTGAAAATGTATGGGTGTGAGACGTTGGTCGTGAATATCTGCTCCTTGGGGTTCACGATTCGAGACGGAATGGCCTTCGATTTCCTGCGTTTGAACAGAGCTGTTCAGTGGAGTTTCTTCCTCTTGTTAGAAGCAATATTATTCGATGAGTACTGGTATAAGTCAATAGTCAGTATTCAGAAGCATATCGGATTATAGTGTAACGCTCTGAATACTCTTTATTGGGAAAATGTGGAAATGAACCTCTTGACAAATTTCATGAACATTCTCTTGATTTTATTGACAATGGTCAGATATGAAGTTTGGGCTATTTCCTATGTTCTGGTTGAGTTGGACGATTTTTTTCAAATTGATCTTCTAAATCGGTATCCGAAAAACTCCAAGGCCGGGAGTACTGATAGGATTATCCCTAAAGTGAAACGAAAAAGGGAGAATCAGAACTCAAAGAACTGTGAACAGTCAATAATTCGATTGAAAATACCTGAAAGTACCCAAACTTCTCCTCAAAGATGAAGCCGAAGAACATCACAATTTGACACGACTAAGAGGAAGGAAAAACTCGAAGATGGCTCAGCACTCCTGTGATGAAAACCATAGGAAGACCAAGATTTCGCTGAAACACACAGCTATCAGTTCCTGGAAATGTAAGGCCAAACTAGAACCCTAACATTCTCTTAGGAAACCTAACCTAACCTAACCTAACCAAACCTGACATTTCCTTAGGAATGCTGAATCGTGGAACGAATGGGTATTTCCTGCGGCTGCGCAGTTTAAAAAGTAATCACCTTTTTCGCGAAATATCAACTCAGTTTATATATGAAAAATTACGAAATGCACTGCCGTGAAGGCAGGAACTTTCGAGCGCTCGTACATGCACCTTGTAGGTAGATTCGCATTTTCCAGTTTTAGAAATCAATTGATGGAATTTTCGACAGCTGCCAAAAAAATTCTGAAACTTAGGCGAAACTCCAGACTTCATATCAGTGCTTCAGCTGACCAATTTTTTTTCGATAATTCGCTAGAATTTTCTACAGTATCTATGGTGTTGGTGATGCAATCTAGACAAAATTTCCCACGTAGTTTGAGGCTAGGTGCATAATTTCATTTCAATCCGATCAGTTGTTTCGAAACTATCAGGAAAATAATATTTTGAACCGCCATATTTACGGAACCCCTAGTCTTATTTTGCTCATTGATGAACGTGATGGCAATATTCTCGATCCAAACCCACCCTGAAAATTTCAAGTTTCTAGGCCTTTCCGTTCAATAGTTACGATTTTCTATGGTTTTTATGGTTCTGGTCATGCGATCTGGACAAAATATTGCTTTAATATATCATTCTCGATTAAACTAAAAAATTTCATCTCGATCGAATCCGTAGTTTTGAAATTATCGAGAAAACAAAATTTCAAATGACCGTATTTACGGAACCCCTAGTACAATTCTGCCCATTGATAAACGTGAACGCGACATTTCAGATCCAACCCTATCCTGAAAATTCCAAGTCCCTAGGCCTTTCCGTTCGAAAGTTATGATTTTCTATGGTTTCTATGGTTCTGGTCATGTGATCTGGAGAAATGTAGCTTGAATATAAATTTCTCCATTAGTATACAACATTTCGTCACGATCGAATCTGTAGTTTTGAAATTATCAAGAAAACTAAATTTCAAACGACCATATTCACGGAACCCCTAGTATAATTTTGCTCATAGATGAACGTGATCACGGCATTCGAGATCCACACCTATCCTGAAAATTTCAAGTCCCTAGGCGTTTCCGTTCAAAAGTTACAATTTTCTATGGTTTCTATGGTTCTGGTGATGCGATCTGGACAAAATTTCACATGTAGCTTGAACACTTCATTCTCCATTTGAGTGCATAATTTCATCTCAATCAAATCTGTAGTTTTCAAGTAATCAGAGGAACAAAACTTTGAACGGCCATATTTACGGAACCCCTGGTGGAATTTGGCCCATTAACGAACTCAACCGAGGCATTCGGGAACTGAACCCACACTGAAAATTTCAAGTCTCTAGGTTGTTCCGTTCGAGAGTTATCGTGCTCACGGCCAGACGGACGAACAGACTCGAATTTTCCGACGGATTCGTCATCAGTGAGTCGAACATAGTCGATTGAGACCATTTTCGGCTCAAAATTCGAAAAATACAGACATCGTGACGAAATGATATAGCCCTCGTGTAAGTAGTACGAGCGCTCAAAAAAGACGTTTATGGGCATATTATGTTGGAATGAAATTTTTTCAATTGACTACCAAATTCCTGCTAAAAAAAATTGGCCATCTCTTAGATGCAAAACAATGAGACTATTGACAGTATAATTTTCGATGAAATATGGACGGTAAGTGTCTCCTATAAAGAACTGAGAAGGAATAAATTTCACCATGATCAGACAGGTGACATTACCTCCGCTTCAATATCCACATGGGATCGGCAATTAAACAGTCATTAAACCATTGGAACCATATGTTGGTCGATTTATTATCTAACTACCAATGTTTGAACAGAAACCATATTTGGTACCTGATAATCACTAAACGCATATTATCCAGTAGAAAGAAGTCCATCGTACTAGGAGTTTAACAGAATCCAATATGTACCCAACAATGATATTTGGTTTCAGAGAAATGTGTTTACACATAAGTTTAATTAGAATTTAATTGAGTTATGCAGGAGTTTTTTATCGATCGTTATTTTCATTAATTATGACCTATATAAACTTGTAGTTATCATGAAATTATTATGCCTTGTTTTAGATAAGAATATTTCAAGTTATTATTATATCACAGTTACTTGTGTCCGGATATTAAATAGGACACCTATTCGAAAAGTATCAACAAAATTTTGCCGAATTTCAATATTACGATAATTTCTGCACCTTCAAGGGGTGCCTCGAGTTTCATTATGATGGCCTCAAAGCTATAAAACGCTTTTAGTAGTTCTTAGGATAATGTTAAATTTCTCTGGTCCAGATTCTGCATGGCGTCAACTATAACTATCACAAACCATCTCGTGCGTTCATACCAATAAATTATACATTTACAGCTGCCTCAGAATGTGTCTAAAGGAGACACACTCGAATTACCCTCCAATTTATCCGTGCACCGCCCGTTTCTCACATGTTTCGCACAGAAACGATAAAACAAATAGTCACGTTAATTTGCCGCTTAACCTTATATCTTGTTTCCAGCCAATAATTTAAACGCAATTTGTGATATCATAATTACAGTTTCCACGGAACGGCCCTTCCATTCATACACAAACTGGTAATATGAAAGACTGGTACGTCAATTTTTGCTCGTTTATATAATAATTGTGTTACGTTGTTGTGCCAGTGCGATTTTGTTTCTTTGAGGAACTTTAGAAAGTGCTTTAATTGTCACGAATTAATTAATTCGGGATTCAAATTGCATCGCAGTTGTCAGGACTAATTAACGGTAATAATGGTGTTCAAAAATTGTTAGTTTATGAGTCGAACTGAGAGAAAACCGAAAACACATGCTAGAATTTTGTCTGGTCCTATATAGGTAATGGGTGTAGGGTGGACCACAAGTATTGTGGTGATTTTTTACGTGAAACCGAAAGCGCAGGCGAATTCAATTCTGAGGGGTTGAATATTTTCCTTTCGAATCAAATTCAGAAATAAAAACAATTTTCCCCTCGATGGTCAAGATAACATTACGAAAGATTTATTATATAGGGTGTTCCCAAAGGTGAGGCTTTTTTTTTGACCAGCAATAAAACTCATCAAAATAAGTCATTATAACAAGAATCGTTTATATAGAATATTCACCAGGGACGAGTATTTCGAAATCAAAGTTACCGCGAATCTGAGAAATTCCCAGCCCGGATCAGACTTGGGTTCGTATTGAGATCTGGATTACCAGCTGTCTGAGGTCAGTATACGAGAAATCATCTATAAAGCATATGGGCATATGCGTAAAAACCTGTGATTTCTTTCTTTGGGGTCATTCTAAAACATTATAGTGTATAATTTTGGTGAGGTGAATAGTGCGAAAGTGTGGCATTATTCAGTGGTTAATTAGTTATTTTTCCTTTCTTCAGTTTGAAATTTAAGAATTATACCGTTCAGGAAAAATCTCCTAATAAAAGTTGAAAGAGAATATACAAATTTGAGATAAATTATAGTGACTAGAAAAGATCGCGAATGAAGTCGAGCACTTCATTAACATCATGAGGGAACAGGGAACGCAACATGGCATAGTGAGATAACACGATCCAGAGTCGTATAAAGATGGGATACCCAAGATTTTTTGCACTTTTTTTAAATTGAATATTTTATATGATCAACTCACGGCAAAATGATCTCTTTTGATGAGTTCTAGCACCTGTCAAACAAAAAACCTCACCTCAAAAAACACCTTGTGTACAGGATGTGGCGTAATGAATGGATAATATGGTACCTACGTTGAGAGAACGTTATAGAGGTCCAAAAAAATGAAAAAAAAAATTTAAAATAAACAAAATAATTATAAATAAAATAAGCAAAACATGAAATTTGAGTTGAATCTTCGTTTGAAAAAAAACTATGCATGCATTCCAAAAATCATAGTTTACATTCGATAGCGCATCTATCCAGGAACACTATCCAAAAAACAGATTGAAAAAATTACTTCATTTGGATTCTTGCCATCAAAAGGGTGAATTTTCGAAAATGTCGAATATCTCGAAAATATAATAACATAAACTAAACATAAAAGGATATTATTCAACGAGCGGAAATGTAGGTCATAACTCATGTATAATTTGTCAAGTGAGTTATGACCATTACCGCAAGTTGAACAATATACTTTATCCACGACTATAACAATAAATACTAAGATACAAGTACAGAGAAAGAACTTTATTTACAAATCTTAATAGTTACCTATAACAATGTATTATTTATTTTGATTGTGCTTCTTAGCATGGAGTAGAAAGTCCATAGGGGCGATGCTCTATATTTAGTGCTAAGTTCACTAAAATATGCCAAAAAAACATTCTCTGTAAACGATGACTTAATATTCTTACTGCTACACCAATCTTGATAATTGTTGTATATACAGCTTTTCATTTGTTTTGAGATTTTTCGGGCAATAAATTCTATATGGCAACATTGGCTGATTGTGTTATTTCTGAAGGTGTACATAATAATTCATCTCCACTACCTATATGTATTTATCTTTTTGAGCGCTCGTACTACTTACACGAGGGCTATATCATTTCGTCACGATGTCTGTATTTATCGAATTTTGAGCTGAAAATGTGCCGTAAGCACGATAACTCTCGAACTGAACAACCTAGAGACTTGAAATTTTCAACGTGGGTTCAGTTCCCGAATGCCTCGGTTGAGTTCGTTAATGGGCCAAATTCAACTAGGGGTTCCGTAAATATGGCCGTTCAAAGTTTTGTTCTCCTGATTACTTGGAAACTACAGGTTTGATCGAGATGAAATTCTGCACACAAATGGAGAATGAGGTGTACAAGCTACAAATGAAATTTTGTCCAGATCGCATGACCAGAACCATAGAAATCATAGAAAATTATAACTTTTGAACGGAAACGCCTAGGGACTTGAAATTTTCAGGATAGGTTTGGATCTCGAATGTCGAGATCACGTTCATCTATGATAAAAATTATACTAGGGGTTCCGTAAATATGGTCGTTTGAAATTTAATTTTCTTGATAATTTCAAAACTACAGATTCGATCGTGACGAAATTTTGTATACCAATGGAGAATGATATATTCAAGCTTTATTTCTCCAGATCGCATGACCAGAACCATAGAAACCATAGAAAATCATAACTTTCGAACGGAAAGGCCTAGGGAATTGAAATTTTCAGGATAGGTGTGGATCTGAAATGTCGCGTTCACGTTCATCATTGAGCAGAATTATACTAGGGGTTCCGTAAATACGGTCGTTTGAAATTTTGTTTTCTCGATAATTCCGAAACGGATTCGATCGAGATAAAATTTTGTATTCTAATCGAGAATGATATATTGAAGCAACATTTTGTCCAGATCGCATGACCAGAACCATAGAAACCATAGAAAATTGTAACTTCCGAAGGGACAGGCCTAGGAACTCGAAATTTTCAGGGTAGGTTTGGATCGCAAATGTCGCGGTCAGGTTCATCAATGAGCAAAATAAGACTAGGGGTTCCGTAAATATGGCCGTTCAAAAAAATTTTTCCTGATAATTTCGAATCTACTGATTGGATTGGAATGAAATTTTACACCTAGCTGGAGAATAATGTATTCAATTTACGTGCGAAATTTTGTCCAGATCGCATTACCAAGACCATAGATACCGTAGAAAATTCTATCTAGCGAATTATCGAAAAAACAAATTGGTCAGCTGAAGCACTGACATGAAGTCTGGAGATTCGCTTAAGTTTGAATATTTTTTTGACAGCTGTCGAAAATTCCTTCAATTGATTTCTAATATTGGATATCGAATCTACCTACAAGGCGGATGTACGAGCGCTCAAAAGCTCCTGACTTCACGGCAGTGCTTTTATATTATTATATTATTTTTCAGCAAAACATTCACAATAATAATAAGGTATCAATTTGATTTGAGAAAACGTCAGAATTATTCAAGTGTCCTCCCCTCAATACCAATAATGGACTGTTTCCTTTCGGCCAATCGGGTTGTTCAGAAGCACAGAGAAAGGGAGTTATAGAAGTGAGTTTCACGGTGTTTGTTTACAGCTAACATTTTAATTGCTCAAAAGTAGTTGAATAATGAATATTTAATTCAATAGGAGTAGATGAAACATATTTTTCTGAACCGCCACAACGTCCTCTACCTGCAGGTACCATATTATCCATTCATTACGCCTCACCCTGTATAAACCCATTAATTGAAAATCTCTGCGAAGTTTGGCGTAAGGTTTATTATTTCCAATCCTAACTAAATGAAGTCATTTTAAGGTCAACATCGGCATTCTGGACATGCCTTAAACCCTTTAAGGGGACTAGAGGACTGAAACTGAAACTCAGTATGATCTTCTTCTCATAGACTACGGTTATTAAACCCATGAAAACGTTTTCCCCGTTGGTTAAGACTAGTCTGTCTGGTACCACTCCTAATGCAGCAACAGGAGTATCTACGAACGAAGCAAATGAAAAGAGGGACTACTGAATGCTCTCAGATCAGGATCAGGAAGACTGGCAGAGTTTCATTAATGTTCTCTCTATTTCCCCTCTACACAAAAGTGTGCTCCAACATCAAGTCATATGATTAGAGTAGGACTGTTCGCGGAAATCGTTACTCCAAACCACTCGTTACACCAACATCTCATTAAAAATCTTCTGAACAACATTTCGAACTTGAAAGACCTCCCACGAGATCCCCTATCAAGATCCGATATCGATAAAACCGAAATCAGTCGTTTTCTGCAACCTACTAAATAGTCACCAGCAGCGGACAGGCGGAGGTACTGGTAATAATATTAAAACCACCATTATGGCTCGCAGTGAAACTATCTTACCCAGATCGCCAGGCTACCTCAGAGCAGTTCCCCCAGGTCCCGAAATTATTGATCGCTCCACTTTCACAGATTCATAAACCGCGCCGCAGATTTATGCAGCAACTTCATTAGCTACCACCGCCAACTTTATCAGCGCTCTTGAGTAATGTGAAGAAGTTCACCCCATTATTATTATCAGATCCCAAAAGGCGCTTTCGAAAAGGCCACGAGATCTATCAATCATTTAGATCTAGCAGTACCATTAAGACAACTGGAAATTTATCACTGAAGCGGTTGTTCCGCATGGTCAGCTGGCCAGTGCCTTGGGCCGAAAGAGGCGAGGGGGAACTGGCGGCGTAGGTCGTGACTCGGAAAATCCCCTCGCCCTTCTTGCGTCGTCCGGTGAACCGGAGTTTTCTTGCTCTTGACCAACACTACTGTTCTATGACCGCGGGCACTCGAAGCTCGCAGCGGCATCTGCTTCTGACTAGATGCAGGAATTTCGGTGAGATATTGTGTGCCTTCGATTCTCTCGAGGTATTTTATTGGCAGTTGAGATAAAACGGGGAAACGTCTGGAACTTTTTAATTGAACATTGCTTTAGACGCTTTTGATGTTTTTTTAAAGGTTTTATCATTTTAAGTTGGTAGTTGGTCGAACCGAATCATCTAATCTATATTAATAAAAGAGGATCTATGGTTTATCTATGTGCTGGCATCACGTTCGAACGAATGCATTAAATTCGATAATTCTTTCTTATTGTGTTCATTATTATCAGGACAAGGTTTATACAACGAAATATTCCCGAAATAACCGTACGGAAAAGAAAAAAAAGGTTTCCTCTCTCCTACGATCATGTGAACAATAATAGATTACTCATATTTCATGAGAATTTTGACACTTGTGTGAGTGAAGTGTGTTTCTAGAGATTGCTTAGAAGTTTATCACATGGTTTGATATTTATCGTTGTCTTGTGGAATAGTAATGTTGATTGATAAAAATGCCATCAGTGAGGCGTCCAAATATTGGTCGACGGACGCGTGAATCAAGGATAGTTCGTAATGATCGAGACAATGAGCGAACAGAATGACAGGTTCTTAGCCAAGATCTGCCTCAGCTCCACAAGAATCGATATTATGGATCTCAGGCGAGATACAACAAAATATAGAATCCAATAAAAAGATCAACTTTGAGCGTTTGACATTTAGATATGATCCACCAGTCGATTATGCTAGCAATATATGTTCACTTTTGGAAATATGAGCACTATTTGTCGATACTGCAATGCTCTGAGATAACGAAACGAACCCCCAGGATTATGTTGTTTGAATGGAAAAATCAAATTGCCACAACGGACAACGCCATCCGAACCTTTGAACTCGTTACTTTCAGGACAAGAACCTCTATCAAAACATTCCTTGCAAAATATTCAGCATTACAATAGTGTGTCCCAATTGAGGGACGAGGTTTCAATCCAACTTTTAATGTATTTTTTTATATCGAACATCTCACACATTGATCATAACATATACCTACGAATGTGAAAATTCTTTTGAGACTCATAAACAAGGGTAAGTATTAAGGGTAAAGGTAAGGTTAAAGGTTAGGTTAAGGTTAGGTTAGGGTTAATAATTATAATAATAATAATCCAACGCGTGGCCGGGTCTGTTAGTACAGAATAAAGGAACAATAAAATTAAAAAAAAAACTTGTCAAAAATGTTCCACGAATTGAAATTGAACGTTTTCAATTCAGATCTTCTAAAGGTTCTGCGATGAAAAGATCAAACAAACGAACATGTGAATGTTGCTTCATCCGTGAATATAATGGATTTTATGAAAGTTTCTTCGTTCAAGAGCCTGTAGTGGTTTAGATCCCTTTTGTAATGCCTGTGTCTAATTGGAGAGAGGGGGTAATTCTGAACTCACGCATGCGCTGAATTCGGGATAATCATGAAGTGGCGCATGAGCAGAGTCGAAGTCAGTTATCTTAATCCTTATTGATTCCAAAATTATCAAAATTCTCAATGTCGATGAGAATAAATGATAATACAAAAAGAGGCAAAATAAGGTTCATAATTCTTCACATGAAACATATAATATATTCGTAAAATACGAAAGAGGCCAAAACAACAATCTATATAATTTATAGTTGAAAACATGAAAAACCCTGCCCGTAAGTACCAACATAGAGGTGATTATAACGTCACTTTCAGATCCATTGTTGGCGCAATTTAAAGATCCGGTCAATATATTTCCTATACACGTTCATTTAGCCGTCAACCGTCCGACAACAGAAAATGAATCAGAGGTAAATCATCGTAACCATAACCGGGAAAGTTATTGTTACGGAAATTGTGCGTTGTAATGTATGCGCGGCAGACAATCTGAAAATCATACATTATACCTAAAATTATAAGGATCTGATAGAGGAATCAATGGTGAAAACAAGGAAACATAATGGACAAGATAAAAGGTCGATTTATCGACGTTATTGTAATGGTACAATCGGTGCTATAGTTCAATCGATATTGACGATACAGAGATGGATTTGGTCTGGTTTTCAACTGTTCGCAAATAAAGAAGAGAAGAAAGCCAAAAATAAACCGAATATGAAGAAGAGTCACTTAATATTTTGAATATTTATGAAATCAATTGTTATGATGCTTCAGTAATATACAGGTCCTTTTTTTCGAGGTGAGGCTTTTTTTTGACAGAGAGATCATTTCGCCGGAAGTTGATTATATGAATTATTCAATTCGAAAAAAGTGCCGAAAATGTTGGGCATCATCATATTCATAGGACCATCTTTTAGGAAATCACGGTGCCATATGCATTCCAGCAAGCAAATAAAGTGCTGTATTTGAACGGAAATTCGTATATTCCCTCTCAACTTTTATTAGGAGATTCTTCATGTACGGTATAATTCTTAAAGTTCAAACTAAGGAGAGAAAAAATAACTGATTGAAAAGAAGATAAAATAACGAAAAGCACTGCTGTGAAGGCATGAGCTTTTGAGCGCTCGTACATGCACCTTGTAGGTAGATTCGCATTTTCCAGTTTTAGAAATCAATTGAAGGAATTTTCGACAGCTGTCAAAAAAATTCTGAAACTTAGGCGAAACTCCAGACTTCATGTCAGTGATTCAGCTGATCAATTTTTTTTCGATAATTCGCTAGAATTTTCTACGGTATCTATGGTTTGGTGATGCGATCTTGACAAAATTTTGCACGTAGTTTGAATACATTATTCCAATTTCATTCCAATCCGATCAGTAGTTTCGGAACTATCAGGAAAAAAATATTTTGAAAGGTAATTTTTACGGAACCCCTAGTCTAATTTTGTTCATTGATGAAAGGGGCCTCGATATTCGCAATCCAAACCCACCCTGAAAATTTCAAGTTCCTAGGCCTTTCCGTTCAAAAGTTACGGTTTTCTATGGTTTCTATGGTTCTGGTTATGCGATCTGGACAAAATATTGCTTTAATATATCATTCTCGATTAAAATACAATATTTCATCTCGATCGAATCCGTAGTTCAGAAATGATCGAGAAAACAAAATTTCAAACGACCGTATTTACGGAACCCGTAGTATAATTCTGCTCATTGATGAACGTGAGCACGACATTCGAGATTCACACCTATCCTGAAAATTTCAAGTCCCTAGGCGTTTCCGTTCAAAAGTTACAATTTTCTATGGTTTCTATGGTTCTGATTATGCGATCTGGACAAAATTTCACATGTAGCTTGAACACCTCATTTTCCATTTGAGTGCAAAATTTCATCTCGATCAAATCTGTAGTTTTCAAGTAATCAGGGGAACAAAACTTCGAACGGCCATATTTAAGGAACCCCTGGTGGAATTTGGCCCATTAACGAACTCAACCGAGGCATTCGGGAACTGAACCCACACTGAAAATTTCAAGTCTCTAAGTTGTTCCATTCGAGAGTTATCGTGCTTACGAACGGCCGGACGGACAGACTCGAATTTTCCGACGGATTCGTCATCAGTGGGTCGATTGAGACCATTTTCGGCTCAAAATTCGAAAAATACAGACATCGTGATGAAATGATATAGCCCTCGTGTGAGTTGTACGAGCGCTCAAAAATTAGGAAGTTCACAAACTCACCGATAAAATTGATCCAAATCGTTTACAGAAATTGTTCGAAATGGTTATCATTCGTTTGATGTGCACAAACTCTTGCCCGGCGTTATAACGAATTATTACATGCAGCAACTACCACATCGGTTTCCCATCGAATAATGTCACAAGCATTTTCAAGGCGTTGTTTTAGTTCTTCAACACTATTCACCTCACTGTTACTGTATACTAATGTTTTCAAATCACAGCAAAAGAAAAAAGCACAGGGGTTGAGATCCGGGGAGCGTGCAGGACAAGAAATCGACCCAGCACGTCCTATACACCCAAAGTCACAAAATCATAGAATTAAAGCCATCAGACCAACATAACGTAGTTTATTCTGTGATTTTTGGCTTGAACAACTTGAAAATGATTTTTATCGGAAAATTTTATTCAGTGATGAAGCTCATTTTTGGTTAAATGGTTATGTAAACAAACAGAATTGCAGGATTTGGAGTGATGCAAACCCACAAGAAACTGTTCAGATACCATCAGATCCAGTTAAAGTCACTGTGTGGTGTGCAATTCATGCTGGCGGAGTGATTTATCCATATTTCTTTAAAGAAAATTGCCGAAGAGTAACAACCAATGGAAAACGATGAAGAACTATGTTGAATAAATTTTTTTTCCTGCTGTGGTTGAGATGGCTGAGAATAATGGAAATAAAGGAAATGTGGTTTCAACAAGATGGTGCCACGTACCACACAGCCACCCCAACAATCGATTTATTGAAAACAAAATTTGGTGATGAATTCTCTCAAGAAATGGTCTAGTTCGTGACTTTTTCCTTCGGGAACATGTTGTAGAAGTATAAGATTTATATTGGAGGGTCATATGTGTTGTAATTGTCTTGTTCCATTACGAGGACAACCGTCTAATGGATTTCTTAGCAGTCCGATCAGATCGATTCTGGCTTTATCATCTGGCTGATCCGAGCCTGATGCCAACGCATTGATAAACGAAGAGGGCGGGATACGACGAACATAAACAATATGAATTATCCATTGACAAGAGTAGGACGTATTGGTACTCGTGGGCAAGCTGCAATATTGGATCACTCGCCCGCTTCGTCCTGACGCTCGAAAAAATCCTTACGCTCTAATGCTCCTCCTGATAACAGATCTCGGTGTGCCTTGCAGGTGTCTTGTGTGCCCGCGATCGAGATGGAATATTGCGCTGACTAAATAGTGTTTCTAATGATAGACTCCGAGCGGAATGTTCGGTAAATTGTGCAAACCGAACTCTCTGTGAGATGTGTTAATATTTCGTGCTTGTTTTAGGTGTATAATTATGGACATTGTTATGGGCACATTACACCTCTCGGACTTAGAGATTTATGGCTACTATTCGTCTTCATTGCTTCGGATTCTGGGTCGTGTGAGGGCGAATGGGTTTTCGCTGGGGGGTATAGTTCCAGGAACGTGCTGTTTGCTCTAGGTGCGCAAATTAACTGCTTCACCATTAAAAAGATCAAAAAATGATCGAGTAATTAAATCGAGGTCTAGATTCAGCTCAGAAGCGGAAATAATCCATATTAGGTTGTAGAGAAGAGAATAGACTTGAAGCAAATTAGAAAATAGTCGAGAAGTTCGAGAAGATTTAAAGTGGTTTACGCGACTTCAATCTGGGAATCTCATTGACAGGAAAATTGAAGAGTATTGGAAATCAATTCAGGAAAGAATTAAATTTATTTCAGAAATTCAGAGTCATAGTCTGCGAATAGTGAGAGAAACAATATTTGAAAGGACTGATTACGACAGTTTCGACGTGGTCAATGTTTATCATCTGCCGATCCCTGACTGTGTTAACATCATTGCCGCCAAGTAGCAACCTACCACCTGAATTACTTACAACTACGTCGACGATAACAAGATCGAAACCCGACCAGTTTACGCGAAACACGCACTACTCTATCATATTCTCACTTCTTAGCAGTGCCTACGTATGAAGGTCGTCTATTAACATACCCAAGGAGACGGATTTTTAGGGTGCGTTTCCGTGGTTCAAATGGGTGAATAATTGGCTTGCATCGCCATACCGCGTCACAAGGTGTAGGTATTGCATATTATGGAAGTGGACTGTTCAAGTCTCCTGTTTGCTGAGTATGATCTGATTAGATCTCAATCAGATAATGACTATGCTTAGTTGAGCGAATATTTGCGTGTGGTCGATAGGGCATCCTACGTTTCTTGTTTGAGCACTGTTGTATTGGTTCGGGTTTTTCTTGAGAGGGAGAGAAAAAAATATATACCTATATGTATAATTACGAAACCCTTCGACGGGTAACCTGAAAATGTTGAAACTTCTTTTCTGTCGAAAGTAATCGTGTGTACAGACGAATATACAAACGGACGGACAAAGAAAAATTCGTGGTAAGTATAACAAAGGCTACCAAAACGATGTTTTCGAATATACCAACAGTATCTGGACGATTTGAGTTGCCACTTGCAAAAAGCCTCGGATATTCTACGAGAAAAAAAAATCATAGATCATCTCATTCGTTCCATGTCTTGCAGTGCTATTTTTTCTTAGTTTCACTGTAGATTAGGAGAAAAATGAAAAACTTGGGTTTCTCATAGCTGAAGAAATTTTGAAATGATCCAAGTCGGTTGTCGACCTCATCCTGAGAAAACGAAGGACCAACACTTCATTTAATCTAAAAATTATGGAATACACTGAAAAAAATTACGAAAAGCACTGCCGTGAAGGCAGGAGCTTTTGAGCGCTCGTACATGCACCTTGTAGGTAGATTCGCATTTTCCAGTTTTAAAAATCAATTGAAGGAATTTTCGACAGCTGTCAAAAAAATTCTGAAACTTAGGCGAAACTCCAGACTTCATGTCAGTGCTTCAACTGATCAATTTTTTTTCGAAAATTCGCTAGAATTTGCTTCGGTATCTATGGTCTTGGGGTGATGCGATCTGGACAAAATTTTGCACGTAGTTTGAAAACATTATTCCTCAGCTAGGTGCAAAATTTCTTTCCAATCCGATCAGTAGTTTCGAAACTATCAGTAAAAAAAAAGTTTGAACGGCCATATTCACGGAACCCCTAGTCTAATTTTGCTCATTGATGAACGTGACCGCGATATTCGCGATCCAAACCCACCCTGAAAATTTCAAAATCCTAGGCCTTTCCGTTCAAAAGTTACAATTCTCTATAGTTTTTATGGTTCTGGTCATGCGATTCAGACAAAATATTGCTTTAATATATAATTCTCGATTAAAATACAAAATTTCATCTCGATCGAATCCGTAGTTTCGAAATTATCGAGAAAACAAAATTTCAAACGACCGTATTTACGGAACCCCTAGTGTAATTCTGTTCATTGTTAAACTTGAACGCGTCATTTCAGATCCACACCTATCCTGAAAATTTCAAGTCCCTAGGCTTTTCCGTTCAAAAGTTATGATTTTCTATGGGTTCTATGGTTCTGGTCATGTGAACTGGAGAAATGTAGCTTGAATATATCATTCTCCATTAGTATACAAAATTTCGTCACAATCGAATCTGTAGTTTTGAAATTATCAAGAAAACTAAATTTCAAACGACCATATTTACGAAACCCCTACTATAATTTTGCTCATAGATGAACGTGATCACGACATCCGAGATCATACCTATCCTGAAAATTTCAAGTCCCTAGGCGTTTCCGTTCAAAAGTTACAATTTTCTATGGTTTCTATGGTTCTGGTCATGCGATCTGGACAAAATTTCACATGTAGCTTGAACACCTCATTCTCCATTCGATTGCAAAATTTCATCTCAATCAAATCTGTAGTTTTCAAGTAATCAGGGGAATAAAACTTTGAACGGCCATATTTACGGAACCCCTAGTGGAATTTGGCCCTTTAACGAACTCAACCGAGGCATTCGGGAACTGAACCCACACTGAAAATTTCTCTAGGTTGTTCCGTTCGAGAGTTATCGTGCTCACGGCCAGACGGACGGACGGACACACTCGAATTTTCCGCGGATTCGTCATCAGTGAGTCGAACATAGTCGATTGAGACCATTTTCGGCTCAAAATTCGAAAAATACAGACATCGTGACGAAATTATATAGCCCTCGCGTAAGTAGTACGAGCGCTCAAAAACGAATCCTGGGAATTTCCGGTTAAATGAATGCCTGTTGTTTGAACGCAACTATTGTTGGCACAACAAGAAAGACCGTTCTGGGAACAATCTCTACTTGCAATCGTTTAGTATAGTAGTGAACAGGTACTTTTATTTTAGAAGGGATATTTCCGCAAATATTACAGGAATATTCAGTGAAATATAATAATTTTGTAAGTATAGCACAACCATATTTGCATGACTAACAATATGGACACATCAAGTTCAACAAGATTGTTTTGGTATTTCTCACAGAAATTCAGATTATTCTACCGTATAAATCTTGTTTAGCTAACAGTATTTTAATCTATGTTTTATACAACATATGGTTGAAGTTTGGAATAAAATATCGGTTTCCGACGAAGGAACGAACATAATGAAACAGCGATTCGATAGCTTTTAGCATTTTTGGCCTCCTACCTAGAATTGAATATATTCGACTGATGCTTACTCTTGAATAACTTTTCCTAGAGATAAAAAAAAGGAATAGAGGGTTAGGATATGATCAAGAAACATAGTGTATGCAGGAACAATGAAATAGGGGTTTATCAGGAAAACAGAGGTTAGATCAGATCATAGGAAGGAAGAAAGATAAGATCTGTAGGGATCTGTACCGACGGCCAAACATTTATCGTACCGCTCAATAGAGGGCGCCACCGAATTAACAAAACTCAAATAATACTACCCAGAGGACTGAAAAACCGACAGAAAAGGTGTGAGCATTTGAAGACAGTCATTCTGTAATCAAATTCGCTAGAATGAGTCTGGAATCAGGGGAAAAATGTCTCTTTATTTATTATGAAATCTCTTTATACCCGTTTTGGTTGATTTCAGCGCCCCCTCACCAATTCTAAAAATATTTTTCTAAATGATTCGTTATGACGTTCTAATCAGAGCTCTGACAATTCAATATTTCCCGAGAAAATCAAAATTGAAAATTGATTTTTGATGTAAATTTTTCCTGAATACTTGCCTGATATCCAACGTATAATAATAATAATATAATAATAATTATTATAATATAATAAAAATAATTCTTAAAATTTCAAAAGTAAATTAATGTTATTGTGAGTCTAAGGTAGGACAGTGTTGAAACAATTATCAAAATGAATTGATATTTAGATTAGGTAAGGTTATATACTGAAGCGACTAGGTCCTGAAAAAAAAGTGAACGTGCTTTAAAATCACTATATTTCCCACATTTTTTTAGATTCTTACCCACCCAGCACCCCTGTTCCCTCCCGATACCGTTTGAGAAATCTGCATAAATACTAGTTTGCCATCATTGAAACCCATCAATAATCATTCTAGAATGCTCATTTTCAATGGAAAATATTTGAATATTGAAAAACACGAGGGGGCGTTAAAGTAAAAATTTACCTTCCTGTAAAATCTCGGGTTATAAGCTCCGAATATAACTAACTAGTATTGTAAATATATGAACGATAGTTCTTTATTTCAAGTGAAAATATCTGTAAAATTGTTACTACAGTTCCGTTATAAGTAATGTGATTCCTGTTTCAGTTTAGTGTTCATTACTGGAAATTCTTGTAGAAACTGAAGTTTTAAACTTGGAATATAACTATCTAGTTTGTTTATTAAACAGGAAATTCCTGTTGGTAGTCACGCATATTCCGGTTTTCGTCACAGTATTATTTTCCTGTTGAAATGACAAACTGCAGTTTGGTAGCATCAACTAATGAAAAACTTGTTATTTCTAGAGGAATTAAACGACCGGAGTTCTCACGTAAAATCAACAAATATCCCTGCTCTCGCTTGTATAGGGGGAATTTCCTATAGAAGTAACCGAATTCCTGTTGTATATCCTGGAAAATTTCTTTCAGTTAACACCTTATTTATCTACTTTCTGAGTCTCAAATCAACATATCCACACCGATGGGAGTCAAACCTCATACCCCATCCGACCGCATTTTTTGGTTGCAAAAACTACCAGTTCGAATCTACATTCTACATCCGACTTCGTTAGAGTTTCTGATTCTCCACGGCGCGCGACGGTCTACCTGTCGATAATTAAATTTGCCTGGAACAGAACATCTTACTGACATTTCTCGATCCGTCGGCATCTCAATGAAATCAGGGCACCGGCATAATCTCCGGCAATTCCGGCAAACATGAACCCGAGGCACGATCACTATGAAAGTGATACTCGGCGGATCGAGCGACGGAATCCGCGCAAAAAACCGATGCCTACTTTATTGCCTTCTCTAACGCTATCTCGGCTATCTCGCGTTCGAAAATACGAGCGAAAGATTAATAATAATAATAATAATATGAACTATGATAGCGACGACGAATAGGACGATAACGTGTACGATATCCTTATTCGGAATCCGTTCAATTTGAAATATATTGTAGAGAATTAATATAAAGTGGATTTGCGGTAGTTTCTATTAATTAAATAGCAGTCGGTTTCTTGGTCTTTTATGCTTGACCCATGGCCCCGGTCATTTACACTGGGCGAGCAGTGGACTCTACCATGGGTGTTTGTATTGATATATCTAGACGTCATCTAGACTTCGTCGATGTTCACATTGTCCTTAAGATGAAATGTTCGGAGATAGATGTCAGATGAAAGGAAATTATGGAATAAAAAAAATTATATGGTTATTCAATATTCAAGCGAGAGTGTGACATTTGAATAAGGAACCACAGTAAGGAGCATTATACTACTTTTCTTCGTATAAAAGCCATATCGAGCGGCCAGTTATGACTCATCAGTGTGGTGTTTCTTCACTTACATCGTAAACAAACGCACATGGGCGTAACAAGAATAAGGTTGAGATTGGTTTTCGTTATTTCTCAATTTTCATCATATAATTATAATTAATCATATTTTGTAAATTATGAGCCTAGAATGGCCTCAACTGATAATGTTGGAGCTGTTAGCTAATAAAAGATTGTTGATTAAATGTGTCTCTATGGCATACCTCACAACGAGAATAAATTATATTT
Source organism: Aphidecta obliterata (assembly GCA_963966015.1). Classification (NCBI taxonomy): domain Eukaryota; kingdom Metazoa; phylum Arthropoda; class Insecta; order Coleoptera; family Coccinellidae; genus Aphidecta; species Aphidecta obliterata. Next base: position 8,337,625 of record OZ014430.1, on the reverse strand, counting down.
CAATTCGTGAGAATGCAATAGGAGGTGAAAATATCAGAAAAATTTATACAAAATTAATTTTATTCAGAGGACAATAATGTATCTTTATATATTTTTTATTCTTTTATTCATCCTCCTTCTTTGTTTTTCATTTTATTTCATGTTTGAAACTCTCCATTACATCCTTGCAAATGGAAATTAAAAAATTAATTCAAATTTAATAATGGCTCATTCATCTGGCTTTCTCGTAAAGTTTTATTGATTTGCGAGAGAGCTCACACAAAAAGCTTTAAGAAATAATCTTTGGTCAATGTTTGAAAGCATTAATAACAACCAAAATGAATGGAAATTTTCTCGTTTCTACCCTACTGAAATACTCTACGCCTATGCAATCCGGAAATACGAGTAGGCCATATGCAACAACCAGTTTGGTACCACTTTTTCAGGCCTAATGCTCCTTCCTGAGGTTCTTCATTCAAAGGTTAAAACTAAGTGGAGCAACGTCTCAAGCATCAGACTCGCCTCAAGCATCAAAAAACAAATGTTTTCTCCTAGAAAGTAAATTCCTGGGTTCCCAGAATTCCTCAGTACCAGACGCATCTTGCACACACTCGTCTTCTATAGACACTATAAATCACAGGATCGGGTACTCCGAGAAAATTCGGAGGCCGTCCGACGCGAGTTCCTCTTTTATTTTATAGTCGCAGTAAATATTTACCGAGCTGTAATTTCTTATTGAATTAAACATTGTAAGAGGTAATAAAACGTTTAGACTCCTTAAGGCGCGTACGATGGCCTACCTGGCCGTAGGAGTTCGGTTTGAGACATGCCGTAAATGTCGAACATCTTTGATTGTATTTTATTCAAGTTCGTAGTATAATTGATGGCTGGCGGCTATATTCGATTTTCAGTTTTTTGTATTTTTCAATTCTGTTGCAATTTCAGGTCTATTAGATTTTTTTCCTTCCCCGTTTTAGCTGGAATGAAAATAAATTGATATTTTGGAATCCACTGAAATTTCTAGAAATATGCAGTTTACAGGAAGATAATACAAGCGAATGCATAAATTAAAACCGAACGCGAATAAAGAAACATTTTCGCTCCTTAAACAGCGATAATTTCTAATCCAAGAAATGATAATTGCGATCAGATACACCCATGCCCATAACATATTCACTTCGTGTAGGTCACAACGAAGTACAAAAGAGGAAGGTCAAACGTATTCACGATACAGACTAATCTTAAATCTCTTCTTCCAGCCATTTACGATCATATATGGGACTCCTAATTCCTATAAATGATTTGTAGAAATAGATGTTCGATTTATTGGCTGTAATATACCAGACAAAGAGGCAGGTCATTTGTCGGACATACAAACCGTTTCCTGATGCAACGGTCAGAAGAAAGGACCCAGATCTCGGCGATCTATAGGGTGGGTCGAATTGGTTCACGAGTTGGAGTACTACAAATCTCCGGAGAGCAGACGTAAGCGCCCAAGGTTATGTCCTTGATATGTGCGAGAGTGTAATGATATGACAAATAAATCTATACGTGGGTGCGAACCGGTACTTTAGTCGGACTGATCCAGACCGGATAAATCATTACGAGGAACTAACGGGTGATTTTTTAAGAGCTTGAGAACTTTTTTTAAAAAAAAAACGCATAAAATTTGCAAAATCTCATCGGTTCTTTATTTGAAACGTTAGATTGGTCCATGACATTTACTTTTTGAAGATAATTTCATTTAAATGTTGACCGCGGCTGCGTCTTAGGTGGTCCATTCGGAAAGTCCAATTTTGGGCAACTTTTTCGAGCATTTCGGCCGGAATAGCCCGAATTTCTTCGGAAATGTTGTCTTCCAAAGCTGGAATAGTTACTGGCTTATTTCTGTAGACTTTAGACTTGACGTAGCCCCACAAAAAATAGTCTAAAGGCGTCAAATCGCATGATCTTGGTGGCCAACTTACCGGTCCATTTCTTGAGATGAATTGTTCTCCGAAGTTTTCCCTCAAAATGGCCATAGAATCGCGAGCTGTGTGGCATGTAGCGCCATCTTGTTGAAACCACATGTCAACCAAGTTCAGTTCTTCCATTTTTGGCAACAAAAAGTTTGTTAGCATCGAACGATAGCGATCGCCATTCACCGTAACGTTGCGTCCAACATCATCTTTGAAAAAATACGGTCCAATGATTCCACCAGCGTACAAACCACACCAAACAGTGCATTTTTCGGGATGCATGGGCAGTTCTTGAACGGCTTCTGGTTGCTCTTCACTCCAAATGCGGCAATTTTGCTTATTTACGTAGCCATTCAACCAGAAATGAGCCTCATCGCTGAAGGGGGTAAAGCGCGAAACACATTTCGAACCGAACACTGATTTTGGTAATAAAATTCAATGATTTGCAAGCGTTGCTCGTTAGTAAGTCTATTCATGATGAAATGTCAAAGCATACTGAGCAAATACTAATGCATGAAAATCCTAACCTCAAAAAAATCTGAGCAAATACTAATGCATGAAAATCCTAACTTCAAAAAAATCACCCGTTACATATTAAGTGGGAAACCGACAATTAAATCATCTTGAGCACTTACCGTGACCAGATTCTTGCGCATCGTCGAAAAGGATTATCTTCTAGCGAAGACAAATAGACTCCGTTGTTCTTTCAATTAATTCCATCGAATTAATTCATTGGAGCACATAAAAAACCATTTCGGCACAATAAATCCAGAGCATATCCGTAAAAATTTACTAATTATCAGGCTAGTTTTATGGTGGATCATCTTTCAAAATTTTCTTTATCTACTCTCTATTGAATAATATACTAAATACTCAACAACTTTTGATCAATTAATAGTATCTGTAAACAAACACCGTCAATTATAATAACTCACTCCTATAACTCCCTGTCTCTGTGCTTATGAACAAGCTGATTGGCCGAAAGGCAACAGTCCATTTATTGGTATTGAGGGGAGGTAACTCGAATAATTTTGACGTTTTCTCGAATTAAGTTGATACCTATTTATTACTGTGAATATTTTGCTGAAAAGATGAATTCAGGTAGTGAAGATGAATTATTATGTATACCTTCAAAAATAAGGCAATCAGCCAATGTTACCATACAGAATTTATTGCCCCAAAAATCCCAAAAAAAGGTGTATACAACAATTTTCAAGATTGGTGTAGCAGTAAGAATATTAAGTCATCTTTTACAGATAATCTTTTGGTATATTTTAGTGAACTTAGCACCAAATATGAAGTATCGCCCCTATGGACTTTCTACTTCATGCTTAGAAGCACAATCAACATAAATAATGCATTGTTATAGGTAACTATTAAGATTTGTAAATAAAGTTGTTTCTCTGTAATTGTATCTTAGTATTTATTGTTATAGTCGTAGATTAAGTATATTAAGTCATAACTCACTTGATGAATTCTCGCCTTCAGCTCGTGCTGCAAACTTCATCTGCCTGAGTTATGATTTACATTACCGCTCGTTAAATGATGTACTATTATTTTAGATGAAATTATCCCAATATATGATGGTAGAACGAAATTATTTGATTTCTTGATCTTCTTGTATTATGAAAAACTTCGAAACCATTCATGATTTTCGTAGCCTTATCATAATTTAGTTCTCTGTTGAATTTTTCGTTGTTCAAAGGTACGTTTAGTAATTTTTATAATGAACTATGTGATATAGCAGTTTTATGCGTGAAACAACGTTGAGATTCTGCTGAAATGGAAATGCCAGTTTTCTGTGTAACGAAATGAATGTTTATTATCTATTTTTTCTATTTCTAAGTCTAAAAAGTAAAATTTTTTTGCCTGAAATCTCTAGTTTGAATTTCATTGATTGCACACAATTATTTATATGTTCTAAAAAATTTATTAGCTTTAAGAGAGTGAGTTTGGGATCTGGTTGTTAAACTAAGTAAAAACATAGTGAAGCATCACCTCAACCATCGCATCGAGATTCGCCTCAAGTCGGACATCAGAGGACACATAGTGGGGCATCTATGAAAGCAGTTGTAAGAATTACGAATCCAGAGTCGTAATGCGGTGTTGGAAATAGGAAGCAGTGGTTTAAATATAAAATATGTCTTCTGATATTTCGTTGCACCCAGTTAATATTTTTATTTGAGAATAATATGAAAGAGTTTGCTATAATATTGGTTTTTTGTTTTATTTACATTGTTTTTGTAGCTCCACTGATATACATATTTCTGATATTGCTTTTTTCCGTCGAATTTTTTTGTTGCACTGAGTTAATAGAATATTAAATATTTTTATCTGACAATAATATGAAAGAGTTTGCTATAATATTGGCATTATGTTTTATTTACATTGTTTCTGTAGCTCACTTGATATATTTGTAATATTGCTTATTTCCGTCCATGCTTCATCCAACATATATCTGTTGTGATGTCTCCTATCTCTTTCATCCCATATTGCAGGCCGAATAAATATTTCACTAGCTAATTTTTCTTCATCCATTTCAATACAAACAAATTATTCACCTCTTCTCACTTCAGTACGTTTTTACCCTAACCTAACTACGACACTGGCTAAAACACAATGAGGCTAGCACCAATCTTATGTCTCGTTTTGGGCATCATGCCTGCGGAAAGTCTTGAAAAACGAATCGATTTGATTCCCCGGCAACGCTCGATGCCTGGGTTAAGGCGATGGTCGATGCTTAACTATGAACGGTTCAGTTGAGTTACATGTATTTGTTTTTGATGCTTGAGTCGATGCTTCACTATGTTTTACCCTTAGATTGATGAAAACGAACTTTGCGAAACTCATTCATTTTGTTTTCTGTCTATCTCAATGAAATGATATATTCTTCCTCTTTCAACTTACTTATGACAATATCAGGAGTTTTATTTTTTTTCCTGATTTCTATGATTGATTACACTATACAGGACCATAACAACAACGCATTACATGGGTCTTTATCAGCTCTGAAATTGAAATAAAATGATAAATAGTTAATGTATTAAAATCCTGGTCCATAAATAACATATGAAAGAAATTTCAAAATTTCACTCAACCCACAGCAAAGTATGGAGTATACGAGAAAATTCTGTGAAACCGCATGCGGTGGTAGCCTCAAGGCGCTTCTACACCCACAAAACCTATTCAGGCTCTTCTTATCCGCAACTAATGTATCAGCTCCTGGCTCTAATAGATATTTACGTGAATATGTCGGTTTTTTTTTTCGATCAGACGGCAGAAGTCAGTGAAGAACAATGGCCATGGAATGTGCGGAGTGTTCGAATCTGGATAACAATCATTTCTTGCTCAATGTATAACGAGGTGTGCTACATAGAGTTTAAGATGGCGGAATGCCTGGATATTACTAGTTTGAATAAGATGTGTTCAGTAGTTTTTGAGATTTCTTGCCCTATATATCCGAGAAAAATTGCTCTATAAACCGATGATTCGACCTCACAAATATTTCCTTGGATCAAAATCACCATAGCTACTATTTATAGGCGACATTGAGACCTGTGATAAGATAGAGGGCAGAAAAAAGAATTCCGTGCAGGCGAAGTTAATTATATTCGTTAATTATTCGCTGAATCGATTTGATAACGATTCCGTTAACTGCACGAGCTAATTACAGGGACAACGGCTCAAAAATGTAACGTTATTCTGGAATGAATAATTGGTTTTTGCAGTAATACAGAATGTTGAACGTCTCGTTGTCATGGATGTATAGATAGGTATCTTGAAGGATTTATGTGTTATCCTAGTGATGCACTCGCGAACAATATGCAATGATGGGAAGGGATTTTACGAGCGATTTGAGAATTTTTGCGACAGTCGTGAACTACATCTGATAGAAAATCACTTCAACGAACGGTTTTTAGTTTACTAATTCCAATTATGATCATTTGGGATTATTGGAGGAACATAATTTTAACCTTCCCTGGAATTTTTGCAGAGTCCACTCTCTACCGCTTTTCGCGCTTGTTTCTATGAACAAACTAAGGGAGAATTTTCAGCCATTCTTCTACTTCGAAGATCTGAAAACAGTTTGAGATATTGAGAATAGGAATAACGAACATAATAATGACTACGCATATCTCCCTTTTTCTTCAGTGTTTTTTCTATATTTTTAAAACTATTTCGACGAATGGAACGATTCGAAAAAAAATATATTTAAAATTGAATAATCAATCATATAACAGACGAAAAAATAACATAAAAAATATATTTGAAATTGAATAATCAATCATATAACAGACGAAAAAATAACATAAAAATATTCCGAGAAATTTATTTCCACTTTCTGTATAACTTAAAGTGTTCAGACTTCAAGAATATTTTAGCTCAGTAGATAAAGTCGAACAATATCATTGAAGGTGAAGAATCGAACATTACCATTCTTGTTCGAAATCATATTGCTTCGTTCTAATATTATCTTTGCTGATTGGCAAATCGATTAAAATTCTATAATTTCCTTTTCCGAAAATATCATTGTTCAATATCCACAACATTCGTTCATGATATCTGCATTCCATTCATCAAGCGAAAGACCATTAATATTTCAATCTCATGGTTTATTCGAATTTTCGAAGAATGAGTAGATCGATGGAGTTTACAATCCGCTGATTTCAAGGAAATTTTCTATATATTGATGTACATCAATGACACCACACTTTTTCTCAATTTGAAATAATGTTGGTACCTATCCATGCTAGAGCGTTTTTATGGGGTTCTTACGATTTCATCTAATTTATGATATCAAAAGAGAATCGCTTCAGGCAGAATGTGATTTCAAATTTTTCATATATTAAGTTGTGGTTTTCTCATTGAATGCTAGCTTTATTTAATATGATCAGCTTCCGCAAGAATAAATCTCAGATGTAATAAATAGTATGACTGAATTCCAACAGTTTTTCATTGTAATGCAGAAATATCAATTTCAATTAAATTCAATAATAAACTTTTGAACGTAAGAAAAATCATGATTTATGTTCAGCAAAGTTCAGGTGAGTTCCCTTTAAAAAACTTTGAAATGAAATATAAATATGATTTATTCCTTCTTCAAGAAACTGGGGGCAAATTAATGGGGTTTCATTTTTTTTGTGAGTTTCTTCCTAATTTTTTCCTCATCTAAAGAAAATCCCAAGAATTTATAAACCATTGCGGTACGACACTGACCTCACACAGATAAAGCCATTGGTTTCGGGAAGACGTTTCGTGTTTCAGCGTTAACAGCTTCCTGCGCCAAGCCGTAGACATCTCTCGGTCCCACAAGTATTTAACACACCAGTCCGTCATGCAACGTACACCTTGAAATCCGATTTTGTACCATGATTTCGCCTATTAACCTCAGTCATTTGTTCCCATGGAAACGGCAATGTTAATTGTATAAAGGCTAAATGGTACTTCGTGGTGGAATATGGGACGTTAAAGCCGGCGTCGCACCCACATATCCATTGTTATGATCCATAACTGTTCAGAGATAGTGAGCAGGTATTCATCTTTGCAGCGTTTATATGAGCACGTTTCTACTAGAATCGAAATTCATGATGTAAGAAGTAAGAGAGAAATAACGAGTGTCCACTGTCTCCTTTCGTAGTGCTTACCTTTGTAATCAGACATCGAAGATTTGGCTGGATGTTGATATCAATAATAACAATAATTTAACATAATAAGGGGTAATTTCTGCAAAAACGTTTCACCTACAAACACACTACGAAGAAAATACAAAATGAAACGCGCAGTACAAGAAATTTTTTATTTTCTAGGAAATCTCTGAGAAAAAGGGAAAATAAGGATGGATTAAAGGACAAAGAATATATTTCAATTCTCAAAATAAATAAGAAACTCACCTTTGTAGTCGTTCTCAGTCAGTTTCCGATCTGGAAAAAATAATATTTGAATGAATATATCGATAACAGCCATGAACTTAATTATTGGAGGATTTATGCTTTCCACAGAATAGTGTTCTTATTTGGTGTGATGTTTTGAAGGTTTTTATGCACTCCTATTGTTCAACTTCTTTTGAGCAATTAATACTATCTGTAAACAAACACCTTGAGTTATAATAACTCACTGCTATAACTTCCTGTCTCTGTGCTTCTGAACAAGCCGATTGGCCGAAAGGAAGCAGTCCATTATTGGTATTGGGGGGAGGTCACTTGAATAATTAGAACATTTTCTCAAATTAAGTTGATACCTAATTATTATTGTGAATGTTTTGCTGAAAGAGATGAATTCAGATAGTGAAAATGAAATATTATGTACACCTTCAGAAATAAGACCATCAGCCAATGTCACCATACAGAATTTATTGCCCGAAAAATCCCAAAACAAATATAAAGGTGTATACAACAATTTTCAAGATTGTTGTAGCAGTAACAAAATTGAGTCATCGTTTGCAGAGAATGTTCTTTTGGCATATTTTAGTGAACTTAGCACTAAACATATAAAGCATCGCCCCTATGGACTTTCTACTCCATGCTAAGAAACACAATCAACATAAATATGCATTGTTATAGGTCACTTTTAAGAGTTGTTAATTGAGTTCTTTCTCTTTACTTGCATCTTAGTATTCATTGTTATAGTCATAGATATAAGTATATTATTCAACTTGCAGTAATGGTCATAACTCACTGAACTTCATCTGCGTGAGTTATGACCTACATTGCCGCTCGTTAAATATAAGTCGCCCACAAAAGAAATTATGTCGAGGAGAAATAGTCTAAAAATATTTTTCATTACTTTCTCCTCAATTCAAGGACATTGTGAACATCACAGTTTATCAGTGGATGATATTTTTCGAAGAGAATCATCGCCTTTCCCTGGGTTGAAAGTTGAAATCATATTTTTCGTAGAGTTGCGACAAAATCTGCCGCCTACAGTGTTAGCCAGAAGCGCTACCGTATCAACTAACATATTCCATTCAGGAGTTAATAGTTCAATTTTCTCCACACCACGGATAATTTTGATATTCAATTCATCGAACTCCGACTACGTGCTTCCAATTTGGGAAGCCAAACGCTATTTGAAATTCTGCTGGCATCTTCGCATATCATTAAGAGCAGATATCAACTCAACATCATCCAATATGGTAAGTCTCAATTAACTCCGTGCTTGATTAATTTCTGGCACAAAAACCCGAAACACCTCATCAGGTATGCATGAATTCATATATCAGTCTTGAGGCCGAGAATCAGGATGACAGCAAAATTAGCCATTTTCTATGACGTTCTTGGGGCAGGGGGGTACGAGCTCCCTCTGTTGGAATCGAATAGAACCGATCATCAAACTTTCTCTCGCTGTTTGCAGTCTACCTATTTACAAAGTGATTATTTTGCGGTGTGGCTTTCAATTCAGGATTTATTTCTTTATCTGGATGTGGGTATCCAATATCGATTCGGACACAATCAGCCATTGGATCTGCTCGCATTAATATAGGGAACACAAACGAATCGTTCCAAATTGTTTTTCATTACCTTACATCACAAATATAATATCGAAAAATAAAATTTACCCACGAATATGAGAAATTCTCAGACCAGATCTGACGTAGGTTCGTATTGAATGTGTGTCATGTGTGTTTATTATCTCGGTCTGAGAGGTCATTATACCGAATCATCTATGATGCGTATTATTTTTTTGAGTTTTCCGATCTCAACCCCTTTGATTTCTACCTTTGGGGTCATTTGAAAAAATTAGGGTAGAGGAACGGTGAGGGGAATAGTGCAGAAGAACACAGACAACGCATTGAAAATGCTTGTGACATTATTCATCAGCAAATTGATGTGATAGTTGCTGCATGTAACCATTCGTTATTACGCCAGGCAAGACTTTGTGCACATCAAACGAATGGTGACCATTTTGAACAATTTGTGTATAAACAATTGGAGCCAATTTTATCAGTGGATTAGTGAACTTCCTAATTTTTGTTATAGGACTTTTTCAATCATTAATTTTTCCTCTCCTTAGTTGCAACTTTAAGAATTATACCCATCTGGAAAAATCTCATAATGAAAGTTGAAAGAGAAAATACAAATTTGCAATAAATTCAAGTGCCGAGAAAAGATGGTAGAGGAAGTCGAGCACTTTATTTACATTATGAGGGAATGCATACGGCAAAGTGATTCATCATTTCATAACAGAGAGATCCAGAGGCGTATTTAGATATTGATGCCCAAGATTTTTTGCTCTTTGTTCAAACTGAATATTTTATATGATCAACTTCGTCAAAAGTTCACCAAGGAAATTTAAAATTTTTTTCAATTCTAGCATTTATTTTTTCAAAAAAATTTAGAGGTTTATTCATACACTATTTCTTGATTATTTGTTTGTGTCATAATTATCAGATCTTGTTGATTTATTTTTCGAATCATAGGTACTCATATGGGAAATATCGAATATAAGATCAAATTGTTAAACTTTTGAGGGTCAAATCGAAATCCAGTTTGAACTTCAGCTGAAAAAATTGATACAACAAGGATATGACACGATCCAGAGCCGTATTAAGATATTGATGCCCAAAACTTTTTTGCATTTTTTTCAAATTAAATATTTTATATGATCAACTTCGCCAATAGTCCTCCAAGGAATTTTGAAATTTTTTTTTTACGTACAGATTTCTTTTTCCAAAAAAATGAAGAGTTTTTTTTATTCACTTTTTCTCATATTGTTGTCGTACCATAATCAGATCTTGGTGATTTATTTTTCGAAGCATGGGTGCCTATATGAGAAATATCGAATATAAGATTAAATTGCTAAATTTTGAGAATCAAATCGAAAACCAGGTTTGAACTTCAGCTGATAAAATTGATGCTAACAGAGAAATAACACGTTCCAGAGTCGTATCAAGATATTAATTTTCAAGATTTTTTGCATTCTTCTCAAATTTAATATTTTATATGATCAACTTCGTCAAAAGTCCACCAAGGAAATTTGAATTTTTTTTTACGTTTAGGTTTTTCTTTCCAAAAAATTGAACAGGTTTTTTCATACACTATTTCTTGATCATTTGTTTGTTTTCATAATTATCAGATCTTGGTGATTTATTTTTAGAAGCATAGGTACTCATATGGGAAATATCGAATATAAGATTGAATTGCTAAACTTTTGAGAATCAAATCGAAAACCACTTTGAACTTCAGCTGGAAGAATTGATACTAACAAGGAAATAACACGATCCAGAGCCGTATTAAGATATTGATGCCCAAAATTTTTTTGCATTTTTTTCAAATTGAATATTTTATATGATCATCTTCGCCAATAGTCCACCAAGGAATTTCAAAATTTTTTTACGTTTAGATTTCTTTTTCCGAAAAAATGAAAAGGTTTTTTTATTCACTTTTTCTCGAATATTTGTTTGTCTTACCATAATCAGATTTTGGTGACTGATTTTCCGAAGCAGAGGTACCCATATGAGAAATATCAAAAAAGATTTAATTGCTAAACATTTGAGAATCAAATCGAAAACCATTTTGAACTTCAGCTGAAAAATTGATGCTAACAGAGAGATAACACGACCCAGAGTTGTATTTTTTGACTTGTTTTCAAATTCAATATGTCATATGATCAACTTCCCAATAGTCAACCAAGGAAATTCAAAATTTTTGTATTTTTACGTTTAGGTTTTTTTATTCGAAAGAATAACGTGGTTTTTTCATTCACTATTTCTCAAATATTTGTGTGTCCTACCATAATCAGATCTTGGTGATCTTTTTTTCGAAGCATAGGTACATATGAGAAATATCGAATATGAGATTAAATTGCTAAACTTTTGAGAATACAATCGAAAACCAGTTTGAATTTCAGCTGAAAAAATTGATGATAACAGAGAGATAACACGATCCAGAGTCGTATTTAGATATTAATGCCGAAGATTTTTGGAATTTTTTTTCTAATTGAATATTTTATATCATCAACTTCGTCAATAGTCCACTAAGGAAATTTAATTTTTTTCTGTCCACGTTTAAATTTTTTGAGCACTCGTACTACTTTTATTCATTCTTTTCATCAATGATTTGCCAGAATGCCTGAAATCGGTACTGGTGCTTATTTTTGCAGATGATTTTTCTGTTGCCATTACTGCCTCGAATGTCGCCGAACTTGTTAACGCCTGTAAATGTGTTGTTCAAAGCTTCATCGATTGGTGCCGGAAAAATGCACTTTTGGTAAATGTTGATAAAACTAAATGCCTTTATTTCGGTAACAAAAACATTGGGCATGACCCTTTGACTATCGCCTTTTCCAACGCCTCAATAAGATCTGAAGAATGTATCAAGTTTTTAGGTATATACATTGACGAATATCTCAGGTGGACTCATCACATTGATATACTGAGTAAAAAATTAAATTCATCCTATTATGCAATATACCGTGTTGAAGATTGTTTTTCTACTGAATGTCTGCTTAATTTGTACTACTGTTTGGTTTACAGTCATATATCTTACAATATTCTACTGTGGGGCAATTCCACTGATGCGCATAGAATCTTTGTTGCTCAGAAGAGGGTCCTGCCTCTCGGTATTGACTCGAGGTCCTCATGCAGGCCTCTCTTTGTTGAGAATAAGATTCTAACAGTTCCATGTATTTATATCCATAAGTTACTGCTCTTGATCAGACAGAATTCAGAAACACTGGAGAAATTGTCTAGTCATCATTCTTATAGAACGCGAAATGCAGAAATCCTGTCATTGCCTAAGCATCGAACTACCAAATTTGAACATTCACCTAATTATCAAGGTATTAAGGTATACATTAAGTTACCAGAAGGTTTTAAGACTTTGAACTTTGTCTGTTTCAAGAGAGAAACTAAATCTATGCTGTGTGGACAAGGCTATTATAGTTTGAATGAATACCTGAACGATCCTTTGTAACTTGGTGTTTATATATAATTACATAATGCCAACCCTGTATATTGCAGATGAACTCCTTATCCATCCTTATTCGAATATTTATATTACCTTGTTACATTTTGATGATACATCATTTTGATCACGCCACGTGTGTGGGTGTATATTTGTCCCATTGTTCGATACTGATTGTCGTAATTGACTTGAGATAAGGAATGTTATAAATACGTCTCAAGACGAATGTCTCCTTAATTAATTCAGTGCATTTCTTCCTAGCTTATTGTTAGAATAGGATAATCTTCCGTTGTACATAAATAAATTCTTTTTTAAAAGATCGGCTTTCGCTCCAAAAACGTAATTGGCGACGAGGATGGGATTGTGCCGGTTTTCGTGAAGAACTGTGTTTCGAAACTTCGAGCGTGAAATCGTAGTTATCGCCGCGCTAAGAACTTCCAAAAACTTTCAGTTTCAACTGTTAAGGTGCCAAATCCAGCAACAACGAGGAGAAAAGCCGTTTGGAGCCTTGATTGTTTGGGTAGCGTCTACAACGACTCCAGAAAAACAACGTGGTGAGAATCCTATCTAGAAACACTTTTTTAATTCCCAGTCACTGACCCTGGTCCAAAGTCTTCAATCTTTTCCCACGGTTTTGAGCGTAAAACTTGTGTGAGTTTTCTCTAGGTTTCTTATAAAAAACCGATTACCAGAGTTTTTCCTAGGTTTCTTAATACAAAAAACCGATTACCAGAGTTTTTCCTAGGTTTCTTATAAAATAAAAAACCGAATACAATTATTTTCTAAGTACAATATAATTTTTCAAGATTACTTCCGTAAAGCATTTTAAAGGCCGGAAGAATACGAATAAAATGGCAGTCGCACCAGAACCAAATATGTTCGATAGATTAAAATTAATTGATTTATTTTCAAAGTCAATTGTACCATTTGATGGTAATTCCGCGAATCTCGCAAGATTTTTGAATCACTGCGAAAGATTTTATAATAGGTTCCAATCTGCCGACGCGTTATTAAATGAAGCAATTATCGATATAATAAAGAGTAAATTGGTAGGAAATGCCAGTGAAATAGTAAGTTCTAATGAAAGAATCACAGATAACTGGTTTAACTTGAAGGAATTTTTAAAGTTAAGATTTGAGGAAAAAATAAGCCTCACAGTTTTGTTTTGGGATCTCCAAAATGCCCAAAGAATACGTAATGAGAATGATTTAGATTTTCTCGAAAGAATAGTAGATTTAAAAAATAAATACGATTCGCAAGTCGAATTGTCGAATTTACCGATTCTTGAAAAGGATCAAGAAAAGAATATTGCGTCACGAGTAGCAACTAGAGTTCTGCTCTATAATATTAACCCCGAATTAAGAACAGCCCTTAGAGGACACGGAATTATGAACTATGACGATATAGTAAATTTTATTCGTCAAGATTACTATTTTTATCAACAACCCTATATGCATTATAAAAACCAAAATAATCAGAGGAATTTTCCTCAACAAAATCAAAGGAATGTCCCTCAAAATAATAAAAATAATTTCCCAAATAATAATCGAGCAAACTTCCCAACTGATAATTATAGAAGTTTTCCTCATAATAATCAATCAAATTTTCCCCAATCTAGTCAAAATAATCAAAGAAATTTTTATCCAAATAATCCCCAACCGAGATTCCCATCTCAACCGATTAATTTCCAACAAAAACAAGTGAAAACTTATTTCCCGACAAATCGTCAAGTCTTCGGTAATAATGAACGTAAAAATGAAAATGTTTTTAAACCTCATCCTAATCAAAGAATACAATCTCCCCCTGAAAAAATGTCGATTCAGACGAGGAATTATCCCCAAAAGAGATCAAATTATTCTACTCAATATCACCAAAGTCCCCAGAGACAATTTTTTAATAATCAACCCAATCCAAATATAAGGATTGAAGAATTAACTAATATTGCGTCTACTTCGAAAGACCCGAGATTCGAAAAACGTGATTTTAACGAACGTTCATATCCAGAACGTAATAATTCCAGTAAATATTTAAATGAAAATTTTCGAGATCGTGCCATGAACGACTCATTGACTTAAATAATACGTTAGATAACACAAACCAACTCCCCTATATCCAATTCCAAAACCCTAAATGTAAACTTTTAATTGATAGCGGATGTTCAGTTTGTCTTATTGATCCAAAATTCGCGTATAATAATTTCCCTAAAAATATTTTTAATGAATCTACGACACTAACTGCATGTTTCAAAAAGCAAACTGCAAATGAAAAAGTTTTAATACCTTTATTCCCTGAATTTCAAATAGATGATCTTCATCCCTTTGTCGTATACAAGTTCCATAAGAATTATGATGGTCTTATAGGAGCAGATTTTTTGAATAAATACGGACTTAACTTAGATTTTAAAAATCAATTATTGACTAATCAATATTGTCAAATCCCTTTTTATTATCAGCAAGTATGTCAAAAACCCCAAAATATCCCAATTGACCCTGCGTTTTCAAATATAATAAAACATAAAATTGATACGATCAACCAACACTTAGCAGATATCCAAAATATTTTAGAAGCATTTAAAGCGGATAATCTGAAAATTCAATTAAATGATTGTTCTTTTAAAACTGAAATTAAAACAAATGATGATAATATTCCTGAAGGAATCGTACCCAATTCAAAAGTATTGAAAGCAATTGCTGAATTTCCAATTCCTAGAAATCCTAAAGA
This sequence comes from Aphidecta obliterata, assembly GCA_963966015.1. Taxonomy (NCBI): domain Eukaryota; kingdom Metazoa; phylum Arthropoda; class Insecta; order Coleoptera; family Coccinellidae; genus Aphidecta; species Aphidecta obliterata. The sequence continues at coordinate 8,322,066 of OZ014430.1, read as the reverse complement.
AATAAAATCATTTCTTAGACTCGTAGGATATTATAAAAAATGTATCCCTAATTTCGCAAAGATAACGAAACCCTTAACTTCATGTTTGAAGAAAGATTCTAAAATTAATATTGATGATCCGAAATATATCGAAGCGTTCGAAATATGTAAAAGAAATTTATTGAATCACCCTGTATTGAGATACCCCGATTTCGATAAGCCATTCGTTCCTACAACTGATGCGTCAGGTTTCGCGATAGGCTCTGTTTTATCTCAAGGTGAAGTTCCGAAAGAATTTGATTATGAAATTCGTTATAAAAAAGGTTCAACTAATAATGCTGATGCCCTCAGTCGAATTATAATAGAGTCAGATAATAAATTGACTTATAAGGATTTTGAAAAAAATTATGAATTGAAAAATATTAAAGATTCCCCTAAGATAATTGAAAAAATAGGTGATTTATTTAAAGCCCCAAAGAATTATGCGTTAGCACATTGCGTTTCCCGTGATTTTCGCATGGACCGAGGTGTAGCCCTCGAATTTAAAAATAAATTTGGTCAAATAGATAATTTGAAATCTCAAAATAAGCTACTAGGAGAAGTAGCAATGATCCAAATAAATGATCGAAACATTTACTATTTAATCACGAAAGATTCGTATTTTCATAAACCGGAATATGAAACGGTTTTTCAATCAATATTATATCTTAAGGAATTGTGTCAGTATAATAATGACAAATACTTGGCTATACCAAGAATTGCATGCGGTCTAGATAAATTGGACTGGCATATTATTTCAAATATGATAAAATATATTTTTGCGGAATCAAATATAAAGATAATTGTATATTCCTTACCGAATCGGAATATCGGAGGAAATACTAATGAATTTAAAAATGATCGAATGTTAAAAATGAATAAATTCGATACGAACAGGATCGATAATGATCCAATGTTAAAAATAAATAAATTCGCAATGACGAATAGGATCGATAATGATCAGATGTTAAAAATAAATAAATTCGCAAATACGAATAGAATCAAAAATGATTCAATGGCGACAAATGCCAGTAATGCCACAGGTGCAAATTATTACAAAAATACGGAAATGAATAGAATCGAAAATGATTCATCGTCGATTAAAAATCGAATTAATAAAGAAAAATACGAAGCATGTTTGAAATGGTTAAATTCAAACGATGGAATAAAAATAAATTCAAATGAGACAGAATGTTTCACTGTCCAGCGTAATATTAAGAATCCTATAATAAAAATCCCATATACGAAGAAACGGTTAAAGTCACCATCTTCGAAAATAATTTCCAAAACTATCCCTTATTATAAAGTACGGAAAAAAGTTATAAATATTTAATTACGCAATATATTCGAAGATGAATTTTCATATCACACCCTTACTTACATAGTTAATCGATTAAACGATATTTACGGAATATAATTTCGAATTTTATCCAAAGAATTTTATATAAACTATATAACCTTAAAATATTATTTGAGATAAATCTCATTTCCATTTGCTTATTAGTAGCATAAAACATTAGAAGGATTAATGTATTCTCCTTCAGACATTCTTTGAACATTCAATTGATTTGAAGCGCGATTTTCTGAATTATCGCGCGCGATCTTTGCTCGTTTTGAAGCATTTTAGACAGAATTACTTGACTGGCTATCGGAAACTGCGTCGTGCACATTTCCATCGCCGAAAAGGACCCTAGTTTCATATTATTGATAATCATCATTATCCTTTGCCTTCGTAATTACATGAAGAATTAGAAAGATTATGGTGTTTTCCTTGAGACATGTTTTAAACAATGTTACTTCATACACTATATTCCTTAAATATGGAAAATGAATTTAGAACCCCCTGATCAAACTGATACAAGATAAACTCGATTGATTACGAGAGAATTTAATTAATTTAAAATGAAAATATTATTGTCGGAACATCTTGTTCAGAGTTCCATGTTTCAAGTTTCCAAGTTCGAACAGTTCCAAGTTTTGTAATGTTCATATTTCAAGAATTGTCTCTTCAATTCTCAATTTCAATCCCTTGATTATAATGTCACTAGAGCCAGCCCTGCTCAATAACGCGATTATTTGAGAATGTATTACGTATCAAGTAAGGAAAAGCTTACGTCTCAAATAACAATCGAAAGTGATGTATTATGAATTGCGATAGGAAAACCTACGTCATACATATTACTCTTCACATTGAAAATGTAGATAAATTATTGATGTATTTTAGCCATTACGGCATTCCCAATAAAATAACGTGTGACAATGGATTAGAATTTAAAAATGGCATAGTCCAAGATTTTTGTAAAATCCATAAAATTGAAATTCATTATTTTACGAATTATAATCCCAACTCAAATGCAAAGAACCCTTAAAAATAATTATCATGTTATGATTGGATGTTATTCCAATAAAGGACGATATGTACCAATTGCATTTAAATAAATATGAGCATTAATTTCGAATTATCGAAGATAAATAAATAAAGTCAAAATTGAATTTTGCTGTTTGAGCACGTATCCAATTTTAAGTATCTACAGCATACTAATGAAATTAATATCAATACCATGGAAGAATTGTTGAATGAAAAAATTAGAGTTAAAAGAGGACTCATTAACTTAGGAGGAAAGATTTCAAAGATTTTATTCGGAACGTTAGATTCCGATGACGAAGAATTATATAAAAACTATTTTGATAGTATTCAAAAGAATGAAAAAGTTTTGATAAGAAATCAAAAACAGATCGCAACAGTCGTAAATGACCTTAAAAATAAGTATATTGAAAAATTTCAGAAAATGTCAGAAAACCTTAAATTGCTTCAAGTTATACCAGCAATACAAGAGATTCAACACATGCATCTCCTGACATTTGAACTCAAAGATATCAAAAATATTTTAGATGAAATTGTAACCGCAGTGAGTTTTGCAAGATTACATCTTTTACATGAATCCATTTTACCTTATTCAAAATTCCTTGAATTAATAAAAAATGTGACGATAATACCTTTACATCATCTGAAAGATTATTATCAGATATGTCATACGAAAGTAATTTTCAAAAAGAAAGCATTACTATTTTTAATATCAATCCCAACGGTATACGAAGAAAGTTATGATTTATACAAGTTTTACTATCTACCACAAAACAATTTATCCCTTCCATATACCGATCCCTATTTACTCTCACAAGAAGAAACCCTGAAATGGTCAACGAAATTTTGCCATCCAGTGGAGGATGATTATCTATGCGATCAAGACACCTTAGCTGAATCACCAGCATGCCTTCGAAATATTTTGAAAAACCACACCGAAAACTGTCCAAGAACGACAACGGTACTTTCCCCAGATTTAAAATTATTAGAAGATGGAAATATCCTATCCATCGAAAACAAAAATGTTTTAGAAAAATGTCTTCAGCAAACAAGACATTATTTTGTGCCTCCTATAACAATTCTACGAACCAAATGTGCTGTGAGCAACACGAGAAAAGAAATCGTCCCAACTACTACATTCAATGAAGAAAAATACGTGATTTTACCCAAGATAACTTTATTCAAACCAAATTCCACAAATGAAGAATCCCGGAAAGATGAAGACATCCCGGATATCAAGATAGAAGACCTGGACCAATGGAATCTCCAGCCTTCAAGATTTATATTTTTGCTTATTGTTATAATAATCATTTTATTGATAATTACTTATTTTATTTTGAAATACTTAAGAAAAGATATTTTTTGTAAAGCTACACCTACTACAGGTGATACCTTTATTCAAGGTGGGGAGGAATTACATAATGCCAACCCTGTATATTGCAGATGAACTCCTTATCCATCCTTATTCGAATATTTATATTACCTTGTTACATTTTGATGAGACATCATTTTGATCACGCCACGTGTGTGGGTGTATATTTGTCCCATTGTTCGATACTGATTGTCGTAATTGACTTGAGATAAGGAATGTTATAAATACGTCTCAAGACGAATGTCTCCTTAATTAATTCAGTGCATTTCTTCCTAGCTTATTGTTAGAATAGGATAATCTTCCGTTGTACATAAATAAATTCTTTTTTAAAAGATCGGCTTTCGCTCCAAAAACGTAATTATATATATTTTTTTTTTTCTCTTCTTATTCGAACATAGTGGGTATTTTTTCTTTTTTTTGAGATCTCGTTGTTCTTTTTTGACTTGTCTCATACATGTGAATGTCTTAGGGGATGAATAAAGATATTATTATTATTATTATTATTATTATTACTTACACGAGGGCTATATCATTTCGTCACGATGTCTGTATTTTTAGAATTTTGAGCCGAAAATAGTCTCAATCGACTATGTTCGACTCACTGATGACAAATCCGTCAGAAAATTCGAGTCTGTCCGTCCGTCCGTCAGCACGATAACTCTCGAACGGATCAACCTAGAGACTTGAAATTTTCAGTGTAGGTTCAGATCCCGAATGCCTCGGTTAAGTTCGTTAATGGGCAGAATTCCACCAGGGGTTCCGTAAATATGGCCGTTCAAAATTTTGTTCTCCTGATGACTTCGAAACTACAGATTCGATCGAGATGAAACTTTGCACTCAAATGGAGAATGAGGTGTTCAAGCTACATGTGAAATTTTGTCTAGATCGCATAACCAGAACCATAGAAACCATAGAAAATTGTAACTTTTGATTCTTTTGAAAGGAAACGCCTAGGGACTTGAAATTTTCAGGATATGTGAGGTTGATGTCGTGATGACGTTCATCTATGAGCAAAATCATTCTAGGGGTTCCGTAAATATGGTCATTTGAAATTTAGTTTTCTTGATAATTTCAAAACTACAGATGCGGTCGTCACGAAATTTTGTATTCAAATGGAAAATGTTATATTCAAGCTACATTTCTCCAGATCACATGACCAGAACCATAGAAACCATAGAAAATCATAACTTTCGAACGGAAAGGCCTAGGGACTTGAAATTTTCAGGATAGGTGTGGATCTGAAATGTCGCGTTCACGTTTATCAATGAGCAGAATTATACTAGGGGTTCCGTAAATACGGTTGTTTGAAATTTTGTCTCTCGATAATTTCGAAACTACGGATTCGATCGAGATGAAATTTTGTAGTTTAATCGAGAATGATATATTAAAGCAATATTTTGTCCGGATCGCATGACCAGAACCATAGAAACCATAGAAAATTGTAACTTCTGAACGGAAAGGCCTAGGAACTTGAAATTCTCAGGGTGGGTTTGGATCGCGAATATCGCAGTCACGTTCATCAATTAGCAAAATTAAACTAGGGGTTCTGTAGATATGGCCGTTCAAAATATATTTTTCCTGGTAGTTTCGAAACTACTGATCGGATTGGAATGAACTTTTGCACCTAGCTGAGGAATAATGTTTTCAAACTACGTGCGAAATTTTGTCCAGATCGCATCACCAAGACCATAGATACCGTATAAAATTCTAGCGAATTATCGAAAAAAAAATTGATCAGCTGAAGCACTGACATGAAGTCTGGAGTTTCGCCTGAGTTTCAGAATTGTTTTGACAGCTGTCGAAAATTCCTTCAATCGATTTCTAAAACTGGAGAATGCGAATCTACCTACAAGGTGCGCTCAAAAGCTCCTGCCTTCACGGCAGTACTTTTCGTAATTTTTTTATAATGAAATGAGAAGTTCCTTTATTCACTATTTCTCAAATATTTGTTTGTCTTACCATAATCAGATCTTGGTGATTTATTTTTCGAAGCATAGTTACCTATATGAGAAATATCAAATTTAATATTAAACTGCTAAACTTTCGAGAATCAAATCGAAAACCAGTTTGAACCTGATTTTTGCAAATCACCAAAATGTTTATGTTCACTCCTCTTTGTAACAAAAAAGATTGTCGCAACGTTTCAGCACTTCGACAGTTCCATGAAAATAATGAGTAATATCAAATAGTACGAGCGCTCAAAAAGATGATTTTTTGAAATATCCGTTATTCAGATGTGAAATTAATTGAACTCCTTGAAGAATCGGATGTAGAAAGGTCATTTAAAAATCGCTCCAACTATAGAATAAACCAGAAAAAGTTGTGAATTTGCGGTGACAGTTTACGTAATGAATTATATCTGCTGATGTCTTGGATGAATTATCACGACCTCTCAAGGACCCCAGAAACCATTATGAGATAAACATGATGTTGTAGAGCGTGAAAACCCATTATGGAAACCATAATTTTGGAGTATAAATTTGAAGAAAAAGAAGTTTCTCGTAAAGAAGACGTAGTCGATAGAAAATGAATAATAAGAAAAAATTTTTTCAATACGAATAAGAATTGTTATTTGTTGTTCATCGGGAAATAAAAGGAAATTTGTTCGATATTTTGTTAGTTTGGAATGCACTTGGTTGAACACAACTTCCAAAATCTTCGATTTGCCTGAATCGATCGATTCAAGTGTAGTGAAAAAGTTGATAATTCTCAACTAAATGAAGTTTTCAATATATTCCTAATGCATGAAATCAGCACAAATGGAGTAACTTTTTTTTTCAACTTACAATATCTCCGATTTGCCTGAATCGATCGATTCAAGTGTAAGGGAAAAAGTTGATACATCTCAACTGAATGAAGTTTTCAATATTTATTTACCTAATGCATGAAATCGGCCGTTTCACCAGAGAATAATAATAAGAAAATATTGTCTGAATGCGAATAGGACTTGTTATTGGTTATTTTTCGGGGAAATGAAAAACACATTTCGTTCGATATTTTGTTACTTTGGAATGCACTTGGCTGAAAACGATTTCCATATAAAAAAATTCGAGAGCAGCACTGAGGGGAATTCAGGAGCTTTTGCGCTCCTTTATGTGTTTACCGATCTGGCTTTCAGTTTTCATTGTCAGTATGACGAATACTGTCATTTTATTTTCATTAAAAACAGATCGAATTATTGATATAAATAATAAACCGAAACTCTGCGGAATGTATACACAAATTTATTATTCTTGAATAATTTGGTTTTCCGATTTGTATCTCTTTTCAAAAAGAATGATGTTTAACGGGAGATCGGTCCAGATTCTGTCAAGTGGAAAATGCTGAAAATGTTGTTTTCAGAACTTGGCTAAGCTGCTTAAAAAGTTGAATACCATATTTTAGCGAATTATTCTTCGTCACTCAGAAGACACGCTAAGATTCAATAACCGAAACCACAGACTAAATCATCTTGACCTTAAAGGCTGTATTTTGGTTGAAACTGACTGCTAGCAATTCGCTCAATGTAATCGAAACTAAAGAAAGAATCATGTGCAACAACAAAAGGTTACACTTTTAATTATTATTTACCTCCACTCCGTTGCCCATAGGCTTGAATGAAATTACCTTAATGAATTAGATGACCTTCGATAGACTTTTGTTCTTATAACCAACGATTTGGTCCACATGCACTTGGCAGTTTCATCTGGAGGTATAACCCATAGAGGTCCTACGGACTAGGTTGATAAAAATCTCCAGATGTTGGTCAAGGTCCGTAGTTATTGAATTTGATGATGCTGTGGACTAATTCTTCGGATCGGTGTTGTAATATCGTTATTAATGAACATATTTTTTACTTTAGGCGGCCCAGTTGGCATCCGATTCCATTACGATTCTAACGGTTATTACATATCGTGGATAGTTTATAACCATTGGGCAACGTAGGGGAGTGCTTAGTGATTTTATCATGCAATTTATTTCTAGGTAGGGTGCTCCACCCACGCATTGAGTACAGTGGTCGGAAGAATAGGATGTTGCAATACATTCTAACAAACTCAAAATATTGAAATCTGTAATTTTCCCTCGAATTCGAGATTTCAGAACAATCGCCTTACTTAGATTTCATGTTTATTATTTTTATCTTCACAATTATTGTATTTCGAAGAAATCCCATCTGGCAAGCAGTTTTTTTGCAGACCATTTTTGGTACCAAAGGTTGAAGTTAGATTTGTTCGCTCAAAATAAATAATATGGAATGATGGAAATGATATTCATCGACATGAACCCTCAAATTATTCAGTCATTTGCTTCTTATTTTTAGATGGTGGATGGGTGGTCACAGATGGTAACCGTGACCAACAACGAGTTCATGTTTACTTATGTATATTCGAGAATGATCATTGCAGCAGCTGTAGTTTGGTTATACGATTCATACGGAAATTACATCTTGAACAAACTGAAGAAGAAATATTTCAATCATGGATAATCTGTGCTTTGGAGGGTCAGAATCAAAGATCCCTATGCTCACTTTTGGAAATATCATAAATCCTTTACTATGTGAGTGCATGTTACATTTTGAACAAAAATAGTATTGCAAATATCAAGTTACTTTGCTTTTCTTGTCTAGTCTATAGTTATGGAAATAAAAGTTGCAGCTATTCGTATTCAAATTAATTTTCACTGGAAGTTGACATTGAATCATTAGATAACACTTCGATAATGTCGAGTTTGTTGTGAATATTTATGTATTATAAATGTTGTTTGTATGAAAAAAGTAAGATAAGTATTTTAAAGAAGTTTTTTCTCTCGAACACCGAACTGAGTGGGCTTATTATACATGTTATTAGATGTTAGTCGTATAGAAACTAGTATCTGATTTCTGTGAATAATTCATCAAGTTCTCTCCAGGATATGTCCTCAAAAAGTAGAAAATCACAATCTTCCCCAACTGATAGATTCGGATTCACACTTTGAAGATATTTTGATCCAATAAAAGACAATCATGCAGTATGGTTCAAATTTGAAATTAACTCTTTGAGCGGCAAGGATAATAAAAAATAAAACCCAAGTCGGGCGAAAAAAAATTTTTTTTTGCAGTTTGAAAAAAAAATTTCAGCAAAAGTTCATCCAAAATACATAAATGATACATTAACAATAATATTTCCGAATTTTTCTCAATATTTTTCTTAAACGGGGTGGTACTTTTAACGTACCACCGCCGCGCAAGGGGGTCGAAATAGGTGGTACTTTATTTACCTAGCCCCAAAGAGTTAAGGCGAATTCAAGTGTAGTGAAAAAATTGATACATCTCAACTAAATGGAGTTTTCAATATTTAAGTAATGCATGAAATCGACTGTTTCACCAGAAATGGAGTAAGTAACTTTTTTTCAACTTCCAATACCTTAGATTTGCCTGAATCGATCGATTCAATTGTATTGAATAAGTTGATACATCTCAACTGAATGGAGTTTTCAATATTTACCTGATGCACTAAATCGGCCGTTTCACTAAAAATGGAGTATTTATTTTTCAACTTCCAATATCTTCGATTTGCCTGAATCGATAGATTCAAATGTAGTGAAAAAGTTGATATATCGCAACTAAAAGAAGATTTTAATTATAACCTAATGCATAAAATCGGCCGTTTCACCAGAAATGGAGTTTTTTCTTCAACTTCTAATATCTTAGATTTGCCTGAATTGATCGATTCAAGTTATCTAATAAACGACAATAAAGCAGTATGGTTCAAATTTGAAATAAAGGCGAATAAGGGAATTTTTCTACAGGACCCAGAGGCAATGAAGCAACTCGAAAAGCCAACTCATTATATGGATCAAGAACACGGTGCAATTTCAATATCAAACGGATATTTTCAACGCGAACTCTCAGTAGAACACGACCAAAAATCTTGAAACAATCCCTCATGAATAAACCAGATAAGATCAAGATCGAGACGAGATCAACGAAATAATTGTTCCATACACACCGGATAAGTCGGCTTCAATGGTGCTTTAAACGTTTTCACGCCACTTCCCATGAAGATGTCTTTAATTTTGGCAACCCGTATGCTGCCATGCCTCATTTAAATGGGAAATATTCAAGAAAAGCCGAACGAGTCGAAGACAATCGGTTGTTGTTCAGTCTTGGGAGCAACTATGCTCCAATTGTGCAAAACAATGCGTAACTGATCTTCCTGCGCTTGACTGGGTTCACACATCTCATCTTCGGTATTATTTATGGTGTGCCGTCTGACTAGATATTGCTTGGTTTTCCGTTTGTTTCAATTCGGGTCTACTCATATCTCACCCTTAATCTTCCTATGCAAACTAGCATTATTCTAATTTTTTCAATAAGCGACACACGATCTTCTCAGTTGTAAATCGATAATAACTGGAAAAAACTCATATTTGGATGCGTAGATGTATTGTTTTCTATATTTTGTATTTGAACACATGTATGGAATAATTCGAAGCGTTTCGACTGGAGTCGAATCTTGGAATCTGAACATCTCTGGCATCATGTCAAGAGCACTTCTGGTAAAAAATTTCTGTAAAATAGTAATGACTTTACAACTGTTCGCTATAAGGTCTTTTCATTACCAGCAGAGGAAGCGGTACCTAAAGCATTTTTGAGAAAATAATGTGTTATTAGAGGTAATTAAGTGCTCGTAAATCACCTTTGAGGAATCAGCAGTTAATTGCTACCGAGTTATTTATGGCATTTTTTTCAGGGATAAGATTCTGGGCCCAAAGACTACGCTAGAAATGGTAAGGATTTCTTTTTTCAATTTCACTTAAGCATACAGATAAATACGATAATGAGCGGAGAACGCGGATTTTCGATTGTCTCACAAAACAAAAGCTACAAATCTTTCGTATCATTCTCTCCCATTTTATGGATATTTTCAAAACGCAACCTTCACGCCAATACAGAAATATTGTAAATCTGAATATTCAGTGAAAAACTAAAATCTACCAGAAATCTAATTTGTAATTTGCTACTATTCACTGTTGGATACAACAATAGGTACTCTCATTTTTCAACCATTAAAATCTGGGCTTTGTGGTTGACCAGCATCACACCAATCTCATTCCGATCTCAACTCATCTTTTTTATATTATCCATGGATTTTCAGCTCTCATCAATTTTTTTCTAATTTTAGTTTATTGTCCTTAGTAGCAATTTCCAATATCTTCGATTTGCCTGAATCGATCGATTCAAGTGTAGTGAAAAAGTTGATACATCTCAACTGAATAAAGTTTTCAATATTTACCTTATGCATGAAATCGACCGTTTCATCAGAAATGGAATCACTTTTATTTCAACTTCCAATATCTTCGATTTGCTTGATTGGATCGATTCAAGTGAATCATCTTACCTTAATGAAGTTTTCAATATTCACCTAATGCATGACATCGGCCGTTTCACCAGAAATGGAGTAACTTTTTTTCAACTTCCAATATCTTCGATTTGCCTGAATCAATCGATTCAAGTGTAGTGAAAAAGTATATACATCTCAACTGAAAGAAGTTTTAAATAATTACCTATAGCATAAAATCACAGAATCACCAGAAATGGAGTTTTTTTCTTCAACTTCTAATATCTTCTAATATCGATTCAAGTGTGGTGAAGAAATTGATAAATCTCAACTAAATGAAATTTTCAATATTTACGTGATGCATGAAATCGGCCGTTTCACCAGAAATGGAGTAACTTTCCTTTCAACTTCCAAAATCTTGGATTTGCCCGAATCGATCGATTCAAGTGTAGTGAAAAAGTTGATACATCTCAACTGAATGGAGTTTTCAATATTTAGCTAATGCATGAAATCGGCCGTTTCACCAGAAATGCAGTTTCTTTTTGAGCGCTCGTACAACTTACACGAGGGCTATATCATTTCGTGACGATGTCTGTATTTTTCGAATTTCGAGCCGAAAATGGTCTCAATCGACTATGTTCAACTCACTGATGACGAATCCGTCGGAAAATTCGAGTCTGTCCGTCCGTCCGTCCGTCCGTATACACGATAAGTCTCGAACGGAATGTCCTAGAAACTTGAAATTTTCAGGGTAGGTTCGAATCTTGAATGCCGCGGTTAAGTTCGTTATCGGGCAATATTCGCCGAAGGGTTCTGTGAATATGGCCGTTCGAAATTTTGTTCTCCTGATCATTTCGAAACTACAGGTTCGATCGAGGTGAAATTTCGTACTCAGATGGAAAATAACGTGTTCAAGCTACATGCAAAATTTAGTCCAGCTCGCATGACCAGAACCATAGAAACCATAGAAAATTATAACTTCCGAACAGAAAGGCCTAGGCACTTGAAATTTTCAGGATAGGTTCGGATCGCGAATTGTGCGGTCACGTTCATCAATGAGCAAAATAAGACTAAGGGTTCCGTGAATATAGCCGTTCAAACTATTTTTTTCCCGATAATTGCGAAACTCCCTATTGTATTGGAATGAAATTTCGCACATAGATGAAGAATAATGTATTCAAACTACGTGGGAAATTTTGTCCAGCGAATTATTGAAAAAAAAATTGGTCACCTAAAGCACTGACGTGAAGTCTGGATTTTTGCCTTAGTTTGAATTTTTTTTTGACAGCTGTCAAAATCTTTCCAATTGGTTTCTAAAACTGAAAAATGCGAATCTACCTACAAGGTGCATGTACGAGCGCTCAAAAGCTCCTGCCTTCACGGCAGTGCTTTTCTCAATTTTTTTCTACTTCCTATATCTTCGTTTTGCCTGATTTGGTCGATTCAAAATTTGATACATCTCAACTGAATGAAGTTTTCAATATTTCCCTAATGCATGAAATCGGCCGTTTCACCAGAAATGGAGTAAATTTTTTTTCAACTTCCTATATCTTCGATTGGCCTGAATTGATCGATTAAAGTTGATAAATCTCAACTAAATGCAGTTTTCGATAATGAACAAAAAGATCAGAAGAAAAAAATTCTAGGCAAACATAATATTGCCCGTCTTGTCCCATTACACATACATATCTAACCCACACAGGATCACGAAAAACCATTCTCCACACTTCAAAGATTCTTGTCTATTTATGCGTTTCATATACAAACATTCTCAGACAGATAACATTATGACCGAAGAAATCGTTCCTACATCAGTCCTAGAATAATGCCGTTCTGGAGTGAACATTCTGGTTGGATATATATCTCAGTCACGTCATTGAGAACATCATATCCATCTCGTCTTATTTTCTTTCAAGTATGGGCATCTTTGTGGCCAATGTGGGAATTATATTATGCGAATTTGAACATTTCTTCTGTAATATTTTTCTCACTTTGAATGTTTATTTTTAAAGCCCATTATAAGTATTATCCGAAGGAAACATTACCAATGCTCATTCAATTTATCAGTTTTCATCAAATATCCCAAATAGAAGATTATGTAATAGTATATTATTTAACGAGCGGTAATTTAGGTCATAACTCACGCAGATGAAGTTCATAATTGTAATTCATCGAGTGAGTTATGACCATTACCGCAAATTGCATACTATACTTTATCTACCACTATAACATGAAAAACTAAGAAACAAGTACAGAGAAAGAACTTTATTTACAAATCTTAATAGTTATAGGCCTATAATAATGCATTATTTATGTTGATTGTGCTGCTTTGCATGGAGTATAAAGTCCATAGGGGCGATGCTTCATATTTAGTGCTGAGTTCACTAAAATATGCCAAAAGAACATTATCTGTGAACGATTACTTAATATTCTTACTGCTACACCAAATTGTTGAAAAATCTTGAAAATTGTTGTATACATCCTTATATTTGTTTTGGGATTTTTCGGGCAATAAATTCTGTGTGGTAACATTGGCTGATTGTCTTATTTTTTAAGGTGTACGTAATAATTCATCTTCACTTTTTGTATTCATATTTTACAGCAAAAAAATTACAATAATAAAAAGGTATCAACTTAATTTGAGAAAACATCAAAATTATTCAATTGACCTCCCCTCAATACCAATAATGGACTGTTCCCTTCCAGCCAATCGTTTTGTTCAGAAGCAAAGAGACAGAGAGTTATAGCAGTGAGTTATTATAACTCACGGTGTTTGATTACAGATACTATTAATTGCTCGAAAGTAGTAGTTGAATAATGAATATATAGTTGAATAGGAGTAGATGAAAAAAATATTATAGAGCAATGGAACGTGGTCTTGAATTATAAAAACTTCTTTCTAAAAATAAGTTGAATCATGTTAATGGATTTATTGTCGACCTCTTCATTTTATCGAGAATTGAAAATTGAAAGTAATTTCACAACAATATTTTTATATGGAACGTCAGAGCCGACCGTGTCTTGAGGATTTCTTTGCGCTCGCCGAAAAAGGATTGTCCCCCAACAAATGAAATATTGTCAGTAACACCTTTCAATTCGGAAACCATTTGTGCCTATCACGTCGGTAACAGGGGAACAGGAGAATAATTCCATCCGAATTGTTTAATAGATTTAAATAATATGAGACATGTCAGTCTGCGTGTACCCTTCGGTATACATCACTTGAGAAACAGGTCTGGCAACTGATAATTTGGACTGTGGCGCAGTTCGAGGGAACAGAACCATATGAGAAATAAATCGAACGTCCTTTCACGAACGGACATCAAAGACGCCGCTCTGGATGAAAATGATCGAAGTGAATAAGAAATTTTATGGTCATTGCGATAACTGAAACTAGGCAATTTTTCGGATCTGCGGTCTACGGGGAAGTCACTGGCCTCATCCAATCTGAACACAGTCAGGACATTCATGAGATACAGGGGCAACGTTGAGCTGTAGAGGTCTTTCAGGTGTTGCCATTTCGTGTGCTTCAGATGCCACCAGAATTTTTTCTTGTTACTTTTTTTTTGATTCATGCAAATATAAGGAAAAAATAAAACAAATCAAAATCGATGGTTAATTATTTCCACTTAACATTTTTGCTCGCTTGTTTCTATGAACGAAACATTTGTTGTGTATCTATTAATTTCGAATTTTGAGCTGGGAATAGTCTCAAACAATTAGGTTGGACTCACAGATGAAGAATTCGTGGTCAAATTCAATTCTGACCTGCAATCCGTCCGGTCATGAACACGTTAACTCTCGAATGAAAAGGCCTGAAGTTTCGAAATTTTCACGACTATTCTTTTGGAAATTCCTTTCATAAACTTGATTCAACAGATGCTCAATCTACTCACATACGAACGTACCTCGTACACATCAAATAGGATCTTCTAATAGAAGCCGCCTGTATCTGGGACCATTTCGCTCATCTTCTCATCTTCACCATCGTTTCCCCATCACGAATACGCATATTTCAATATTCATAAGCGAGATCGAAGTGGTATACCCTAATTCAATGGTTTCAAATTACAAGTCGAACATCATTTTCCCACATTTAAGATAACACGGCGCGGGCACGGGGTCCAGGAGGTCGGGAGGCAGCTAATATTACCATGATGGGTCATGACAATTGAATAAATGATAGGGTCATGAAAACTCGTTCATAATTTTCAATTATGCTCACTTATGCATCGGCGTACAAAACTGACTGCTATAACTCATCTTAACCTGAATTATATCTACTGAATTAATAAGGAGTTCATTGCTAACAAATCATCCTGGTGTAAGGAAAACGTCCAGTAATTATTAATCTTGGATGAACGAACGTTGAAGTTAGGCTGGTATTCACAGGAGGAATTGTAGTTTTATGCTTATGAGGAACTCAGAAGACTAGTGGACTATGACCCTCAGAAGATGCAGAAAGGATGACAATCTGCTATCATTAAAATCTTGACATAACTCGGCATCACTGGGTGTTTTCTCAAGATTTTTCTCCTCTAACCACAAAAAATGTGTACATCTCATACATCAAAAGTCAATTCCCTAATTTAATCTAACCTCTCCTCTGTTCCGTGAGATTAATGCAAAACACAACCATGAAATACCTCAAGTTACTCAGGGTAAAAAAATAGTGGAGCATCTCCTCAAGCATGTTACTGAACTAAACCGTTTATTGTAGAGCATCGACCATCGCCTCAATCCAGGCATCGAACATCGCCATTGCCGGGGAATCAAATCGATTTCATTTTCAAAATCACTAGTCGTATTGTCTCTATAGCCAGTGTCGTAGTTAAGTTAGGGTAAAAACATAATGAAGTGAGAAGAGGTGAATAATTTGTTTGTATTGAAAGGGATAAAGAAAAATTAATGAGTGAAATATTTATTCGGTCTGCAATATGGGATTGAAGAGAAGGGAGACATCACAACAGATATGTGTTGGATAAAGCATGGACGAAAATGAGCAGTATAACAAATATATCAGGTGAGCTACAAAAATAATATAAATAAAACATAAAGCCAATATTATAGCAATCTCTTTTATGTTTTTGTCAGATAAAAATATTCTATATTTAATTATCTGAGTGCAACAAAAATAATGTACGGAAATAAGCAATATCACAAATATATCAGGTGAGATACAAAAACAATGTAAATAAAACCGAAAACCAATATTGGAGCAACCTCTTTCAAGTTTTTGTCAGATATTAATATTTTATATTCTATTAACTGGGTGCAACAAAATGTCAGATACCGTATTTCATATTTAAACCACTACTTCCTATTTCTTACACCTCACTACGACTCTGGATGCATAATTCTCACAACTGCTTTCATAGATGCCCCACTATGTGCTCTCTGATGCCCGACTTGAGGCGAGATTTAACTATTTTTTTACCCTTACACCTCTGTTGTTTTGTGTGATCGTTTAATTTCCACGAAGAGTGTATGGTCATTCTAGACATACAACAAACTCTTATGGTATTCCTTCGATCGAGCGAGTTAAACCATTAACCTAAAGTCATCTGCAGAGTCAACATCCGGGAAACCAGCCCCACAATCTGGCAACGATTAAGCTAATTCGCGGTACGTGTATTGATTTAATATGCCATAAACCATGGGTGCCATACTAATAAATATGGCATCAAACCAATCAGACGCTCAACCGCTCATACTACTAAGTGCATAGCCGAGTTTCTCATAAATCACAATGGCGGCCTTGACTCCGTCGCGTTAGTCATCTGTTTCTCACGGGCCACGTAAAGTGTTGACAATCGATCCGGAAGTGCGGAGAGCGCAAATGAAGCGGAACTGGCTTCCTATTGATGTCAACTGTCTTATTGTTGCCAAGGTCACGATTCGGTTTTGTTATGGATCATAAAGTTGGTTGGCTGATTCACAGTTTTTTTTTTGGGGTATTTTTTTCTAAGAATATGTCGGACCATCTAGGGTTTATTCATGGCAATTTCATGAATGAGAGATAATTATTTGGTTGATGATGGTTGGTTTTTGGAAATAGTATTCAAAATCCACAGTTTCAAAGATTTTGCAATATCTTTACGAAACAGAGACCACCGGCCCGATATCCGGTCGTACTTATAAATATGAAGGTAATTATGGCTCACATATAAATAGCACATAATACAAACATCGCAAAATTGAAATATCAAAATATCATTTCAGGTAAGTTCACTTATAAACAATTCTTTTGACTATATTATACCTCAATTTTAAAAATACCGTTCAACTAATATATATTTGTATCTACTCCTATTGAATTATATATTCATTATTCGAGTATTTTTGGGCAATTAATAGTATCTGTGAACAAACACCGTGAGTTATAATAACTCACTTCTATAACTCCCTGATTGGCCGAAAGGGAACAGTCCATTATTGGTATATTGAGGGGAGTAATGTCAATTGAATAATTTTGACGTTTTCTCAAATTAAGTTGATACCTAATTATTATTGTGAATGTTTTGCTAAAAACGATGAATTCAGATAGTGAAGATGAATTAACACCTTCAGAAATAAGACAATCAGCCAATGTTACCATACATAATTTATTGCCCGAAAAATCCCAAAACGAATATAAGGTGTATGCAACGATTCAAGATTGGTGTAGCAATAAGAATATTAAGTCATTGTTTACAGAGAATTCTCTTTCGGTATATTTCAGTGAACTTAGCACTAAATATAAAGCATCGCCCCTATGGACTTTCTACTCCATGCTAAGAAGCAAAAGCAACATAAATAATGCATTGTTATAGGTAACTTTTAAGATTTGTAAATAAAGTTCTTTCTCTGTACCTACTTGTATCTTAGTATTTATTGTTAAAGTCGTAGATAAAATATAGTATTCAACTTGCGGTCATAGTTATAATTCACTTGATGAATTACCGCACTCGCCTTCGGCTTGTGCTGCAAACTTCATATACTTTTATATACAATTTTCAAAATCGAATCTTAAATCTCTTAGGTCTTGGGCTAATTTTCATTAAAATAGAATTTTGAATTTAACGATGATTTCATATTTTTTTCGTTACTTGCATTCAAAGGGAAATGTTATTGCTTGTTATCTACGCTTTTTCTTTGTATAAATGTTGAAGTACAACCTTATGTAATGTCATAATTTTTGTATGATATATTTTTTCATGTTGTATAAACTCACTTTATGACGGTCTCCACTAGTTGGAAATTCATTTTGATTATTTCAGTGTATGAAACCCTAAAAATGTTTCAACAAAATTGTGGAAATCAACCAGTTGATTATATTGATTTATTTTTTCAGGTTTCCTCGACATTAATGAAATATATCATGCATGAGTCGAATGGAAAATGAAATAATAAAAATTTTCCAGAATGCAATGCAAGGTGTATACTTTATTTTTTAAATAAACTCTTCATCGAGTGCTTCGTCGATAAACGATAACGATAAACTTGCAGCTTCTCATCTTCAGAAATATCCATATTATGGTTGATATTTACCAACGATTTTATTATTGAATAATGTGTCAATGTATTAGATGATTTCATAGTTATTATCAATTCTTAAAAATGAGCAATCGAAACATTTTCGGAGAATGTCGAAATATTATTTGTATTTCTCCAGTCCATAAACCCTTGGTATAATTTTTCTTACACTTTCGCAGATTTTTGGGGTAAAATATTTTGAACTGCATTTTCTGTTTTTTCCGATATGTGTGGAAGAGTCGATGGTAATTCTTCTATATTGCTGATATCAGAAATTTTGGTAATATAATTATCGAAGTTTGGCTATATTTTACTAATATTGAATACCTACTGATTTTGGCAAATGAAAAAATTTGATAGGACTCAAGAACAAACGAGAAATCTACAGCATGCTTGATTGAAAAATTATGGGTTTCCATTGATTTGGAAAATTTTTATTGTCAATTTTTTTTCAAGTCGTACAATATGAGTTGATTGTTGATTTGAGCCATTCCTGCAAGTGATTCCATATAAAACTAATTGTCCTTTGGCAAATAGTGGGAATTGGCATTGGGGAGATTGATAACGGTTTTCAGGAAACAATTCTTTCACATAACTCATTAGTTTGATTTGTGACAAGACAGAAACATGATAATCTATCAAAGTTGCCATATTCGCACAGTGAAATCGCCCCGATAACGACAATGTGCTCATTGAACTGACAAAAGTTTCAGCAGGCAAGTGAAGTTGTAATAACTCATGCAGCTCATATACGCACAACTATGAAGAAGTCGATGCAGAAACAGGAGAAATTGCGTAGGTTTTTACGGTTGAAAACTGATATTTCCAATTTAACGAGTTTCCCTATGGAATAGGTTATCATACGTACATTTTTCAAATAATATTAATATTTATTGCAAGGAAATATGATTTCCCAAGAATATTTCTTGAAGTGTTGTTTCGTAATTCGGTCGGATATATTAATATTCATCATATTTCCACATTGTAGGTCGTAAATTTTCAGTGTGAGGACTGGAACAAGAAACACATCATATAATTTATATACAGGGTGTTTTCAAAGATGAGGCGAATCTGAGAAATTTAGAGGCCTGATCTGATTTAGTTCAGTATTGAGTTTGAAATGTGTTTTAAATGCTTTCAGTTTACGGAAAATCATCTGAAAGAGCGTATGATTTTTGTGACTTGGTGGATATGAACAATTTCTGTTAACAATCTGGATCAATTTATCGGTGAGTTTGTGAACTGTGTACTAATTTTTTTTGATAGGCCCTTTTCAATCAGTAATTTTTCCTCTCCCTAGTTTGAACTTTAAGAATTTTACCGTTCAGGAAAAATCTCCTAATAAAAGTTGAAAGAGAATATATGAATTTTTGATCAAATCCGGCCCTTTATTCACTTGCTGGAATGCATATGGCACCGTGATTCATGGCAGATTTCCTGAGAGAGTTGTACTGAGATGATGATGCCCAAGATTTTCCGCTCTTCTTTCAACTTGAATAATTTATATATATATATATTATATTAATTTATCAACTTCAGGCAAAATGATCTCTTTTGATGTGTTCTAGCACCTGTAAAATAAAGCTTCACCTTAAAAAACACCCTGTATATCAAACTGTGTGAAATTATTTTTCAAAAGAACTAATTATTGGTTTTTCAATAGGAATTATACAATATATGAAATGGTTTATAGTGGCAACACTGCGTATTATTTTTCTACAGTTCTTATGCCAAAATTATTGCTGAGAAAATATATAATACGACTCCGTAAACAACACACCACAGATTTGGAACTGCATAAACGTTTCCAGTCCTTGTAATTAACACCGAAGATTTCACAACTGTATATTCCGAAATGAAGCCCGACAAGGCACTCAAATCCTACGGATATCGTAATACCATGTCCTTCAAATTGGCTTAGCATGTTGCACGTCCGACGTCCCTCAACATTCATTTTTTCTCCGGCAAAATTTCATCGGACATGTCCGATATCAAACTGGTTTTATATCTGTGATGTGTGAAACTCCCGATGTCCTATCACTGACGTTTTAATAGTGGCTAAGTGTATCTCCGATGTCCATTAATTACGAAATTAATTGAATTCATCGGACTATTCATTTTTCACAATATTTGATTTAATGGGACGGGAAGGCGGTTTTTATCTTCATAAGAGAAAATAGTTGTCTATGAAGTAGGTAATCGAAGCATCTCGTTTCTCTTTTTTATTCGTTTCTGGGATAAGGAAATCTCGACTATAACGGCAACGCAATGCAACTGGCACGTTCATGATAGCTCGTTGGAAAACAATATTTCAATTTTCCGATAATTTTCCTTGAGATATTTGTCGACAATGTAATTGGTATACTCTCATCGAAAGAGATCATTTCGCCGAAAGTTCATAATATAAATTATTTGATTTGAAAAAAGTGCAGAAAATCTTGGGCATCATCATCTTAATACAACTCGGTTAGCAGCATTTCGGCAACTGAATAAAGTGCTGGATTTTATAGCAAATTCGTATACTCTCTTTCAACTTTTATTAGGAGATTTTCCTTGAAAGGTGAAATTCTTAAAGTCGAGGTGTCAAAAATTGGTCTTTTTCAAATCAAGTTCTTGCGTAAACCGGCGGTGAGATCGGGCTGGATTCACATTTAGGAAGTCCTTAGGGAACGTTCGGGATACCGTCGGAAAGCCCGTTTCTTTCCCTCGAAAACTATAGAGAAATAATTACAGATTGAAAATGTCCTTCGAAAAAAAATTGGTTAGTTCACAAACTCACTGATGAAATTGATCCAAATTGTTCACGGGAATTGTTCGAAATGGTCACTATTTGTTTGATGTGCACAAAGTCTTGCCCGGTGTATTAACGAATTATTACGTGCAGCAACTATCACATCAGTTTGCTAACGAATAATATCACAAGCATTTTCAATGGGTTGTTTTAGTTCTTCAACGCTATTCACCTAACCGTTACAGAACACTAATGTTTTCTATTGACCCAAAAGAATAAATCAAAGGGGCTGTGATCTGGGGACTGTGCAGGCCAAGAAATCGACCCACCACGTCCTATCCACCTAAAGTCACAAAAAATCATAAGCTCTGTCAGATGATTTCCCGTAAAATGAATGTATTTAAACATTTTTGAACCTCAATACATACCTTAATCTGATCCGTGCTCGGAATTTATTAGATTCGCGGGTGACTTTGATTTCGAAAAGTTCTAGCATCTAGCATCTGTAAAAAGAAGCCTTTTTTCGAAAACAACCGGTATAATTGAAATAAGAGAAGTTGAATAATATCTTCATTTTGAGAAGGTGGAAAGACATTATTTTCAGACGAACTCGGAAGGCCCCTAACTATTCCAAGAAATCTTGACCCGAAAAGTGCTTCGGAAATTTCACAGCTTCGGTCAGAGAATATAGAATAAGAAACACCCAACCGCAGCTCTTGGTAAAAATACGTTGGTAACAGGAAATTCTTCACTTTATAACAGCGAGCAAAGTCCACACGAACGAGTTTTTTGACGAAATCAATTAATTCTTGGATCGCATTCTTCGGCCTGGGCGATTCGGATGACTAATTCTTGGCGGATTCCCAGAGCTGGTTGGACTGAAGTTATGGGTCAGGTTATCCCAATGGTGTGCTTTTTCTGTTCCAGAACGAAATGAAGTAGTATGAAAAGTACCCATAGCGAATTTGAAGGTCAGAAATTCTCCTCAGTCATTTCGATAAATTTTTTTACACTCAATCCACGTTAAACTACGGATGTTACTACAGCCGTTATGATATATGCGACGTACCGGTCAGAACTTAGCAGTCCGCAAGGCCTTGACTCATTTTTTATCCACCACTTTATCACTACATTTTTTCTTGGTAAATATCCTCAGTTCGGCTTTTTCAGCTGTTTGGTAGTATATTCTACTTACTGTAAGGGATCGATAATGATCACGAAATCACCTCCTCAAGTCTCAATTTTTCTTCCTGAGTTCCGTCGGCATCTTCGGCGTAAGGTACATAAAATATTTCTCCGTTAAATCCGATGCTCACTATCTAATTACAAAATAACTCAACCATAGTAATAACCCGAACAAGAAACGAGGATCGGATAAAAAGTCGGCTGGTCGCAATTAACTCCAGATAAATGACCCAATTTTTCGTAGAATTTAATACTTCCCGACAGGACAACTTCTTGTACAATTTCTTCTGGCATTTCCTTCGTTGTTCTTCCTTCATTAAAATTTCGAGTGATACAATTAGCAGCTAACTGGACGCTGTTGTACCTACTTGGACAGCGGACGTTTATTGTTGATGACATTGATGACAAATGGCCCAAAACGCATAAATCGGAGCGGTTTTTCTGGGAGTAATTGGAGTGATTTTGAGTGACGACAGGGGTGATCAAAACTGCCAAAAAATCCGACTGATTATTTCTGCCGATTTCGAAGATGTCAACAATTAAAATTGATGGACGTATTCGCCAGTAACTGCAATTTGTACTGTAATTTAAATTTCTGAATAATAAAAATGTCCACAGCAAAAAGACTTCGAAAACATGATGAGCCTGAAACTATATATGCAGAA
Source organism: Aphidecta obliterata (assembly GCA_963966015.1). Classification (NCBI taxonomy): domain Eukaryota; kingdom Metazoa; phylum Arthropoda; class Insecta; order Coleoptera; family Coccinellidae; genus Aphidecta; species Aphidecta obliterata. The sequence goes on along the minus strand of OZ014430.1, from coordinate 8,298,917 downwards.
GGATTTGTGTTATCGCAGAGACTACAATTCTTCAAGCATAATTAACCTTTTATGTTATGGGAATCGTTAATCATTTCTTCTGATAAATGAAACCAACACCTCGAACGAATATCCTGATGATCCTCAACCAGAAACGAGTCAGACATGAATTTCGTCTGTCAATTGGAAGATACATTCAATTTTAATAATACATTGATGTTATTCCTTGTGTTGGAAATTAATCATTTTCGCATCTAATTTTAATTTTATTTCTGTTTTACCAACAGATGTTAGTTCGTTAGAAAGTTCCGAAGATCAGTGATCCGTAATGAAGAGTTGTGCAGGGATCAGTTTAATCATTTGAAGAATTATTTTTCGAAGATTTAAATAAATTATACCCAAGACATCCATGATGACAGCCAATGGTATATTATTCAACGAGCGGTAATGTAGGTCATAATTCACGCAGATGAAGTTTGCAGCGCGAGCCGAAGGCGAGTACTGTAATTTATCGAATGAGTTATGATCATTAAAAGTTGGATACTATACTTCATCTAAGACTATAACAATAAAAATTAAGATACAAGAACAGGGAAAGAACTTTATTTACAAATCTCAATAGTTACCTATAACAATGCATTATTTATGTTGATTGTGCTTCTGAGCATGGAGTAGAAAGTCCATAGGGGCGATGCTTTATATTTGGTGCTAAGTTCAATAAAATATGCCAAAAGAACATTCTCTGTAAACGATGACTTAATATTCTTACTGCTACACCAATCTTGAAAATAGTTATACACACCTTTATATTTGTTTTGGGATTTTTTTGGGAATAAATTCTGTATGGTGACATTGGCTGATTCTCTTATTTCTGAAGGTGTACATAATAATTTATCTCTCTGAATTCATCTTTCTGAGCAAAACGTTCACAATAATAATAAGGTATAAACTATCAACTCAGTTTGAGAAAACGTCAAAATTATTCAAGTGACACTACTCCCCTCAGTACCAATAATTGACTGTTCCCTTTCGGCCAATCGGCTTGTTCAGAAGCACAAAGCCAGGGAGTTATAATAGTGAGTTATTATACCTCACGTTGTTCGTTAACAGATACTATAAATTGCTCAAAAGTAGTTGTCGAAACAAACCTAATCGTTTGCACGAATAAATCGTGTCATGACTTCTAACGAAATTTTCCAATTAGGCTACTACCTGCATCCCCACAGTTTGAGTTTGGAAGTTTCACGAAAATCCTTCAAACTTATGCATAACCAAGAGTTTTCAACTAGGAAAACTCGTAGTCAGAAAATGAGAGTCTTTCTAACTGCAATAAAAATCAGCGGAAAACCGTTTCTGCCGATGGCATTATGTCACTTAAGCAAATACATCCCAGACTACTCCTAGATATGTATCTCAATACATATACCATTCCTAAAATAATTATTTCCATCTTGTGGAATAATTGAACGAAACCCGCCACCTGAGGGCTTCTTGTTACAGTTATTCAAAGTGGAAATGATGCTTATTCAGCAGAAATGACATATGATACATACCTCGCGGTCCTTGGGCGGTTCGTACACTTCGGTTGAGTTGAAAGAACGAGTCGTATAAGGCAACGCATTATCGTGCAAAAAGAGTTAATGCGCGCTCCAAATCAGACTCGGAGGATATGAAGTAATCACCAGAAAATTGCCGACTTACATTGTACGCCTTGACGTCCCGCCCGCTCTAGATCAACGCCATCCTGATTCATATTTAAAGATACGGAATGACGTCTGTAAGAAGTGCATTAAATGAAATTTGTTATCTTAAAGGTTTTTTTTTTCAATAAATCTGAAGTGCCCTTTCTTCGTGATTTTTTTTTCAAGTGGTCTCTAGTTCATTTCCTGCCAGCATCAAATCATGTGTTTGTTTGCTTGGCGCCAACCATGGGATTTCTTCACAATTTCAGGGAGATTTTATTGAAAACGATTAGATCTACGGACTTCATTCGAAGAATTCAACAATTGTTATTGGTGTCTGTTGTAGTGGTTTTCCTCGATGCATTATACCATATCCTCCAGAAAAGAAGGAAACCATTTGCAGCTTTTCCTGCTATTTTGGTTTATCTCCCAAAGAAAACCGCTTTGAAAGTTTCAGACTGCAATATTCACAGTATTCGTTTTGGTAGGGTTTAATTTCAAAGAGAATAGTATATTATTTGAGGAGCGGTAATGTAGGTCATAACTCACGCAGATGAAGTTCATCAAGTGAGCTATGACCATTACCGCAAGTTGAATACTATACTCTATCTACGAATATAACAATAAATACTAAGATACAAGTACATCAAAAGAACTTTATCTACAAATCTTAATAGTTATCTATAACAATGCATTATTTATGTTGATTGTGCTTCTTAGGATGGATTAAAAAGTCCATAGGGGCGATGCTTTATAGTAAGTGCTAAGTTCACTAAAATATGCCAAAGGAACATTCTCTGTAAACGATGACTCAATATTCTTACTGCTACACCAATATTGAAAATAGTTATATACACCTTTATATTTGTTTTGGTATTTTTCTGGCAATAAATTCAGTATGGTAACATTGGCGTATTGTCTTATTTCTGAAGGTGTACATAATTATTCATCTTCGCTATCTGAATTCACCTTTTTCGGCAAAAAATTCACAATTATAATTCATTGAAAACATTCACAATAATAATTAGGCTTCATCTTAATTTGAGAAAACGTCAAAATTATTCAAGTGACCTCCCTTCAATACCAATAATGGATTATTCCCTATCGACCAATCGGCTTGTTCAGAAGGACAGAGCCAGGGAATTATAGTAGTGAGTTATTATAACTTACGTTGTTTGTTTACAGAATGCAGATACTATGGATCGGTCAAAAGTAGTTGAATTATGAATATATAATTCAAAAGTTTAAAGTTGATTATTCCCACAACGCCAGCCCACCTCATTTCCAACGAAAATTCGTTGAATGTCTGACGAACAGCCTTTATAGTTAGTTTCGAAGAAAAGCTCAGGAAAACGAAGGACGGACAACCAACAACGTAGTTTTATAAGATATTTTTGTTACTATGAGTGTTTCGTTCAGAAAAAATCTTGATAATAATATTTTGAGTTCTTTTTGACCACATATTTCCAATTAAGTGATAATTGTTAACGAAACATGTTCCGTATGAAAAGTTGAATATTTTTTCACTGTGATACTTCATCCTATATTCTAGGGATGAGTACACCCAAACAACTCTTTTATTTCTAATAGAATTAGCCGATACTTGATGTAAATCCATAATCAAACTTGCAATAGAATCACTAATATGATTTCCACTGCGTTGGTTTGAATTCCACGACACGTGTTTCGATGCGAATCTTCAGGTGGTTGAGATATAACTAAATTAAATCTCTAAACTATAAAGCTACCTACTAATATAAACAAATCTAGGTGGGGGTAATGGTCAATCTTATGCGCAACTCCTTGGGTGAAATGAATATTTGATTATATCTTAATGACGCTTACAAGGATGAAATTATGCTTTTCTTACCGTCATTGAGTGAGAAGATCTGTTTTTGTTAGTTATTTGTTATTTTTTTTCCATAATTTAGAATTAAAGAGAAATTTTTTTACCTCGAAAAAAAATTAAATAATGGTGAATTGTTCAAGTCCACTTGATCGTTTAATAAGAAAACCGACGATTTTTGTTTATTCCTCTCAAGGCTCTCCGAAAGGTTTTATTTTCTTTATGCAAAATCTCGAAGTCTTCTTCAAAACCATGATTATGCATTCTCTCATAATGTGAATAAAATGCTGGATTTCCTTCGCGATTTTTTTCTCAGCACTAGAATTTATAGCAAATTTGTATATTCTCTTTCAAATTTTATAAGGAAATTCTTCCTGGACGTTATTAACCATGAATTACTGATTGGAAGGATCCTAAAATACGAATCTGAATCGTGTTATCTCTCTAGAAATAGATGAATAACTTCGCCATATGCATTCCCACATGATGTAAATAAAGTACTCAACTTCCTTTACCATCTTTTCTCTAGAATTTATCGCAAATTTGTATATTCTCTTTCAACTCTTCTGAGGAGATTTTTTCAATTCAAATTGAGGAGAGGAAAAATCACTGATTGAAAACGTCCTATAAAAAAAATTAGGAAGCTCACAACCTCACCGATAAAATTTATCCAAATTGTTCACAGAAATTGTTCGAAATGGTCACCATTCGTTTGACGTGCACGAAATCTTGCCTGGTATAATAACGAATGATTACATGCAGCATCTATCATATCATTTTTCAATAATGTCACAAGCATTTTCATTGCGTTGTCTCAGTTCTTCCGCACTATTCACCTTATCCCCACTATACACTAATGTTTTCAAATTACCCCAGAAGAAGAAATCAAACGGGTTAAGATCGGTATACTGACCGCTCAGACCGCGATTAAAAACACACATGTCACACATTTAGATCTCAATACGAACCCAAGTCAGATCCTGGCTGGGAATCTCTCAGACTCGCGGGTTACATAGCCCCTTCATCCTCCAAACTTCTTTTGAGAACAAAGTGAAAGGGGCTGAGCATTATTTATTCACCTCATAAAACTGCGATAAAACAAGAATTTGAATAGACTCGATAAACTTTGGGAAATCACAATGATGGACATCGAACGATTGACAGAACAATAATGTTTCTAATTTCGAATGGAATGAACATAATCCTTATTACCTCTTTCTAGTTACATAAAAGGAATAAAATACCCATTTCGAATAATATTCGAATTTGTCCCACATACTTTTTTCCCAGATTCTTAACCTAACAATCTCGCTGGCACAAATCGATGATCACTTGTAGGAGAATAGCCAATAAAATGATACTAAAATCCGCATTAGGTTCAAAATCGGCCGTATACGCGGACTCCTCATCTATTGGTGTAAATTACTATACGACCAGAAATTGTAGAGATAATATCATACCTAGATAGAACATTAGTGTTCGGATGACGTCGGCTGTGGGCGTTGAAGTAGGTGGGCTATTGTCGCGTGTCTCAGTGCCATCTTCGATTTAATTAACGATTACTTTGTTTCAATTAAGGCTATAATGTGATAGCAACAAGCTCTGCTGATTTATGCGTTAATAGAATCTCGAGATCGATAAGATTGTTGGAGTGAACTTCCTGTTCAATTTCGAGCATCAGGTACCTGTTTGTTGGTGCGTATATTGTGCCTACCGTTTTCATCCGAATTTCCTTGTTGAAAAATTTATCTGTAAGAACAATTTTGTCAAATAAAGCAGTGTTGCTTACTGAAATTTTCAACTTTTCAGGAATACAAACTGATGAACGATTAATTATTGTACTTTCCTCAAAACAAAAAAAAATGTTCATGATATGTTAATATCTCTAATACTTTCCACGCCTTGATTATACGAAAATCAGGTTTTTATATCATAGAACCTCTAGATCAAGATTATCAACTTTTAACTCATGGAATTGAATTTCTCTTCGATTTCTTCGTTTCTATTCGAATCTTATACCTCACAAAAAACAAGTTATCATTTTCCGAACGAGAAACATAAAAAACAAATGTAAACGTATACCAATTAGGGCGAAAAATCGATTTCTTTCCGAAGTAATTATTCCGATATATGAAACTCAAAATTATCCGCGCTCCAATTCAGTTAAAACGATTCTTGTCGCTATAAAAGCACTCACAGCTAATGAGTAACCATCACCTTGACAAGAGAATCTGCTGCGAGCTTAATTCCCGTAATTAGTTCAAAAATCATTACAAATCAATTTTCTTATCATTATAGCAGCAATTATAACCATATGTTCGGAGGCATGGAACATTCTTCTAGTCTATTCGAAGAATTTTCCCCTGAAATTTAATTATGTTAAACCTTGCACATTTTTTGTTCATTGTTTTCAATATTATCTTAGCAAAGTTAAAAACTTTGAGATTTTAATAAATTCAGCATTAGAGATTCTCATGCCAAGCATGCATTATTTCCTTCTTTTATCACATATTATGTGACATTCGAGGGGGTGTAAATCATCGACCATCGCCGTAGCCCAGGCATCGAGCATCGCCGTTGCCGGGGAATCAAATCAATTCGATTTTCAAGACTCTCCGCAGGAATGATGCCCGAAATGAGACATATGATTGGTGCTAGCCGTATTATGTTTTAGCCAGTGTCGTAGGTGAGTTAGGGTAAAAACATAGTGAAGTGAGAATAGGTGAATAATTTGTTTGTATTGAATTGTATGAAGAAAAATTAATGAGTGAAATATTTATTCGGCCTGCAATATGGGATAAAAGAGATAGGAGAAATCATAACAGATATGTGCGGGATAAAGCATGGAAGGAAATAAGCAATATAACAAATATATCACGTGAGCTACAAAACCAATGAAAATAAAACATAAAGCCAATATTAAAGCAATCTCTTTTATATTTATGCCCGATAATAGTTATAGTTTATTAATGACAGCGATTAATGGTCGAAATATTTCAATGCGTGAGAGGAGCGAGCGCGTTAATGTTTGAGACCATTAATCGCTGAATTAATAAACGAGTTGATTACAAGATTCCGTCGACCTCATCAGGAATTGAATATAAATTCTGGATCGAAACCAATTTTTATTCTGCATGATATACAAATTTGACGTTATACAAATTTCTATATTCATTTCGATATATTAATATTTATGCTTCCTATAGAACAATTCGAAAAATTCATAGAGGGAATATTGGACATGTTGTGACATTCTGAATAGTTTACATTTATTTCATTTCCTATAATGTCCGATAAGGAACGTGTGGATGAAGTGGAGGTTGAAGCATTATTTACTTTGGAAATATTATGACATACAATTTTTTCTGCAGTTTCTATTTTATTCTGAATGGAGTTTTCAATATACCCTTCTGCAACAGAAGTTGATTTCCAACCACCAAGTCTTTTGATGGTTGAAAAATCTGCACCACTGTCAGAAAGAATAGACGCAGAAGAACGCCGAAAACAGTGACCTGTATACAAATGTGGTTGCTCTAATTTAAGAAAGTTTGCAATCATTGACGGTAATTTAGAAAATGTATTAATTCCAACTGGTTGTGTTGAGCATTTATAGTTCTTATAAAAAATGGAAAATCTTTCGTGTGGAGTGTGAGCTGGCCTCAAGGATATATATTTCTTTTTTATGTTTAAAAATGTATGCTCATCATTATCTGTTTTCGATGAATTCACTGTCACCAAAAATGTTGATCCCATATCTTGTACATCCTTTCTCTGCAACCTTAACAATTCATCTTTTCTCAATGCACCCGCTACTCCGAATATCAAAGCGACCTACAAATCAAACAATGATAGTTATTTCACTATAACGAGATAATGAGAATAAGTTGGAATAACGATACAATTGAGTTTTATTTTTACCTTCGACATCAAGAAAACACTATCAGGAGCATTCGCTATGAACTCTCTCACATGTTATTTCTCGAGAACTTTTGATTTTTTTGGTATATATCCCTCTCTTTTCCGTGTAATAAACATCACCAGTTTGTGGTATCTGCTTATATCAGTATTGTCTTTCACATTTAGTGTTGATTTCAGCATCGAATATTTTTGCCATAAACTAGATGCCCCTTTTCTGCAATACCCGTAAAGTATGCCAACAAAACCGTTTCCGTAAAGTTCCGAACCTTCTTGTCCTTGCACCAAGATCTGAATTCAGCATAGGTTTTCTCATATAAATGGCGGCTCTTTTCAGGAAGCAGACTCAAAGTTGCTGCTTCAACAGTTTTTGTCACATTTGGCGGTCAAAGGGATATTTTCTTCGTTATTCATTATGTAGTAGCGTAACGGATAAAATCAGATTCTGATCGAAAGCGAATAAATAAATTTGACAGCACGATCGTGCTCCGACATAGATGCAGCTATGCTCCGAATGAATATTTTATAATCGGTTGCTATGATAATCATGCATTAATACAAGAAATCATGCATTAATAGGGGTCACTAACGGATTATTTCGAGTGCGTTAAAATGAGCTTTTATTCTATGGTCGACGGAAAAATATTTTATAATCTATTAACTGGGTGCGACAAAAAATAATAGACGGAAATAGGCAATATCACAAATGTTTCAGGTGAGCTACAAAAACAATGTAAATAAAACAGAAAACCAATATTATAGCAAACTATTCCATATTTTTGTCATATGAAAAAATTTCATATTCAAAACTGGGAGCCACAAAATATCAGAAAACATATTTATATTTAAACCACTACTTCCTATTTTCAACACCTAACTCCGACTGCATTCATAATTTTGACAACTGCTTTCATAGATGCCCCACTATGTGTCCTCTGATGCCCGACTTGAGGCGATGCTAGAGGCGAGTCTTGATGCAGGAGATGGTCATCGTCTTATCCCTCTGGGTCTCCTCGTTAATAACACAATATATGCATAGCACTAAATTCAGAGCTGTGCCGAGCACTGAATATTAGTGCTTCGAGCACTAAGCACTAAGCACTTGGAAAAAAGGGCTCCCGAGTCACGAGCACTAAGCACCAATTTCCACAAAAGGCTCGCGATTACTAAGCACTTTGTGAAAGTAATTCGATATTTCGAGCACTAAGCCCTAAGCACTTTCTTAAGAACTGTTGAGGTGAAGTTACTTCAATCGAAAGAAATATTGCACCTATTTAGTTGAGGTTTTATAATAATTATAATAATAATTTATTCGCACATAATAAGTTAAAACAAAAAATTACGAAAAGCACTGCCGTGAAGGCAGGAGCTTTTGAGCGCTCGTATAAGCACCTTGTAGGTAGATTCGCATTTTCCAGTTTTAAAAATCAATTGAAGGAATTTTCGACAGCTGTCAAAAAAATTCTGAAACTTAGGCGAAACTCCAGACTTCATGTCAGTGCTTCAGCTGATCAATTTTTTTTCGATAATTCGCTAGAATTTTCTACGGTTTCTATGATCTTGGTGATGCTATCTGGACAAAATTTGGCACGTAGTTTGAATAAAATATTCCTCAGCTAGGTGCAAAATTTCCGATCATTAGTTTCGAAAGCATCAGGAAAAAAATATTTTGAACGGCCATATCATAACTTCAAGTTACTAGGCCTTTTCCTTCGGAAGTTATGATTTTCTATGGTTTCTATGGTTCTGGTCATGCGATCTGGACAAAATGTTGCTTTAGTATATCATTCTCGTTTAAAATACAAAATTTTATCTCGATCGATCGAAATTATCGAGAAAATAAAATTTCAAACGACCGTATTTACGGAACCCCTAGTATAATTCTGCTCATTGATGAACGTGAACGCCAAATTTCAGATCTAAACCTATCCTGAAAATTTCAAGTCCCTAGGCCTCTCCGTTCGAAAGTTATGATTTTCTATGCTTTCTATGGTTCTGGTCATGTGCTCTAGAGAAATGTAGCTTGAATATATTATTCTCCATTAGTATACAGGATTTCGTCACGATCGAATCTGTAGTTTGGAAATTATCAAAAAAACTAAATTTCAAACGACCATATTTACGGAACCCCTGGTATAATTTTGCTCATAGATAAAAGTGATCACGACAATCGTGATCCACACCTATCCTGAAAATTTCAAGTCTCTAGGCGTTTCCGTTCAGAAGTTATTTTCTATGGTTTCTATGGTTCTGGTGATGCGAGCTGAACAAAATTTTGCATGTAGCTTGAACACCTCATTTTCCATTAGAGTGCAAAATTTCATCTCGATCGAATTTGTAGTTTTGAAGTAATCAGGAAAACAAAATTTCGAGCGGCCATATTTACGGAACCCCTCGGCGTATTTTGCCCAATAACGAACTCAACCGCGGCATTCGAGATTCGAACCTACCCTGAAAATTTCAAGTTTCTAGGACATTCCGCTCGAGAGTTATCGTGTATACGGACGGACGGCCGGACGGACAGACTCAAATTTTCCGACGGATTCGTCATCAGTGAGTCGAACATAGTCGTTTGAGACCATTTTCGGCTCAAAATTCGAAAAATACAGACATCGTGACGAAATGATATAGCCCTCGTGTAAGTAGTACGAGCGCTCAAAAAAGGATTCACATGTACAAATAATTCGCCATCAAATAAATGCATGGCTTGTCAAAGGCTATGTATAGATATATCTATAACGAAAAATAGAGTATGCACATAAATACAATAAATATTCACATATAAACACTCGAGTACTGAAAACAATGTTTTTCATGTATATATATGAGATGTAAACAGTGCTCAAAAAAAGTTATTATCTGTCCAAAAAATCACTCAACCTATAAATAGACTTCTCTAAAAGAAGACATTCTACCTTCCTACTGAAAGCTGCCGAACTCAATTTCTTAATCTCTTCTGGTAGTTTGTTATATAATTTCAAACATATATGATAATATGTGAGATTATTGATGTAAAGGGGGTCCCGAATTCGATTCTCACTTTTAGCATGTCGAGAACTATGTGTGTTGGAAAAAAATTTGCAAGGACTCCGAATCTCTTCGGTTGAAATAATATGAATTCATAAATATATATATCGATTCATTTTCACTGGACTGAATATCAATAATAGATCTCAAGGTATCAAGGCGTTGGCGTCGATCGCATATATTCGTGTTACGACAAGATTGGGAAAGGGCTTAGTGCTTAGTAATCCGCAGAAGTGCTTGGGAGCATTTCAGTGCTCGGGAGCACTTAGGGGATTACTAAGCACTAAGCCTTTTGCTGAAGGGCTTCGATTACTAAGCACTAAGCACTGCTTTTAAAAAGTGCTCGGGAGCACAGTGCTTGGGAGCACAAAAGGGCTTCGAGTGCTTTCGAAAGTACCAAGCACAATGCTTTTGCACAGCTCTGACTAAATTATATTCCTACTAAGTGACATCGAATAATAAATCTGTAGATAGCTCTTTTGTAGTGAGGGAGAGACTTTCTGCTTATTCTCCCTGATTGCATAGAATTCTCTTTCATTACACTCGGTCAGATTTTTGCCACACTACGCTCCATCCAAGACAATCAGTCTCTGACAGCACAAAAAAGATGCATAACTCCCATGCTTGTAGTTCTACCATACTAGGAATTCGTTAAAATCCCGCTCGAAATTCCAGGATATATTGATTTATCCCTCACATCCGCAACTCTACAATTGTTACACGCCATTTGCATACTTCTCGGACAGCAGGATGGACGAGTTATAGATTCTCCAATGCCGAATAAGAGTATCGCAATCCTTACACCTGTTTGGCCTCGGTGCATATCTGAGGTCGATATCAATGTCGGCACCCTTTTCTAGGTATATAATATGGACTACTTGAATTTATCATCTAATGAATGTTGTGATATCGGAGCATGTTTCTGCATTATCCATTATGAATGAGAAGAATCCGGTTGGTATGCCTGATCTAGAAGGCACGTGTGCTACGTAATTACGATACAGGTGGAGCTTGCTTGGGAGGATACAGGAATACGGAAATTATAGAAAATGGATATTTTATGGATAAAGGAAATTCGATCATTTTCCGGATTTAAATACCTAGAACGCTTCGAGGGTGGAATGGTGTTTCTTGAAAAACTGATCTACAGCCATAATTTTTTCAACAATACGTTCTCAGTATTTTGCATTTGCTGGAAGAACGGATATGATCGATTAGTGCATGTTTAATGATTCGGTAAATGGAGAACTGAATGAGCTTTTATCCAGTGAAGCTTTATTTGTTAATCGGGTGAAACTGGAGGACTTCCGACCCGGTGTGAATGAAGGGGTAGGATAGAGACAGACACAGCGGCTTTCGCCGAGTCGGCATGGCGTGCAGCTTGAATCAAAGCGCCTTCTCGACTAGGACTCGTAGTGTGTATTGAGGTTGTACACTACTTTTGTTTGCCCTATGCTTGGAATTTGCAAAGGTAATTGTTTCAATAATTCCTCATGAACGAAATGTTGACTTCATTTCATTTTTTGAATGTTCATTCAGGCGTGTATGCACAAGAGTTCTGTTGAAAGTTTTGAAATAAAATCTCGATATTTTTCCATGTAATCCGATTTGAAGATGGGAATATTCATATATAAACATAATATTTCCGATTTTGAAGGTGCTGGATTAAAATCGGATGAGATAATCAATGGCTCATGAGAACAACTTTTCAATAATAAAAAAAATAATTTTTCTTTTAATCGCCAGTTCATTGTTGAAGTGAGTTTAAAAATCACCCACCTCCCGTTCAGACCCACCTCTGAATTTCTGAATATCTTTTGACAGTGGACATCAACCTTGATTAGTGATTTATGGCCTAGCAGTCAGCACTTTTCATTTAGGATATCGTCGGCCTAATTCGTTAACCTGCTAAGTCCATTTTTTGATCAATCTTTCTTGTTGAGCTGGTCATAAATTTTAGCCGATTACCTTACCTACCTTCTGGCATAAAAAATAAGGTCGATGTCAATATTTCTACAATTATTGTATGAACCAAAGGGATTTTCAGAATCTTTATATGTAAAATGGAGAAGATATCTTTCAGTTTTTTCTCTCTGCTGTAAACTATGCAAAATGGACTTAGCTTAGGCCGACGATATATTGGAGACGCATTCAAAGATGATCGGGTTATTTATGACATATTCTTCAGAACAAAAAAAGTTTTTTATGTCTTCGTTGTGTATCTTCAATTCAATCACAATGAATATTATCATATCTCGTTTTCGTATCATATATAGTTTTAGATTTGATGAATTCACACTAAATTTTCAGCTTATACTGATATACAGGGTGTCCCAAGTTCGAGTGCCTACTAGACGTTTCTTGAGAACCGGTCCTATTTGAAATCTGAAATTTGGATTATGATATTGTTCGACTTTATCTACTGCGCTAAAATATTCTTGAAGCCCGAACACTTTCAGTTATACAGGGAGTGAAAATACTTTCTCGAAGATTTTTTTTTTATTTTTTCTTCTTCAATATGATTGATTATTCAATTTCAAATATATTTCTTTTCAAATCGTTGCTTTCGTCGAAAAAACTTTCAAAATATAGAAAAAAAACTGAAAAAAGGGGGATATGCGTAGTCAGTATTATGTTAGTTTTTCCTAGTCTCAATATTTCAGGCATAAACTGTTTTTAGATTTTCGAAGTAGAAGAATGGCGGAAAATTGTTCATCTCCTGAATTTTGGAAAACTCGTCACAGAATGTTTCGAATATTTTGTCAGAAATTGCGGTCAGAATTTTCCCACAACTTTTGTTTTTTGAATTAGAACCCTATTTTTGAGCGCTCGTTCTACTTACACGAGAGCTATATCGTCACAATGTCAATGTATTTTTCGAATTTTGAGCCGGAAATGGTCTGAATCGTCAAGGTTCAACTCACTGATGACGAATGCGTCGGAAAATTCGAGTCTGTCTGTCCGGCCGTCCGGCCGTAAGCACGATAACTCTCGGTTGAAATTTTCAGTGTTAGTTCAGTTCCCAAATGCCACGGTTCGTTAATGGGCAGAATTCCACCAGTGGTTCCGTAAATATGTCCGTTCAAAATTTTGTTCTCCTTATTATTTCTAAACTACGAATTCGATAGTGATGAAATTTTGCCCCAAAATGGATAATGACGTGTTCAAGCTACATGCAAAATTTTGTCCAGATCGCATGATTAGAACCATACAAACTATAGGAAATTATAACTTTCGAATAGAAAGGCTAGGGACTTGAAATTTTCAGGATAGGTGTGGATCTCGAATGTCGCAGTCTTTATTAATGAGCAAAATTAGACTAGAGGTTCCGTAAATATGGTCATTTGAAATTCAGTTCTCTTGATAATAACGAAATGACAGATTCGATCGTGACGAAATTTTGTATTTTAATGGAGAATGATATATTCAAGCTGAATTTTTTCCAGATCGCATGACCAGAACCATAGAAAATTATAACGTTCGAGGGAAAGGCCTAGAGACTTGAAATTTTCATGGTTTGGATCGAAAATGTTGCGGTCACGTTTATCAATGAGCAAAATGAGGCTAGGTGTTCCGTAAATTTCGCCGTTCAAAATATTTTTTCCTGGTTATTTCGAAACTAATGATTGCATTGGAATGAAATTTGGCACATAGATGAAGAATAATGTAGTAAAAATACGTGCGAAATTTTGTCCAGATCGCATTGCCAAGATTAAAGATACCGTAGAATATTCTATGGTATTATCGAAAAGGAAAACCTAAAGCACTGACGTGAAGTCTGGAGTTTCGCCTTAGCTTGAAATTTTTTCGACAGCTGTCATAAATTTCTTCAAATGGTTTCTAAAACTGGAAAATTCAAATCTACCTACAAGGTGGATGAACGAGCGCTCAAAAGCTCCTGACTTCACGGCAGTGCTTTTTATAAATTTTTTTATGATTGCCTTGGGTTCTGCAAAGAAAAATAATTTTAGTGTTTGAAGTAGTTTATGCTCTTAATCGAATAATTCCTAAGTTATTAAGGATTTTCTGAATTTTTGTCGTACGTAGATACAAATTCATAAAATCTGTTTCATAACAATAACCTTTGTTCATGGGGAATTATTGGGATAATTTATCTTCTATGAACACAGCTTTTTGTTATGAAATAGATTTTATGAATTTATCTCTACGTACGACATAAATTCAGAAAATCCTTAATAACTCAGAAATTATTCAATTTAGGAGCATAAACATCTTTGAACACTATCATTATTTTCCTTCGCAGAATCTACCAGAATCCACGTTTCACCAATACCAAATATCAAAAATGTCTTTCGTTATTCTCTAGGTATTTATGAATTGTTCTCCGTTTGTTGTCGAATATGTTTTTCAACATTTCTGGGCCCTTATTTTCGCAGCACACTGTTATTGCCGCTTGCAGCTCCTCAAGATTATCATATGTCCTTTTGAAAACCTCATCTTTCAGGTTTGCAAAAATGGAAAAATCCAAGGGAGTCAAGTCTGTTGGAGAAGAAGGCTGGAGTTCTTCTCGTATAACATAGTTGTCATGAAATTCCTGCAAATAGCTTAGATTTGCACGAGTAGAGGGGACCTAGGAAATATTCGTGATGCTGAAAAAGAAGTGGTAATGGGATCTACTATATTTATTAGTACGTACCTTTGTCTCAACAGTATCAACATTATTCAAATACGTTTTTTCCACAATGCAAATTAGCCCATTTCCTGTTAAACTTCAATCCGTACAAGGCAATTTGTCCGATGGAGGGACATTTGGTAAATCTTCGTCCCGCTAGAACCACTTCTGAGGCTCAAGCCAGCCGGAAGACGTTTTTTCTTCTACGTTTCCGTTTTATCTCCAAAGGAATCTTCACCAATAAATCCACGAATAAACGGGTCTTGATTTTCTCTCAATTATTAATGGCATCCTATATATCAACACCCTAGAGCAAAGAAAACTTCTATTCGGTGAATGCGAATGAATGCAAGCATTCCAATGCGATATTTATTGAACACAAAAGGCAGTATAAGCATCGTTTTATATTATATATATTCGTTCCGGAGTTTTCGCTAAAAATGAGTTGCCCACAGTCATCTGGAGCCAATAATAATTCTCAGTTACTTGTGTGACAGAATGAAAGAATCTTCCGGAAGGATGATAAATATAGCATTCATTGGTTGTTCGCAGAATTCAACTCATAAATTACCAATTGCTCCATTCATTCTTCAGCGCTGGTCACTTGGATGCAACAAAGGAAGAAATGTGGGATCGAGTTTGAGTGGTCAGAGGTCAACGTTGGAGAAATTCGAACACAACTACTACTGGAATCGGATTAATTTGTCGTCCGGACCAAGACCAACGCTGACAAATGATTGTCAGGGTAGGCCTTTTGTGATTTTGAGTTGATAGTGATGACTGTATTCACTTTAGGAGATTATACCAGCAATTATACACGACGTTTCAGTAATTCTGCTTCTGGTATTTGTGAAGCGATAAAAAATGGAATACAATTTATTTCCAAAAAAAACATGGTTTTAATATACCCGACTAGACGATAAGATATACAGAGATTTTAATAGTGTAACTGTTATTTCCTCATATCAGGAGATATCACATAAATAACAAAATTAAAATAAATGTATAGATATTATGAATATGAAATACCTAATCTTATCCAGTTAAGAAACTATTCACTATTTTATGCTTCCTCTATCGTATAGACGCTATAAAATCAAGTGACTTTCAATTTCCTCAATGGTTAGCAAATCGAGTAAATATGTAATTTGCAACAACAAAAAACAATTCGAATTTCTGAGAAATATATTTTGTGAATATGACCGGAAGAGAAACGAGGAAATAAGGGAAATGTGTGAGATTCTGGACGTAGTAAGATGGGCAAGAGGCCGAAGAAGAGAATGGAAAAACCATGTGGATAGAATGCCGGATGACAGGGTAGCTAAGATAGCAAAGGAAAAAAAACCCAATACACGTAGACCACCTGGACGACCACCTATAAGATGGTACGAAAGCTGGTCTTCATCATCCCAATAGCGCCTTGGAAAACCATTGATGCAGACACAGGACCTAGTCCTAACGTAAGGGGAAGAAGAAGAAGAATTTACCTTTTTTCATCATCGCAGAAATATCTATCATGAATCACACTTTGTTGTCGAAATTGAAATATTTAGTGGAAATAATGCTCACACAAGAGCTTATTATCGTTATCATCAATAAATTTTCTCATGTTTTTCCATACACTCTCTAGCACAGCTGTGATGTTTTCAACAGACGTTGCATTTCGGTGACCTGAGGGTACCGGTGACCTTGGCAGCGCTGCTCACCTGCTACGGAAGCAGTATGGTCGCGCTGCTTGAGAATTGTACACTTTTTACAATTCTCCAATGTGTATTTTTGTTGGAGATTATACATAGAAAATTATTCCATTATAGTGTCCGTATAATTCAAGAAGAAGTATAGGTGGACGGCATTAAATCATTTTGCTCGCACATAAGAACAATTTTGAATGAACTTTGTCCAGCATATTTTGTTATATATATTAAAAAATATTGTATTTGATTCATATGTTACTTTTGGTTCGAGAAAATTGCCCGGTCGTTGCTATCCGTAAGCTCGTAGGCACACAGATGAAGTTTGCAGCGCGAGCCGAATGCGAGTGCTATAATTCATCAATTGAGTTATGACCATTACCGCAAGTTGAATGCTAAACTTCACTACGACTATAACAATAAATACTAAAATACAAGTACAGAGAAAGAACTTTATTCACAAATCCTAATAGTTACCTATAACAATGCATTATTTATGTTGACTGTGCTTCGTAGCATGGAGTAGAAAGTCCGGGGGGGGGCGATGCTTCATATTTAATGCTAAGTTCACTGAAATATGCCAAAAGGACATTCTCTGTAAACGATTACTTAATATTCTTACTGCTACACCAATCTTGAAAATTGTTGTATACACCTTTATATTTGTTTTCGGGCAATGAATTCTGGAAGGTAAAATTGGCTGATTGTCTTATTTCTGAAGGTGTACATAATAATTCATCTTCACTATCTAAATTCATCTTTTTCGGCAAAACATTCACAATTATAATTAGGTATCAACTTAATTCGAGAAAACATTGAAATTATTCAAGTGACATTACTCCCCTCAATACCAATAATAAACTTTTCCTTTTTGGCCAATCGGCTCGTTCAGAAGCACAGGGCTAGAGAGTTATAGTAGTGAGTTATTATAACTCACGTTGTTTGTTCACAGATACAATTAATTGCTCAAAAGAAGTTAAATAATGAATATATAATTCGATAGGAATAGATAAAGGCCTTTCATAATTAGAAAAATGTTTCCATCACGACGTTTTGGTGCTGTTTGTTCATGTTATCGAAACATCATAGAAGAATCTGAGGTGCATCGTCCAGGAAGCATTAGAACAATATAGCATAATCGAACATAAAGGCTCTAATATTATTCGTGTACTTCGGGCTCATGAATCAAAATAATGAATAACTTGATGTAGATGTAACACGAATACGTCGATAAAAATATATATTACATAATTTGTTCGTGGATCAAGGCGAGCGATTCGTGATGAAAAGGTATGGGAATTCACGCGAAATCGCAATAAAATCAGATAACGCGGATGGATTCCGAACAGACCAACTTCGAGAAATCGGGAGACAGAAACAAAAAACAACTATAATTCATCATGTTGAATCGCTGCAAAATTCACCATTCATTTCAAAAATGAATCAGAAATGGAACCTTTTAAAACACTTCTCTTGAAGGAGAATCAGCTCTATACCATGCTCGTTTGCTTATTTGGAAACATAATCGCTTTTGTCATTCGAAATTCCTGCACTATTCGTATCAAAAATTTAAAACTGACTGCTCTTCCACCAGTAGGGTTTTCAACCAGATTCGGCCATCCAAGCGATGATTTATGGAACTCCAGATATTCGAAGACCACTACAGGACCTCAAAGAAAGGAAACCATCCCCCATAGATCAACTTGACAGTATTCATGTAGAATGAAACTACATTAAATTGGAGATCCCAACAGTGCGTCAAGCAAGAAACCGTAGTAATGATATACAAAGTGGAGTGAAAAAAAATATAGGTATCTTCATATATTTGAAATACGTGAATTAACCAATCACATCAAAAGCTACTTTGTTAGAAATTTTGTTTTTATTAGTAAGTCAAAAATTGGAAAGTAGAACAAGATATCGTACATAATGGAAAACAAAAATTTGAAATGAATCAGATAACGGCACCAGGAATCAGAGAAATAAATACTCCATACAAATATAACCCATTGAAGAAATCATTCATGTTGGTCCTACTCATGATCGGTGAAACCCATTCACATAGATCAGCACCGTAATTAAAAAAGAAAAAACTCCCCAGACAAAGCCACATCGTATTGATCTTCACAATGGCCACGTCTGAACCTCGTACAAGAATCCAATAATTAAATACTTAATGATGAACACATAACGATATTCAAACAAATTACAATACACTGTTCGACGAGAACGAATTCAGATTTCCCATAGGCAAGACGACGACTTAAAACCGTGCGAAACAGTCTTAAGAATAATTTTTATAAAGAACGATGATATCGCTCTCGGAACATGCGAACAATTAGTTAATTAGACACCAAAAAGCCATCCGTGAAAAAATTCCAACCCTATTCAAGAAGTTCGGCGATCTGTGAATACGGAACACGAGTTTGGAGTCTTGGTCGACAGAAGATCATTTATCATATGGACACAATGGAGTCGAAGAAAGCTCCGGATCTAAAGATTTGAAAGAGTGTTTGTTTATTCGGTCTGGAGAATTTGGAATATGTTGGACAGATCAGTCGCATTATTGATTTCGAAAGTATCCAGACAATTGTGTTTCGATGAATTGAAGTGATGATATAATTTTCAATCCATTCATTTGTTGATTTGAGCATGATTTTCGATTCATGATATTACTTTTCAACGAACTCAATTCATCGTGTATCGCTACATCGTAGAACAAACGGAAAATAGCAATGCAATATACAGGGTGTTCCTAAATTGAAGGTATAAACGAAGAGGGGAGATTCTGAGTAATTTTAAGAAAACAAAGTCCCAGAAACATGGATTCACAAACGGTTCGTTTTCGGGATACAGGGTGTTGAAGTTTGAATTTTTTCAAGTTTTTTTTATAGTATCTACACTTCACAAGATATTCAACAGAAATTTGGCATAGATATCACAATTGAAAGTTTACACCATGTGAAATGCCAATTTCGTTAGCAAATATACAGGATGATATTTTTTCTGGAACACTTTCCCCTGTTTTCCTCCAGAACTTTTTTTCAGTGAGCCACTGTTAATTTGAAAAAAGTAAAAAGCAGCCTTGTTGTTGAACTAAACTTTATGGTCTCTTGTAGTTTTGTCGTATCTGCTTCTGATTTCGAGAAAAAAATTTTTAACGATTTTCCTCGATATCCTCAGAAAATTCCAAATTGTCATAAAAATTCAGTTAGTAAGCTGTGGTGAATTCATTCATTTTTTGTTTTGACACATATCTTGTGAAGTGTAGATGCTATGAGAAAAAAACCTGAAAAAAATTCAAACTGTATCTCGAAAACGAAACGTTTGCGAACCCATGTTCAAGGAACTTTTTTTTCTTGAAATTACTTTGGAAATATCCCCGCTTCGTTTGTACCACCAATTCAGGAACACCCTGTATAAGTACTGTTATTATAAGAACCCGTGAACTGATTTATTTATTAATATGTATTTTTTATTGAATACAATTTTGAATATGGGGGCCAGTTTTCACTTTTTCCATGTTATATTAACTTTTAATGAAATATTTTAATTTTTATTTACCCGGATTTCAAATTTATGACTTTATATTGTCTTCTAAAAAACAATTGAAAATCGAAATGTCTAATTTTCTAAAATATAAAGCTTTTTGCAATTTTCCAGAGGTAGATTTTCCTTCTTCGAAAATACTTCGACAATATTCAATTATACATTTTGATATGCATTATGTATGGTTTCTAAATAAAATAATAAGTATATGAATTTTACAAAATTCACATCAAATATTACAATTATACACTATTCAACATTGTTTATAACTAGTATTCAGAATATCTAATTGAATTTTAAGAATCATTAGACATATCTTATAGACTATGGCTTTTTTCAAATTTATACATGCATTTTTTTACTAAAAAACTAAATTTAAGTGTTGACCAATGACAACAAAAAAATTTCTATTTCTCTTTAAAGATTATGTTTTTGATAATATCTGAATATTTGTGTACACTATTTATCATCATTTGATCTTTCAACATTCAATTACACCATTTTTCACATATGAACAATCTATTAAAACTATAAATCTCCAAAAGGAACTTCAAAATCACTCATTTATTCACATTATGTTGATATGGATGATTTTTTTCTGTTAGAGATTATTATTTTGAAATATTGATAATGCCCTTATTCTGTAAATGGTTGAATTTTGTTAATCAATTTGATGCCACAATCAAAATTATAAAATTATGACGTAATTATTATTGTACGACATCATAAACTCAATTTATATTGACATATTGTTCCGAATTAAATCTACTTTCCCCCTTTCAAATAGTTATTCTTACTATGTTTCATTTCTCATAATGAAATTTCATGAAATATTCATCAGAATGATTATATTCCATGAAATTGAGACTTATGTGACGTTATTAATTTAAAAAATTCATATTTTTCTTCCTCTCCGATTATGTGAACCCCTCTGAAACTATGACAACGCATCAATTGATATTGGAGGGGACTAAGAATTTAGAATATATTCCTTTAATCTATCCCTATTGAATTATATATTCATTATTCAACTACTTTTGAGCAAACAAACAACGTGAGTTATAATAACTCACTACTATAACTCCCCGTCTCTGAGCTTCTGAACAAGGCGATTGGTCGAAAGAGAACAGTCCATTTTTGATATTGAGGGGTGGTCACCTGAATAATTTTGACGTTTTCTCTCATTTAGTTGATTCTTAATTATTTTTGTGGATGTTTTGCTGAAAAAAATGAATTCAAATAGTGTAGATTATTTATTATGTACACCTTCAGAAATAAGACAATCTGCCAATGTTACCATAGAGAATTTATTGCACGAAAAATGAATCCCAAAACAAATATAAAGGTGTATACAACAATTTTCAAGATTGGGGTACCAGTAAGAATTATAAGTCATCGTTTACAGACAATGTTTTTTTATCACATCTTAGTGAACTTACACTAAAGGAAGCATCGCCCCTATAGACTTTTACTCCATGCTAAGAAGCACAATCAACATAAATAATGCATTGTTATAGGTAACTATTAAGATTTGTGAATAAAGTTCTTTCTCTGTACTTTTATCTTAGTATTTTTTGCTATAGTCGTAGATAAAGTATAGTATTCAATTTGCGGTAATGGTCATAACTCACTTGATGAATTACACTTCATCTGCGTGAGTTATGACCTACCTTACCGCTCGTTAAATAATATACTATTGTTTGTTACTGATTCTTATGAAAAATTAAATTTCATGGTGGAATCGCTTAGATATTTATGAGATGTTCTGAATTTCATGCGTTTTGTTGATATATTTGAATTTATTTTCATTTAATCTTTAAAATTTTTAAGAAAAAAAAATAATTGTTTCAATTTCCATGACAGTACCTACAGGGAAATAACACCGAGCAAAGTTATTTGAAAGGTAAATTTCATCAATTTGATTCACACGAAGGAACATCAGGAAGTTAGTAAATACAAATTCGAAAATCAAATTTCGTCTCGACCAAAATGCAATCTCCACGAATGCAGCGAATCCAAAGGTGCACTACCTAGGTCAATAGACATATCGCGGCAACAGCATCAAAAGAGGCACGTTGATTCCAAGTTTTCATCCTAATGGTGCTCGCACAAATTGATGCCCACTAATGGCTCTAATAAATAGACCGACTATGAACACACACGATGTACGCCTGGGCATCTTCCCAATGCTTCTCCCATAATAATTATTGCGGCTACGTGTAAGAAATTCTAACGTATGCCAGGTCGATACCAATCATATACCTAGTGTACATACCTACCTTAATTACGACCTACAAAAATATTGATTATAAAATGATCCTCTTCGCTTTCTCCGTAGCAGCAGCGTGGTAAGTTTTTTGCCCAGAATTTTCCGTTAGTCGACGTTCCACATTTTAGAAGATTTCGTATTTACTTGATTGCATAGGATACGATGCAGAAATATCAGTGCGATCGTTTGTTTGAATTGGTTTTGGCATGGTGGATATTTAGAGGTGCATATTTGGTTTGACTGGTAGTAAATGAAATATGATGGCTACGTTGAATCGGATTTATCCAATCGATTTGATTAGGTTTCCATTTCTCTCATGAGCCATTCTACTTAGATTATTTTTGGGATTGTCAATATCCTTATTGGTGTCTCGAATGATTTTTTGAGTTCGTGGTTCGATCTTGTGGAATCTAACGAGATTGTTTCGATGTGAGGGCAGGAGTAGCTGAGATAAATGACAAATTTTTCGAATTTCATTTGTTCTGGTATTTGATATAATGTCTTAATGAATTACTTTCTATTCTGAGCTAAATTCCAAAAATTTCGAATGGATAGATGGTCTTATCTCTTGGATTTTTATGTTGAGATATTTGTTTAGATCAAATATAAAAACCTCAGTGATAGCGAACACAAAAAAAAATTACGAAAAGCACTGCCTTGAAGGCAGGAGCTTTTGAGCGCTCGTACATGCACCTTGTAGGTAGATTCGCATTTTCCAGTTTTAGAAATCAATTGAAGGAATTTTTGACAGCCGTCAAAAAAATTCTGAAACTCAGGAGAAACTCCAGACTTCATGTCAGTGCTTCAGCTGATCAATTTTTTTTCGATAATTCGCTAGAATTTTCTACGGTATCTATGGTCTTGGTGATGCGATCTGGACAAAATTTTGCACGTAGTTTGAATACATTATTCCTCAGCTAGGTGCATAATTTCATTCCAATCCAATCAGTAGTTTCGAAACTATCAGAAAAAAAATATTTTGAACGGCTATATTCACGGAACCCCTAGTCTCATTTTGCTCATTGATGAACGTGACCGGGATATTCGCGATCCAAACCCACCCTGAAAATTTCAAGTTCCTAGGCCTTTCCGTTCAAAAGTTACAATTTTCTATGGTTTCTATGGTTCTGGTCATGCGATCTGGATAAAATATAGCTTCAATATATCATTCTCGAATAAAATACAAAATTTCATCTTGATCGAATCCGTAGTTTCGAATTTATCGAGAAAACAAATTTCAAACGACCGTATTTACGGAACACCTTGTATAATGTTGCTCATAGATAAACGTGATCACGACATTCGAGATCCACACCTTTCCTGAAAATTTCAAGTCCCTAGGCGTTTCCGTTCAAAAGTTACAATTTTTTATGGTTTCTATGGTTCTGGTCATGCGATCTGGACAAAATTTCACATATAGCTAAAACACCTCATTTTCCATTCGATTTCGAGATCCACACCTACCCTGAAAATTTCAAGTCCCTAGGCCTTTTCATTACAAAGTTATAACTTTCTATGGTTTCTATGATTCTGGTAATGCGAGCTGGACAAAATTTCACATGTAGCTTGAACACCTCATTCTCCATTTGAGTGCAAAATTTCATTTCCATCAAATCTGTAGTTTTCAAGTAATCAGGGGAACAAAACTTTGAACGGCCATATTTACGGAACCCCTGATGGAATTCGGCCCATTAACGAACTCAACCGAGGCATTTGGGATCTGAACCTACACTGAAAATTTCAAGTCTCTAGGTTGATCCGTTCGAGAGTTATCGTGCTTACGGACGGCCGGACGGACAGACTCGAATTTTCCGACGGATTCGTCATCAGTGAGTCGAACATAGTCGATTGAGACCATTTTCGGCTCAAAATTCGAAAAATACAGACATCGTGACGAAATGATATAGCCCTCGTGTAAGTAGTACGTGCGCTCAAAAATATTAAAGATTCTTGTTGCAAATTTTCCAATCTGAAGTTTCTATTACAACCCATAAGAGGAACCTTCAAGAATCTCGTGGGTGGACTTTTTTCAAACATGTAACAATTATACAGTTAAAGCTGAAAATTTAGAGCAAATCCATCTAATCCAATCTGATGTTTGTTTCTCGATCTAACATGTTTGATATTCCTAGCTGGTGAAATCTGGGAATAACCCACTATTCATTGTAGTTAAATTGAAAATATTCAACACGGACATCAAAAACCTTTTTTGTTCTTAAAAACATGTCATAAATAACCAGACCGTCTTCGAATCCATCATTACAATGTCTCCATAAATCACAACTCAAGGGTGATGTCTAATGTCATTGGTTATTCAAAAATCAGAGGTGGATCTAGATGGGAGGCGGATAATTCGAACTCACTTCAACAATTAACTGGCGATTTTTTTCTCAATCAGAAAGTTGTTCTCATTAGCCATTGATTCGTTAATTTGATTTTAATCCATCACATTTCAAATCAGATATATGTTCATGTATGAATATTCCCTTTTTCAAATTGGATTACACGGAAAAATATTGAACTTTCATTCGAAAACATTCAAGAAAACTCTTGTACATACTCGCCTGAACATTCAAAAAATGAAATGAAGTCATCATGCCGTTTATGAGAATGAAACAAATATAAAAAATAAGTGTGACATACGAACGGATTCACAATCGAAATAATTTTTTGACTAGTGGAATTATAAAAACGGTTTGTAGTTTGGAATAAATATGGACCGGCGGACAAACCTTCAACCGTCCCAAAAAAATAATATAGATTGACCTTGGCCAAGTGAAAAAATCATCAAATTCATGATGTTATCTCCGCTCACATACGAAAAAAATTCGTATGTGAGCTACAAAAAGACATGATCAATTATATAGGAAGAACAAACAGGCATTATTTTGTGCATATTAGGTGAGAAAAATTGAAAACCGTTAAAACATTTCGATAGCCCACCAACAAAAGTTTTGAGGTCAAAAATTAATACCTCTTCATATATTATCTGGCACCACCTTCGACCATGTGTACGTGACTGAACGGTTTGGCCGACAAATTGTGATTCGGAATCGAACAGATCTCTGGTTTGAGTTAATGGGAGAACCATATATCATTATCGTGTATATCAGAAAGAATATAAATAAGGGTGATAATAGTGGTTATTATCTACTAACCTCGACAGAGGGTCAATCATAATAAAGCGAGCTGTGTGGTTTTTATCTCCTTTTAATTTTGAGACATGTCAAATTGATATTTTTGTCAGGCAAATGAAGAATTTTCATTTGAATTTCACCATAGTAGGATTGAGAATATTTAGAAGAATTAAACTTTCATAAAATTATCGAAATAATTGCATCTGTGCGAGTTGAGAAATGCTATTCAAAATCACTTGTTCTCGAGTTACAGAGTTTCCTACGAGAAATTTTAAAAGACTCTCACTTCAGAAATATTCAATCGATTTTTACAATTTTTTGAAAAGATTAATGACATTGCAGATATAAATTCGGAAATTCTTCGGGAATTTCCAGGGCTATAATGAGGAGTTTCATTTTTTTTTCTGAAAGCTGCTAAAATGAACATACTGTATAATTATTCGGAATATAAACATAAAAACATAAAAAATATTTGAATCCACACATTGAAAGAGTACCGTTTATATTTCTCTGCGAATAGTTTTTTACACATGCTTTATTGTTTGATATTTGAAATTTTGTATTGCTCTTACTCAAAATATTTTCATATTATTTCTCGTAGATAACATCTCTATCTGCTTAAGGGACCCTCATTTTAAGAAATAGAAAGGAGGGAACGAGCATTAACGTCTACGCAAGTAATCCCACTTCAAAATATGCAGAATTTTTCCTCTTAAATGTTACGTGAGAAGTACTAAAACACCAAGTAGGTCTGCGTCTTATGCGATGCCTTCTGACAGGCGTTCATTTATTCAATTACTTATTTATTCCGCATTCCGACTCTACTAAGTGGAGATGTCTGAAACCGAGAGTAAGAAGAATTCTGATTACTTCCCATCCTTTCAGCGAGCCTATTGAAGTTTAATGCATACGAATCAACTCCCGGCGTGCATCTTTATTTCTTCTAAGACCGATGATGAATCGAGAGAGACAAGCCGAAGTGGAACGTACATCGCAAAAAGTTGAGAAATTGCTCGGAATGATGGAGCACGCGAGTTGTAAAATTTCTAATGATTCAAAATTGACGTGCGTTAATGGAGTCGATGAATGGGCTACTTCAGAAGCGGATATTCGAGACTTAGCCTCGAATTGGACTCAAGCCCAATAACAGATTTTTTCGTGACCTTCGACCTGAAATGTCTTAGGTATATATATAGGTATAGTAACCGTCTTTGTGATCATAAAACAAAGGTTATATTCACAGTTTATTACCTAGTATTAATCACTTCGATGGACTAATATAGTTTCCACCAGGGTCCTGCATGAAACTCAAAAAAACCCAGAGAAATTTCTCCTTTTTACATCCACTAAGCAACCAGTAAGAAACGCACGAATGATTTCGTGTTCTAACGACGAGATGTCACCTCATTGACTCAATTTATGGTCTGTCATTCTGTACAACACCTTCACATTATGCAGAACAAACCAGCACAAGTAAACCGGCAACTTCGCCTGGGTATAACTGGGCATTCGTAGAAAATAAGATCATCTATTAACGAGATCTTTCCGTACCACAAGGAGGTGCAAAAAACATGGTAGCTGCCTCAAAATATGATGGAACCTGATATTAAAGATAATTTAAATTAGATTGGTTCGTGTAGGATTTTAGTATGAGCGCAGGAGGTATGTTATTATCGCTGTTTTTGTCGGTTTTTTTTAATGGATTAACCTATTCTGCATTTGTAACACTCTATTAATTGCCTTTTCAGGTCAGGTTTATTTCGCAACTTATTCAATCGGGGTTGTCTCTTCACGAAAACTATTGTGGGATATGTTATTTGGGGTGATATAGAGATCAATAATCAGAATGAAGGATTTTTGAAATGGATGGTAATATGTGTGGCAAAATATTGGATTGAAATATAATTCTAGGTTTCAAAGTTCACACAATCTTCATAATTCGAATTATGTCTCTATAATTAATGATCAACATATTCGCACCAAACCTCTGTTATGGACATGCGAACGAGTGAAATCAAATATTTGATCATTGAATAATCGTGAGGCATCTTCAACTCGCCGTCAAATATTGACATGTCGAGTATGTTCGATACAACATTCCTCAGTCATTTGTTTGTCTGTTGTTTATAATTGAAAGATTTAATGGACCATAATATTACAGTCCATTGTGGCGGTAAAATAACATGTTAACACAATGGTTATTTCTCGATGCCGTTTCTTCTAGCTGTCATCAGGAATAAGTTTCGAAATTCAATGAGTGAAAAATGGTGTGGAATCAAAATCAATCATGTCTTAGATCAATGGGATCAGCGAAATTTGGTTTTGAAATGAATTGAACTGTAAATCTCAACCAGTGCATACAAAATAATGAATAATGATTACTGTTATTTCACTTCGGAGAATGCGGCAATACAGGGTGTTTTCAAAGGTAAGGCTAGAACTTATGAAAAAAGTCAATATTCCAAAATTTCTTTTTTATGAAATATTCACCAGGGCCGAGTATTTTGAAATCAAAGTTATACTCCGTTAAAGAATTATTGACATCTCGGTTGGCTGTGAAAAATCGAATTTAAGTTGGTTATAGACTTTTCAGTAATATTTTGGGTTGCTGAATTCAGGTTGGTATAGGAATAACACTAACATTACCCATAGAAATCTTGCTTTGATGATTTTATCGAAGATATTGGTGAATATGTAATTATAAAAATTTGCTCTGAATTGGAGTATTTTTTGTCTTATGCTATTAAAATGGCTGGAATTGACCAGGATACATCGCGCCTAACAAGAGAACGCCAGGCAGTTTGTCGGTGTTACTTCCAGTTTTTCAAAGATTTGGCATATAATTCCGCTAGTGTTTCAGGTAAACTGTTATTCACCGACTCAAAGTGTATTCTGATTCATCAATGTCTCTTAAATTTTCAGATTTCACCAAGCCCTGTCCGTAGAATATTAGCATGTAATTACAGCCCGGAATTAGCAGTGGAAGAAAACCTGTGCGATACGATTATTCCTTCAAAGAGACATTGAATGACTTTGTTTTTGCTGGAATTAAAAACAATGAATATATCAGTTTAGATATCCTTTTCGAACTGGCTAAAGAGCACCTAGATTTCAATTGATCGAAGTCAACATTATATTATATCATAAAAAAAATTGGATACAAATACAAAAAAGTTGATCGAAGGAAAATTCTTACTGATAAACAGAAAAATATAATAAAGATAGGACGATATTGTGATAAATACCGAGAATACATGGAACAAAACGTAAAATTCATTTATCTAGATGAAATTTGTATATTCGAAAACGATATTCAAATTCGTCAGTGGACACTAGAAAATAATCCAAAAGGTATGCCGAGTATATTCGAGGATAAAGGCAGGAGGTGCACTATTTTGAATGCTGGAACAATTGATGGATTTTTACCAGGATGTGATCCGATTCTTGACAGTGGTATTAATGATAAGGATTACTATGAATGGTGAATTATTTCATGAATGGGTTATTGAAATATTGAAACCTTCCCTGCAAAAGGATGCCCATCAATAGGATTATGTCAGCGTATTCAATAAACACATCCAAATCACTACACTACGTGGAAACAAAGTTTTCAATGATATTTTTATCTTTGCTCTTGTATCATTCATAGATATTTTAAGTTCATTTATTATACTTATTATACTGTATGGTACCCTGTTCA
Source organism: Aphidecta obliterata (assembly GCA_963966015.1). NCBI lineage: Eukaryota > Metazoa > Arthropoda > Insecta > Coleoptera > Coccinellidae > Aphidecta > Aphidecta obliterata. The sequence continues at coordinate 8,269,489 of OZ014430.1, read as the reverse complement.
CATTCCCTCTGCTAATACACATGCTATATTGTTCCCAATTCAAAAGTTTACTGAATAATTGTAAAATTGCTAATCAATTATAATATTTTCAATAATTCATGGACAGTTTTAATGAATGAAAATAAAAATTGACTTCCTTAAAGTATTCAACACCGAGCAATGAATAATTCACAAATTGGTTCATATATTGATAGTTCGGTACAAATTTCATGTCAAAATTCTTTATGTATTACATAGATTCTTAATTTTTGTTTCTCTCTAATTTCTTTATACATTATAACGTTTTTTCCAATCCATTATTTTAGCTCTATGCTTGCGAAGTATCCAAAAATTTTTTTCTGTTGCACCACCTGCTAGAATTCCATTAATTATCCTTCTTGAATCCTGACATGAAATGGTACTCTTATAGTTATATGGTTAGAATTTTGGAAAATTTCCAATACCAATAAATATTGCATGGTCCTGAGTGAACATAAATATTTATTTGAATGATCTTCAATTTTCCATGGTTGACTTTTATATGAACGATAAGTTCAGATAATTTCATATGAAAGCATTCCTCGATATTTTTGCGCCTTCAAACCTGAATTCCCATGTTTAAACTGCAATCGAAATATTCCGGCTTAATTATTCGGTAATTCGTATATTCAACACTATTCTAGGTTATATTTATGTTTTATTTCTATGATGAAATTTAGTTACTTTTTGTAACCAGAAATAAAGCCTCGACTGGACGTTCATGGCCTGCTTCGATGTCAATAATTGTTAAATGGACTATACCTGCGATCTGAGAAATTTTCAGTACAGATCTGAGGGTACGTATTGAGATCTAAATGTGTTCGTTAAATGCGTTCAGTTTAAGGGAAATCATCTGGCAAAGCGAATGATTTTTTTGATTTTTCCGAATTTTGTGTTTCCAAATAGGTGAATAGGACGTGGTGGGTTGATTTCTTGGCCTGCACGCTCCCCGGATCTCAACCTCTATGATTTCTTCTTTCGGGGTAATTTGAAAATATGAATGTCCAGTAACGGTGAGGTGAATAATTTCGAAGAACTAAAACAACGCATTGAAATGCTTGTGACATAATTGGTGAGCAAACTGATGTGATAGTTGCTGCATGTAATAATTCGTTATTACGCAGGGTAAGACTTTATGCACATCAAACGAATGGTGACCATTTCGAACAATTTCTGTGAACAATTTGGATCAATTTTATCGGTGAGTTTGTGAACTTATTTTTTTCATAGGACCTTTTCAATCAGAAATTTTCTTCTCCTTAGTTTGAACTTTAAGAATTATACCGTTCGGGATAAATCTCCTAATCAAAATTGAAAGAGAATATACAAATTTGCGATAAAATCCAGCACTTTATTTACCTACTTGCTGGAATGCATATAGCACCGTGATTCATGGCAGATCTCCTTACAGAGAGATAACACGATCCAGAGTCGTCTTGAGATCTTGATTCCCAAGAATGTTTCCAAATTGAATATTTCATATGATCAACTTCTCACCTTAAAAACACCCTGTATAATTCATTTTTCTTGATAAAAAAGTCTTCAATATCTTTAGAAAATGCCATAAATGAAGCAAAATGGAATAACTTAAAAAGATATATTCGAAACTCAAAGCTTTTCCTTTCAATTTCGATAATTTCGAAGAATCTGGATGGGTGATCGCTCTGGCGATAAATTTGAGTGCGCAAAACTTCAACTTTATACCTTCATAGATATTTCTGGAAATAATATGATTGCCTCTGCGTTCTTCTTGAATGAAAAATAACTTTGAAATGCCTATTCATTTTTGGGCAAAGTTGATTTCCTGACATTTTCTCGACCAACACGGAACTTTTGCGTGAGAAATTGAAAACGGTTTTTATATATATAATCAAATCATAAGTAAAAACGTACATATTTTTTTTCCCTACTCATACTATAGAAAAAGTTGCACATTAGGCACATATTGAATAAATAACTACATTTTTCATAAATTTCTTTCAAAGCTGTCATCGCATGGAAAAAAATTAAAACGAAGTTATCAACACCGAAGTCGAAGTGTTTGTGGGCGATGTTAACATTAATATTGGGGATACAGCCACTTTGGATGGTTTGATATATCAAACATGTATGGGGCAAAATGGATTCATTTCTAAGATTAATTCTCCTACTAGGGTTACCAATAATTCAGCGTCAGTTGTTACTGTCTTCTGGTATTGTGAGAACTTCGATCACTGATCATTGGGCGATTTTTCTTTCGATTAAGTCTGCATCTGATGAAATTCATAGTGTACATAAGCCCTCAACTAAGCGAACCTTTACTGATAGAAAAAAACTGATCTCTCTCCTGATGGATGAAACCTGGCGACAGGTCTTGGATGACCCAAACCCGCAGGGAGCTTGCACCAATTTTATGCTGTCTTTGGGAAAGCATATAGAAGATTCCTCGTACGTAGAGAAACTTAAGGTGAGAAATTATAAGAAAAGACAACCCTGGATTACAATCGGTCTCATAACATCTATTAAAAGGCGCGACAAGATGAAGGTGTGGCTTAGAAACAATTTTTCTCTCGAAAATAATAAGGAATATGTTGATTACAGAAATTTATTGAATGGCTTGATAAAAAAAACTAAAGCGTCATATTATGCAGGTAAATTTAAGTTAGCAGGTAAAGACATTAAGAAGTATTGGAAGACTCTGAATGAGATGAATAACATATGTAGGATCAAATCAGATATTCCCAGGGAAATAATTGATGATGAGGGTTGTACTGTCATAGAACTGGAGGATAAAGCTAATAAATTCAACGATTTTTTTGTTAATATCGGTAAACCTCTCGCCGGAGAAATAACTAGATCTCCGATTACCAATGACTTAAAGATTCCTCATAGATTTGGTTTGTCCATATTTTTGAGCCCTGTTGATGAAAATGAAATTGTGAATGTGATCTCTTCTCTGAAGAATGGCGCTAGTCCTGGACCGGATGGTATTGATACATCTCTCATCAAGCACATTCATATGTTCATTTTAAAGCCACTTGTACATATTGTAAATTTAAGCTTTTCGAGTGGCATTGTTCCAACTGAATGGAAGGAGTCACATGTCAGCTGCGTTTATAAGGCTGGTGATAGATCCCTGTTGACGAATTACCGTCCTATCTCGGTTATTAACAATTTTTCTAAAATCTTTGAAAAATGCCTCAAGAACAGATTGACCTCGTTCCTTGAGAAGAATGATATTTTGGGTAACAGACAATTTGGTTTCAGGGAAAACATTTCAGCCACAGACGCGATTCAGGTGCTTGTTGAGAAAATCAATCGCTCTTTGGATGGGAATAAGAAAGTTCTTACTGTGTTCTTGGATCTGGCCAAGGCCTTTGATACGGTGGACCATAGTTTGCTTTTTGCAAGATTGGAGGTGGTGGGCATCAGGGGAGTTACATTGAAGTTGATCAAAAGTTATCTAAACGGTCGCATTCAGAGAGTCAAGATGGGGGACGTGTTGAGTATGCCTTTACAGGTTGATATCGGGATACCACAAGGAACTGTACTGGGCCCGATTCTTTTTTTTGTGTTTATTGGTTGGGTTCTTCGTGTTTCGGGCCTTGATATGATTTCCTATGCCGATGATTCTGTCTTAACGTTCAGGGGGGACAGTTGGGATGAGGTTTATCGAAGTGCAGAGGAAGGTTTGAGAACAACTTACAGATTACTGTCGTACTGTTGTTTGTTAAGTTTGAATTTGGGTAAGACCAAGTTCATGACATTTTCACTAAGAGCACCTGATCAGCCACAATATCAGTGGATACATTTACATGAGGATCAGTGTAGTCAGGTGAGTTGTAGGTGTCCTGCGATTGAGAAAACTGTGTCGATGAAGTATCTCGGTGTATTTATTGATCAGCATTTGAGGTGGAGTGAACACGCTTCCTACCTGGTAAAGCGTCTCAAGAAATTCTTTTATATTTTCTATAATATCAGGAATGTTCTCTCCGCTATTGAATGTCTGAGAGTATATGAAGCAATTGTTCTTTCGATATTGAGGTATGGAATTGTTATTTGGGGTGGTATGAATAGAACTAATATGGGTTGCCTGGATATTGTTCATAAAACCATACTATAAATAATATTGAAATTGGGTAGAAGATTTGGAACGGAAAGACTCTATGTAGAGTCTGGACAATTGAGTATTAAACAACTATATATATATGAAGTGGTCTTGTATCAAATGAAAAAGGAAAAGATTTTCATTAATCATATATTTCGGACAAGACAGATTCTGCGTGGGAACCTTTTCGTTCTGCGGTATAATAGAAAACATACCCAGGACAGTCTGTCGTATCATGGCCCCAAGTTCTATAACCTCCTTCCCTATGAGCTGAAAACATCATCTAATGTAAAGAGTAGAATGTTCAGAAGTACTCTCCGTTCGTATATTGTACTGAATTCTGGCAGGTTTGAGGCAGTTCTTTCATCATAACTTTTTCCATTGCTTTTCATAGGGTTATCTTTTTATTTGTTTTATTGATGTGTATACAGGCTTGATTATTTTTGTTATTTTTTTTTTAAGTAATATAGGTTGAACTTTTTGTATTAATTAGTTACAGTTACACAGAGAATGTATTCATCACCAGTGTTAGCAAGAGTATTGCCAGTATACAAGCCTGGCTTAGACTGCATACTCTGCATATCAGTTTTTTCTTCTATTTGTTGTATTTGTATATTGATGAATAAATTGAATTGAATTGAATTGAACACTAAAATAAGAAAATGAAAATATTTAGAATTCGTGACACGCGCAATTATTCATTTCCAATTTCTTGAGTTATAGACCAGGCAAAAGAGCAGATAAAGGGTCATTCTGTGATTTTGAAAGTGGAGGTAAATAACTACAAAACGTCAATCTTGATTTTCCGTTAGAATGTTGCAAAATAGAGGAAAAAAACGAGGAAACATGACCAAAACCGGCCCAGCGTTCGATCGCAGAAGAATAGTGGGGGTAGCTGGTCGACGCGGGGAAGGCGTATTTGCGCTGCGGCTGAGCGCGAATCTTTATATTTATACCCCCACTACTCGACCGCAATCGAACGTTCGGCCGGTTTTGGTCATGTTTGCACGTTTTATTCACCTATTTTGCAACATTTTAACGGAGAATAAAGATTGACGTTTTGTACTAATATACTTTTACTTTCAAAATCCGTTTTGTAAATTGAAATCACAATGACGCAAAAACTATCTGACAACGTCCGCGGTGTGCACACTCGAAGTACTTATTAACCACTACTCTCATCATAGTTATTGAATTTTGAAAAAAACGCTGATTTTTACGGTTTTTTCGGCTTTTTCATGGTAATAATGCCCGTATTGAATTTCTCTAACATTTATTTTCTTCGTATTTTCATTCTCTACAATTTTGTTTTCGAAAATGCCAGCATCATTCCATTGGTTCAGATTTTACAAGCAAAAAACTGAAAACACCGTTTTTTGGTGTTTTTTCGAAATTACAAGACAAGTAATCATATTCGCGAGTCGAAAACATATCACCAAACATCCACAGACCACCCCATGCATCCCCTTCTCGCGATTTTTCGCTGCAATTTTGGGCACAAAAATATCTCTATTGATTCACAATACATTATATTGGAGGCTGAGGAATTTATCAATAATGCAAGATTTGTCATCGCATTAGGTTCATTAATGACTTCGATGACATTAACGAACGTTCTGTTGAGTACCTCGAAAATTCAATTGAATATTCTCACTCCTTTTTAGTTTCATCCTAAGCATCCCAATTGAAATGTTAGACATAATTGAACATTCTCGATAGCGCAACGCAGATCACCAACCAAATGACACAAGAATTTTTCTCTAAACCTCTTGCCACATGGAGCATCTACTATGTATGTACCCAATTAAAACGACAAATTGAAATCCAAGTTTCGTTTAGCAGAACCAATAAATTATCCGAGGATTCAATAGTACTTTCATCCTTTCATGCGAAGCAATTGTGGTCAGAGGCATTGTCAAGACCATCTGAAATTCTGTGAATTACGTTGCTGTCCGATGTGGTACTAACTACTAATAGATATCTAAATTAATAATATCCATGACTTGGGGTTATCGACGAAGGCTTACCTCTGTGAAATACATTGAATCCTTTTTCGGCTTGGGTTCTATCTATGTGATGTCAATAGATAGATACGGAATCTTGAGATTGATTGAAATTGGCAGTTCAATGCGATTGAACATAGGTTCGTTTTCCAATATGCTTCGGAATGAAATTTGAAAGGCAATGTTGATATCTTAAACGGAAGTCCAAAAGTATTCACGATTGGACTGATAAATATTTGAAGGAGAGATTTATCGTGTATGAAAGACAAAATAGGACTATTCCCAAGCTCACAGCGATGTTACAATCATTTATGAAGATCCTGTATATTCTTTTCGTTGAAAAAAAAATTCTATTACAGTTTCTTTTTTGTGTGAGGAACTATTCGCCACATTCCTCCACTACGTGCCGCATGAACCTTGTTACTTCATAGGTCACAATGCAGCGCGATGATCCCTGGGATTTGCAAAATGTCGCGCACACCCATTACAGAGGTCGCCTTCGCAGGAGGCGGCGGAATGAAGGTCGCCCACGCGAGAAAATGTCATGGGAGGTATTCTTCATCGAGCTGTTGCACAATCTTGACGAAATGCACGGGTTTACTACCGGGCTTTAGCAGTTATTCATCGTAGCTGGTACTTCCCAAATGTCAGAGGAAATATAATACATAAGTAACATGTGTTTTTTTTATAGATAGGAAGTCGTCTTTAGAAGCCAACAATTACCATGTAGTGAATACTGGTTGGTGCTTCTGAACTTGTGCCACGAAAAAAATTCAATCCACATATTTCCTCATTGAGGGAACAACAATAGTCAGAGCTGGTCTCCAGGCAACATCAACTAAGCATACAGTCAAAAATCAGTATTATAAAATTTCCAGCGAATTATTCCGAAAGGTGCAAACCCAGACGAATCGCCAACATCAGAATCATCGCCGCAGAAGACAGATCGGATATATCGAACGTCATTCAATCTGTCACTTCACAATCCTAAGAATAATCGATACCGCATCAAGATGTAACGCACGTGTGGCATATCTCATGAATTTTGTATAATGAACATGTCAACTTCGCCGCTCCGGAAAGACATCGTGTACATCGATGAACAGTGTGAACTTTCGATTGAACCTCGTCCTTATTGATGTGAGCGCAACGCAACGTCAGTTTGTGACTCCTGTGGATATTTCAACTCCAGGTTGTACCGAGTGATAAAGAAATAAACGATGTATGTTTCCGGTACATGCTCTAAAATAAGATAAATAGAAGATCTATTCGAATAGTCTAGTGGGTTAGTAAGTGACGAATTCCAGTATGAATAATTTTTCATATTATGATGACCCGACATTTTCGGAAATTTGTTTCCTACATTTTTTTTGGAGGCAGGGCCGTATCTAGAGCGTGGCAAGGGTGGCACTTGCCACGGCCGCCGAAGGGGCGCCAAAAAATATCAGAAATGAAAAAAATAGAAACCAAGCCAAGCAAAAAAAATTAATTCGAAAGATGACAACACGGTTACGTAAGTAAGTAATTCGATTACAACATTTCGAAACATGTCTTTCAAAAAACAGAATGAGAATGCAATCAGGTCAGAAATACGAGAAATATGTTCCAATTGTTATAAAAAATTTTCGCAGATGCCGCACTCTGATCATAAATATTACAATCGGCAATATCGTCATGCGATTCCCAGAACAGCCCTTTTATGAGTTACTTACACAACATCCCTTATCGCATCCAGCTTTTTTCGAAGGGCGGCTTCTTTGATGATAGATTTTTAGGCCACATCTGTGGTAATTTAAAAACGATTCGTATTGCCAAAAATTCACAAATCAGAGTTTTGAGCTCAAGAAGTGGAAGAAAAATGGGGGAATCTTATTTTATTCTACATAAATATTGATTTCTTTCAATTGTGAAGGGAAGAGCAAAAAATTTAAATTTAAATTTCAATGTTCCTTTAGTGTGTATCCAGATTTGAAGTGTTATAAGTTTTGAGTTTTTTTTTATATTCTGACTTTTTTGTGCCATTGTGCTTTTGGATTCGAGCATTATAAATTGTGCTATTGAAGATGAGTTGTACCAAGTATTTGTTATTTTTTATGACATTATTCTGGCATCGGATATATTCAATTATTCGTATTTCAACATAACAACAATAATGTTCCTTTCAATTCAAGAAGAAATATGTTTATACTGAAAATTGCTGAAATATATGGATTTTCAAACTTGAGTTCTCACTTCTCAGAGCGTCTTTTTTTGAAATCTAATAAAACTCAAATTTTAGTGTTACTTTTCATAGTTTTCATTGAATTTTCAATCTCATCTGGCAAAGATTATTATTCTAGTTATTTTTTTATACTTAACGTATGGACTTCTTGAACATTCAAACATCGGGCCCTGTACGAAACTACATATTAGTATGTGTTTCAAATGGTTATGAAACAGTATTTGTATGCTAAGTTTGCGGTTTTTTTTGCAGAAATTGTGATTATCGATTATTGTTTTCTAGTCAACTTACCAAAAAAATTTGATTTTACGTTTGCGGTATGTATTTTTAAATTTTAAGTTGAAGAATTTATATTTTTTAAGATAAATGTTCGTATTTATTACATAAATATGAATATTTCATTTTGTTTTTTCAGAATTTGTTTTATTTTTATGCATTTCATTTAAAATGTGTATTTCGATGTTTTTAATGAAAAAAATTTTCCATAAAAATGTGTATTATTTTGAAACTCTTACGGAAATATATGACTAGCATTTTGAAAAAAAAAATACTATAAGAAAATATGATGGATGAAAAAAAACCTACGCAAATGGGGAGGCCACAGGCCACAGGCGCAATAGTACCTAGATACGGCCCTGTTTGAAGGAGATTGTAATTTCTTCATTTCGGAATGGAAATATAATTTCCAAGAAATCAAGAAATTTCTGAACTTCAACCGTAAAAATTCGTTTCTACGCAAACAATTCAGCTCAGAACTGTTTATTAATAATGAGAATAATAGTACTTATATTATGCAACGATCATGTAATGATGGTTATTAAACACGGGCATTAACCAGGTATGGTTTATGCGAGTGTATTGATAACCAATTTTTTCTACACCCGATATATAATAGAGAAATATGAATAATATATTTATATTTGTATATTGGACACAATAACAGTAATTACTCGTATTTCTATGAAAAATTCAACAAAATTGTAATTGATGGTATTACCATGCATATAGGAAAACTATTCAATCCATTATATTGAACATTGAATAATTGTATTTATCTACTCCTATTGAACTATGTTTTCATTATTCAACTACTTTGAGCAATTAATAGTATAATAGTAATTGTAAACAAACCCCATGAGTTATAATAACCTACTACTATAACTCCCTATATCTGCCCTTCTGAACAAGCCGATTGACCGAAAGGGAACAGTGCGTTATTGGTATTGGGGGTAAGGCTGCCATCCGTCCGGGTTTCCCCGGATTTGTCCTAGTTTTTGAGGCGTCCGGGCAGCGTCCGGGCCGTATTTTATTTGTTGTCCGGGAATTGCAATTTTCAAGTAGAACCGTTTTTCCGCTTGGATCTCGGTTAGAAACTATTTCTAAAACATTTTGTAGTTGACGTCACCAGTTCGTGTATCGATAAAATGTCATAATTTCAAAAGGGTGACGTCCTACCATTCAAATCTTCACAAAACGCACGAATGAAGGAATCCATGATGAAATCAACAAACATAACCAATATTCTTCAAAAAGCTGTTTCCGAAAGCGCTCAGAAACCAGTCTATCCATGTCATAAAAGTACGAACTGCAGTTCGAACTATCCCAAAACTTGTTTTCGAACCGGAGTCAAACTATTCGGTGCGTGACGCCACCATTTCGACGCAAAAATACGAATATTTCAAAATGGACGAAATAGTTTTGAAAAATCGTCGCGCGAAAAATATCTATCCCCGGTAGAAATATCTTTTTCTTTCTTCAAAATAATGGTTTCTACTACATCATGTTGCGTTTCTGTGTAACACGCTCAAAAATTAATCAAATCCATCAGTTCCTTCATAGTAAAATATTCTTCATTGAAATACCAATAGATATACAGAAAACCGTATGAATAACACTGTTGTCATTTTTTGGGAAAAAAATATCCAACTTCATCTTAGAATATCATACTTTTACATACCTAATGAAATACATATCATCATATCATATTTTATGAGTAAATTTGAAGTTGGATATTTCTTTCCAGAAAAATGACAACAGTAATTCATACGGTTTTCTGTATACCTATTGGTATTTTAATGAAGAATATTTTACTATGAAGGAACTAATGGATTTGATTTATTTGTGAGCGTGTTACACAGAAACGCAACGTGATGTAGTAGAAACCATTATTTTGAAAAAAATAGTATATTATTTCATAAGGATGAAAAGTCACTTCTCCTCCGAAGGGAATATGTTATTTTTTTTCAAACGCTTTGCAAATCTTCGAAATCTGTGGATTAGATTCATATTTACGATCGTTATAATTGAGTGATCAATAGAAAGTTTGCCTAGTTACGGTTGTCTCACAAAATTAATTTTGATAGTTAAATACATTTTTCCTTACGGCGTACGGAAATGGAATTCATCGTTGACATAGCAACTCATTTCCCTACGGCGGAGGAGAAGTAGAACTTCTCGATGATCCTGTCAGTCGAAATATGACTTTGTTTCTGTTCGTTTGAAAAAAAATTACGAAAAGCACTGCCTTGAAGTCAGGAGCTTTTGAGCGCTCGTACATCCACCTTGTAGGTAGATTCGCATTTTCAAGTTTTAGAAATCAATTGAAGGGATTTTCGACAGCTGTCAAAAAAATTCTCAAACTTAGGCGAAACTCCAGACTTTATGTCAGTGCTTCAGCTGATCAATTTTTTTTCGATAATTCGCTAGAATTTTCTACCCTATCTATGGTCTTGGTGATGCGATTTGGACAAAATTTCGAACGTAGTTTGAATACATCATTCTTCAGCTAGGTGTGAAATGTCATTCCAATCAAACCAGTAGTTTCGAAATTATCAGGAACAAAATATTTTGAACGGCGATATTCACGGAACCCCTAGTCTAAATTTGCTCATTGATGAACGTGGCCGCGAAATTCGCGATACAAACCTGCCCTGAAAATTTCAAGTTCCTAGGCCTTTTCCTTCGGAAGTTATAATTTTCTATGGTTTCTATGGTTCTGGTCATGCGATCTGGACAAAATGTTGCTTTAATATATCATTCTCGATTGAAATACAGAATTTCAACTCGATCGAATCCCTAGTTTCGAAATTATCGAGAAATCAAAATTTCGAACGACTAACTAATTTTGCTCATTGAAGTACATGCCCGCGAAATTCTCGATCCGAACCTACCCTGGAAATTTCAAGTCTCTATGCCTTTCCGTTCGAAAGTTATGATTTTCTATGGCTTCTATGGTTCTGGTCATGCGATCTGGGGAAATGTAGCTTGAATATATCATTCTCCATTAGTATACAAAATTTCGTCACGATCGAATCTGTAGTTTTGAAATTATCAAAAAAACTAAATTTCAAACGACCATATTTACGGAACCCTTAGTATAATTTTGCTCATAGATAAACGTGATCACGACATTCGAGATCCACTCCTATCCTGAAAATTTCAAGTCCCTAGGCGTTTCCGTTCAAAAGTTACAATTTTCTATGGTTTCTATGGTTCTGGTCATGCGATCTGGACAAAATTCCGCATGTACTTGAACACCTCATTCTCCATTTGAGTGCAAAATTTCATCTCGATAAAATCTGTAGTTTCCAAGTAATCAGGAGATCAAAACTTTGAACGGCCATATTTACGGAACCCCTAGTGGAATTTGGCCCATTAACGAATTCATCCGAGGCATTTGGGATCTGAACCTACACTGAAAATTTCAAGTCTCTAGGTTGTTCCGTTCGAGAGTTATCGTGCTTACGGCCGGACGGACAGACTCGAATTTTCCGACGGATTCGTCATCAGTGAACATAGTCGATTGAGACCATTTTCGGCTCAAAATTCGAAAAATACAGACATCGTGACGAAATGATATAGCCCTCGTGTTAGTTGTACGAGCGCTTAAAAAGATATTTCTACCGGGTAAAGTTATTTTTTGTGTTTTTTTTCAGAGCGCCTGATAGCTCTTCTTTACAGTATCTCAGGATTTTCCAGTCATCCTGGGATACCCTGTATGAAAGAGTAATAATTCATGGTATAATTCAATAATTGAAAAAATTAAGAATCTCCTGAAATATTTTTCCTTTATAAAAGGTAGTTGAAAAAATATTCCAACATTTCCGGGTTTTTAGATAAAATGTCCGGGGTTTTTAAGCTTCTTGTCCTAGTTTCCAAATTAGAGAGATGGCAAGCCTAATTGGTGGGGGAGGTCACTTGATTAATTTTGACGTTTTCTCAAATTAAGTTGATATCTAATTATTATTGTGAATGTTTTGCTGAATAGGAAGAATTCTGATAGTGAAGATGAATTATTATGTACACCTTCAGAAAAAAGACAATCAGCCAATGTTACCATACAGAATTTATTGCCCGAAAAATCCCAGAACAAATATTGTTCATATTGTTTATTGTTTATATCCCGACTCTCCTAGGTCTCTGTGAGACCCCTCAGAAGCTCAGAGCTTGTGTGAGTTAGGAGACATGATATGAAGGTGTATACCACAATTTTCAAGATTGGTGTAGCAGTAAGAATATTAAGTCATCGTTTACAGATAATGTTTTTTGGCATATATTAGTGAACTTAGCACTAAATATAAAGCATCGCTCCTGGACTTTCTACTCCATGCTAAGAATCACAATCAACATAAATAATGCATTGTTATAGCTAACAATTAATATTTGTAAATAAAGTTCTTTCTCTGTACTTGTATCTTAGTATTTATTGTTATAGCCGTAGATAAAGTATAGTATTCAACTTGCGGTATTATAGTCATAACTCACTGGATGAATTACAGCACTCGCCTTCGGCTCATGCTGCAAACTTCATCTGCGTGAGTTATGACCTATATTACCACTCCTTGAATAATATACTATTGATCTGATTTCTTGAAAATATTGAGATAATTTATTGTGCAATTTGAAAAGTCTTTTCCAGGGGCCTATTGCACCAAACTACTTTCAATTTTCCACTTTGCATTTTCCAAATGAATTATGTTTCACGAAAAGCATTCAGAATTGAAAATGCAAAGTGAAATGTCAAGTGCAAAGTGAGAAGCACTTCGCAGAAATAAAAAAACAAAGTGTTGGGGGAAATGTTGTGAAACAGAATTAATTTCCACTTTTAAAATGTAATAAAATGCGGAGTGCAAAGTGAAAAGTTGCAAAGTAGTTCGGTGCACTAGGCCCCAGGTCCCACTGATCTGGAAGTGGAAGGAATATCTACATCTTTTTCATTATTGCCAATCCCAATATAGTTCAATATTTAATTGGAGAAGCTAGGAGCTGATTTTATTCTGAACCGAATTTTCAATATAACCTTCCGCGACATTTTACAACTTATACGGTTGCAGTTGTCCTTCGGAAACGATGCCCTAAATTTCCTAAATTACCAAATCTATCAAATACCAATGTTTTGAATTATGCATCTTCCATTAAAATTATTAACGATGAAAGATAGGGTGGGGAAAATTTTTGGCCGTAGATCCATATATTTTTCACTAATTTCATATTATTTGCCGGTAATTGTAAACGTTCGTTTTAGTTTGTACCACATTAACAAAATTTAAAATTTCAAATTCATTCAAGATTCCAACCACAAGTATAAAGTGCTAATATGGTATGAAATATGAATATAAAAAGAAATAAATAAATTTCAATGTTATCTTCTTCAACACGAAAGAACATATAAGCAAAAAAGCTTATTTTCTGTTGTCCGCACATCTCGAGGACTTTGAGCACAAAAACAAAAGAAACAACAAAATAACAAAAAATATGGTCTAATATGAGATGCAAAAAGAGGTGAGGAGGGTAGAAAAAAAGACAATATAAAACACAACAGGAATCATGTATTTCCCGACAAGAGGCAATCCATAGGAGTGAAGAAAAAATTAAAAACTTGAAAACTATTAACACTCCATTCATATCTTTGACATTTTCATATTTAAGGTCATGTAATGAATTCATGCCTTCGACATGCTTCCATTATTCCAAAAATCATTGCTACCTAAAAAAACAAAAATTTTTCTCGACATTAATGAAATATATCATGCATGAGTCGAATAGAATATGTAATCATGCCAAAATCTGCAGAAATGCAATGTTAGGTAGATACTTACATTTATAAATAAAAACTTTTCATCGAGTGCTTCGTCGATAAACGTTTTTGAGCGCTCGTACAACTTACACGAGGGCTATATCATTTCGTCACGATGTCTGTAGTTTTCGAATTTTGAGCAGAAAATGGTCTCAATCGACTATGTTCGACTCACTGATGACGAATCCGTCGGAAAATTTGAGTCTGTCCGTCCGGCCGTAAGCACGATAACTCTCGAACGGAACAACCTAGAGACTTGAAATTTTCAGTATGGGTTCAGTTCCCGAATGCCTCGGTTGAGTTCGTTAATGGGCCAAATTCCACTAGGGGTCCCGTAAATATAGCCGTTCAAAGTTTTGTTCCCCTGATTACTTGAAAACTACAGATTTGATTGAGATTAAATTTTCCACTCAAATGGAGAATGAAGTGTTCAAGCTACATGTGAAATTTTGTGCAGATCGCATGACCAGAACCATAGAAACCATAGAAAATTGTAACTTTTGAACGGAAACGCCTAGGGACTTGAAATTTTCAGGATAGGTGTGGATCTCGGATGTCGTGATCTGTATAATTTTCTTCCGGTGGATATTAGGCATTCAGTTTCTGCGCCGATATTCAAGAGAAGGGTGAGGCTCTTTTTGATGGATCAACCTAGGCAGATAATATCTAGCCTATTCAAATTTAATTGAATTCCCATTTGCTGCGTTTTGAATTTGCCCTCCCAATATACCTACTTGAGAGAATGTTTTTTTTTTATTTATTGTTGTGTAATGCTTATGATGCCTTTTATTTTTGTATTACTTGTGAAAGGAAATTTAATTTGATGGTTCACCCCACAGACAGGCCTTTGTGGGAATCTTCTCTATTTGTGAAATGTATGCTATATTTTCTGCAAATAAATTATTATTATATATTATTATTCTACGAAAATTTAATACCTACTGATTTCGACAAATAAAACTATTAGATAGGAATCTAGGACAGACATCAAATGCACAGCACGCTTGATTGAAAAAATCTGAATCCTTATGAAAAATCTGTATCATAATAGATCTCATTATAAAACGGATTATGGGCATATAAGTGTATTATTATAGTACAGGTGTAAAAAGTACTATGTATACAGGGTCTTTCACGAGGAAACTCACCCATATTTATACGGGAAACTACTGAACGTATTTTCATGAAATTCAGCACTTATAAGTATTTCACGATGCTGATGAAATCTAAAATATTTTCAAGGCATGAGCACCTCCGGTTTTTCCGGAAATGACGTCAACTTCCGTTTTTCAAATTAGAACACCATTTTTTTATTGCAGAAATAGATTCCTTAGAAAATTTCAAGTTATTTTGATGTAACATTTTTCAGTTTTGGTTGGAAAATTCTCTATGAGCGGGAAAATTCGAAAAAAAAATCGAAAATAGAGCTCCGCTGAAACAAGAATAACTTCGAGGTTTTTGAATGGAAAATTTTAATTTTTGGGATTTTTCAAGATGTAAGATTGATGTATCCACTTTAAAAATCGAAATCGCGATTCATGATACAGGGGGTGAAAAAATCGCTTTCAAAGTTAGGGATGACAAAATCGTGAAAAATCAATTTTTTCAAATTAGAACCCCATTTTTTTATGGCAGATATTGAATCTACGTTAAAAAATAATGTGAGTGTATGCATCACACCCTTGCCCTAAAATGGATATTTTCTGAGTTATTCACAAAAAACTGTTTTTCGTCTTGAATTTTCAGCTTTTTCTTTTCCCTTCACGCCAAAAAGATGAAATTTTCAGGAACTGTTATTTGAACCATGCAGTAGATTTTTCACCCCTTCTTGAAACCGACTTCAAGTTACTATTAGGAGAACCATGGCAAACTCTCGCAGTTATAACTAGAGAAGATGCTCAAAGTTTTGACCGTTAATTTCTAGACATTTATTTATACGTCTCAGGAATGCTTCGTGCGTTGCTCTTCTTATTTCATCGGGAGGAAGAGATCTGCAAAAGTGTTTAAAAACCAAATTGAGTTTCAAAACTATGAATCTAAAAATCTAAACAAACCTGAACGCATTTCTGACTCGTTCTATGCAGTCCTCTTTATCAGTCAGGGGAGTTGAGTAGAGAGTAAGTTTTTGCATATGGTTCATAAGGAATTATTTATTTATCACTGGAGAGAAAACCGATGGCCGATTAGTTGAAATAAAGAGGTTTCCGATACAAATTCGAATCCAAATTCGCCATCTATTTAGGAACAACCTGTAACTTTTTTCTCTCGCATATTAGGGTAGTAAAATCTAAAACATGGTTTAAGTAACAGTTCCTGAAAATTTCATATTTTCGGCGTGAAGGGAAAAGAAATAGCTGAAAATTCAAGACGAAAAACAGTTTTTTGTGAATAACTCAGAAAATATCCATTTTAGGCAGAGTGTGATGCATACACTCACATTATTTTTTAACGTAGATTCAATATCTGCCATAAAAAAATGGGGTTCTAATTTGAAAAAATTGATTTTTCACGATTTTGTCATCCCTAACTTTGAAAGCGATTTTTTCACCCCCTGTATCATGAATCGCGATTTCGATTTCTAAAGTGGATACATCAATCTTACATCTTGAAAAATCCCAAAAATTAAAATTTTCCATCCAAAAACCTCGAAGTTATTCTTGTTTCAGCGGAGCTCTATTTTCGATTTTTTTTTCGAATTTTCCCGCTCATAGAGAATTTTCCAACCAAAACTGAAAAATGTTACATCAAAATAACTTGAAATTTTCTAAGGAATCTATTTCTGCAATAAAAAAATGGTGTTCTAATTTGAAAAACGGAAGTTGACGTCATTTCCGGAAAAACCGGAGGTGCTCATGCCTTGAAAATATTTTAGATTTCATCAGCATCGTGAAATACTTATAAGTGCTGAATTTCATGAAAATACGTTCAGTAGTTTCCCGTATAAATATGGGTGAGGTTCCTCGTGAAAGACCCTGTATATAATGAAGTATTATTGCTCAAAAACTTGATCATAATTACAATATTATTATGTTACGAATCTTCATCGAAAAGTACACTTGTAATTCTACCGTGAAGTTCTCCGAGGTACATAAGCTTTTACTACATATGAGAATTGTACAGTTTATTGATGTATAATTGTATAGAGATAAACAATCTTATATGTATGGCTAAAACATTTGTGGTGTTTTTGAGCGGTCGATGTCTGTATTTTTCGAATTTTGAGCCGAAAATGGTCTCAAACGACTATGTTCGACTCACTGATGACGAATCCGTCGGAAAATTCGAGTCTGTCCGTCCGTCCGTCGTAAGCACGATAACTCTCGAACGGAACGACCTAGAAACTTGAAATTTTCAGTGTGGGTTCAGTTCCCGAATGCCTCGGTTAAGTTCGTAAATGGGCCAAATTCCACTAGGAGTTCCGTAAATATGGCCGTTCAAAGTTTTGTTCTTCTGATTATTTGAAAACTACAGATTTGATCGAGATGAAATTTTGCACTCGAATGGGGAATGAGGTGTTCAAGCTACATGTGAAATATTGTCCAGATCGCATGACCAGAACCATAGAAACCATAGAAAATTGTAACTTATGAACGGAAACGCCTAGGGACTTGAAATTTCCAGCATAGGTGTAGAACTCGAAAGTCGTGATCACGTTCATCTATGAGCAAAATTATACTAAGGGTTCGTAAATATGGTCGTTTGAAATTTAGTTTTCTTGATCATTTCAAAACTACAGATTCGATCGTGACGAAATTTTGTATACTAATGGAGAATGATATATTCAAGCTATATTTCTCCAGATCGCATGAGCAGCACCATAGAAACCATAGAAAATCATAACTTTCGAACGGAGAGGCATACGGCCTTGAAATTTTCAGGGTAGGTTCGGATCGCGAATTTCGCGGGCACGTTCATTAATCAGCAGAATTAGACTAGGGGTTCCGTAAATATGGTCGTTTGAAATTTTGTTTTCCCGATAATTTCGAAACGAGATAAAATTTAGTATTTTAATCGATATATTAAAGCAACATTTTGTCCAGATCGCATGACCAGAACCATAGAAACCATAGAAAATTATAACTTCCGAAGGGAAATGCCTGGAAACTTGAAATTTTCAGGGTAGGTTTGTATCGCGAATGTCGTGGCCACGTTCATCAATGAGCAAAATTAGACTAGGGGTTCCGTAAATATAGCCGTTCAAAATATTTTGTTCCTGATAATTTCGAAACTACTCATTGGATTGAAATGAAATTTCACACCTAGCTGAAGAATAATGTATTCAAACTACGTGCGAAAGTTTGTCCAGATCGCATCACCAAGACCATAGATACGGTAGAAAATTCTAGCGAATTATCGAAAAAAAAATTGGTCAGCTGAAGCACTGACATGAAGTCTGGAGTTTCGCCTAAGTTTGAGAATTTTTTTGACAGCTGTCGTAAATTCCTTCAATTGATTTTTAAAACTGGAAAATGCGAATCTACCTACAAGGTGGATGTACGAGCGCTCAAAAGCTCCTGCCTTCACGGCAGAGCTTTTCGTAATTTTTCTTTAATTTACCTTTTAATCAAAATTGCATCGTTCTAGCATTAAAGAACCATCTGTACAAATGCAAGGGTTACATAGGACTATATTAACGGACAACCTCATTGATGCGTCCGTCAAGCTAGAGCTCGCGTGCCTGCATTATCCTAACTGTTCGTGGAAGTGAGTGTTAAATAACCCTAAACAGAAACAATTGTAAAAAGGTCGTGCCCGGATAATATTCCTCAACTTTCGGAATCTCAAATGAGACGGGTACCGCACCGTGGCATTAATGTTATATCATTTTCCATATGTTTCCCGTACCGTCAACAATTTCAGTAATAACAGGTAGTTAGACGAAGATTCAAATTTCGCGGGGTCTATAATTTATATTTTAAATAAGTTGTATGAGGTATGTCCATGATGCTATTAGAATAATTCGTTATTTTGAAGGCAATAATAAAATTGAGACGTAGCGGTAACTCTGTGAAGAACACATTGCGTGCATATTTTTGCGGATCTGAAATATCCACCTCGGACCCATGCACAGACGTGAAGAAAGTATTATAATCAGGAACTCTTAAGGCTCTTTTTGAATTTTCGATTAACATGTCTCTAGATGGCCGGTCATGACAAAAGTTGGCACGGGAAAAATTGCGAGCTTGGGTTAAATAACCAGGAAATGACGGATAGAAAGTGTAGGTGAATTTACGTCGCCTTCTATTATTTCCATTGTCGTGATTTTTCGTTCCGACTACGCATAAATCAGCCCATCGGCTTCCTTGATTTATGAACGATTGATTTATGAAGATGGCCTTTCGTGGTACGGATAAGGATACATTGTATTACATTCAGCATGTGTGGATGAGACCTTTCATAACACACTCGGCACCATTTTTGATGATTTATACACTTTTCTATAAATATTCCACCGAATAACTTAAATTATTCACAAGAACCACCTATATGGTCCAAAGACAATAATCCAACATCTGGATTTACTTTAATGTGAAAATTATTTATACAGGGTGTTTTTTAAGGTGAGAGATGAGGTGAGATTTAAGAGATTTCGCCTGAAGTTGTTCATATAAAATATTCAATTTGAATGAAGTGCAAAAAGTCTTGGGCATCAAGATCTTGTGTTATCCCCCTGTAAGAAGATTCACGGTGCCATATGCACTCCAGCAAGTGAATAGAGTGCTGGATTTCATCGCAAATTTGTATATTCTCTTTCAACCTTATAAGGAGATTTTTCCTGAACGGTAACATTCTTAAGGTGTGTACAGACATGATTCGAATATCGTACCGAACCGTGTCGCGTACCCCGACGCGATCAGCGAGAGCGAATCAAATTCACGAATTCAAATTGCACCTCTACGTGCTATGAATTTGATACGCTCTCGCTGATCGCGTCGGGGTACGCGACACGGTTCGGTACGATATTCGGAGCATGTCTGTACACACCTTTAAAGTTTGAACTGAGGAGATGAAAAATTAATGATTGCAAGGGTCCTATGGAATACATTAGAAAGTTCACAAACTCGTTTTATGTGCACAAAGTCTTGCCCGGCGTTATAACAAATTATTACATGCAGCAAATATAACATCAGTTTGCTAACGAATAATGCCACAATCATTTTCAATTCGTTGTTCAAGTTCTTCAACACTGTTCCCCTCACCGTAACTGTACACTAATTTTCTCAAATGACCCCAAAAAAAGAAATCACAGGGGTTTAGAACCGGGGAGCGTGCAGGCCAAGAAATCGACCCACCATGTCCTATCCAACTGAAGTCACAAAAATCATACGCTCTGTCAGTTGATTTCTGGTAAACTTAACGCATTCAATAAACACATTTAGATCTCAATACGTACCGTCAGAGTCGAACTGGGGATTTCAATGATTCAAGGGTAACTTTGATTTCGAAATACTCGGCTCTGGTGAGTATTTCATATGAAGAATTTTTGAAATTATGACTTAATTTGATGAGGTCCAGCAACTGTCAAAAAAGCCTCATCTTTGAGAACACCCAGTATATATAATTTTCACATTATAGTAAATTATATCAGAAAATTCAGAAAAAAATGTTAGAATTAAAAATTTTTAGGCATCAAGGGGGACAGAAAATGAACATATTTTGTTCTAACCTTAACTTCAAGGTCAACTTGGTTTTTTTGAATGGAAATTTATATTTTTTAGTACAGCTTCTTACTCTTCATAAAAAAAGTAGTAGCTTTTGTTTGAAATTTTTTTTCATCGGATTTCAAAATATTGAACTAAATTTCATTCAAACGGCTGAGAAAAAATCAAAAATAACTTTAATAATGATCATATTTTTATTAAATTCATATCATTTCAGTATTTGTTCAAAATGATGTCATTGGACTTCGATACATTTATCAGTTCTTTCAAACTAATACCAGATATGTCTAGAGTCATTTCGACGAGGGTCGAATATTTCTACAAGGCCTAAACTATTGACCATTTTTCTACGTGCTTTTTTTAATTTTACGATTTTCACCTCAATCTGAATTGTTTTTGATCCTAGAATAGACGAAGAGATTTTTCTAGAGTAATGCTTTGATGCGGGAATAGTTTTTGAATATATTTTCAATTTGAAATCCGATGAAAAAAGTTTCAAACAAAAGTTACTACTTTTCATGAAAAATAAGAATCGGCACTAGAAAATATACCATTCAATTCAAAAAAATTATAAAAGCACTGCCGTAAAGTCAGGAGCTTTTGAGCGCTCGTACATCCGTGTAGGTACATTCGCTAGAATTTCGATAACTCGCTAGAATTTTTTTACTGTATCTATGGTCTTGGTGATGCGATCTGAACAAAATTTCTCACGTATACTCCGTTTAAGAAGTATTGACATCTCGGTTGGCTGGCGAAAAATCGAATTTAAGTTGGTAATAGATTCAGTAATATTTTGGGTTGCTGAATTCAGGTTGGTATAGGAATAACACTAACATTACCCATAGAAATCTTGCATTGATGATTTTATCGAAGATATTGGTGAATATGTAACTATAAAAATTTGCTCTGAATTTGAGTATTTTTTGTCTTATGCTATTAAAATGGCTGGAATTGACCAGGATATATCGCGCCTAACAAGAGAACGCCAGGCAGTTTGTCGGTGTTACTTCGAGTTTTTCAAAGATTTGGCCTATATTTCCGCTAGTGTTTCAGGTAAACTGTTATTCACCGACTCAAAGTGTATTCTGATTATTATTGTTTGTTTATTATTATTGTTTGTTTATATCCCGACTCTCCTAGGTCTCAATTGATCAATGTCTCTTAAATTTTCAGATTTCACCAAGCCCTGTCCGTTGAATATTAGCATGTTATTATAGCCTGGAATTAGCAGTGGAAGAAAACCTGTGCGATACGATTATTCCTTCAGAGAGACATTGAATGACTTTGTTTTTGCTAGAATTAAAAACAATGAATATATCAGTTTAGATATCCTTTTTGAACTGACCAAAGAGCACCTAGATTTCAATTGATCGAAGTCAACATTATATTATATCATAAAAAAAATTGGATACACATACAAAAAAGTTGATCGAAGGAAAATTCTTACTGATAAACAGGAATATATAATAAAAATAGCACGATATTGTGATAAATACCGAGAATACATGGAACAAAACGTAAAATTCATTTATCTAGATGAAATTTGGATATTCAAAAACGGTATTCAAATTTGTCAGTGGACACTAAAAAATAATCCAAAAGGTATGCCGAGTATATTCAAGGGTAAAGGCAGAAGGTGCACTATTTTGAATGCTGGAACAGTTGATGGATTTTTACCTGGATTTGATCCGATTCTTGACAGTGGTATTAATGATAAGGATTACTATGAATGGTAAATTATTGCATAAATGGGTTATTGAAATATTGAAACCTTCCCTGCAAAAGGATGCCCATCAATAGGATTATGTCAGCATATTCAATAAACACATCCAAATCACTACACTACGTGGAAACAAAGTTTTCAATATTTTTATCTTTGCTCTTGTATCATTCATAGATATTTTAAGTTTATTTATTATACTTATACTGTATGGTACCCTGTTCACATTCCCTCTGCTAATACACATGCCATATTGTTCCCAATTCAAAAGTATACTGAATAATTGTAAAATTGCTCATCAATTATAATATTTTCAATAATTCATGGACAGTTTTAATGAATGAAGATAAAAATTGACTTTCTTGATGTATTCAACACCGAGCAATAAATAATTCACAAATTGGTTCATATATTGATAGTTCGGTACAAATTTCATGTCAAAATTCTTCATGTACTATATAGATTCTTAATTTTTGTTTCTCTCTTATTTCTTAATACATTATGACGTTTTTTTCAATCCATTTTTTTGGCCCTGTGCTTGCGAAGTATCCAAAAATTTTTTTCTGTTGCACCACTAGCTACCTGCTAGAATTCCATTAATTATCCTTCTTGAATCCTGACATAAAATGGTACTCTTATAGTTATATGGTTAGAATTTTGCAAGATTTCCAATACCAAAAAATATTGCATGGTCCTGAGTGAAAATAAATATTTATTTGAATGATCTTCAATTTTCCATGGTTGACTTTTATATGAGATAATTTCATATAAAAGCATTCCACGATATTTTTGCAATCGAAATATTCCGGATTAATTATTCGATAATTCGTATACTCAACACTTTTCTAGGTTATATTTATGTTTTATTTCTATGATTAAATTTAGTAACTTTTTGTAACCAGAAATAAAGCCTCGACTGTACGTTCATGGCCTGCTTCGATGTCAATAATTCTTAAATGGACTATAGTTTGAATACATTATTCTTCAGCTAGGTGCAAAATTTCATTTCAATCCACAGTAGTTTCGAAATTATCAGGAAAAATATATTTTGAACGGCCATATTTACGGAACCCCTAGTCTAATTTGGCTCATTGATGAACGTGACCGCGACATTCGCGATCCAAATCTAGCCTGAAAAGTTATAATTTTCTACGGTTTCTATGGTTCTGGTCATGCGATCTGGACAAAATGTTGCTTTAATATATCATTCTCGATTGAAATACAAAATTTTATCTCGATCGAATCCGTAGTTTCGAAATTATCGAGAAAATAAAATTTCAAACGACCGTATTTACGAAACCCCTAGTATAACTCTGCTTATTGATGAACATGAACGCGACATTTCAGATCCACACCTATCCTGAAAATTTCAAGTTTCAAGGGCTTTCCGTTAGAAAGTTATGATTTTCTATGGTTTCTATGGTTCTGGTGATTCGATCTGGAGAAATGTAGCTCGAATATATCATTCTCCATTAGTATACAAAATTTCGTCACGATCGAATCTTTAGTTTTGAAATTATCAAGAAAACTGAATTTCGAATGACCATATTTACGGAACCCCTAGTATAATTTTGCTCATAGATAAACGTGAACCCGACATTCGAGATCCACATCTAACCTGAAAATTTCAGGTCTCTAGGCGTTTCCGTTCAAAAGTTACAATTTTCTATGGTTTCTATGATTCTGGTAATGCGATCTGGACAAAATTTCATATGTAGCTTGAACACCTCATTTTCCATTTGAGTGCAAAATTTCATCCTGATCAAATCTGTAGTTTTCAAGTAAAAAGGAGAACAAAACTTTGAACGCCCATATTTACGGAACCCCTGGTGGAATTTGACCCCACGAACTCAACCGAGGCATTCCGGAACTGAACCCACACTGAAAATTTCAAGTCTCTAAGTTCTTCCGTTCGAGAGTTATCGTGCTTATGGATTGACGGACGGACAGACTCGAATATTCCGACGGATTCGTCATCAGTGAGTCGAACTCTATCGATTGAGACCATTTTCGGCGCAAAATTCGAAAAATACAGACATCGTGACGAAATGATATAGCCCTCGTGTAAGTAGTACGAGCGCTCAAAAACTCCAGTTGACCTTGAAATAACCTTGAAGTCACGGTCAAGGTTGAGACAAAATATGTTCCTTTTCATCCCCCTTGATACCTAACAACTTTTATTCGAAACATTTTTTTTAGTACATAGTTTTTGAGATAATTCACTGACTCAAGTTAAATGCTGCACCCTGTATATATACCTACAATTTTGTCGGCTTCGACTTCCGCGCAGGACTTAAAATTCATTTCGAATGATATCAGACAACGCCATTTGTTTTCCTTACGTGTCGAAGTGCTATTTGGTCAGGGAATCGTTTACTAATGCAACTACATGAGATCTGGTGGTGTTCTGCGTAGGTCTTGTAACTTTCACGAGTCCAACGCGCTAAACCCTGCGCTGGGGTGCCATAAATAGTATTCAAAATTTCATAACTCACAAACAACTGGGAGAAAGGTATTGGAAGTTTTTTATCTGTCTACAACAACCATACAAAAATTGTCACATCTGGAAAGTATCAAAAAAATTTGGGGGATATGAAAGAGATAATCGCAGAAAGCGGAGTGGAAATCGTAGATGACAAAATGAAAAAGTTGCGTGATTCATTATAATCCTATCATTGACAGTTATTCGTTTATTACCTCTCATTATAATTATTTATGTTCGTTTTGAACTGACAGGATAACAATATCGTTATTTATGCAAATATCAATTTTTCAATTTCAAGTACATCTTATTATTATGGAAATTATTTTCCAATAAACATCAATCTACTCGAAATGAGCCTATCATCATCTCGAATTACAAATATGCATATTCGATGGAATAAATCCGTCTTAAATACCCCTTCCGGCATCCACTAAATGCCTCGTCCACAGACACCTCTTCCACTAATCGAGATCAATAACAAACACCCACATTCATCCTGACAATTTATCAACAGAACTAACTGTATCTCCTTCTCCCCGTCTCCTAATGGCCTCAGCATTGAGTTGATAAACGATCCAACGCACAAGCGGCTTAATTTGATTGATGGAGTTCAAAATGTCAGTCCCGGGATCGTTTCCACTGTCGTCATGTCCGACCTGGGAAGATGGCATAATGGGTGTCACGAGTCGGGAAAAATCCCGGAAAAATCCGGGGCTCTAATGCATATTTAATGATGGTTTCTTTCCCAGTTTAATTGATATTTAATTGAGGTACTGAAAACACCTGTTGGCTCTGAAATATCTATCTGTCTGATTTTTCTGATGGGCCGAAAATTCAGCGCGTAGAGGGCATGGGTTCTCTGTGCACTTTGGCGCACTCGACCCGAGGGGGATTTGCTGTATGTCAAGTTTCATTATGGTGATTCATTACGTCAACGAAGATTGATGCGGCTGCGAAGATTTTCGTCGTGATGCCCATGTTTTCGTGTGCTTGCGAAGATGATGAGTTTGCGTGCCATAAACATACATATGTATATGTATGTATGGTGTCATATTTTATCTAGGGAATGTCTGTGCGAAATTTTTAACTGAAATTTTTGTAAGAGATTCGAATAAGAAAAGTTATAGTCCATTTAAGAATTATTGACATCGAAGCAGGCCATGAACGACCAGTCGAGGCTTTATTTCTGGTGACAAAAAGTAACTAAATTTCATCATAGAAATAAAACATAAATATAACCTAGAAAAGTGTTGAGTATACGATGTATCGGAATCATCGAATAATTGAGCCGGAATATTTCGATTGCAGTTTATACATGGGAATTCAGGTTTGAAAGCGCAAAAATATCGTGGAATGCTTTCATATGAAATTATCCGAACTTATCGTTCATATAAAAGTCAACCATGGAAAATTGAAGATCATTCAAATAAATATTTATTTTCACTCAGGACCATGCAATATTTGTTGGTATTGGAAATCTTGCAAAATTCTAACCATATAACTATAAGAGTACCATTTTATGTCAGGATTCAAGAAGGATAATTGATGGAATTCTAGCAGGTAGCTAGTGGTGCAACAGAAAAACATTTTTGGATACTTCGCAAGCACAGGGCCAAAAGAATGTATTGGAAAAAACGTTATAATGTATTAAGAAATAAGAGAGAAACAAAAATTGAGAATCTCTGTAGTACATGAAGAATTTTGACATGAAATTTGTACCGAACTATCAATATCTGAACGAATTTGTTAATTATTTATTGCTCGGTGTTGAATACTTTAAGAAAGTCAATTTTTATTTTCATTCATCAAAACTGTCCATGAATTATCGAAAATATTATAATGGATGAGCAATTTTACAATTATTCAGTATACTTTTGAATTGGGAACAATATAGCATGTGTATTAGCAGAGGGAATGTGAACAGGGTACCATACAGTATAAGTATAACAAATAAACTTAAAATATCTATGAATGATACAAGAGCAAAGATAACAATATCATTGAAAACTTTGTTTCCACGTAGTATAGTGATTTGGATGTGTTTATTGAATAAGCTGACATAATCCTATCGATGGGCATTCTTTTGCAGGGAAGGTTTCAATATTTCAATAACCCATTTATGAAATAATTCACCATTCATAGTAATCCTTATCATTAATACCACTGTCAAGAATCGGATCACCTCCAGGAAAAAATCCATCAATTGTTCCAGCATTCAAAATAGTGTACCTTCTGCCTTCACCCTTGAATATACTCGGCATACCTTTTGGATTATTTTCTAGTGTCCACTGACGAATTTGAATACCGTTTTTGAATATCCAAATTTCATCTAGATAAATGAATTTTACGTTTTGTTTAATGTATTCTCAGTATTTATCACAATATCGTACTATTTTTATTATATTTTTCTGTTTATCAGTAAGAATTTTCCTTTGATCAACTTTTTTGTATTCGTATCCAATTTTTTTTATGATATAATATAATGTTGACTTCGATCAATTGAAATCTAGGTGCTCTCTGGCCAGTTCGAAAAGGATATCTAAACTGATATATTCATCGTTTTTAATTCTAGCAAAAGCAAAGTCATTCAATGTCTCTTTGAAGGAATAATCGTATCGCATAGGTTTTCTTCCACTGCTAATTCCAGGCTATAATAACAATAATAACACGCTAATATTCTACGGACAGGGCTTGGTGAAATCTGAAAATTTAAGAGACATTGATCAATCAGAATACACTTCGAGTCGGTGAATAATAGTTTACCTGAAACACTAGCGGAAATATATGCCAAATCTTTGAACAACTCGAAGTAACACCGACAAACTGCCTGGCGTTCTCTTGTTGGGCGCGATGTATCCTGGTCAATTCCAGCCATTTTAATAGCATAAGACAAAAAATTACGAAAAGCACTGCCGTGAAGGCAGGAGCTTTTGAGCGCTCGTACATGCACCTTGTAGGCAGATTCGCATTTTCCAGTTTTAGAAATCAATTGAAGGAATTTTTGACTGCTGTCAAAAAAATTCTGAAACTTAGGCGAAACTCCAGACTTCATGTCGGTGCTTCAGCTGATCAATTTTTTTCCGATAATTCGCTAGAATTTTCCACGGTATCTATGGTCTTGGTGATGCGATCTGGACAAAATTTTGCACGTAGTTTGAATACATTATACCTGAGCTAGGTGCATAATTTTATTCCAATCCGATCGGTAGTTTCGAAACTATCAGGAAAAAAATATTTTGAACGGCCATATTTACGGAACCCCTAGTCTAATTTTGCTCATTGATGAACGTGACCGTGAAATTTGCGATCCAAACCCACCCTGAAAATTTCAAGTTCCTAGGCCTTTCCGTTCAAAAGTTAGAATTTTCTATGGTTTCTATGGTTCTGGTCATGCGATCTGGACAAAATATTGCTTCAATATATCATTCTCGATAAAAATACAAAATTTCATCTCGATCGAATCCGCAGTTCCGAATTTATCGAGAAAACAAAATTTCAAACGACCGTATTTACGGAACCCCTTGTATAATGTTGCTCATAGATGAACGTGATCACGACATTCGAGATCCACACCTATCCTGGAAATTTCAAGTCCCTAGGCGTTTCCGTTCAAAAGTTACAATTTTCTATGGTTTCTATGGTTCTGGTCATGCGATCTGGACAAAATTTCACATGTAGCTTGAACACCTCATTTTCCATTTGAGTATAAAATTTCATCTCGATCAAATTTGTAGTTTTCAAGTAATCAGGGAAACAAAACTTTGAACGGCCATATTTACGGAACCCCTGGTGGAATTTGGCCCATTAACGAACTCAACCGAGGCATTTGGGATCTGAACCTACACTGAAAATTTCAAGTCTCTAGGTTGATCCGTTCGAGAGTTATCGTGCTGACGGCTGGCCGGCCGGCCGGACGGACGGACGGACAGACTCGAATTTTCCGACGGATTCGTCATCAGTGAGTCGAACATAGTCGATTGAGACCATTTCCGGCTCAAAATTCGAAAAATACAGACATCGTGACGAAATGATATAGCCCTCGTGTAAGTAGTACGAGCGCTCAAAAATACTCAAATTCAGAGCAAAGTTTTATAATTACATATTCACCAATATCTATATTAATAAAAGAGGATCTATGGTTTATGTTTGTAAAAGCATCACGTTCAAACGACTGCACCAAATTTCATAATTCTTTTTTTGTTGTGTTCATTATTATCACGAAAACCTGTATACAACGAAATATTCCCGAAAAAACGCACGGAAAAGGAAAAAAGGCTTCCTTTTTTCCTCCGACCAAGAGAACAATCATAGATCACTTATATCATAGATTTTGACACTTAGACAAAAAGTGAAGTTTATCGTGTTTCAAGAATTTGCTTAGAAGTTTATCACTGTGTTTGTTATATATCGTTGTGTTGTGGGATAGTTATTGTTGTGATTGATCAAAATGCCATCAGTGAGGCGTCCAAATATTGGTTAGCGGACGCGTAACTCAAGACGAGTTCGCAATGTTCGAGACAATGTGTCAGAAGAAGAGCGTAGGAATTGATTGGAGGCGAATAGAATAAGAATGTCTCAATCCAGATCTGCCCCAGCTCTATTATCGATGTCAGGCGAGATACAAGAAAATATGGAAACTAATGAAATGATCAACTTCGAGCGTTTGGCATTTAGATATGATCCCACAGTCGATTATGCTAGCAATGTATTGGTGTCTTTTGGAAACATGAGCATCAATTGTCAATTCTGCAATGCTCTGCGATATCGATACGAACCCCCAGGATTATGTTGTTCGAATGGAAAAATCAAATTGCCACAACTGACAACGCCACCTGAACCTTTGAATTCGTTGCTTTCAGGACAAGAACCTCTTTCCAAACATTTCCTCCAGAATATTCAGCGTTACAATAGTGTGTTCCAAATGACATCATTTGGTTCAAACATAATTGAGGAACGAGGTTTCAATCTAACCTTCAAGGTAATTTTTTTTCTATATCAAACATCTCACACATTGATCATAACATATACCTACCTACGAATATGAAAATTCTTTTGAGACCCATAAATAAGGCTGAGGATAAGGGTAAGGGTTATGGTAAGGGTAAGGGTTGGGTTAGGTTAAGGTTAGGTTAGGGTTAATAATAATCCAATACTTTAGCCACAGCAACGCGTGGCCGGGTCTGCTAGTCTTTGATAAAATCATCAAAGCAAGATTTCTTTGGGTAATGTTAGTGTTATTCCTATACCAACCTGAATTCAGCAACCCAAAATATTACTGAATAGTCTATTACCAACTTAAATTCGATTTTTCACAGCCAACCGAGATGTCAATAATTCTTAAACGGAGTATATATACACACATTGGAAAAGTCTAGATTTTCGTCGTGATGCCCATGTTTTCTTGTGCTTGCGAAGATGAAGAGTTTGCGTGCCATAAACATACATATGTATATGTATGTATGGTGTCATATTTTATCTAGGGAATGTCTGTGCGAAATTCTTAACTGAAATTCTTGTAAGAGATTCGAATAAGAGAAGTTATATATACACATTGGAAAAGTCTAGGGATATTCGTTCAAAGTCATACAAGCCTCAAAAAAAACTTTTTCATCGGTTACACTGTACTACTAACGTACTGATCAGTTCATTTGCCCCGTTCAAATACGTCTTTTTGAACGCTCGTACTACTTACACGAGGGCTATATCATTTCGTCACGATGTCTGTATTTTTCGAATTTTTAGCCGAAAATGGTCTCAATCGACTATGCGCGACTCACTGATGACGAATCCGTCGGAAAATTCGAGTCTGTCCGTCCGTCCGTCCGGCCGTCCGTAAGCACGATAACTCTCGAACGGATTAACTTAAATAGTTGAAATTTTCAGTGTAGGTTCAGATCCCAAATGCCTCGGTTGAGTTCGTTAATGGGCAGAATTCCACCAGGGGTTCCGTAAATATGGCCGTTCAAAATTTTGTTCTCCTGATTACTTCGAAACTAAAGATTCGATCGAAATAAAACTCTGCACTCAAATGGAGAATGAGGTGTTCAAGCTACATGTGAAATTTTGTCCAGATCGCATGACCAGAACCATAGAAACCATAGAAAATTGTAACTTTTGAACGGAAACGCCTAGGGACTTGAAATTTTCAGGATAGGTGAGGTTCTGGAATGTCGTGATGACGTTCATCTATGAGCAAAATCATACTAGGGGTTCCGTAAATATGGTCGTTTGAAATTTAGTTTTCTTGATAATTTCGAAACTACAGATTCGATCGTGACGAAATTTTGTATATAATGGAAAATGTTATATTTTAGCTACATTTCTGCAGATTACATGACCAGAACCATAGAAACCATAGAAAATCATAACTTTCGAACGGAAAGGCCTAGGGACTTGAAATTTTCAGGATAGGTGTGGATCTGAAATGTCGCGTTCACGTTTATCAATGAGCAGAATTATTCTAGGGGTTCCGTGAATACGGTCGTTGGAAATTTTGTTTTCTCGATAATTTCGAAACCACGGATTCGATCGAGATGAAATTTCGTATTTTAATCGAGAATGATATATTAAAGCAATTTTTCGTCCAGCTCGCATGACCAGAACCATAGAAACCATAGAAAATTGTAACTTTTGAACGGAAAGGCCTAGGGTTTTGAAATTTTTAGGGTGGGTTTGGATCGCCAATATCGCGGCCACGTTCATCAATGAGCAAAATTAGACTAGGGGTTCCGTAAATATGGCTGTTCAAAATATTTTTTTTTTGATAATTTCGAAACTACTGATTGGATTGGATTGAAATTTTGCACCTAGCTAAGGAATAATGTATTCAAACTACGTGCCAAATTTTGTCCAGATCACATTACCAAGACCATAGATACCGTAAAAAATTCTGGCGAATTATCGAAAAAAAATTAGTCACCTAAAGCACTGACATGAAGTCTGGAGTTTCGCCTAAGTTTCAGAATTTTTGTGACAGCTGTCGAAAATTCCTTCAATTGATTTCTAAAACTGGAAAATGGGAATCTACCAACAAGGTGGATGTACGAGCGCTCAAAAGCTCCTGACTTCACGGCAGTGCTTTTCGTAATTTTTTCATTATACTTTTCGATTTATTTCTGTCTATAGTGTTATTCAATAGTATTTTTGCATCGAGAATATTGTGTTTCACTTAGGAACAACGACATTGGTCTTCAGAGGAGATGAATCTAGCAGTAGGCCTTCTTCAAGCTGGCTAGCGACAAGTCGAAGTAGCTGAGCGTGGGTGTTTCCCAAAGAGTCCGGCTGAACAACATCTAGGGTGTAGACGCTGTACAACGGGTCATGGTAGATTTTTATTGCTAACTGTTAGAAGACACGCTACAATTGCAGCACCTGAATTGGTTATGGAATTGCAGGGAGTACATAACATAACCGTTGGGCGAGATTATGTGAGAAATCGTCTTCACGAAGCCAATCTTCTCATTCGAAGACAAATTTGATGTCCACCTCTCTCTAAATGTAATCGCGCTGCCAGAGTAGACTGGTGCGAAGAATATCAAAATTGGTATGCAGATGATTGGCCAACAGTTTGGTTCACTGATGAATCCAGATTTGGATTTCATCCAGATTCTCGTCGGACATGAGTGTGGTGGCGATCCGGGAACGTGGAAAGTTTAAGAAATGTTCAGGAAGTTCACAAAGACAGGGGCGGTACAATAATGGTATGGGGCGGAATAATTATAGGCGGCAGAACCGAGCTCGTTTTTCCAAATGGTTTTCTGACAGGTCAGCAGTATGTGGATCATATTCTTCAACCCACTGTGCCTTTATTTGCTGGTGCTGTTGGTGCAAATTTTCGCCTAATGCATGATAATGCTCGTCCCCATACCGCTGCGATTGTGACGAAGGGCTAAGAAATCGAGGGAATTCAAGAATTGCCACGGCCCGCACAATCCCCGGCCTTAATCCGATTGAGCATGTATGGGACATGCTTCAACGTAGAATAACCCCCCTTATGGGCAATATCCAAAATGCTCTTCAATTCCTAGAGCTTCTAACCACAGAATGGGGTACATGTCAATCTATGGTGTACAGCTGTTCTGAATCAAGGTGGAAGTAACACTCTTCATTAGTTATATTTTTGCATACTCGATCTTTTTTTTCGTATAGCTCGTAAAATTATAGTTTATACTTTATTTATGTTTCTTGAAATATTGTGTTCTACAAAGAATTGTTTAATGACATATTTAACATTTAATCATTACCCTATAATTTTAGTTTTTCCTCAATCAAATGAAAAAAATAAAAAACGCTCAATTATAGAAATATCCCTAGACTTTTCCGATGTGTGTAGTCTCCCAATGCAACATTTTACCCTCTAAAATTTTCGTTAAAAATAAAAAAAAACGTTTTTTGCGAATATCTCCGGAACCTTTCATAGTACAGAAAACAGCTTCCGTAAGCATTTTCTAATCATAATAAGCTTGGTTTTTCATGGAATATTTTCAAGTCTCAATTAGTGAAGGTGTTGAAGGGGTAGTGGGTGTTTTTCCCCCCAATTTCTGCGCTAATGAAAAAAGTACGGTTTTTGAGACGCCAATTTGAACCGCCCATGTTTTCTACACAAAAAAGGTATTCTTGGTCATACGCTCTAAAGTCGATCGTTTTCGAGAAAATCAACTTTTATGTTGAAAAACATGGTCAATTCTTCGAAATAAAATTTTTTTCTTACTAATTAAATAAACCATTTCAACATCTTGTATCTCGAAATTTGTGCATTTTAGAGAGTGAGTTAATAAAAACTTTTTGTCATATTTTTGGATGAGCTATCACACCCTGAAATCCTGCGCATATATTATGAAACACCCTGTATTTAGAATTATGTGAAATGTTTTCGCTTTCTACAAAATAATGCCGAAATCCAGCAAAAACTTCCAACCTTGCCAATCATTATTAAATAGATATATGATGTTTTGGTTCTTAATTGCCCTCCTTTGATTGCGACTCTGATATTATACAGGGTCTTTCACGAGGAACCTCACCCATATTTATACTACTGAAAACGGGAAACTACTGAACGTATTTTCATGAAATTCAGCACTTATAAGTATTTCACGATGCTGATGAAATCTAAATATTTTCAAGGCATGAGCACCTCCGATTTTTCCGGAAATGACGTCAACTTCCGTTTTTCAAATTAGAACACCATTTTTTTATTGCAGAAATAGATTCCTTAGAAAATTTCAAGTTATTTTGATGTAACATTTTTCAGTTTTGGTTGGAAAATTCTCTCTGAGCGGGAAAATTCGAAAAAAAAATCGAAAATAGAGCTCCGCTGAAACAAGAATAACTTCGAGGTTTTTGGATGGAAAATTTTCATTTTTGGGATTTTTCAAGATGTAAGATTGATGTATCCACTTTGAAAATCGAAATCGCGATTCATGATACAGGGGGTGAAAAAATCGCTTTCAAAGTTAGGGATGACAAAATCGTGAAAAATCAATTTTTTCAAATCAGAACCCCATTTTTTTATGGCAGATATTGAATCTACGTTAAAAAATAATGTGAGTGTATGCATCACACCCTTGCCCTAAAATGGATATTTTCTGAGTTATTCACAAAAAACTGTTTTTCGTCTTGAATTTTCAGCTATTTCTTTTCCCTTCACGTCAAAAAGATGAAATTTTCAGGAACTGTTATTTGAACCATGCTGTAGATTTTTCACCCCTTCTTGAAACCGACTTCAAGTTACTATTGGGAGAACCATGGCAAACTCTCGCAGTTATAACTAGAGAAGATGCTCAAAGTTTTGACCGTTAATTTCTAGACATTTATTTATAAGTCTCAGGAATGCTTCGTGCGTTGCTCTTCTTATTTCATCGGGAGGAAGAGATCTGCAAAAGTGTTTAAAAACCAAATTGAGTTTCAAAACTATGAATCTAAAAATCTAAACAAACCTGAACGCATTTCTGACTCGTTCTATGCAGTCCTCTTTATCAGTCAGGGGAGTTGAGTAGACAATATTTTTTATCCTACCCCAAACATAATAGTCTTAAGGAGTTAAATCGGGAGAACGTGGTGGCCAAAGATGTGGACCATTGTTCGCCAACCATCGATCTTCAAATAGCCTGTAGAGGATATTTGACACATTGAGTGAATTGTGTGGAGGCGCGCCATCTTGTTGATACCATAAGTCATTATGGTTCTGTACTAGCGGCTCAATTATTTGAGTCAATATGTCAGAATATCTATCTCCTAAGGGAGAACATTCTTTAAATAATGCAAACATGTGTAGTGTTCTATCTTACCAGTTAAAGTCTCATCATAAATGTGAACATCGAGAATTATCACCAAATTAATAGTAAACACAAAATGCTACTGAATAAAGAGGAATTTGGCAGATGTAATTAATGATATCTATCATTAAAAAAAAAGAATGTAAAACATGGTAAGTTTTTGCATATGGTTCATAAGGAATTATTTATTTATCACTGGAGAGAAAACCGATGGCCGATTAGTTGAAATAAAGAGGTTTCCGATACAAATTCGAATCCAAATTCGCCATCTATTTAGGAACAACCTGTAACTTTTTTCTCTCGCATATTAGGGTAGTAAAATCTAAAACATGGTTTAAGTAACAGTTCCTGAAAATTTCATCTTTTTGGCGTGAAGGGAAAAGAAATAGCTGAAAATTCAAGACGAAAAACAGTTTTTTGTGAATAACTCAGAAAATATCCATTTTAGGGCAAGGGTGTGATGCATACACGCACATTATTTTTTAACGTAGATTCAATATCTGCCATAAAAAAATGGGGTTCTGATTTGAAAAAATTGATTTTTCACGATTTTGTCATCCCTAACTTTGAAAGCGATTTTTTCACCCCCTGTATCATGAATCGCGATTTCGATTTTCAAAGTGGATACATCAATCTTACATCTTGAAAAATCCCAAAAATGAAAATTTTCCATCCAAAAACCTCGAAGTTATTCTTGTTTCAGCGGAGCTCTATTTTCGATTTTTTTTTCGAATTTTCCCGCTCAGAGAGAATTTTCCAACCAAAACTGAAAAATGTTACATCAAAATAACTTGAAATTTTCTAAGGAATCTATTTCTGCAATAAAAAAATGGTGTTCTAATTTGAAAAACGGAAGTTGACGTCATTTCCGGAAAAACCGGAGGTGCTCATGCCTTGAAAATATTTTAGATTTCATCAGCATCGTGAAATACTTATAAGTGCTGAATTTCATGAAAATACGTTCAGTAGTTTCCCGTATAAATATGGGTGAGGTTCCTCGTGAAAGACCCTGTATACTACCCACACAACGACCATATGTCATAAAACAGAGTAAAGTGTTAAAACGCTTAAGGAAATAGTATATTAGCAGGTAAATAACGTTTATCTTATTTTGTACCTTGTTTATATCTAAAAATATATTTTCATGGAAATTCTTATTTATATTTTGGTCGCTATGTGGGTCAAGTCGCTGGATGGGTTCGACATTTTTATGTTATACAAACAGTCGAAAACTTCTCAGATCCTTTCGTTATTTATTTTTATTACTAGTGTTACGTGAATGCAAATAGTTTATTTAAAATCTGTTTTGTTTTTGTGTTTGATAACTTTTTGTCCTTTATTTTGTTTCTACTTTGAACATGGTATCTTAGATGGTATTTTTCAAATGAAAAGTTTAGAATGTTTCAGTTCAACTTATTACTGATTCATTTCAATCATATGTTATTTATACAGGGTGAACCTCAGAGGATGTTTTAGTTTGACTCATTTGCTGTCGTTTGAGCCATATTTATTGATAACCAAAAACAGTTTACGAGATATTTGAGTTCTTGTGATTTTTAAAAGATTTTTCACCTCACTTCATTTTACGTCAATTTTTCCTACGTCGACCAAATTTGATTATGATTTTGGATTATTCACATCAGAAAAGGATATTATATGTATGAAAAAAGCAAAACTATCCTGTATTAGAGGTTTAAAAAGAATTGGATGATTTGAAATTTGGTATATGATTTGCCTGCAACTTTCGAAAACTGGTGACTGCATTCTAACAAAAACTTTTTAGGGAAAAGAAGAAATTTGGCAAGTTTTAAAAATAAATTTTTTCATCCATAAATTGTGGAATTCGAAAGTTGCAGGCATAGTGATATGAGAAATTAATTTGTATTCACTTCAATTACCCACTTTCAAATCATACTAATTCTTTTTCAACATCTAATACAGGATAGTTCTCCTTTTTTCATAAATATCATATCCTTTTCTAATGAAAATAATCCAAGATTATAATCAAATTTGGTCAACGTGAAAAAAATTGACGAAAAATGAAGAAAAGTGAGAAATTTTTAAAAAACACAAGAACTCAAATATCTCAGAAACTGTTGATTTTCGGTGATCAATAAATATGGCTTAAACGACAGCAAATGAGTGATACTTACATCCTCCAAGATTCACGTCTAATTTGGAAACACCCTGTATATGAGAAAATTCGATAGAAATAAACGAATAAATTATAAGAATATTATAATAAAAATTGGAAAAATATATCAAGGGACATGTCCATTCATGTTCATTCCCCATAAAGGCCACAAACGATATACAGGGTGTTCCTAAATTGGAGGTACAAACGAAGAGGGGAGATTCCCTAAGTAATTTTAAGAAAAAAAATTCCCATAAACATGGGATCGCAAACGTTTCGTTTTCGATATACCGGGTGTTAAAGTTTGAACTTTTTTCAAGTTTTTGTCTCATAGTATCTACACTTCACAAGATATTCAACTGAAATTTAGCATAAATAAAACGATTGAGGAATTACACCATGTGACATGCCAATTTTGATAGCAAATCTACGGGGTGATATTTTTTCCCGAGAACTTTGAGCCACTGTTCATTTGAAAAAATGCAGAAAGTAGCTTTGCTGTTATACTAAACTTAATGGTCTCTTGTAGTTTTCTCGTATCTGCTACCGATTTCTAGCAAAAAATTTTGAACGATTCTCTCGCAATCCTCAGAAAAATCCAAATTGTCATAAAAATTCAGGATTTGTGGTGAATTAATTCATTGTTAGTTTTGACAAATCATATTGAACTTATGTGTCGAATATCTTGTGAAGTGTAGATATTACGGGAAAAAACAAAAAAGAAATCAAACTTTAACACACTGTTCGCGACCTCATATTTATGGGCTTTTTGTTCTCAAAATCACTCAAGGAATCTCGCCTCTTCGTTTGTACCTCCAATTTAGGAACACCCTGTATATTTCCTACTGAGGCATGAAATGAAGTCATTATAGTTCGATAAGTGATGTTCACATCATAAACCAACAATAAACAATCCGCCTCTATCAGATTCAACAACATTACAACAGCTCGTTTCCTGAAAAATAGCGCTAACACAGTCTCAAGATACTAATCGTTCACAAGAATCACAAGTCTATTAATAATTAATGTTAATAAATTATCTCCTCTATCGGATACAGCGAAGATGCGAAGAAGCGTATATGCTTCAGTAATAATTATTTTCGATGTTTGTCGAGGAAAAATTTTGACGCCGTTATTTTTATCCGGACATACCTCATTACGATGTGATGTATTGCCATCCGATGAATATTAGCGGTGTTTGGATTGCGTTTACTAGAAAGCGAATATCAATAAATATGTAAATCAAAGTTTTTAAATATGAAAAATTTGTTGATACATTGAAGAAGAGGGATAGTTTTCATACAAATATGTAGTCCAATTATATCTGTAAGAAGCATTCGACAAAATAAATTGAAAGATGTAAAGACCATAACGACGGTTTTGCAAGAAGAAAAAAAAATGCGAGAAGAATGCCATCACGCTAATAGGTATATACGCCGGACGAAAATTACCTAGCATCGTCGTTCAAATGACATTATCTGCAGGAATATCGATCACATTCCATGGAAGTCATGTTTTTTCTTTACTCATTGCGTTATTGAGTCCGTGTAACCCAATTGTAGTGAATTCTCCAAGTACCCGATGTCAGATGATAAAACGAGACAGATACCGAGGCAAAAAAAAATGAGATAATATCTGCGCAGAGTTCGTAGATTACAAAATAGATTTATCGGATCCTTTACATGATTCTAATTGCGTGTAACAGAAAAACCAGATATTATTTACTCCGACCATTGGAGATACTTGTCTGATAAAACGCGCTGCGAAACTGTCTCCCTCGTGGTTTTTTGCGCGTTTTAGAAAGTTCAAACCATATGAAATTTTTTTTGTTATGCAAATAATCTGAGGAAATTACTTTATACTATATTCTCTTGGGACGCACATATTGGAGTGGAGTGGGTTTCAGCACGTGAATAATTAATGGGTGATCTATGTGATTTAGACATGTTTTTTCATTCACATTGTTGACCTGCTTCGTTAAGATCCAATTTAATGGTTTATTCTAGCGATTATTATGATTGCATTTTCTTGAATCGTATTGGCGATTCCAACTACCGAGGGCGCTGCGATATGTAAACAAACATGGAGGAAAACGAGTACCTTTTCGGGTTTTATGGGGGTGAAACGGGTTATTTTAGGTGTTTTTCAGGTTTTTTCTTCGATTTTGTGAGTTTTATGTGAAGACTTTTTAGTGAATGATTGGATTGTATTGATAGTGTAGGGTTAAGTTCATTGATTTTAGGTCAACAAATTGGTTTTTTCATTTTCAATTAAATCGAAATTGATATCAATTCAACAGGAAAAATGAAGAAGTATTTGAGTTTGACGACAGTGTTCAATTATTTGGGAGCTACACCTAATAGTCGATCATTTTTGCTTTTTTTCGCTCCATTTTCGCCACTATGCCAAAGGCATTAGTGACACAAACTGCTGAGGCATCTTCCTTATGAAATTTATGGAAATGTATAGCCCTGTTTTGATATTTCTTCGAGGAGCAATTGAAGACACAACAATTACAATTGTAAACTGTTTTTTTTACTAGTCCTAGAACTTTGTTCACTCCTTGTTATATAATCCAATGTCCTAAAATTCATGTATATATATTATTTAAACATAAAATCGTTTCATTCAGACTTCACCCTCAAGTGACATCAGTCATATGAAATACGAAGATCAATTTTATATCACTCTTGTTGATAATTATTGAATTACCTTTCTGAATCACCACTCAAAACTACCCCAGAAAATTGGTCTCAAACTTGTAACCTGTAATTCAATAACTTCGTGAACGTATTTCAACTGAATAACTAAACACTGATATAAATACCTTGCCGACTATTTTTTTCCAATTCCAATTTCTCTGCTCAGAAAACGATGAAAAGAATCAAATATTCCTCACGAATACCAGGTTCCTGGATATAAAATAGAAATATCTGGGTTGAAAGCACGTGAAATATGAAAACAATACTCGTTTTCTAGGTTTGAGAGTTATCCGGCAGGGGGCTTTTTAGACTTTTGCCACTTTCGGAATCGCGAATAGAGAAATATTATGTCTTTGTGCAATAAGAAAGAAGTCGTTATTTTATTTACGTCAGAGAATACTATCTGCCTATTTGAAAGACGTGCTAGAAATACTTCGGTATACTTTCGGGTTCTTGAAAGAACTTTATTTCCTCAACTATTATTCCACTAAAGCAGAGCTGTGCCAAAGCATTGTGCTTAGTACTTTCGAAAGCACTCGAAGCCCTTTTGTGCTTCCAAGCACTGTACTCCCGAGCACTTTTCAAAAGCAGTGCTTAGTGCTTAGTAATCGAAGCACTTCAGCAAAAGGCTTAGTGCTTAGTAATCCCCAAAGTGCTCCCGAGCACTGAAATGCTCCCGAGCACTTCTGCGGATTACTAAGCACTAAGCCCTTTCCCAATCTTGTCGTAACACGAATCGATCTATTATTGATATTCAGTCCAGTGAAAATAAATCGATATATATTTATGAATTCATATTATTTCAACCAAAGAGATCCGGAGTCCTTGCAAATTGCAACACACATAGTTCTCGACATGCTAAAAGTGAGAATCGAATTCGGAACCCCCTTTACATCAATAATCTCACATATTATCATATATGTTTGAAATTATATAACAAACTACCAGAAGAGATTAAGAAATTGAGTTCGGCAGCTGTCAGTAGAAAGGTAAAATGTCTTCTTTTAGAGAGGTCTATAGGTCTATAGGTTGAGTGATTTTTTGGACAGATAATAACTTTTTTTGAGCACTGTTTACATCTCATATATATACATGAAAAACATTGTTTTCAGTCCTCGAGTGTTTATATGTGAATATTTATTGTATTTATGTGCATACTCTCTCCATGTTTTTCGTTATAGATATATCTATACATAGCCTTTGACAAGCCATGAATTTATTTGATGGCAAATCATTTGTACATGTGAATCCTTTTTTTGTATTAACTTATCATGTGCGGATAAATTATTATTATAATTATTATAAAACCTCAACTAAATAGGTGCAATATTTCTTTCGATTGAAGTAACTTCACCTCAACAGTTCTTAAGAAAGTGCTTAGGGCTTAGTGCTCGAAATATCGAATTACTTCCACAAAGTGCTTAGAATTCGCGAGCCTTTTGTGGAAATTGGTGCTTAGTGCTCGTGACTCGGGAGCCTTTTTTTCCAAGTGCTTAGTGCTTAGTGCTCGAAGCACTAATATTCAGTGCTCGGCACAGCTCTGCACTAAAGTCAAGTTATTTTTCGTCCCTGATTTTTGATTCTCTAATAATTTTCCATGTCATGTTACTCTTTGGTTATAATTTCAATCTGCACAGTACTAGACAACTTTTGTTTCATCAATTTCTTTTATGGTGCGAATATAGGGTGTCCTAAGTACGAGTGCCTACTAGACGTTTTTTGAGCGCTCGTACTACTTACACGAGG
Source organism: Aphidecta obliterata (assembly GCA_963966015.1). Lineage (NCBI taxonomy): Eukaryota > Metazoa > Arthropoda > Insecta > Coleoptera > Coccinellidae > Aphidecta > Aphidecta obliterata. Next base: position 8,227,361 of record OZ014430.1, on the reverse strand, counting down.
GCTATATCATTTCGTCACGATGTCTGTATTTTTCGAATTTTGAGCCGAAAATGGTCTCAATCGACTATGTTCGACTCACTGATGACGAATCCGTCGGAAAATTCGAGTCTGTCCGTCCTGCCGTCCGTAAGCACGATACCTTCGAACAGAACAACCTAGAGACTTGAAATTTTCAGTGTAGGTTCAGATCCCAAATGCCTCGGTTGAGTTCGTTAATGGGCAGAATTCCACCAAGGGTTCCGTAAATATGGCCGTTCAAACTTTTGTTCTCCTGATTACTTCGAAACTACAGATTCCATCGAGATGAAATTTTGCACTCAAATGGAGAATGAGGTGTTCAAGCTACATGTCAAATTTTGTCCAGATCGAACCAGATCCAGAACCATACAAATCATAGAAAATTGTAACTTTCGAACGGAACGGCCTAGGGACTTGAAAATTTCAGGATAGGTGTGGATCTGAAATGTCGCGTTCACGTTCATCAATGAGCAAAATTATACAAGGGGTTCCGTAAATACGGTCGTTTGAAATTTAGTTTCCTCGATAATTTCGAAACTACGAATTCGATCGAGATAAAATTTTGTATTTTAATCGAGAATGATATATTGAAGCAACATTTTGTCCAGATCGCATGACCAGAGCCATAGAAACCATAAAAAATTATAACTTCAGGAAGGAGAGTTCTAGAAACTTGAAATTTTCAGGGTAGGTTCGGATCGCGAATGTCGCGGTCACGTTCATCAATGAGCAAAATTCGACTAGGGGTTCCGTAAATATGGCCGTTCAAAATATTTTTTTCCTGATAATTCCGAAACTACCCATTGGATTGGAATGAAATTTTGCAAATAGATGAAGAATAATGTATTCAAACTACGTGGGAAATTTCGTTCAGATCGCATAACCAAGACCATAGATACCGTAGAAAATTCTAGCGAATTATCGAAAAAAGCTGAAGCACTGACATGAAGTCTGGAGAACTTTTTTGACAGCTGTCGAAAATTCCTTCAATTGATTTCTAAAACTGGAAAATGCGAATCCACCTACAAGGTGGAAGTACGAGCGCTCAAAAGCTTCTGACTTCACGGCAGTGCTTTTCGTAATTTTTGAAAACCGATCCCATTTGAAATCTGAAAACTTGGATTATGATATTGTTCGACTTTATCTACGTATCTGAAATATTCTTGGAGCCTGAACACTTTCAGTTATACAGGAAGGAAGAATAAATTTCTCGAAAATGTTATTTTAGTTTTTATTTTTTTATATGATAGTTCACTCAATTTTAAATATATTTCTTTTCAAATCGTTGCATTCGTAGAAATAGTTTTCAAAATATCGAAAAAAACTGAAAAAAAGAGAGATATCAGTAGTCAGTATTATGTCTGTTATTCCCATATATACTGTTCACATTTTTGAAGTAGAAGAATGGTGGAATATTGTGCAATTTCCTGAACTTCGAAGTCTATCATTATTTTTCTTCGCAGAACCCAACGCAATCATAAAAAATAGGGTTCTAATTCAAAAAACACAAGTTATGGGAAAATCACAATTTTTGACGAAATATTTGAAACACCCTGACTAGTGTTTCCAAAAATTTAGGAGATGCACAATATTTCGCCATTCTTCTACTTCAAAAATGTGAAAACAGTTTATGCTTGAAATATTGAGAATAGGAATAACGCACATAATACTTACTACGCATATCCCCCTTTTTTTTCATTTTTTTTCATTATGTTGAGAACTTTTTCGACGAATGCAACGATTCGAATAGAAATATGTTTAAAATTGAATAATCGATCATATAACAGACGAAAAAATGCAAAAAAAAATTTTTCGAGAAACTTATTTTCACTCCCTGTATAGAAAGTGTTTAGGCTTCAAGAATATTTTAGCTCAGTAGATTAAGTCGAACAATATCATAATCCATATTTTCAGATTTCAAATAGGTCCGGTTCTCACGTCTAGTAGGCACACTAACTTGGGACACCCTGTATATTGTATGTGGCGCCAAAAACTTTAGTTACGCTGTTTAATTTGTTATATACTGTTCCAAGAAGTTTCAAGGAATTATTTCGAGACAACCGATGGAAAGTGGCATTGATGTGAAAGCCAGTAGAAACATTTTTTTCTTTGGGTTGTTTGTAAACAGCTTACTGCAAGAAATTAAGAATAAGATCGCAGCAAATTTTACACAAGTCTTGTCATTTCCACATATCGTTCTATTTCTTTTGTACTTATTCTTCCATTACACAGCTTTTGAGAGGCCTTATTGAGCCCACGGAATAAAAGTATTCAAAAATCATTTCGAACATTGAACCAAAGATTAAAAAATTACGAAAAGCACTGCCGTGAAGGCAGGAGCTTTTGAGCGCTCGTACATGCACCTTGCAGGTAGATTTGCATGCTCCAGTTTTAAAAACCAATTGGAAAGATTTTGACAGCTGTCAAATAAAATTTCAAACTAACGCGAAAATCCAGACTTCACGTCTGTGCTTTGGTGACCATTTTTTTTTTCGATAACTCGCTAGTATTTCCTACGGTATCTATGGTCTTGGTAATGCGATCTGGACAAAATTTCTCACGTAGTTTGAATACATTATTCTTCATATATGAGCAAAATTTCATTTCAATCCAATAAGTATTTTCGAAATTATCAGGAAAAATATAGTTTGAACGGCTATATTTACGGAACCCCTAGTCTAATTTTGCTCATTGATGATAGTGATCGCGAAATTCGCGATCCGAACCTATCCTGAAAATTTCAAGTCCCTAGGCCTTTCCGTTCAAAAGTTATGATTTTCTATGGTTTCTATGGTTCTGATCATGCGATCTGGAAACAAAGTAGCTCGAATATATCATTCTTGATTTAAATACAAAATTTCGTCACGATCAAATCCATAGTTTCGAATTTATCGAGAAAACAAAATTTCAAACGACCGTATTTACGGAACCCCTTGTATAATGTTGCTCATAGATGAACGTGATCACGACATTCGAGATCCACACCTATCCTGAAAATTTCAAGTCCCTAGGCATTTCCGTTCAAAAGTTACAATTTTCTATGGTTTCTATGGTTCTGGTCATGCGATCTGGACAAAATTTCGCATGTAGCTAAAACAACTCATTTTCCATCTGAGTGCAAAATTTCATTTCGATCGAATCTGTAGTTTTCATGTAATCAGGGAAACAAAACTTTGAACGGCCATATTTACGGAACCCCTGGGCGAATTTTGCCCAATAACGAACTTAACCGCGGCATTCGGGATCTGAACCTACACTGAAAATTTCAAGTCTCTAGGTTGATCCGTTCGAGAGTTATCGTGCTGACGGCCGGACGGACGGACGGACGGACGGACGGACGGCCGGACGGACAGACTCGAATTTTCCGACGGATTCGTCATCAGTGAGTCGAACATAGTCGATTGAGACCATTTTCTGCTCAAAATTCGAAAAATACAGACATCGTGACGAAATGATATAGCCCTCGTGTAAGTAGTACGAGCGCTCAAAAAAGTTTGATTGTGACTAATCTGATTCAATTTCTGACAGCGAAGCTCCCTTTCCCATCATCTTCCTACAGAAAATTTCCTATATCGCAAAGTTCACCGTCATGGTTGAGAACGGTTGCGTTGCGTTCGTTAGAATTACCTGTTGCATACGATCGATTTCAATGCAGGGAGCCAATTTGTATGAATCAGAGTCATTTCCACTACTAACACTTCAATAATACAATTAAAGGTAATCATGAATACCTCATAATGTACTGTGGGAACCCATATCAGATCTCTTTATTAGAGTGTTGGCTTTCATAGAAGCTCCTCGGTTAATCAAGGAAAATTGAGCTCGCACTTACGCTTACTTTCTGTGTTGGACTATCAAAGCTACATTTCTCTGCAACGTCTCTCATTTTTTTCTGTAGGAAAATAGCTTAGCTATTTTGCCCCTTTTTTTTTCAATTCAGAAGGATGAATAAATATAAGATTCATTCAGTTTGATCAAAAATACTCTCGGCTATGAAGCCATAAAAAAATATAAGAGAACATTAAAATATTGAGTAACAAACCGAATAAATTCATATATCGCATTATATTACCAAAAGAGAAATTTGCATGTATAACGAACGGTAGTCCATTAAATCGCTAAGTATAACGTTGTGCTAAAGGCTGAATGTAATGAATACAGCTACTGTATAAACTTGATAATTAATGATAGAAATATCGCCAGAAACCCGAGAGTTCGCAGATTTCTCTTCAACATACCCTATTAAGCAACATCAACGTAATGCATCACAACCGATTCTTAACTGCTCAGAGTGCTGAAAGACATTTTTCGAGAATTATGATAAATAGCTCATATCTACAATCAAACCTTTTTTCATACGCATGAAATAATTTTCAAATAAATATTCAATCCATTTAATGTGTGACATTATGAAATTTCCTGCCTAAGGTAATCGTGTAGATGCTTCAGGTGATATTTCCTATACTCGCCTATAGATTTTAAGATTATTATTTATGGTGGTTGGATTTCCGTCAGTTACACACTAATGAAGGATCTGGAATTCAGGCAAAAACTGAATGTGTATTTATTCTCTTTCAGAACTTCACATGTTAGCGCATTCTTACAGGCAATTTCTAGCGATTGCAGAGAATTAAGTCATGAATGGAGGTTTTACCGAACTCTTCAAAACTGGTCTTCGGATTCTTCTTCGAAAGGATCGTAGGAAAACTTATATACGAGAACGAGATTTATGTAGCTAGTATGAGGAAGAAATCCAAAGCCAGCTCAATAGAAAAACGCTAAAAATTTCACACGAATGTTTGTCGTTTCCTCTGTAAAGATAACACGAAATATCTCAAATCATCAACAATACATTCATATGGGGAGAATGCTAAGTTTGCCGATCTGTTTTATTTTCTCTTTTTTTCTCAAATAATAATACTCGCGTTCCGAAATTCCCAACCAGTACTGGCCAGTAATCCGACCCGTTCCGAAATTACTGAATTTTACTGGCATCGTTTTCCCGCCATCTGTCAATGTACCCTGTGCGAGGCTAAAAATCTGCTATTGGCTACTTCGCATTCCGAAATTACAGTTTTTAACTGGCATCGTTTTCCCGCCATCTGTCAATGTACCTTGTGCGAGGCTAAAAATCTACTGTTGGCTACTGCCAGAAAAAGGATGTGGGAGCGCCAGTACGTCAAAAAAGTGAGGTTGCGTAAATATTTTGATTTGAATCATTTTCATAGAAGAATTGTTTGAAAGAAAGCCTAGTAACAAATTAATACAATCTTTATATTTCACCTGGCCTGATATCTCGGGTTATTTGAAGCCTTTCGTTTATCCCATTAGCTGTATGTGGATTATTCTGTATATTTCGTTCGACATTACTTTCCTCTGTATGATGTTCTGGATTATTTAATTCTAGATCTATAAAATCACTCCTCATTTCACAAATATTATGAATAACACAACAAGCCATTATAAATTTTGGAATAAATTGGATATCTGTTAGTGGACAGCAATAGAGTAAACTCTGAAATATATTTTGCAACAATCCGAGAGTTCTTTCAATGATGGTACTAATCTCGGTACTAATAGACGAAAGATGTTGGTTGAAGTAGATTTGCTGTGAAGTTAAATGCCCATTATCCCCATAGGGAACCATTACGTGTCCATGAATAATTAGCACGGACTCCTATAAAATTTGAATTCTGTGAAAAATACCTCTCTGGATTCAATAAAAAGCCATTTACTTCACCTATATGAATTGGGCGTTGCCAAGTACCACAGGGCAATAAGCAATTGGTAATCTAAAGGATATTCTGGTCTGCCAGCTGAATCTACTTCCTCGTGTAGCTCAGTTTTCAAAATTGTTACCAAATACATAATTAAATGTACCTATCAGGTAAGACACTACAAATGTTAGAATGTGTCTAAAAGGTGATTCATAATTTATACTCGAAAAGGTTCATTGCTCTATGATTTTGAATCCTTGGAAGAGGGATAATCTGACCTCGCATATTTTTATAGTAGAAATAAATTTCTGCTAAACAAATTACGAAATCTGGTTCTTCCCCACTGCTACTGCTACTGATCGATTCCTCAGTTGAAGAATCAAATAAATCGTCCACCAACGCTCCTATAAAATTCTCCATATTTCCTTTGAAACTCTCGCAAGTCTCGCTAAAATTTCAGCTCGTCAATTTTTGCCGCGACTAAACGTCAGTTTTGACGTTTCAAAATTTACTGACAAGCGTTCCGTAATTACTGACTGTCGCCAGTACTGGTCGGGAATTTCGGAACGCGAGTAATAATTTCATTGAAGCATTCTATCCCACGTTTGGTTCAAAGTTAACCTCAATCAAGCTTATCGAAATATTGGAAGTGTTTGAGAAAAAATTGTTTTTATAGTATATCATTTAACGAGCGGTAATGGCCATAACTCACTTGATGAAGTATAGCACTCGCCTTCGGCTCGTGCTGCAAACTTCACCTGCGTGAGTTATGGCCATTACCGCAAGTTGAAGACTATAATTTATCTACGAACATAACAATAAATACTGAGATACAAGTACAGAGAAGACCTTTATTCACAAATCTCAATAGTTACCTATAACAATGCATTATTTATGTTGATTGTGCTTCTTAGCATGGAGTAGAAGGTACATAGAGGAGATGCTTTTTATTTAATGCTGAGTTCACTGAAATATGCCAAAAGAACATTCTCTGTATACGATGACTTAATATTCTTACTGCTACACCAATCTTGAAAATTGTTGTTTACACCTTTATATTTGTTTTGGGATTTTTCGGGCAATACATTCTGTATGATAACATTGGATGATTGTCTTATTTCTGAAGGTGTACATAATAATTAATCTTCACTTTCTGAATTCATCTTTTTCAGCAAAACATTCACAATAATAATTAGGTATCAACTTAATTTGAGAAAACGTCAAAATTATTCAAGTGACCTCCCCTCAATACCGATAATGGACTGATCCCTTTCGGCCAATCGGCTTGTTCAGAAGCACAGATCCAGGGAGTTATAGTAATGACATTTTTTGTTCACACATACTATTAATTGCTCAAAAGTAGTTGAATAATGAATATATAATTCAATAGGAGTAGATCAGAGTTGTTATTGAAGATTTTTTCGTAACTGCATCAGAATTATGATCACAAATAAGCATTCGACAAGAACAAACTTCCATGATGTTGGATATCCGATTATTTGGTTTTATATCTCGCTGAAGATAACTGCAGGATCGAAGAAGAGTAGGAATTAAGATGAAATAGTTTGAGAATCTCTTCTTCCTGGATAGTTTTATGGAGATATTGTGTACCAGTTCTATAGTTGAAAGATTTATCACTAGATTCTTTTCTCAATCTTCAAGTACTCGTGCTCGTACTCAACTAAAATTGTTCCTCTGGTTTTTAGACATTGAAAGCAAGAAATCAATCAATTACCGCCAGAAATGGAGAATCTGGAAGTCGACACATCATTGTCCAGTTAATCGATTCCGCACATATTTATCCCGCAATCAATTCCAAATACGATTTCGAACATTATTGTCCTCATGGTCGACTTTCTTCTTTTCGTACTTAAAAACGGCTAATAATCGCCTATGAAATCTGCAAAAACTCGAAAGCTTATCCATCGAGTGTGTACATAGGCCATTCATTAAGAATACAAGCCTCCTGAAAAAAAGCTAATGATCAACGCGCCTATACTGGGGATTTCTTCGTATCATACATTTCTTGCAACGCTTCATTTGATTTGATTGAAACTAACGGGTCCTAATTCGAGGAACCACAGTCAGCTTGCCTGGGTCATGTATAAAAATTCCAATTTTTTGAATTGATATGGACACCAGATGTCAGGTGCGAACTTTCGAATTCATTCCATCATCAATTACCCCAATAAGACTTGATATGTACAAGAGAAGTGATTAATCAGAGAAGCCTTCTGTATGTAATTGGTACTAGATATGGAAGAATTGGAACCTTCTGAAAAGTTCCAGTCGAATAGCAGGATAACGTTGACCTATGAGAAAAATATTAAGGCATCCATTGCTATTAACGACATGTCTGCTACAACCCATCGTTTTTCATGAGTGGAAAAAGTTTCTGCCTCGTGTTTCCATATTTTTTTATTCCATTTGGTCTTCCATATTGAATACCCTCTCTTAATTACATAACAAGTCCATACATCTGATTTAATGTGAATCTACATTGGAGATCGAAGAGATATTGTTAATTACCTCTTATCTTGTATGTAGTTACGATCGAATATTATTCACTGGGTTAGGCTATCGCGAATCTTATGAGGATAGAAATGTAAAATTTTTTTAATTTTTACTTTCATATATAACCTTGTCCAATTAATACATTTTTTGTGGAATTATTCCCTTATTTGTGTTAACTTTTTCTTATGAATGAAAAATGCAGTATAAACTTCACAATCCGAAACAAGAGAGACCAAAACCTGAATATTCAATTATTTGCAACACGCACATTATAAGTTTTTGTCGATTACCCACGTGAGCTGAAAGGTAAAACAATGAAAAGTTCATTTTCAGCATCTCATCAAGGTTGATTATCTCGAATTTTCACGATGTAAATATAATTATTGGAAGCAATAAATGTATAGTAATCGTTCGGAATTCATACTAATATTAATTATAAAATTATAACCATAATTTATAATCTCGGATATGTTTTTTTTAGTATTATGTGATTACCTATAACAATGATTTATATTATAAAATCCAATAATAAATCGTTAAATTCGTCTTCCCTTTCGGTTAATTCTTGATTCGACATCTTAATTCGTTATTAATAAATTCACTCCAGTTTGGTTGCTTTACTTCCGGAATTTGATGATATTAGGTAAAGAAACGTTATTTTCTTGATTACGAGCGATGCTTTTTATAGGTTGAAATATTTGGTGGTGGAAATGTCGTTGAAGTTCGGTTCATTATATTAAATGATTCGTGAAAAATCGAGGATACAAATTACTGACGACCCTGAAATTTCAAATATTTCAAAATATGCAGCGCTGCAAGGGGGCGTGGTCTACCGGCGACCTTGGTGGCGCCACCAGACTGCATCTGAAGCAGTATGGTCGCGCTGCTGGATGATTGTACACTTTCTTCAATTCTCCAATGAGTATTTAGGGTTGCATGCCCTTAAAATTATAATATTTTCGTTGGTGTTTTTGTATTGGAGAATACAAACAATAAATTATTCCATATAGGAGTATAATCTGAGAAGAAGATTATGTGGACGGCATAAAATCATTTTGCTTTTTTACAAAAATTTTAAATGAACTTTCTCCAGCATATTTTGTTATTTTATATTGGAAAATATTGTATTTTTTTTATATATATGTTATTTTTGGTTCGAAGAAAATTGCATTATTTCATGATTAAATGTTCCTTTTTGAGCGCTCGTACTACTTACACGAGGGCTATATCATTTCGTCACTATGTCTGTATTTTTCGAATTTTGAGCCGAAAATGGTCTCAATCGACTATGTTCGACTCACTGATGACGAATCCGTCGGAAAATTCGAGTCTGTCCGTCCGGCCGTCCGTCCGGCCGTCCGTCCGGCCGTCCGTTCGTCAGCACGATAACTCTCGAACAAAACAACCTAGAGACTTGAAATTTTCAGTGTGGGTTCAGTTCCCGAATGGCTCGGTTAAGTTCGTTAATGGGCCAAATTCCACCAGGGGTTCCGTAAATATGGCCGTTCAAAGTTTTGTTTCCCTGATTACTTGAAAACTACAGATTTGATCAAGATGAAATTTTGCACTCAAATGGAAAATGAGGTGTTCAAGCTACATGTGAAATTTTGTCCAGATCGCATCACCAGAACCATAGAAACCATAGAAAATTGTAACTTTTGAACGGAAAGGCCTAGGGACTTGAAATTCTCAGGATAGGTGTGGATCTCGAATGTCGTGATCACGTTCATCTATGAGCAACATTATACCAGGGGTTCCGTAAATACGGTCGTTTGAAATTTTGTTTTCTCGATAAATTCGAAACTGCGGATTCGATCGAGATGAAATTTTGTATTTTAATCGAGAATGATATATTGAAGCAATATTTTGTCCAGATCGCATGACCAGAACCATAGAAACCATAGAAAATTCTAACTTTTGAACGGAAAGGCCTAGGGACTTGAAATTTTCAGGGTGGGTTTGGATCGCAAATTTCACGGTCATGTTCATCAATGAGCAAAATTAGACTAGGGGTTCCGTAAATATGGCCGTTCAAAATATTTTTTTCCTGATAGTTTCGAAACTACCGATCGGATTGGAATGAAATTATGCACCTAGCTCAGGAATAATGTATTCAAACTACGTGCAAAATTTTGTCCAGATCGCATCACCAAGACCATAGATACCGTGGAAAATTCTAGCGAATTATCGGAAAAAAATTGATCAGCTGAAGCACCGACATGAAGTCTGGAGTTTCGCCTAAGTTTCAGAATTTTTTTGACAGCTGTCAAAAATTCCTTCAATTGATTTCTAAAACTGGAGAATGCGAATCTACCTACAAGGTGCATGTACGAGCGCTCAAAAGCTCCTGCCTTCACGGCAGTGCTTTTCGTAATTTTTTATGTTTTATTCTAAAAATTGAGATTCTTGGGAAAATCTTCCCTCTACAGATTTCCTCCCCAAATCTACCGATTTACGCAGTTATTTTTCCGATATTGTGTAAACGTGGCAGTCGCTGCCTGGTCGTTGCTATCCGTAAGCTGGTAGCAGCGCCGCACTGCAGCGCAGTTCTCGAGTTATAAAATCCTGAATAATTAAGATTCCAACTGCTCTATTGTCCAAATGGCGTAGATATCTGGAATCGCTTATAATGTCTGAGTTGAGTTGTTAAAAATAATGAATGAAGCATATGCTTGACATTTTTTGTACAATTTGAAATGAACAAAAAACTGGAAATTTCCATTGTATAACAACCAAATTCTGGAGAAAAATATCAATAAAATATATGACAACTCACTTCACCTTGTAAAAAGAAAGAAAAACGTGGTAAGAGTCGAATTTTGTAATTTTCTGTTATATTTTACCATGGATCCAACAAATTGTATTTGATGCTGTATTAAAATATAATGTGTACTTCAGAAATCATTATTTCATTCAACATTGGAAAATTTGGTACTTGACCAGTAGGATTTTCTTGAGGTTCATTTCTTGAGGAGAAATACAATTTTCTCCTAAACTGTGACATGGGTTCTACTCCATATCCATAATATACCAGTGAAAAAACTGAAACCTGTCGTTGACGAAAACTAGGGAAACGAGATCACCACCATCCCCGATGCATTCCTGGAATAGTTTCGTTCCAACAGATGGCAGTGGATCAAATGTTAAACGATTGCATCTGCGACATCTCGCCCAGAAAAAAACGCATTCTCTAGATGTGGGTGCAGCGATCTTGCAACTATCAGCGGAATTCGCATACGGTAAGGTTGCGACGAGTCCGTTGCACTAGTTCTAATTTTGAAATAGAAAACTCGACTATTTCTAGTCCGGTTTCAGCGTATGAATGATTGTGATGCGGAATGACAGGATCTGAAGAAGTTGAGGAGACTAATGGGTCCCACACACTGCCAGTCAACATTCAGGTCAAGCTTTTTGCATGATGATCATACAAAACATTCAATCGCCAAATACCTATTTTGAACACCTACGTTGATTAATTTCCAAGAATTTAAAATGTCATCAAATAATTTTATGAGATTTATTCAAGGTTGAAAGGACATATTAAAACTAACACCTGATTCCATCTCAGAGAACGATGTCAGACACACCCTACTTCTATTTTGTCATTGCCGTTTGAGACAACACTAAAACACTAACCTTGTTCGAGCCAAATTTGAGCGATCTGTTGCACTAACACATCAATCGAACCCAACATATGATTAAATACCAATTAGAAGATTTTGTATTTATGTAATCAAGCGACATATAAGGAGGACGAATTTGTTAAAAGCTTATTAATTAGAAAATAAGCAATTAACTGTCTAGATCAAAGGAAACCATTTTAGGAATAGTCCGACTACAAAGTGCCAACTATGTATAATTATTTCTCCATTTGGGTGAAATTACACGTTTTGAAATGTGGAATGTGAAAAAGGCATGTACTTGCTATTAAAGAGGACTATATTTAGATGTTGCTAATTATACTGGTACATTACTTGCGACTACGACAAGATCCAGAACGGAATGAATGAATTTCATCGAAAATGGCTCTCCTTTCTGGATCCTCCGATCTTGAATCTAAGCAAGACATCAGGGAATTAGGTCGCTGACGTAATACTGAATACAATGAAATGAACTTTTTCTCTTCCTATATATCCTACTAGCAGACCCGGCCATGCGCTGCGTTGGCTAAGGTATACGTTGGATTATTATTATTATTATCAACTCTAACCTAACCTCAACATTAACTTTACCTAAGCTTTACCCTTAACCTAACCCTTATCCTTCTCCTATTATCCTTACCTTGTTTATGAGTCTCAAAAGAATTTTCATATTCGTAAGTATATGTTATAATCCATGTGTGAGATGTTCGATATAGAAAAAAATATACCTTAAAAGTTGGATTGAAACCTCATCCCTCAATTAGGTTTGAACCAAATGATATCATTTGGGGGATTTTTATGAATCAAAATAAATATCCCACAACATAACGATATAAACACAGTGATAAATTTCTAAGCAATTTCTAGAAACACGAATCCTCATGTAATATCAGTAACCTATGATTCTTCGCTTGGTCGGAGGAAAAAAGAAAGCCTTGTTTTCTTTTTCGTACGGTTTTTTCGGGAATATATCATTGTATAAACCTTGTCCTGATAATAATGAACACAACTAAAAAAGAATTATCGAATTTGGTGTAGTCGTTTGAACGTGATGCCCGCACATAGGTAAACCATAGATCCTCTTTTATTAATATAGATTTACCCTTTTAGAGGTCCCAAAAAATGGTCAAGAAGTCGACAAATCTGTACAATATTATATGAGAATGGGGGAAATTAAGTTTCAATTCTCGATCACTACAGACGAAAATACGATCAAAGATTACATACAAAATTATGTAGATTTCGAATTCCTGATCCGAAATTCTGTTTTTCTTCTGGAATTCTTAGGACAATGTTTTCTGATAGTTACAGGGTATTTTTCAAGGTGAGTTTTTTTTGACTCATCAAAACAGATCATTTCGCTGGAATTGGATCATATAATTATTCAATTTGAAAAGAGTGCAAAAAATCTTGGGGATTTTCATCTTAATACGACTCTGTTAGGAAATCTGCCATTAATCACGGTGCCATAAACATTCCAGCAGTGAATTGAAGTGCTGAATTTTGTCGCAAATTTGTATATTCTTTTTCAACTTTCATTAGGTAGTTTTTTCTGAAATGTATAGTTCAAGCTGAGGAAAGAAAAAATAACTGATCGAAAAGGTCAAAAAAAAAATTGTTCACAAACTCAACGATAAAATTGATCCTAATTGTTTACAGAAATGGTTTGAAATGGACATCATTCGTTTGATGTACACAAATTCTTGCCCGGCGTAATGACGAATTATTACGTGCAGCAACTATCACATCAGTTTGCTCACGAATAATGTCACGAGCATTTTCAATGCGTTGGTTTAGTTCTTCAACACTATTCACCTTACCATTACTGTACCATAATATTTTCAAATGACCCCAGAAAAATAAATCACAGGGGTTGAGATCCGGGGAGCGCGCAGGCCATGAAATCGACCCACCATGTCCTATCCACCTAAAGTCACAAAAATCATACACTGAACGCATTCAAAACACATTCGAACCTCAATACGTACCTAAATCAGTTCCGTGCTCATAATTTCTCAGATTCGCGGGTAACTTTGATTTCGAAATAGGTACTCGGCCCGGGTGAATATTTTATATAAAGGATTTTTGGAATTTTGACTGACCAAAAATTCCTCATCTTTGAAAACGCCCTGTATATGTGTATACTAAAAAATAAGAGGATTTAAATAAAATCTGTAATTTTCTGCAGTTAAATATTCTATTCAGCAATGTAAATTATCTTCTACCGCAATTTTCGAATACTTCTAGAGTTTTTTAGTCTTTGAATCGTTCAATCAAAGAAAGTGACCTAACTATTCTTTCAATGGTATTATTTCATATTTCGACAATAACGAACAAAAAAAATTATTTCTGAAAACTTGCAGAGATATATTATGGTTCAATAGACAATAATTTCGAAAGGCCATATCTCCTTGTCCTTCAACTCGAGCCATCATGCACGCAAGAAACAATGCAACGATCAGCCTCACGCTGAAAAATTATATCACGAGTGTCTTTTGTTCAACCTCACGCACGACCAGCTGAATTATGATCATTATTAATTTGTTAACCTTTCTGTGAAATATATTAATTATCCCTAACATACCCAACGTGACCATTTACCACCGTGCAGAGTTGCTCAATTTCAAAATAAAATATAGGGCAATTTTAGAGCCACACCCTGTAGTAGGAGTTCCGCGTTAACTATGAATCAAACACCTACGTCATTCTATACTATGATTAGAATATAAACACTGGCCAGGGTCGTAGTGAAGAGATAACGAGAAATGCTTTATGGCTGATTGTTGGGATATCGAAGTTGTTGCTCGAAGACGTGAGGAATGAATTCATTGCAAGGACGAGAAACGAATTATTATAGTTCGTTTGGTTTAATGGAACTGAACAACGATTGCTTCAATATAGCTTTTGACATTCTCCAATCAATTCAAATTGAGATATATTATATTATAGATATATTACTGAATAGATATCACTTCCGAATCGATCCGACATTCTTCGATCATCCAAGTTTATCAAGATCTCTTTCTCAGATCAGCTGTAATTGAAAATAATCAAAAACAAATACATGTAACTGAACTAAACCGTTCATCGTAAAGCATCGACCATCGCCTTAACCCAGGCATGGTGCATCGCCTTTGCCGAGGAATCGAATCGATTCGATTTTCAAGACTCTCCACAGGTATGATGCCCAAAACGAGATATATGATTGGTGCTAGCCGTATTGTGTTTTAGCCAGTACCGCAGTTAAATTAGGGGAAAACATAGTGACGTGAGAAGAGGTGAATAATTTGTTTTGTTTGTATTGAAATGGATATATAAAAATTACGAAAAGCACTGCCGTGAAGGCAGGAGCTTTTGAGCGCTCGTACATGCACCTTGTAGGTAGATTCGCATTTTCCAGTTTTGAAAACCAATTGAGGAAATTTTTGACAGCTGTCAAAAAATTTTTCAAACTAAGGCGATAATGACTTCAAGTCAGTGCTTTAGGTGACCAATTTTTTTTTCGATAGTTCTCTAAAACTTTCTACGGTATCTATGGTCTTGATGATGCGATCTGGACAAAATTCCGCACGTAGTTTGAATACATTATTCCTCAGCTAGGTGCAAAATTTCATTCCAATCAAATCGGTAGTTTCGAAATTATCAGGAACAGAATATTTTGAACGGCCATATTTACGGAACTCCTAGTCTTATTTTGCTCATTGATTAACGTGACCGTGAAATTCGCGATCCAAACCCACCCTGAAAATTTTCAGTTCCTAGGCCTTTTACTTCGGAAGTTATAATTTTCTATGGTTTCTATGGTTCTGGTCATGCGATCTAAACAAAATGTTGCTTTAATATGTCATTCTCGTTTAAAATACAAAATTTTATCTCGAGTGAATCCGTAGTTTCGAAATTATCGAGAAAACAAAATTTCGAACGACCGTATTTACGGAACCCCTAGTATAATTCTGCTCATTGATAAACGTGAACGCCACATTTCAGATCTACACCTATCCTGAAAATTTCAAGTCCCTAGGCCTTTCTGTTCGAAAGTTATGATTTTCTATGGTTTCTATGGTTCTGGTCATGCGATCTAGAGAAATATTGCTCGAATATATCATTCTCCATAAGTATACAAAATTTCGTCACGATCGAATCTGTAGTTTGGAAATTATCAAGAAAACTAAATTTCAAACGACCATATTTACGGAGTATAGCATAATTTTGCTCATAGATGAAAGTGATCACGACAATCGAGATCCACACCTATCCTGAAAATTTCAAGTCCCTAGGCGTTTCCGATCGAAAGTTACAATTTTCTATGGTTTCTATGGTTCTGGTGATGCGAGCTGAACAAAATTTTGCATGTAGCTTGAACACCTCATTTTCCATTAGAGTGCAAACTTTTATCCCGATCGAATTTGTAGTTTCAAAGTAATCAGGGGAACAAAACTTTGAAAGGCCATATTTACGGAACCCTTGGGCGGATTTTGCCCATTAATGAAATAAACCTCGGCATTCGAGATTTGAACCTACCCTGAAAATTTCAAGTTTCTAGAACATTCCGTTCGAGAGTTATCGTGTATACGGCCGGACGGACGGACAGACTCGAATTTTCCGACGGATTCGTCATCAGTGAGTCGAACATAGTCGATTGAGACCATTTTCGGCTAAAAATTCGAAAAATACAGACATCGTGACATGACATGACATGATATAGCCCTCGTGTGAGTAGTACGAGCGCTCAAAAATGAATGAGTGAAATATTTATTCGGTTTGCAATATGGGATTAAAATAGATAGGAGACATCACAACAGATATGAGTTGGATAAAGCCTGGATGGAAATGAGCAGTATAACAAATATATCAGGTGAGCTACAAAAACAATATGAATTAAAATAGAAAACCAATATTATAGCAACCTCTTTTATATTTTTGTCAAATAAAATACTTCATATTCTATTAACTGGGTGCTACAATATCAGAAGACATATTTTATATTTAAACCACTTTTTTCTATCTACAACATCTCACTACGACTCTGGATTGATGATTCTTACAACTGCTTTCATAAATGCCCTATTATGTGCCCTCTGATGCCCGACTTAATGACTTGAGGCGATGCTTCACTATGTTTTTACCCTAAGGGTTTTTCGAGATGGGTACTGTGATCTTTCCACTGATTGAATTTCGAAAAGCATTTCTGGATAGAAAGAGTCAAAGGACACTCGATAAATTTCATTTCCTTATTCCGTTCCTGCTCTCATTGATATACAAACACTTGAAGCACAAGTGCACAAGTTGCATTATGAATTCACTGGTACTTTCTTTGCTCCAATTTGAGCAGTCAGTAACTCTAGAAATCGCAGTTGAAATAGGATAGTGTATAGAACCTAAAGAAGTAATTTTCGCCATTCAAATTCAATTCAGATTTATTTTGTTCATTTGAGAGGTTTATCTAGAGCTTATAAAAAGTATGAATTCTTCAGATCGCCAAACTTTCATAGCAATTGACAAACAGAATGAAAGATATTCGTCTAACCAGCATTGAAAATATCAATTATAAAGAACAATATCAATTGACCTGAAGGCAACCTGTCAGATCTAAAATTCCTGATCCGCTGATTCCAACATGCCGTTATCTCAATATTGATCAATATGCGGCAGATATATCAATTTGTTCGTGGTCAATCAGACGTATTTTCATACAGAATTAATATCCATCAAGATAACCTTGTAGATTAGAAGCCACGGCCGAAAAAAACAATAATTTCTGATTATTCACCCGCTACGTTGATTAGAACTAAGCAAGTAGGTACACAGCGAATAGTTCTCCGTTATGTTTTGATTTCTTGTTTCCAGAAAGAACATTTCGAACAATAAGGCTGACTTTTCCCCTCCAAAAAAAAATGAAATCAACCGGCGCATTCAGACTTCGAATAAGTTATCGTTACGGACGGACGGCCAGAAGGACATAATTAAATTTGAACATGAATTTTTCACCTGTTCGAATATTGCAGAATTTTGGGCAAAATGATTCGGCTCTTATTCATAGAAACAAATACCAAAAAGACTAAAAATGTATGCCATTCTCGAAGAATCACCAGATAAACGTTAGTAATTCTTTTGAAGGCAGGATGTAGATAGAGAGGAGCAGTATACTTAGCTTGGATTAATGATGAACTGCACACATGAATACACCCAGGAAATAAGGATGAAGAAAACGCGAGCCAACTTCATTAAGATGAATAAAGTTTTTCATAGTGAAGGTATGATGTTGAAAAA
This sequence comes from Aphidecta obliterata, assembly GCA_963966015.1. Lineage (NCBI taxonomy): Eukaryota > Metazoa > Arthropoda > Insecta > Coleoptera > Coccinellidae > Aphidecta > Aphidecta obliterata. The sequence continues at coordinate 8,209,201 of OZ014430.1, read as the reverse complement.
TCGCTTGGCTAAATGTTAGATTTTCTCTGATCTCCTTTATGAGGCGGAAACATGGACCGTGAATGTCGCAGTTCTCAAGAAGATCGAGTCATTTGAGATGTGGATGTATAAAATGATACTCAGAGAATCATGCATGGATTATTCAGGGTGTATTCAAAGGAGAGGCTTTTTTATCAGAACTTATCAAAAATCGTCCATATAAAATATTCACCAGGGCCGAGTATTTCGAAATCAAAGTTACCCGCAAATCTGAGAAATTTCCAGTCCGGATCTGACTCAAGTTCGTATCGATATCTAAATGTGTAGATATAACCAGCTGTCTGAGGTCAGTATACGGAAAATCATCTATGATGCGTATGATTTCTGTAGGTTTTTCGATCTCAACCCCTGTGATTTCTTCTTTTGGGGTAATTTGAAAACATTATTCCACGGTTAGGTGAATAGTGCGAAAGAACCGAGACAACGCATTGAAAATGCTTGTGACATTACTCGTGAGCAAACTGATGTGATAGTCGCTGCCTGTAACTATTCGTTATAAGTCCGGGCAAGACTTTGTGCATATCAAACGAGTAGTGACCATTTCAAACAATTTTATGGTTTTGTGAACTTCCAAATTTGTTTTATAGGACCTTTCCAATCAGTAATTTTTCTTCCGCTTGGGAATTATACCGTTCAGGAAAAATCTACCAATAAAGTTGAAAGAGAATATATACATTTGAAATGAACATTATGAGGGAACGCACATGGCATAGTGAGATAACACGATCCAGAGTCGTATTGAGTATTGATGCCCAAGATTTTTTGCACCATTTCCGAATTGAATATTTTATATGATCAAATTCCAATGAAATATCTCTATTGATGAGTTCTAGCACCTGTCAAAAAAAGCCTCACCTTGTAAATACATTTGAAATGTATGGACAGAGAATTAGAGATTATTGACTTTATCAGATGAAGTCAACTAGAATATCTAGGCTGCATCATGACTAGAAAAAAATTTGGGCTTTTACAGTTGATAATTCAAGACAAAATCCAAGGAAAGAGCAGAATAGGCTGAAAAATAATATCATGGTAGAAAAATCTGAGAGAATGTTTCGAAGTTACTTCAAACCAACTTTTCGAATCATCCGCTAAAAGCTTCGTTTTCAGAATTATCTGGAAGTTTTTTACTCATACTATTTATTATATTCTTCGAATTTTTCAAGGTTCTCATAAAAATTTTCATTCTTTATTATTCTAAACAAATATATTCGAGAGAGTTGAGAAATACGCAAATGAATCTAGATCAGTATTATAGTTTTTTTCATTATTCATGAAAAAATTACGAAAATCACTGCCGTGAAGGTAGGAGCTTTTTGAGCGCTCGGACATGCACCTTGTTGGTAGATTCACATTCTCCAGTTTTGGGCACCAATTGAAAAGATTTTGACAGCTGTCAAAGAAAATTTCGACCTTACGCGAAAATTCAGACTTCACGTCAGTGCTTTGGTGACCATTTTTTTTTTCGATAATTCGCTAGAATTTTCTATGGTATATATGGTCTTGGTAATGCGATCTGGACAAAATTTTTCACGTAGTTTGAATACATTATTCTTCATATAGGTATGTGCGAGATTTCATTTCAATCCAATAGGTATTTTCGAAATTATCAGGAAAAATATAGTTTGAACGGCTATATTTACGGAATCCCTAGTCTAATTTTGCTCATTGATGAAAAAGATCGGCGAAATTCGCGATCCGAACCTATCCTGAAAATTTCAAGTCCCTATGCCTTTCCGTTCGAACGTCATGATTTTCTATGGTTCTGATCATGCGACCTGGAAAAAATGTAGCTCGAATATATCATTCTCAATTTAAATACAAAATTTCGTCACGATCAAATCCATAGTTTTGAAATTATCAAGGAAACTGAATTTCAAACGGCCATATTTACGGAACCCCTAGTCTAATTTTGCTCATTGATGAACGCGATCGCGACATTCGAGATCCACACTTATCCTGAAAATTTAAAGTTCCTAGGCCTTTCCATTACAAAGTTATAATTTTCTATGGTTTCTATGGTTCTGGTCATGCGAGCTTGACAAAATTGCATGTAGCTTGAGTACGTAATTCTCCATCTGAGTGCAAAATTTCACTTCGATCGAATCAGTAGTTTCAAAGTAATCAGAAAAACAAAATTTCGAGCGGCCAAATTTTGTTTTCTCGATAATTTCGAAACTACGGATTCGATCGAGATAATATTTTGTATTTTAAACGAGAATGACATATTAAAGCAACATTTTGTCCAGATCGCATAACCAGAACCATAGAAACCATAGAAAATTATAACTTCCAAAGGAAAAGGCCTAGGAACTTGAAATTTTCAGGGTGGGTTTGGATCGCGAATTTAACGGTCACGTCCATCAATGAGCAAAATTGGACTAGGGGTTCCGTAAATATGGCCGTTCAAAATATTCTGTTCCTGATAAATTCGAAACTACTGATTTGATTGAAATTAAATTTTTCACCTAGCTGAGGAATAATGTATTCAAACTACGTGCGAAATTTTGTCCAGATCGCATCACCGAGACCATAGATACCGTAGAAAATTTTAGCGAATTATCGAAAAAAAAATTGGTCACCCAAAGCACTGACTTGAAGTCTGAATTATCGCCTTAGTCTGAAAATTTGTTTGACAGCTGTCAAAAATTTCCTCAATTGGTTTTCAAAACTGGAAAATGCGAATCTACCTACAAGGTGCATGTACGAGCGCTCAAAAGCTCCTGCCTTCATGGCAGTGCTTTTCGTAATTTTTTTCAGTTTTTATATAGATATAATAATAGAACCGGTTCTCGAGAAACGTCTAGTAGGCACTCGAACTTGGGACACCCTGTATATGCGTGCAATATTCTGTTCCTGATAATTTCGAAACTACCGATTTGATTGGAATGAAATTTTGCACCTAGCTGAGGAATAATGAATTCAAACTACGAGCGAAATTTGTCCAGATCGCATCACCAAGACCATAGATACCGTAGAAAATTTTATCGAATTATCGAAAAAAAAATTACGAAAAGCACTTCCGTCAAGGCAGGTGCTTTTGAGCGCTCGTACATGCACCTTGTAGGTAGATTCGCATTTTTCAGTTTTGGAAACCAATTGAGGAAATTTTTGACAGCTGTCAAACAAATTTTCAAACTAAGGCGATAATCCAGACTTCAAATCAGTGCTTTAGGTGACCAACTTTTTTTTTTCGATAATTCGCTAGAATTTTCTACGGGATCTTGGTCTTGGTTATGCGATCTGAACAAAATTTCGCACGTAGTTTGAATACATTATTCCTCAGCTAGGCGCAAAATTTCATTCCAATCAAATCGTTAGTTTCGAAATTATCAGGAAAAAAATATTTTGAACGGCCATATTTACGGAACCACTAGTCTAATTTTGCTCATTGATGAACATGACCGTGAAATTCGCGATCCAAACCCACCCTGAAAATTTCAAGTTCCTAGGCATTTCCCTTCGGAAGTTATAATTTTCTATGGTTTCTATGGTTCTGATCATGCGATCTGAACAAAATGTTGCTTTAATATATCATTCTCGTTTAAAATACAAAATTTTATCTCGATCGAATCCGTTGTTTCGAAAATATCGTGAAAACAAAATTTCATACGACCCTATTTACGGAACCCCTAGTATAATTCTGCTCGTTGATGAACGTGAACGCCACATTTCAGAGCTACACCTATCCTGAAAATTTCAAGTCCTTAGGCCTTTCCGTTCGAAAGTTATGATTTTCTATGGTTTCTATGGTTATGGTCATGCGATCTGGGCAAAATTTCACATGTAGCTTTAACACCCCAATCTCCATTTGAGTGCAAAATTTCATCTCGATCGAATCTGTAGTTTCAAAGTAATCATGAAAACAAAATTTCGAGCGGCTATATTTACGGAACCCCTCGGCGAATTTTTCCCATTAACGAACTTAACCGAGGCATTTGAGATCTGAACCTACACTGAGAATATCAAGTCTCTAGGTTGATCCGTTCGAGAGTTATCGTGCTTACGGACGGACGGACAGACTCAAATTTTCCGACGGATTCGTCATCAGTGAGTCGAACATAGTCGATTGAGACCATTTTCGGCTCAAAATTCGAAAAAAACAGACATCGTGACGAAATGATATAGCCCTCGTGTAAGTAGTACGAGCGCTCAAAACTTGGTCACTCAAAGCACTGACTTGAAGTCTAGATTATTGCCTTAGGTTGAAAATTTGTTTGACAGCTGTCAAAAATTTCCTCAATTGGTTTCCAAAACTGGAAAATGCGAATCTACCTACAAGGTGTATGTACGAGCGCTCAAAAGCTCCTGCCTTCACGGCAGTGCTTTTCGTAATTTTTTTGAATGAAATCTGATAAAACTCAGATTTTAGTGTTACTTTTCATAGTTTTGATTGAATCTTCAATCTCATCTGGCAAAGATTATTGTAGTGATTTTTTTATACTTAACGTATGGACTTCTTGAATATTGTAACATCGGGCCCTGTACGAAACTATTAGTACGTGTTTCAAAGAGTTATAAAATAGTATTTGTATGCTGAGTTTGCGATTTTTTTGCAGAGATTGTGATTATCGATTATTATTTTCTAGTCAACTTACCAAAAAATTTTTATTTTACGTTTGCAGTATATATTTTTAAATTTTGAGTTGAAGAATTTATTTTTTCAAGATAAATGTTCGTATTTATTACATAAATATGAATATTTCATTTCGTTCTTTCAGAATTTGTTTTATTTTATGCATTTCATTTTAAATGTGTATTAGAATGATTTTAATGAAAAAATTTTTCCATAAAAATGTGTATTATTTTGAAACTCTTACAGAAATATATGACTAGCATTATGAAAAAAAAATACTATAAGAAAATATGATGGATGAAAAAAATCTACGCAAATGGGGGGGCGCTGTCTAATCTATTGCCACAGGCGCAATAGTACCTAGAAACAGCCCTGTCTATTCTTTTTCGAATTAGCCCCTCTGAGGGATGATTATGTTCGCCATAAAATGGACGAAGTGCTCGATAAGTTTGATGAACCGAGCCATTATTTTGATAGAAAATTTCAACAATTTGCAAGCTTTGCTCTTATCCATAATGAGATATCAAACTAAACAAAACTAGACAAAAGCAACTGTCAGCTGTTAAATGGGTCGTCATATAAAGCAGTATTACTAACTCAAAGTTGTGAACTGCTAAAAAACCACCCTATACTCAATCAGTCATCGTGAGTGACTCTTGTATTTCACTTCCAAACGAACATAATAGTACCTTCTATTTTAATCTCTAAAATCTCTTCATACTGCAATCTCGAACGAATCCTAGCATCCTACTTTGATCGGCAGCTTCGATGACTTCGAGTACCGAAGCGGCAGTCGCAGTCGGCGGCGCGGTCTATATACATAACTAAGCGTGTCCAGCCAGCCAAGTCCGGCCAATATCTCATTGTTAAGCCGACCTTAGACCCCTCGATAAACACGGAACTTGAAGCGACCGACCAGCAGAGATAACGCAGCTGTAGGTAATAACGAAGAATAGCGCGGCGCTCGCAATGCGCGGCTGTGATTGCGGTATAAAGGGCAGCGTGGCCTTAATTATAGCTTTCGGCGATGTTCACTGCCAAGGATTGGTCACTCATTGGCAGCACCGGTACAATTCCGCCGGTTGCTGCGGTTGTGCTCGAAATTATATTGTAATTGTTCGGTGAAATGTTGGAGACCGGAGTTAAATGCGGAGATTCCGAGATTAGGTCGAGATTTATTGATCGGAAAAAGGAGTGACTGTCCTGCATTGTCAGATAAGATTGATTGTTTCCTGGGGTCTTTGACGAGATAGAGTTCTGCCGTCGTATCACAAGAAATAACTATCGCGCAAAATTGTTGATACCATTCGTCCTTACGCCAAAAATACTGCAGATTCAACCTTCCTTCCATTTCCTAGATCCCATACCCAGATGAATTCCATGTGGTCGTAGGAAGTGCCGGGAAGGCTAACCGAACTCCAACTTACCACAAAGTTTCAATCCGAACGGATCGTTATTTTTCGAATTATTGAGCAGATAACAATTCAGATGGATTTATCTACGGAACCCTTTGGCGGATTCAGCACATAAAAGAAATCAACCGGTGCATCGGGACCTTGAACGTACCCTGAAAATTTCGAAACTCTTGGCTTCTTTTTTCTAGGTTTTTTAGGCCAACCTAATCGTTCGAGACCATTCTCAGCTCAAAATTCGAAAATTACAGACATTTGGGCAAAATGATAACGTTCTTCTGTATATAGGGTGTTTCATGAGTGGTTGGCCATAGCCTAGTGGTGAATGCAGGTTATCCAGGCCTTTAAGAAAAGTTGCTTGTTTTGTATCCTAAGGCCTTAGTTTTGGAGATAGAGGGTGATTTATGGATTTCGTCCTGAATTTACGATAGCCATAACTTCGGAATCTGAGGTCCGATTTTGATCAAATTTCATGGGTTTGTTCACTTCAAAAAAACCTTTCAAATGGCTCCCGAAATATCAATATCCATAAAAAAAAAACATAATTCAATCTGAGGAATTCAATTTTCACTTTGAATGGCACACTTGTTACAAGCGACTAGCGATCGAACGAATTAATATTTTATGTAATTTTTTTGAAATGAATCGAAAATACTCACAATTGATGTACAAAATTCGAATTTTGAATGAAAATTGGAGTTAATTTGAATTTGACAGCTATGTTTGGAGGCAAAGAATATCGTTCCTTGAATTCAAGCTCGATTGAGCATACTTTTAATTACTTCTTTACGCAGCGTGTTACAACACACAGCGAGGGGTTTAGAATACAGAGCAGTTGAACAGAAAGTTATAAAATTCAAAATTCCAGCGAAAGACAAGAAATATTATCACGAAAAGACTAAGGACCGGATTTCAAAAAAATTACATAAAATATTAATTCGTTTGATCGCTACTCGTTTATAACAAGTGTGCCATTCAAAGTGAAAATTGAATTTCTTAGATTGAATAATGTTTTTTCTCATGGCAACAACGACAATTCTGTGAGTGATGTAAAAAATTTGGATTTTGGGGCTTGAAAGATAAACCACGATATTCTGAGTACTGCCTGAAAATATTGATATTTCGTGAGCCATTCGAAAGGTCTTTCTGAAGTGAACAAACTCATGATATTTGATCAAAATCAGACCTCAGACTTCAAAGTTATGGCTATCGTAAATTCGGGCTGAAATCCATAAATCAACCTGTATCTCGTAAACTAATAGTCTTAGGATACAAAACGAGCAACTTTTCTTGCCTGGATAACCTGCATTCACCACTAGGCTATGGCCAACCCCTCATGAAACGCCTGTAGGACTGAGCGCTCAAAAATATACACGCAAGAACAACCAAAAGACCTTTTATAACTATCATTACTGTAACACTATCTGACAATGATTTGTCTCATAATACAGGGTGTTTTCCAAGGTGAGGTTTTTTTTGACAGGTGCTAGAACGCATCGAAGAAATCATTTCGCAGGAAGTTGATCATATATAAAGATTCAATTTGAAAAAAGTGCAAAAAATCTTGGCATCAAAATCTGAATACGACGCTGGATCGTGTTATATCTGTCTCCAGTTCGAGTGCCTACTGGACGTTTCTTGAGAACCAGTCCTATTTGAAATCTGAAAATTTGGATTATGATATTGTTCGACTTTATCTACTGAGCTAAAATATTCCTGAAGTGTAAACACTTTCAGTTATACAGGGAGTGGAAATAAATTTCTCGAAAAATTGCATTCGTCGAAATAGTTTTCGAAATGTAGAAACAAAAAAACTGAAAAAAAAGGGAGAAATTCGTAGTCAGTATTATGTTCATCATTTCTTTTCTCAATATTTCAAGCATAAACTGTTTCTAGATTTTCAGAGTAGAACAATGGCGGAAAATTGTGCATCTCCCCAATTTTGGAAAACTCGTCACAGGTTGTTTCAAATATTTTGTCGAAAATTGTGATCGGAATTTTCCCATAACTTTTTTTTTCAAATCAGAACCCTATTTTTTTATGATTGCGTTGGATTCTGCGAAGAAAAAAACTGATAGTGTTCAAAGTAGTTTATGGTCCTTGATTGAATAATTCCTAAGTTATTAAGGATTTTCTGAATCATGTCGTACGTAGAGACCAATTAATGAAATCTGTTTTATAACGATAATCTGTTTTCATAGAGAATTATTGGGATAATTTATCATCTGTGAAAACAAATTATTGTTATTGAACAGATTTCATGAATTTGTCTCTACGTACGACATAAATTCTACTTCAAAAAAGTTAAAACAGTTTATGCTTGAAATATTGAGAATAGAAATAACGCACATAATACTTACTACGCATATCTCCCTATTTTTTCAGTTTTTTTTCGTTATGTTGAGAACTTTCTCGACGATTCGAATAGAAATATATTTGAAATGAATAATAAATCATATGAGAAACGAAAAAATAAAAAAAAAAATGTTGAGAAATTTATTTTCACTCCTTGTATAACTGAAAGTGTTCAGGCTTCAAGAATATTTTAGCTCGTTAGATAAAGTCAAACAATATCATAATCCCAATTTTCAGGTTTCAAATAGGACCGGTTCTCAAGAAACGTCTAGTAGGCACTCGAACTTGGGACACCCTGTATATGCTTGCAATCTTTTCTAGGAATTTATCGCAAATTCGTATTATCTTTCAACAAAATCAGGAAATTTACAAACTCAACGATAAAATTGATCCAAATCGTTAACAGAAATTGTTCGAAATGGTCCCCATTTTCACCACGTCAGTTTGCTCACGGAATAACGCCACAAGCATTTCCTATGCGTTGTCTTAGTTGTTTCGCATTCACCTCACTGTCACTTGTTTTCAAATTACCCCAAAGTAAGAAATCACAGAGGTTGAGATCGGAAAACTTAGGCATCATACGCACTGTATCAATTACATATTATAGAAAACCTTTTTATTTAAAATTACGCATGGGTAAATATTTTGCGAAATGAATACCTCTGTAATTTTTCATGTTTATTTTGAATGAACGTATATTATTATATTATTATTATACTCGTTATTATATATAGATGATTTTCCGTCTACTGACCAGGGAAAGCTGGTAATATCTAATATCAATACGTATCTAATTCAGATTCAGGCTAGAAATTCCTCAGATTCGCGGGTAACATTGATTTCGAAATACTCGGCTCTGGTGAATATTTTATGTAAATGTTTTTTGGTATATCGACTTATTTTGGTGAGTTCTACTGCTTTTGAAAACACCTTATATCTCATATAATATTCTGAGCCAAAGAACGGAGCTCTGCGGTACTCCTGATCTGATTGATCAAAACGTATGTTATTGTTCAGTTTATTGCTGTCTGTGAGTGAGAAAGCTTATGTTTATAGTTCTAACATCATCCACGAGGTCTCAGCTGTGGTCGGCATAAATGACTATTTCCCTAATTGTATACCGTATTGTTTAACTACGGAGCCTCCAAATTGTTCCCCCCGACTAATTACATACTACCGACTCCTGAATTTATTGTATTGCTATGCAATCCCGATACTCGCAAGACCGAAAAACCGTTATCTCCTTTTGATGGATGCACGAGGTACCATTTACGAAGGTCCGTGTCAAAATCGGCTGATTTCCTCTGGACTCTATAATGCACGCCTCTGTGCGTCTGTGCAATTGATTCGAATGGTTTTCGGGAATATTTACGACTGCGGCGTGCTTGGTGTGTCATTAAAATACCCGTTTTTTCTTCGGTAACTGTTGCTTCGGGCATACCCTCAAATTAAGGTTGTCAAAACAGGAAAAATGTGAGAAAACCATGCGTTTCGAGCTGTTACCTCACGAGACTGGTTCGAATGTGCTTCCCTCAGAAAGAAGGTACCGTTATTGTGCAATTTATGAAGTTAACTCAAAACTCATAGTAACAAAAATAATTCAACTTCTTCAAATATATTCAAGTTTCTAAATTGAAATTCAATTCTGAAAAGTGTAAGGGTTAAAACATAGTGAAGCATCGCCTCAAGCATCGCATCAAGACTCGCCTCAAGCATCGCCTCTAGTCAAGCATCAGGGGGCACATAGTGGGGCATCTACGAAAAAAGTAAGAATTATGAATCCAGAGTCGTAGTGAGCAGTGTTGAATCCAGGGGGGTGCTCGGGGGGGGTTTTACCCCCCCGGAGCATGACCCAGACCCCCCCGGAGAAAAAGACTATCGCTTGCACATATTATGTTCATCTCGTGTAGTTTGAAAATATCCTATCATAGTTGTGAAAAAAGTTATTTGATAATAAGTGTAGAAATTAGATTCGACATGAGTAGTATAACGAACTTGTCCGTTAATTTTGCTTCGGACAAATGGTAACACTGCCCTGAAGTCATTTTGAAACAAAGTATACTGCGAATTCACTATCCCAATTAGCGGTGAGAGCGCAGCAAACTTACTTGTTTTCTTAGTTCTTCGGTTTTTTTTCAATCCACGTTCTTTTTCATGTTTTTAAATTTTTGTTACTCATTTTGTGTTGAAACCTTCAAAGAGTTCCAATGAAATAAAATGTTTACTTCATAATTAACTTTCGTTTATGTATTCATACATTAGCTCATTTGCGCCTGATGCAAATCATTTAATCTCAGATGAAAGAAATACAAAAATACTTCTTATGTTCACAGCTACTTTCCGTTATACAGGTTGTTTCATAATATATGATGCGTACGATTTCAGGATGTGATAGTTCGTCCGAAAATAAGAAAAAAAGTTTCTATTAACTCATGCTCTAAAATGCACTATTTTCGAGATACAGGGTGTTGAAATTGAAAAAAAATCGTTTTTTACGAATATCTTCGGAACCTTTAATCGTACAGGAAACAGCTTTCGTAAGCATTTTCTAATCATAATAATTCACTTCTAGTTTTTGACATATAAAAAAAAGGTTGACAGTTAGTAAAGACCATGTTTTTGAGCGCTCGTACTACTTACACGAGGGCTATATCATTTCGTCACGATGTCTGTAATGGTCGAAAATGGCCTCAAACGACTATGTTCGACTCACTGATGCGATCCGTCAAAAAATTCGAGTCTGTCCGTCCGGCCGGCCGTATACACGATAACTCTCGAAGGGAATCTCCTAGAAACTTTAAATTTTTAGGGTATGTTTGAATCTCGAATGCCGCGGTTGAGTTCGTTATTGGGCAAAATTCGCCGAAGGGTTCCGTTAATATGGCCGTTCGAAATTTTGTTTTCCTGATTGCTTTGAAAATACAGATTCGATCGAGGTGAAATTGGCACTCAGATGGAAAATTACGTGTTCAAGCTACATGCGAAATTTGGTCCAGCTCGCATGACCAGAACCATAGAAACCATAGAAAATTATAACTTTTTAATGGAAAGGCCTAGGGACTTGAAACTTTCAGGATAGGTTCGGATCTTTTATGTTGCGGTCACTCTCATCTGGCAGAATTAGACTAGGGGTTCTGTAAATATGGCCGTTTGAAATTCGGTTTTCTCGATAATTTCAAAACTATGGATTTGATCGTGACGAAATTCTGTATTTAAATTGAGAATGATATATTGGAAATTTTTTCAGATCGCATGATCAGAACCATAAAAACCATAGAAAATCATAACCTTCGAACGGAAAGGCCTAGAAACTTGAAATTCTCAGGATAGGTTCGTATCGCGAATTTCGCGGTCACGTTTATTAATGAGCAAAATTAGACTAGGGGTTCCGAAAATATAGCCGTTCAAACAATTTTTTTCCTGATAATTTCGAAACAACTTATTGGATTGGAATGAAATTCCGCACATAGATGAAGAATAATGTATTCAAACTACGTGGAGAATTTTGTCCAGATCGCATCACCAAGACCATAGATACCGTAGAAAATTCTAGCGAATTATCAAAAAAAAAATTGGTCATCTAAAGCACTGACGTGAAGTCTCGATTATCGCTTTTGTTTGAAAGTTTCTTTGACAGCTGTCAACATCTTTCCAATTGGTTTCTAAAACTGAAGAATGCGAATCTACCTACAAGGTGCAAAAGCTCCTGACTTCACGGCAGTGCTTTTATAATTTTTTCAATATAAAACTGATTTTTCCCGAAAACTGTCGACTTCAGAGCGTATAACCAAGAGTAACTTTTTTGTGTAGTGAACACTAACCACTACCCCTTCAAAAACTTCACAAATTCAGACTAAAAAAAAAAATTCCGCACAAAACAAAGCTTATTATGATTAGAAAATGCTCACGAAAGCGGTCTTTTGTACGATAAAAGGTTCCGGAGATATTCGCAAAAAACGATTTTTTTTTTCAATTTCAACACTCTGTATCTCGAAAATGGTGCATTTTAGAGGGAAGTTAATAAAAACTTTTCTTCATATTTTTGGACGAGCTATCACTACCTGAAATCCTGCGCATATTTCATGAAACACCCTGTACCTATGATTATATAAATTGTAATATTAAATGTTATTCTTCACAAAATTCCTTCTACACAAAAAAATCAATTGAAAAAGTGTCCGCTCCAAATTCCCTACTATACTAGGAAGCTGTCGCCTCAATCGCTATGCACTTGAACCAACTTCCCCATATTGTCACCCAAAAATCAGAACGAATTTTTGACTACCCCCCCGAGATGTTGAAATACCCCCCCGGAGAAAACTGTCTGGATTCAACACTGGTAGTGAGTTTTTGGAAATAGGAAATAGTGGTTTGAATATTAAATATTTTTTCTGATATTTTGTTGCACCCAGTTAATAGAATATGGAATATTTTTATCTGACAAAAATATAAAAGAGTTTGCTATAATATTGGTTTTCTGTTTTCTTCACATTTTGTAGCTCACCTTATATATTGGTAATACATATTGCTTATTTCCGTCCATTATTTTTTGTTGCACGCAGTTAATAGAATATAAAATATATTTATCTGACAGAAATATAGAAGAGATTGCTATAATATTGGCTTTATGTTTTATTTATATAGTTTTTGTAGCTCACCTGATATATTTGTTATATTGCTTATTTCCGTTCATGCTTTATCCAACACATATATCTGTTGTGATGTCTCCTATCTATTTTATTCCATATTGCTGGCCGAATAAATACTTCAATCATTAATTTTTTTTATACATTTCAATACAAACGAATTATCCACCTACGTTTTTACCCTAACTTAACTACAACACTGGTTAAAACACAATACGGCAAGCACCAATCATATTTCTGGACTCAGGCATCATGCCTGCGGAGAGTCGATTTGATTTCCCGGCAACGGCAACGGTCGATGCTTTATTGCGAACGGTTTGGTTCAGTTGAATGGATTTGTTTTTGATGCTTGAAGCGAGTCTTGATGCGATGCTTGAATGAATGAAGTAGAACTGGGAATAATTGTAATTGTGATTTAACCTTAAAAATCTCCCTGCGTCTTTGGTATTATGCTTTCTACGAACCTTTTCCGCAGATTCACGCGTACCTATAGTTATATCTCTATTTCATAAACTTATAATCATAATGTTCCCAGAGAAATCAATCTCAAGTTCGCTCTTTTCACACCCACAACCGAGAAAATTACCGTCTGAGTGTTCAATAGGAGAAACAGAAAATTGATATTGAATTGAGCTTCATTTCAAGGCAGTCGGATTATTACAACAGAGATAGGTGGAGTCCAACACGTGAACCCGGTGCTAATTCGAAATAAATTGTATATAAATTGCAGTGAATCTTCTTCAAATGTAGCCCCAACCTTAACATTAAGCGGAAGTGGTACAAGGTGGAAAAAGTCTGCCTATGAACTGTGAACTTTAGTCTTGATTTACGCTCATCAATTCAATTTTCTCGGGAATAAATGGGTTGGAAATCTGTTATGGATTTCATACATGATTTGGTGTTATCTTCATTCCAGGTGATGAAAACATAAGAATAGTAATCAATAAATTTTTTTTACACCTATACACTTATATGCCCATAATACGTTTCATAAAGAGATCAATTATGATACCGATTTTTCATGACGATACAGATTTTTAATCAACAAAAACCCATAATTTTTCAATCAAGCGCATGCTGTGACGTCTGTCCTAGATTCTAATTGTTTTATTCGTGAAAATCAGTAGATATCAAATTTTCTAAGAAGGTAGCTAAACTTCGATAATTAAATTATCAAAATGTCTGATATCAGCGATATAACGGGTGATTTTTTTGAAGTTAGGATTTTCATGCATTAGTATTTGCTCAGATTTTTTTGAGGTTAGGATTTTCATGCATTAGTATTTGCTCAGTATGCTTTGACATTTCAAGAACTGAAGCCGAACGATCTGCCACAACGTCGAATTTTCAGTGAATGGGCCCTAGAAAAGTTGGCAGAAAATCCGCTTTTTTATCGACAAATTTTGTTCAGCGATGAGGCTCATTTCTGGTTGAATGGCTACGTAAATAAGCAAAATTGCCGCATTTGGAGTGAAGAGCAACCAGAAGCCGTTCAAGAACTGCCCATGCATCCCGAAAAATGCACTGTTTGGTGTGGTTTGTACGCTGGTGGAATCATTGGACCGTATTTTTTCAAAGATGATGTTGGACGCAACGTTACGGTGAATGGCGATCGCTATCGTTCGATGCTAACAAACTTTTTGTTGCCAAAAATGGAAGAACTGAACTTGGTTGACATGTGGTTTCAACAAGATGGCGCTACATGCCACACAGCTCGCGATTCTATGGCCATTTTGAGGGAAAACTTCGGAGAACAATTCATCTCAAGAAATGGACCGGTAAGTTGGCCACCAAGATCATGCGATTTGACGCCTTTTGACTATTTTTTGTGGGGCTACGTCAAGTCTAAAGTCTACAGAAATAAGCCAGTAACTATTCCAGCTTTGGAAGACAACATTTCCGAAGAAATTCGGGCTATTCCGGCCGAAATGCTCGAAAAAGTTGCCCAAAATTGGACTTTCCGAATGGACCACCTAAGACGCAGCCGCGGTCAACATTTAAATGAAATTATCTTCAAAAAGTAAATGTCATGGACCAATCTAACGTTTCAAATAAAGAACCGATGAGATTTTGCAAATTTTATGCGTTTTTTTTTTAAAAAAAGTTCTCAAGCTCTTAAAAAATCACCCATTAGAAGAATTACCAACGACTCTTCCACATATATCGGATAAATCAGAAAATGCAGTACAAAACACTTTACCCCAAAAATTTAAGAAAATGTACGAAAATCTATATCAACGGTGTATGAACTGGTGGAATACAAATAATATTTATACATTCTCCATAAATGTTTTGATTGCTTATTGTCAAGAATTGATGGAAACTATGAAATCAACTAGCACATGGACACATTATTCAATAATAAAATCTTTGGTAAATATCAACCATAATATACACATTTCTAAATATGGGAAGATACAAGCTTTATTGAAGCGAAAGTCTGAAGGATATGTTGGAAAAAAAATCAGAAATATTTTTACCTGGACAAATAAAAACGTTTATCGACGAAGCACCCGATAAAAAGTTTTTATTTATAAAAGTAAGTATCTACCTAACATTGCATTTATAGTGGCTTGTGAATATAATAGAATATTATTGTTTATACACAGGAAATATTCCTTTTAAAATAAAAGTACCTGATCACTGCTATACTTACCGTCTTTCCTGTTCATAGGAATCAAGTCACTTCGACCGGAATCGGCATGTTAGATTGCAAGTACAGATTGTTTTCAGAATAGTCCTCTCTCGTTGTGATAACAAAAGTTGCGTTTAAACAACAGGAATTCATTTAACCGGAAATTCCCAGGATTCATTTTTTTCAATGTGACAATATAAGGCACCCTAATGACGTGCCGTATTCGAAAAGGTTTGCTTGGAATTTCGCAATCCTGCTGTTGAAATAATTCGATGTAATGTCGTATCTCATTAGATCCAAACCGTAAATTTAAACGCGCATAACTCATTCGTAGTACGAAATAACATACAATACCAGGTGTTTGCCTTTTCTTCACTTGAAATTCATCTCCAAACGTCAAACGTACCTCCTTCTACGGGGAAATGTTCATGGGAATCTCGATATGAGTTAATAAGCTGTTGTGTTGTCTCGAAACATGTTTAACAAGCTGAGCGGCATACGTTATTAGATGCTCCAGTTCGATTTGGCTTTAGGAAGTGGCTACCTACTCGGAATAACTTAAGAAAAAACAATGCACCATTCGAGTTCGTTCTTTGTTTACGAATTTCACATAACGACGATGCAAGACGTCAAGATTCACCAGGAGATAGTATCGAAGTGAAATTACGGAACTCATGCAGAGATCTTTTTTTTTTCACTTAAATGACCTTGAAAGTGAAGATGAATCTTTTTTTGTTATACTGTAGATAAAATTATCGTTACATCCATAAACAGCTTCAAAAACTTGTATGATGGCATTTAGTTTACTTTTATGTTCTGGTGTTGGGTTGAATCAGCCTTGTTAGTATTTATTTTTCTTGATAATTATTCAGTTTATTTAATTTTTCTTCTTGTTAGTATATAAATATCTTGTATCATTTGCTATTCACTTCCGCTTGTATGATTTATATTGAATTTTATGTATGTTGAATCGTAAAGGACTTTGTCCTCGATTCAAATCATTATATAGTAATAATAATATTATCAAATCATGCAACGATCATGTAATGATGGTTATTAATACACGAGCATTAACCAGTCAGAACCACAGACAAGAGGAAAAACCTCTTGCAAAGAAGCCAATAGACAATAATCAAATAGCAGGATAGGAATAGGATAGCAAAAGATAGGAAAACCTCTCTAAGTAATCAATAGAAAAAAAAAATTATATTAAAGGCGAAGGGAAGTAAATTCCAGTCCTTTTCAAAAATCAGAACCTATGATGTGAGCATTTTTAGTTGAGTTCGGAATCAGGAAAATAATTTCTTTATATTATTTATTATTATGGTGTCTCTCATTACTAGTTTTCGAAGAATGTCTCCCTAATTCGTGAAACGAATGTAAAGATACTCTATAACGAATATAATATAATCTAAACTCTCCCCATTCCAGACACCTATTTGCGAAGTCACCCTTAATCTTTAGACAGAAAAGTTCTGTAAAAGCTCAGGTTGTAAGCTTCGAATATAACTAACTAGTACTGTAATATATGAACTGATAAACCAGTAGATCAACATAGTAGGTAGATCCACATTAAAAGTAGATCTACACAATAAATAAATTCCACAAAAAGGTAGATATAAATAGAATCACATTGAAGGAGATATTACTTTTGTATTTTTGTTATGTTGATCATATTTTTTGGGATATTGAATTATTGGAGAGAAAGTTTTATAATGGTGACATAATGAGGAAAATTGGAATAGGTTAACTTTTATTCTGTGACGTGTATACAGATACACTAATTTCTTGAAAAAATATATATATTTAGTTATCGAAAACAATGACATGAAGCATGCGGAAATCATATTAATTTTTTCAAGATTTGAAATGAAAGGTTGGCAGATTGATCGGTTATATTGAAAACGATTATTGAAGATATATTTGATTTAATGTGATTTAGAGAGAAAGAAAACCATCGTATTTTAACGGTCCCATCCGCTATTCCGCTGTTTTTCTATATCCGCGTTCACGTAGTTCTCGTAACAGTGTGTTGATGAATTCATTATGAAAATTGAACCTTGCCTAATTATTAAGTTCAAGGATTATTTTCAACAAAGTCGTAACTTAACCTAACCTAACCCAAATATTGATTCATTTTAAGAATTGTTTCAGCACTGCCCCAACTTAAGCTTACCTTACCTAAATATCAATTCATTTTGGGAATTGTTTCAACAATATCCTAATTCAAGCAAACTTAACCTAAATATTAATTCATTTCAAGAATTGTTTCGACACTCTCCGAATTCAAGGAAACCTAACCTAATCTAAATATTAATTCATTTTGAGAATTGTTTCAACACTGTCCTTACTTGGGCCAACCTAACCTAAATATCAATTCAATTTTAGAATTGTTTCAACACTGTCCTAATTCAAGCAAACCTAACCTAATCTGAATATTAATTCATTTCAACAATTGTTTCAACACTGTCCTAATTCAAGAAAACCTAACCTAATCTGAATATTAATTCATTTTAAGAATTGTTTCAACACAGTCCCAACTTAAGCCAACCTAACCTAACCTAAATATCAATTCAATTTAAGAATTGTTCCAACACTGTCCTAACTTAAGCCAACCTAACCTAAATATCAATTCATTTTTAGAATTGAATTGTTTCAACACTGTCCTAATTCAAACAAACCTTACCTAAATATTAATTCATTTCAAGAATGGTTTCAAAATTGTCCTAACTTAATCCAATCTAACCTTACCTAAATATTGATTCATTTCATGAATTTTTTCAACTTGAACCTAACTTAACCTCACCTAAATATCAATTCATTTTGAGAATTGTTTCAACACTGTCCTAATTCAATCAAACCCTACCTAAATATTAATTCATTTCAAGAATGATTTCAACATTGTCCTAACTTAATTCAACCTAACCTTACCTAAATATTGATTCATTTTATGAATTTTTTCAACTTGAACCTAACTCACCTAAATATCAATTCATTTTTAGAATTGTTTCAACTGTCCTAATTCAAACAAACCTCACCTAAATATTAATTCATTTTAAGAATGGTTTCAAAATTGTCCTAACTTAATCCAATCTAACCTTACCTAAATATTGATTCATTTTATGAATTTTTTCAACTTGAACCTAACTTAAATATCAATTCATTTTGAGAATTGTTTCAACACTGTCCTGATTCAATCAAACCCTACCTAAATATTAATTCATTTCAAGAATGGTTTCAACATTGTCCTAACTTAATTCAACCTAACCTTACCTAAATCATGATTCATTTTATGAATTTTTTCAACATTAACCTAACTTAACCTCACCTAAATATTAATTTATTTTATGAATTTTTTACACTAACCCAATCTAGATATTAATTCATTTTAAGAATTATTTCAACATTGTCCTAACTTAACCCAACCTAACCTTACCTAAATATTAATTCATTTTATGAATGTTTTCAAAACTATCCTAACTTAACCTTATCTGTTTTAGTTTAGTGTTCATTACTGGAAATTCTTGTAGAAACTAAAGTTTGAAGCTTGAAATACAACTATCTAGTTTGTTCATTAAACAGGAAATTCCTGTAAATAGTCACGCATATTCCGGTTTTCGCCACAGTAAACGACCGGAATTGTCACGTAAAATCAACAAATATTCCTGCTGTCGCTTATTAAGGGGGAATTTTCTGTGAAAGTAACTGAATTCCTGTATATCCTGGAAAATTTCTTTGGGTGCATTATGCTTAAATACTGACAGTGTCACTGGTGGTGTAAGAATAGTTCAATAATTATAAGAAAATGGTGAGAAAAAAAGTCATCAACGACGAGATCGATGAACCCTTCTGATATTCCACAGTAAGAATTGCAGATCATTAATAAACTTGTAATGCTTTGATTTTCTAAACGCTGCAAAAATTCCACGTATCTATTTCTATACAGTGACCTTTACCATAATAATGAAGAAATAAAAATGACAGCATCACGGCGAACTGTTCATTATTTCAATGCATTTCCTCATGAAATCTATATACGATTCTAGTGTAATTGCTGCGCTAGACGTTGGAGAAAGTGAACTATTGAAGAAACATCTTTCGTTTAATAATTTCGCACCAGAGGAATGGCTGCAGAAGCGGAATTAATTTACCTGTTTAGCCTTGCTGTGAAATTGAAATCTTCATCGTTTGGTTAATTGTTCGCGTATTATAGCTTCCGTTTATAAAAACGCAATGGCTGAAATTTACTACTCCACACCAGCCTCTTATTATGATTCACACAGCTAGTTTTTGAAAATAATTCTTCCGACCGAATTTTTTGAATATCCTTAAATTATTTCGAGATAATTCCTTCGAATTTTTCATTTATAAAAAGCTAATAGAGAAAGAAAAAATTTTCCTTCGGCAGCATCACACATATTTACGATAATGAAAGCTCCATGACATCAGCTCCATATTAATTATTATTATAATATAAATTCTTTTATGAAGGTCGAATAACATTATTAATTTGCATGTAATAATACACGCAGTTTTCTGCACTAGACTTTTTATTATGTAGATCTCCCCAGTTTACATAATCCACGAGATTTTTTGAGTCGGCCAGGTTTGAATGTCAAGAGCAGATACCTAATTGAAAGATTATCATTATCTGGTGTGGATTGCTTAGATTGAAGTAATAATATAAATTACATATAGAATTTTCCATCGCGTATATTAAATCCCAACGCTTATCAGAGGAATTCTAACAGTTGTCTCACAAGGTTTAGCAAACTCGATTATAATTCACAGAAACCTTGAATAAAATCAGTAGGTTTAATGAATAAAGTATCATTTGTCTCGTCAACATTCATAACAACTAATTTTGTATTTATTTCGATTTTGGACTCTGTCAGCTGAATAATATTAAAATGGCATTCTTAGAAATAACGAACCAAATTTATAAGACATGATCGCAATATCCGAAATATCTGCGGTAACCAACAAATTTTTTTTTATGATTATCATCTTTCCAAGAGCATTTGCTCTTGGTAAAACCACACTTGTTCAACCAAGCCTGTCCGTTTCTAGTTCCACCATCTCGCTGGCACCAATTCCTGTCTATTGTGTATCGAATATTCCGCGGCAAGTTTCACGAATCATTACTCAGATGTTATCGATATTGAGATGTAGGAAGCAGAATAGAAACGACCGATAGGGGTGGGCCCGAAGATGCAATTAGATGGCTAGATCTTCGCGATGAAAACAGTAAAGAAGTCTCTCAATACTTTTTCAACAGGTATATATCTCGAGAGTCGAGGAGAAACATTGATATCCTGGATGGAAGCAATTTTTGTCCAATAATAATTCGAGATTTTTCTGTCCGCGAAAATACTTGTTATAATTGTAAAGCAATCCATTTGAAAAACAATGTTAACTTTAATTTATCATCGCTACATTGCACTGATGAGGCTCAAGAAAGCCCGGTCTGCAGTTGGGTATGATGTTCTCTGATTTTTTTAACTTAATATTATCATACTTAACGGAATATTGGATTTAGAATTTTCCAGTGCGAAATGTTGGACTACTCCATGCCAACAAACGCTTTCGGATCTATAATTCCAGTCATTCTTTCTTCTTCAAATCTCGATTTTAGTTTCATGGGATTAAACTCATTTTGTACAAAATAAATGATTTCCGAGAAATTCTCCAGACGTTAGATGGACCAGATTTATTTTTGTCTATAATTAAAAATAATATACAGGGTGTCTACGCTCGAAAGGACCAAACATCAGTGGGAGATCATACATGCAATTTGCAACAAAAAATGTCATATAACAAATGTTGACGGATATTCTTCAATTCAACATTTCTTGATTTCAGGGAATATTTCAAGTTTTACATGAAATCAATTATACTTCAGTTATCCTTGTAGCCTCATCAAAGTTTACCATCTGGAAACAGCATTAAATTTGCTACAAGTAAAAAATTTCTGTGTGCCAAAAAATTTCTCATTGCGGGCGTGAAGGGGATAAATATCACGATTCTGAAGTGAACCAAACCAGTCATGTTTTTCCAATCAGTTTATCGATGAAAAATCCTCAATTATGGACATGTTCTCTTTCCAGCAAAAAATACTCGATTCGAGAGATAAAAATCGAGTAAACTAATTTTTACAAATTCATGGGTGAAAAACTGTCAATCAAAGAATTATAAAATCCAATTGCGGGTATAATGACAATGAAAAAGATTCACTGTGACATGAGATCGAATCGACAAGGCAATTAAATCCTTATTTCCTTGCTCTAGATTCCACATTCTCCAAAACGTAAATTGAAATTTACTCAAATAACTTGTATTTTGGAAAAGACGAAATGAAAGTTGCCTTTACCTCATCACGTCCACACAGGTTATTCAATCCCCTTCCCAATACCTACATTTTGTTACAGCCACAGAATAAAATGGATCTGCTCCAGGATTCATCTTAAAATTCAGTGTACAACATCTAATTTGTTCCGATTTCTAGTTGTTTATATTCACTTCGAATCAAATAGCTTATATTCTCAATTCCTCAATTGATTCACGTCGTTTCGGTTAATCTACGACTTCTTTCGAAGAATTAAGAAAATGAAGCGATGAATTCCTCTGATGAAAATAAAAAAATTAGCGGTATCTTTTAATTCACATACCTACCTATAGTTGTAATCAACAGAATGAATAATTAATTTAAAAACCAGTAATTCTTCATTATTTCACTGGCATTAATCTACGTGATTGATGATTGATGCAGAGTGCTCAAACTAATGAGAGTTCACACCTCGATTTGGCAAGACAGAGAAAATAATATCCATAATTGATTTATTATTTCGAATAATAAATATGGAATCAAAAATCAAATATAATGAATAATGAAATTTGAATTCGTTTTAAGGTTAGGTTAGCTGAGGTTGAGGAGATATTTAAATTCTTATTTAGGTTAGATTGACATTATAATCCCAAATCGAATATTTTTCAAAAAAATATATATTTTTTTTCATAATTGTTTCATGTATCGTCAGAATGGTAAAAAAATAAGGAATTGAAAAGCACTGCCGTGAAGTCAGGACCTCTTGAGCGCTCGTTCATCCACCTTCTAGGTAGATTCGCATTTTTTTTTTCGATAATTCGTTTTAACTTTCTACGGTATCTATGGTTTTGGTAATGCGATCCGGACAAAATTTCACACGTAGTTTGAATACATTATTCTTCATCTATGTGCAAAATTTCATTCCAATCCAATGAGCAGTTTTGAAATTATCTGGAAAAAAATATTTAAAACGCCCATATTTACGGAACCCCTAATCTTATTCTACTCATTGATAACCGTGACCGAGACACTCAAGATCCACACCTATCCTAAAAATTTCAAGTCCCTAGGCCTTTCCGTTCGAAAGTTATAATTTTCTATGGTTCTGGTCATGCGATCTGGACAAATAATCAGAAAAACAAAATTTCGAAGGGCCATTTTAGGGAACCCCTGGAGAATGACGTGTTCAGAATACATGCAAAATTCTGTCCAGATAATATGACCAACACCATAGGAAACATAGAAAATTACAACTTTCGAACGGAAAGACCTAGAGACTTGAATTTTTCGGGGTTTGTTTTGATCTTGAATGTCGTAGTCACGTTTACCTATGAGCGGAATTAGACAAAGGGTTCCGTGAATATGGCCGTTTAAAATTTTTTTGTTCTGATAATTTCGAAACAACTGATTGAATTGGAATGAAATTTCGCACATAGATAAAGAATACTGTATTCAAACTACTTGCGAAATTTTTTTTCAGATCGTGTCATCAAGACCATAGAAGATTCTAGAGAATTATCGAAAAAAAACTCAGCTGATTCGGCATAATTGACAAAGAGCTGCAGTCATTTTTTTGACAGCTGGCAAACATTTTTCAATAGAAGTGAATATACGTTAGTGCTTTTCATAATTTTTTATAATTAAGACACATGAAGGTTCAGAATTATCAAAAAAAGAAGAAATATTATGAAGTATATGACTTTTCTATGAAGTTATGTCAATTCATAAAGCATTGAGATGGCAGGGCCGTATCTTGGGCGTGGCATGGGTGACACTTGCCACGGGCGCAAGGTCCGAAGGGGCGTCAAAAAATATCAAAAATAAGAAAATAGAAGCGCCAAGCAAAAAAAACTAATTCGTATGATGACAACACGGTTAGGTTAGTAAATAATTCGATCACAACATTTCGGAACATTGATATTCAAAGTAAAGTATGAGAATGCAATAAGGTCAGAAATACGAGAAATATGGTCCAATTGTTATGAAAAATTTTCAAAGATGCCGCACTCTGATCATAAATATTACAATCGGCAATATCGTCATGCGATTCCAAGCACAGCCCTTTTATGAGTTGTTCACACTACATCCCTTATCGCATCCAGCTTGTTTTGAAGGGCGGATTCTTTGATGATGATGGTTCATAATGATCGATTGTTTAGATTTTGAGGCCACATCTGTGGTATTTTAAAAACGATTCGTATTGCCAAAAATTCACCAATCAGAGTTTTGAGCTCAAGAAGTGGGAGAAAAATTGGGCAATCTTATTCTATTCTATATAAATATTGATTCCTTTCAATTGTGAAGAGGAGACCAAAAAAATTAAATTTTAATGTTCGTTTAGTGTGTATCCAGATTCGAAGTGTTATAAGTTTTGAGTTTTTCTATTATTATTCGAGCATTATAAATTGTGCTATTGAAGGTGAGTTGTACCAAGTATTTGTTATTTTTTATGACGTTATTCTGGCATCGGATATATTCAATTATTCGTATTTTAACATAATAATATTGTTCCTTTCAATTCAAGAAGAAATATGGTCCATTCCGGAAATATGGATTTTCGGACTTGAGTTCTTACTTCTCAGAGCGTCTTTTTTTGAATGAAATCTGATAAAACTAAGATTTGAGTGTTACTTTTCATAGTTTTGATTGACTCTTCAATCTCATCTGGCAAAGGTTATTCTAGTGATTTTTTTATACTTAACGTATGGACTTCTTGAATATTGTAACATCGGGCCCTGTACGAAACTATTAGTACGTGTTTCAAAGGGTTATAAAATAGTATTTGTATGCTAAGTTCGCGGTTTTTTTGCAGAGATTGTGATTATCGATTATTATTTTCTAGTCAACTTACCAAAAAAATTTTATTTTACGTTCGCAGTATGTATTTTTATATTTTAAGTTGAAGAATATATATTTTTTAAGATAAATGTTCGTATTTATTACATAAATATAAGTATTTCATTTTGCTTTTTCAGAATTTGTTTTATTTTCATGCATTTCAATTAAAATGTGTGTTGGAATTTTTTTGATGAAAAAATTTTTCCATAAAATTGTGTATTATTTTGAAACACTTACGGAAATATATGACTAGCATTATGAAAAAAAAATACTTCAAGAAAATATGATGGATGAAAAAAAATCTACGCAAATGGGGGGCGCTGTCTAATCTATTGCCACAGGCGCAATAGTACCTAGATACGGCCCTGGAGATGGAATTGATTAGGTATGTATATCCCAAACTTAGATAGTGTATAGCAAATACTCTTGGATTTTTCAAAAAATGATCAAAATTTTAAGTTGGTTCAACCCCACTCTTCGGAAAATTCCAACCGGTTTTTAATTATGTGCTACTCCAATCCCATTCTCGTTTCAAGTTATAGAAGTTGTGCACCCCTACGTTCGGGGATTGAAGTCAAGAAAATTCGAAGAGGATTAAAATGTCCCCCCTGCCGAATTAAAATCGATCTAACCCCTCAATTTTTTTATATTCGGGATATTATCACTTTAAATTCGAAAATGTCGAGTTTTCGTTGGCGGCCCATATAGCATGTGCAACCCAAGATTTGTATCTTGTAGTTACATAAATGATTATCATCCAATGCAACCTCTTATTACCTGGATGAAATATTTTTAACATTCATTAATATCGATTGAGAAACTTCAGATTCAATAAAACAATCAAATTTCCTAGGACAACAAGAAAACGTTTCGAGGTGCAAATCATAATTTCTCTTATGTCCTATGTTTCTCTTATATCTGTATTTGAACTTAATCGGAGATGATTTTTTCTCTGTAGTGAAGGTTAATGATGACATTTTTATAAACGCATATTCATTGTTTCGACCTACCTTGAATCTCTAGAGAAACCCATAGGTCCTGGATGACCTGGTATGGTTATCAAAATCAACGTAAAATCAGCAGAAACAGTTCGAAGGTCAAAAAGTTCCAACACTATATTTTAATCAAATAAGTTTATCTATAAATTTAATATTCACATCACACAAACACTGTCTTTTAGTTTCACTCGACGATGAATGAATTAAGGGTTAAAAGACAGAGTTACTCAATCTTCAACGATATAAATGCAAGCAGTAGCGCTGACATTTGCATCCTCAACCGGAATAAGAACAACGAAGGTCGAACGTGATCTGCTGTGTTGAACGTCCTCTTGACAGAGCTACTACCGCAAGAATAATCGGGTTTGGACAATTATATGCAACCGTAAATGGATCACAATCGTCCTGAATTCGAATCGTAAAATTTCTGGTATAATTTATTCCCTGAGGCACCAATTTACGAAGTTTGCACGAAATTCAATCTTCGAACGGGGCATAGAGGTGGAAGAAGTTTGTTCGATGGTCATGAGTGTCTTAAGACGGAAGTCTTGAGTCTCAGGACGCAGATGACACAAACAAGTGCACTGCACGAACAAACTAAAGCCACCCACCATAGATAGGGACCTAGAGACCTACTTTCGTCCCCTCCATGTTCCCACCATTTCTAGTGGGATCTCAAGACAGGTACCGGCTGCATGAGGCTGGATGCCTATATGTTGAGATTTAATCAATAAAATTTTTATTGTAATTGCTTTTCGTAATGTTATTGGTCAGAATATATCGAAAATTTTAATGGTCTGTCCACATAACAAGGAACCCGTTCGGATATCACTGCCGGCTGATTACCAATGACAGCTACTTTGACAGAATTCTTTTTCTCTTTTGCCGATATCTTGCAAAGAACCCGCAAATTGAGGGTATCTGGTAGGAGATATCGCTTGTACGGATCGCACAACCATGTGCTACTCGCTTACTCGGACGTTGATATCTCCAACGTACATGACAATATTAATGGTTTGAATCGAAAAATTCGAATTGAAGAACTGAAATTGTTCACTTACTTTTAATTATGCCTGACCCCAACGTCACTCTTTTCAATTTTTATTCGGTCGAATGAAATTTAACCTGAATATTAAATTTTTATTCCAATTACTTACACAGGCCAACAGATTTTTTTCCATTTGGTGCAGAAAAAATGTTCTTATAGGTATTTTACCTGCCAAAAATTGGAAGGTTTTTTCTATCTGCTACCGTTCTCAAGATTGGTACAGCATCACTGACCTGAATTCAGAAGTGAACTGGAACCTGATTAAATTCAGTAAATGTAAATGAATAGTAATAAACAGTAAATAAATTACGTAAAGCACCTTGTTGGTAGATTCACATTCTCCAGTTTTAGAAACCAATTGGAAAGATTTTGACAGCTGTCAAAAAAACTTCAAACTTACGCGAAAATTCAGACTTCACGTCAGTGCTTTGGTGACAATTTTTGAGCGCTCGTACTACTTACACGAGGGCTATATCATTTCGTCACGATGTCTGTATTTTTCGAATTTTGAGCCGAAAATGGTCTCAATCGACTATGTTCGACTCACTGATGACGAATCCGTCGGAAAATTCGAGTCTGTCCGTCCGGCCGTCCGTCCGTCCGGCCGTCAGCACGATAACTCTCGAACGGAATGTCCTAGAAACTTGAAATTTTCAGGGTAGTTTCGAATCTCGAATGCCGCAGTTAAGTTCGTTATTGGGCAAAATTCGCCGAGGGGTTCCGTAAATATGGCCGCTCGAAATTTTGTTTTCCTGATTACTTTGAAACTACAGATTCGATCGAGATGAAATTTTGCACTATAATGGAAAATGAGTTGTTCAAGCTACATGCAGAATTTTGTTCAGTTCGCATCATCAGAACCATAGAAACCATAGAAAATTGTAACTTTTGAACGGAAACGCCTAGGGACTTGAAATTTTCAGGATAGGTGTGGATCTTGAATGTCGTGATCACTTTCATTTATGAGCCAAATTATACCAGGGGTTCCGTAAATATGGTCATTTGAAATTTAGTTTTCTTGATAATTTCCAAACTACAGATTCGATCGAGACGAAATTCTGTATACTAATGGAGAATGTTATATTCAAGCTACATTTCTCTAGATCGCATGACCAGAACCATAGAAAACATAGAAAATTATAACTTTCGAACGGAAAGGCTAGGGACTATTTTTCTCCTGATAGTTTCGAAACTACTGATCGGATCGGAATGAAATTTTTTCATCTAGCTGAGGAATAATGTTTTCAAACTACGTGCAAAATTTTGTCCAGATCGCATCACCAAGACCATAGATACCGTAGAAAATTCTAGCGAGTTATCGAAAAAAATTGATCCGCTGAAGCACTGACATGAAGTCTGGAATTTCGCAGTTTAAAGTTCGGTTTTCAGTTTTCAAAAACTTTCTTTATACTGTCCTGTATTGGTACTTTCAAAGTGATAAAACTGTTACCGATATTACAGTTTTCTATTGAAAAATGCAATGAACTAGAACTCTACCTTAAAAGAGTTATTTTTAACGTGAAAATAATACTCTAGATAATCTTTGGCTAAGATCGTGATCGTATAGTGGTTTTAAAGGACTCTACGTTGTGTATGTAACCCAAATTACGTTCGATTCAATAGAAAAAATTGACGGGAAAACAGGAAATTCAAAACACAGATTTTCAGATCCGAAAATAACAATCAGAAAAGACCTGATTCTGTACAATGTATAACAATATATAGACTGGTACAGTTAAACACCCAGAGATCTCTCTCTTTATCTCGTTCAAAATACTGTCAACCCACAAGTAAGGGATATTCATAAACAGCAACAGGTTGACTGGTGAGAACTCTCTCATATGGTGTTTAAAAATGATTGAGTAGATTAAATGCTGCACTAATGACTCCTTAACCTTAATAGGCGATTATGTGCAAAAATTGTGAGTTATCCTTCGCAGGAATCCAACTATCATTTGGCGATTGATGATCTCCCACGGTGCAAGGAGAGGGGAATGCGACCAAAGATCCTTTTTATATATATTTCCAAACGATGGGCAAGCCTTATTCAGTTAGGTTGCGTCTTAGGATAGTTGTCTCCCTGGTCAGTAGTCCCATCAAGTTAGGTAAACAATATAAACAGTAAACAATAAACAAACAATAAACAATAACGGATAATAATGAGTGGAGAGTTAAAGTTCTCAATCAAGATAAGATGATGAAACATAATGCCAACACTGGTGCTTGTGATTATCCATGATATTTTCTGAAAACTACAACGATTACATATAGTATTATTTGAAGAATATTGCTTTTCAAATGTGTGAAATTCATAGAAGATATTAAATAATTTAATGATCTTTGAAGGTGCGCATTTCTAAATTTTTTTATTTAAGAAATACTTTTTTGTAATTTAATGAAAAATTGCTGCCTTGAGGTCATAGCCTTTGTTGCTAATATGGCCCCCTGCTCATATGAGACCTTGGCCTATCTAAACAATCCTCTGAGTTACTTGCATCTCGACTGGCCGAAAAAATTTACTCATCTCAAGGACAAAACACCAGTTCTTCAAGAACCCATAGAGAAATTAACTTGTTTTCGATATTTTCATTATTTCGAATATTTTGGAATTCAAACTAATAAAAAAATTGAGGGTTTTATTCAGTTACTATCGATACCATTTTCAGGTCTCACTTATACAAGGTATAGCATGACTCACTCAATTTTGGGAGCTGATAGGGCTCTGATTTTTGGAATTACCTCATCGAAATTAATGAGGAAAGGCAACAATATCTCTCGCACCAAGATTCTTGGAATTATGGGAGATGTATTTTCGATGGTCGACGTTATTATCATTCGAAAATAATGAAAGTAGTACTGAATTTACCTCATTTCGATATAAGATTCTTCACGCAGAGTCAAAACCAGATATGCTGGTGGACTTGAGAATATGTTGTTGATGTTGGATGATGAAATGATGATGAAAGATTGAGCCTTTGTTACATTGTCTTCTTCAGTCGATAATTCAAAAATGCAAGCAGTAGTTGCTACTAGTTATCGAGATACGCGCAAAAAAATCAACCAGTGAAAAACTTTCGTTTCGTGTACCTAGTCAATATTGATGATTTGTTACTCAATCTTAAAATAAGGTCTGTCTCAGAATATTCGCAATTTGGACCATATGATTTTTAACTTTCTTCAACAAAAATAGGTGGTTTGTGAAAAAAATGGATGGAATAAGTGACTTCTACCGTTTTATTTCGCCAATAGGTGACAGTACCTCATTCAGGGTGAGTGTTAGGCTTAACAATTCGTTTCACAAACCTTTTTTGTGGATAATCCACCACGCTCTTTTCGATCACTTATAAATTTCATATGACAAAATTTGTGCTTTTCTGGAATTTTCCATGAAAAATGATGGCTATGTGAATAGGTGTTTATGATGTAATTTCTTTGATCGTTCTACTTACACGATGACTATATCATTTCGTCACGATGTCTGTATTTTTAGAATTTTGAGCCGAAAATGGTCTCAATCGACAAGGTTCGACCGACTGATGACGAATCCGTCGAAAATTTCGAGTGAGTCTGTCCGTCTGTCCGGCCGTATACACGATAACTCTCGAACGAAATGACCTAGAAACTTATTGGGCAAAATTCGTCTAGTCTAGGGCTTCCGTAAATATCGAGGTAAATATGGTCGTTTGAAATTTATTTTCTTGATAATTTCAAAACTACGGATTCGATCGTGACGAAACTTTGTATTTCAATGGAGAATGATATATTCAAATCACATTTTTTCCAGATCGCATAATCAAAACCTTTTTGAATTCCAACGAATTATTGAATGGTAAATCCTTATATTTCTGTAACAGCTGATTCGGCATAATTGACGAAGAGCTGCTGTCATTTTATTGACAGCTGTCAAAAATTACTTCAATTGGTTTCTAAAACTGGAAAATGCGAATCTATCTACGAGGTGGATAAACGAGTGCTCAAGAGCTCCTAACTTCACAGCAGTGCCTTTTATAATTTTTCATATGAAAATATTGACAAATAAACGCCATCTACGATAGACATTCTAATTCGAAAAGAAATATATTGTTATGGAATGAAAACATAGTTACATTTTTTTTACGATTCGAGAATAAACTCAAATGATTAATCAAATATGGTGTTGACGTCAGTGGAAATTAATCCTTCAAAAAGTCTTGGTTCGAAATTGGTTTTGGAATGAAGAAAACATCAGAATTAATATTTGAAACCTTGCCAAGAAGAAATACAAGTGCAAGTTGAAAGCACGAAAATTAAATTTCCAAGTTTCAGGAATAATATTCCTGAAACTTGGAAATTTAATTATAAGAGCTGGGTTCCAGTGTTCTCATAAAGAAAAAGTGAAGAAACATATTTTGGACAAAGTTTTTCTATGTGAGTGCACTTATCATTGATCATCAGTTAGATTTATTAATTTTAGTTTCATTCGATAGTTAGAGCTAGACTTATAGAATTTAATTGTTAATAAAATAATTTTGTGAACATAATTTTTTTGAATTGTTCATCTTAGAACCCTCTTCGATGAAGAGTTTCGGGCAAATCAAATGGAATATTGCACAAAATTATTGAAAATTGTTATTGGATTTGAACTTTTTCAAAATTTCAATAAAATTCTTCAATTTTCACATACTAGCCATAACATCCATCTGGGGGAGTTCGCTGAAAATCAGATTTCATTTATATTCGATTTCAATTTCGAACTATTATTTCATTATATTTTAGAATTCATTGAGAAATTCAACGGAATGAATAAAACGGTTTCTGACCACTCTCGAAAGAAAAGGAATTTCGAAATGGCCAAAAATAGCCAAAGTTTTCCAAAGACACATCAATCTTCTGAAAATATTAATTTTATATTTAAACTTTGTAATTGGTTGTAGGAAAACGACACCAAGGTTTATGTGAAAGGATCGCATCTCCAAAAAATTTCAGAAACTAATCACCATATTCTGCTGAAATATTGTGTGTTTATATAAGGCATGGATTAAATGAGATATTTAAAATTCAGCATTTGGATGTTCCATGTTGAAATTATTTTCTGATATATCTAATAATATTTCGGCGATTCCATCTTTCGAAGTTTATGAAGACAAAATGTGAATATTTATCACACTGAAGTTCCTCTTGGTACAAAGAAACAAGCGCGTAAAAGCACATGACTTGACGTCAGTGCTTTCCAAATTATTTCCAATAACTTATTTCAGATATTTTGATGATGATAATTATTTTCGGGTAAGGTCTTTATCGCACTTGCTCCTAAATGAGGCAGTGAGATTTCACGTGCATATGCTACTCGCTTTCCCCGCACTTGATATCTCCAAATATATGTACCTACCGATATTTATGTCACATTGCTTAAAAGCTCCTCAGGATTATCTCGAACTCCCGAGATTTATTTTACGGTTGTGCTAATTTCTCCTTCGAATACATAGTTTATGTGGTAGAATTCGCACTGATTTTGCTGAAATAACGGAACCGAACGAAATAGCATTGTTTTTTATCAAGAGTTTGAACCTTCATTTCGTAATTCTCAAACTTGAACTCAAACGACTCTTGTATATCTTTCAAGATTAGACTCTAGTCACCGAACGAAATGCTTTCTACAGTTTTTGGAAAATGAATGCTTGCTAGAGATTTGAAACGACAGATGTAGAAAACGACCCCAGGAAACGTCGAAATATGAGTATAGTTCAGATACTCACCCTTCTTATCTTCTTTTCGGGAAAAGCGTACCGTTCGAATAATTCCTTATTCTTGAATTTTTAATGAAAAAATCTGACACCATGCAATCACAGTAAGAGGTAGGTATCCGAATATCTCGATGCTCGAATTAACCCATTATATCTCCCGGTGTTCAACTCGATAATTCGGAACCAATTTTGACGAGAGACTGGGTAGCTATCCATAAATTTCACTTCAGATCAAGTTATTATGTACGAACTTATTACATATGCATATCGCCGAGTTCCACATATGGATTGTTGTAAAATCACTTTTTCAGACTGTGAAAATAATCACGCCTACTTAGTCACTAACCACAAGGTACCTAGTAAATTGGGGTATTGAAAACTGATACCCATCATTATCACGAAATTATTCTATCAGTAATTGGCTTGTAAAAAACTCGCCGAATAGTAGATCTCCGAGATATCATACGGCAGTTGCATAGTAAATATGCGATTCTGCCATATAAGGCAGCAGTCTTTTTGTTGACTGATTTTATAAGAGAAGCGTTTTTGCTTCTTTTTTCTCGCCAAAATAGTATGTTGTTGAATGTTGATCAAATAGGTGCTGAAACTTAACCTAAATTTTATAAACATCTTTATACCTATCTTATTCACGCAAAAGTACAGCTTCATCAGAGGTTATAAACATTTGCCAGTTGTATTTCTGAACGCCTACATATATATTTGTTTCTATACTTTAGTGCAAATAAGTTGGAGTTACGTGAAGAAATCTATGAACAAAATAAGTCTTTCTTTTTAATCCGTAAAACTGGAACAGAGTAAAATCAAAAAACTTCGAGAATCGACCTTTTTTGTCGGAAATATTTACCAAATGCATGATATCGGCCGTTTCTCCAGAAATGGAGTAACTTTTTCTTCAACTTCCAATTTCTTAGATTTGCCCAAATCGAACGATTCAAGTGCAGCGAAAAAGTCGATGCACCCCAACAAATGAAGTTTTCAATATTTACTGAGAGCATGAAATCGGCCGTTTTTCCAGAAATGGAGTAACTTTTTTTTCAACTTCCAATATCTTCGATTTGTCGAATACAAAACGCGAGATGGGACTAATTTTTTTCATCTGTGAAAATATAACAAAGTTAAATCAAAAAACTCAAAAAATTGACCATAGAAACCATAGAAAATTATTACTTTTGAACGGAAACGCCTAGGGACTTGAAATTTTCAGGATAGGTGTGGATCTCGATTGTCGTGATCACGTTCATCTATGAGCAAAATTATACTAGGGGTTCCGTATATATGGTCGTTTGAAATTTAGTTTCCTTGATAATTTTAAAACTACAGATTCGATCGTGACGAAATTTTGTATACTAATGGACAATGATATATTCAAGCTACATTTCTCCAGATCACATGTCCAGAACCATAGAAAACATAGAAAAACATAACTTTCGAACGGAAAGGCCTAGGGACTTGAAATTTTCAGGATAGGTGTGGATCTGAAATGTCGCGTTCACGCTTATCAATGAGCAGAATTATACTAGGGGTTCCGTAAATACGGTCGTTTGAAATTTTGGTGTCTCGATAATTTCGAAACTACGGATTCGATCGAGATGAAATTTTGTATTTTAATCGAGAATGATATATCAGAACAATATTTTGTCCAGATCGCATAATCAGAACCATAGAAAATTGTAACTTTTGAACGGAAAGGCCTAGGAACTTGGAATTCTCAGGGTGGGTTTGGATCGCGAATATCGCGGTCACGTTCATCAATGAGCAAAATTAGACTAGGGGTTCCGTAAATATGGCCGTTCAAAATATTTTTTTGCTGATAATTTCGAAACTACTGATCGGATTGGAATGATATTATGCACCTAGCGGCGGAATAATGTATTCAAACTACTTGCAAAATTTTGTCCAGATCGCATCACCAAGACCATAGATACCGTAGAAAATTCTAGCGAATTATCAAAAAAAAAATTGATCAGCTGAAGCACTGACATGAAGTCTGGAGTTTCGCCTAAGTTTCAGAATTTTTTTGACAGCTGTCGAAAATTCCTTCAATTGATTTCTAAAGCTGGAAATTGCGAATCTACCTACCAGGTGCATGTACGAGCGCTCAAAAGCTCCTGACTTCACGGCAGTGCTTTTCGTAATTTTTTTATAACTCCCAATGTCTTCGATTTTCCTGAATCGATCGATTCAGGTCTAGTGAAAATGTCAAGACATCTCAACTAAATGAAGTTTTCAATATTTACTGAATTCGTGAAATCGGCTGTTTTTCCAGAAATGGAGTAAATTTTTTTTTCAATTTCCAATATCTTCGATTTGCCTGAATCGATCAATTCAAGTGTAGTAAAAAAGTCGATACACCTCAACCAAATGAGGTTATCAATACTCACTGAATGTATGAAATCGGCCGTTTCTCCAGAAATGGAGTAACCTTTTTTCCAACTCCCAATGTCTTCGATTTGCCTGAATTTCCCAATATTCCATGAGTTATTCCAACTTTTGACGCTAGGGTCCTTATTTCTCTGGGATTTTTAAAAAACAACAATAATTCGAGGGGTGAAACGAAGAGCCAGTAAAATCCGTCAGTATTAATTTGTGCAATGTATAATATTCTTGAAAGCAAAGAATTGAAATGAAAAGATAGCAACAAAAATTATGAATTATAATAACAAGGACGATTGAATATTGCTGTGGGGTTGCTAGAACCTTCCTAGATATCGAAGATAATTCTCGAATCTCGAAATTAATTATGGATAAAAAAATTATAAAAGCACTGCCGTGAAGTCAGGAGCTTTTGAGCGCTCGTTCATCCACCTTGTAGGTAGATCCGCAATCTCCAGTTTCAGAAATCAATTGGAGGAATTTTCGACAGCTCTCAAAAAAATTCCTAAACTTAGGCGAAACTCCAGACTTAATGTCAGTGCTTCAGCTGACAAATTTTTTTCGATAATTCGCCAGAATTTCCTACGGTATCTACGGTCTTGGTGATGCGATCTGGACAAAATTTCGCACGTAGTTTGAATACATTATTCCTCAGCTAGGTGTGAAATTTCATTCCAATCCAATCAGTAGTTTCGAAATTATCAGGAAAAAAATATTTTGAAGGGCCATATTTACGGAACCCCTAGTATAATTTTGCTCATTGATGAAAGTGACCGCGATATTCGGGATCCAAGCCTACCCTGAAAATTTCAAGTTCCTAGGCATCTCCCTTCGGAAGTTATAATTTTCTATGGTTTCTATGGTTCTGGTCATGCGATATGGACAAAATGTTGCTTCAATATATCATTCTCGATTAAAATACAAAATTTATCTCGATCGAATCCGTTGTTTCGAAATTATCGAGAAAACAAAATTACAAACGACCTTATTTACGGAACCCCTAGTAAAGTACTGCTCATTGATGAACGTGAACGCGACATTTCAAATCCACACCTATACTGAAAAATTTCAAGACCCTAGGCCTTTCCGTTCGAAAGTTATGATTTTTTATGGTTTCTATGGTTCTGGTCATGTGATCTAGAGAAATGTAGCTTGCATATATAATTCTCCATAAGTATACAAAATTTCGTCACGATCGAATCTGTAATTTTGAAATTATCAAGAAAACTAAATTTCAAACGACCATATTCACGGAACCCCTTGTATAATTTTGCTCATAGATGAACGTGATCACGACATTCGAGATCCACACCTATCCTGAAAATTCCAAATCCCTAGGCGTTTCCGTTCAAAAGTTACAATTTTCTATGGTTTCTA
The DNA here is from genome assembly GCA_963966015.1 of Aphidecta obliterata. Classification (NCBI taxonomy): domain Eukaryota; kingdom Metazoa; phylum Arthropoda; class Insecta; order Coleoptera; family Coccinellidae; genus Aphidecta; species Aphidecta obliterata. The sequence goes on along the minus strand of OZ014430.1, from coordinate 8,172,835 downwards.
TGGTTATGGTCATGCGATCTGGACAAAATTTTTTATATAGCTTGAACACCTCATTCTCCATTCGAGTGCAAAATTTCATCTCGATCGAAACTGTAGTTTCGAAGATATCAGGTTAACAAAATTTTTAACGGCCATATTTACGGAACCCCTGGTGGAATTCTGCCCATTAACGAACTTAGCCGAGGCATTTTGAATCTGAACCTACACTGAAAATTTCAATTCTCTAGGTTGACCCGTTCGAGAGTTATCGTGCTTACGGACGGCCGGACGGACGGACGGACGGACAGACTTGAATTTTCCGACGGATTCGTCATCATTGAGTCGAACATAGTCGATTGAAACCATTTTCGGCTCAAAATTCGAAAAATACAGACATCGTGTAGAAATGATATAGCCCTCGTGAAAGTAGTCCGAGCGCTCAAAAATGAGAAGACATATCTCTATTTATACTGAGAAATTGGACTCCTCAGTAAGAGGTTTCCAAGGTTAAATCCTGAGATAAAATATATATTTATTTCATAAATTCCCAGAACTTGCGAAAACCTATTCGAAAGTAGGTATAACTAACCGTTTTATAGGTAGGCGGTTAGTTCAATATCAGCTGAATTGCAGCAAAACCAATGTTTGCAGATTCGACGAGCCCAAAGAAGAAGCGGATCAGTTCTAACGGTATCCGGAATAAAATAAATCGCATCTGGGATGTGAGAATTCTGATAGTTTCAAAAATTGATTCATTGGTTCGGAGAACCGATTCAAATCAGCTTTTTATAAAGAGTGGATCTCGTTATTTTATAGTAGGATTGAAGACTAACATACTCCAGTAGAATGAGAACAGTTCTTCATTCGAGCATTGTGATGATATCCGCAATAGAAGAACTTGTTTTTGTCAGTTCAGTTGAAGTTTGTTATTGTGTGATGAACATTCCACTATTTATGGTTTATTATTATTCGATATGTTTTATCATCAAGTAGTAGTAATCTGGAAATTAATCGATAATTCATTGAAAATGTTTCTAGAAGGCTCTTTTGATGTCACCGATCACCCCCAATTTATTATTGCGTTATTACTTTTATTTGACACTCGTGACATCTCAATAAGCACATGATAGTTTTATTCGAATGGTCAGGGATTTTCCTTTTCAAAGTGCGATAGCATTGCGCTAGATGCAGCGTTCCACGGAGAGATTATACATGTTCTCCGCCTCTATCGCTATGAGAAATCAATCTTCCAGAAAAAATTCTTGTTGTTAGAGAGACTGCAATAAACCCGTCTGAAGCAGGATGATTAAAATGTCAACTTACATACACTCGGTGCTATTATCGATCCGCTAGAGTAAGTTCGAATTTATCAATCCATTGTTCTCTTTTTTAGATGCAGCGTTGGTCTATGCATGAAACATTTTATGATGGATTTAGGATTGATGATCCTAGAATGGTTATCCCGTCACCTGTATTTGATCAACCGAAAATGGTTTATTGGCATCTGTTTTCGGCAACTTTCTGTGAGATTGAATTGACGAATATATATTATGGTACATAACAGGTATCCAGAATACCATTGAGTATTGTCATGGTATCAGAGGGTAGTGAATGAATAGCTTCCAAAATTGACCGGACCCTATCGGCAGGTTGTAGTTCCTTTCTCAACTATGCCCCGCCACTATACGGCTAATAATTTCGGCTTCAAATCGTTGAAGTGAGTTGTTCCTCCAGTGGTTTTATACATAATGATCATACCGAGATTGACATATTGAATTTTCGGCCCTCGATTCCCACTTATGTTTGGAGACCTCAACCTCGGAGTAGCACATCATCTCACAAAAGAAAATACTGCAAAGGTTCATTCCAAATCATTTTAATCGGATCTAGATTGGAGAAAAATCCATTGCAATGTACATCAACGTCAATGGAAAAAATTCAATATTGCTGACTACATTAGGTACTAATTTATTATTCTACCCTCGGTTCGTAACGTTTTCTCTGAAATCAGTGATAATCGTTACACTTTCAATTGTCGGATTTTTTGATCATTTTTCCAGATATCAAAACCGGTAACGGCGGGTTCGCAAAGCGCCAGTTCGGGGACACAATCCGATTTGCATAATTACATTATTCGTTCTTTTATGACATATATACAAGGAAAACTGAACGCATTGGATAACAGGTGTTCGCCAACTTGACAATGTCTCTCGGTTGAGTTATGACTGAAAAAAAGTTAATTTGCGCTATTAACTTCGCGGGTGTGTTGAAATCGGACAGGAAACTGTTACCGACTCACTCACATGAGTCATTCATCGTGAACTAATGATAAGTGGGGAAGCAAAGATTGGAGCTTCAGGTGGAAACTTACTTTTAAGCAGGAGGATATTTATCCAGAAAAAAAGTTCAAATTTTTCATCAACACTCGGTTAAATGTACACTAGAGACTAAATATGAATTGACCTTGGAAATTTTTGAAAAAACTTGATATAAATCAACTTTTGAAATTTTATAATCAATAATTCAAAAAATACCGATTTTAATGAATTGAAAGTTTGTAGTGTGTTGTAAGGACAAAAAGGTTAATATCAAATTTCGACAATTTCGTGAGGATCATATTATTAGAAGATTTTCAAATAAAATATTTCCTGATAATATTTATTGTTATGGTTCTTTCCAGATATTGATAATATTGAATGTTGAATTTTATTGAAACCACTAACAATTTTTAAAGAATTTTGTTTCAATTTTTATTTTTCCCATGACTTTTTTTCAAGGAGGTTTCTGAAGGTGCACAAATAAAAGAAATTTTTGTTACAACTTATAATCTAATCCTATAAAACAACCCCAACTATCCAAAGAATCCAAAACTAATATAATATCTAAACTCCAAAACAATGTTCGATTGGCGAGTGCACTCACTTTTCAACTTTTCCTCTTCTAAACAGCACGCTGCTTCCAACTTCTCCTTTTCTTCTTTACTTGTCAATTTCACTCCAACAACTCAATTTTTCAACTTTTCCTCTTCTAAATAGCACGCTCCTTCCAACTTCTCCTTCTCTGCTTTACTTGCCAATTTCACTCCAACAACTCAATAAAACCAATCTTTCTCCAACTTTTTGAAAATTTTCCCTCCCTTGTTCCTTCGCCTGCTTTCAATCCATATTATTCTAAAAGTCTCGTTTCCATAGTAACATTCTTGATACATTTTTTCCTATTATCTAAATAGATATAACTAACTAAGCTATTTTACAATGAATGATTTGAAGTACTTGAACAAATTCACTTTTTTTCGTATTTTTAAATAATCTGAACCCTCTTGAAAATATCATATTACAATAATTTATACGATACAATACGGTGTTTGAAGGTTCTTGAATTTTGGTGATATAATTTGAATTTTTTTTTCATTTATTTTCGAAACTGAGAAATATTACCATGTTTCGATTTCCATGACAATTCCCCAAAGTGAATATTCAATAATTTTTTCTAAAAAAAAATTTTAAAAATTGAAATTTCTTGATTAGTTTGTAATTTACGACTTGAATTACGACAAAAGAATTCTTGACAAGCATTTTTTTTGTTTCTTGATTGTAATTATATAAATCTTCATTATCTCATATGTATGGTGTTTCAATTGGAATTTTAAACTTTGCATTTTTTTTTAATCACATATTTTCTCTTATTCCTCTTTTCAAATATTACTCCCCACTTCTTTTCTTCTGTCTTTTCTAATGGGAGTCTTCTTTGGCGCATGTTTATGACCTCTTGCAAATTTTTTTTTTTATTATTCATCTTATACGCTCGTTTTAGCTTCTTGGGTTCATCATCACTTCCATCATATATTAAGGTAATCACATCTTCTTCGCTGTCATCAGATTTTGCCTTCTTACGGTTGACACCTCTTTGTCTTAATTTTGTAAAATAAAATCTATCAAATTTCTGAATTTCTGTTTGTATCAGCTCAATTTTGCCTGATTTTTTGTATACAAACTTGATATTCCCCTTCTTGCATCTGGATATTGAATTATCTTTTCTATGAATATTTCCCTATTTCTTCTCCTTCTCTCCTTCATTCCTTGCCAATTTCACTCCAACAACTCAATAAAACCAATCTTTCTGCCAACTTTTTCAAAATTCTCCATCTTTTCGCTTGACGTTTTATTGTTCCTTCGCCTGCTCTCGATCCATATTATTTTCAAAGTCTTCGTTTCCTAGGTAACATTCTTTCTACAATCTAAACATAACTAAACTATTTACAATGAATGATTTGGACAAATTCACATTTTTCTTATTTTTGAATAATCTGCTCCCTCTTGAAAATATCATATTACAATAATTCATACGTTGATCAAGTTTACTGAATGTACTATGTTTGAAAGTTGTTTGGTGATATAATTTGAATTTATTTTATTCTAAATTTTCGAAACTGAGAAATATTACCATGTTTTGATTTCCACGATATACATATTTAGGTTTTTTTTCAAGTAAAGCTTTTTGTTGACTTATCAAAAGAGATCATTTAGCCGGAAGTTGATCATATGAAATATTCAATATGAAAAAAAGTGCAAAAAATCTTGGGCATCAACATCTTAATACGCCTCTGGATCGTTTCATCTCACTAAGCCATGTGCATTTCAATGCTTTGCTCTTTCGCAATATTCGCCTCACCGGTTTCAAATACCCCAAAGTAAAAAATCACAGGGGTTGCGATCGGAAAACTTACAAAAATCATATGCATCATAGATCATTTACCGTATACTGACCTCAGACAGCTGGTAATATCTACACATTTAGATACCGATACGAGCCTGAGTTAGAACCGGGCTGGGAATTTCTCAGATTCTCGAGTAACTTTGATTTCGAAATACTCGGCCCTGGTGAATATTTTATATAAACGATTTTCGGTATAATGACTTATTGACATGACATGACATGAGTTCTATTACTGGTAAAAAAACCCCTGTATATATTTTTTGACTATTCCTCCAGATGAGCCTACGCATTCTTCGAATTAATATTAAGGTGCTTCTCGAGAAGATCTCACATGGTTTTTCAAGCCCATTCCTAAATTTATCAGAAGCGATCAGGGGATAAAACTTTATTGTGTCAATAAATTCGTCGTGAGATATTTCGGAAACTCGATATTCGGGTTCGGAAATACTGCTTTGGAAATCAGACAACTTATATTCAGTGAGGACAGTTATGTGAATATTTAGTATTGAATTCGGAGTATTTTTGTTTGTAATTTCAAATAATTAATCTTTGGAATCGTTCCGGGAAAAAAACTATATCATCATTTTCGTCTTGGATGCCAAATATCATCATGTTGGCTCCTTCAGAAATACAGAATTGCGATAACAATTTGATATAAAGTCCAGTAACTAAAAGGATCGTGAATAATGTGAAAAAGTGGTAGCCAATCAGCGATGAACCGTAGAACCTCCCACTAATTAAACATTAAAATATTGAGTTGATCTAATCTCTCTAATCCTCCTTCCTTCACCATGGAAGATTGATATAATATTCACGACTCTTCACCTACACCAACAACTAGAATGACCCTCATCATCGTGGCAATCAAACAAGGAACATCTGCCAGATCTTCCCTAACGCCACGAGAAACGACCCCGTGACCTAAAAAATTCAAATTCATCAAAACCTATATTTACCTCCGTGATTCATCAAGTTTTCAGACTTTCAGACTCTTCCACACTTCTGCCCGCAAAAATTGGAATAATTCCACGGTTCTACCGGCTGAACGAGACCGAGATCTGCAATTATTATGAAATTATGGGCGAGCGGTACACCCACATGTTGGGTTCATTGATTTCGTGTTTACTTGCCACCAGAAAATTCACACATTCGTCTTGACGTGCAGTCTTAACGTTGGATGGAGCGACTACGAAAAATTTCTAATGATAAGAATAGCGTGTAATTATTACGGTATCTTCCATAACCTTAGAGGTATTAGGAGAATATTCGATACACTCGTAATTTAAGAGTGTCTATTCAGAATTGACGAGGACAGTGGCGTAGAAACATTAATATGGTGGTCTTTTATACTTTGGACGAGAAAATATCTGCGTTAACACAAAAATTCGGGTTGAACTAAATTTGGGCAGGACCATATAGGAGGAGTATTCAACCTCATGGCTAGAAGAACAATTAATCCCGAAAAATAGACCGTTTGAGTGCCCAAATGAGGTGAATGCGTTAAAATGAATTTCAATTATATACTCCGTTTAAGAATTATTGACATCTCGGTTGGCTGTGAAAAATCGAATTTAAGTTGGTAATAGACTATTCAGTAATATTTTGGGTTGCTGAATTCAGGTTGGTATAGAAATAACACTAACATTACCCATAGAAATCTTGCTTTGATGATTTTATCGAAGATATTGGTGAATATATAATCATAAAAATTTTCTCTGAATTCGATTATTTTTTGTCTTATGCTATTAAAATGGCTGGAATTCACCAGGAATCAGGATACATCGCGCCTAACAAGAGAACGCCAGGCAGTTTGTCGGTGTTACTTCGAGTTTTTCAAAGATTTGGCATATATTTCCGCTAGTGTTTCAGGTAAACTGTTATTCACCGACTCAAAGAGTATTCTGATTGATCAATGTCTCTTAAATTTTTAGATTTCACCAAGCCCTGTCCGTAGAATATTATTATGTTATTATAGCCTGGAAGTAGCAGTGGAAGAAAACCTGTGCGATATGATTATTCCTTCAAAGAGACATTAAATGACTTTGTTTTTGCTAGAATTAAAAACAATGAATATATCAGTTCAGATATCCTTTTCGAACTGGCCAAACAGCACCTAGATTTCAATTGATCGAAGTCAACATTATATTATATCATAAAAAAATTGGATACAAATACAAAAAAGTTGATCTAAGGAAAATTCCTACTGATAAACAGAAAAATATAATAAAAATAGTACAATATTGTGATAAATACCGAGAATACATGGAACAAAACGTAAAATTCATTTATCTAGATGAAATTTGGATATTCAAAAACGGTATTCAAATTTGTCAGTGGACACTAGAAAATAATCCAAAAGGTATGCCGAGTATACTCAAGGGTAAAGGCAGAAGGTGCACTATTTTGAATGCTAGAACAATTGATGGATTTTTACCTGGATGTGATCCGATTCTTGACAGTAGTATTAATGATAAGGATTACTACGAATGGTGAATAATTTCATAAATGGGTTATTGAAATATTGAAACCTTCCCTGCAAAAGGATGCCCATCAATAGGATTATGTCAGCTTATTCAATAAACACATCCAAATCACTACACTTTGTGGAAACAAAGTTTTCAATATTTTTATCTTTGCCCTTGTATCATTGATAGATATTTCAAGTTTATTTATTATACTTTATAGTACCCTGTTCACATTCCCTCTGCTAATACGCATGCTATATTGTTCCCAATTCAAAAGTATACTGAATAATTGTAAAATTTCATGTCAAAATTCTTCATGTACTGCATAGATTCTTAATTTTTGTTTCTCTCTTATTTTAATAATAATATATAAATCGCACCCGTCGTAGACTAAGGAGACAACTCAAAAAAGGTCCATTTTGTGTTAGTGACGGTATTGAACTCAGGAAGTATCCCTTTTCTTACGTGCAATATCAGAATAACTCTAGTTGGCCTCTCCGTCACATAAAAGACTGTTTGTGAAAAAAGGTAACATTTCAAATTTTTTGGAAAAACAGTGGAATATTCCACCACGATGGGAAAAATTGCATTAATTGAATATTGGGTGCTAGAGTTATAATGTTCAAATGGATTGCTGCAGTTATTACGAATGTTCAGCGTGTTAAATTGAGTAAGTACACAAAAGTATAGAACGAAAACTTTGGTAAACCAAAACTTCAATTACGGTTTCCCAACAAAATCAATTTTTGAGTTGTCTCCTTATTCTACGGTGCGATATTATATCGAATGAAACTGTTTAGGTAACGCATCGTAGATCTTCATGCACATGTATTTCACATTATTCTGTGCTAGTGTCAATTGTTGCCTCGGGTATATAAAAGGATCAATTTTTCAAGTTGGGTTGTTGTTCAGAAACGGTTCAAATAGTTCACTGTGGCTTTGTAGGAAGATAACATACTTCAGCACATATATTGCTGTTAACGTCAGGATTTTATTTCTTTTGAAAACACTTCTACAAGTCTCTCTATATTTCATTCTATACATAGCTCGGATTGCTTGCTTTTGTGTTCTAAATATTTTTTTCCGATGTAACGTTTCCCCAGTAAACAATGCCATATGAAAGGGTTGACTGAAAATTGGCTGTGTATAGGAGTTTCAATGTATCTTGTTGGATATGGTTGATTTCATACTATTGAGGGTGTAGATTATGGTGGTGAGTTTCCTGTTCAAGTTTTCTATTTGGGGGTTCCATTTCTTAATATATATAACGTTGAACCTGAATTCCCATTTTTAAACTGCAGTCGAAATATTCCGGCTTAATTAATAATTATTCGATAATTCGTATACTGAACACTTTTCTAGGTTATATTTATGTTTTATTTTTTATGATTAAAACAGTAACTTTTTTGTAACTAGAAATAAAGCCTCGACTGGACGTTCATGGCCTGCTTCGATGTCAATAATTCTTAAATGGACTATAGCACCCCAATTTTTCGGTTCAAAACCCCAATTCGAAATGGATCGAGCTGAGCGAAAAACAGCACATTCAATTTCAGTGAGAGTTCATAAAGCCAGAAATCAACTTTCACGCCACATATTTTTTTGGTCGGTATAAAACCTAACAAAGCAGGTACTTTTCGCAATCATTCCTAAAAATCGAATTATAATAATCGATTTATTTCACAGTTGGAGCTGTCGGATAGAATTTAATGTCTCCATTACTCCGATGGAAAAACAACACTAATAATTTGGTAAAACGGTAGCTTCAATTCATTGCAATGAAAGAACCCAACTTTACCGCCCATTGGGAACATTGAAACGTGCATTATAACTGAAAAATTCACATAAAAGATAATTATATCTTCTTCAGTGATAAGTCTATCATTCTGAGTGGCAGACTAATTACGAATTGGCCAAACTTGAATGCTGATGAATCATTCAACAGTGATCTTGAATGATTCGGTGTAATCTGTTTCATGTTGGGAAAATTGGTCCTTTAATTCACTTCGGAGGAGCAAGCGCTTTATTCGGCTTTTTTTATTTCTTTCTCATTTATTTGATTCTGTGATCTGTGAGCAATAATTATATCAAACGTGTTCAACTTCCATTTGACAAGTGTGAGAAGAACAAGCATTCAATACTGGCATCGAAAGCAGTTGGTGAGAAGAAAATTTTCATGGACTGAATAATATAATAATATGCTAAGAAGCGTTCAGAATTCAAGAAAGTAGTATTTCACCCTGATATACCTATATATCGGATCTCAGGACTGATATTTGAGTTATACATTTATTTCAGTATCTGGAGTATCTCAATAATAATCTCGCTTGAGTATTGTGGAAAGTCTTTGACTTCTGCTTAAGAATTTTTCAACGTACGAAACAGTTTTTTCATGGATTATTCCTCAGAGTTTGGCTCCGCTAAAAATTACAGGCTTTCCAAAAACCATTATTAAAAAGTTTCTGATATAGAGTATTTTGAAATAATTTTTGATGAAATTTTTACCTCTTATGCCTATATATTTTCTAATCAACACCTTTTGAATTTTTTTTGTATCATAAATACAACACTATACGGTGTGTTAATTCGAAAATGTACCACCCTTAATTTCTCGGCCCCCATGCAAAATCAGAAAAATTACCCCGTCCCCAGAGCACTGCAAAATTTTAATTATGAAAAGAAAAACAACAACAAAATAATATAATAATGAAATAAAATTATCAGAAAAAAAGCGCTCGTTCATCGTGATATAAGGATTTTTTTCTCGATAATTCGCTAGAATCTTCTACGCTTTTTATGGTCTTGGTAATGTGATCTGAACAAAATTTCGCAAGTAGTTTGAATGCATTATTCGTCGTCTATGTGCGAAATTTCGATCGAATCAGTAGTTTTGAAATTATCAGAAAAAAAATATTGTGAATGGCCATATTTATGGAACCCCTAGCCTGACTTTGCTATTTCCGTTCGAAAGTTATAATTTTTTATGGTTTCTGTGGTTCTGGCCAAGCGATCTGGACAACATTTCGCATTCTCCATTCGAGTGCAAATTTTATTTTGATCGTATCAGTAGTTTCCAAGTAATCAGGAAAACAAAACTTCAAACGGCCATATTTACGGAACCCCTGGTCGTGTTCCGCCCAATAACGAAGTCAAATCGAGATTTGAACCTATGCTGAAAAGTTCAAGTTTCTAGGCCATTCCATTCGAGAGATATCGTGTATACGGCCGGACGGACAGACTTGAATTTTGCGACGGATTCGTGAGTCGAATCTTTTCGATTGAGAGCATTTTTGGCTCAGAATTCGAAAAAACAGACATCGTGACGAAATGATATAGCCCTCGTGTAAGTAGAACGAGCGCTCAAAAAAAATGAAAGGGAAAAATCAGTAAAATACATAAAAAATTCTGGAGTATAAACTTTTAGTCAAATCACAGAGCTACGATTAGAGCTATAAAATAATAATCTGATGAAAGAAAATTCACAAAAAAAACCCGTTTCATTCAAGATCATATTGCATAAATTTATAGTGGTAAGTCTGTTGTTTAATAAGATAGTGATGTAATCTGCTCATGTTATGGTATCTTTTTAGCCTGAAGAAGAGAAAATTTTTTTCTCGAAACTGTTGCAAATTGAATTAATAGTAAAAAAAAAAACATCCAGATTTAAGTTTTTTCCGATTTCTTGGTTAAGAAAGTGTTGGATTACTGAGGAACTTGGCAATTAGCTTTTTAAAGTTAGTAATAAAAATAACAACCATAAAAAGAACAGCAGAATTAATTCAACATACTTGAGTTATATAAACTTTGTCTGAAATCGCAGTTATAATTAAGGCTTTGGAATAATATAATAATGGAATCAAATCAACGACAAAAATCTATACTCACTGAGAATATAAAGGTAATAGAATATTATTCAACGAGCGGTAATGTAGATCATAACTCACGCAGATGAAGATTGCAGCACGAGGCGAAGGCGAGTGCTATGTAACAATAAATACTAAGATACAAGTACAGAGAAAGAACTTTATTTTTACAAATCTTAATAGTTACCTATCACAATGCATTATTTATGTTGATTGTGCTTCTTAGCATGGAGTAGAAAGTCCATAGGGGCGATGCTTTATATTTAGTGCTAAGTTCACGAAAATATGCCAAAGAACATTCTCTGTAAACGATGACTTAATATTCTTACTGTTACACCAACCTTGAAAATTGTTGTATACACCTTTATATTTGTCATGAGATTTTTCAGGCAATAAATTCTGTATGCTAACATCGGTTGATTGTCTTATTTCTGAAGGTGTAAATAATAATTCATCTTTACTATCTGAATTCATCTTTTTCAGCAAAACATTCACAATAATAAAAAATTACGAAAAGCACTGCCGTGAAGGCAGGAGCTTTTGAGCGCTCGTACATGCACCTTGTAGGTAGATTCGCATTTTCCAGTTTTAGAAATCAATTGAAGGAATTTTTGACTGCTGTCAAAAAAATTCTGAAACTTAGGCGAAACTCCAGACTTCATGTCAGGGCTTCAGCTGATCAATTTTTTTCCGATAATTCGCTAGAATTTTCCACGGTATCTATGGTCTTGGTGATGCGATCTGGACAAAATTTTGCACGTAGTTTGAATACATTATTCCTGAGCTAGGTGCATAATTTCATTCCAATCCGATCGGTAGTTTCGAAACTATCAGGAAAAAAATATTTTGAAGGGCCATATTTACGGAACCCCTAGTCTAATTTTGCTCATTGATGAACGTGACCGTGAAATTTGCGATCCAAACCCACCCTGAAAATTTCAAGTTCCTAGGCCTTTCCGTTCAAAAGTTCTATGGTTTCTATGGTTCTGGTCATGCGATCTGGACAAAATATTGCTTCAATATATCATTCTCGATTAAAATACAAAATTTCATCTCGATCGAATCCGCAGTTTCGAATTTATCGAGAAAACAAAATTTAAAACGACCGTATTTACGGAACCCCTTGTATAGTGTTGCTCATAGATGAACGTGATCACGACATCCGAGATCCACACCTATCCTGAAAATTTCAAGTCCCTAGGCCTTTCCGTTCAAAAGTTACAATTTTCTATGGTTTCTATGGTTCTGGTCATGTGATCTGGACAAAATTTCACATGTAGCTTGAACACCTCATTTTCCATTTGAATGCAAAATTTCATCTCGATCAAATCTGTAGTTTTCAAGTAATCAGGGAAACAAAACTTTGAACGGCCATATTTACGGAACCCCTGGTGAAATTTGGCCCATTAACGAACTCAACCGAGCCATTCGGGAACTGAACCCACACTGAAAATTTCAAGACTCTAGGTTGTTTTGTTCGAGAGTTATCGTGCTTACGGCCGGCCGGACGGCCGGACGGCCGGACGGACAGACTCGAATTTTCCGACGGATTCGTCATCAGTGAGTCGAACATAGTCGATTGAGACCATTTTCGGCTCAAAATTCGAAAAATACAGACATCGTGACGAAATGATATAGCCCTCGTGTAAGTAGTACGAGCGCTCAATAAGGTATCATCTTAATTTGAGAAAACGTCAAAATTATTCAAGTGACCTCCCCTCAATACCAATACCTAATGGACTATCCCCTTTCGGCCAATCGGCTTGTTCGGAAGCACAGAGTTAGGTAGTTATTATAACTCACGGTGGTTGTTTACAAATACTATTAATTGCTCGAAAGTAGTTGAATAATGAATTTATAATTCAATAGAAGTAGATAAAGCCGTTTACACGTAGAAAATACTCTCGCAGAGGTAGGAGGGGTGCACTTTTCCAGGAAACATAATTGTTCATTCAATAAACCCCGCAGAAATTCAGCCTAGGACCGCCCTTGATAGTCACCCTATTTTTCTAGCGAATATAAAAAATGATCTGTAGTCCAAATCAAATTGATTCCTCAGATCAGCATTAAAGATCGTGAATCAAAATGGATTCGAAGCATATTTTCAGAAGAACGAGCGTTCTTGAGTTATTTCGAACAATTTCAGGCACTCACTCCTTCTTCTTCAGACTAAATGAATACCCATACAAGATTTATTCTGTGTATTCAATTTTCAATCATGTTCTGATTATGCAGCCATTTAACAAAATGGTCTTACGTGTCGAGATGGCTACAAATGACCACCTATTTAGATGGATAACATTGATTGAAAACAAATCATACCGACAGCATTCAATTTATGATCAGATATGAAGCAACGCTAACTGTGGGAAATAAAGGCCGATATGCAAATCTTTCAGGAATTGTTAATTTGTTAGCGGGCGTGGTCGGATTGTAGGAGCTGGCTATAACTCTGAGAGAAACTCGAGGAAACTTGTTTTCATCGGGACTTGGTTTTTTTTGCAGCGAAGTAGACTTTGTCGCGTTCATATTCCCTCGGTAGCCTCCTGATATCGAACGTTTGGATTTATTTATCGCTTTGACCTCGACCTTAAACGCGTCCTATGCAAATATCCAGCAAATATCTGTAAAAGTAGACGTATAAATTATCTAACTTGGGGTTTTGAATAATGCAGACATGTGTTGGCATTTATTGGATACTTGTTGCAATTTTCGATTGAGTTGTCGATCGTGCCAGTAGATGGACAAATCACGGTTTTTTTTTTCGAAAAGCCATTGCGGTAAATCATGTGTGAAACAAGAAACACTTGGCAGTGCGGAATAACTACATTCATTTCACGTTTGTTCAATATATATATGGGATTTTTGGTCTTTTACGTGTGCAGTCGACCAAAAATTGAGACATTATACTGTTTCAGTACAATTCTTGATTTACATTGAATGGGACACTTGAGCAAGGTTCGAACTCCAGTCCTGTTATAAATGAGAGCGTTATTTAGAGTATTTAGATATTATGCTTTCTCGCATAGGTAAAAACGAGTTAGAACTACCTCTTCTAGGTTTTTTCTATTATTTTTTCATTATGATCAATTCTCAACTGAATTCAAATCAGGAACTCTCAAAAATCACGCATTATGCAGGCAGGAAGTGAGTAACTTACCTTATTAGGACACCTGCTCACCAGGTTATCGAGAGAAACATCAAGGCGGATGTTCTCGCTGAAGAAGGGGCTCAAAAAACGTTCATTGGACCTACATCCTCGTGGAGGATAACGGCTTCAATGCACTCAAAGAAAATTTCCAGGATATACAACAGGAATTCGGTTACTTGTACAAGAAATTCCCTCTATATAAGCGACAGCAGGAATATTTTTTTATTTCACCTGACAATTTCGGTCGTTTAATTCCTCTTAAAATAACAAGTTTTAGTTTTAGTTTTAGTTGATGCAACCAAACTGCAGTTTGTCATTTTAACAGGAAAATAATACTGTGACGAAAACCGGAATATCCGTGGAATTTCCTGTTTAATAAACAAACTAGATAGTTGTATTTCAAGCTTCAAACTTCAGTTTCTACAATAATTTTCAGTAATGAACACTAAACTAAAAGAGGAATTTCTCAAATTTTAACGGAACTGGTAGTTTCGATTTAACAGGAATTTTCCGTTGAAGTAAAGAACTATCGTTTATATATTACAGTACTAGCTAGTTGTATTTGGAGGTTATAAGCTGAGATTCAACAGGAATTTTCTGTAGTAATGCACTCTATCTGAATATAAAGAGTGACTTCGCGAATAGGTGCCTGAAGTAGGGAGAATTTATATTATATTCGTTTTAGAATATTCTAACGAATGAGAGAGATATTCGTTGAAAACTAGTATTGAGAGACTCCATAATAAATATGAAGACATTTTTTGTTTCCGGACTCATATTAGCGAATTTCATTACAGAATTACTATATTCAGTGTCTTTTAATGCTCACACCTTTCGGTTTCTTCTCAATCCTTTGGGTAGTATCTTTTGAGTTTTTTTTATTTGGTGAAGCCCTCTGTTGAACGATACGGTAAATGTTGGGCCGTCGGTGCTGATGGCTACAGATCTAATCTTTCTTCCTTCCTCTGATCTGATCTACAGTGACTTTATACAAGATAGTGGCGACAATAGCAATAAACGCTCCTCCCAGCTGCCATGTTGCGTCAAAATTCAACTGAAATAGTACTGGAATAGCAGTTTTTCAACGAAATATTCAAATATAAACTGAATACCTTCGAATTTTCATCTAAAACTTGATTTATGACTGGAATGGTTACTCAATCATTGCCTTTAAATAGAAAAACTTCTTCTTCTTCTTCTTCCCCTTACGTTAGGACTAGGTCCTGTGTCTGCATCAATGGTTTTCCAAGGCGCTATTGGGATGATGAAGACCAGCTTTCTATTCAAATTAAACTCTGAATATCTGAAATAAATGTGCAACGACCGTCATATTCGCTGATCCTTTGACGGCACTTTTGAATATTCTATGAGTATGATTATACCATTGTATACAGAATTTATCTAATGATTATACTGAGATTCTTATTGATAATTTAACTCTTCAATTTATGAAAATAAGGTTTATTATTGCAAAGTCAGGACAATCTTTCAATATTCATATTTTGAGTGGAAATGATGGATTTATATTGTTTTAAGGTAACTTCCAATTCTGGAAAGTTCCAAAACAATGCCCTATTCCAAAAAAAATAATGAATATCTTCTTAACATTTTGAGTTGAGTAAATTTTGTGAAATTTTTGAACCGGCAGAAACGATGCAATTTTCAAAAGTATAACATCTTTACTGTCACAAGCCAAATCAAAATTGAAACGGTATATCAGATATCAGTTAACCGAAATCTTCATTATTATAGAAGGAATGGGATGTTTTTTCAGGAAATATTAGATTCTTCGGAACATTAAACTATTTCTAAATTTCTTTTTGAGCGCTCGTACTACTTACACGAGGGCTATATCATTTCGTCACGATGTCTGTATTTTTCGAATTTTGAGCCGAAAATGGTCTCAATCGACTATGTTCGACTCACTGATGACGAATCCGTCTGAAAATTCGAGTCTGTCCGTCCGGCCGGCCGGCCGTAAGCACGATAACTCTCGAACGGAACAACCTAAAGACTTGAAATTTTCAGTGTGGGTTCAGTTCCCGAATGGCTCGGTTGAGTTCGTTAATGGGCCAAATTCCACCAGCGGTTCCGTAAATATGGCCGTTCAAAGTTTTGTTTTCCTGATTACTTGAAAACTAAAGATTTGATCGAGATGAAATTTTGCACTCGAATGGAAAATGAGGTGTTCAAGCTACATGTGGAATTTTGTCCAGATCGCATTACCAGAACCATAGAAACCATAGAAAATTGTAACTTTCGAACGGAAAAGCCTAGGGACTTGAAATTTTCAGCATAGGTGTGGATCTTGAATGTCGTGATCAAGTTCATCTATGAGCAACATTATACAAGGGGTTCCGTAAATACGGTCGTTTGAAATTTTGTTTTTTCGATAAATTCGAAACTACGGATTCGATCGAGATGAAATTTTGTATTTTAATCGAGAATGATATATTGAAGCAATATTTTGTCCAAATCGCATGACCAGAACCATAGAAACCATAGAAAATTCTAACTTTTGAACGGAAAGGCCTAGGAACTTGAAATTTTCAGGGTGGGTTTGGATCGCAAATTTCACGATCACGTTCATCAATGAGCAAAATTAGACTAGGGGTTCCGTAAATATGGCCGTTCAAGATATTTTTTTCCTGATAGTTTCGAAACTACTGATCGGATTGGAATGAAATTATGCACCTAGCTCAGGAATAATGTATTCAAACTACGTGCAAAATTTTGTCCAGACCGCATCACTAAGACCATAGATACCGTGGAAAATTCTAGCGAATTATCGGAAAAAAATTGATCAGCTGAAGCACTGACATAAAGCCTGGAGTTTTGCCTAAGTTTCAGGATTTTTTTGACAGCAGTCAAACATTCCTTCCTAAAACTGGAAAATGCGAATCTACCTACAAGGTGCATGTACGAGCGCTCAAAAGCTCCTGCCTTCACGGCAGTGCTTTTCGAAATTTTTTTCAGTTTGCATTTCAAATATGAATAACAATAAATTTATGAAAGCCCAATATACAAATTTATCTATTGTTTAATTGACTTTTACAATTGCAATTTGAAATATAAATATATTATACATCTACGAGTAACTAGAAAAATCTGAAAAAAGCAATATTATAAGGACCTTGAGAAGACCGCACTCAGAATGAGTGTCCAGCCACCGTTTTACTCGCGAATCGTCTATATGAACTTTCCTTTTTTCAAATTTATTTTTAACAGAATATTATAAATTTATTTATTATTTTATTCTTTAATTTATGGCAATCTGGTAAATCAATGACGTGGGAGGACGTTACTTTAAAATAAAATTCTTCCAAATTTATATCCGAGGTTGATGAATTAGCCAGATCAGAAGTTGACGTGAATGCGACTGATGTACACTGTGGCTCTGTTGGTGCTGTAGAAATGTGTGGTATATTTAGGGCTTCTACTGTTTGTACTTGTAGGTTCCCCTGAAACAATTTTATGGTACTCACTCATTTCCGTTCAACCGAAGGATTTTATTTTACATATACATATGTATATCTATCTACTATTTTACATGGGTGAAACTTTTTTTTGAAATAAACTATTGCAAGGAAGAAATATTGATGAAAATTTAAAATATGGTTCAAAATAGTCCAATAAAGATGAGTTACTTTAAGAGGTTTGATTTTCTCGGTAATTGTCACTTCTGTCCGATTAGGGAGTTTTCTTGATGATTTGTTTTTGGAAAATTAAAATATAGTGGGCATAGCATTGATCTTCAATTTTAGAGTTCCATCCTCTCGAGTTTTCTCCCACATATCAGCAGAAAAGAGAACCTGCAATTGAATTATTTTGTTTATATAACCTCGAATATAAACCATCAATTTTTCTTCAAACATACCTCACATAAATATGGATTGTTTATGGGGGTCCATCGGTCCATTTATCCCTCCTAGTTCTAATTTGCCACAGCTTCTCCTCTCAGGATCCACTGGGAAGCGTTTCATAAGAAACCCTTTTGCAGAAGAATTGCTGCAACATGGTATTCTGCTTAGTTATTAATATTTCACATGTAATGAGCTGAGATGGATATTACGTATCCTTGTTACTTTATAGTCAAATAATCGTTTATTTCCTAGTAAATGAAGATAACTCTATAAATCACTAAGTAAACATCAAATATTTCGACGCAACATGACATTAATACCACGTGACGGGGACGACCAATCGAAAAGTGGGGATCTATTGTTGTCACTGTCCTGTATAAAGTCACTGTAATCCGATCTAACCTGACTTCAACCTCTGTTTTCCTCTTAAACTCCTATTTCCTTGTTCCTTCCACAATATGTTTCTTAATCATATACTGTTAGCTAAACAAGATTCATTCCAGTAAACTAATCGGAATTTCTGTGAGAAATACCGAAAAATCCTGTTGAATTAAATGTGTCCATACTGTTAGTCGTACAAATATTGTTGGGTTATACTAACAAAATTATTATTCACTAGATATTCCTGCAACATTTACGAAAATATTCTTTTTAAAATAAAAGTACCTGATCACTGTTATACTTACCGTTTTTCCTGTTCATAGGACTCAAGTCAATTAAACCGAAGTCGGCATATTATATTGCAAGTACAGATTGTTCTCGGAACGGTCTTTCTTGTTGTGATAACAACAGGAATTCATTTAACCGGAAATTGCCGGGATTCGTTTTTTTCAGTTCGTGGTGAATACATTTTTTTTTCTTCGAGAGACCTTTTCTTGTGCAATCAAATTAATTTTCCCAGCAAAAAAAAAGATAAAATTCGTTCGGTAGGTTGTGCTTTCCTTCATTATTCACTGGGAACGATTCATGATCGAGCTTGTAGATGAATCAATATTCAAGCAGGGGGTTTTCCCCAAAACCGCAACCCCAAATGCCAATAAATAAATCAACAATAAAAACTATAAATGGATTGGGACAGGAAATAATTACCGAAACCCACACTCATACACTTAGAAAGTGTGGGTTTACTCTACACCCAGATGTTGTAAGTCGCCGCACTTAGATCGCATTATAAATTGTCCCCTTGCTCATATTACGATTTCGCTACGACCTTGACAAGGTCAACAGGTCGGCTTTGCTTATTTCTAGAAGAATTGCGATAGGCAAAGTTTCCTGTGGTCGATAATTATTTTTTTATGTTGCTATATGTATCAGCTGGTGACGCGTTTCCTGCATTATGAGAATGATTAGGCACTTTAATTTTTTTTATATTATGATAATTTCTGAGAACTCCATTTTTAAAGATTCTTTATTAATGTGGCGTTTGTTGTGCGGTTTCGATAATGATTAAAATAGTCTCACCTTCGGTATTTTATTATCGATTATAAGCAGGTATTGTTATTTATTTACAATATCGAATCGAATTTATGGTTACCCATTTCCTGATTTATAATTAGATAGGACAATTTTATTGAATTGTGATTGAAAGTAGGGAGAAACACCTGAGTCATTGAAATCGATCTCACGTTTTATTATATTCGAATGTGACGGGTTTTTTCCAGGCCTTGTTTCAGGTCAAACTTATAATTGTTAGTTTATGGTGTCCGCATATCAATTTTCGAGCAATATCGAAAGTTGACCATCAGAAATCATTGAGAAATTAACCCGCCCCTCAGTTGAGACCGATGATAATTTTATCAATATTCGTTCCAAGTTCAATAACATTCATATTTAACGATTTGAATTCCACATTTGAGAATGTTCTTCATTCTCATCCGACTCCGTTTTTTTCATTCCATAAATTTAATATTTCATAGAGTTTTTACCTCGTAGCCATAAGTGGACCGCTGGGAAAGGATATGGGATATTTTTATACATATACATTATATTTTTTTGTCTTTCAAAATTTCATCCCTCTCAAATAACATCACCCAATTTCTATGTGTAGTGAGGTGTTGGAAATAGGAAGTAGTGGTTCAAATATAAAATATGTTTTATAATATTTTGTTGCACCCAGTTGATAGAATATAAAATATTTTTATCTGACAAAAATATTAAAGAGTTTGCTATAATATTGGTATTCTGTTTTATTCACATTGTTTCTGTAGCTATACTGATAATATTTGTAATATTACTCATTTCCGTCTATTATTTTTTGTTGCGCCGAGTTTATGGAATATGGAATATTTCAATCTGACTAAAATATGAAAGAGATTCGCTATAATATTGGCTCTATGTTTTATTTACATTTTTTTTGTTGCTCACCTCATATATTTGTTGAATTGCTGATTTGCGTCCATGCTTTATCCAACACATATCTGTTTTGATGTCTTCTTTCTCTTTTATCCCATATTGCATGCCGAATAAATATTTCACAAATTAACTTTTCTGCATTCATTTCAATACAAAAAATTATTCACTTCTTCTCACTTCATTATGTTTTCACCTCATCTTAACTACCACACTGGCTAAAACACAATACGGCTAGCACCAATCATATGTCTCGTTTCGAGCATCATGCCTGCGGAGAGTCTTGAAAATCAAATCGATTTGATTCCCCGGCAACGGCGATGCTCGATGCCTGGGTTGAGGCGATGGTCGATGCTTCATGAACGGTTTAGTTCAGTCACAGGTATTTGTTTTTGATGCTTGAGGCGAGTCTTGATGCGATACTGGAGGCGATGCTTCACTATGTTTTTACCCTTAGAAATCACGTGACAGGAATCTAGAATAGATAACCTCAGAAATATATATTATATCATCTTATTCCTTACCTCGTAAAGTGTAAAATAGCTTCAGTTTATTTTAGGATATTATGTAGCAGTTCCTGCTCGAAATGCCTATTTGTAAAACAAAAAATCACGAAAAGCACTGCCGTGAAGGCAGGAGCTTTTGAGCGCTCGTACATGCACCTTGTAGGTAGATTCGCATTTTCCAGTTTTGGAAACCAATTGAGGAAATTTTTGACAGCTGTCAAACAAATTTTCAAACTGGGGCGATAATCCAGACTTCAAGTCAGTGCTTTAGATGACCAATTTTTTTTTCGATAATTCGCTAAAATTTTCTACGGTATCTATGGTCTTGGTGATGCGATCTGGACAAAATTTCGCACATAGTTTGAATACATAATTCCTCAGCTAGGTGCAAAATTTCAATCAAATCGGTAGTTTGGACATTATCAGGAAAAAACTATTTTGAACGGCTATATTTACGGAACCCCAAGTCTGATTTTGCTCATTGATGAACGTGATCGCGATCTTTGCGATCCAAACGCACCCTGAAAATTTCAAATTCCTAGGCCTTTTTCTTCGGAAGTTATACATTTTTATGGTTTCTATGGTTCTGGTCATGCGATCTGGACAAAATGTTGCTTTAATATGTCTTTCTTGTTTAAAATACAAAATTTTATCTCGATCGAATCCGTAGTTTCGAAATTATCGAGAAAACAAAATTTCAAACGACCGTCTTTACGAAACCCCTAGTATAATTCTGCTCATTGATGAACGTGAACGCCACATTTCAGATCTACACCTACCCTGAAAATTTCAAGTCCGTAGGCCTTTCCGTTCGAAAGTTATGATTTTCTATGGTTTCTATGGTTCTGGTCATGCGATCTAGAAAAATGTAGCTTGAATATATCATTCTCCATAAGTATACAAAATTTCGTCACGATCGAATCTGTAGTTTGGAAATTATCAAGAAAACTAAATTTCAAACGACCATATTCACGGAACCCCTAGTATAATTTTCCTCATAGATGAAAGTGATCACGACAATCGAGATCCACACCTATCCTGAAAATTTCAAGGCCCTAGGCGTTTCCGTTCTAAAGTTACAATTTT
Source organism: Aphidecta obliterata (assembly GCA_963966015.1). Classification (NCBI taxonomy): domain Eukaryota; kingdom Metazoa; phylum Arthropoda; class Insecta; order Coleoptera; family Coccinellidae; genus Aphidecta; species Aphidecta obliterata. The sequence continues at coordinate 8,150,857 of OZ014430.1, read as the reverse complement.
CTATGGTTTCTATGGTTCTGGTGATGCGAGCTGAACAAAATTTTGTATGTAGCTTGAACACCTCATTTTCCATTAGAGTGCAAAATTTCATCTCGATCGAATTTGTAGTTTCAAAGTAATCAGGAAAACAAAATTTCGAGCGGCCATATTTACGGAACCCTTAGGCGGATTTAGCCCAATAACGAACTCAACCTCGACATCCCAGATTCGAACCTACCCTGAAAATTTCAAGTTTCTAGAACATTGCGTTCTAGAGTTATCGTGTATACGGACGAACGGACGGTCGGCCGGCTGGCCGGACGGACGGACAGATTCGAATTTTCCGACGGAAAGCCCTCGTGTAAGTAGTACGAGCGCTCAAAAATGGCTTTAAGATCTATGCTAAACATGAAATATAGGCAGACGTGCAGGGGTGTTTTACGGGCTAATAATATTCATACTTTCACGATAACATTCATACTACTTGATATAATTTGATGAAAATTTGATATGACGAACAATAGTAAGGACCTCTTAAAACACAGCCCTTAAATTTAAATTAGCTCGTTTAGTTTACCAGAGGCGGACTAGGTTGTACGTTTTAATGCTTACATTTTTAACACCCTGTATAATAAGGAGTTGAAAAAAAAATTTGGATTCTTTGAACATTAAGCTAAAGAAAAGGTACTCTTGTTCATTGTCGATAAAATGAACCGTTTTCGAAGAACAAAATAATAAGAGAAATAATTTTTTTATTTGTGTTAAAAATAACCATGAATTCAAATTTTTTTTTGTCTGCAACAAAGTGTGATACGAAAGTTATTCAAGGAACAAAAAAGTTTTAGTTTACGTTATTGAATCCGACAAAAATACAAAGATTCTTAACAATGCAGTTTTAGCCCAAAAAAGGACCTCAACAAAAATAATTTTTTAGAAATGTACTCTCACTAAAGCTTGCAACGATCGAATCTAAATACGCTAATTAGAAATAATCAATTAAAAACTTCATAAGTGGATTCAACAAATTTTGTCGGATTCAATAACATGAACTAAAACTTTTATGTTCCTTGAATAACTTTCGTATCACACTTCGTTGCAGACAAAAAAAATTAGAATTCATGTTTCTTTTTAAGGGAAATAAAAAACTTACTTCTTTTATTATTCTGTTATTCGAAAACGGTTCATTTTATCGACAATGAACAAGAGTACCTTTTCTTTAGCTTAATGTTCAAGATATCCAAATTTGTTTTTTTTAACTCCTTATCATACAGGGTGTTGAAAATGTAAGCATTAAAATGCACAACCAAGTCCGCCCCTGGTAAACTGAACGAGCTAATTCAAATTTAAGGGCAGTATTCTAAGAGGTCCCTACCACTGTTCATCATATCAAATTTTCATTATATTATATTAAGTAGTTTAAAATTTATTCCATTAAAATGAATTTCCAGTGACGTCATTTAGGAGGCCGTATCTCCGTAGGGAGGGCCGCTAGGAAAAAAAATTATGGAAACTTGTCATCTTATTTTGTTATGTTATATCTGAATCCGAGAGATTTCCCACATTTTCCTGGACACCCTGTATGTATCCCATACCCAATCTCACACTCACAGAGAATAATGCAATGTATATGTGCATAAAATTATTTAACGCTTCATCAAAAAAATTCCATTCCATAACCAATGAAAAGATTTTTATTAAAAATGTATGTTCCTTTATCTTGAATTGTGAACCATATACATAATGTGCAGAAATACTTCGACTACTGCAAATGTAATTAGTAATGGCTATAGTTTAAAGGATTGTTTCTGACATTATTTCTATGTATTACATGATGTATACTATGAAATGAATAAACCTATCTATCTATCTATCTATTCTCAAACGAATTAATAGGAATAACATCTTCCTTGAAAAATATTCAGATATTCTTCTACTATGCTAATTCCCATTAGAGGTTCTATCAACCGTTAATCCGCGTTCTATGTCAACTCAAAAAACTCTCATAACAATATTATAATAATAACGCATCTGTGTGGGTTCGAGACGTGTTAAAATTGGGACTATGGCGAATGAAGAATATACCATTGTTTTCCTACAAAAAGTTCCTAATGATAATTCAAATTTGTGTTCCGAGGGGACGGTATGGGAATTAAAGTACATAAATATCATTATTGTTTAGACAATGGAACTTTCGAGAGGATAAGTGATTTCTCGTAAAAAAATAATAAGATGTTATAAAGCGTTGTTTTAGGTAGGTGGGTTCAACATTAATTGTAAAAAAAGTGCTAAATTGATTTTCGATCAAATTTATGTTCCATCTCGCTAAACAGCCTGTATTTTCAATTAAGAACATCGATTCATGGACCCGCCGATGTGAAATTAATATGATCTTATACCAGGCGTGCAAGAGCGACAACCTCGTCGAACAGGTGAAATGCAACTCTGGGGAAACATAACTGGTTTGAATTTCCTGTTCAAAATCATTATTTTGCCCTAATTCTTTCGTGACAATGCATTTTTGTCGCTTTGAAATTTAAGATGCCCGATTAGGTTACTCTTACTCGTACACCGTTAACAATTGAGACACTATTCTGCTACCAAAGTGTGACATGTGGTCACCCGAAACTGCCGTTATTTTATCACTCAAGCCTACCTGATTATTGTAATTAGCCTCAAGATCCGAGCAATGAGATAAAGGGGGACGTACGCTGGTGATATGATCGGAAATGAGTTATTCATTTGGATGTTGAATAATCTTGATGAGTTCTACGAGAGGTCTCTATTAATCTTACAAATTATGAGATATCATCAGAAATTTTGTTTCCCAGGAGAATTTCCCCTTTAATTCATTCATTCGAAATAAGAATACAGATCATTCAATGAAGTATTATATTTGTTGACAATATCTGGTTTGGAGCAGAGAATTTGGCTGATAGGCTGAGCTTACTGGATTGTGTGAATTACTTCTGCAGAACTTCCTGAATTGGTGTAGGGCTAAGGGTGGAAACATAGTGAAGCATCAAATCGAGACTCTCCTCAACCATCGCCTCAAGTCGGGCATCAGAGGGCACATAGTGGGGCATCTATGAAGGCAGTTGTAAGAATTATGAATCCAGGGTCGGGGTGAAGTGTTGGCAATTGGAAGTAGTGGTTTAAATATAAAAGATTTTGTTATAATATTGGTTTTGTGTTTTATTTACATTGTTTTTGTCGCTCACCTGATATATTTTTAATATTTCTTATTTCCGTCCATTATTTTTTCTTGCACTCAGTTAAAAGAATATAAAATATCTTCATCTGACAAAAGAAAATGAAAGAGATTGCTATAATAGTAGCTCACTTGATAGACTCGTTATATTGCTTATTTCCGTCCATGCTTTATCCAACACATATCTGTTGTGATGTCTGCTATCTCTATTACCCCATATTGCAGGCCGAATAAATATTACAATTATTAATTTTTCTTTATCCATTTCAATACAAACAAATTATTCAACTCTTTTCACTTCCCTATGTTTTTACCTTAACTACGACACTGGCTAAAACACAATATGGCTAGCACCAATCATATGTCGCGTTTCGAGCATCATGCATGCGGAGAATCTTGAAAATCGAATCGATTTGATTTCCCGGCAACGGCGATGGTCGATGCCTGGGTAAAGGCGATGGTCGAAGCTTCACAATGAACGGTTTAGTTTAGTTACATGTTTTGTTTTGTATGCTTAAGGCGAGTCTTGAGGCGATGCTTCACTATGTTTTTACCCTAACATAGTAATTCTCAACATACACAAAACAAACAAACAAAAACAAAGTTATCAGATTTGAACTGCGTAACGTCGAATTTCGAGCCGAAAATAATCTTATAAAATTAGGTTCGACTCGCAGATGAAGAATTTGTGGCCAAATTAAATTATGTCCGTCCGTCCGGCCCTCCAGCCTCGAATACAAAGCTTCTGGAAGAAAAGGCGTTCTGAAAATTTCTGAATGAGCCGGTTGAGTTCGTAAATGGGCAGGATTTTCCCAATTCGAAAAAACCGATCTTATCGGATTGAAAGTTTGAAGTTAGCTGAAAGATAAGGACAGGACAGTTTATGTGAAATTTCGTGATATCTCAGAAGCTATTCGCCTTATTCGTCTGAAATTTTGTGTCCACAAATAATATGTCTAAGGCATGGGTGAAATTAGTTATACGAAAATTTGACTCAACTACTGTTACACATGAAAAGAAAATTGGGTTTTTCTGTTTTGTTTTTTGAGCGCTCGTACTACTTACACGAGGGCTATATCATTTCGTCACGATGTCTGTATTTTTCGAATTTTGAGCCGAAAATGGTCTCAATCGACTCACTGATGACGAATACGTCGGAAAATTCAAGTCCGTCCGTCCGGCTGTCCGTCCGTCAGTAAGCACGATAACTCTCGAACGGAACAACCTAGAGACTTGAAATTTTCAGTGTGGGTTCAGTTCCCGAATGTTAAGTTCGTTAATGGGCCAAATTCCACCAGGAGTTCCGTAAATATGGCCGTTCAAAGTTTTGTTCCACTGATTACTTGAAAACTACAGATTCGATCGAGATGAAATTCTGCACTCAAATGGAGAATGAAGTGTTCAAGCTACATGTGAAATTTTGTCCAGATCACATGACCAGAACCATAGAAACCATAGAAAATTGTAACTTTTGAACGGAAATACCTAGGGACTTGAAATTTTCAGGATCGGTGTGGATCTCGAATGTCGTGATCACGTTCATCTATAAGCAAAATTATACTAGGGGTTCCGTATATATGGTCATTTGAAATTTAGTTTTCTTGATAACTTCAAAACTACAGATTCGATCGTGACGAAATTTCGTATAATAATGGACAATGATATATTCAAGCTACATTTCTCTAGATCACATGACCAGAACCATAGAAACGATAGAAAAACATAACTTTCGAACGGAAAGGCCTAATGACTTGAAATTTTTAGGAAAGGTGTGGATCTGAAATGTCGCGTTCACGTTTATCAATGAGCACAATTATTCTAGGGGTTCCGTAAATACGGTCGTTTGAAATTTTGGTTTCTCGATAATTTCGAAACTACGGATTCGATCGAGATGAAATTTTGTATTTTAATCGAGAATGATATATTAAAACAATATTTTGTCCAGATCGCATAACCAGAACCATAGAAACCATAGAAAATTGTAACTTTTGAACGGAAAGGCCTAGGAACTTGAAATTTTGAGGGTGGGTTTGGATCGCGAATATCGCGACCACGTTCATCAATGAGCTAAATTAGACTTGGGGTTCCGTAAATATGGCTGTTCAAAATACTTTTTTCCTGATAATTTCGACACTACTGATTGGATTGAAATGAAATTTTGCACCTGGCTTAGGAATAATGTATTCAAACTACGTGCGAAATTTTGTCAAGATCACATCACCAAGACCATAAATACCGTAGAAAATTCTAGCGAATTATCGAAAAAAAATTGGTCACCTGAAGCACTGACATGAAGTCTGGAGTTTCGCCTAAGTTTCAGAATTTTTGTGACAGCTGTCGAAAATTCCTTCAATTGATTTCTAAAACTGGAAAATGCGAATCTACCTACAAGGTGCATGTACGAGCGCTCAAAAGCTCCTGCCTTCACGGCAGTGCTTTTCGTAATTTTTTATGATTCAATCTCTCAGAATTCATAAAAATAATTTGACATTATTTATCACACAGACGTCTTCCTCCGATGATTTCAAAGTAATTCCCTGTATTTTAAATAATTAAATAAGTCAACAAGCGCGCAGAAGCTCCTTCAAATTTATCTTGAAACATTTTTTTCTCCTTCTTATTCTAAAGTTCTCCCCCCTGTAGTTGATGCAGAGACTTTTTTTCAAATTTGATTTGCAACATTAATTTTCCAGTGCATTAACAAGATGCGATAATGTTGTTGTTGGAGTTATCTCCTAACTGATATTCAAAGTTTCATAACTTCCGAACTATTAGGGATAGAGCTTTGTGGCCAAATATATTCGATAGATCCCGCAACGCGTATAATTTTTGAGCGCTCGTTCTACTTACACGAGGACTATGCCATTTCGTCACGATGTCTGTATTTTTCGAATTTTCAGCCGGAAATGGTCTCAAACGACAAGGTTCGGCTCACTGATGACAAATCCGTCGAAAAATTCGAGTCTGTCCGTCCGGCCGTATACAAAATAACTCTAGAACGGAAAGACCTAGAAACTTGAAATTTTCAGGGTAGGTTCGATACTGGAATGCCAAAATTGAGTTCATTATTTGGCCAAATTCGACCAGGGGTTCCGTAAATATTGCCGTTCCAAATTTTGCTTTCCTGATTATTTCGAAACTACTCATTCGATCGAGATAATATTTTGTCCTCAGATGCAGAATGACGCGTTCATCTGCATGCAAAATTTTATCCAGATCGCATGACCAGAACCATAGAAAGCTATAACTTTCGAACGAAAAGGCCTAGGGACTTAACATTTTCAGGATGGGTGTGGATCTCGTTTATCAAGGAGCATAATTAGACTAGGGATTATATAAATATGGCCGTTCAAAAAATTTTTTTCTTGATAATTCCGAAACGACTGATTGGATTGGAATGAAATTTTGCACATATATGAATGTATTCAAACTACGTGCGGAATTTCGTCTTCATCGCAGTACCAAAACCATAGATAACGCGGAAAGTATTAGCGAATTGTCGAAAAAAAAATTGGTCGTCTAAACCACTGACGTGAAGTCTGGAGTTTCGCCTTTGAAAAAAATTTCTTCCTAAAACTGAAAAATGCGAATCTACCTACAAGGTGGATGCTAGAGCACTCAAAAGCTCCTGACTTCACGGCGGTGCTTCTTATAATTTTTTTCAATTTTTATTGAAATAGGTTAACTGTTCGGCGGTGAATCAGCGTACAGATAATTTTTTTTAATTGCTATCCAAAACGTTAAAACTCAAAATTTCAGATGGGTTCCGATATATTTTTTCCTCATTCGATTCCGGATATTTATTCTTGTGAATAATGAACCAAAACCTCTCTGGAACAAAACACTCACCGTATAGCGCTCACCTATTAATTCATCGATAAACCGCCGACAAACTCCGAAAACTGATAATGATCGCTCTCGTGAACCATCCAAAAGGAGTAACTCCTTTAAAGTACAACGATAATTAACCCTATCAAAAAGGCATCAACTTTTCGCATTTTATACGGTTATCAGCTCCTTTATTTTGACCACGATGTCGTTATTGCCGCAATTAAGCGGCTTCATGAATTTAAAATATGAATTATGCGAGAAATTTCGGTGCGTTTCTTGTTCAATGAATCGCCTGCGAAATTTATGGGGCTCACGCTTCGAGGAGCTCTGGAATATATGGGACCACACATCTACATGTCTTCTGACAGTGTTACTGAATCAGCTAAGAGATGGATGGTGTGTCTTTTTCAATTTATTTGGAAATTTGGGATTTTTATTAATTTTTATGAATAAAATATGAAAATCTATATTACCATATATGTACATATATAAAGGGTGTTTTTTGAGGTAAGGATTTTTTGTTGACAGGTGCTAGAACTTATGATCATATGAAAAAATTCGAAAAAAGTGTAAAAAAACTTGGGCATCAAGATTTCTAGACGACAATGGATCGTGTCATCTCTGCTAGGAAATATGCCATGAATCACGGTGCCATATGTATTCCAGCAAGTAAATAAAGTGCTGAATTTGATCGAAAATTTGTATATACTCTCTCAACTTTTATTAGGGGATTTTTCCTGAACGGTATAATTCTTAAAGTTCAAATTGAGGAGAGGAAAAATTACACATTGAAAAAGTCCTATAAAAAAAAATAGGAAGTTCACAAACTCTTCGATAAAATTGATCCAAATTTTTTACAGAAATTGTTCGAAATGGTCACCATTCATTTGATGTGCACAAAGTCTTGCCCGGCGTTATAACGAATGGTTACATGCAGCAACTGTCACATCAGTTGGCTCATGAATAATGTCACAAGCATTTTAAATGTCTTGTTTTAGTTCTTCAAAACTATTCACCTCACTGTTACTGTACACTTATGTGTTCAAATGACCCCAAAAGAAGGAATCACAGGGGTTGGGATCCGTGAAGCGTGCAGGCCAAGGAATCGACCCACCTAAAGTAACAAAAATCATCTGTCAGATGATTTCCCGTAAACTGAACGCATTCAATAAACACATTTAAACCTCAATACGGACCTGAATCAGATCCGAGCTGGAAATTTCTCAGATTCGCGGGTGACTTTGATTTCGAAATACTCGACCCTAGTGAATATTTTATACGAAGGATGTTTGGAATTTTGACTTTTTTTGAGTTCTAGCAACTGCCAGAAAAAAGCCCCACCTTTGAAAACACCCTATATATTTGTTGTATACTACATTAGTTTCAGTTTTATTTTCACCAAGAATAGAATAAAACAAACAACAACAAAAATCTTTATTTCAAGGGTGTATTTACTTCATACTCACTCAACTTTTCTGTGAAATATAGCCTATATTGCAGAAAATCAGAAAATAGTTCAAAGTTATCCGCTTCATTTCAATGTTAGGTGTACAAATATCCGAGGCCAGAGTTGAATATAATGATGGATGGATCCCCAAGAAAGATTTCAATGATATCATTAGGAAAGTGTTATCGGACTAGGCGGCTTTTGTCTGCACCTGCACCTGAATAAATTTAAATGTTTAATCTCTAGTGGGCGGACCAGATTTATTTGCTGTATCTACACTAATCTAGAGCATGGCTGATGTCATTCAACTATCAATCGATCCATATGTACCAGGGACTTTCATTTATTTATACTAATTCATTCACCCACCATTTGAAGCCGAGAGTGACCAATTTCACGAATTCGGAGAAAGATTCAGTGACCTAAACCAGCTATCAGTGTGACAAATAATAATGTTATTCAATTTTTATAAACTTCAGAAGATGGAATCACAGAATTATTATATCAAATTTCTCAACACCAGCAAGAATTTATGTCTTATTCACATCTACTTTCAGTAAGATGTCCTCAGGTACTCAGACTAATAATCAGAGCGACGCCCCCTCCGTTGCTATTTGGTCTATCATATCTGAAAATCTCATAGTTACTGAATGAGATTCGACTGTTTGCACTGAGTTTTGTTTCTTACAAGGCTATAAACATCGGGTTGTTTTTCAGCTAGTATCTCTTCTATTTCAGATCTTCAGCACCGCAATCCGTTCATATTCCATGAAACAATTCTAAGGTTTTGCTGTAGGTTTGTAATATGCATTAATTTATATTTTCTATAAGATTTTTGAGTTTCTTTTTTATCTATCTTTCGAATTTCAACATTATTCTATTATAGTATATTATTCAACGAGCGGTAATTTAGGTCATAACTCACGCAGATGAATTTAATCAAGTGAGTTATGACCATTACCGCAAGTTGAATACTATACATTATCTACGACTATGACAAAATACTAAGATACAAGTACAGAGAAAGAACTAGTGCTAAATTCACTAAAATACGTCAAAAGAACATTCTCTGTAAATATTCTTACTGCTACACCAATCTTGAAAATTGTTGTATACACCTTTATATTTGTTTTCGGATTTTTCGAACAATTAATTCTGTATGGTAACATTGGCTGATTGTCTTATTTCTGAAGGTGTACATAATAATTCATCTTCACTATTTGAATTCATCCTTTTCAGCAAAACATTCCCAATAATAATTAGGTATCAACTTAATTTGAGAAAACGTCAAAATTATTCAAGTGAACTCCCCTCAATACCAATAATGGACTGTTCCCTTTCGGCCAATCGGCTTGTTCAGTAGCACAGAGCCAGGGAAGTATAGTAGTGAGTTATTATAACTCACGTTGTTTGTTTTGCAGATATTAGTAATTGCTCAAAAGTACCTAGTTTGATAATGAATATATAATTCAATAGAAGTAGATCAAACATCTTTCCAGTGAATATGTCAAGGTCATCCACTATTGCGCTATGTTTTGTGTTAATTTCTCATTTCTTTTGCTGTTATTTATTCTTCTTATCTTATACTTCGCTACTTCTCTTGGTTATTTCTTGAGATTTGCATCCTGTTTTTCACGAACAGTTATGGTACTGGGATTTTCTTAATTTCTTTTTTTTTTCTTCCTTCCTGTGACCAGCCTGTATTCGCTTGATTCCCTTGAATCTAGCTGCATGGCCCTTTTCTCCGCAGAAGAACGCACGTTGCTCCTCTGCTCTTGTCGACTCTTGTCAGTTTGATCAAATCTTAGGACGCTGACATCGACTTTATCCTTACAGTGGCGACCGCTCAGAGGAGGCAGGAGGCCGGGCCTCCCCAAATTTTACTGCATTATATTTAATTCTTAGTTCAAGTTCAACTATATTATGTTAACCTAAATCAATAGAATATTCAAATTTCTGGATGTTTTTTACCCCAATATTTCATCACATTTATTCATCTTCCACAACAGATTTCAAGACTGAGAAGATTGCGCATCGCAATCAGTACTACGTCAAGCATGAGATGCGTTAAAGAATACAACACATCAGAATTCAGACCCGGAGGCCCGAGCTCCAGAGTCGAGACACGCTTGAATGTAAAATTTCGAATTACTCTTAATACAAAGCAGGGGCCAGTCAGAATTCGAGCTGTAAACCACGTGACGGAGGCCCGGTCTCCAGTATATGCGTTTAATCCGATCGGCCCGAATATGAACGATGAACGATCGGCATCAACAAAGAGTAACAACAAGTTGTTTAATCTTTGGTATCACTATTCTATACCTTCATAATAATATATTATGCATAATATATATTAAATAAATGTACAGACTATCAGTTCGGCGAAGTCTGTAGGTGAGGAAGGATGGCTATTTAGATTCATATATTTTATTGAGAAAATGGCAACGGAAACCAGAAATGAAAATTATAATGTCAGTGGGGAACTTAGAATAACTGAAGATATTGTTCTATTGTTGATTTCATTCTGAAGAAAAAGTTCAGTCAAATGCCTTACGATGACAAAATTTTCATTACTTAAACTATAGACACCTCAGCCTGCAAAATTCAATTGTCAATTCCAAACATAATCGTTCCTTCTGCGTTCAATGATACAATTAATACGAGTTGCTGACAGGAAGTACAGTTCGAAATGAATTATTTTGTTGGTTTTGCTTACTTTTTTCCGACGATTCAGAAAACAATGTGTAGTCAAAATTAGGGTATTCGGATTCAAAAAATTTACAGAGGTTTATTGAAAGTTAAAGCAGATAAAAATCTCACTTAGGGGCATCAATTAAATTCAAATTATTCGGAAAATTCGATAAAACTTCACCAATTGAGACACAAAATTCCCCACAAAAAATTGCTTATTATGATAAAAAAATGCTTACGAAAGCTGTTTCCTGTACGATACAACGATCCGGTAAAAACCGACTTTTTTCATTTCATATCATATCTCGAAAATGGTGCATTTTAGAGGGTAAGTTAATAAAAACTTTTTTTCATATTTTTGGACGAGCAATCACATCCTCAAAACCTTCGCATATATTATGAAACACCCTGTATTTTTTGCTTGGCCTCCTCTGATTGAGAGCTCACGAGCCGCCACTGTATCCTTATAAACGTCATCTCAATCGCTTTTCTGCGAAAATTCTCTTGTTACAATGCAAAAGTCAACTTTCTGCGAAGTCGAAAAATAGTAGGTAGTATCCTCCGCAGGGACCAGGATATGCCAAGATCGATCTAACTCTATGGGTTACCTAACTGTTCAAGTGCATCATTCAATTCTCCTAATCGCTGTATCTTCCTTTGACGCTTCCTCGAAATCAGATAAAATATGGCGGCTTCAATAATTCTTCATGGTCTAGTTAAGTAGGGTCCGTCAATTCATCGCAATGGTCACCGTATCTACCTTCATCTCATTTCCTATTGAATTTTATCATTGGCATATAATGGCCACGACTTCGAATTTCATAAATGGTATAATAAAGTCTGTATTGAGTTTCATTCCAGTTCGGATTTTTCGATCAGATAGGTTTACAGACTTCTAATTATATAAATACCATTTTCTAAGACGGCTGAGAAAGCTGAAATTATAGTGTCCCAATTGGCTGTCCTTGAACATTCAGAGATAACTGATTTCCGTATTATATTTCGATTGTTAGAAGTGTGAATCAGCAAAAATTATAACTGTTCCAACAACTGATTTGAGTAGATTGAGAGAAGAAAGTTTTCTCTGATTCCTGACAAATTTTGAGGAATTTGATTACGGAATTACTGTCTACGAATGCTAACACCTTTTCTGTCGCTTTTCAATCGATATTTGATTCTAAACAATTCCAACCATATGGTATAAACATGGGTTAAAATACTGTTAGCTAAACAAGATTTATTCCGGTAGAATAATCTGAATTTCTGTGAGAAATAACAAACATTCCTCAATTGGAGGATTGAATTCAATGTGTCCATACTCTTAGTCATACATTTATTGTTGGGTTATACTTACAAAATTATTATATTTGACTAGATATTTCTGTAACATTTACGCAAATATTCCTTTCAAAATAAAAGTATCTGATCACTGCTATATTTACCGTTTTTCCTATTCATATGACTTAAACCGGAATCGGCATGTTAGATTGCAAGTACTGATTGTTCTCAGAACGGTTTTTTTTCTTGTTGTAATAACAATAGTTGCAGAATTCATTGAACCGTAAATTCCAGGGTTTCGTTTTTTTTCAGTGTAGGGTTTGGGAAGTTGAATGAGTGGTTTATATCATTGTTTTTGTCAATTTCCACCTTTTCCGAGGAAATTGATGTTGGAATATTCAACTTCAAGCTGTTTCACAATCTTTTTGTTTCACAACCACGTTGATTCTGAATCCGGAATCCTGAATCCTGAATCATTACCACCAAAAGTAACTTTCCAAGCTGTGGGATGAATATTATGAATTGGCGTTGTTAGTATAACATGCAGTAGCTCCTACGCAAAACGTTCACTGAATGAAATAAAACGAGAAGAAAAATAGGGAGTTACGTGATTTTAATTGAAGGAATCAGCCATAGTCAGTTTTGGACAGATATATTAATGGATTTAATTGAATCACGTCCAGATAACACTAGCTTTTCATAATCTCGTAAAGAAAATTATGTTGAAGAGTTATGAACATATACAGGGTATTTCAGAAAGTACAGATGAGTGAAAGTCCATTGTGCCCATTATTTCTGCGTAGTTTTAGATTTATGAAATTTTTCGTATTTTTTTCCCAATCACCGATAAATTTATTATTGAGATAAATTATTTATTGTTCATCAGAATTAGCTAAATAGAGCGCCTTACTGACGGCAAGAAAATTTTGGTCCGATCTGATTGAAAATTTTTTAATTTCGATTCCAAACTTTTAAACTTCTATAACTCGATTGAACCGAGTAAAATCAAACCGATCAAAATAGTTTGGCTTCAGCATGACACACTTCTCGCCTTATTCTTAAAAAAACAATCATTCATCTCGATAATTCATCTCTCTGACACCAATTATGAATTGCAAGTGAGGAATCGTGTAAAAAAAATTGGAAAAATGAACTGTGAATATCCTTGAATAATTTACTCAGTTGCTGTACTCCTTTCATGGAGTATAGCCTTTGAATAAAGAACCACAGGAAGGAGCTTTAGGCCTGAAAAAGTAGTACCAAACTGGTTGTTGGATATGGCCGACTCGTATTTCCGGATTGCAGTGGCGGAGAGTATTTTAGTAGGGTAGAAACTAGAAAACTTCCATTCATTTCCGATGTTATTAATGCTTTCAAACATCGATCAATGAATATTTCTTAAAGCTTTTTGTGTGGGCTGTCTCGCAAATCAATAAAACTTCACGAGGATGACAGATGAATTGAACCATTATTTTTTCATTTGCAATGCTGTAATGAACAGTTTCAAACATGAAATGAAATGAGAAACAAAGGAGAAGGATGAATAAAAGAATATAAAATATATGAAGATACATTTATTGCCGTCTAAATAAAATAAATTTTTATACATTTTCTGATGTTTTCATCTCCTATTGCATTCTCACAAATTGATAAATAATTGATTTTCGTTGTGAGGTATGCCATACACACACATTTAATCAACAATTTCCTCGTATACTTTATAAGCAAGCAGCTCCAACTGCATCAGTTGAGACCATTCTCGGCTCATTAATTTACAAAATACGATGTATTATAATTATATGATGGAAACTGAGAAAAAACAAAACCAATCTCAATCTTATCCATGTTACGCCCATCTGCGTTTGTTTGCGATTTTGGAGGAGAAACACCCCACTGATGAGTCATAACGGGCCGTTCGATAGGGCTGTTTCCGTCTCGCTTTTATACGAAGAAAGGTTGTCGAATCCTCTTTATTATGGTTCTTTATTCAAAGGGTATAGCAGTGTTGGAAAAACTCCCAATATAATCATCATTCCCGGAGCAGGAACTGGAAACACGTGGGGAAAAACAACAATAATTTAGATCACGTTGAACTCAATGTCAACTGTCAGTTTCGATACGGTCGTTCATATAACTTCATTTGTGAAAACACTGAAGGAAAGAGATCCTTTCCACACTAATAACTTAAGCAGATATATTGATCGAATTCTGCATCAATCACGGACAAGATTAGATCCGTAAAAGTAAATAACTCACTTATCGGCATTCACCTTGAATAACAATAGAGAGAAATCCAGGACCGGCCCTCATAATGATAATTTTCTGATACCCAATTGATATGCTCATATACAAGGTCGCATGTATTACATCCGCAAGGATTTCGGTAAATTCAACAACATTTAACCCCCAGTCCAAGTTATTGTGGAAAATTTTTTCTTCGGTAAAATTCAGAACACCGAAAGAATAATTGAAGGATTATATAAATCTCCTTCTATTTCTGTATTTTTTTGTAATTCTTCGATTTTACTTTTGTGAGAACCGATCTCGTGGTAAATGATGTCCTCACTCCATATCTACGATTTTCACTACTTGAGGGTTGTACAACCACTACACGTGTTTCGCCATCACCATGGCTTCTTCAAGTGAGATATAATTTACAGTATATCATATCACTTCTTTTTGAAACATTGATGATTCGTTTTTCAGCTTTGCTGAAATTCCGTATATCCGTCCCTGTTGGAGAAATTTTCATTGCTCCACTCGGCCATATCCTTTGTTGTACGAGTCACACGAACTTGTCTGATCAAAGCAATTTTTAAATCGAACCAAAGAATCTGATATAAATTAGTTTTATCTCCGTCATGAATAACACAATGATATTTTAATTGTTTCGGAATTTAAATAAACTTACGCGGATGCAATAAACTACCACCTGCTCGTAGATCAGAATAATCGGTAGATTGATATTTATTAGATAACATCACCACGTAAAAATTGTATGTTAATCGCACGGCGAAAATTATGCAACAGTCGGTCAACACTGTTGCAGTGGCGTTTCCATTGCAAATTTATTAATGAAGTGGAAGATTTAGATGAACAACATTAAGATATGGAAGAATTAGATATAACAGGTTTGAAAAGTACCGAGATACAATTTTTGGCCAAATTCGATTTTTTTTATCAACAAAGTCTCCTAGACTCTAGTGTTAAACACTCAGAAGACGAAGATGCCCCACCACACGGAACTGACCGAAACCGCCCTTCTGGAGGGGATTCATGGATAAATAGGGATGTTTTGGTTAGATTCAGCCTTCTTCTTCTTGTTCTCTCTCTTGACCTACGATCCTTCTAGACCATCTTAGCGTCTTCGGGTTACTTCGACAAATACAAATATTGTAAATATACGGACAGTCATTGTCCCCTTTTTTGTGAATATACTTATTTAAAACTCTCTTGTTGATTGCGAATATTTTGGAGTTGAAATATAACCGGTATATACAATACCGCAACAAATCAAGCTACATAACATGGTCCTTCGTTCCAAATTTGAATCAGTGAACTCAAAATAAATCCAGTCAACATCGTCGAAGCAGCTACATTCCACGGACGTACCAAGAAGCCACCTACAAATACAAGCAATCAAATCCGTGCTAAGAAACCCAGACATTGGACTACGCGATACCAGGTGATCATTCCTTTTATTCCATAAAACTCTTTCCGTTTTCCCATTTCTATATATTTGTGGCAAAATTCTATATAAAACTTTGTGTTTCATAGTTGAAAACTTTCGTGTGTTTATCGAATAGTTTCAATATCAAATATTGTATTTCGTTGTAAATTGTTTTGCTCTATCAATAGCAATCCAGTTTGCACATTCTCGTAGATATATTCACTACATATTCGTTTATTCTTTGAAAATTACAATAATTTAGCTTTCAATTCGTGAAGACTAGTGAATCACATTGATATCCCTTTTGACTATTTAATTCTGATACCTAATCAAGTTACAACATAGCAATGGAACAATTAATTCGAAAACGCGCCACGCTGAAAGCCCAACTTAGTCGATTCGAAACATTTGTAACCAAAAAAACCATCGAAGAATCAACCTTGAACACAACCCAGGTACAAAAAAGGCTTAAAGATGTGGAACCGTTACTAACGCGTTTTCTTGAAGTTCAATATGAACTGGAGCTTATCTCGTCGGAGAATTCGGAAACCCTAAAGGCTTTACAGGTAGAAACCGAGTCATTTGAAAATAAATTTTATGAGTTGACCTGTTTCGCAGAAGACTTCATTAAGGACAATTCTAAAACGCTTTCGGGTAATAACTCAGTCTCGCACCAAACCTCCCCAGATCTCAATATAAAGTTGCCGGCAATAAATCTGCCAATTTTTAACGGCCAATACAATGAATGGTTATTTTTCAGAGACACTTTCAAATCTGTTATACACGATAATACGTCATTAACACAAGTTCAAAAATTCCATTATTTGAGATTGTCTTTGAAAGATGAGGCCGCCAACCACTGGCGCAGCCAGGGGGGGGGCTTTGGGGCTGCAGCCCCCCCCAAAGACACAAATTCTTTGATTGAATTTAAAAAATTAATAAAATTATATAAAACCGATTCATAAATTGCTAACGATAGTCATTTAACAAAACCAGTACACGAATGGGTGAATTTTTGATGAAGATTTGTGAAATTTGGGCGAGACGGTCAAAATTTATATTGTCCTGGTTTCAGGTTAGAAAAAATGGTCACCTTACTCTGGATAGATATCTTCGTTAGGAGCCATATGCATGCGATGTTTGTTTTCTCGGCATTCATTTATTGCAAATTTGTATTCTCTTTCAACTTTTATTAGGAGATTTTTGAGCGCTCGTACTACTTACACGAGGGCTATATCATTTCGTCACGATGTCTGTATTTTTCGAATTTTGAGCCGAAAATGGTCTCAATCGACTATGTTCGACTCACTGATGACGAATCCGTCGGAAAATTCGAGTCTGTCCGTCCGGCCGTCCGGCCGGCCGTAAGCACGATAACTCTCGAACGGAACAACCTAAAGACTTGAAATTTTCAGTGTGGGTTCAGTTCCCGAATGGCTCGGTTAAGTTCGTTAATGGGCCAAATTCCACCAGGGGTTCCGTAAATATGGCCGTTCAAAGTTTTGTTTCCCTGATTACTTGAAAACTACGAATTTGATCGAGATGAAATTTTGCACTCAAATGGAAAATGAGGTGTTTAAGCTACATGTGAAATTTTGTTCAGATCGCATGACCAGAACCATAGAAACCATAGAAAATTGTAACTTTTGAACGGAAACGCCTAGGGACTTGAAATTTTCAGGATAGGTGTGGATCTCGAATGTCGTGATCACGTAGATGAACGTGAGCAACATTATACAAGGGGTTCCGTAAATACGGTCGTTTGAAATTTTGTTTTCTCGATAAATTCGAAACTGCGGATTCGATCGAGATGAAATTTTGTATTTTAATCGAGAATGATATATTGAAGCAATATTTTGTCCAGATGATATATTGAAGCAATATTTTGTCCAGATCGCATGACCAGAACCATAGAAACCATAGAAAATTCTAACTTTTGAACGGAAAGGCCTAGGAACTTGAAATTTTCAGGGTGGGTTTGGATCGCAAATTTCACGGTCACGTTCATCAATGAGCAAAATTAGACTAGGGGTTCCGTAAATATGGCCGTTCAAAATATTTTTTTCCTGATAGTTTCGAAACTACCGATCGGATTGGAATGAAATTATGCACCCAGCTCAGGTATAATGTATTCAAACTACGTGCAAAATTTTGTCCAGATCGCATCACCAAGACCATAGATACCGTGGAAAATTCTAGCGAATTATCGGAAAAAAATTGATCAGCTGAAGCACCGACATGAAGTCTGGAGTTTCGCCTAAGTTTCAGAATTTTTTTGACAGCAGTCAAAAATTCCTTCAATTGATTTCTAAAACTGGAAAATGCGAATCTGCCTACAAGGTGCATGTACGAGCGCTCAAAAGCTCCTGCCTTCACGGCAGTGCTTTTCGTAATTTTTTCTAAACGGTATTATTGTTGAAGTTCAAACTGAGGAGATGAAAAATCACTGATTGAAAAGGATCACAAACTCACCTATAAAATAAATTGATCCGAATTGTTCACAGAAATGTTTCGAAATGGTCACCACACCATTTGTTTGATGTGCACACAGCTTGTAATATCTGAAAATTTAAATATCAATACGAACCTAATGAAGATCCGTGCTAGGAAATTCTCATATTTGCGGATAACTTTGATATGAACGAGTTTTATTGCTGGTCAAAAAAAGCCTCACCTTCAAAAAGTATATTTTGATTTCGAATTCAATATTGTGGTATTAGGAACATCTGAAAGACGGCTGAATATTTGATATTATCAAAAAGGTCTAACCTCGTAGGGGAACGAGAACAAAATCAATCGATTATAGACAATTTACAAATTAAATATTGAGAAATTATGAATTCTTAAATTGGATGGTTCATTGATTCTTTGTTTTATAATTCCTTTCTTTTTGAGCGCTCGTACTACTTACACGAGGGCTCTATCATTTCGTCACGATGTCTGTATTTTTCGAATTTTGAGCCGAAAATGATCTCAATCGATTATGTTCGACTCACTGATGACGAGTCCGTCGAAAAATTCGAGTCTGTCCGTCCGGCCGGCCGTATACTCGATAACTATCGAACGGAATGTCCTAGAAACTTGAAATTTTCAGGGTAGGTTTAAATCTCGAATGCCGCGGTTGAGTTCGTTATTGGGCAAAATACGCCGTGGGGTTCCGTAAATATGGCCGCTCGAAATTTTGTTTTCCTGATTACTTTGAAACTACAGATTAGATCTGAGTGAAATTTTGCACATGGGTGGAGAATTGCGTGTTCAAGCTACATGCAAAATTTGGTCCAGCTCGCATGACCAGAACCATAGAAATCATAGAAAATTATAACTTTGTGATGGAAAGGCCTAGGGACTTGAAATTATCACGATAGGTTTGGATCTCCAATGTTGCGGATACTTTCATCAATGAGCAGAATTTGACAAGGGGTTCCTCAAATATGGCCGTTTGAAATTATATTTTCTTGATTATTTCAAAACTATGGATTTGATCGTGATAAAATTCTGTATTTAAATTGAGAATGATATATTGGAGCTACATTTCTCCAGATCGCATGATCAGAACCATAGAAACTATAGAAAATCATAACTTTCGAACGGAAAGACCCAGGGACTGGAAATTTTCAGGATAGGTTCGGATCGCAATTTCGCGGTCACGTGCATCAATGAGCAGAATTAGACTAGGGGTTTCGTAAATATAGCCGTTCAAACAATTTTCTTCCTACTAATTTCGAAACAACTTATTGGATTGGAATGAAATTCCGCACATACATAATGAATAATGTATTCAAACTACGTGGAAAATTTTGTCCAGATCGCATTACCAAGATCATAGATACCGTAGAAAATTCTAGCGAATTATCGAAAAAAAATTGGTCACCAATTTTCTTCGACAGCTGTCAAAATCTTTCCAATTGTTTTTTAAAACTGAAGAATGCGAATCTACCTACAAGGTGGACGAACGAGCGCTCAAAAGCTCCTGACTTAACGGCAATGCTTTTCGTCATTTTTGAATTTTTTTCCCATCTTTCGTATATTTCTAGTTTCATTATTAATTGTTCAGTTCAGCCCCCCCCCAAAACAAAATCCTAGCTGCGCCACTGCCGCCAACGTTATTAAATCATTGGAAATATCCGACGGCAATTATAAAGACGCGTGGGACTGTCTTTTTGAAAGATACGAAAATAAATCCCTTCTTGTGTCAAACCATATAAAGGCTCTTTTCAGTCTACCATCGATAACCAAAGAATCACATGTTAACTTACGTCAATTGCTTGATGGGACGTATCAACATATGAGAGCTCTGAAATCATTAGAGTTGCCGGTGGAACATTGGGATTCCTTAATAATACATTTAATTGCTTCCAAACTCGATTACAACAACAGACGAGAATGGGAATCAAAAAATAACAGCGCAGAATTACCAACATTGAAATATTTTCTTGATTTCTTGAAGGAAAAATGTCGTTTGTTGGAAACGTTGAATAGCGAAAAACCTGCAGCGCCTTCAAGAACAGTTAAAACATTCGTGTCAACCAATAATATTAAATGTGTCATTTGCGCCAGAGATCATTTATATTATAATTGCCAAAAGCTTCTCAAATTAGATCCCAACGCCAGGTATGATGAAGTAAAACGTTTGAAATTGTGTTTAAATTGCTTGAGGAAAAATCATTCATCAATACAATGCTCAGCCAGTAAATGCCGGAAGTGTGGAAAGTCACATAATACATTATTGCATTTCACCAATAAAGGTGAACGGTCTTCTTCCGCAACAAAAAATAGTGAAAATTCATCCATTCATGATAACTCTACCTCATCTGAAGCTCGCGATTCCGTTGCATCATCATTTTCAGCGTGTTCCACACAAAATAAAAGGCATACACTTCTGTCAACCGTCATAATCAACGTCTCGGACTCTAATGGAAAATCGCACAGTTGCAGAGCATTACTGGATAGCGGCTCCGAGAGTAGTTTCATAACTACAAAATTATGCGAGAAACTAAACTTAAAAACAAACGAATGCAAAATAATTATAACTGGTTTGAACCAATCCTCATCTTCTCTTGATAAAAGAACAATTATCAAAATCCAATCCAGGCTTAATTCATTTCGGACTACATTACCTTGTTTCGTGATATCGCGGATAACTGGAAATATTCCTTCATTGTCATTCGATGCGAGTCACATCAAAATACCATCCAATCTGAAACTAGCAGATCCAACATTTAACCAATGTAATTCAATAGACATGCTCATAGGAAGCGAACTATTTTACAACTTGTTGTGTGATGGACAAATTAAACTAGGTCCCCGTTTACCTATATTGCAAAAATCCCATTTCGGTTGGATAATTTCGGGTCCCTTGCATCTAGATAAACCATATCGACAATCCCATTGTAATATAGGAAGAATAAAAAACAACGAGCTTAACGACCAAATTGAAAAATTCTGGAGTATTGAGGAATTGCCATTTCGAAAGTTACTATCACCAGAGGAAGCCTTTTGTGAAGAACACTTCAAATCCAATACCACGCGAGATAGATCCGGACGATTCATTGTTAGTCTTCCAATAAAAGAACCCACTTCCAAATTGGGAGATTCACTGAAAACTGCCGAAAGACGGTTCTATGCATTAGAAGGCAGATTGTCAAAAAATATTGATGTTAAAAATCAATATATCAGTTTTATGGACGAATACATTGCTCTCAATCATATGACTAAATTAGATACCATTTCTGAAGATGGATTTTACTTACCGCATCATTGTATCCTAAAAGATACAAGCGCGACAACAAAACTCAGAGTGGTATTTGATGGCTCAGCAAAAACCACAACGGGATTCTCCCTCAATGATATATTAGCAGTCGGCCCAACTATACAGAATGATTTGATATCTGTCATTTTGCGTTTCAGAGTACATAATGTTGTGCTTGCAGGCGACATTGAAAAAATGTATAGACAAATTCTAGTAAAGAAGGAAGAGAGAAAGTTTCAGAAAATTCTTTGGCGTCATGATCCCACTAAAGTTTTATCCGCCTATGAACTCAATACCGCTACCTATGGCACATCATCCGCGAGCTTCCTGTGTATTCGTGCATTACATGAGATTGCCAATAAACTAAGAGACAAAAAACCCGAATTAAGTTCGATCATTCGTGATGATTTTTACGTAGACGATCTGCTCACGGGTGGTGACAGTATCGACGAAATCTTGAATCTTAAACACAATATCGCCAACGTGCTTGCTGAATACGGATTCTTATTGAGAAAATGGGTTTCTAATTGTCCTCAAATCGCCGATACAATCGGCTGCCCCAACGACGATAACGTGAATATCGGCAATAAGGATCAATCCAAGACATTAGGGATTTCTTGGAATCCCAATTCAGATATTTTAACTTATGTAATAAAATTCGATAGTGAACACATTAATATGAAATCTGTAACAAAGCGTAGCATTTTAAGCTATACATCCCAAATTTTCGATCCACTTGGATTAGTATCCCCTGTTACAATTATGGCAAAAATGATAATTCAAAAATTATGGAGCCTTCATGTCTCATGGGACGAACCCGTCCCAAGCAATATTAGCAAAATGTGGTCCGCATTACGATGTGGCATGGAAACACTGAACATACTTCAAATCCTGAGACACGTAATATGCAAAAAACGCATACAACTAGAGCTTCACTGCTTTTCCGATGCCTCTGAGTCTGCCTATGGTGCTTGTGTCTACTTAAGATCCCTAGACGAATCTAATCACTTCAACTGTAATTTATTTACTGCAAAAACTCGAGTCGCTCCCTTAAAGTCACTAACAATACCTCGGCTTGAACTTTGCGCCGCGTTATTGTTATCACAATTGATGAATAAGGTTAAAACTTCGCTCAGCACTTGTTCTTTGAATATTCAAAGGGTCTCATATTGGAGCGATTCCACCATAACGCTTTCATGGATAAAGGGTTCTCCACACCTGTATAAAGTTTTTGTATCGAATCGGGTATCCCAAATTCAAGAACTAACGAGTACCGCCGAGTGGAAGTATGTAAATACGCTAGACAATCCCGCAGACCTGTTATCGCGAGGCATACCTGCGGACGATCTGATGAAATCCAAACTTTGGTGGAACGGTCCTGATTGGCTTTTAAAATTCGACGACCGTTGGCCAAATTATTCATATTCGCCTAACCCATCCCCTAACGTTCCTGAATTGCGCACAAATGCTTTAATTTCCACTACCGAGAAGCAAAATCATTTCGTAAATTTTCCAGAACTCGATAAATACTCCACACTTAATAAACTCAAACGCGTATTAGCTTATATCTTGAGATTTATCAACAATACAAGATCAAATAATTCAAGGCAAATAGGTCCATTATCACCAGCAGAATTGAATACGTCTATGCTAAAATTGACGTACCTTACACAGCGTCAAACCTTTTCAATGGAAATTGAATCTTTAAATTGCGGTGGTTTTGTCAAGGGTAAAAGTAAATTGTTAAATCTTAACTTCTTTTTAGATGAGCTAGGTATCATACGAGTCGGCGGACGACTTAAACAGTCAGAATTCGATATGTACAAAAAACATCCCGCTGTATTACCAAAATCGCACAGATTTTCTATGTTGATGGCTCGTGATGAACATTCGCGGTTATTACATGCAGGTCCTCAAGCTCTTTTGGCATCGATAAGAGAGAAATTTTGGCCATTATCCGGTCGCGATCTTGTACGTAAAGTAGTACACGAGTGCATCAAGTGTTACAGATTTAGAGCAAGTAATGTAAAAAACATTATGGGAGACCTTCCAAGAGAAAGACTAACTCCATCACGACTGTTTACCGTCACCGGAGTAGATTATTGCGGACCTTTCCTATGAGAGACAGAAAGCTTCGAAATTATAAAATAACAAAATCATACCTTTGCATTTTTATATGTTTCACCACCAAGGCTATGCATTTGGAGGTTGTAAGCGATTTGACGACAGATGCTTTTATGGCCGCTTTGAGAAGATTTGTTGCGAGAAGAGGGTTGTGTTCGAAGATTATTTCTGATAATGGTAGTAATTTTATCGGTGCTGATACTCAGTTGAAAAGTTTTCTTGAAAATTCAAATGAATCCATACAGAATGAATTGAGTCAAAAGGGCATTCATTGGAGCTTCATTCCTCCCCGGGCACCCAATTTCGGTGGCCTCTGGGAAGCTGGTGTAAAATCAGTCAAGTATCACCTCAAGAGAATAGTTGGTGATATCGCGTTGACATTCGAGGAGTTTAATACATTTGCAGTACAAATAGGATCTTGCCTCAACAGTAGACCTTTATACGCCCTCTCCAATGACCCCAACGATCCTTTACCTTTAACACCTGCACACTTCCTAATTGGAGACAGATTGAATTCTGTTCCTGATCACGACTGGTTATCAACGCCAATCAATCGACTCAGTAGATATGAACACATACAGAAGATGATGCAGCATTTCTGGACCAGGTGGTCCAAAGAATATATTTCAGGCCTGCAAGTCCGATCCAAATGGAAGGAAAACCACCCACAATTACTGAAGGAAGACACACTTGTGCTAGTGAAAGAAGATGGACTACCCCCCTTGAAATGGCTTATTGGAAGAGTCGTCAAGATGTTTCCTGGCTCCGATGGCGCTGTCCGCGCAGTAAACGTGAAAACTGTCAACGGAATTTATCGAAGACCCGCATGCAAACTTTGCATATTACCAACACCCAATATTGAAACTTCGGATCCCAATCTTTCTTGTTGAAAGGCAGGAGCCTTTCAAGGAGGCCGCTATGTTAAACACTCAGAAGACGAAGATGCCCCACCACACGGAACTGACCGAAACCGCCCTTCTGGAGGGGATTCATGGATAAATAGGGATGTTTTGGTTAGATTCAGCCTTCTTCTTCTTGTTCTCTCTCTTGACCTACGATCCTTCTAGACCATCTTAGCGTCTTCGGGTTACTTCGACAAATACAAATATTGTAAATATACGGACAGTCATTGTCCCCTTTTTTGTGAATATACTTATTTAAAACTCTCTTGTTGATTGCGAATATTTTGGAGTTGAAATATAACCGGTATATACAATACCGCAACAAATCAAGCTACATAACATCTAGATTGATATAATCTTTCCAGCGTCGCTGTAAAGTTCAGATATTTCATTAAACGATTTGTCGAATCCTTCAAAACAGAATAAAATGGTTCCACATCACTGCGCAGAATTGATTTCCTTGGGAAATGTTCAATAAACTCTAGCTTAATATCGTAACAAAACACATAAAGTCTTATGCGAGTCGAAGCAATCACGAACTATCATTTGTACAGGTTAATTAATTGCGAATCTTAATTGAAACTTTATGAGGGACAGCAGGTGGCTCACGTGCCCAAAGTATGAAGTGGTGAACCTTAAATGCCCATAAAGTAAATAAAGTGAGTAAAGAAATAATTTTATTGGATCCGAATTAAAATTGTTTCGAAATTGATTTTAGTAGTGCTAAACCATTTATCAAATAATACTGAGTAATAAGGTATAATCTTTCTTATGTCTTATGTCGAGCTGCCTCTCATGGATATACAGGATGTTTTCAAAGGTCAGGCTTTTTTTTGACAGGTGCTAGAACTCATCGAAATGAGCCAAAATTCCAAAAATCCTTTATATAAAATATTCACCAGGGTCGAGTATTTCGAAATCAAAGTTACCCGCGAATCTGAGAAATTTCCAGCTCGGATCAGATATAAGTACGTACGTATTTAGGTTTAAATATGTTCATTAAATGAATGAATGTTTTTTTTCATTTTAGGGGAATAGGACGTGGTGGGTCGATATCTTGGCCCGCACTCTCCCCGGATCTCAACCCCTGTGATTTTTTCTTTTGGGGTCATTTGGAAACATAAATGTATAGTAATGTTGAGGTGAATTGTGTTGAAGAACCAAAACAACGCATTGAAAATGCTTGTGACATTATTCTTGAGCAAACTGATATATTAATAGTTGCTGCATGTAATGATTCATTATTACGACGGACAAGACTTTGTCCACATCAAACGAATGGTATCCATTTCCAACAATTTCTGTAAACAATTTGGATCAATTTTATCGGTGATTTTGTAAAATTCCTTATTTTTTTCATAGGACCTTTTTCCTCTCCTCAGTTTGAATCTCCTGATAAAAGTAGAGAGAGAATACACAAATTTCGGATAAATTCGCGAAGGAAGTCGAGCACTTATTTAGATTATGAAGGAATGCACATGACATAGTGAGATAACACGATCCAGAGTCGTATTCAGACATTGATGCCCAAGATTTTTTGCACTTTTTCCAAATTGAATACTTTATATGATCTCTTTTTATGAGTTCTAGCATCTGTCGAAACCCTCACCTCAAAAAACACCCTGTATACCTTATTTACCCTTTTAGAGAAACTCGAAAAATTGTCAAGAAGTAGACAAATCTATAAAAAATTATATGAGAATGGGAAAAATTAAATTTCAATTCTCGATCACTACAGACAAAAATAAGATCAAAGATTACAAACAAAACGATGTAGATCTCGAATTCTTGATCCGAAATTCTCTTTCTTCTCCTAGAATTATTAGAACAATATTTTCTGACATATATAAATATGTGTACTTAAATCAAAGTATATAAAAAAATTTTCTAGATTCAAATATTTACTTCAGCGAAGCAAAATATTTTCTACCACAAATTTTGAATACGTCTCTGAATCGTTCGAACATTTCTTATTCACAAAAAAAATTAATTTGAGAAAAAGTGGCCTAAATAATTTTTGAATGGTATCATTTCATATTTACAATAAGGAACAAAAAAAGATTTTATCTTGATATACATAATCGACTTCAAACACTTTCAGGTGCACTAAGATTATTCGGAATTTATTGATTGCTTGGAGGAACTATACCGTTTAATACGAAAAATATCATCCATTTTAGATGCATGGTATTCAAATAAAACTTCTGAGTATAATTCTCCACAATAAAACTATAGATTATGCGGTAATTAACTGTTAATGGAAGGATTGGAAGACTTTTTTTCTGTTTTACTCGTTACCCATTGAATGGGGTTTCATGAATGTTTTCAATATCGCTATATAAGGTTGCACATAAATAGCTTTCAAGACATCAAAAGAGTCTATGGTGTAAGGAAGAGATTACATATGAATTCAATAACTCAATAGGAATTCTTCAGATTCTCTACATATTCTCCTGAAAGGATAGGAGAAATTCAGGTTGAGGTTGACCTTTGCGTAGACTTGTAGCTGTCAAATCTCTGAAGGGATTGATCCTTACAGGATTTTGATGAACAACGATTCGAAATCTGCGACTGATATATTTCACCATGAGAAATTTTTAGCACACAAGCCGAATAATGTCATCAGTTCCGAACATCCATCCGTGAAGAAAATTGACCGTTGCGTACGAATGGAAAAACCGAAGCGGAAGGGGCAAATGGTCAACGCTATGGCCACCATTCGCCTCGCTCTATTACATCACTCACGTCTTGAATAAGTACCTAATTAAGCTTACGTAAGTTAAATAATCTCTAAGTATCTGTAACAAGTAGTGCAATAGGTTGTTGTCTTGTAGATACTAACAATTTGTGGCACTTCGCGTTCGAATTATGGCTCTACAGGCTAGAATTAACAATATCGGTGCACAGTAGCTGTGGTATTAATTTGAATATATAACATCTCAACGCTTCCATTATTTGATGTATGTGCGCTACTGCCCGCTGTTTAAGTGCATCAGGGCTGCGATTATGCCATGTTAGACCTGCTGGAACTCGATAGTCATTGCTTTGTAGATGAGGACTCGACAAGGCCGATCGAGGGGTTAGCCTCGTTTGAAATGCGACGACTTGATGACGGTAGTTTATGTTGATCTTCATCTTAAACCTCGAAACGTTTCTTCTACTCTCAGTTCTTTCCGAGAAATTAGAAAATTTATAATAAAAACTTGAAAGAAAAGTAACAAACAATTCAACATGATATCTAGGTATTAGGTTTGTATTGTTATGAAAATTGAAACATGGTTATATTTCTCAAAGTTTTGAGAATTTAAAATAGAATAAATTCAAATATATCACCAAAAATTCAAGAACCTTCAAACATCGCATAGTCAATTTAGGAAATTCGACCAATTTATGTATTATTGCATTATTATACATATTTTCAAAGAGGGTCACATTATTCGAAAATTGAAATTGGACATAGTGAGTGCACTTACCAATTGATTGTTGGTTTAGATATATTAGTTTTAGTTTCTTTCGATAGTTGATTATATAATTTTGTAAACCTTTCTTTTGATTGTTCATCTTGGGACCCTCCTTGAGGTAGAATTTTCAGGAAAAATAATATGAATCTTGAACAAAATTATCAAAAATTGTTATTGGTTTGTAAAATTATTTTCAAAATCAAAAATAAATTTTTTTCTCAACGAACCATAACAATATATACATAAACATATAAAAGATCTTATTCAAACGGAACGATAATAATGAAATTCGAACATTGGATACTTTAACTCAGCAGCACAAAAATATAAACAAACAAATTAAATGCAGTTCGCCAAAAATCCTAAAGAAGTTGAGAAAAAAATGGTAAGTGAGATTATTGAATATTGAGTTTAACTTTGATTTGAATATTGGAAATACAGGGTGTTTTTTAAGATGAAGCTTTTTTCTTTGGCAAGTGCTAGAACTCATCAAAAGAGATCATTTAATAAAATATAAAATATAAAATATTCAATTTGAAAAAATGTGCAAAAAATCTTGGGCATCAATATCTTAATACAACTCTGGGTCGTGTTATCTCTCTGTAAGGATATCTGCCATGAATCATGGTGCCATATGCATTACAGCAAGTAAATAAACTGCTGGATTTTATCGCAAACTTCTATATTCTCTTTCAACTTCAATTAGGAGATTTTTCCTGAACGATATAATTCTTGAAGTTCAAACCAAGAAGAGGAAAAACTATTGATTGAAAAGATCCTTGAAAAAAATGGGGAAGTTCACAAACTCACCGATAAGATTGATCCAAATTGTTCACAGACATTGTTCGAAATGGTCACCATTCGTTTGATGTGCATGAAGTCTTGCCAGGCGTAATAACGAACTATTACATGCAGCAACTATCACATCAGTTTGCTCACGAATAGTCTCACAAGCATTTTCAATGCATTGTTTTAGTTCTGCTACATGTTTTCAAATGAACCCAAAAAAAGTAAAATCACAGGGGTTGATATCCGGGAAGCGTGCAGGCCAAGCAATTGACCCACCACTTCCTATCCACAAAAATCATACGCTGTTAGATGATTTCCCGTAAACTGAACGCATTAATAAATGCGTTCAATACCTAAATCAGATCCGTGCTGGGAATTTCTCAGGTTCGCGGGTAACTTCGATTTCGGAATACTCGGCCCTGGTGAATATTCTATATGAAGGATTTTTGGAATTTCGACTTATTTTGATGAGTTTTAGCACCTGTCAAAAAAAAGTCTCACCTTTGAAAGCACCCTGTATATTGGATTTAATAGGAACATCGGGAGGGACACTAAAAATTAAATACTCACCAAATTCATTATCTTGTCCTGTGTTTCATATTTGTGTTTTTTAATTTCATTTTTTGTTTTTTATATTATGTTCTACTTTTTTGCATCAATTCATTTCGACAGTGATAACTTTACGAATCGATTCCTTGGATTTTTTCAATTGTTATTCCTTTTTACTCATATAAATTGGTCTTTTTATATTCCTTATTATTTTCATTGTTTTTTAAGAGACGGATGAAGTTTATATGGAGTTTTCATGAGTATTTTTGTATGATGGAGAAATAATTTCTGTCCAGCCCCCCAAATCAAAATCCGACACGAGAAAAGTTGCAAATTTCATGCGAAGGTTTATCATTTCTTTTTACTAGATTTCACGAAATATCTCTACTCATTGAAAAAAAATCTTAATGTTTTTATCTTCGAGATGTCGATGTTCCACAGGAATCAGACCTCACGCTGGCAAATTTCATACCTAACTTATAAATTATCGATAGTATCACATATCGAATATTATGATTGACTGTTTTCACACAATACATTCATTAAAAATTTTTTTTCTCGATTTTATCCTTAGGAATTCATAGGATACTTTACCTGGCAGATCGATCTCGGATGGTAATAGATTGGTTCACCAAATTGCACAAAATAGACACAAATAAACACATCAGAGAAATATTCAGGACGAGATGGTTGATTTTTTCATGCGGTTTTCGGATTTAACACAAATCAAAACAAAAGCTGTGAAAATTTCAAGAAGAAAAGAAAATTTTTTTTTCTAAAATTCTATTCGTAATATGTACATGATTCGATGCGAAATGATTTTGAGAACCAAATAGAGAAATTTAAGTGAGAAGAAGCCAAGCTAAGGTACCTATATCTTCTACAACCGATCATTAGTGGGATTATCTCTAAATTCAGGAATGAAAATAGAAAAATTATATTAGATAAACTGATAGCAAGCCAACAAAACAATTCATGTATCCCAGAGACCAACGAATTCATCATTTGCAGCCGTAGAGCGGTTTCGATCCATAACAGATCTCGTCAGTACTGTTAGCAAAATGACAAATTCGATATGAGAAACAGAAAACCATTGGGTATGAGAACATTTCCCAAATCACGCCACCTGTCCGTTCCAAAAGCAACTATCTCAAATATCTGTAGATCATGAACTGTTTTATCAACTCCCCAAGACGCAGTTCATAATCTATATATATTTGAGAAAGTTGCTTTTGGAACGGACTGGTGGCGTGATTTGGGAAATTTTCTCAGATCCTCGTTGATTTTTCTATTTTCATTCCTGAATTTGATAATTTCAGATAAACAGCCGTGTATTATTCTAGAATTATCTCTTCACCTGTTACTGTATTTATCTACCCCTATTGAATTATAAATATTCATTATTCAACTACTTTTGAGCAATTAATAGTATCTGTAAACGAATACCGTGAGTTATAATAACTCACTACTATAACTCACTACTATAAGTCACTACTATAACTCCCTGTCTATGTGCTTCTGAACAAGCCGAAAGGGCCGAAAGGAAACAGTCCATTATTGGTATTGAGGGAGGTGCCTTGAATAATTTTGACGTTTTCTCAAATTAGGTTGATACCTAATTATGATTGTGAATGTTTTGCTGAAAAAGATGAATTCAGATAGTGAAGATGAATTATTATGTTCACCTTCAGAAATTAGACAATCGGCCAATGTTACCATACAGAATTTATTGCCCGAAAAATCCCAAAACAAATATAAAGGTGTATACAACAATATTCGAGATCGGTGTAGCAGTAAGAATATTAAGTCATCGTTTACAGAGAATGTTCTTTTGGCATGTTTTACTGAACTCAGCAATTAATATAAAGCATCGCCCCTATGGACTTTCTACTCCATGCTAAGAAGCACAATCAACATAAATAATGCATTGTTATAGGTAACTATTAAGATTTGTGAATAAAGTTCTTTCTCTGTACATGTATCGTAGTATTTATTGTTTTAGTCGTAAATGAAGTATAGTATTTAACTTGCGGTAATGGTCATAGCTCACTTGATGAATTACAGCACTCGCCTTCGGCTCGTGCTGCAAACTTCTTCTGCGTTGAGTTAAGACCTACATTTCCGCTCGTTAAATAATATACTATTATTCTATTATTATACTAATAGTCAGCTTATAGAATACAAGGAAAACATCATGAGGGAGCAATATAAAATATTCTGAAATTAATTTGTGATAAATTGAACAATTTAACTTGCTTATGGAGCTGGTTCGTCCTGTAACGATCAACCTAATCATTCTTTTCCGCACAATTTGCCATACTTCTCTCATAATCGTGCAAACGGTTAACTAATGAATTCCGAAAGAATCTTCAAACCATACAGACCTGTAATTTCGTGAATGATAGACCCCGAGCTCTTCGTTGAAGTAAAAGACACTGCATGCCATGCAACAGGTACAAATTAAGCGAAATAACAAGAATAGTTACCGCTGCTATCTCAAGACACTCTCGACAATCGGGTAAAATAACAAAGCAAAGATATAATAATGAATGATAATGAGGAAGCCCGAGTTACAGGCGTCTCATTTTCATTAATATACACTGTGACAGGTTTAATTCCTCGTCACTTGAGTCCCTGGGATACTCATAGTCATCCCAGAGAATGGAGTGAATTTTTGTATGTATTGTTCGATGATAACTTTGATTAATTACGGTTATTGTGGTTGATTGGGTATATTCAATAAATTGCTGCGCTTCTGGTACTTCTATTCGAGCTATAGATGCAAAAGATCAGAACAAGAAGATAGACGCTATGATAATCATAACGTTGAACTCCCTGGATTTTCATAAATTTTTTTGTTCCATTCTCTAGGATTTTATAATCTTTGAATTTCATTATACTTTCCTCCTTTGATTTCATAGTTCCATTTCTTCAAATCTTCTCCTTCCCCACAATTTTTTCGTCTCCTCCTGTAGATTTGTTCATAGTTTTCCGTCTTATTTCAACTGGAACACTGCATATTTTCTTCTCTAGGTTCAAAGAGATCGAAGAACGTTCTCCGAATAGAAATCGTCCATTTGGTCATGTCGCAATTGGTTTGAGTAAGAATTTCATTAGAGCCCTGTAACTGTTGTCACGTTTGGAATAGAACGATTTAATTGAGTTCAGATCACGATATCATTTTCTCATTCCGAATGATTGGCATGAATCAATCAATCGGACAGTCGATCTCCTTATTAGTATACTGTGTAGCAGCGAGCTACATGGGGCTTAAGCAAAGTTGCCCTTTTTTTTCGATATGAGTACGTTAAATTCCCAACAATTCAGCAGAAGTATAATGATAATAATGTTTATCTACTCCTTTTGAATTATATATTCAATATTCAACTACTTTT
Source organism: Aphidecta obliterata (assembly GCA_963966015.1). NCBI lineage: Eukaryota > Metazoa > Arthropoda > Insecta > Coleoptera > Coccinellidae > Aphidecta > Aphidecta obliterata. The sequence continues at coordinate 8,117,784 of OZ014430.1, read as the reverse complement.
GAGCAATTTATAGTATCGTGAGTTATAATAACCCACTGCTACAACACTCTGTCTCTGTGCTTCTGAACAAGCCGATTGGCCGAAAGGGAACAGTCCTTTTCTGGTATTGAGGGGAAGTCAGTTGAATAATATTGACGTTTTCTCAAATTAAGTTGATACCTAATTATTATTGTGAATGTTTTGCTGAAAAAGATTAATTCAAATATTGAAGATGAATTATTATGTACATCTTCAGAAATAAGACAATCAGCCAATGTTACCATACAGAATTTATTGTCCGAAAGATCCCAAAACAAATATAAGGGTCTATACAACAATTCTCAAGATTGGTGTAGCAGTAAGAATTTTAAGTCATCGTTTGAAGATAATGTTCTTTTGGCATATTTTCGTGAACTTAGCACTAAATATAAAGCATCGTCCCTAAGGACTCCCTACTCCATGCTAAGAAGCACAGTCAACATAAATAATGCATTGTTATAGGTAACTATTAAGATTTGTAAATAAGGTCCTTTCCCTTTACTTGTATCTTAGTATTTATTGTTATAGTTGTAGATAAAGTATAGTATTCAACTTGCGGTAATGGTCATAACTCACTTGTTGAACTTCATCTGTGTGAGTTATGACCTACATTACCGCTCGTTAAATTATATACTATTATTGCTACCATAAGGCTAACGGCGTGAATCAAAGAAGATTTCTCCACCAACGCCACCCGTCCGTGAACCTGCAGAGACGTTAATGTTTCAAATTTTTTGTTTAATCTTTCTATGGTCGTACGATCTTTTCATTGAATTTAGTAGTCTCAACTAATTAATAATTTATTTTCGATGTCTCTGTCAGAAGCGCACAGCTTGTGCGCTTTATGAATTAAACTTTTCATTAGAAAAAATCACTTTGCCCACTTGTTGGTTGCATTATATTAGTAGTCCTCAAATCTATGAATAAATCCAGTTTCAACGCTCGTGCTCTAAGAACCATCAATTTCCATCATAGCAGAGAACACGTGCATCAATATCAACCTCATTAACCTCCTACCAAAGATAACTATATCAAACTATTCATGCACATCATATCCCGCTAATCACATATCTCCGATCAGCAAACCAGACCTGAAACTCCTTCATTTCACGTAGACCTCAATATGGTACCTACTATATTTACCTATTAATTAAAGACTCTGTCCAACCGACTATGATTTACAAGGTCTGTTAATTCTGCATTGTTTACATTGTTCTAATCGTGACAATGCATCAGATAAATGTTGATAGTAATTGCTTTTTTTCTTCAAGACATTATTGTGCTAACAAGTATTCTTGTATTGGAACTGGCATCAAATTTGTTCCATGTAGTTCTGACATATCTGAATTGCCTCAAGGCTCTTAGATTTGAATTGAAATAGGATTGGACTGAACTGAAATGTTTTCATAGAATAACCGGCATAATTTGTATCCTATATCAAAGAAAGAATTTATTAATTGCATCAATTTCATCGACTTGCATAACGAGCGATTATTATAACATATTCGATTCGTGTAACTGCAAATCATGTCGCGCCCACTGGTAATGACACTTGTTTTCTTCGACATGTCTTTTCAATTGAAACAATCGGAAATTAGGTATATCAAAAAGCGAACACTCTATATGTTGTATTGATTCTCGATGATAATATGGAGCATTATTCATAAAAGATATTTCATAAATGATTTCTTGAAGGAATAGGAAACTAAATCAAAAACTGATTTCCAGGATATATCAATGATTTGAATTGAAATAAAATAAAATCTTCATTAAATTCATGACCATCCTCAAACGTCCAGTCTTTTCTTGTGATCACCGAATATCCTACATTTCTATATGCCAGTCCTGAACATCATCCTGTTAATGAAATAGCCCTATTAGTTCAGCTACTCACCGATAGATGCGGGGTTGAAAAATGTCTGTTCTCTCCTTTGAATAAAGAACTACAAGAAGGAGCATTAGGCCTGAAAAAGTAGTACCAAACTGGTTGTTGCACAGGCCGACTCATATTTTGGAGTGGCGTAGAGTATTTCTGTAGGGTAGAAACTAGAGAACTCCCATTTATTTTAGTTGTTGATAATGCTTTCAAACATTGATCAAAGAATATTTCTTAAATCTGTTAGTGTGAGCTCTCTCGCAAATAAATAAAACTTCACGATAAAGCCAGATGAATTGAACCATTATTCAATTTGTATTGATTATTTAATTTCCATTCTAAGGATGTAATGGACAGTTCCAAACATAAAATAAAATGAAAAACAAAGGTAAAGGATGAATAAAGGAATAAAAAATATATGAAGATACATTTATTGCCCTCTAAATATAAATAATTTAATATTTCTGATATTTTAACCTCCTATTGCATTTTCACAAATTAAAATATAATTGATTCTCGTTATGAGGTTTGCCATACAGACACATTCAATCAAGAATGTTCGCGTATACTTCATTAGCTAGCAGCTCCAACTTTATCAGTTGAGCCCATTCTCGGCTCAGAATTCGAAAAATACGATTCAAGTATTATAATTAAGTATATGATGAAAAATTTAGAAAAGCACTGCCGTGAAGGCAGGAGCTTTTGAGCGCTCGTACATGCACCTTGTGGGTAGATTCGCATTTTCCAGTTTCAGAAATCAATTGAAGGAATTTTCGACAGATGTCAAAAAAATTCTGAAACTTGGGCGAAACTCCAGAATTCATGTCAGTGCTTCAGCTGATCAATTTTTTTTCGATAATTCGCTAGAATTTTCTACGGTATCTATGGTCTTGGTGGTGCGATCTGGACAAAATTTTGCACGTAGTTTGAATACATTATTACTCAGCAAGGTGCAGAATTTTATCCCAATCCGCTCAATATTCTCGGAACTATCAGCAAAAAAATATTTTGAACGGCCATATTTACTGAACCCCTAGTCTAATTTTGCTCATTGATGAACATGACCGCGATATTCGCGATCCAAACCCACCCTGAGAATTTCAAGTTCCTAGGCCTTTCCGTTCGAAAGTTACAATTTTCTGGTCATGAGATCTGGACAAAATATTGTTTTAATATATCATTCTCGATTAAAATACAAAATTTCATCTCGATCGAATCCGTAGTTTCGAAATTATCGAGAAACCAACATTTCAAACGACCGTGTTTACGGAACCCCTAGTATAATTTTGCTCATAGATGAAAGTGATCACGACAATCGAGATCCACACCTATCCTGAAAATTTCAAGTCCCTAGGCCTTTCCGTTCGAAAGTTATGATTTTCTATGGTTCGAGTCATGTGATCCGGAAAAATGTAGCTTGAATATATCATTCTCCATAAGTATACAAAATTTCGTCACGATCGAATCTGTAGTTTTGAAATTATCAAGAAAACTAAATTTCAAACTACCATATTTACGGAACACCTTGTATAATTTTGCTCATAGATGAACGTAATCACGACATTCCAGATCCACACCTATCCTGAAAATTTCAAGTCCCTAGGGGGTTCCGTTCAAAAGTTACAATTTTCTATGGTTTCTATGGTTCTGGTCATGCGATCTGGACAAAATTTCACATGTAGCTCAAACACCTCATTCTCCATTTGAGTGCAAAGTTTCATTTCGATCGAATCTGTAGTTTCGAAGTAATCAGGAGAACAAAATTTTGAACGGCCATATTTACGGAACCCCTGGTGGAATTCTGCCCATTAACGAACTTGACCGCGGCATTTGGGATCTGAACCTACACTGAAAATTTCAAGTCTCTAGGTTGATCCGTTCGAGAGTTATCGTGCTGACGGACGGCCGGACGGACGGACGGACGGACGGACAGACTCGAATTTTTTGACGGATTCGTCATCAGTGAGTCGAACATAGTCGATTGAGACCATTTTCGGCTCAAAATTCGAAAAATACAGACATCGTGACGAAATGATATAGCCCTCGTGTAAGAAGTACGAGCGCTCAAAAATGAGAAATAACAAAAACCTTATCCATGTTACGCCCACGTGCGTTTGTTTACGATTGTGGAGAAACACCACACTGATGAGTCATAACTGGCCCGTCGATATGGCTGTTTTCCTCTGGCTCTTATACTAGGAAAAGTAGTCGAATGCTCCTTCCTGTGGTTCTTCATTCAAAGGTTCTCTCAAATACAACCAGCGCCTCTATGAAACGAGGAAGGAACTTCATCTGAAAGCGGCATCAATTCAATGTTGTATCTCTTAATTGTTATTTCAGTACTATATGGGACTACTGAAGCTAGAAGAAAATGGGTACCATTTCTTCTCTCGACAAATGAAAGAAACTGAAAATCTCATATCGGCTATGTTATTCATTTTCGACTAATTGATCTGAGAAATTCAGAGCCTGGATCTGATTTAGGTACTTATTGAGGTTCAAATGCGTTTTAAATGCGTTCAGTTTACGGGAAATTATCTGACAGAGCGTATGATTTTGGTGACTCTAGGTGGATTGGACGTTAGTGTACAGAAACAGTGAAGTGAATAGTTTTGAAGAACTTAAACAACGCATTGACAATGCTTGTGATATTATTCGTGAGCAAACTGATATTGATGCATGTAAAAAGTCGTTATTATGCCGGGCAAGACTTTGTGGACATCAAACGAATGGTGACCATTTCGAACAATTTCTGTGAAGAAATTGGATCAATTTTATCGGTGGACCTTTTCAATCAGTAAGTTTTCCTCTCTCCAGTTTGAACTTTAAGAATAATACCGCTCAGGAAAAATTTTCTAATAAAAGTTGAAAGAGAATACACGAATTTGTCATAAAATCCAGCACTTTATTCACTTGCTGGAATGCAAATGGCGTCGTGATTCATGGCAGATCTCCTAACAGGGTCGTATTAGATTGATGATGCCCAAGATTTTTCGCACTTTTTCGAATTGAATATTTTATATGATCAACTTCCGGCGAAATGATCTCTTTTGATATGTTCTAGCACCTGTCAAAGAAAAAAGCTCACCTTAAAAAACACCCTGTATAATTAGAAGTTCTCTACATGTTCAGTGGAAAAATAGTATTCCCTGCGGTTGAAACCGAGAGACACAGCTAAACTCAATGGGTATTCATAAAATAGAGGTTATGCTTATACTTGCAAAAAATGAAGGATATCCTTTTTATTTAGAGTAAAATTTTTTTTTCTAAATTCTCTGCAGTTACCAATAGGTTACTGTAAGTGTAACTGTGATTCTTCCTGGTTTTCTGGAGAAAATCCGGAAAAATCACATCGAAGTCAAACTGACCATTATTCTGTTTCATGCGAAATATTCACACCTATAGTTATACATCCTTCGCGATCTGGCATCCGTTAGACCAAGGGGGCAGAACCAGCAAACACTAAACCTTGAAAGGCTCGAATCCAACTTACAATTTGGAGGAGCCCCGGAACAATCTGATCTGCTAAATGAACTGTTTTCTCTCTTAATTAACTTTGCAGCTTAATCTCGGCCGAGGATCGGCCGGTCAATAATTGTAAGGCGAAGACGTTGAAATACTGCCGCCTGATAACTTGGTGACTTTGAGGTTCTGAACGGGGAAGGTGGAGCGAAGCGGATTTTGATGAATTGAGATAAAAAGTATAGTGACCTGATTGATCCGTTCCGGGAAAACTTCCGCGAATTGAGTCATTCTCGGAATATTCCTCATTATTCCGCATTTTCGAGAGTTTTTGGATGTTGGCAGATTAACTGCGTGAGGTCATTGGCTGTGTTGATCTCCTATTAGCTCCGCCTGAAATGACTTTTGGTATTTTAGGTTATCGTAATTGAGAATTGACCCCATCATTAAAATCCATAAATTCTTTTATAGCCAATTTCAAACACTTCGGAAAATTAATGTAACATAATATTACTTATTACAATGTGGGTACTTAATTTTGTCAAACCATCGAATTTAATTCTAGAGGTTGGAATTGTTCAAGTTATATCGCAGAACTTCATGAACGCAGCGCAGGTAGTGGGTAAATCTAAAGGGACGTTGCCTTATTTTTGAGCTTAAGTGTATACCGTCCAATTAGCGAGATTGAAACGGTCATTCTTTAGCTCACATTCCAAACGGGAACATAAAGTGAGTATACTCCTAATAATTGCATTATCCAGTTCTGCCATATCAAATCGCCATCGCCAGTAGGTCCGCGACAGCTTGAGTTATTTACACAACATAAGCAATACACGTATTACTGATGATGTTATCATTTATGCCAGCAAAGCAGAATAGGCAACAAATGAAATGGCCGCCTAGGGGTCCTCATAAACCGAATAATATTCACTGTTTTGATCTAAAAGGCAAAGTTGTGTTTATGTCGGAGCCGTAGTGTTGAATGGAGTGGTCAGGAAATCATTTCTTTAGGCACGGGTACATGTGAAATTATATTCGCAGTGTTGTAGTCATCACGTTTCCATAAAATATTTCGTTATCTTAATCACTTGTCATTGTGTTGTGATAGCAGGTTGTACTTACGCCATCTTAGATATCGAAATCAATCGAATCAACTTTTGTATATCTAACAGCAATTCTGCATTAGATTTAATGTTATCATCATTAATGGACTTGGAAATCTGTAGGTATATTCTTCTGTAAAACATTAGATTCTCATATTTAGAAAATGAAATTAGGTGGGCTTTGCAAGGAATTTATTCAGCAGTGATTAATGTAGAGATTTTTTTCAAATAATAATAATAATAAAGCCTCCCAAAGATATATTTTCAACGACTCAGTCGATATCAGTTCCACGTGTGACTACATGCGAGTCATCCATGCAGATTTGTTTTGAGGAATTTTAATGAACATAGTGAAAGAAATGAGCCGATGAATTTTATATCCTCAACTTCCACGAATTTTCCAAGAAACTCTTTGTTGACATACTAATTGGTCTTCGTTTTTCTGGAAAAGCTACTCAAGGGAATCAGTAAAAACGTTAATACGTCGCCTATTCATTAGCGATTCCTTCCAGTTAGACCCGTGGTCATCTCTTTTAAATGTAATCATGGTGTTTCCATTCCAAATAATTCTCTAGAAGGTGTCTCGTTATCTACTACTAATGAGCAATCAATGAGATAGATGTGATCAATTTTTTTGGAGTCTTATCAGAGTTGCATGAAATCGGCCGTTTCACGGGAAATGGAGTAACTTTTTCTTCAACTTCCAATTTCTTCGATTTGCCTTAATCGATCGATGCAAGCCTAGAGAAAAAGTTGCTACATCTCAGCTTAATGAATTTTTCAATATTCACCTAATGCATGAAATCGGCCATTTCTCGAGAAATGGAGTAACTTTTTCTTCAACTTCCAATATCTTCGATTTTTAATCGATCAATTCAAGCGTAGTGAAAAAGTTTCTACATCTCAACTAAATTAATTTTTCTATATTTACCTAATGCATCAAATCGGCCGCTTCACGAGAAATTGAGTAAATTTTTCTTCAACTTCCACTATCTTCGATTTGTCTGAATCGATCGATTCAAGTGTAGTGGAAACGTTTCTATATCTCAACTAAATGAATTTTTTTATATTTACCTAATGCATGAAATCGGCCGTTTCACGAGAAATGAAGTAACTTTTTCTTCAACTTCCAATATCTTTGAGTCCTAATCGATCGATTCAAGTGTAGTGAAAAAGTTTCTATATCTCAACTAAATGAATTTTTTAATATTCACCTAATGCATGAAATCGGCCGTTTCACGAGAAATGGATTAACTTTTTATTCAACTTCCAATATCTTCGATTTGTCTGAATCGATCTATTTAAGCGTAGTGAAAAAGTTGCTACAGCTCAACTAAAGGAATTTTGCCGATGCATGAAATCGGCCGTTTCACGAGAAATGGAGTAACTTTTTCTTCAACTTCCAATATCTTCGATTCGTAATCGATCGATTCGTGTAGTGTAGTGTAGTGAAAAAGTTTCTATATCTCAACTGAATGAATTTTTCAATATTCACCTAACGCATGAAATCGGCCGTTTCACGAGAAATGAAGTAACTTTTTCTTCAACTTCCAATATCTTTGAGTCCTAATCGATCGATTCAAGTGTAGTGAAAAAGTTTCTATATCTCAACTAAATGAATTTTTTAATATTTACCTAATGGATGAAATCGGCCGTTTCACGAGAAATGGACTAACTTTTTCTTCAACTTCCAATATGTTCGATTTGTGTGAATCGATCGATTCAAGTGTAGGGAAAAAGATGCTACATCTCAACTTGATGAATTTTTCCATATTCATCTAAAGCATGAAATCGTTTCACGAGAAATGAAGTGACTTTTTCTTCAACTTCCAATATCTTCGATTTGTCTGAATAGATCGATTCAAGTGTAGTGAAAAAGTTGCTACATCTCAACCTAATGAATTTTTCAATATTCACCTAATGCATGAAATCGGCCGTTTCACCAGAAATGGAGTAACTTTTTTCTCAACTTCCAACTGAGAGAATATTCTTGTGCTAAACACTTCCACTGGTCTTCAATATTCTGATGATTTCTAAAGTAAGACTCAATAACGTTACCCTTTTTGGACTCCAGAATAAACCTCATCAATTTTCTCATAAAATCCTAGCCTTGAATTTCGTGTTTTGTTGCTTTGGTCTCTTTTTCTTTTGCACGCACATGGAATCTCCCAAATTCTTCCTTGCCTCGATTCGCAAACTCAAAGTTCCGAGGCTCCGGGTACTTTGGAAAGCAGCAATTTGAGGGCAGCTATTAAGTTTTATCTAGCCGGCCGCGAATTCCGATCGGAAAGAATAAATGGCGACAGCTCCGAGTCCTCGTTTATCTCGAGATTAGCCAGCCAAGTGTGCGAGGACTCCCATTGTTTCAGGACGTGCCCAGCAAATGAGTTACGGTCTGACTGTTTTTTCTGTTTGAGGCATAATGAATAGTCTTCGACATATCCGCATGTCGCGCACGACCTGAGGGCGTGCAGGTTCATATGGTTAATTGTTTTTTTTTTGGTCGCTTAAATGAGGGAGTTTCTTTCGGATCGCGAGATGGGGTTTTGCCGGTTTTGGGAGGAAAAAGATAACATTCAGCGTGAGCGCGTCTGGTGGATACAAGATTTTAATTTTGCGAAAATTTTATTCTAAGTTGATGAAAAATATATACAAGGTAAAATAAACGAATTTTATACATACAAGTAAAAAATAAAATATACTCTTAAATAACAAAAATGGAGGGATTTCTCACACAAAATCAGTTTAATTGACGATAATGAGTAGATCATTTCCATTATAACAACCTGTCATAAATAAATTCTTCCTCATTCAATATTACTTATATTCTGACGGTCGTAATGAACTCACTCGGTGTATAAACACGGAAATCTTGAAGAGACGATAGGGAATATCCCAGAAAGAACATTTTTCAACTAGCGTCTACATAGTGAGAACTCGATTCTTGAAAAATGATCCCATCAGTAGGCGAAGGAAATTCTGATAAATGGATTTTAAATTATCCAAGTCGTTAACTTTGGTAGTTTGGAGTTTGTGAGGAAAACTGCGTTTGTGTTGAAAGATTTTGTACCTCAACCTTATCAGCGTGAGAACATTAGAAGATTGATTGGTTAACCATGTTACTAGTATGTGAATAGTTTCGTAGTACCAGTGGTGGTATTTCTATCGATTGTTTACTGAAATAATTCTTGAGAAAGAATTCCATAAAAATGGAAGTAAATGTGAATGGCAAAGCAGTCGGAAGATGACAATGATGAATGAATTCCGGAAAAAAACCTCCCTGGGCGTGACTCGAACCCACGACTCATTATTGGAGGTACAGCGCTCTCACCACTAAGCCACCGGGGATTCCATCCGCATATCGGGGAAGCCTTTCTCCCGGAATGCAATGTTAGTCATTTTTGGGGCTCATAACTGTTCTGAGCAAAGAAACATGAAAAAACGAATCAATCGACAAGATATTCAATTTGAAATTTTCGTAATATTTCGAACTCGTAATGGTACTGGGAGCTGTTCAATGTCTTACATTGAATATCCCAACTCATTCCATGAAGACTATTCTTGCTTAATGTCCTAAATGTAGATCGCTTGACTTAAGGTAGCCAAATCAAAGAGCGGTATCAAGTCGCACTTATCAAAAGTGGCTGTTGGAATCTTCGAAAAAACCAATTAGCTCCTCGTGAACCGACTCATGACAGAAGTGAGTAAGCCATGACCATATCGCCTGGAGCGGCTGATAATCACTTTTCAGGGTAAGATTTGTAGTTTGTAGCTGTGAAACAAACGTTCACGACTGGCGTGACTTTTAACCTGCAGCCAAGTGGCGGCATTCTTTGTGAGAAATTGTTTTTTTACGAAGATAATATCTTTATTTGATAAAAATCGTAGTTGGTAGGGGGAGGACCGGAGCATGTCCGGATTGTTCGACCTAGAAAGTAACTATAAACTTAATAATTTTTTCATCACGATATTCGGAGAAGTTGGGAGATCAAGAAATTAAAATAATTATATCAATATTAGATCATGTTAGGTACAAAACTGATAACAATTCGATTGAAGGTATTCTCAAAAACTACGAAAAGCACTGCCGTGAAGGCAGGAGCTTTTGAGCGCTCGTACATCCACCTTGTAGGTACATTCGCATTTTCCAGTTTCAGAAATCAATTGAAGGTATTTTCGACAGCTGTCAAAAGAATTCTGAAACTTAGGCGAAACTCCAGACTTCATGTCAGTGCTTCAGCTGATCAATTTTTTTTGATAATTCGCTAGAATTTTCTACGAAATCTATGGTCTTGGTGATGCGATCTGGACAAAATTGCACGTAGTTTGAATACATTATTCCTCAGCTAGTTGCATAATTTCATTCCAATCCGATCAGTAAATTCGAAACTATCAGAAAAAAAAAAATTGAACGGCCATATTTACAGAACCCCTAGTCCTATTTTGCTCATTGATGAACGTGACCGCGATATTCGCGATCCAAACCCACCCTGAAAATTTCAAGTTCCTAGGACTTTCCGTTCAAAAGTTACAATTTTCTATGGTTTCTATGGTTCTGGTCATGCGATCTGGACAAAGTATTGCTTCAATATATCATTCTCGATTAAAATACAAAATTTCATCTCGATCGAATCCGTAGTTTCGAATTTATGGAGAAAACAAAATTTCAAACGACCGTATTTACCGAACCCCTTTTATAATGTTGCTCATAGATGAACGTTATCACGACAGTCGAGATCCACACCTACCCTGAAAATTTCAAGTTCCTAGGCGTTTCCGTTCAAAAGTTACAATTTTCTATGGTTTCTATGGTTCTGGTCATGCGATCTGGACAAAATTCCACTTGTAGCTTGAACACCTCATTCTTCATTTGAGTGCAAAATTTCATCTTGATCAAATCTGTAGTTTCGAAGTAATCAGGAGAACAAAATTTTGAACGGCCATATTTACGGAACCCCTGGTGGAATTCTGCCCATTAACGAACTCAACCGAGGCATTTGGGATCTGAACCTACACTAAAAAATTCAAGTCTCTAGGTTGATCCGTTCGAGAGTTATCGTGCTTACGGACGGACGGACAGACTCGAATTTTCCGACGGATTCTTCATCAGTGAGTCGAACATAGTCGATTGAGACCATTTTCGGCTCAAAATTCGAAAAATACAGACATCGTGACGAAATGATATAGCCCTCGTGTAAGTAGTACGAGCGCTCAAAAATTAGTTATTCTTTTATGAATAGAAAAAAAGTTTATTATTCAATTGGTTCATTATTTCCGAATATAAATCTGCTAGAAAACTAGAGAAGAACAAATCTGATCCGCTAAAATGTTCTTAGTCGTTTTGTGCAATGTATAATTCAAATTCGAAAAAAAACCACCCAGATTTCAAAAGATTTGTTGGCGACGTGAGGGTATTGTTTTCAAAGAAGTAACAAATGGAAATCCAAGAATTCTTGCAGAATTAGACAAAAATTTTGGAATAACTCGAAACCGATGCAGAAAATTATTTTCATTTTTCAGAATTTATCAAGAATACCAAAAGAATATCTCATAGAATCAGGTTTGATTGATTCTTCATCGCGATATTCGGAGAAATTGAGGAATCGAGAAATTATAATAATTATATCAATATTAGATGATGTTAGGAAAAAAATTGATAACAATTCGATTGAAGGATTACTCAAGAATAAGTTATTCTTTTATGGATAGAAAAAAAATTTATTATTTCATTGGTTTATTATTTCCAAATATAAATTTGCTAGATAACTCAAGAGAAAAATAAATCTGATCCGTAAAATTTTCGTAGTCGTTTTGTGCTGTGTATAATTCAAATTCGAAAAAAAACCACCCAGATTTCAAAAGATTTGTTGGCGACGTGAGGGTATTGTTTTCAAAGAAGTAACAAATGGAAATCCAAGAATTCTTGCAGAATTAGACAAAAATTTTGGAATAACTCGAAACCGATGCAGAAAATTATTTTCATTTTTCAGAATTTATCAAGAATACCAAAAGAATATCTCATAGAATCAGGTTTGATTGATTCTTCATCGCGATATTCGGAGAAATTGAGGAATCGAGAAATTATAATAATTATATCAATATTAGATGATGTTAGGAAAGAAATTGATAACAATTCGATTGAAGGATTACTCAAGAATAAGTTATTCTTTTATGGATAGAAAAAAAAATTATTATTTCATTAGTTTATTATTTCCAAATATAAATTTGCTAGATAACTTAAGAGAAAAACAAATCTGATCCGTAAAATTTTCGTAGTCGTTTTGTGCTGTGTATAATTCAAATTCGAAAAAAAACTACCCAGATTTCAAAAGATTTGTTGGCGACGTGAGGGTATTGTTTTCAAAGAAGTAACAAATGGAAATCCAAGAATTCTTGCAGAATTAGACAAAAATTTCTGAATAACTCGGAACCGATGCAGAAAATTTTTTTTATTTTTCAGAATATATCGAGAATACCAGAAGAATATCTCATAGAATCAGGTTTGAATAATTTTTCATCACTATATTTGGAGAAATTGAGGGATTGAGAAATTATAATAATTATATTAATATTAGATGATGTTAGGGAAAAAATTGATAACAATTCGATTGAAGGATTACTCAAAAATTAGTTATTCTTTTATGAATAGAAAAAAAAATTATTATTTCATTGGTTCATTATTTCCAAATATAAATCTGCTAGATAACTTAAGAGAAAAACAAATCTGATCCGCTAAAATTTTCTTAGTCGTTTTGTGCTGTGTATAATTCAAATATCGAAAAAAAGCCACCCAGATTTCAAAAGATTAGTTGGCAACGTGAGGGTATTGTTTCCTGGAAAGTACCAAATGGAAATCCAAGAATTCTTGCAGAATTAGACAAAAATTTTTGAATAACTCGAAACCGATGCAGAAATTTTTTTTTCATTTTTCAGAATCTATCGAGAATACCAGAAGAATATCTCATAGAATCAGGTTCGAATAATTTTTCATCACTATATTTGGAGAAATTGAGGGATTGAGAAATTATAATAATTATATTAATATCAGATCATGTTAGGAAAAAAATTGATAACAATTCGATTGAAGGATTACTCAAAAATAAGTTATTGTTTTATGAATAGAAAGAAAGTTAATTATTTCATTGGTTCATTATTTCCAAATATAAATCTTAAGAGGAAAACAAATCTGATGCGCTAAAATTTTCTTAGTCGTTTTGTGCTGTGTATAATTCAAATATCGAAAAAAAGCCACCCAGATTTCAAAAGATTAGTTGGCAACGTGAGGGTATTGTTTCCTGGAAAGTACCAAATGGAAATCCAAGAATTCTTGCAGAATTAGACAAAAATTTTTGAATAACTCGAAACCGATGCAGACATTTTTTTTTCATTTTTCAGAATCTATCGAGAATACCAGAAGAATATCTCATAGAATCAGGTTCGATTAATTTTTCATCACGATATTTGGAGATATTGAGGGATCGAGAAATTTTAATAATTATATTAATATTAGATCATGTTAGGAAAAAAATGTATAACAAATCGATTGAAGGATTACTCAAAAATAAGTTATTCTTTTATGAATAGAAAAAAAATTCATTATTTCATTAGTTCATCATTTCTAAATATAAATCTGCTAGATAACTTGAGAGAAAAACAAATCTGATCCGCTAAAATTTTCTTAGTCGTTTTGTGCAGTATATAATTCAAATATCGAAAAAAAAGCCACCCAGATTTCAAAGGATTTGTTGGCGACGTGCCAAAGAAGTACAAAATGGATATCCAAGAATTCTCACAGAATTAGGCAAACATTTTTTAATAACTCGAAACCGATGCAGAAAATTTTTTTCATTTTTCAGAATCTATAAAAAATACCGAAAGAATATCTCGTAGAATCAGGTTTGATTAATTTTTCCATGAATCTATGAGGATTCATTTCAGAAAAAAATAATCAATTAACTGTAAATATCCCTTCCAATTAGTTGAAATTTTTTTAAGAACCGTCATTTGAAAACCTTTTTTCCTTCAATAAAAGAAAAAGCTGACTGTATTAATATGCGTCAATCAGTTATGGAAGACTTGAAGATCATAATTCATAATATCCAAAATGAGAAAGATAGCCAAAAAACCTCTTGCTCACAGCCTGACATAATTTGAATTCGCTGAAATTATATTGAAGATATATTGAGTGGGCTAGCAATGAGTTGTCTCTTGCAACAGGTTCAGACAAGTAAACTCATAAGTGAATTATTTTAAATGACTCGAAAATCCTAATGTTCCCCAAGACGTAGAATACAATCACTGCAGAGCACCTGGTAAAAGATGCCTTCAACAGTTTTATTGCGATGACCTGAAATCCCCGTCAATAAATTAATGCGAGAGGTTGGTCGCCCAATAAAACGATCTTATCTCGAAGAGAGTATTTTCTTTCAGCTACCACGTCCCATAAAATGACAAACATTCGAGTGGAACGAACCACAGCAAATAACTATCAGAGTAACGAAAATGGGGATTCCTATTAATAATTATAATTTCAGCTCTTGTCTTTACATACACTTAAAGCTTTAAGGGCGCATAGAATCGGATAGACAGATCTCCGCCTACCGTTTGAATTCGTAAATGGCACGTTGGGATACTGAAAAATAAGACCCTTCAGCGATCGTTGAGTGACCCATGACCCCCCGTGTTTTTTACAAGAAGAAACGGGCTTTCCAACGATGTCCAAACGATCCCTCTAGCCCATCTTGAAGTATTTTAAAATAATGTTCGGAAATGGCCAAAATCGATGAAAAGCATAAAAGGAGTCTTCAAGAAATGGTATGCAAATTTTTCCATTCCCATCTTGTGGAATGAATCAAGTTGTAATCGAATCTCGAAGAATAATAGGTACACATAGGCTATATGGCTTTTCCACACTTTCCACCATTTTTGCAAGATTTGCTTTTGAAAATCGTACTTTTGGTAAACAAATGGTACAAATGTCAAATATCGCATATAAACACGCCCAGTAGGCGTCTCCTAAAAATTGCAGCTTTCGATTAGGCTATCTGAGTAACACCAATGCACGAAATATGACATTCGCGCATTCGATTTACTTCAAAAACTTGCTCGAAACAACAACATCGAGCCCTTCATTGCATGAAATATAAATTCGCGCATTCGATTTGCTTCGAAATGAAATAACAAAACCGAGCCCTCTGGAGCATAGAAAACCAAATCGAAAGCACCTATAGTAATATGCCATCCGCAAGTGACAGTGACAACTGACAGTACAGAAAGTCAAACTTATCAAAGGAGTGATATTTACCTTTATTCGAAGTATATTAATAATATATGTTCGTATTTCATTGTAATAGATCGCTAATAAGTCAATTCATCGATCATACCTTAACAATTACAAAGACTTTTCGAACAAAATTGTACCTCGATAATATATGATATCGTGTTGGTTACTTCAAAGGTATTCGAGAGAAATAAATTGTCCAGTATGGTCATAATAGTATACAGATTCTCACTACCTATATATTATTGTATGTAATATATTCTTAATTGAGAAAAACCAGGAATGGCATTCGTGTCAAGGAACTCAAGCGAAAAAAATTAGAGGAAATTTCAGAGGTGGAAGTAATGCAAGTTCAAGTATATCTATTGTACCAGTCAGGTAGCAAGGCAGAATGTCCTATGAAGAGTTGGTTTTGGTGGAGGTTATACAGGAAGTTTTCACAGAGGAAAAAACAATTTCAACAGTGCATTGGAGAATGAGGAAGGACATGTCCCATTTTTTTTCACAAGTTGAAACTTACCGAATGGTACGAATGAAAATATATGTTTTGTTGTAGACTGCAGAGTTTAGGTAAAAAAACAGGGAAATCTGGAATTACAGACAGATACCAGAAGAACGGTGACAATAAAAGCTGTATGGAAAATTTAATTCATAAATTAATGTCTGTTGGAAAATTAAACAAAAATGGTCTACATTATTTAGCTATGCAAAAATTGGCATAATGGTATGGAGAATGGTGCAGGGAATTCTGAGAGGAAAATTGTATATTGTCAAATTGAAATTAAATAGAAATTCATAATATAAGCATGTTTGACCAGTTCCCCGCACCAGGCTTATGTGAAGTAGACCCCGGAGAAGTTTGGTATAACGAGGAACCTTATTTGGAAAAAATTTAGACATTTGAATGTACTGCATATAATTTAATCCCGCGAGGAATGATAAAGTCAAAATTAGATCCTAGATCAGAGAGGATGATGATGGTTGAGTATGCCGATAATGGATATAGGTTATGGAACGAACAAGAAGAAAAGAAGATTGTACATGGAAGGAATAAGAAAAAGAGAGGGAAATAAACAACCAGATTATACTCGAGATTATACCCATGACTAACGAGAATGACAAAAATGAACCTGAAAAGGTACAAGCAGAGGAAGAAAATGAGAGGAAAAAGAGACACCGAAATATATGGAGAACGATAGAACAAGAAGATGATGACATGAATTTCTTTGCAGCACTTAAACCTCAAAATTTGTTCGCTGAAGTCCTATTCAGGAGCAATTGAGTAAGGTCATGGATGAAAAAGTGTAATTGAGGAAGAGTAAATTGCTTTGGAAGAAAATAAAACCTGAAAGTTAGTATCACCAGCAAAAAAATTCAGAAATAACTGACTGAAGTGGTGTATGTTTAGTGGGAAAATAGTGGAAGGACAAGTGAAGAAGAAGGCAAGGTATTAAATGAAGAAATTCTGAAAATGAATTAATATTTAGGTTAGGTTAGGTTGAGTTAGGACAGTGTTGAAACAATTCTCAAAATGAATCAATATTTAGGTTAGGTTAGCTTGATTTAGGACAGTGTTGAAACAATTCTCGAAATAAATCAATATTTAGGTTGGGTAAGGTTGGCTGGAGTTAGTACAGTGTTGAGACAATTCTCAAAATGAATCAATATTTAGGTTTGGTTAGGTTGGGTTAGCTCAAGTTAGGACAGTGTTGAAACAATTCTCGAAATAAATCAATATTTAGGTTAGGTTAGCTTAAGTTAGGACAGTGTTGAAACAACTCTCGACATAAATCAATATTTAGGTTAGGTTAGCTTGAGTTAGGACAGTGTTGAAACAATTCTCGAAATAAATCAATATTTAGGTTGGGTAAGGTTGGCTGGAGTTAGTGCAGTGTTGAGACAATTCTCAAAATGAATCAATATTTAGGTTTGGTTAGGTTGGGATAGCTCAAGTTAGGACAGTGTTGAAACAATTCTCGAAATAAATCAATATTTAGGTTAGGTTAGGTTAGCTCAGGTTAGGACAGTGTTGAAACAACTCTCGACATAAATCAATATTTAGGTTAGGTTAGGTTAGCTTAAGTTAGGACAGTGTTGAAACAACTCTCGACATAAATCAATATTTTGGTTAGGTTAGGTTAGCTTAAGTTAGGACAGTGTTGAAACAACTCTCGACATAAATCAATATTTAGGTTAGGTTAGCTTAAGTTAGGACAGTGTTGAAACAACTCTCGACATAAATCAATATTTAGGTTAGGTTAGGTTAGGTTAGCTTAAGTTAGGACAGTGTGGAGACAACTCTCGACATAAATCAATATTTAGGTTAGGTTAGGTTAGGTTAGCTTAAGTAAGGACAGTGTTGAAACAACTCTCGACATAAATCAATATTTAGGTTAGGTAAGCTTGAGTTAGGACAGTGTTGAAACAATTCTCGAAATAAATCAATATTTAGGTTGGGTAAGGTTGGCTGGAGTTAGTGCAGTGTTGAGACAATTCTCAAAATGAATCAATATTTAGGTTTGGTTAGGTTGGGATAGCTCAAGTTAGGACAGTGTTGAAACAATTCTCGAAATAAATCAATATTTAGGTTAGGTTAGGTTAGCTCAGGTTAGGACAGTGTTGAAACAACTCTCGACATAAATCAATATTTAGGTTAGGTTAGGTTAGCTTAAGTTAGGACAGTGTTGAAACAACTCTCGACATAAATCAATATTTTGGTTAGGTTAGGTTAGCTTAAGTTAGGACAGTGTTGAAACAACTCTCGACATAAATCAATATTTAGGTTAGGTTAGCTTAAGTTAGGACAGTGTTGAAACAACTCTCGACATAAATCAATATTTAGGTTAGGTTAGGTTAGGTTAGCTTAAGTTAGGACAGTGTGGAGACAACTCTCGACATAAATCAATATTTAGGTTAGGTTAGGTTAGGTTAGCTTAAGTAAGGACAGTGTTGAAACAACTCTCGACATAAATCAATATTTAGGTTAGGTTAGCTTAAGTTAGGACAGTGTTGAAACAACTCTCGACATAAATCAATATTTAGGTTAGGTTAGGTTAGGTTAGCTTAAGTTAGGACAGTGTGGAGACAACTCTCGACATAAATCAATATTAAGGTTAGGTTAGGTTAGGTTAGCTTAAGTAAGGACAGTGTTGAAACAACTCTCGACATAAATCAATATTTAGGTTAGGTTAGCTTAAGTTAGGACAGAGTTGAAACAACTCTCGACATAAATCAATATTTAGGTTAGGTTAGCTTAAGTTAGGACAGTGTGGAAACAACTCTCGACATAAATCAATATTTAGGTTAGGTTAGGTTAGCTTAAGTAAGGACAGTGTTGAAACAACTCTCGACATAAATCAATATTTAGGTTAGGTTAGCTTGAGTTAGGACAGTGTTGAAACAACTCTCGACATAAATCAATATTTAGGTTAGGTTAGCTTAAGTTAGGGCAGTGTTGAAACAACTCTCGACATAAATCAATATTTAGGTTAGGTTAGCTTAAGTTAGGACAGTGTGGAAACAACTCTCGACATAAATCAATATTTAGGTTAGGTTAGGTTAGCTTAAGTAAGGACAGTGTTGAAACAACTCTCGACATAAATCAATATTTAGGTTAGGTTAGCTTAAGTTAGGACAGTGTGGAAACAACTCTCGACATAAATCAATATTTAGGTTAGGTTAGGTTAGCTTAAGTAAGGACAGTGTTGAAACAACTCTCGACATAAATCAATATTTAGGTTAGGTTAGCTTGAGTTAGGACAGTGTTGAAACAACTCTCGACATAAATCAATATTTAGGTTAGGTTAGCTTAAGTTAGGGCAGTGTTGAAACAACTCTCGACATAAATCAATATTTAGGTTAGGTTAGGTTAGGTTATGACAGTGTTGAAACAACTCTCGACATAAATCAATATTTAGGTTAGGTTAGGTTAGGACAGTGTTGAAACAACTCTCGAAATAAATCAATATTTAGGTTAGGTTAGCTTAAGTTAGGACAATGTTGAAACAATTCTCGAAATAAATCAATATTTAGGTTGGGTAAGGTTGGCTGGAGTTAGTGCAGTGTTGAGACAATTCTCAAAATGAATCAATATTTAGGTTTGGTTAGGTTGGGATAGCTCAAGTTAGGACAGTGTTGAAACAATTCTCGAAATAAATCAATATTTAGGTTAGGTTAGGTTAGCTCAGGTTAGGACAGTGTTGAAACAACTCTCGACATAAATCAATATTTAGGTTAGGTTAGGTTAGCTTAAGTTAGGACAGTGTTGAAACAACTCTCGACATAAATCAATATTTTGGTTAGGTTAGGTTAGCTTAAGTTAGGACAGTGTTGAAACAACTCTCGACATAAATCAATATTTAGGTTAGGTTAGCTTAAGTTAGGACAGTGTTGAAACAACTCTCGACATAAATCAATATTTAGGTTAGGTTAGGTTAGGTTAGCTTAAGTTAGGACAGTGTGGAGACAACTCTCGACATAAATCAATATTTAGGTTAGGTTAGGTTAGGTTAGCTTAAGTAAGGACAGTGTTGAAACAACTCTCGACATAAATCAATATTTCGGTTAGGTTAGCTTAAGTTAGGACAGAGTTGAAACAACTCTCGACATAAATCAATATTTAGGTTAGGTTAGCTTAAGTTAGGACAGTGTGGAAACAACTCTCGACATAAATCAATATTTAGGTTAGGTTAGGTTAGCTTAAGTAAGGACAGTGTTGAAACAACTCTCGACATAAATCAATATTTAGGTTAGGTTAGCTTGAGTTAGGACAGTGTTGAAACAACTCTCGACATAAATCAATATTTAGGTTAGGTTAGCTTAAGTTAGGGCAGTGTTGAAACAACTCTCGACATAAATCAATATTTAGGTTAGGTTAGCTTAAGTTAGGACAGTGTGGAAACAACTCTCGACATAAATCAATATTTAGGTTAGGTTAGGTTAGCTTAAGTAAGGACAGTGTTGAAACAACTCTCGACATAAATCAATATTTAGGTTAGGTTAGCTTAAGTTAGGACAGTGTGGAAACAACTCTCGACATAAATCAATATTTAGGTTAGGTTAGGTTAGCTTAAGTAAGGACAGTGTTGAAACAACTCTCGACATAAATCAATATTTAGGTTAGGTTAGCTTGAGTAAGGACAGTGTTGAAACAACTCTCGACATAAATCAATATTTAGGTTAGGTTAGCTTAAGTTAGGGCAGTGTTGAAACAACTCTCGACATAAATCAATATTTAGGTTAGGTTAGGTTAGGTTATGACAGTGTTGAAACAACTCTCGACATAAATCAATATTTAGGTTAGGTTAGGTTAGGACAGTGTTGAAACAACTCTCGAAATAAATCAATATTTAGGTTAGGTTAGCTTAAGTTAGGACAATGTTGAAACAATTCTCGAAATAAATCAATATTTAGGTTAGGTTAGGTTAGCTTAAGCTAGGACAGTGTTGAAACAAATCTCGAAATAAATCAATATTTAGGTTAGGTTAGCTTAAGCTAGGACAGTGTTGAAACAAATCTCGAAATAAATCAATATTTAGGTTGGGTTAGGTTAAGTTAGGACAGTGTTGAAACAATTCTCGAAATAAATCAATATTTAGGTTAGGTTAGCTTAAGTTAGGACAGTGTTGAAACAATTCTCGAAATAAATCAATATTTAGGTTAAGTTAGCTCAAGTTAGGACAGTGTTGAAACAATTCTCGAAATAAATTAATATTTAGGTTAGGTTGGGTTAGGTTAGCTTAGGTTAGGACAGCGTTGAACCAATTCTCAAAATGAATCAATATTTAGGTTGGGTTAGGTTGGCTGGAGTTAGGACAGTGTTGAGACAATTCTCAAAATTAATCAATATTTAGGTTAGGTTAGGTTAGCTCAAGTTAGGATAGTGTTGAATTAATTCTCGAAATAAATCAATATTTAGGTTGGGTTAGGTTGGCCGGAGTTAGGACAGTGTTGAAACAATTCTCAAAAAAAAATTGATATTTAGGTCAGGTTGGTTCTGATCTGATCTGAAAGTGTTGAAACAATTCTTGCAATTAATTATCATTTAGGTTAGGTTAGCTTAAGTTATGGCAGTGTTGAAAATAATTCTCGAAATGAATTAATGAATAGGTTGGGTTAAGCAACATTGTGTAGGGACCGTGTTAAATACAATTTTCATATTGAATTCATGAATACACACTATTGCGTGAACCACGCGAACGCGGATATAGAAAAAGAACGGAATAGCGATAAGATGGTTTTTTTTTCCCTCGAAATCAAATAAAATCATATTTATCTTCAATTGTTTTCGAAATAACCGATCAATCGGCAAACCTTTCATTTTAAATCTTGAAAAAATTAATATAATTCCCCCATTTTTAATTTCATTGTTTTCGTTAACAAAATATATTTATTTTATCAAGAAATGAGTGTATCTGTATCAACATCACAAAATGAAAGTTAACCTATTTCAATTTTCCTCATTATGTCACCTTCATAATACTATCTCTTAAAATAAAATATAACATTATCCCAACAGACATGATCAACTTCCATAATAGAAATTGAAAAATTAAAATACTTTCAATATGATCATATTATTACCCTTTCTGTGGATTTACTCATTATGTGGATCTACTTTTTATGTGGACCTACCTGTTTATGGATCTATTCATCATGTGGATCTACCTACTATGTTGATCTACTGGTTTACTAGTAAAGATAAATCAAATAAACACACTTCTGAATTATAACCCAGCTCGCTGGAACAAATTGCGAATTTCCTGTTACTGGTAAAGCAGTCTCCATAAGATATACCGAGAGGCATTAGATATGAAATACGTCCCAGCATGTTTTTCATGCTCTTCGATTAGAAATTTCAGTTCTATCGCTGCAGGAAGTGCGCAATTTTGAAGACGTTGATACAGGTATTGTATTGATGTTTAATGATCGAAATCTATGTAACTACTATTCCAAGTAGAAGCTGTGTAAATAGAAAGAGATTTTCATGCAGGATAATGATTGAAGATTTTTTTTCAATGAGTGAGATAAGTAAGGAATAATTTTATTGTCGATTGCTGCAATAGCGTTTGAAAAAATCTGATGGGCCATAAGAGTTTAATGCCTTCGGACTTCCAGAGTGTTCTAACTTTAGGTGCCTAGAAGCAATGCTTTGATCAATTCACGCTCTCTGGCCCTTTGTGGCTTTACATATGAAGTGGGAAAGTCACTGCTAAATAATTGGTAAAGATTGAAAACATTTTGGCATTGAAAAAACAACAATTTGCAGATATATGGCTGCAATTTTTTTCTATCGGATTGCGCGAACTTTAAAACTAGATTTCCATACCAAACTTGCCAATATTTACCGTAGTTTTCCCGAAAAAAAATTATTTAGTTTTTCTAACTTTCATTTTCGAGTTGCGTTTGAAAAACTGTACTGGCGTGAATATCACTATGAATAGTCTAATGAAGAGTTTTGTGGAATCTTCTCACTTGGTTTCATAACCTCCATACAAAAAAATCATTATAGATTCCCTATATTTTATCTGAGAGACAAATTGATTTTTCATCCAATATGCATGAGTATGGTGACTCACGACACCTTCAAGAATGCTAGCTGCCTTTGCATATGATTTCCTCGACTAGTTTGGAATATATGCTAAAGAAAAATATTGTCTTCTGTGAATAAATGGCAAATGCAGGTAATGAATATTAAATAATATGCCTATAAAGCCTGCGTAACGCTCGTTTCATTCAAATTTGTCACTTCTTGTCAAATTATTAATAACATAAATGATTTAGTGTTGACATAAGTTCTGCTCGAATTGTTCCGGCGAACATTTTACAATAATTGCAACCATATGCGAACAGGGAAAATCTTGAATGTACATATATCTACATATCCGGCTAGTCTGGTACAGTTCCATGAGCATTAACATAACATGTTTAATTGTTTCGATTTAATTGTTATCTGCTTTCATTATTCCGACGTGTTTTGCATATTTTATCAGCGGATTTTTTCTAGAAGACCGAATCACCAATTTACGTATCAAAGCGTCTAACCAAGCGTAACGATACACGATATTCATGTGCTTTGTGATTCGAATTGAATGTCGAATATGCACTGATTGTATGCCCATATGATTCGAATAAATCTCAATCAGCGATGTCGTATACATGGATTGATCACTTGAGGTTCACACTGTGATTGTGATTACACCCACATTATTGTTCTATTTTATTAACAATCAGGTATGGGTGGGTGTTATATTACAAACCTATGGCATTTTTCAGAAGACAATCGAATTACCTTTAAAACAAGGTGTCAGTGGACCTCTCTTTCCATTTAAGAATTTAGGGGTTGCTGTCATCACGTTCACAGGGTGGGTTCAAATTGATTGCAATCAACCTTATAAAATGTCCCCCTACAAACCATTGCATTCTTCCAGATTTTGCATGGGGGCCGAGAAATTAAGGGTGGTACTTTTTCAAATTGACACATCGTATACAGGGTGTAGCATTCAACTGGAGACAGTAAATTATCACAAAAACTGTGTACTTCAGAAAAAAAATTTCGATTAAGAGTTGTTAGAAATCAAGGGGGAAAGAAAATGTACGTATTTTGTTTCAACCTTCACCTTGACTTCAAGGTTATTCCAAGGTCAACTTAATTTTTTTAAATGGAAAGGCGTACTTTTTAGTGCCGATTCTTATTCTTCATAAAAAAAAGTAGTTTGTTCGAACTTCGTCGGATTTCAAATCCAAAAGATATTTAGAAAATTTTCCCACCCAAGAAAAATCTACTCGTTTTTCTTTGATCAGAAATACTTCAGATTATGGTCATGAATGATGAGCAAATCGAGAAAAGCAAGTAAAAAAATGTGTAAATGGTTTAGGCCTTGTACAAATATGCGTTAATTATTCAACCTCCATCGAAATGGTCTGGACACTAGACGTATCTGGTATTAGTTTGAAAGAATTGATAAATGTATCGTAATAAAATACAGTTCAATATTTTGAAATCAGATGAAAAAAAAATTCAAACAAAAGTTACTACTTTTTTATGAAGAATAATAATCTATATTTACAAACATACCTTTCCATTTAAAAAAATCGAGTTATTTATTAATATATATATATATGTTAATACAGATTCTTAGTCTTCATAAAAAAATTACGTAAAGCACTGCCGTGAAGGCAGGAACTTTTGAGCGCTAGTACATACCTTGTAGGTAGATTCGCATTTTGCAGTTTTAGAAATCAATTGAAGGAATTTTCGACAGCTGTCAAAAATATTCTGAAACTTTGGTGAAACTCCAGACTTCATGTCAGTGCTTTTTTTTCGATAATTCGCTACAATTTTCTACGTTATCTATGGTGTTGGTGATGAGATCTGTACAAAATTTGCACGTAGTTTGAATATATTATTCCTCAGCTAGGTGCATAATTTCATTCCAATCCGATCAGTAGTTTCGAAACTATCAGGAAAATAATATTTTGAAGGGCCATATTCACGGAACCCCTAGTCTAATTATGCTCATTGATGAACGTGACCGCGTTATTCGCGATCCAAACCCACCCTGAGAATTTCAAGTTCCTAGGCCTTTCCGTTCAAAAGTTACAATTTTCTATGGTTTCTATGGTTCTGGCCATGCGATCTGGTTAAAATATTGCTTTTATATATCATTCTCGATTAAAATACAAAATTTCATCTCGATCGAATCCGTAGTTTCGAAATTATCGAGAAAACAAAATTTCAAACGTATTTACGGAACCCCTTGTATAATTCTGCTCATTGATAAACGTGAACGCGACATTTCAGATCCACACCTATCCTGAAAATTTCAAGTCCCTAGGCCTTTCCGTTCGAAAGTTATGATTTTCTATGGTTTCTATGGTTCTGGTCATGTGATCTGGAGTAATGTAGCTTGAATATAAATTTCTCCATTAGTATACAAAATTACGTCACGATCGAATCTGTAGTTTTGAGATGATCAAGAAAACTAAATTTCAAACGACCATATTTACGGAACCCCTAGAAAAATGTTGCTCATGAGATGAACGTGATCACGAAATTCGAGATCCACACCTATCCTGAAAATTTCAAGTCCCTAGGCGTTCCCGTTCAAAAGTTACAATTTTCTATGGTTTTTATGGTTCTGGTCACGCGATCTGGACAAAATTTCACATGTAGCTTGAACACCTCATTTTCCATTTGAGTGCAAAATTTCATCTTGATCAAATCTGTAGTTTTTAAGAGATCAGGGAAACAAAACTTTGAACGGCCATATTTACGAAACCCCTGGTGGAATTTGGCCCATTAACGAACTCAACCGAGGCATTCGGGAACTGAACCCACACTGAAAATTTCAAGTCTTCAGGTTGTTCCGTTTGAGAGTTATCGTGCTTACGGACGGACGGCTGGACGGACAGACAAGAATTTTCTGACGGATTCGTCATCAGTGAGTCGAACATAGTCGATTGAGACCATTTTCGGCTCAAAATTCGAAAAATACAGACATCGTGACGAAATGATATAGCCCTCGTGTAAGTAGTACGAGCGCTCAAAAAGTAACTTTCGTTTGAAATTTGTTTCCATCTGATTTCAGAATATTGAACTGAATTTTATTAAAACGGTTGGGAAAAAATTAAAATTGATTTTAATAATTAATTTTTAATTAATTTCATATCATTTCAGTGCATGTTTAACCTTGAAATAACCTCGAAGTCAAGGTCAAGGTTAGAACAAAATATGTTCATTTTCTTTCCCCCTTGATACCTAACAACTTTTACTAGAAACATTTTTTTCTAAAGTAAATAGTTTTTGAGATAATTTACTGTATCAAGTTGAATGCTGCACCCTGTATATGCAAGGTGTTTTTTGAGGTGAGGTTTTTTTTTGACATGTATCAGACCTCATCAAAAGAGATAATTTCGCCGGATCATATAAAATATTCAATTTGGAAAAAGTGGAAAAATCTTGGCATCAATTACTTAATACCACTCTGGATCTTGTGATCTCTCTGTTAGGAGATCTGCCATGAATAACGATGCCATATGCATTCCAGCAAGTAAATAAAGTGCTGAATTTCATCGCAAATTTGTATATTCTCTTTTAACTTTCATTAGGAGATTTTTCCTGAACGCCTTCTTAAAGTTCAAACTAAGGAGAGGAATTACCGATCGAAAAAGTCCTATGAAAAAATTAGTGAATTCACAAATTCACGTATAAAGTTGATCTAAATTGTTCACAGAAATTTATCGAAATGGTCGCCATTTGTTTGATGTGCACAAAGTTTTGACCGGCGTAATTACTACATGCACATCAGTTTGCTCACGACTAATGTCACAAGCATTTTCAATGCGTTGTTTCAGTTCTTCAACATTATTCACCTCATTGTTTCTGTACAACAATGTTTTCAAATGACCTCAAAAGAAGAAATCACAGGGGTTGGGGGTTGGGATCCAAGAAATCGACCCACCACGACCTATCAACGCCAAGTCACAAAAATCATACTCTGTCAGATGAGTTCCCGTAAACTGAACGCATTTAAAAAACACATTTGAACCTCAATACGTACCTGAATCAGATCCGGGCTGGGAATTTCTCAAATTCGTGGGTAACTTTGATTTCGAAATACTCGGCCCTGGTGAATATTTTATATAAAGGACTTTTTGAATTTCGACCTATTTTATGAGTTCTAGCACCTGTCAAAAAAAATAGCCTCACCTTTGAAAACACCCTGGTTTCTACTGAGTAAGAGCAAAAGTAAGTTTCAAAAATCAAACAATATAGCATATCAGAAGAGGAATGTATAGCATACAATTCTTCGTAGGTATCATTCTAAAGCACAGATAAAAATCTCACTTATAAATGTCACTTCAATAAAATAATTGCGTAAGTATTCAGCCAGAAAGAGTGATCTAGCTTTCCGGCAGTCCGAATTAGCATAATCCTCCTAACATTAATGAAAACGAATAGTTTACGATAATGCGACGAAAAACTCATTCTCCAAGGATGTAAAACGGTGCGTTTTATGTCCGTAATTCAAAATCTGAGTTTTCTAAGATATGATTTACATTCGACTTAATACCAAGTCTTCCTTTTACGTATTTATGTCTAAAATGCTCACAGTGCATCCAACAGAGAGGTCCGTATTCCTCATTTTATGGTCAAGGTGGTATTCAGAGCACCGCATTGAAAAATGAAAATAGAAAATTGTAAATTGCAGTCTGGACGAAAATTAAGGCAAATTTATTCTGAAATAATTGATCTAGACCCATACAAGATTAGATACATATCATACTCTATCTAAACATATGGCGAATTTAAATGGTAATTATTTCGGTATTTGAATAATTATAACCCAGAGTAAGTTTCAGACATAATCATTTTTAATGAGGCGTTTTATTTATAATTCAATTTGTATGCATAGGTGTCATTACTCTATATGCACCAACCTAAAAACTACCATAAAATAAACTGATTAATTCCGGACATTGATGGTTAGGAGGTGGTGTTTAGCTCATTTGAGCCGGGACGTCTTCAGATATTCATGAGCTTCATACTTAACGAGAGTTTTATAGGGAGTAATTTAGCTTCCTAGGCGTACTGATGGAGATTCACTTTCAGAATTCCCCCTGAAAGAAAATTCAGTTATAATATCACAACAGCATAGACAATATTCGATTATAGTGAAGAGTGAAGAGGTTGGTATAATCGAAATATATTTTGTCTTGCTCAATTTGGTATTCGTTACGATTATACAGGGTCTTTCACGAGGAACCTCACCCATATTTATACGGGAAACTACTGAACGTATTTTCATGAAATTCAGCACTTATAAGTATTTCACGATGCTGATGAAATCTAAATATTTTCAAGGCATGAGCACCTCCGGTTTTTCCGGAAATGACGTCAACTTCCGTTTTTCAAATTAGAACACCATTTTTTTATTGCAGAAATAGATTCCTTAGAAAATTTCAAGTTATTTTGATGTAACATTTTTCAGTTTTGGTTGGAAAATTCTCTCTGAGCGGGAAAATTCGAAAAAAAAATCGAAAATAGAGCTCCGCTGAAACAAGAATAACTTCGAGGTTTTTGGATGGAAAATTTTCATTTTTGGGATTTTTCAAGATGTAAGATTGATGTATCCACTTTAAAAATCGAGATCGCGATTCATGATACAGGGGGTGAAAAAATCGCTTTCAAAGTTAGGGATGACAAAATCGTGAAAAATCAATTTTTTCAAATTAGAACCCCATTTTTTTATGGCAGATATTGAATCTACGTTAAAAAATAATGTGAGTGTATGCATCACACCCTTGCCCTAAAATGGATATTTTCTGAGTTATTCACAAAAAACTGTTTTTCGTCTTGAATTTTCAGCTATTTCTTTTCCCTTCACGCCAAATAGATGAAATTTTCAGGAACTGTTATTTGAACCATGCTGTAGATTTTTCACCCCTTCTTGAAACCGACTTCAAGTTACTATTAGGAGAACCATGGCAAACTCTCGCAGTTATAACTAGAGAAGATGCTCAAAGTTTTGACCGTTAATTTCTAGACATTTAATTATACGTCTCAGGAATGCTTCGTGCGTTGCTCTTCTTATTTCATCGGGAGAAAGAGATCTGCAAAAGTGTTTAAAAACCAAATTGAGTTTCAAAACTATGAATCTTAAAATCTAAACAAACCTGAACGCATTTCTGACTCGTTCTATGCAGTCCTCTTTATCAGTCAGGGGAGTTGAGTAGACAATATTTTTTATCCTACCCCAAACATAATAGTCTAAAGGAGTTAAATCGGGAGAACGTGGTGGCCAAAGATGTGGACCATTGTTCGCCAACCATCGATCTTCAAATAGCCTGTAGAGGATATTTGACACATTGAGTGAATTGTGTGGAGGCGCGCCATCTTGTTGATACCATAAGTCATTATGGTTCTGTACTAGCGGCTCAATTATTTGAGTCAATATGTCAGAATATCTATCTCCTAAGGGAGAACATTCTTTAAATAATGCAAACATGTGTAGTGTTCTATCTTACCAGTTAAAGTCTCATCATAAATGTGAACATCGAGAATTGCATTATTTTTGATGGCGCAAAAAACATTGAAACTCCAGGTCTCTTGAAAGTTCCATTGTCTGAAGGGGTGGTTGTTCTCTTCATCCCAATAATGACTGTTATGCCTATTGAAAGAACCATTCTTTCTGAATTTAGATTCATCTGTCCAAATTATACAGTCCAAAAAGTTTTCATTCTCTTGAAATCGAATCATCATAGCTTCGCAAAACTCTGTTCAAATGACGAAATCAGTTTCCTTCAAATGCTGTACCCTATTGAATTTATATGGGTGCATTTTATGTTTTTTTAATATTCTCCAAACACTCGATTGAGATAATCCCAGATCAATCTCGGCATCTTTGAGAGAATTTTGAGGATTCACACGAAAATATGCAAGAACTGTAATTTCGTTGTTCTCATCTTCTACTACACTTTTTTCTCTGTGTATAGTTTTCTTAACGAAAGATCCGACATTTCTCAAGTTTGTCATGGTTCTGTTAATGGTATCTCTCGTTGGTCTGGGTCGGTCAGGAAACCTCTCAAAGAACAGTCGAATCGTTCTATCTACAACTTTATTACATTCTCCATGAAGTAGAATGAGATTTAAATAATCTTCATTGGTAAAATTAGGCATAGTGATCGATTTTATAACTTAATACGAATTATCACCAAATTAATAGTAAACACAAAATGCTACTGAATAAAGGGGAATTTGGCAGATGTAATTAATGATATCTATCATTAAAAAAAAAGAATGTAAAACATGGTAAGTTTTTGCATATGGTTCATAAGGAATTATTTATTTATCACTGGAGAGAAAACCGATGGCCGATTAGTTGAAATAAAGAGGTTTCCGATACAAATTCGAATCCAAATTCGCCATCTATTTAGGAACAACCTGTAACTTTATTCTCTCGCATATTAGGGTAGTAAAATCTAAAACATGGTTTAAGTAACAGTTCCTGAAAATTTCAACTTTTTGGCGTGAAGGGAAAAGAAATAGCTGAAAATTCAAGACGAAAAACAGTTTTTTGTGAATAACTCAGAAAATATCCATTTTAGGGCAAGGGTGTGATGCATACACTCACATTATTTTTTAACGTAGATTCAATATCTGCCATAAAAAATGGGGTTCTAATCTGAAAAAATTGATTTTTCACGATTTTGTCATCCCTAACTTTGAAAGCGATTTTTTCACCCCCTGTATCATGAATCGCAATCTCGATTTTTAAAGTGGATACATCAATCTTACATCTTGAAAAATCCCAAAAATGAAAATTTTCCATCCAAAAACCTCGAAGTTATTCTTGTTTCAGCGGAGCTCTATTTTCGATTTTTTTTTCGAATTTTCCCGCTCAGAGAGAATTTTCCAACCAAAACTGAAAAATGTTACATCAAAATAACTTGAAATTTTTTAAGAAATCTATTTCTGCAATAAAAAAATGGTGTTCTAATTTGAAAAACGGAAGTTGACGTCATTTCCGGAAAAACCGGGGGTGCTCATGCCTTGAAAATATTTTAGATTTCATCAGCATCGTGAAATACTTATAAGTGCTGAATTTCATGAAAATACGTTCAGTAGTTTCCCGTATAAATATGAAACTTTTTCACTACACCTGAATCGATCGTATTCGCCGAATCCGAGATATTGGAAGTCGACGAAAAAGTTTCTCCATTTCTCGCGAAACGAACGATTTCAGGCATTAGCTGAATATGGAAAAATTCGTTTGGCTGAGATGTTGAAACTTTTTCACTACACCTGAATCGATCGCATTCGCCGAATCCGAGATATTGGAAGTCGACGAAAAACTTTCCCCATTTCTCGCGAAACGAACGATTTCAGGCATTAGCTGAATATGGAAAAATTCGTTTGGCTGAGATGTTGAAACTTTTTCACTTCACCTGAATCGATCGCATTCGTATAAATATGGGTGAGGTTCCTCGTGAAAGACCCTGTATATCGAATAATATTTTCCATTGATTAATATTGAAATTGAAGGTAGGTACAATTATTATAATAAACTAGCAGACCCGGCCACGCGTTGCTGCTGTGGCTGAGGTATACGTTGGATTATTATTAATATTAACCCTAACCTAACCTCAACCTAACCCTTACCCTTGTTTATGAGTCTCAAAAGAATTTTCATATTCATAGGTATATGTTATGATCAATGTGGGAGATGTTCGATATAGAAGAAAAAATACCTTAAAAGTTGGATTGAAACCTCAATTATGTTTGAACCAAATGATGTCATTTGGAACACACTATTGTTATGCTGAATATTCTGCAAGAAATGTTTAGATAGAGGTTATTGTCCTAGAAGTAACGAATTCAAAGGTTCGGGTGGCGTTGTCAGTTGTGACAATTTGATTTTTCCATTCAAACAAAATAATCCTGGGGGTTCGTTTGGATATCTCAGAGCATTGCAGTATTGACAAATAGTGCTCATATTTCCAAAAGACACCAATACATTGCTAGCATAATCGACTGTAGGATCCTATCTAAATGCCAAACGCTCAAAGTTGATCATTTCATTGGATTCTATATTTTGTTGTATCTCGCCAGAGATCGATAATATCGATTCTTCCGGAGCTGGGGCAGATCTTGATTGAGAAGTTCTCGTTCTGTTTGCTTATTGTCTCGATGATTACGAACTCGCGTCGATTCACGCGTCCGCCGACCAATATTTGGACGTCTCACTGATGCCATTTTTATCAATCACAATAACTATCCCACAACACAACGATATATATCAAACACAGTGATAAACTTCTAAGCAATTTCTAGAAACACGATAAACTTCACTCACACAAGTGTCGAAATCCTCATGAAATATAAGTAATCTATGATTGTTCGCTTGGTCGGAAGAAAACGGAAAGCCTTTTTCTCTTTTCCGTACGGTTTTTTCGGAAATATTTTGTTGTATAAACCTTGTCTTGATAATAATGAACACAACTAAAAAAGAATTATCGAATTTGGTGCAGTCGTTTGAACGTGATGCCCGCACATAGGTAAACCATAAATCCTCTTTTATTAATATCATGTATTTGATGTATTGTCTTTTTGG
Source organism: Aphidecta obliterata (assembly GCA_963966015.1). NCBI lineage: Eukaryota > Metazoa > Arthropoda > Insecta > Coleoptera > Coccinellidae > Aphidecta > Aphidecta obliterata. Next base: position 8,084,931 of record OZ014430.1, on the reverse strand, counting down.
GAATTGGTAGTGTTGGTACTTCTGGTTACGCTGGACGTGGATGGATTATGTATGTTCCTTTTTTTTTGTTCCTCAGTAAGTTTCAAATACGGTTTCAGAGATTCAGATGATGAGTGGCCTGTCATTTTAGTAACTTCTTGTGAGTTTGCTCCCGAGTGTGCCAAGATACTCACACCAGAGGAACGATTTGAATGATTTGTTATTCTTCTTTCGTCTGATGTACGTGTTCATTTACTCAATTGATTCAAACCTTCAGGGCAATTTTTGTACCATTTTCCTGTTTCTTGCCAATCAATATTGGGTGTTAAAAAGAGACAGCTAGTTGTGATACTTTGAGTTCTTTTTCTCAACAATTTTTCCAAGAGACGTACTGGGCATTGATCCACAGACTCTTCGTTCGGTGTCCATTTAGAATCAGTAGTCCGTTTTTCACCACCATGAGCTATTTTTGAAAACATGGGATTGTATTCAATACAATACGGTATTTTGACCTTTATTGTCGAACTCCTTTTCAAAATAGTCAATATAGCTTCATTTTTACGCCTCATCAATGTTATATCTGGGAAAACGAATATTCCATCTTAATTTCGGTTACCTTTGCGAAGAATCTCGGAAAAAAGGATCTGTATATTCAAAGTCGAGACATCACACTGGTGTGATTGAGAACTGATACCTAAGCCATAGCTTTGGCATCAGACTATAAAAACGAATCTATGTTTTGCCGAACTTGAAGGTTCTGCCAGGTCAGTTCGGAGATTCGAAGAAAATCAGCGATAAGAAATTGAAACGGGCAAAAATCATGGAAAAATTTTTGGAATGGACATATTTAACGGCGTGGAGCACGATGAAAAGTGTCATCTCAGGAAAAAGATTTTCGGAAGGGTAAAGACTTTGGGGAGTTCAGAAGACGTTAAGGCTCTGTTGTGTATGAGATCCCGGGGATAGCAGCTCTTGGTTATTTGGAGGCACCAAGAAGGGGACAGAACTTGTAGGTTCTGTTCGGTTTTGAGAGTCTGGTATAAGGGACAAGTTGAGATAGTAGCTCGTGGTAGGAAAGTGGCGTAGAAATTGCGTTTTGAGAAAGGTTCAATATCGTACCGAGATTTAGCGCGGATTCGTTACGAGGGTGCGAAAAAGGTTAAGGTCACTTTCGGGTTTAGTGAATTTTGTTTCAACTACACAAAGGGATTAGGCTGCCTGCAGATTGAGGTAGGAAAGGATCCGATCGCGGTGTTAACCCCTATACATGTGAATGGTATCATTGAAATCTCCGATTTTGCCCGACCGGAAGTTGATTTGATGTGTTTCAATTCAAGGAATGTGAATAATAATTCTATCTATTTTGCATCGAGTCTGTTGACCCCCTCGTACACTTGGATTTAAATTATTTTATTCAATTAGGATTTTGTGAATTGTTGTGGAAAACTCGAATTTGTTCATGCATTTTACCAGTAATTTTCGAATATATTAAACTTCTTTAAATTTTGGGTTTTCTTTCTTTCTTTCCTGAATACCTGTTCCTCAGAAAAAGATAAAACCGAAGACTTCAGACGGCAGGGAACAAAAACTTTGATTCCTTTTCGGACACATACCTAAACGAATAATGATTTTCCAACAACATAACAAATTGTATTATTACACCAATTCCATAGGACAAATTTGGTATAATATTCTTTGTAAACCGTCTGGTGTATTTCCATCGAAACTTTCGGTTATTTCTTCTTTCTCATCAATGGCGGCTGAGCTTTCTTTCCTTCTCTCGGGAATTGCTTGTAATTTCTTTCTTTTAGCTGCTCGAGCTTTTCTTGAATTTAAAAAAAATTATAACTTTAAATGGACTCATTTCTCTGTTGAACCCTTCATAAAACTTTTTCTGTAACAGTCTAGCAGGAATATTCCAAATAGTTTCAGTATCTCTGCTGGTTCTCAATCGAAATATCAGCCAAAGTTTGTAGTTCCATGTCCATGTAAAATAATTATGAGAACTATGATCCATATATGACATTACTTGGTGTGAATTCTCATTCCTGCTCCTAATTGAATAATCTTTAACATCATATTCATCGTTTCAAAGATGGAATATCTCATTTCAAGTTCAAGTATCAATTATTGTACAAATATCAAGATGTTAACGTGTAATTCCCGCCCACTTCAACCAAAATGCCGCGGGATGATTATCCACTCAATTTTTGTCGCTGACTGCATTTCATCATTGACTCAAGTTTATTATCTGCACGTAATAGACTATCATGTGGGTTCATTTCGAATTAGATGTACTTTACGATCCCTTACTATATGAATATAAACGTTCCCTCGAAGAGCTAGTGGCCATAAACGGCTAGAAGTTGGCAAATATTTACGTTTGGTGTGCGAAGGCATGATGGGTGCATTTTGGTTTGTAGCATTTAATTGATTGTGGCGTTTATATCTGGCATAAGGTTTGTGAGAATGATTAAACCAACGGTACATTCATTAAACACTATTGTGGAATATAAATCACAGCAATTCGGTGTCGGAAGGTCTTGATCGAATAAGGACTCTTGATATCGGTCAAGACATGACATCAAATATTGATCAGATTAATACTCGAAATAGGATAACAGCAGAAATACGGGATCGAATATAAAACATGTTGTCATTGTTGTCTTAAGCAAACCAAATTGAATTTGGGATAACGTTCATATAGGAACAACATCCGGAAACTCTTATAAATTGTTCTTCTTTTTTTTTCAACCAAGTATCCACAATTTCAATATGGCCGTAGAAGAAATCTTTGAATAAAGAACTACAGGAAGGAGCATTAGGCCTAAAAAAGTGGTACCAAACTGGTTGTTGCATATGGCTGACCCGTATTTCCGGATTGCAGTGGCGTAGAGTATTTTAGGAGGGTAGAAACTAGAAAACTTCCATTCATTTTAGTTGTTATTAATGCTTTCAAACATTGATCAAAGAATATTTCTCAAAGCTTTTTGTGTGAGCTCTCTCGCGAATCAATAAAATTCCACGAGAAATTTAATTTGCATTAATTATTCAATTTCCATTCGCAAGGATGTAATGGACAGTTCCGAACATGAAATAAAATGAAAAACAAAAGAGGAGGATGAATAAAAGCATACAAAATATATGGAGATACATTTATAGCCCTCTAAATAAAATTAATTTTGTATACCTACATATTTCTATTTCTGATATTTTCACCTCCTATTGCATTCTCACAAATTAAAATATAATTGATTTTCGTTGTGAGGTATGCCATACCGACACATTCATTCAACAATATCCGCATATACTTCATTAGCTAACAGCTCCAACTTCATCAGTTGAGACCATTCTCGGCTCAGAGTTTACAAAATACGATTTCTTATAATTATATGATGAAAACTGAGAAAAAACAAAAACCAATCTCAACCTTATCCATGTTACGGCCATGTGCGTTTGTTTACGATGTTGGTGGAGAAACACCACACTGATGAGTCATAACTGGCTGTTCGCTATGGCTGTTTCCGTCTCGCTCTTATACGAAGAAAAGTAGTCGAATGCTCCTTCCTGTGGTTCTTTATTCAAAGGTGAAAATGTTAGAAAAATGAATGAATCCGAGAAGCGGAACGCCTAGAGCGCATTCGAAGCGTGCTATTCTCCACCCTAAAAATCGAGACACTTCAATCTCTCTTCGCAAAAGTACGAGTCGAGACAGGAGATAATTTACTTTTCGACCAACCGGAATATCTGCGGGTAGATAAATAATCTGCGAGCTGAATGTCCTGCTCTGAAACGAGGTCGCAAAAATTGAAATTGAATGAATACTATTTCGCCGTAACAGTAAATATTTTTATAAATATTGATGACAGGCAAATAATGAGAAAGGGATTGGTATTAGAGTGAAAATATCAAAAATCGGGCAGGTGCGGTTGGCAGGCACTGAACTGAACCAGAACCCGCGTATCCTGGCTGTTCTTTCCCTCATAATTTACATCAACAAATCAAAATCCTGAAGACGCTGTTAATTTAACTAGGATCTTATTAAGCCTCGCGCTTCGGGTAAGTAGCTGTAAACTGTCTATTTATCAAAATAAACGATAAAAACGCAAATATTTCTCGTTATGATATTCGATGTAGTAATCCTAGACTAGTTCTTGAAGTTACCGAGAAAAATTGATGGTAGACGGACGGATTGTATGAGAATTTTAGGACAGATCAGAAATTACAAGACTCCTCAAACAATAATTTAGGTTTATAATCAGAAATAGAAAACGCCCAAGCAAACGAAAAAATCTGAAATAAAGATAAACATTTTTCGATGAAAAATTTGAAGTCACCTCAATTTTTCCGCCATTTTCTAGATTCGTACCAAGATTTAAGCGAGCAAGAGGTGGGTACATCAAGCGCAATTTCAATACGAGTGGTAGGTATATACGCAAAATGATTGGTGATTACACATCTCTCCCTTTTTTCACTCACTTGCTAATGCCTCATCGGCAATTACCATTAATTGATACAACCCGATTTTTCTAATTGGATAATTACATGTAATTACGCGAGAGTGTTGGGAGAAATTATAAATTCAACGAAACCGAGCGTTTCAAAATTCACATAGGTAAATTTTGTGAGATCCGAGCCATGATCTGAATCTGAATACCGCAAGTTGAGCCATTAGCTAAGAGTATGTACATTCCCGCGACCTCAGGGTTCAACACTTAACAGTTTTGAAGAAAATTCCATCAGCATGAGATGAGCAATAAATTCGCCGTCTACCTGCAAATGTACGCAGAATTGAAGAAAATTCTTGTTTGGTAGGAACTACTGAACCCCTTATAGAAATTGTTTAAACAATAGAAAGCAATACTACCCCAATATATCTAGGGTTAAAAACATAGAGAAGCATCGCCTCAAGGATCGCATCAAGATTCGCCTCAAGCATCGCCTCAAGTCGGGCATCAGAGGGCACATAGTGGGTCATCTATGAATGCAGTTGTGAGAATTATGAATCCATAGAGTGTTAGAGGTGCTGTAAATAGAAAGTAGTGATTCAAAAATATGTTTTCTGATCATCGTATTCTTAAGAGTTAACAGTCACCATGAGTTAACTGGTTTATAGGCTCTTGCCGGGCACCAGTAGTAATTTTGACAATAAGTACAATCAATTTCGTACATCACAAATATCGAGGTCACCGGAATATTTCGATGTCAGGAAGGCATCATATGGCGAAAAACTGTGTTAATTCAATAAATAACTTCGGTTACTGAATGAGATAAAATATTCATAATTTCACCATAACAAGCGTAGCGGTCACTCAAATTGAAGGATAACGCAGGAACATCTAACTCATAAGTCATGAATTCGTTACATCTGCGGACAGTTTGATGGATTAGAATATCTTTCAGGCCATGTTGTCTGAGGAACTGGGTACAATTTTATAGGTACTGGTGGTAATAAATCTTCTATTCAAAGATTTCGTTCCCTAATTTTCTTATAATTATCGGATGGGATTTGGTTTGTGCCTTCATAAAACATAATATTCAGAAACTCTCTAGTGTTTTACTGTTACCAAACATTGATCGGTAACGGGGAAAGTAGAAGAAGACCTACAAAATATATTCAATGTCGAACTTTTCTCGATGGAAATGAGGTAAAACAATCCTAAGAGCTATGAAATTGATTTTCTGTGAGTATTCTATTTATCACATCTCTATTATATTGAACCAAAAGTTTCACTATAATACCAACCTAAATCAATCATACAAAACCTTCACTTTGGTCAAATGTAGGGCAATAATTTCCTTCCAAATAATAGGTATGTTCTATTCAAGTACATCCATAAATACGAATCGACAAGCTCAACCTTATTTCCATCATAGACCATAAAATTTTTGTGTATCGTTTTTTCATCGCCAACAAGATCCTGAAGCTATCCGTTATGATTTGCAGTAATAACAGTTTGAATTAGATCGAAATTAAAAGATCCAGCCAGCGAAGCATAAAGATAACTCCCTCTGACAGTGGGTGTCTGGTAATCAGATATTGGACCATAAATTATAGATCTTGCAGCTATATAACGATTGTGAACGATGAAATTAAGCGATCAGTTGAGAGAGCTAGTTGAGTGAAGAAATCGAAAAAGGGTCAGGGATAAAATAATACTTGTGAGTATCACTTATTCGAATAAAAAAAAGTATAGACAAAAACATATACGGAATGCACTTGTATGAGGAACAAATCTGCAGTTTCCTCCAACAGAATCAATCGAATTAATGACGATAATAAGGAAATATCAGACGGTGCGCGCCATTCAGGTAGTTTCGCTTTTCTCCAAGTCACTCTATAATCAGAAACGGTTGGCAAACTGGAAATTCGAATGATCTACCTGAATACATACAATTACCACATGATTACCATTTGGCGTTTTTACGTTTCACTTGTCTTCATAGCTCATTACTCACGTTTAAAGAAGAACGTGTAAAACAAACTCACGAAATTCAATGAAATTTCAAATTTACGGATGAGGGTGCTTATTATGGGTTTCGTAGAAGAAAGATGGGATTTCATCTGTTTTACCTATCTTTCAAGCGACGTGCCGAATGATCATGTAGTCAGCAGGTGTTGAAAACTATAGGATTGATGCGAGACAACAAATCCTATATAGGTGGTTATTATGGTGATGAGGAATGGAAAGACGATATTGTAGAAAATAATGCAACCTCCGTGTAATGGTTGATAGTTTCTTCGTCATTGAGTTATTTTGTCAGTTATCAAAAATTACAGATTCTATCACATATTTACGTAAGTCACAGAAGTCACTTATCGTGAATGTATTATGTATTGGTTGAGCAGGAAAATGAGTTTTAAAGTTTGAAAAATAAGGCGAAGAGCTGACACTATTCTTATCCGGCGTATGCATTTTTTCAACGATATTATGGTCCTGTTGATTGAAATGGGTATATTTAGATATATATACAGGATGTTTTCAAAGGTGAGGCCTTTTGGCAGGTGCTAGAACTCATCAAAATAAGTGAAAATTCCAAAAATTCTTTATATGAAATATGCAAGAGGTCTGATTATTCCGGAATCAGAATTACCCGCGAAAATTCCTAGCCCGGATCGTACTTAGGTATGAATTGAGGTTTAAATGTGTTTATGAAATGCGTTCAGTTTACGGGAAATCATCTGACAGAGCGTATTGTCATGGAAATCCAAAAGTGAAAAATAAATTCAAATTAGATCACCAAAATTCAAGAATTTTCTTTCAACATCGTATAAATTATAGTAAAATGAGTTTTTTAAGAGGATTCAAAATAATTTAATTGTTACCATAGAATACTAATCTATTGAATTATTAGAATTAAGGAAGCTGATTTTTGATGGGAGAGAAATGTCATGATAGAAATAGTTTTTCCAAAAAGGTTTATTAAAATTGAAATTGAAAAATGAAAGAATATCGAAGATTTATCCTGCCTGACATCATGAAGGAGATACCGAAATCAAACTACAGTATACTCATTCCCGAAGTCACAGTTTAGAAGAAAACTGAGGGATAAAACTGCCCCAAAACTCATTCCAGAAATATTAGTGGAACCCGAGGCAATACATCTATCTTATAAAATCAATCACTAAAGTCCAAGATATTTTCTACAAAACGGAGGAAATTTGAAGCTTGCATTTTGATGAACTATATTTAGAGTAAGCTGTTCACTGTGAGTTTTTAATTTAGATCTTGTTCAAAAAGAGTAATAATTTAGAATTTATAAAATTATTAGAATTAGTTTATTGAATTTAAATAATAAGTTGTTATAAACAAAAATTATTTTATTTGTGCACCTTGAGAACCCTCTTGAAAAGAGTCAGGGGAAAAATAAAAGAAAAATTGAAAAACAAAATTATTAGAATATTGTTAGTGGTTCTTTCACAAAATTTAATATTATTAATATCAAAAATTGAACCATAACAATTTTGGCGCCCAACGCGTGGCTTGAACAAGGTGATTATTGGTTCGAAAAAGGTGAATGATTTGAATTCATTTTTCGGATTCATAATAATTTTTTTTTGAATAATATTTTTTAAATAAATAAGCAATTTCTTTTCAACATGGAAATGAGGAGTAAAACTTTGATTGGGGAAAACGGAGATGAAGAAGATAAAATACAAAGAAGTGGAGAAGAACAAAACAAAACAGAATCAAATGTATTAATTAATTTATTAATGGAGATTAAACAAAAGATGGAAGAAATGAAGGAAGAAATGAAAGATTATTCAGAAAGTTTGAATCGAAAGATGGAAGAAATGAAGGATAATTCAGAAAGTTTGAATCAAAAGATGGAAGAATTGAAAGATAATACAGAAAGATTGAAACTGGACATGAATAAAAAATTTGAGATAATGGAAGAAATTTCAGATAGATTAGAGATTGAAATAGAAGAGAATTCAAGGGAACTGAAGAAAACCAGAGAAAGAATTGATTTATGGGAAAACAGACTTGAGAATAAAATTGAAGAATAAATAATTGATTTTGAGAAAGACAAAGAACATACAGTAATAATATAAAATACAGAAGAAAATATGAAATTGATTGAAATTAATATGCAGAAATTACAAGACTCATCATATAAGAAAGAAGAAAAAAATGCTTTTAAATCTAATGATGACAAGAAAGGAACTAAAGAGGATCGTTCTGAAACAGAAATAGGAAAATATTGTTTTGGAAATATTAATAGAATAAAAAATAAACGTAAGAAGGCAAAATTTGATGACAGCGAAGAAGATGAGAGTGATGTATGATGTATAATGTATGATGAAATCGATGATGATTCCCAGAAGCAAAAACGAGCTTATAAGATGAACAATAAAATGAAACAAATTATTAAAAGAGGTCATAAACCTGCGTCAAAGAAGACTTTCATTGAAAAAAAAACGGAAGAAAGTAAAGGAGAAGTGGGGAGCAATATTTTAAAAAAAAATTTTTCGACATAAATGATGTTCATATTTAAATCCAATCAAGACACAAACAATGCTTATCAAGAAAATTTTTGTCATTATTAATGTTATAAATTACAGATAAATCAAGAAATTTCAATATTCAAAATTAAAAAAAAAAAAAAAAATTATTAAATATTTAATTTGGGGAATTGTCATGAAAATCCAAAAGTGAAAAATAAATTCAAATTAGATCACCAAAATTCAAGAATTTTCTTTCAACATCGTATAAATTATAGTAAAATGAGTTTTTTAAGAGGGTTCAGAATAATTTAATTGTTACCATAGAATACTAATCTATTGAATTATTAGAATTAAGGAAGCTGATTTTTGACGGGAGAGAAATGTCATGATAGAAATAGTTTTTCCAGAAAGGTTTATTAAAATTGAAATTGGAAAATGAAAGATTATCGAAGATTTATCCTGCCTGACATCATGAAGGAGATACCGGAATCAAACTACAGTATACTCATTCCCGACTTCACAGTTTAGAGGAAAACTGTGGGATAAAACTGCCCCAACAGCTCATTCCAGAAATATTAGTGGAACCCGACGCAATACATCTTATAAAATCACTAAAGTCCAAGATATTTTCTTCAAAACGGAGGAGAAATTTGAAGCTTGCATTTTAATGAACTATATTTATATCTTGTTCAAAAGGAGTAATAATTTAGAATTTATGAAATTATTAGAATTAGTTTATTGAATTTAAATAATAAGTTGTTGTAAACAAAAATTATTTTATTTGTGCACCTTGAGAACCCTCTTAAAAAGAGGGGAAAAATAAAAGAAAAATTGAAAAACAAAATTATTAGAATATTGTTAGTGGTTCTTTCACAAAATTTAATATTATTAATATCAAAAATTGAACCATAACAGTATATATGTTTCCAAATAGGTGGATATGATTTCTTGGCCTACACGCTCCCCGGATCTAAACCCCTCTGATTTCTTCTTTTGGGATTATTTGAAAACTTTAGTGTACAGTAACGGCGAGATGGATAATGTTGAAGAACTAAAACAACGCATTGAAAATGCTTGTGACATTATTCGTGAGCAAACTGATGTTATAGTTGCTGCATTCGTTATCACGCCGGGCTAGACTTTGTGCCCATCAAACGAATTTCTTTAAACAATTTGGATCAATTTTATCGTTGAGTTTGTGAACTTCCCATATTTTTAAAGGACCTTTTCAATCAGTAATTTTTCCTGCCCTTAGTTTGAGCCTTAAGAATTATACCATTCAGTAAAAATTTCCTAATTAAATTTGAAAGAGAATATACAACTTTGCGATCAAATACAGCACTTTATTTACTTGGTGAAATGCATATGGCACCGTGATTCATGGCAGATCTCCTAACAGAAAGATTACACGATCCAGAGTCGTATTGAGATTGTGATGCCCAAGATTTTCTGCACTTATTTCGAATTTTATGTGATCAATTTCCGGCGAAATGCTTTTTTTTTATGAGTTGTAGCTATTTAAATTGAAGTCTCACCCTGAAATTCACCCTACATTTATATTTATTGTTATGGAAATCGAAACATAGTTATTATTAGGATTTGAAACTAAATAAAAATAAATTCTAAATACTTCACTAAAATGCAAGAAATTTGGAACATCCATATAATTGAATTCTTCATAGGATCCAGTAACAAATGGAAGTAATTTATTCTTAATTATAAGACAATTCAGGAAACTTGATCCTCCAGTATCAATTGTTGCATTATCATATTTTCAAAGAAGTTCACATAATCTGAAAATAAGAAAAATATGAATTGTTAAATTAGTAATTTCACATAGGTATGCAATCCGGGTACGGAGTGAAGTGCCAACCCGGCGCGTCTCCAGGTGGCGGATAGGAGGTGACCTCTGACGATGATCTCTGGTGAGGAGGAGGTCTGCAGGGAAATAGGAGGGCTCGTTGTGCCTAGAAACTCAACTGGTAGCCCTCAGTACCTTGCCGCGGACCAACTTCACCTGTCCCAGCTGTAGTGTCGTGGCTAAGGAATTGCACCAGGTTAAACGATGCCAGATAGGGCATCGAGCATACCTCGAGACCATTCTGTTATACCAACGCCTCCTGGCTGTCCGTGGTCATGTCTCGCGGGCCAGTGAGGTGGGGGGGGTCTTGGCTTGACCGCCCGGACCAAGAGGAAACAACCTCATCAAAAATTCTAAATCCAAGGCGGGAACCAGGCCGAAGGATGCGTGGTCAGATAGAAGACTGGCCTCTACTGGTCTCAACCTTGGAGCACCGGGGGGAACTCCATTGTATAAACCCCTTACCTCTGCACGCGGGGCTCTGCAGAGGTGGACTGATATGACCCTAGCTTCCCGTGGGACCAATTATGGATAAAAAACCAATGAAGCAGAACACCACTGGAACAGGGGCGGAGTTAACCTCCGCCTCCTCATCCGGGCACCTCGCAAGAGGGAAGGTCAATCGACCAAAGAATCGGCTGCCATTCGAGCTGCCCAAACTTGGACAACCGGGCGGCAGAGATGATCCACTGAGGAAAGGTCTCAGTGGAGCAGGAGTGCGGAAGTACCTGCGACTCCTCCATCAGGGGCTACAACCTGAGGAGGCGAGGAAGCAGGTTCTTCAACGCACAGACCCGAAGGTCACCCCAAAGGGTAAAGACCACGACAAAAGAGGTCCGGAGCAGATCACACCTCCGACGTTGCCGTCAAAGCAAAAAAGGCTGCAATCAGCATTGGGATAGTCCCCAAAGAATACCCCAGGACCATTCTAGTAGTCGAGCAACTATCGACTCTTGAAGACGTCCTGGTGGAAGAGATGTGTAAGTACACAGAAAGAGGGATCCACTTCACCGGCGTTCATTTCCGTAATGGAATGATGCTGGTGGATTGTGGATCCAAGAAGGCGGCGGACTGGCTCACAAGTTCAGTACCGCAACTGAAATCTTGGGAAGGACCCGAATTGGTAGCACTGAGCGGAGACGACATCCCAAGTCCTACTGTTATAACGGTCTTCTTCCCAAGAAGTCTCGACATGGAACAGGAGAAGATCCTCCGACTTGTCGAGATTCAGAATCCCGACCTCAATGTTAGGGCTTGGAAGGTGCTGCACTTCAAAAAAGAAGGCAGAGGAAGTATCCTCACGATTGGGGTTGATCCCCAATCCGAGGAAGTCATAAGGAGAGAGGGAGGCCAACTGAACTTCCGGTTCGGGAGCGTCCCAGTCTCCGGGCTAGGAAAAAAAGGTGGCCCTGAAGAAGGGTCGAAGGATGTGGAGAAGCCCTCCACATCCCAGGAACCCAGCTGCAGCACCGCCGGTACTCCTGAAGACGCAGAGGCTCCCTCTGCGTCCCAGGGTGCTGGGCAAAGTTGTGTGGTGGCTGGGGGTCCGACTACGGGCAAGGAGACCTCCTCGTGTCCCAGAGAGGAAACCTCTCAGATGGAAGTCGAGGAGGTGAAGGTGGAGGCGAAGGAGGGGGCAAGCACCCCATAAAACGAACCTTCGCCCTCATTAGAATCGCGCAGGTAAACCTGCATCACGCGAGGGGTTCCTCAGCCGTGATTGCAAGGCTGTTTGCGAGGCTGCAATTAGGCATTGTCTTGATCCAGGAACCCTGGATCAACAAAGAAGGCCAAATCAAAGGTTTGGCATGTAAGGAATCAAATTTGATTTATGATCAGAGGCAAGTAACTCCACGTGCCTGTGTTCTTGTAAAGGAAAACATCAAATATATTTGTGTTTCAGAATACATGTCTCGGGACTTAACTCCAATTATGGTGCACCTCAACTTGGGGGGCGTTGACCGAGACATTGTCATTGCATCCGCATACTTCGCTGGAGACGGGCCAATAACACCGCCAGAGGAGGTACAGAAACTAGTACGTTACTGCAACAGTAAACGCCTTCCATTAATAATTGGCTGTGATGCGAATGCGCATAACACTGTCTGGGGAAGCACCAACAACAACCCAAGAGGTGAGTACCTACTTGAATATCTCTTAGCTAACAACCTCGAGACCACTAACATTGGGACAACACCAACATTCGTCACGAGAGCGAGGGAAGAAGTCCTTGACGTAACAATTGCTAATCCTGCGGCCAGGAAGTACATTACGTCTTGGAGGGTGATGGACGAGCCATCACTCTCTGATCATAGGATTATCGAGTTTAGGATGGAGGGAGATACCACTTCTTTCCCCGAGACTCGAAACCCTAGAAAAACAGACTGGCTCCTTTACAGGAACCACCTTAAGACAAACCTAGAGGAAATCGAAAATATCGGGTCAGAACACCGATATTTCGAGCTGAATTCAAGGGTACAGCAGGTCAGTAGGGCAATAATGGAGGCGTTTTACTCCAGCTGTCCACTCACCAAAACGCGACCAAGTAAGGATGCTCCTTGGTGGAATGAGAACCTGTCAAACCTCCGAAAGGAGGTCCGTCGGCTCTTTAATAGGGCAAGACGGGATAACAATTGGCAGGGGTACACCGAGAAACTTACTCAGTATAATAAAGAGATCAGGAAGGCCAAAAGGCTTAATTTTCAAGCTTTTTGTGAAAATATTACTTCCACTCCCACTGCAGCCAGACTTCAGAAAGTCATGGCAAAAGGGGGTACCAACCCCACAATGTCGCTCAAAAAGCCGGACGGGTCATACACTGAGGGAGATGAGGAACGGTCAACTCTTCTTCTTAAAACACACTTTCCAGGTAGCAAACCCATAAGTAGTTTCGAAACAGCAATAGAATACACCAAGAAATCCCGTAAGGACGATTGGGATATTGCCAGGAAAATATTTTCAAGACAACGACTCGAATGGGCAATTAGTACCTTTCAGCCGTATAAATCACCAGGAGTGGATGGGGTGTTCCCTGTACTCCTGCAGAGGGGAGCGGAAGAGATTCTTCCCCATCTGATGAAGATCACAAGAAGCAGCTTAGCACTGGGTCAAATACCTGACATATGGAGAAGGGCAAAAGTAATCTTCATTCCAAAAACAGGGAAGAAAGACGGGACTGATCCCCGAACTTTTAGACCCATTTGTCTTACCTCGTTTTTGCTTAAAACGATGGAGAAGGTAGTAGATAACTACATAAGAACGGAGAACCTGGAGAAAACACCACTTCACAAATGTCAGCATGCGTACAGGGCAGGACGCTCCACGGAGACTGCTCTGTATCAGCTGACCGAAGGCATCCAGAAGACGCTGAACAACAAAGAAATTGCACTGTGCGCTTTCCTAGACATATCAGGGGCCTTTGACAACACGACACACGTGTCTGTCAGAGAGGCACTTGTAAAGCGAGGAGTGAACTGCACCATCATAAAATGGATGTATGAGGTGTTGACGACGAGGACAGCTGAGACACTGGGTGTCGATCAGACCATCTCTGTCAAAACCACTCGCGGAACACCTCAAGGAGGAGTACTATCTCCCCTCCTCTGGAGTCTGGTAGTGGACGAACTACTGCACAGGCTAACGGAGCTTGGCTTCGAATGTATAGGCTATGCCGACGACATAGTCCTAATAGTAAGAGGTAAATTTGAGGGTTCCCTCTGTGATTTGCTGCAGAGGGGCCTCAAAATTATCGAGCAGTGGTGCTTGTCAGTGGGGCTCAACATCAACCCAGCCAAGACCACACTGGTTCCCTTTACCCGGAAAAGAAACCTTCCATCCATGAAGCCTATCTCGGTGAACGGAGATAACGTAGAATGGACTTATGAAGTCAAATATCTGGGAATTACCCTAGACAATAAGCTTCTATGGAATAAGCATGTTAAAAACACTGCTAGTAAAGCGACAAGAGCTCTAATGGCGTGCAGAAACCTATCCGGTAAAACCTGGGGCTGTAACCCTAAAATACTGCGATGGATGTATGTCATGATTGTGAGACCAATAATAACTTATGGGGCAGTAGTCTGGTCTGCTAAGACAGGGCAGACAAGCACGAGGAAAATACTCGACAAGATACAAAGGCTTGCCTGCGTTTGCATCACTGGAGCTATGAGAACGTGCCCGACAAGAGCACTTGAGGTCATCACTGATCTCACTCCATTACATCTAGTGATCAACAGAGTAGCCCATGAGGCTATCCTTAGAATATCTAGGGAAGGTACAGGGAATGAGAGAATTGAAAGTCAAGGAGCCTGGTCCTCTCTGAACAAGTACATCTCATCAGCGAACCTGCCTAGTGATGTTATGATTAAAAGAGTAAGCATTGAGAAGAACTTCAACACTATGCTATGTAAAAAGGAAGAATGGGAAAAGGAATACACTACCCAAAACTTCAAAGTGAATACCATTAAATGGTATACAGATGGTTCTAAAACCACGATGGGGGCCGGCGCTGGAGTATACGGGGCAAGAACCAAGTGTACACTATCGCTAGGCTCCTACTCGAGTGCCTTTCAGGCAGAAATACTTGCAATCGAAAGATGCATAGATATAAACCTGGAAAGAAACTATCAAGGGTGTGACATTGTGATCCACTCGGATAGTCAAGCTGCTATCAAAGCACTGAACTCCTATATCATCGACTCAAAGCTGATATGGGAGTGCCGGAGGAAACTTAATGAAGTAGGCATGAAAAATAAGGTCTCTTTAGTCTGGGTTCCTGGTCACTCAGGAATCAAAGGAAACGAAGAGGCCAATACACTTGCCAGAAAAGGAGCACAAACGCCACTTACTGGCCCAGAACCCTTCTGTGGCATAGGTAAACACACCTATAAGAAAGAGTTTCTGGAGAAGGAAGAGACCGAAAGAGAAGCACTCTGGAGGAACCTTCCAGGAATGGACCACTCTAAAAGGTTCATTCGGAACTATGAAAGTTCAAGATCCAAAAAGTATTTGGATCTCAGTAAGAACAAGTTACGTCTACTCACTGGCTTCCTCACAGGACATTGTCGCCTTAGGAAGCATATGATGAGAATGAGCTTGACAGAAACAGACGAGTGTAGATTCTGTGGTGAAGAGGAGGAGACTCCTGTTCACCTGGTTACAGAATGCCTCGCCATTGCAAACCAGCGCAAAGAATGTCTTGGACAAGAGAATTACAGGAGGAATGAGGATCTAACCTCCTTGAAGCCCTCTCAGATACTGGAGTTCATTGGAGCTCTGGAGGGCGAGCTGTAGGAAGCGCATTTGCGAATACGGCTCTGATGGGGGGCACAATAGACCTTGAGGTCGCAGTGGAACGTAACCCCTTCCTAACTATAACTATAACTATAATGGTTCTGGTCATGCGATCTGGACAAAATGTTGCTTTAATATATCATTCTCGATTGAAATTCCAAATTTATATCTATATCGAATCCTTAGTTCCGAAATTATCGAGAAAACAAGATTTCAAACGACAGTATGTACAGAGTCCCTAGGCCTTTTCGTTCAAAAGTTAGGATTTTCTTTGGTTTCTATGGTTCTGGTCATGCGATCTGGACAAAATATTGCTTCAATATATCATTCTCGATTAAAACACAAAATTTCATCTCGATCGAATCCGTAGTTTCGAATTTATCGAAAAAACAAAATTTCAAACGACCGTATTTACGGAACCCCTTGTATAATGTTGCTCATAGATGAACGTGATCACGACATTCAAGATCCACACCTATGCTGAAAATTTCAAGTCCCTAGGCGTTTCCGTTCCAAAGTTACAATTTTCTATGTTTTCTATGGTTTTGGTCATGCGATCTGGACAAAATTCCACATGTAGCTTGAACACCTCATTTTCCATTCTAGTGCAAAATTTCATCTCGATCAAATCTGTAGTTTTCAAGTAATCAGGGAAACAAAACTTTGAACGGCCATATTCACGGAACCCCTGGTGGAATTTGGCCCATTAACGAACTCAACCGAGCCATTCGGGAACTGAACCCACACTGAAAATTTCAAGTCTCTAGGTTGTTCCGTTCGAGAGTTATCGTGCTTACGGCCGGCCGGACGGACAGACTCGAATTTTCCGACGGGTTCGTCATCAGTGAGTCGAACATAGTCGATTGAGACCATTTTCGGCTCAAAATTCGAAAAATACAGACATCGTGACGAAATGATATAGCAATGGGTGTAAGTAGTACGAGCGCTCAAAAATGTTAATTTGAATTGAGTTTCTGATATCGTTCAAAAATTTACTAAGATTATATAATCTGGATGGAATGAAAAAGATTCAAATGCATGAATAAATAAGAAGGAAGTCTTATTTGATGAAATTATAAGAAATTTCAGTCAGTTCAATTGGAAATTATTGAACACTAATAAACAAAGTAAAAATAGTATATATTTGTTAATTTCTGATGGAAACTTGTGAAATTTATGTAGTTTAAGATTCAGAAACTAAACAAAATGCATATCAAAACGAAGTTTTGGTTGTATTATATAAAGTGGTTGTGAAGAAGGAAAACTCTCTTCCAAAGAAAAAATTGCGAAAGTATCATTTTATCAAGTATATTGACATGCAAGGCAAATATGATTATGCAAAAGTTTGTAAAAAGTATAAGTGGGGGTGATCCAGAAAAAAATAAGTCAGTCTTAAATGATCCTACAGAAAGGTTTTTGAGCGCTCGTACTACTTACACGAGGGCTATATCATTTCGTCACGATGTCTGTATTTTTCGAATTTTGAGCCGAAAATGGTCTCAATCGACTATGTTCGACTCACTGATGACGAATCCGTCGAAAAATTCGAGTCTGTCCGTCCGTCCGTCCGGCCGGCCGTATACACGATAACTCTCGAACGGAATGTCCTAGAAACTTGAAATTTCCAGGGTAGGTTTGAATTTCGAATGCCGCGGTTAAGTTCGTTATTGGGCAAAATTCGCCGAAGGGTTCCGTGAATATGGCCGCTCGAAATTTTGTTTTCCTGATTACTTTGAAACTACAGATTTGATCGAGATGAAATTTTGCACTCTAATGGAAAATGAGGTGTTCAAGCTACATGCAAAATTTTTTCCAGCTCGCATCACCAGAACCATAGAAACCATAGAAAATTGTAAATTTTGAACGGAAACGCCTAGGGACTTGAAATTTTCAGGATAGGTGTGGATCTCGATTGTCGTGATCACTTTCATCTATGAGCAAAATTGTACTAGGGGTTCCGTAAATATGGTCGTTTGAAATTTAGCTTTCTTGATAAATTCCAAACTACAGATTCGATCGTGACGAAATTCTGTATACTAATGGAGAATGATATATTCAAGCTACATTTCTCTAGACCGCATGACCAGAACCATAGAAACCATAGAAAATTATAACTTCCGAGGGGAAAGGCCTAGGAACTTGAAACTTTCAGGGTGGGTTTGGATCGCGAATTTCACGGTCACGTTCATCAATGAGCAAAACTAGACTAGGGGTTCCGTAAATATGGCCGTTCAATATATTTTTTTCCTGCTAATTTCGAAACTAACGCTTTGATTGAAATGAAATTTCGCACCTAGCTGAGGAATAATGTATTCAAACTACGTGCGAAATTTTGTCCAGATCGCATCACCAAGACCATAGATACCGTAGAAAATTTTAGGGAATTATCGAAAAAAAAATTGGTCACCTAAAGTACTGCCTTGAAGTCTGGATTATCGCCTTAGTTTGAAAAATTTGTTTGACAGCTGTCAAAAATTTCCTCAATTGGTTTCCAAAACTGAAAAATGCGAATCTACCTACAAGGTGCATGTACGAGCGCTCAAAAGCTCCTGCCTTCACGGCAGTGCTTTTCGTAATTTTTTCAAATGCATATTAGAAAACAGAAGGAGATCGAGATATTTGTTTATAAAACATTGCCAAATAGAATTTCATGGACCTGAAAGAATTTCAATTGAAATTTAAAAATTAAAATCATATAAATACCAATGTACCTTCTATTATACTATAATAAATTCACAAGTCAGTAATCTTCTATTTGGAGAAATTTATCGTAATATATATTTAGAGGTTATATCATCAACAATATCCAAAGGAAAAATTGAAGATGATATTTGGACTTAGCCGTCCTAGAAAGACCGTTGTGAATGTGAGTGCGGTCATTTATTATTAGTTTAAGAGGACTTTGTAAAAGAATGCAACTCTCCATCAGAATTTTTTATTACTAATTCATAATTATTCAATAGTTAGAGTTTATTCATCTGAAATTGATTGACAAAATATTAATTGTGTAAACGATTTTTTATTCTCGAAATAGAGTCTCGGACAGATCAAGAATAATCAATCAACAAAATTCTTTAAAAATTGTTAGTGGATCTCACAAATTTCAAAATTGAAACAATTTTTTTATGATTAATGAAGCCATAACAATATACAGGGTGAGGCTTTTTTTTGACAGGTGCTAGAACTCTTCAAACGAGATCATTTCGCCGGAAGTTGATCATATAAAATATTCAATTCGGACAAAAAAAAGCCTCATCTTCGAAAACACCCTGTATATAAATTTGGTACTATCAGTATCCAGCAATGATTCTTGGATTTAACGAATGAAAGACCCGCTGCAAAGCGATCCAATTATAATTCCTTATTTCACCCGTTATAATTCCATGACCTAGGACTTCCGAACAATAAAGACAAAAGGAAGAGATAATTGAAGAACTGGCACTGAATACTTAAAGATGATAAATCTACTAATCTCCATTCAATAGTTACCGTTAATGGGTCCCAAAACAATCAAGGCTTAATGGCCGTTTTCGGGTAATTAAATAATTAGAGTAGTCGTTACATCTGCAGGTAATAAATCTCGCCATCCGTTTCTTTGGCGTTACTTTGAAGAGGATGTGGGGCCTCAATAAGAACTGTTTTGTTAGCCGATTCTACATATTCATAAGTCGTTTATGGTATAAGTAATCAATGTGCCATTAATTATTTATGATATATAAATTGAATGCGATTTTCAGTGCTGTAAGTCTAGATAAAGGAAAATAGGCAAATCAAATCGTCAACTGCAGATTGAATCGACGATCGTGAAATTCTGGGTTTTTAATTCCAAGTAGTTATTTCAGTCAGTTAACCTATAGAGTTTAATTCGATTTGTACAGATATGTCAGCAAACAAAAATAATACCATTGATATTAGTCATAATGCTGATGAAATGTCAATGAAGAGATTAAATTTTAGTTTTTTGCTTGTAAAATCTGAACCAAAGGAGCGATGCAGACATTTTCAGCAGTAGAATTGTAGAGGATCTAAAGACGAAGACAACGAGTGCTAGTGCAACTCAATCAGGTCATCGTTACTGTAGAAAAGCCGGAAAAACGTAAAAATCAGCGTTTTTTCAAACATTCATAACTCGTCCAATTTCAATATTGAAGCGCTGGTTTTCCGGATAAAAGTAGTGGTTAATAGGTACTTTGAGTGTGCATAACCCGGACGTTGTCGGATAAATAGTTTTTGCTCAATATCGATTTGAATTATTTCAGGCACTATTTTCCGGAAAGGCTGGATGCGTCGGAAGTTGCCCAATTTTAATTCACAAAACGGATTTTGAAAGTAGCAATATAGTACTACAAAACGTTAATCGTGATTTTTCATTAAAATGTTGCAAAACCGGCCGAGCGTTCGATTTCCCACGAATAGTAGGGGTAGCCGGCCACCGCTGGGAAGTGCGTATTATAATGAAAGCGAGCTGCGGCCAGGCGCGTATCTTCACATTCATACCCCCACTGCTCGACCGCAATCGAGCGTTCGGTCGGATTTGGTCATGTTTTTGAGCGCTCGTACTCCTTACACGAGGGCTATATCATTTCGTCACGATGTCTGTATTTTTCGAATTTTGAGCCGAAAATGGTCTCAAACGACTATGTTCGACTCACTGATGACGAATCCGTCGGAAAATTCGAGTCCGTCCGGCCGTATACACGATAACTCTCGAGCGGACTGTCCTAAAAACTTGAAATTTTCAGGGTAGGTTCAAATCTCGAATGCCGCGGTCAAGTTCTTTATCGGGCAATATTCGCCCAGGGGTTCCGTGAATATGGCCGCTCGAATTTTTGTTTTCCTGATTATTTCGAAACTATAGATTCGATCGAGGTGAAATTTTGTACTCAGATGAATTTTTGTCCAGCTAGCATGACCAGAACCATCGAAACCATAGAAAATTATAACTAGAGAATTGAAATTTTCAGGATAGGTGTAGATCTCGAATGTTGCGGTCACGTTCATCAATGTGCAAAATAAGACTATGGGTTCCGTAAATATGGTCGTTCAAAATTCAGTTTTCTTGATCATTTCAAAACTACGTATTTGATCGTGACGAAAATTTGTATTTGAATTGAAAATTATATATTCGAGCTACATTTTGTCCAGATCGCATGATCAGAACCATAGAAACCATAGAAAATCATAACTTCCGAACGGAAAGGCCTAGAGACATGAAATTTTCAGGATAGGGTTGGATCGCGAATTGTGCGGTCAGGTTCATCAATGAGAAGAATTAGACTAGGGGTTCCGTAAATATAGCCGTTCAAATTGTTTTTTTCCTGATAATTCCGAAACTACTTATTGGATTGGAGTGAAATTTGGCACATAGATGGAGAATGATATATTCAAACTACGTGCGAAATTTTGACCAGATCGCATTACCAAGACAATAGATACCGTAGAAAATTCTAGCGAATTATTGAAAAAAAATTGGTCACCTAAAGCACTGACGTGAATTCTGGATTTTCGCCTCAGTTTGAATTTTTTCTGACAGCTGTCAAAATCTTTCCAATTGATTTCTAAAACTGAATAATGCGAATCTACCTACAAGGTGCATGTACAAGCGCTCAAAAGCTCCTGCCTTCACGGCAGTGCTTTTCGTAATTTTTTTCTTCTATTTTGCAACATTTGAACGAAAAATCCAGATTGACGTTTTGTAGTACCTACTATACTTCTACTTTCAGAATCCGGAAATCGGACAACTTCTGACGCATCCAGCCCTTCCGGAAAATAGTGTTTATATAATAATATCCGAGTTATGGATTTTTGAAAATACGCTGAATTTTGCGGTTTTTCCGGCTTCTCTACGGTGATAATGACCCAATTCTGTTGATGAAAGTGTCAGCATTTTCTCGGGCTTTCCGACGGTACCCAAAACGTCCCCTATTCCGCATTCCAAACGTATGAAAAAAGCGTTCGGAAATGTCGAAAAACGAGAAAAACCCAAAAGTTGCGGATATTTAACCACAATATCAGGGTCGAATTCCCAGCTCGAAAGACGATAAACTATGTGACGTTTCCTTTTTCTCTACCGTTCTCGCAGGAACACGATTTAAAGAAGACCAGATTTCACAAGCAAAAAACTAAAAAAAACACTGTTTTTTTACAAGAGAAGTTATTATATTTGCGAGTTGAAAACATATCACTAAACATGACCATAAACATTTTTTCGACGAAATAGTTATTTCATCAACTAGTTTATTATTTCGATTAATGGTCGAAATATTTCAATGTTTGAGCATTACTTACTTTGGAACTATTATGACATAAAATTTTTTCTGCAGTTTCTATTTTATTCTGAATGGAGTTTTCAATATACTCCCTGAAGTTGATTTCCAACCACCAAGTCTTTTGATGGCTGAAAAATCTGCACCACTGTCAGAAAGAATAGACGCAGAAGAACACCGAAAACAGTGACCTGTATACAAATGTGGTTGCTCTAATTTAAGAAAGTTTGCAATCATTGACGGTAATTTAGAAAATGTATTAATTCCAACTGGTGTGTTGAGCATTTATAGTTATAAAAAACGAAAAATCTTTCGTGTGGAGTGTGAGCTGGCCTCAACGATATATATATCTCTTTATTATGTTTAAAAATGTATGCTCATCATTATCCACCACAGTGAATATCCTGTTCGAATGTGTTTTCGATGAATTCACTGTCACCAAAAATTTCGATCCCATATCTTGTACATCCTTTCTCTGCAACCTTAACAATTCATCTTTTCTCAATGCACCCGCTACTCCGAATATCGAAGCTACCAACAAATCAAACAAGGATAGTTATTTCACTATAACGAGATAATGAGAATAAGTTGGAATAACGATTCAATTGAGTTTTAGTTTTACCTTCGACATCAAGAAAACACTATCAGGAGCATTCGTTATGAACTATCTCACATGTTCTTTTTCGAGAACTTTTGATTTTTTTGGGATATATCCCTCTCTTTTCCGTTTAATAAACATCACCAGTTTGTGGTATCTGCTTATATCAGTATTGTCTTTCACATTTAGTGTTGATTTCAGCATCGAATATTTTGGCCATAAATTTGCTAGATGCCCCTTTTCTGCAATACCCGTAAAGTATGCCAACAAAACCGTTTACGTAAAGTTCCGAACCTTCTTGTCCTTGCACCAAGATCTGAATTCAGCATAGGTTTTCTCATATAAATGGCGGCTCTTTTCAGGAAGAAGACTCAAAGTTGCTGCTTCAGCAGTTTTTGTCACATCTGGCGGTGTCAAAGGGATATTTTCTTCGTTATTCATTATGTAGTAGCGTAACGGATAAAATCAGATTCTGATCGAAAGCGAATAAATAAATTTGACAGCTCGATCGTGCTCCGACATAGATGCATCTATGCTCCGACTGAATATTTTATAATCGGTTGCCATGATAATCACTGGCGGATCCAAGGGGGGGCACGGAATTTTTGCCCCGTGCCACCCCCCCCCCCCAGACGGAATTTTTGTGTACTGTGGAGATTCCATCACAGTACATACTTAGAATTTTTTGCCTTCCGCCCCTTGTGCCCCTCCCAGAAAAAATCCTTTGCCCCCCCAGAAAAAAATTCTGGATCCGCCCTTGATGATAATCATGCATTAATACAAGAAATCATGCATTAATAGGGGTCATTAATGGATGATTTCGAGTGCGTTAAAATGAGCTTCTATTCTATGGTCGACGGAAAAAATCTTTATTGCCATACTATGATGAGTTCAGTATGGCTTACGTATTTGTGATTTTTGTCATACATTTGGTGAGTGGAACCCCAAAACTTACTTCATTTTACTTCATTCTTGGCGTTCCTAGTTTTGATGATCTGCAACAATTCTACTCTCAAGCAATACAGATGCAGCCATGGAGCAATTTTACGTTCACTTCCGTATTGAAATAAACCGAAAAAAAAAATCAATCTCCCGACAATCAATCAACTGCCTCGCCATCCTCGCTCTTCGGAACCTCGATTAAAGCACCCAGGTGCCTCTTCAATTAACCCATCCGTCGAAACCGTGGCGAAAAGCCGATTTCTTTCGCAAACTAAGAGAGTTATCATGCACTTTTGGAGCCTGCACGCCAACCCGTAAGTCCTCATTATAGCGTCGCCAAAAATGCAACACCTCACCCTAGGCCATCCTCCAAACCTCGTAATTTCATGGCGGATTGCTGAGTCAGGATTTACGTGTCTGTTAATTTCTACAAAAAAACTGGGTGATTAAGTTTTTACGTACTCCTTTAACGATCTGTTGTGGATTTTTTGGTACCGCCTATTATCTCTCTCGATTAGTCAGATCTGGGAGTGATGTCTTATTTCGGAGGACGTTTTCGCCATTTTTGGCCTTTGTTTCGTACCGTCTTGGGCGATTTCGCACGGTTCTTGTAAATCAGGAGGCTTTTTTCGATACATTGGAATGCGTAGAACAATGGTTGGTATAATTTTGGGCAAGGAGACAACAATATATTTAGGAGAGTGATGATGTCGTTACAATGCGGCTTTCTTCTGATGGTACTGAAAGTTTTTACGCGCTTATTTTCACTTTAACATTGTTTTTAGGTCCATTGTGATACATGATCTGGGAAGTTCAACTATCCCCTTTTTATGGTGTTTTTTCTGAATATCGGATGATTCAAAATTGAAACTAAGGACTAGGTATTTAGCATTCAGAACAACCACAATGTATGGAATGGTCGCTAGCGACGGAATAAATTGTCGCAATTTACATGCAAATGGTGAAACGCAGTAAAATAATTCCAACACTTATTTCAATAACAATAAATGGATGGCACTCGAATTTAATTTGAACATTTCGATAAAGAACCATTTCGTACTGTATCCGTATTTTTCTCAGAAACTAATAGCCCACTATTGACACATTTTCAAACCATGAAGCAGATACTTCCACCTCGTTTCAACACTTCAAATGGTCAGTATGGAAATGAAATCGCGTGAGATTTTGGCATATATTTGTGATTTTTCGATCAAACAGTTTATTTATTTGTTTCATAAATTTTAAAGAACACGAATTCAG
This sequence comes from Aphidecta obliterata, assembly GCA_963966015.1. Classification (NCBI taxonomy): domain Eukaryota; kingdom Metazoa; phylum Arthropoda; class Insecta; order Coleoptera; family Coccinellidae; genus Aphidecta; species Aphidecta obliterata. The sequence continues at coordinate 8,059,783 of OZ014430.1, read as the reverse complement.
TTGGCATATGGTCAATTTATAGTCGAAAGCCGACATTATCTTGTTTACGATTATCTTATGGAAGTGCTTTTTCGAAACCAAATATCGATTATAATTTTGGCAATGATTCATAACATATGTTCGAAATGTATCGAATTGGTAGTTTGAATTCCTGAATCAAACCATTATTTCTGTGAATCTTCAGAAGATTCAACGAAAATTTAAAGCTTTAAACAATAATGATAAGTGAATAGTAATACAATTTTTGCTTTCAATCCGTTCGAATAAAATTCTATTACACAAACTGGTTCAAGAATGATATTTATAATTCATTCGAATGCAATGAAGCGAATTAGCATGCAGGTTTATGATTAAATGGAAATGCAAGTCCTCTAATTATTATTCGCCATAATATATCCTCATTAGCTCGTTGAAAATGAATATCAAATACTTATAAAATATAATGATACACGTAATTAAACAATGTAGTTTGATTAAAAAATCGATGTCGATTGTCCATGGGAACAAATTACTTCCAATGCATCTCATTTCGATTAATTCTTTCTAGATTAACCAGATGTTGCAAGTACTCTTTGCTTGCTGTTTGTTCTTGGTTCATAATGTACAATGACAAATCTTCGGAATTGTTCGAGGAAAAAACCTTGTATTTGATATTGGTTTGATGAAAACCCAGTACTCAACCTCAGTATTCACTCATGAATAAGCCTACGATTTTCACCACTACACGTGTTTCGCCATTACAATGGCTTCATCAGTTGATGAGATATACTTAACTTATTGTTGCACTTTTTCGGAATAAATAGACACTTCTTAAATGGTAACAGAAATAATCTACAGGGTGTCCCGTGTTCGAGTGCCTACTAAACGTTTCTTGAGAACCGGTCCTATTTGAAATCTGAAAATTGGGATTATGATATTGTTCAACTTTATCTACTGAGCTAAAATATTCTTGAAGCCTGAACGCTTTCAGTTATACAGGGAGTGAAAATAAATTTCTCGAAAAATGTTTTTTTGCATTTTTTTCGTCTCTTATATGATCCATTAATCAATTTTGAATATGTTTCTTATTCGATTCGTTGCATTCGTCGAAATAGTATTCAAAATATTGAAAAAAAAACTGAACAAATAAAGGGAGATATGCCTAGTCAGTATTATGTTCGTTATTCCTATCCCAAATATTTCAAGCAAAAACTGATTTTAGATTTTCGAAGTAGAAGAATGGCGGAAAATTTTGCATCTCTTAAATTTTGGAGAACTCGTCACTGGGTGTTTCAAATATTTTGTCGAAAATGTTGATCAGAATTTTCCCATAACTTTTTTTTCTAATTAGAACCTTATTTTCTTATTATTGTGTTGAATTCTGCGAAGAAAAATAATGATAGTGTTCACAAAAATGATTATGCTCCTAAATTAGAGTTGTTAAGGATTTTCTGGATTTATGTCGTACGTAGAAACAAATTCATAAAATCTGTTTTATAACAATAATCTGTGTTCATAGACGATAAATTATCCCAATAATTTCCTATGAACACAGATTATTGTTATAAAACAGATTTTATGAATTTGTTTCTACGTACGATATAACTCAGGAATTATTCAATTTAGGAGCATAAACTTTTTTGAACACTATCATTATTTTTCTTTGCAGAAACCAACCCAATCTTTAAAAAATAAGTTCTTATTTAAAAAACCAAAGTTATGGGAAAATTCTGATCAAAATTTTCGACAAAATATTTGAAACAATCAGTGACAAGTTTTCAAAAATTCAGGAGATGCACAATATTCCGCCATTCTTCTACTTCGAAAATCTAAAAACAGTTTATGCTTGAAATATTGAGGATAGGAATAACGAACATAATACTGACTACGCATATCACCCATTTTTTTCCATTTTTATTCTATATTTTGAAAAATGTTTCGACAAATGCCACGATTCGAATAGAAATATATTTGAAATTGAATAATCGACCATATAAGAAAAAAAAATAAAAAAAAATGTTTTCGAGAAATTTATTTTCACTCCCTGTATAACTGAAAGTGTTCAGGCTTCAAGAATATTTCAGCTCAGTACAGTCGAACAATATCATAATCCAAATTTTCAGATTTCAAATAGGACTAGTTCCCAAGAAACGTCTAGTGAACACTCGAACTTGGGACACCCTGTATATTCCTGATCTCATCATTATTAGTTTCTCGTTAACCTGTAGTTACGATGAAATGAATTCAACAAAGGATAACTATTTCACTCTGTCTGGTCGAAAAATAGATGAACCTTTTTGTTTAATGATTTCCATACTTTCCAACAGATTGAGTTTCAAGCCTTTATTTTCAATATGCAGAATTCCGTAATGATGTGTGAGAAGCAATTCTTTTCAGTCGATGAGTGTTCTGCGAAATTTCAGGTTATAACGACGTTGAAAAGTCCATAGCTCACTTGGCCACGTTTTTTTAAACGCCTGATGAATCGCTTCCGCGAAAAAAAATTGAAGCAGCTGGAACTTCACCAAAGGATTTCCAAAGTGATCCCTACCTTTCCGGTTCAAACAAAACGAGCTAATTAAGATCTAATCCGATAACTTATCAGTGAGACATTTCAATTCGGTTAACGACAGTTTCTTGCTTGCACAACAACGTTGTCTCCGAAGTAGAGCGAAACTAACGTTTTATTGTTTTATGGAGCAAGATTAAAAATAATCGATTTCGAATTCAAATTAAGAGATACAAAAATAAATCTTTACGACTGTTTAGTGGTACACTAATTTATGTCATTTGCTGTCATGGAAGCGGGTGAAATTGCACTGGTGGAGCCTTGAACCAAAAAATTGATGGAATTCTCGTGGTCAGAATGTTCCGAACTCGTCATCAGAAATACCTACAGCGGAATTACATGGATTTACAGAAACGAATCCTGCCAGGGTAAAACTCTGACATATAACCTGTGTTAGAAAAACGAGGTAAAGATTGCTGTCGAGTGTTTGATATAATTCTCAAAATGAATTAATATATAGGTTAAAACAGTGTTCAAAATCTTTTTCAATATTTAGGTTAGGTAAGGTTTGGTGAAGAATGTCGATATAAATATTGACCTTTATCAAGTTAGGTTAACGTTAGGAAAGTAGAATATTTAATTCTTGAAATGAATTGAAATGATTAGGTTAGGTCAACTTGAGTTAGGAACTGAAATAGCAACATAAATTAAAACAATGATTAAATCTCGCGTGTAATGGATCAAAAGCGACATTCAGAATGAACATGTAGGTAAATTAACATAATTAATCGTGATGAATGCATTCGTTCTCTTCAAACTAACACCTCCTTCATATTGTGATAAGTATATGCATTATTGGAAATTAACATCCTTTATGATTAACTTTGTGGTTTCTGAAATTCGGAAAAAAAAATTACATAGATTGGATTCTTGAGCTAGGTGTATCGATGTAGCAGTATCGATCTCTGTACGAAATTTGAATTTTTCAATAGGTTCTACGTTATCCAATAAGTGCAATGTTCCAAAGGTTCTTCATTAGAACACAAAATAACACTTCTTAAAATAAAAATAAATTGAGGAGGATTTTTTGATATGTTCATGTTGTTCGAAATTGTGAAGAATTAAGATGTAGGTATCTGGTAGAAATTATAGTTTTTGTTCAAAAAATGGAATTGATGATTATACCGAATGTCATTTATTTTGGAAAAATTCCCACAAGAGGAGTCCACGATAAGGCTCTCAGTTTTTTCCTGAGAGAGATTGCTTTAAAACTTCAGGGTGTTTCGAAACAACCGATGTTCATTATATACGTCCCATATATTTAATCACAGGCGAACTTTGATTCGAGTAAAAGTTGCTTTTTGGAACAATTTCTCCATGTAGTAGGGGTTTCACGATGGACCGAGGTGAATTGGATCTGACAGAAGTTTTTGTCGATTCGACCTGTACACGAAGGATGTAGAGAACGTCTGACTGACGGGTCCAAGACAATGTAACATGAAATCTATTTTCTGACCACCTGTGTTACGGCTTTATAAACACGGATGCGCAACAAGCACATCCCATTCTATACACAATTCCATCCGACGAAAGTAATTTATTATCTCACTATCGTATATTCTATGCTTTCCGAGAAGATAGTTCTAATAACTTACCTTATAAGATAAGATGTACAGTTACCATTCCATAGTTATTAATACTATACACCTTTAGTCGCGAATTTATCGGTGCTGCTGGAATAGTCAGGTGCAAATTAGCCACAGATTGATGTAAATCGAGATTGCTACTGGGCAATAATATTTGAGAGTATCTCCATGAGAAATCGAGAATTTTTAGAGAAGGGTTACCTATCCAAATTGCATGTGATTGTTTCGATTTTATCGCGAAACGTCCAGTAACGTCAATTAGCCCGGAGTTTTATTATAAATCAAAATGTCCAAAATGCCAAGGATCTTTGATTATTCAACTGTGTATAATGTTATATTTTTCTACACCTGTGCTACAACAATACACTTATATTACTATAATCCGTTTCATAATAAGATCCATTATGATACGGATTTTTCATGACGATACAGTTTTTATCTACTCCTATTGAATAAAATATCCATTATTCAACTACTTTTGAGCAATCAATAGTATCTGAAAACAAACACCGTGCTCACCCCTATAACTCCCTGTCTCTGTCTCTGTGCTTCCGACTAAGCCGATTGGCCGAAAGAGAACAGTCCATTATTGGTATTGAGGGGAGGTCACTTGCATAATTTTGACGTTTTCTCAAATTAAGTTGATACTATTGTGAATGTTTTGCTCAAAAAGATGAATTGAGATTGTGAAGATGAAGTGTTATGCACACCTTCAGAAATAAGACAATCGGCCAATGTTACCATACAGAATTTATTGCCCGAAAAATCCCAAAACAAAAATGAAGGTGTATACAACAATTTTCAAGATTGGTGTAGCTGTAAGAATATTAAGTCATCGTTTACAGAGAATGTTTTATTGGCATATTTTAGTGAAGTTAAATATGAAGTTCTTTCTTGGTACTTTCTCCTTAGTATTTATTGTTAAAGTCGTAGATAAAGTATAGTATTCAACTTGCAGTAATGGTCCTAACACACTTGATGAATTACATGAGTCAGAAAAATTATACAGGGTGTTTCCAAATAAGACGTGAACCTTGGAGGAAGTGTTTGTATGACTCATTTGCTGTCGTTTGAGCCATATTCATTGATAACCAAAAATCGACAGTTTACGAGTTATTTGTGATTTCAAAAAGATTTTCACCTCACTTCATTTTTCGTAATTTTTTTCTAAGTTGACCAAATTTGATTATAATTTTGGATTATTTTCATCAAAAAAGGATATAATATTTATGAAAAAAGCAAAACTATCCTATTATTAGTATGATCAGAATTAGTATGATTTGAAAGTAGGTATATGGAGAATATACAAATCAATTTCTTATATCAATTTGCCTGCTACTTTCGAATTTCACAATTAATGTATAAAAGAACCTGCCAAATTCCTTCTTTATTCCATAAAAAAGTTTTCGTGAGAATGCTGGCATTAATTTCGTTTCAGCAGATTTTGATTTGAAAGGGGATATAAGCCAGGAATGAGAAGCATATCGAATTAAATATTTTTTTATTGCAATTAAACTCAAGATTTCATTAGAAAATTCATTCATAAATTATGTTCGAAATGTCCTCGACTACTCCTTATACAAGCACGTGCCTTCTTTCTAATTTCTTCAGTCCTGAAATTTGCTCTCAATCTTCTCGCTGCTCCGTCTATTCTCTCCACGAGTTGTGCACGTGTATGTATTTCCCTTTCATATATTATTTCTTTCAAACTGCCCCAAACATGAAAATCTAACGGTGTCAGATTCGGACTTCTCGCTGGCCACGAAATAGCTCCTCCCCTACTTATCCACCCTTTATGAAATAAGTCGTTCAAAAACATACGAACGTTTAGCCTATAGTGTGCGGGACACTTGTTGAAAAATGATTTCAGGTCTATCAATCAGGGAAACCTCATCCAAGAATCTGTTCATATATGTTCTCAGAAATTCTTCATAATTTTCTTCGTTTCAGTTATCAGGTAGATAGTAAGGACCTATCAAAAGATTAGCTATGGCTATCATCCAAACATTCAAAAGGTTGTTTATAAAAAATCTTCTGAAACGAAACTGGTGTCTGCATTCTAACGAAACCTTTTTTAGGGAATAAAGGAACTTGGCAAGTTTTCAAAATAATGTTTTCAAAAATAAATTGTGGAATTCGAAAGCTGCAGGCGAATTGATATTAGAAATTCATTTTTATTTTCTCATATACCAACTTTCAAATCATACGAATTCTGTTTCAACATCTCATACAACATAGTTTAACTTTTTTCATACATATCATTTCCTTTTCTGGTGAAGGTAATCCAGAATTATGATCAAATTTGGTCAACGTCGAAAAAATTGACGCAAAATGAAGTGAGGTGAGAAATCTTTTGAAAATCACAAGAACTCAAATAACTCGTAAACTGTTGATTGTTGGTTATCAATAAATAAGGCTCAAACGGCAGCAAATGAGGCATACTGTCACATCCTCTGAAGTTCACGTCTAATTTGGAATATCTATGCTGATAATTATTTTGTCCTCTACGATAATCATTGACATATCCCCAACGGCCGATACCCAGCCCCTGAAAATCCCACACCTGTTGCTCTACAAACACGAAGACCTCCTGAAGCCATTTTCGTTATATCTATCACAATCCGCTTCTGCAATAACGGCTCTATTCTCTTCATCAAAACATTCATTCGAATATTAATTGTCAATTCACAGCTTTGTGCATCCTTCTACAGTTCACAGCGGTCATGGGTAGCTTTGCCAACTCAGCTGTCACATGTCGGAAAAGGGTAAGTTAATAATCAGGAAAATTGCTTTCCAAACATTGTTATTTATCTGAAACGGTCATGATCTATGAAAACGATAAAAACAGCGACGGTAACCAAAACGTTCCCGAACTCGAAAAAACAATCTATAATCTTTCATCGCATAAATGGCACGCATCGCCCCCAGGCATACCTCGGTGGTTGTTCAAAATGGGTCCCCTCTTGAGACAAAGAACCGACAGCACGAACAACAATGGATTGATTATCGACTGTTAGCGATGACAATATAACATTCAACGTGTAGGTTTTAATAAAGGAAGACGATTCAGCAAAAGCACTGAATTATATCTGCTGCCCCGCAGCAAAATGGCCATATTAGACATAATAGGCCAGAGACAACATGAGGGCGTCCCCGGCCATACACCGTACAAGGATAGCGTGAACATTCCATCAGAAATTTAATTCGTTTATCCGAGTGATAAAATTTATCGAAAGCGTAAGATGTAAATTCAGTTAAAAACGAATCAATGCATATCCAATTGTTTTGTAGCCTATTATTCATAGGCAAATTCCATAAATTTGCAGGAATTAAAATAATAATAAGAGGTAAAAAGCTTGAGGCCATCACGACCGCATTGTTTTGTCTTTAGGAAGGTATGAATATGGGCTGTGAGTGCGCCCATTGTTCACCATTGTTTGGCACTCGGGTGACATTTTGGTCCTGAGGAAACGATTGAAATTTGCTAGTCTGAATAATTTCCTCCAATTTTCGTCACGAGAGAAAACTCTATGCATAAAATGAATTGCACCAGGAGTGCAAATTAATTTGAGCTGCATAGAAAAACCTTTATAATTTCGTCATATCCGTCCGTATGTCACAGCAGTGAAGTTATCTTAATTCAGAGTAGGTAGTTATTCCAAAAAAATCACCTGATGTGCCTTGTTGATCAGAGGGAAATCTAGAATTTCCATTAGTCTCAGTAGAATTGAATAAATATGCCAAAGAATTCCTGAAGAAACTTGTGATATCAAACCCGATAAAGTGACTTAATAACTTATTATCGCACCGCACGCTATAGAAAATTGTTATTGCATTTTGCAACGCAATTTGATCGTATTCATTAAGTAAATTCTTAGCTATGAGATATGAGTGGTAATTATTATGGCTTAATTGAGTAGTGATTTACGACGTGGTCTAAAAATGAGAATCAGTCTGAGACTTCACATCTGAAACAATTTGGGAATTTCTTCGTGTTCTTCTGTGTTTATCGAAAATATTTAGGTTGGGTTAGGCTAGGCTAGGATTTGGACAAAAAAATCATTATCTCCCGAATACTTCGTCTGTGAGTCTCACTCAATCGTTTGAGACCGTTTACGGTCCAAAATTATAAAATGATAGACTTCTGGGCAGAATGATAACTTTCTTGTTCATAGAAACAAGCGCGCAAAAAGTTATCGCCAATTGCATATAAGCTTTGCGAGACGAAGAAGTCAAACTTCTCCTAAAATATAATTTTATTTCAATTAACACTATGTCATGGACTGTGTATATGATAATAGTATATTATTTAACGAGCCGTAATGTACTTGTATCTTAGTATTTATTGTTATAGTCGTAGATAAAGTATAGTATTCAACTTGCGGTAATGGTCATAACTCACTTGATGAATTACAGTCCTTCATCTGCGTGAGTTATGACCATTACCGAGGGTTGAATACTACACTTTATATACGACTATAACAATAAATACTAAGATACAAGTACAGAGAAAGAACTTTATTTACAAATCTAAATAGTTACCTATAACAATGCATTATTTATGTTGATTTTACTTTTTAGCATAGAGTAGAAATTCCATAGTGGCGATGCTTTATATTTAGTGCTGAGTTCACTAGAATAAGCCAAAAGTACATTCTCTGTAAACGATGACTTAATATTCTTACTGCTACACCAATCTTGAAAATTGTTGTATACACCTTTATATTTGTTTTGGGATTTTTCGGGCAATAAATTCTGTACGTTAACATTGGCTGATTGACTTATTTCTGAAGGTGTACATAACAATTCATCTTCACTATCTGAATTCGTCTTTTTCAGCAAAACATTCACAATAATAATCAGGTATCAACTTAATTTGAGAAAACGTCATAATTATTAAAGTGATATAACTCCCCTCAATACTGTTTCCTTTCGGCCAATCGTCTTGTTCAGAAGCACAGAGCCAGGGGGTTTAAAGTAGTGAGTTATTATAACTCACGTTGTTTGTTTACAGATACTATTGATAGCTCAAAAATAGTTTAATAATGAATATATAATCCAATAGGGGTAGATAAAGAGTTTTATTGCTCTAGTGCATTAAACACCAACTTTCACAATGATTTTCGATGCAAAAATCGCAAAATAAAAAAATCAATATTCATGCTGGATTAGAAATGTGTTGCCTGCATTCCATCTCATTCCAGTGATACTCGGATATTATTTTTATGGACGAAAATTCAGAATAACATTAATTGCACGTGAAAACCGCTTTAATTCGCCATAAATTTTACTGGGTTTATGAGTCAATCCCAATACCAATTCGTGAAGATCTTGTTTCTTATCGTACCATCCAGATAATCAATGTTGTGGATTTATGGACCGCAAATTCCATAGCCAAAGGTGAGAATTCACAGTAATAAATCCTAAGTTTCGGCATGAAGAAAAAAACTGTCACGACTTTGTGTCTTCGGTACCGATTTCATGAGTATTACTTTTGATCGTCACTTAATAGAGATGTATGACGCTTTATCTGATTTTACATCTACGACTGTTTGTTCGCTGTATTGACCTTTTGAAATGAAATATGGTTTTGAAACTGGCACTTAATTTGTTAAAAACCAAGGAAACATCAGTGGAAAAACTTGTAATGCCTCTATTTTTTTCTGGCTCTACGAGGTTGAACGTTTCGAATCCCTAAATCACATGAAATACTTTCTATTTATAATACAGGGTGTCCCAAGTTAGAGTGCCTACTAGACGTTTCTTGAGAACCGGTCCTATTTGAAATCTCAAATTGTTCGACTTTATCTACTGAGCTGAAATATTCTTGAAGCCTGAACACTTTCAGTTAAACAAGGAGTGAAAATAAATTTCTCGAAATTTTTTTTTTATTTTTTCTTTTCTGATATGATCGTTTATTCAATTTTAAATATACCTATTTATATTCGAATCGTTGCATTCGTCGAAATAATTTTCGAAATATAGAAAAAAAACTGAAAAAAAGAGAGATATGCGTAGTCAGTATTATGTTCGTTATTCCTATTCTCAATATTTCAAGCAAAAACTGTTTTCAGATTTTCGAAGTAGAAGAATGGCGGAAAATTGTGCATCTCCTAAATTTTGGAAAACTCGTCACAGGGTGTTTCAAATATTTCGTCAAAAATTGTGATCAGAATTTTTCCATAACTTTTGTTTTTTGAATTGGAATCCTATTTTTTATGAATGCGTTGGATTCTGCGAAGGAAAATAATGATAGTGTTCAGAGTAGTTCATGCTCCTAAATGGAATAATTCCTGAGTTTTTAAGGATTTTCTGAATTTATGTCGTACGTAGAGACAAATTCATAAAATCTGTTTTATAACAATAATCTGTGTTCATAGGGAATTATTTGGATAATTGATTTTCTATGAACACAGATTATTGTTATAAAACAGATTTTATGAATTTATCTCTTTGTAGTTATGGGAAAACTCACAATTTTCGACAAAATATTTCAACACTCTGTTACGAGTTTTCCGAAATTTAGGAGATGCACAATATTCCGCCACTCTTCTACTTCGAAAATGTAAATACAGTTAATGCTCGAAATATTGAGAAGCATATCTCTCTTTTTCAGTTTTTTTTCGATATTTTGGAAACTATTTCGACGAATGCAACGATTTGAATAGAAATATATTTGAAATTGAATAATCAATCATATGAGGGACAAAAAAAATATTTTTGAGATATTTATTTTCACTCTCTAAATAACTGAAAGTGTTCAGGCTTCAAGAATATTTTAGCTCAGAAGGTTGAGTCGAACAATAGCATAATTCCAATTTTCAGATTTCAAATAGGTCCGGTTCTCAAGAAACGTCTAGTAGGCACTCGGACTTGGGACACCCTGTATAAGAGATACTAAAGGGTAAAGTAAACCACTTGAGAAATGAGATTGGAGAAAGTGGGAGAATATTCAAATAAGGAAAAACTGATAAAATGAAACTTGATACTAGAATTAATATTCTTTTCTTATATTCCTGATCCATGCGAAACACTCCTTGAGATGCCTCACATGCGCCAATATAATGAAACTTGATAATAGAATATATTATGCAACGATCATGTTATGATTATTATAAATACACGAGCATCCACCGTTATACTAAACGAGCCGAAGGCTAGTTTCGTATGGTTTATGTGAGTGTATTAATAACGATTACTTGAGAATTGCATACGCTTTTTTTTCTACAACCGATAAATAATAAAGAACTATAAACATTATATCTATATTTGTATTGAACACAATAACAGTAATTACTCGCATTTCTATAAAAAATTCTACAGAATTGTAATTAATGGTATTACCTCAGGTATTACCATGGATATAGGAAAACTATTAACATTCTATTTATATTTATGGGGAACATAATTCTAATTAATCTGATTTCTTAAAAATATTAATATTATTTATTGTGCAGTTTGGAAAGTTTATTCCACTGATCTAGAAGGAATACTTACATTTATTCCATTATTGGTAGCCTGAATAGAGTTAAATATTGTGTTGGAAATACTAATTTTATTCTGAACCGAATTTTCAATGTAGCCTTCCGCCACTGAATTGAATTTCCTGCTTCAACTAATACGGTTGCAGATGTCCTTCGAAAATAATGCCCTGTATATAAATTCGGATCAGGCAGATTTTAATATGTTGCTATTTGCCTCCCTTACCCAATCTATCAATACCAATGTTTAGAATTCTGCATTTTCCCTTAAAATAATATAGTATTAATAGTTCTTCATCGGGTGTAGAAAAAATAGCGAATGCAACTCTCATATAATTGTTATTAATTCACTCGCATAAACCATATGAAACTCGCCCTCAGTTAATGCTCGTGTATTAATAACCATCATTACATAATCATTGCATAATATGTATTCTTTTTTCTTCGATCGTGGGAAAAGTGACGATATTTTGACCTACGCGCAAAGCTCAACATTCCAGAATAGTGGGCAGTTGCTAAGCAATTAGAAAATAACAGTGCGGTAATATTCTTACCGCAATGCTGCAGCGTGCGGTAATGTTACAAATGGATTATTACAATGAAATGAAACAAAGTACATCCTCAGAAAAGGATACACTGTTGTTTTTTCTGCAAAAAACCATAAAGCGTTGGTACGCAAGTTCATACTTCTCTCTGGATTTCGCCGGAAGTAAATTAAGTGAAGCCGCGTTCGCAGCTTTTACTAGTTCAGGAGGCGTGCAAGGTAACAAATAATCACTATCAGTGTTCATGTTTACTAATTCTTTTTTAATTCCTCATAAAATACAACGAGTCAAACAAAACCGGCTTGAAAATTATTTTTCCGTCGACCATAGAATAAAAGCTCATTTTAACGCACTCGAAATCATCCATTAATGACCCCTATTAATGCATGATTTCTTTTATTAATGCATGATTATCATGGCAACCGATTATAAAATATTCAGTCGGAGCATAGATGCATCTATGTCGGAGCACGATCGAGCTGTCAAATTTATTTATTCGCTTTCGATCAGAATCTGATTTTATCTGTTACGCTACTACATAATGAATAACGAAGAAAATATCCCTTTGACACCGCCAGATGTGACAAAAACTGCTGAAGCAGCAACTTTGGGTCTGCTTCCTGTGAAGAGCCGCCATTTATATGAGAAAACCTATGCTGAATTCAGATCTTGGTGCAAGGACAAGAAGGTTCGGAACTTTACGGAAACGGTTTTGTTGGCATACTTCACGGGTATTGCAGAAAAGGGGCATCTAGCAAGTTTATGGCCAAAATATTCGATGCTGAAATCAACACTAAATGTGAAAGACAATACTGATATAAGCAGATAACACAAACTGGTGATGTTTATTAAACGGAAAAGAGAGGGATATATTCCAAAAAAATCAAAAGTTCTCGAAAAAGAACATGTGAGAGAGTTCGTAGCGAATGCTCCTGATAGTGTTTTCTTGATGTCGAAGGTAAAAATAAAACTCAATTGAATCGTTATTCCAACTTATTCTCATTATCTCGTTGTAGTGGAATAACTATCATTGTTTGATTTGTAGGTCGCTTTGATATTCGGAGTAGTGGGTGCATTGAGAAAAGATGAATTGTTAAGGTTGCAGAGAAAGAATGTACAAGATATGGGATCGAAATTTTTGGTGACAGTGAATTCATCGAAAACACATTCGAACAGGATATTCACTGTGGTGGATAATGATGAGCATACACTTTTGAACATAATAAAGAGATATATATCCTTGAGGCCAGCTCACACTCCACACGAAAGATTTTTCGTTTTTTATACGAACTATAAATGCTCAACACAACCAGTTGGAATTAATACATTTTCTAAATTACCGTCAATGATTGCAAACTTTCTTAAGTTAGAGCAACCACATTTGTATACAGGTCACTGTTTTCGGCGTTCTTCTGCGTCTATTCTTTCTGATAGTGGTGCAGATTTTTCAGCCATCAAAAGACTTGGTGGTTGGAAATCAACTTCTGTTGCAGAAGGGTATATTGAAAACTCCATTCAGAATAAAATAGAAACTGCAGAAAAAAATTTATGTCATAATAGTTCCAAAGTAAATAATGCTTCAACCTCCACTTCATCCACACGTTCCTTATCGGACATTATAGGAAATGAAATAAACAAACATTAACGCGCTCGCTCCGCTCACGCGCTAAAATATTTCGACCATTAATCGCTGTCATTAATAAACTAGTGGATTAAATAACTATTTCTTAACAAAGTAATTTCCATGGTTACCACTTCTATATTTCAATATGAACATAGAGAAACTTACTTTCTTACTTACTTTAAACTTACTTGATTAAATCTTGAATGGAATATTTCTTAATTAATTTTTAAATTTGAATCAACGATCGAAGAAAAAATGGTATGTGAAATTCGTGGGAAAAGCATATTCCCAAACTCCTGTCACAGTCGTTTGGGAATATTATGCTTTTCCCACTAATTATACAATATACTATTGTGCATGCGCAAGCGTGAAAATCTTAAACATGAGATTATGATTGAAAGGTAAAAAGCTACATAGGATTGCCTCATCCAGTTGTATGGAAAAAGTGTTGCATAAAGGGCATAGAATTCATCTTACAACTTCTAATGAACGCTGTAGGTAACATAATCGAAAGCAGACATTACGTCATGAAGACAATTCCGATAAATGCCGCGGCGAAAAATGATCTAGAATCTAGAGATCAAAGGTCCGGCCATGACTTCCACCGAAGTTAGCGCTCTGGGAGTTGCTCCATATTTTCACTGGGTTAGAAACGAAATGAAGAAAGGTCACGAAAAACCATTGAGAAATATCAGCCTACCTCGAGGCAGTCACGAGATGTTGTGTGTATGTGTCTGGTTCAGTTCCGAAACATTTAACCCTTACTCAATTCGATACCGGGAATATTGGAACATGCATTATCTAACGTCCCGGTTCGATATTACCCAACTATTCCATACTATTATAATACAATACCACATCTATCATCAGTGAGGTCTGTAATGAAATTCAAACGTTAACAATAGAATTTGCTGAATGAATTCGCCACCCACATAGGTGCAAGCGCTCGGTGTTTATGTGATTTACATGTACCAACTTTCTTGTGTTTATTCTGACATGCAGGAATTGATTTGTGAAGGTGTTGACGAGTGACAGAGACGTCAATCAAGCGGGACTGATTGTTTTTTGACTTGCAATAATCGCTGGGAGATCTTCTCGTTAAATTGCATCGTCGTCATTGGGTTTTCGACAGTAATTTCTCCTTGTCATCATATTCTTCGCTAAATATAATACTGCTTCATAGCAAGCATGAAGACAGATAATTGAATAAAAACCGTCTTCATTCTCTCATCTACAATCGGCTTTGTTGACGAATAAGATAAAATATGTAGGTATAAAGCGGAAAATTAATAGAAAAAAAATCATATTTCAAGACACAAATCAATAGGTAGAATGAATAACAATTGAGATACATATGAGAATACTGCAATCTCCTAATAATAATAATAATAATAATTAGTTTATTTACTCCCATTGAATTATATATTCATTATTCAACTACTTTTGAGCAATTAATAGTATTTGTAAACAAACAACGTGAGTTATAATAACTCCCTGTCTCTGTGCTTCTGAACAAGCCGATTGGCCGAAAGGGAACAGTCCATTATTGGTATTGAGGGGAGGTCACTTGAATAATTTTGACGTTTTCTCAAATTAAGTTGATACCTAATTATTATTGTGAATGTTTTGCTGAAAGGATTAATTCAGATAGTGAAGATGAATTATTATGAACACCTTCAGAAATAAGACAACCAGCAAGTGTTAACATACAGAATTTATTGCCCGAAAAATCCCAAAACAAATATAAAGGTGTATATAACAATTTTCAAGATTGGTGTAGCAGTAAGAATATTAAGTCATCGTTTACAGAGAATGTACTTTTGGCTTATTTTAGTGAACTCAGCACTTAATATGAAGCATCGCCCCTATGGACCTTCTACTCCATTATTAGAAGAACAATCAACACAAATAATGCATTGTTATAGGTAACTATTAAGATTTGTAAATATAGTTTTATCTGTACTTGTATCTTAGTATTTATTGTTATAGTAGTAAATAAAGTATAGTATTCAACTTGCGGTAATGGTCATAACTCACTTGATGCATTACAGCACGAGTCGAAGACTGTAATTCATCACTCTTCGTGAGTTATGACCTATATTACCGTTCGTTCAATTATATACTATTATTGGTCTAATAGACATTAAAAGGAATGTATAAGTCATAAATTAACAGAAAATATTTTCCAAAATAACTAACAATTAGAAAATCATACAAATCCCTTATCGACTCAACATTTTTTTTTTAAGTGTGTACCTCTTCTCACAAGAATCGCCTGTACATATATAAGCAAAATTGTTTACCAATTTCTTGCAAATTTATAGTAGATATTTGCGCTGAAACGATTAAATTCGAATATTGTATTGATTTGGCCGATACTTGATGAAAACCCATATTAACTTAGTATTCACTAATCAACTTAGCTCACGAATTTCAATAATTGAGAGTTTAACAAAACCACTACATGTGTTTCGCCATTATCATGGCTTCATCAGGTGAGAATCTCCTCAAGAAAGAGGGGAGCTTGCCAACAAACCAAGGCGTGTTGGTCTGCGCGCTCAATTTAAGGAGATGCTACTTGTTTTCTATAACTGGGTTCCATCGGGAGATAGAAATAACATTCACCCCAAAAATAACGAGTGGAGACTAATTCCATAAATCGTTATTTTATGAAAATTCTGGTGGGTTATGGGTTCCTAATGACGGATTATGCAGAACTTTCAAATATGAATAAGATGATTGTTTTGTGAAAATACTTATTCATTAGCAATTAAACCAAATTAAAATTTTACGCCGAAGAACTCCATCATCATCTAGTCGTTCACCTATGTTGATGATGAATATGAACAACAACTAAAACACCTCTGCATTATTTGTTTTTGAATAACTCGGTACACCGACAAGAACTGATCTACTATTAGGTAGGTACAATTATATCTGAGCGAGTAATTAACTGAGTTATTCATGTCCGCACAATAGACGAGTTTTGAGGATATTACATTCCTCATTTACCTCTATGAAGTATAATTTGTGAAAAACAAATTGAAACGCCCTGACGAGATATAATAGTATAGTATGCAACGATCATGTAATGTTGTTTATCAATAAATGGGGATATCAATACACCGGGATACGAAACGAGCCGAAGGCGAGTTTCGTATGGTTTATGCGAGTGTATTAATAACCATTACATGAGTGTTGCAAACGCTACTTTTTCTACACCCGATAAATAATGATGAATAAATAATGAAGAATTATAAATATTTATATTTATATTTGTATGGTTTCGGAAATAAACTATTATTATTATCATTATTTTTGAACACAATAACAGTAATTACTCGTATTTCCATGAAAAAAATTGTAATAAATGGTTTTACCTCGGGTATTACCATGGATATAGGAAAACTATAAAAATTATATTTATATTCATATCGAACATAATGATAATAATTCCAATTAATCTGATTTCCCAAAAGTATTAAGATTATTTATTGTGCAGTTTGAGAAGTTTATTGCAGGTCCCACAGTTCTGCGAGAGGAAGGTATATTTACATTTATTTAATTATTGCTAGTCTCGATAGAGTTCAATATTGTATTGGAAATGCTAATTTTATTTTGAACCAAATTTCGTATGTAGCCTGTCGCTATTGAATTGAATTTTCAGCCACCATGACTTTTTGATGCAGTAATATCACCATCGGCATCAACTTATATGGTTGCAGATGTCCTTCAAAAAAAATGCCTTGTATACGGGGTGTTTCATAATAAATGCGCTGGATTTCAGGATGTGATAACTCGTCCAAAAATATGAATTTTTATTAACTTACCCTCTAAAATACACCATTTCCGAGATACAGGGTGTTGAAATTGAAAAAAAAAATCGAAGTGGGATTAGTGTATTCAGTGATGAGTGCTTTTGAGGATTGTCCAGTGGTTCATAAAATAATTTTAAATTGTCAACCTGAAGTTTTTAACGTATAAAAAAAAGGTTGACAGCTAGTGAAGACCATGTTTTTCAACATAAAAGTTGTTTTGCCCAAAACGGTCGACTTTAGAGCATATGACAGTACCTTTTTTGTGTAGAAAACATTGGCGATTCAAATGGGCGTCTCAAAAACCGTATTTTTTTCATTAGCATAATTTGGGGAGAAAAACACCCACTACGCCTTCAAAACCTTCACCAATTATGACTTCAAAAAAAATCCGCACGAAACATTGCTTATTATGATAAGAAAATGCTCGAAAGCTGTTTTCTGTACGATAAAAGGTTCCAGAGATATTCGCAAAAAACGATTTTTTTTCTTCAATGTCAAAACCTTATCTCGAAAATGGTGCATTTTAGAGGGTAAGTTAATGAAAACTTTTTTCATATTTTTGGACGAGCTATCACATCCTGAAATCCTGCGCATATATTATGGAACACCTTGTATAAATTCGGATCAGGCAGATTTAAATATGGTGCTATTTGCTTTCCTAAATTACCAAATCTATTGATACCTTTTTTTTTTAATTGTGCATTTTCGTATTTATCGTAATTTTAAATGTTCGTCGTACTTTTGTTTAAGTTTCTACCACATTTACAATTGAGATTCCATTCATATCTTGGACATTTTCACATTTTAGGTCATGTCTTCCATTATTCCAAAAACCATTGCCACCGAAAACAAAAAAATGTATTTGAAAAATACAACAATAAGAAATCAAGGAAACAAAAAAACGAAATAAAAGGTGAAATTAAACCAAAATATCTGAAAGTCTTGACTGAATGAATAATTGAAGCAACGAACAGGTAGTCTGAAAGATAGATAAGCACAAATTACCTAGCTAAATTCCATGGTTTTAGGGGGTTCGGTTAGTTCAGAAAATAGCGGTTTCCATTGTGAACAGTTTTTCAACTCTGTTGTGGAAATAATTGATCCTTCTTGTATATTTTGCAGATTTTCTAGTCTAAGACATAAATAAATGAATGAATAAATCTGTATTTGATTAACAAGGTGTCTATCGCGTACAGAAACACACAAAAAAAAACAACTAGTTAAAATCAGAAGTTTATTACTTAAATAGCAATAATACCTATACAAGTTTCTGCATCTTTAACACGAGAGACTTTCACATTCGTTCCTACAAAAATCAACTCTCGATTTAATTCTCAGACGATTTCATCTTCGTAAATTGATCTTCCAGCAAAAACCATCCAAGACATCCCAATCTCTTACACGCGCTCTAATGCTCTTTTCTCAACATTGAAGAATGAACAGTTGCAAATTTATAAGCGGCTCATTCCGCTTGCATGACTTTATTCAAAGAAATTAATTGGTTTTATCAATGTGCAATGCCTAAGAGAACATCCACTAAAGATAAATTATTGCTCAATTATTTGCATACCCCTGTTTCATATATGAGGATATTTCATCGTATAATGTTTGATGAATATTTCTAGAAAAGGCATAAAAATTAAAAGTGTCATATTATTTATGAATAGTGGGTTATATTTTGCGAAGAATATTTGAATGTTAATTTATGAGTGAGAAGAGAAATCAGCATGGAAGAAAAAAAATGAATTATTGGGGAAATAACAGTCGTCGAAATAAAAATACACTTATGATCAGATGGCTAAGAAAAAATGCTACACTAGCAAAAGTCCAGCAGAAACACGAAGACTAAAGATTCGTCAAAATTAAAAGAAAATCAATGAGATGTGAATCACTGACGTCTTAAATAAACTAATCATGTTGTACTTACCTCGAAAATGTTATGATATTCAGTCCTATTATTACACATAACCATGAATTTAAGATCTATTTAGAAACTGCAATAGTGGCATTGTTTGGCTTAAAGGTCTCGGACGAGTTTTACGAAATGTCATTATGCTTCATTTTTGCTGATTTTTCTACTTCGTCATATTGTTCTATTTGACCTTAAGTTTTTATGCCTGTTTTATTAGTGGCGTAGTTCGATCACGATTTTTGCAATAGGTTGCATTGTTGAATCAATCTTTTAATTATAGTGGAACGTTGCCGTTTCCCTCTATCGGTAATTCAGTTGCATTTACAATTCGAATCAACAGCCTCAAAATTTCCAGATGTCCTGGCTCTACGAGGTCTGCCGCTAATTTTTTGGACTTCAGAAGATCCTGTTTAATCGAAATTATCCAAAAATCACTCCTTCATGAGTGTACCACCAAGACAAAAAAACAATTGTTTGAACCAGTTTTTTTTGTAAAAAAATGTTTGGCATTGGAATGTAATTTATTTATCATCACAGTTTTGGTGACTCGTTTTGAACAATTAGGAAAACACCTTTTACCAATATAGAATGTTGCCTCTCACAACTTATTGCCAATTGCAAACCCCGTTGCTCTCATTGATCGATGATTGAAATTCCTCCTTTCGAACAAAATTAAAATTTTCACAAATTTGTACGGTCACTTAACATCGTACACGCCTGTTCGTGGCCACGAAAAACGTTGTGCCAATGGTGATATACCAGAGATAATTTACGAGACCCCGAAACTGGACCGGTTTGTCCCAATAATTATAATATTGGAGAGTTTCGAAACGCAATACTGTAATTTGAGCTTTTGAAGTGCATAATTGAGACAGAATGCGCCGGCCACGTCAATGTTAACCTGGGGGCACGTATTATTTTCGAATAAAATATGGGCAATATTCAATAAAGACCCGGATGGATGTGGAGTGCTCTTTTGTGAAAAGGGGTATTATTAACTTGTATTTTATTCCGCTGACATAAATATGACACAAGTAATTGGCAAACAGCAATATGTCTCACATAAAACGGTTAATTGTAAATAAGGTTCGAGAATTTACTACTATTGTGGTGGAGAGATTGATGTGGATGATTTTTCTCCAGGATTTTTCTATAGATAGAAGAATGATCTTCATTTCCCTCAGTTATAATTTTTTTCATTATACTACTTTTAAAAGGGCCAAACTTCAGGGGGAGATCATACATGAGATTTGCAACAAAAATATCATATGACACATGGTCGAAATGTTGACGGTTATTCTCCAATTTAACATTGCTTGATTTCACGGAATATTTCAAGTTTTTCCATAAAATCAATTATACTTCAGTTATCCTTGTAGCCTCATCAAAGTTGACCTCATATCTGGAAACAGAATTAAATTGCTACAAGATAAGATATTCTGTTTGTCAAAAAATTTTTATTGCGGGCGTGGTAAGGAGATGAATATCGCGATCAATCCTGAAGTGAAGAAAACCAGTCATATTATTCCAATGGTTTTATCTGTGAAAAATCATAAATTATGGACATGTTTTCTTTCCAGCCAAAATACTCCATTGAGTTGGCTTTCGAATGACATATCAACTTTTGTGCTTGCTGCTTGTCTCCTGTCCTAATATTATGGCTAGCAAGATAACAATGAAAAAGTCGAAATATTCCAAACCTAAATTTGCTCTATTTTGAAGCTCTTTATGATTGAATATTGAAGTCATTCTTATGGAAATCATGAATTTATCTGTCGATTCGAAAGAATTCGAAGGAATAAACTAAATTTCAATAATACAGATTTCATGAAAACATGTAAAGAAGACAGAATGCTACTACTTATAACAATTAGCCTTAGTACTATAAAGGCTTAAAACAGAAAAGTAGTTTGTTGGCAATACGTGTTTGAAGATTCTGAATTGTTACATTCCAGCTTATTTTTCTAATAAAATTCTTGGTATTTCAGTTATAAATGTGATTAACTCCAGAGATACTCAGAATTTTATCAGAAGAATAAGCTGGAATGAACAATTCAGAATCTTCAAGCACGTATTTCCAAGAAACTACTCTTCTGTTTTAAGCCTCTATATTACTGAGAGTGCGAATTGTTCGAAATGTCCACTGCCTTATTCAATACATTTTACAAATCGTATTCGCTCTGAATCTACAACCCTGCGAAGTTCACAATGTTTCTGACGCATTTCTGCACAAAATAAATCTATTATTTCGATCTGATGCTCTCGAGTCTGAACGCGAATTTGATATACTTTTCCTTTCAATGTGCTCCAGATATGAAAATTCAAAGGCGTATGGTCGGGGCTCCTTGGTGGCCATCTTACCGGACCGTACCTTCCAATCCATTGCACCCCAAAATATTAATTCATTATTTAAGTCCGGTACATTCCGGCTATTATGAGCAGCCATCCATTTGAAACCAGATATTTTGTCTGTTAACCATGTGCATTTCATGCAATATGTATGTTGAGCTGCTTTGGATTGATGTAATGAATTCTTCAGCGTTGAGGCGATCGGGAAGTATTACTGGTCCGAAAATTTCTTGTTGCAAATCTCATGTATAATCTCCCACTGAAGTTTGGCCATTTTGAAAGTAGACACCCTGTATACAATGAGCATCAGGGGAGGTTATAATTTTATTTCCTCGATCAATTCCTAAGATTAGTTATTGGATAAAGTAAAACAAAAATAATTTCTGAGGTTTATCTCTATGTATTCCAGAACATTCCAATGTCACTTCCATAATGAAACCAAACACTCCGTATGATAATCTGTTTCACCAATTGTCCCACAGCCCCATACAACGTGATACAATGGTGTAACTCCTACTCTTTTAATGAACTTTAAAGGATAGATGATTTCATCTCACGGCACGCTATTACAAATTTTAACCACAAACACTCCTATATCTGATACACGCCATATTGTTGCGGAGCTTATCTTCGGGTACGAAGCTAGGGAACTCCATCGGGGCCTGAACAATAATAAAACAGTATGGTGTTGCGGATAAAAAGAAAGCAAGAAGGAAACGCCCTCGCATTTTTGCAGACGGCACGGAATACAATTATGCTAATAAGGGCACGACACAGTCATTTTCGAACACAGGGTGACCTTACGCAACTCCGTTCCTTAACGGAACTCAAGAATTTTTCATTCTTCAACAGGAATTCACATAATGTCGTTTGTATATTTCCTTAGACGGAGTCTATTCTTACTGTGCCACCACTAATTCTTCATTATGAAGAGTAAAGGTTAGGTTAGGTTATGTTAGCTTAGGTCTTACAGCGTCTGCAACTTCCTTAGCCACCACTAATTCTTTATTATGAAGCGTGGAGGTGGCTTGACGATGTGAATCATCCTGTATCTACTGAATGAACAGACGATAATAGTTTTCCTAAATAAAATCCTTATTGTGTTACAAAGTAAACAAAGCTAAAAAAGACGTTAATTGAATTAGTATAGGTAAATCGCTGAAATCCAGCCATAACTCAGACACAATAATATTAGCATTCATGAAACTTTCCACGACAGAACGTATATTAGTATTCACCAGAGAACAAACGTCCTGAACGTCCTTCCATAATCCAATTACTCCAAGAACACCCTCGTAATTGTCACGTGGGAGTGCAAAGACACCTAAGGACCTAATAGGATTAGGAAACCTCGCAGTGCGACATATAAAACTCATTTTTCCGATATATCGACTTAGTCTGTTAGTAAAACTTCGGGTAAAAGTGACGAGATGGTTTTTAATTTTCGCGTTTTCAAGAAACAGTCGCCTAATGGGAAGATAACAATTTATTTGGGTAAAAGGGATTTCGTGGATCATGTTTCTGGGATAGAACCCATAGGTAAGTCACATTTATTGTAAATCTGAATGGATATCAATTTAAGTATCATATTTTATTTCTCAAAATTGGTTGTGAAAACGACTATAAGAGGGTTAAGAGATTTACACTTAGAGGCTCTGCAGATGGGCTGAGAATCGGCCAAAACCTAATAGATGGAACCATATTTCATACATCATTCAACCTTCGAGTGTTGATTTTTGAAGAAATTTTTATGCAAACCAAGTATTTTTTTTCTATTGCAGAGGGTGTATTTTTGATCGACAATGAATACAGAGACAGAAAGATCTTCGGACAAATTGTATGCAGCTTCAGATATGGCAGAGAAGAGGATGAGGTTATGGGGCTCAACTTCCAGAAGGATCTCTTTCTAGATTCTCGTCAGCTGTATCCCCCACCTGAGAAACAAGAGACTAGCAAGCTGCAGGACAGGGTGATCAGAAAATTGGGACCTGAGGCATATCCTTTCACGTTTACTATACCTCCAAGTGCTCCAGCATCGATCACCTTGCAACCAGGTATTTTTGCAAGAAATTCTGGATAACCCTAACTTTGATTGCCCAATTTTTTAAGGTCCTGAAGACGAAGGCCAACCTTGCGGAGTACACTACTACATCAAAATATTTGTGGGTGAAAATGAAACAGATCGTCCTCACAAAAGAAGCACAGTATCGATGGGTATCCGGAAGATTCAGTATGCTCCCTCGAAACAGGGACGGCAACCTTGCACGGTTGTTAGAAAGGATTTTATGCTGAGTCCTGGTGATCTCGAGCTGGAAGTAACCCTGGATAAGCAGGTAAAATGTAATTCAGAATCATCTGCGATTCGCAACCGATTGCAAATATCCAGAAATACAAGGCATTAAGGCAATAAAAATAGCCAAAGTTTATGTTGTGTTTGGTGCCAAAACATTTGTGAATTTCTCATTTTTTTTAACAAAAAAAAAATTATTGTTCAATTTAGAGTAATATGTGGAATGACTTTTTTCCATAGTTATACCATCACGGCGAACAAATTGCAGTAAATATATGCATCCGCAACAACAGCAATAAAGTTGTTAAGAAAATGAAGACGATGGTGCAGCAGGGTGTGGATGTTGTTTTATTTCAAAATGGACAATACAGAACGACAGTGGCCTTTGCTGAAACACAGTAAGTCATCTCTCATTCAACAGATGAATATCTCTAACACTTCTTTATATGGATTTCTATAGGGAAGGGTGTCCCATTCAACCTGGATCGAGTCTTCAGAAAATAATTTATTTGACACCAATCTTGATATCTAACAAGGGCAGAAGAGGAATTGCTTTGGATGGTCACCTCAAACATCAAGAAACGAACTTGGCATCAACAACATTGTAAGTACCTATATCCAGATTGATTTTATGATTTTCTGAAAAAGATGTACGCTGGCTCAGTCTAGTTTCGAACCTTTTCGGAGGACGTATTGCCAATTTAACATATTTTTTTATACAAATTCAGGACAACGCATAGCGTTTGGACTTTTTTTTATTTCTTGGTCATTCAGAATGATTTCCTCTGACAAAAAAAACTTAATTGGATAATATGTGTCTACCTACTAACTGTCTTTTCCATTTCTCTTTCGACTGAGTACTGATTATAGATTTTAGTCGAATAAAATATAATTCTTTTACTTGAAACTTGAAATACCTCCAATAATCTTTTTTTTAGACTGGCATCGCCAGATTCTCGTGATGCTTTTGGAATTATAGTTTCTTATGCAGTGAAAGTCAAACTCTACTTGGGAGCTTTGGGCGGAGAACTAGTAGCTGAATTACCATTTGTGCTGATGCATCCTAAGGTAAAGATATAAAAAAAAATAGTACCTACTAATCCTACTATGTTTAATGTGTTTCTTTTTGATGATTTATCAGGATAAGGATTAAAAATTGAAAAAATTGAATTTTTTCGTAATTTCTAGCCGACTGTGAAAGGAAAAATTCTACATGCCGACAGTCAAGCAGATATAGAAGACTTTCGACAAGACACTGTGGAAAATGAGGCAGCCGAATAATTTTTGTTCGAATCCCAGCCAAATGAAATACAGAGAACAATTTAATGTTCTAGTCCAATATGTATTATTATAGTATTTGTGTATATACTAATCTGCTATTTTCGAATCAATCATCCATGAATAAATTCTCAGACAAGCATTCTTCGAATAATAATACCAAATAATAATTCACAAATATGTGCAGCCAGACTAACAGAGAAACGTGAAACACACGGATCATACATATGAAGGATTTAACTCATTTTTTCAAGTTTATATACAGGATGTGGCGTAATGAATGGATAATATGATACCTGCGGAAAAATGGACGTTGTGGCGGTTCAGAAAAATATGTTTTATGTTTAGTCTATGTTATCAAGGGAAAGAAACGGGCTTTCTGACGAAAAGTTGCCTATTTCGAATTCAAAACGTACGAAAATAACGTTCGGAAAGGACAAAAATTGAGAAAAGCACTGCCGTGAAGGCAGGAGCTTTTGAGCGCTCGTACATGCACCTTGTAGGTAGATTCGCATTCCAGTTTTAGAAACCAATTGGAAAGATTTTGACAGCACGACAGTGATTTAGGTGACCAATTTTTTTTCGATATCTATGGTCTTGGTAATGCGATCTGGACAAAATTTCCCACGTAGTTTGAATACATTATTCTTCATCTATGTGCGAAATTTCATTCCAATCCAATGGGTAGTTTCGAAATTATCAGGAAAAAAAAAGTTTGAACGGCTATATTTACGGAACCCCTAATCTAATTTTGCTCGATGATGAACGTGACCGCGAAATTCGCGATCCGAACCTATCCTGAAATTTTCAAGTCCCTAGGCCCTCCGTTCGAAAGTTATGATTTTCTATGATTTCTATGGTTCTGATCATGCGATCTGGAAAAAATGTAGCTCGAATATATCATTATCAATTTAAATACTAAATTTCGTCACGATCAAACTCATAGTTTTGAATTTGTCAAGAAAACTGAATTTCAAACGACCATATTTACGAAACCCATAGTCAAATTTTGCTCATTGATTAACGTGACCGCAACATTCAAGATCCACACCTATCCTGAAAATTTCAAATCCCTAGGCCTTTCCATTACAAAGTTATAATTTCCTATGGTTTCTATGGTTCTGGTCATGCCAGCTGGACACAATTTTGCATGTAGCTTGAACACGTAATTCTCCATCTGAAAATTTCAAGTTTCTAGAACATTCCGTTCGAGAGTTATCGTGTATACGGCCGGCCGGACGGACAGACTCGAATTTTTTGACGGATTCGTCATCAGTGAGTCGAACATAGTCGATTGAGACCATTTTCTGCTCAAAATTCGAAAAATACAGACATCGTGACGAAATGATATAGCCCTCTCGTGTAAGTAGTAAGAGCGCTCAAAAAACACGAAAAGTTGCCGCCGAACTTTTCATGAAGTATTAAACCGCCACGTTCTCGGAGTCCGCCGAGGGTTTTCAAGAGGAAGAAACGGGCTTTCCGAAGGTGCCTGAAAAGTTCCCCAACTCGTATTCCAAAGTACAAAAAATGTGTTGGAGTCCAACAAATATTGAATCATTCTATGGTTCCACTTCTGACGGATGACGTAAGCCAAAGGCTCGCAAGCTAGTGGTCTGTCTCAAAGCCATCAGCACGTAAACAACTAAAATTGTATTATCGTATAACTTTATTGAAATTCATTGTGTTCATCAACCAAATTCACTGATAAACAAACAAATTCACAATAAACTGAATAACCGAATGAACTCTTTGTTTTATCCCAGAAAAATGCGTTCGGAAAGGGTCGAAAAAAGTTGCCTTTTTCCATTTCTATAGGCTTTTGATCCGCGGCGTCTCGGAGATCGAAAGCGGTCGAATTGTCATTCCAAAGGACGCGAGGTCTCCCAAACAGAAAATCCAGCCCGAGCCCACTGCCGGTTTACGCAAGAAATCGATTTGAAAAAGTCCGATTTTTGTCACCCCGAGATATTCGACATTTTCGAAAATTCACTCTTTTTGATGGCAAGACTACAAATGAAGGAAATTTTTCAAGATTTTTTTGGATAATATTCCTGGATAGATGTGCTACCGAATGGGGACTATGATTTTTGGAGCGCATGCATGGTTTTTTTTAAACAAAGATTCAACTCAAATTCCATGTTTTGCTTTTTTTGGACCGCCACAACGTTCCGTTAACGCAGGTAACATATTAATCATTCATTACGCCACACCCTGAATACAGGTTGGGCATAAGTCAATATCAATATTTCTTCAACCAATAACTCAAAATTTTGTGGTTATCAGAAGAAACAGAGTTTATTGCATTGATAACAAGAACGTAATATTATGTTCTTCGCCGCCTTACTGACAATACCATTATTGTTTAATTAAATTTGGGAGGACAGAGGTTGACGAAATGAAATTTTACAAAGAATTACTCCTTTGTAAAATCAAAAAAAGCAAACACTATGGTGTGTTTCCAGCCTACACATGGTTATTTTTTTTTTGAGAATTGGAAGCATTGTTATTTCCTACTCGTTTCGATTCCTATCTCTATATGTAGCAGAGTATATTGATGGATTTTTTTATTTGATTATCAGATTCTGCAAAACCAAAAATTTAATCAGTGAAAATTTCAGGAAAGTTGTTTTATTTTATTTAAACCAAAACGAAGTTTGTTAAAGCGGCGTCGCTTAAAGGAAATAATATGGTACTCTCTGGGTAGGCTGAAGAGTTGTGAGGAAAAACTGGGCACCAGAAAAGACCGCAATTGGGGCTTCGTAGGGGGGATTTTCAAATCATGCAACTTATAATTTAAGTATATTGAGAAATATCCACATACAGCTCATTCATGTATATAATACACAGTTTTTAAATTAAAGAACAGATTTAGCCAACAAGCTCCAGGAATCAAGCTTACATGTTAGGTTAAATGTATCACTAGATTCTTCTATAGCTATCAAAATTCAAAACTGATAGATAATCTTAAGATAATGGTATTTCATAATTTCTTGTTCTAAAACCATGTCAAAAATATTTTAATGCTTTCTTTAATTTACAGATTTCCGAAGATAGATTTTCATATATACAAAGTAACATTATATTATGGCGAATTGTTTTTGAATAAATAATTTCCTCAAGTCGACGAAAATGGACATGTGCCTGACATGTTTATAAAAGTGAGTCCTCCAAGATGAAATCTGTAAGTTAGGTTAGCATAGAACAACACTAATTCAACGTGTTCCTTCTGCATTCCTTTACTTCCCTTTACAAATCGTAAAAAACTCTTAGATTACGTCCTTCACAGTCCTTCTCTCATCACCCATTCAAAAATCATCAAAGCTGAGAAATAATTGTACGTTTTATGATATGGCTATTTTGCAAATCTATATAGTCAGCAGATATGCAAAAACAATAAACACTTAATTTAAGAGATATAACTCAAACTTCTCCTTCAACTGAAAATGATCACCTTGAGTTGAATTATGAAGTATGAGGTTTTTTTCCATTTCCTCGTAAAATAAATATATGTATCACATTTTATTTTGCTTTCAACAAGTTTGAGGTTAGGTTTTCTTATTTTGTTTTCAATTCAAAATGATCATCAAAAATTTATTTTTCAGTAAATGGCATAGAGAGAATGGCTCACTCCTGCGAAAGAAGGTAATAATTTCATCTGCTGAGCTTCCTTTCAACACTATGAAAAAACGAAACTATCATATCCTATCACTAATTCAGAAGACATTTCTTATTTTGGTATTTCACTTAGTAAGCCTCTTCTTGTAAAAACATTCTTAATAATCTGTTCTAAAGTAGATATACCTTGAATACGAACAGTTTCTTTTAAAAATGGTAATCTTTATCGCAGGCAATATGTGATGTATCAATAGAAGCCCTGACAATAATCATTTATTTAGTAAATCAAAAAATCAAAGTACCTTGAAGCCACTTTAAAATAAAACGCTCAACTTCAATCAAAATTAAGAATACACTCGAAACTTACCATATAAAAACAGCACCAGATCAAACTAAAAAGACTAATTTTCTTCTTGTTGTGTATGTTAAAATAAATACCGTAT
Organism: Aphidecta obliterata; assembly: GCA_963966015.1. Lineage (NCBI taxonomy): Eukaryota > Metazoa > Arthropoda > Insecta > Coleoptera > Coccinellidae > Aphidecta > Aphidecta obliterata. The sequence continues at coordinate 8,030,294 of OZ014430.1, read as the reverse complement.
AATTTGCACTAGATTTATTTAGTGAAATAAAAATATTCAACACATCAGACTTCAATCGATAGTTAGCTACTCAATTATTTTATATTTAATACTCACAAGTATTCAGGAAATGTAGCTTCAAAGTACATCATTTTCTACATTCATCATTAATAACTTAAAAAATCAAATAAAATAAACATATTCACAATTATTATGACCAGATAATCGAATTAATTTTAAGAAAGTCAAAGTTTATCATTATGAGCTACTGCAAAAAAATTATACAACACTCACACAAATATTGTTTTACTTAGACTATGTAACTTCATTCAAAAAGGTTATCCATTGGCAGGTTTTGGGAGTGGACGTACAAGGTATAGTTTTTCACCCTGTTTGTTGGTATAAATGGGCGCCCTCTGGTAGTGATCTACCAGTTGATCTAGGGTGTGGAATTTTCGTTGTCCTATGCAATAGAGAGCGCCCTCCACGTGCACCCTGAAGTGCTTGTTACGTCCGGGCGCTTTGAGAGATACGGAATAATCCCCAACCTGTAAAAAAAAATCATATAAATTTTGGAAAAATTATGAAGTCTTCCAAGACTTTAGGACTATAGTCTGTTCAAATGTAACTGAGAGCTTGGTTAACAAGTTTGCGCATAAGTGGGAGGGGCGTAGAATATACAGGGTGTTTCTAAATTAGAAGTGAACCTTGGAGGACGTGTTAGTATGACTCATTTGCTGTCGGTTGAGCCATATTTATCGATAACCAAAAATCAACAGTTTACGAGTTATTTGAGTTCTTGTGATTTTCAAAAGATTTGTCACCTCACTTCATCTTTCGTGTTTTTCATGTTTGGGGCAGTTTAAAAGAAATAGTATATGAAAGGGAAATACATACACGTGCACAACTTGTGGAGAGAATAGATGGAGCAGCGAGAAGATTGAGAGTAAATTTCAGAGTGAAGAAATTAGAAAGAGAGCACGTGCTACTATGAGGAATGGTGGAGGACATTTCGAACTTAATCCATGAATTATGTAATTTTCTAATGAAATTTTGAGTTTAATTGCAATAAAAAAATATTTAGTTCGTTACTTTTCTTTCTTGGCTTATATCCCATTTCAAATCAAAATCTGCTGAAACGAAACTAGTGCCTGCATTCTCACGAAAACTTTTTTAGGAAATAAATAGGAATTTGGCAAATTTCTAAATAATTTTTTCATACATAAATGGTGGATTTCGAAAGTTGCAGTCAAATTGATATCAGAAATTGATTTTTTTTCATATACCACCTTTCAAATCTTACTAGTTCTTTTTCAACATCTAATACAGGATAATTTGCTTTTTTCATACATATCATATCCTTTCCTGATGAAAGTTATCCAAAATTATAATCAAATTTGGTCAACGTACATAAAATTGACGAAAAATGAAGTAGGGTGAGAAATTTTTCAAATAACACTAGAACTCAAATATCTCGGAAACAGTTGATTTTCGGTTATCGATAAATATGGCTCAAACAACAGCAAATGAGTGATACTATCACATCCTCCAAGGTTCACGTCTAATTTGGAAACACCCTGTATATTTACACATAACAAGTTAACGGAAAAGTCTCCAATTGTACATATCAATACTTTAGTTCAATAGTGTAACAAGTCCAAAAATTGTTTTAGGATTTTCGGACTTGTTACACTATTGAACTGAGGTATCGATATGTCTAAATCAACATCAATATCACAGAATCAAAAATATTAACGGAAATATACCTAAAATGAATAAATTAAAATATGTTTAGTTGGAAATCTAACCTGACATGGATTAAATAAAAGAAATTGTTTTACGATTCCCCGTTCGTTTCCTCATGATAATCACCATATATTTTTTATTCAAACAACCATAGGCCGTTCTCTACAAATCCCTCTTCTCCCCCCTATATGACGAATAATCAGCCTTTTCCTATTTCCACTTGGGTTTTTGAGTCCAGTTGACAGACCTTCTCAAAAAGCTTGTCTTCAGGACCTGATGGATTCATCAACCCATATTTTATTTTTAATATATCCTGCATTTATCCATGTCTCGTCAAGGTAATAAATTTTTGTGCCTTGCTCCCTTAATGCTTGGATTTTCTTCAAATAATCTCTCCTCCACACAACTATTTCCTCCCTATATATTAATAAAATATCACGACCACGTTTCCTAAATTTGAATTTCATTTTTCTCAATAATTTATAAAAGGTCGTTCTTTTGAAATTCGGCTGGCTGTCATCATCATTAACAACTTCTAAGGCCTTCGAAATTGTAGGAATTTCATTACGAAAAAAAGACCGTGAACTATTCTCCTAATAAGATTCATGTCGAAATCGAAATTGAAATCGATTATTTTTAAGGACTCCACTCTTAGGTGGAGTCAATATTTGATTTCGTTTATATTCTCTGAGAATTCTGTATATGGAGGAACAACACACACCTGAGGATTTTGAAACAATTCCCACCAAGTTTCTTTTTGATATATTAGGATGTTCCTCAAATTCTTTCCGATGAATATTCAAGATTAACTGTATTTCTTGAATAGATGAATGTGAATGTTTTCAACTTTTTCGTGGTGGGTCCAATATATAACCTTCAGATCCATTGTCCGTTTCTGAATTTGACATTGTTGTCCGTAACTCCAAAATCGATAGCTCGTCAGAAGATTTTTTTCCGGAGACTGCTACGACACTTAACGAGAACACTTATTTTTCACTATAAACTTTCACTACTACTATCGACAGTTCGACTGTTAAGGGCGGAGAAGGGATTATAGATAAGACCGTTTGACCAATAAGACATTAGTTATACGCAAAACAAACAGATTTAGTTTGTTTACATGCTCTCTATTATATTTGAACAGATTATAGAGCTAGATCAGGGAACCTCAGGGGCTAGCGCAAAGAATTGCATCAATCATGAGGATGTGTGGGTTTTCACTCTGTCCTCTTGAAACCCCTCATCAAGTCTTTCTCGTCAATTTCAAGTATGGATTTCGTGAGTCTGAGTTGATAAAATTCCCTGAACTCAGCCACATGACGTTCAGAATTGACTGTCATGGTTTGGAACCAGCAAGGCATGTTTTAGTAAAAATGACCCAACTAAATATGATAATACTTACGTTAGTTTCACTGTCTCTAATAAGGAAATCACCGTCATGTCCGCGTCTATTCAATAAATTATCACAATCGTTTCGGGTTATCTGTCCATAATACCACGGCCTATCGATGAGGTGTGGTTTGTCGACCATTTGTTGCTGTGACCTTTCCATTATATCTATCCTATCTTGCTTATTCCTTTCTTGATAGGGCTGTGTTAAATATTCGGATAATTCCTGTAAGTAGTTCCTAGGCACCAGACCAATCTGTCCTTGTGAGTTCCGCGCCTTGTACCTACAGAGTACAGAATGAAAAATAAACGTCAAATTGAAAAATCGGGATATTACCATTCTGGATCACTTGGAGGTCGATCTATTATTTCTAGTCTGTCTCCCTTTTCAAAGGATAATTCTTGGTCATTTGTGGATGAAAATGAATATAGTGCCACCACAATGTCCAATACGTTTTCTGCCATTGCATAAGTATGGAAAGTATCATCAGCATCTCCTTCTTCTTGGGTGTAGTTGGACGGGAACCAACCGACTTGGTTTCCACTCTGACCCCGCCACCATCCTAAATAAACGCGTAAATATAAATGGAAACCAATGATTTGTCATAAATTATTAATGTCCAAATTATACAGAACATTAAACTAAATTAGGTCCCTTGAAGTGCTAAAAACAAACAATCAAAAACCCGTCCGAGAGAACACTCAATGTTCATTGGCTTGATTATTCTCAGATTAATTCTCGAGTTGACCTAAATGAGGAAAGAGATGAGCACTAAATATAAAATATTTTCGATAAAACACAAGGTGAATCGACCGTTTTGGTAGTGACAAGAAAATGGGAAAAAGACTACAAAAACAATAGAAAGCAAACTTTTAGTCATCCAAAGTTGGAAACAGTCACGCTCAAAAATCAAATCAATCGCAGCTTCTCTGTCCCCACGAGTATCTGAGATGTTTTAGATGTTTGGAAAGGGAACGCATTAGTAAAAATTGTCCGTTTATCTATTAAAATAAATAAATAATGAAAAAATACCGAGATATTAATATAACATCTGCCCCCATTTCTAAATATTTCTATTAAAATTCTCTAACTCATCCATGGGTATAAAAAAATAAAACATATTCTCTCACTCACCATCGTTACTCTTCTCCAAAATCAAGACCCTTGACCCTTTTGATAATGACAATTCATCAGCTTGCTGCGCTTGATAATTATATTTAACAACAGCACAACCAATGGCCTCAGAAGGATCAGCAGCCTGCCTCCTGGCCATATTGGGCGAGTCGACCGTTCTGGATGGCGAATTATTTGAAGGAAGAGTTTTCGATCCTGATCCCTTTTTTACCTATTCACAAAAGAAATTTCTGTAATTCCCGATGTCGAGAAATTATTCATATTATTGGAGTTTCAATGTAACATATGCATTTTCTAATTGAATCATTTATAAACAAATATCCTAAAGATTGTAGTTTCTGATCCTATTTCACAGCTATTTCCTAATTAAATATATATTTTAATCAATAATAATGTAGAATTGAACGCAACATTTCAGTGTTCCAGCTTCATATCTTGGAAGAAGAAAAAAAAAAAATATATATATATACAGTAAAACCTCAATTATCCGAACTAATTGGGAACAAGACTATTTCGGATAATCAAAAGTTCGGATAATCGAAATGTGGGATTTTTGAGATAAGATCAAACAAAGTTCCCTAAAATTTTAAATATATAAATAAACATTCAAATATCCAACTAATAAAACAGTGAAATAGGTATGTACATTAAATATTTTGATCTGTTTTCACAAAATAGTCTAATATTTTCAACTGGCGAAATGCTATTTGTCGGATAATTGAATGTTCGGATAATTGAGGGTTCGGATAATTGAGGTTCGGATAATCGAGGTTCTACTGTATATATATTGAGGAGAGGTCAATGTGTAGCGGGATCTTGTACTATTATGAGAGATGAGTAAAATTTTCACCTTTTTCTTGATGCTGTCGAACAACGATGGTTTCTCTTTCTTGACATAATTGCTTGGAACGTATCCAGCTTGGCTCCTTGAATTCTGAACTTTCCACCAATGTTTGGAATCGTCCAGAAGAAAGTACCTCTCATTTTTTCGAAGATCCAATTCTTGAGGACCTTGCGCTGCATAATCGTATTTGGCAATAACATAACAGACGTCATCCTGACCTGTTTTTCCTGTACAATAATACCAAAAATTAAATGATTCTGTTTGAATAGGTAGTGATCGGAGGAACTAAGAGAAAGAGGACAACTTAATTGAATTTCATGCTTGAAACAAAGGGGTAAACACTGAACACCTAAGATTCATACCAAAGCATTTTTCAATCAACCAAGTACATATAAAAGAATACTGAGAAAAGTTTAGTTTCGAACATATTGGAAAAGTGAGCTTAACTATAAATTTAAAATTAGAACTTGTACCAGTAATTCCATCTACCATTCAGATCGGTTAACACACACCGACAAGACGAATTTTCTTATTTTAACATTCAATCGTAAACAAAATACCTTTGATACCTCATAAACCATAATTCTTGTGTTTTCAGTGATAATTTTATACCAATTACAAAAAAAAATATATAAAAATTCCCAGACCCAACCTGTTAATAAACAATATACCATTGTTTATTAATGGGTTGCTGTAGACAAGAAAATCTAAATTGGCCACTAATGTCTTGGGTAAAGTAATATCCTGGAAAACTAGAAGTTAACCAACTAAGGAACATTTGTTTAATTTGGTGAACTGGATTCAACAATCTACTATGGATTGGAGCATCGTGCATTTTTCAAAGGAAAATTAATCGAGTAGTAACTAATTAATTTTTTTCATATGGTTACAACACATTCACCAGCATTTGGAATTATTCGATCTCTTCTGCATGGAAAGCTGAAATATCAATATTTTTCAATTCAATAGTTCCAATTGCTTGCAATGAAAAATTCTGAAATGTTCCGTAAAATGGAGACCTCTCTACAGAAAAAAAAACTGATAATTTCAAGGAAGGTGAAGAACAAATTCTTATTTCATTAGTGAAAAATCCCAAACATGGGAAATCAAGTAATGAGAACAATACTATCTGTTCTGGTTTCAAAGTAGGTCATACTCTAAGAACCAAATTCAAAATAAAAAAAAAACAGAAATTGGCGACTTTAAAGAGACTTATACAATTTTACGGGAGATTTCTTTTAGCAAACAAAATCTATTTGAAAATTTTGTTTGTTCATTCTTCCAAATTTATGTAGTAAGACATATAAATAGTAATTTACAAAAATCATGTTTTTGAAACAAAATGTCATAGAATCATAAGGTTGTTGAAACAAAATGTCATAGAATGAAAGAGTGCAAAACTATATCCGTACCTCAGAGCAAAAGGGTATTAAGTCACGAATGTAGTTTCCAAGGAGAGCGTAAAATACTTGCATTTTTCGTTTGATTTGCGTTGTTATTAAGGACTTGATACTATGTTATTTTCGTTATTTTAAGTCCAATCGTCTTGAAGGTAGACCACTAAATAGAGCGAGAAATTTACATGAAGGTGAGCCAAAAAACCCAAAAATTGAAATTATGGACTTAATACGCTTTTGCTCTGAGATACGGATATCGAAACTAGATAATGCAAATCAAAGCAATTTGAGGTATCAGGTAGAGCTGTTCATGGAAGAAATTATTTATATAAATTTGAATCATTTCAGTATGTAAGAATAACTACTAATAACACTACTCATGAATAACATACCGTGTCGAGCATTTGGAACAGCCATTTGATGCGATGGTAGTCTAGGCCCAAAATTACTTTTAGATTGCCAAGAAGGTTCTGGCATTCCACGAACAGACCTGGTTTCCAACATGACCACAAACACGACTAATTAACGATAGCAATCACACATGCTTCTACACTACAACACAAGAAATTATATAAAGGTACAGATTTAATTAAATAAATACATCAACATAATGTCAAGCAGAATGTAAACATAAATGAGTACAACCCTCTTCTTGGAGGAGGCTGAACCTAAATTGAAATACTGGTCTTAAATTAGGTGAAAAAATGTACTAAAAATGAACACATTATCATTGGATATTCTATAATTGCACTGCAAATGTCACGTGTGATAAGAATTTTTAAAATAGATGCTTGCACTTAAAAGACGGGGGTGGGACCAGAGAAGAAAACCAAAACATAATGAGTGCAGTATGCGATTGAACAAATGTTTTCAAATTACCGAGTTTCAAACTGGACATATTCTAATGAAATTCATATGTATTTCCTAAACAGCACCATCCACATAAAATCAAATTGAGGCCGCACTAGAATTTCTTCTATTCTGTTGAGATTTAATCGTATCGTATCGAACTCTTTCGACAGCTTTACAGCCTTCAGCTGTCAGAAAATTCAGATTTCACTGAGGGAGAGTCGGAGCGTTTTTTAGTGAACCTCAAAACTGGGGATATTGAAATCGATTTTCCTTTGTTGCGTGTAACAACAATTATTCGCGATTCCACGAATCGGATTGATTTTAAGGTGTTTTTCAGGTTTTTCCTTCAGTTTTGTGAGATTTATGTGAAGACTTTTTAGTAAATGATTGAATTATTGATAGTGTAGTGTCAAGTTTATTGATTGAAGGTGAACAAATTGGTTTTTTCAATTCCAATTATATCGAAATTAATAATTCAACAGGAAAAATCGTGCATTATTTGAGTTTGACAAAAGTGTTCAATTATTTGGAGGCTACACCTAATAGTCGATCATTTGTGCTCTTCTTCTGTCCATTTTTTCAACTTTGCCAAAGGCATTAGTGACACAAACTGCTGATGCATATTTCTTATGAAATTTATGGAAATGTATAGCGTTTTAATTTTTCTTCGAGGAGCATTTGAAGACACAACAAGTACAATTGTAAACTGTTTTTTTTTTAGTACTAGAACTTTGTTCACTCATTGTTATATAATCCAAAGTCCTAAATTCATGTACATATTTTATCGAAACATAAAATCGTTCCATTCATACTTAAAGATGATCCTTATTTCTATCTTACAGAAAGATTGAGTCAAAGTCATTTAAAATACGTTGATCAGTTTCATAACACTCTGGTTGATAATTATTGAATTACATTTATAAATCACCACTCAAACCTGCGCCTGAAAATTGGTTTCAAACTTGTAACCTAAAATTCAATAACTTTGTGCATTTCAACTGAATGACACTGATAAAATACCTTACAGAATTTTTTTTTTCAATACCAATTAGGTACTCTGCTCAGAAAACGATAAAAATTCCCAACTATATCTCACGAATACCTGGTTCCTGGATATAAAATAAAAATATCTGGCTTAAAAGCACGTGAAATATAAAAACAATACTCTTTTTCTAGGTTCGAGTTTTAGCCTACAGAGGGCGTTTAGACTTTTGAAATCGCGAATATTGAATAGAGTTACAGGTTATGTACTCAGCTTCAAGCTTTCTGAAATCTAGAGAAGAACTTCTCAATTCAAATTTTTGATTACAAAATTCGAGGAAAGCATTGACGTGTGAAGTCACTCCTGCTCAGAAGTCAGAGCTCTTGGGCGTTTGTTTCTGTGTACCAAAACGGCCTTCGGAGTTCAGTGTTCATTGTCCAAAGCGTTGAGTATAGAATAACTAGGTATTCTATATTCTAGGGTCCTAAGAGTAATTTTTCTATACTATTTATAATTTCATAGAGATCCTTCCACGGTTAGATAGTTAGTTTAATAATAGGATTATTGAAGGAACTGTTAAAAAAGCGATACTCGAGAAAAGTATAAGATTTTACATTTCACATAACTTTTTCCACAAAGTTGTTAGCGCCACGACCACGGAGTATCACGGATTATGGCGGAACTAGAACATGATCTGAAATCGAGATCGACAAATTTTTTGTCTTAAAATTTTTAGGTTTGCGTTGCTATACTAGCGTTTCTATGCATCTCTTTCATATCCATATATCTGGCAAGTGCCTTCCCTAATTTTTTTGTCGTGATTTTACTACACCATTCTGTAGAGGATCATGGAAGACGCCTACCTCTCAAATTTCCTTCATATAGGAATTATAGGATTAATAGTGAAATATCATTCTCACTTTACAATCTGAGTGTCGCGTAAAAATGATTTAGGAAATTCCCCTAGATGTAGGGGAATTTCACGTCTTAATAGGCTAAACTGATCTCTTTTTATTACCGGCTTTCTTGACATTTGACCGATTGAGAGAGTGCTAACTAGCAAATCGCATATTACATCTGACAAGACAAAAGCAAGAAAATGGCGGACCCAACTATCCAACAAGGCTTTAAAAGTCGACTCCAACATTTTAAGAACAAAGGAAAAGATCAAGATGTGAGTGATTCATTCTTATTTCTTCCCCTTTTTTACATTGATTAAAATGATGCTGCATAATGCGGTGTGAACCGAACAACAATAATGTTAGAGGTCATACTGCCTCATGTCAAGTTTCCGATAATTAATTTGTTTTATAGGAAATGCGACGACGTAGGAACGAAGTTACAGTTGAACTCAGGAAAAATAAAAGAGAAGAAACACTACAGAAACGAAGGAATGTTCCTATTGCTGATTCGACTGACGAAGAAGAAGTTGAAAAGTGCTTGTCCAATACCAATTTAGGAGTACTAGTAGCCCAGGCAAAAAATGACACCGAGCCGGACACCCAACTACAAGCTGTTCAAACAGCTAGAAAATTGCTTTCCTCAGACAGGAATCCGCCCATCGATGCATTAATAGCGAGTCATATCTTACCAGTACTTGTGAAATGTTTAGATCGGTACGATAATCCAGCATTACAGTTCGAAGCTGCATGGGCTTTGACAAATATCGCATCAGGAACGTCTATGCAGACAAACCAAGTTGTACAGGCAGGAGCGGTCCCACTTTTTCTTAAACTCCTGCACTCGAATCAACAAAATGTTTGTGAGCAAGCTGTATGGGCATTAGGTAATTGAAACTTTGTTATATTATTCCATATGTTAATATGTTTAATTTATAGGCAACATTATTGGTGATGGTCCATTATTGAGAGATTATTGTATAGATCTAGGGGTTGTTGAACCTCTGTTGTCATTCATCAAACCCGAGATACCCATCTCTTTTCTCAGAAATGTTACATGGGTAATTGTAAATTTATGTAGGAACAAAGATCCTCCACCACCCAAGAAAACAATTGGGGATCTTCTTCCTGCATTGAATGCTTTAATACACCACACTGACGTAAATGTAAGTACATTTTCCACATATTCAATAGTTTTTTATGCATTAAATTTTTTCAGATATTGGTGGACACAGTTTGGGCTCTGAGTTATCTCACCGATGGAGGTAATGATCAGATTCAAATGGTCCTCGACAGTGGTGTGGTAGCCAAATTAATACCTTTATTAAGTCACAAAGAAGTTAAAGTACAGACCGCAGCTTTAAGAGCAGTTGGAAATATTGTTACTGGCACTGATGCCCAAACACAGGTAAGAGAAATATTGATTGGGGATTTCAGGTTGGAGATGTTTTTGCTGATTTAAGCCTCCTGAATTTGGATAATTGAAATTTATTTTCAAAAAAATCATTTTAGAAGATTTCCTTTTATTTTAATCCTCGAACTGTATCTATAGGTGGGATGGATTATAAAACGTAGGTTGATTGAAGGTTTTTCTATATTTTGACCTCTAGAATCAAGTCCTAAAATATATTATCGTTAATTCTGTACACCCTGTGTCTCCCTCAAATTTCAGCATTCTGAACACTTCTTAAGTAGCTGTGTCCTCTACAAGGAGATATTTCTCATGACATGATTTCGAAGGGGCACATCTTGACTTGCTATGAATCTTATGTGCAGGGTGATTGTTTATATTTTACTCAAGTATCTCTTTATCTCAGTAAATGTTGGTCCTACAAAACCGTTTAAATGGGCAAATATGAAGTATTTTTTATGGGCATTCAGAATTCAGTACTAGAAAATGCAAAAAACATTGTTAACCTAAAACTTTTATGGAAGTTGATATTTTTTGAATGGAACACCCTGTATTTTATCTTTCTAATCGGTAGAGCTCTTTCTTCTGATTTCAAATAGACTTTATTGAGGTTATCTTTGTCAGTTTTCGAAAAATATAGATTTTCATCTAAATCTAAGGCAGCTGTAGAACGCCATGTGGCACTGCTGCGATTTTTTTTATATCAAAGTAGCCGTAGATAATAGAACAACTGGTATTTGTATTATTGATTTATTAACAAAAATTTGAATTAAGTGTTCAAATGGCCCTCATTTACTTACACATATAATCGATATCTTTTTATTGAGTTTTCAAGGGCTCTCCTTAATATTTCTGGTTGGTTGTTGAGATTATCAATTCCTTCCTTTATTCTGATTTGAATATCTTCAATATTTTGAGCACGGTCCATATAAACTTTAGATTGCAAATATCCCCATAAGAAAGTATCCAATGGGGTTAAGTCGGGAATGTTAGGAGGTCGGAGAATGATTTCGTTTCTGCCAATCCACATATTGTAATTTTTTTTTGTCTTATGGCGTTCAACAGCTGCCTTAGATTTAGACGAAAACATCCATATTTTTTGAAAACTGACAAAAGTAACCTCAATGAAGTATATATATTTGAAATCAGAAGTAAGAGCTCCAACGATTAGGAAGATAAAATACAGGCTGTTCCATTTGAAATATACAAACTTACATTTTATTTATAGATTAACGATGCTTTGTTGCATTTTCTAGTACTGAATTCTGAATGCCCATAAAAAATAATTCAAATTTGCCCATTTAAACATTTTTGTAGGACCAATATTTACTGAGATAGCTATTGAGTAAAATATAAACAATCACCCTGTACATATTCTCCAAATAAGTGTCGAATTGTTGTTTTTTTTCTGTTCGCAGGTTGTTCTTAATTGCGATGCTTTATCCCACTTCCCAGCCCTATTGACACATTCGAAAGAAAAGATTTGCAAAGAAGCTGTTTGGTTCTTATCCAATATAACCGCTGGTAATCAGAGACAAGTACAAGCCGTCATAGATGCTGGTAAATATAGAAAAATACACGAATATCGGTTATTTATGGGTTATATACTAAGTGGCACAGTAGTTGACCATGATTTTTTTTGGTTTATTCCAAATCCGCCTTTAAATCATCATAATTTTCTTTGTTTGCGGTTGTAATAGCACAAAATAACTTTTGTTCTGAATTATTCTTTGATGCAATTGGTTGGGAGAAAATGACTTATGAGTTTCAAAAATGGTTTGAAGGCTATTGGAAGAAGTATTTTTTGTTTTTTTTTTAAATGGTTTTCTGGAAATAACTTGTGCCTTTTTTTTATATCCTGACTCTCTATGGATATAATCAAATGGCAGATTTTTTAGACATTTGAAAGCTCTAAAACGCACACGGATAATCGCGGTTAAATTTTAACTAAAAACACCATAAAAATTTCAAAAAAAAATAAAGTGAAGGTATAATTCTCTCATCTTATTATCTAGTTTATCACCTACCAAGCTAGAACACCCGATCTGTCAAATCTGTCCAATAGACAACCTATTGTATATTTAAATAGTCCAGCTATACAGGGTGTCTACTTTCAAATAGGCCAAACTTCGAGGGGAGATCATAGATGTGATTTGAAACAAAAAATCTCATATAACACATTGTCGAAATGTTGACGGTTATTCTTCAATTTAATCATTTCTTGATTTCACGAAATATTTCAAGTTTTTCCATAAAATCAATTATACTTCAGTTATCCTTGGAGCCTGATCAAATTTGACCACATATCTGGAAACAGCATTAAATTTGCTATAAGATAAGAATTTCTGTGGGTCAAAAAAATTCTTATTGCGGGCGTGGTAAGGAGATGAATATTACGATTCTGAAGTGAACAAAATCAGTCATATTTTTCCCATGGTTTTATCGATGAAAAATTATTGATTATGGACATGTTCTCTTTTCAGCAAAAATTACCCCATTTAGTGTGCTTTCGAATGATATATCAAATTTTGTGCTTGCTGTTTAGATTTCCATAAGGTCAAAAATATTGTTATGTTATAAGTAGTATAGTCGGTTATTTTTACATTTTTTCATAAATCTGTATTATTGAAATTTAGTTTATAAATATTTCATAAATTATTTTGATTCGACAGATAATTTCATGATTTCCATGAGAATTACTTCAATATTTAATCATAATTTTTTTATTTATAATTTAATAAAGCAAATTAAGGTTTGAAATATTTAGACTTTTTCGTCGTTATTTTGTAAGCCATGATATTATGGCAGAAGACAAGCAGCAAGCACAAAAATTGATATGACATTCGAAAGCACACTAATGGAGTATTTTTTGCTGATAAGAAAACTTGTCCATAATCAATAATTTTTCATTGATTAAACCATTGGAAAAATATGACTGATTTTGTTCTCTTCAGAATCGTGATATTCATCTCCTTACCACGCCTGCAATAAAAATACTTTTGGTACACAGAAATTGTTATCTTGTAGCAAATTCAATGCCGTTTCCAGATATGTGGTCAAATTTGATGCGGCTACAAGGATAACTGAAGTAAAGTTGATTTTATGGAAAAACTTGAAATATTCAGTGGCCATGTGTTATATGAGATTTTTTGTTGCAAATTACATATTTGATCTCCCCTTGAAGTTGGCCCTTTTAAAAGTATAATAGCTTTTTCATTCATTCCTGAATTTTTATGTAGGACTCCTGCCTTATATCATCATGAACCTTAAAAAAGGAGACTTTCAAACACAAAAAGAAGCAGCTTGGGCAATTAGCAATCTGACAATTGGCGGCAACAGAGATCAAGTTACCCGCTTGATAGATGAAGGTGTTATTCCACCGTTCTGCGATCTTCTGACATGCAAAGATGCGCAGGTCATACAAGTTGTGCTTGATGGAATAAATAACATGCTGAAAATGTCTTCACACATTGTTGATAGACTCTGCTCCATGATTGAAGAATGCAATGGCTTGGACAAAATCGAACAACTACAGAATCATGACAACATCGAGATCTACAAACTAGCCTATGATATAATTGAGAGATATTTCAGTGAAGATGTGAGTACATAAAATAAAATTGTTTTTTAAACACTTTGAATTGATGCAGTGAATAAAGACATTTTTATTATTATTTCAGTCGGAGGAAGACCCAACGTTAGTTCCCGCCGCCAGTGATGCAACCTACACTTTTGATCCAAACACAAACATACCTAATGAAGGTTTTCAGTTTTGATGTGAAAAAAGACTTGCTCAAAAGTTAGGACTACATTCATTGTTTTCGCCTAGAGCATTCGCTTCCTAATTCAACATCCGGTGATGTACGTTCATTTTAATTTTATATTATTTATGTAAATATAAATTTAAAAGAAACAAACACTTAGTAAGTTCAACGGAATAATGATTTGATTTAGATTAATCGGTTAATAAGGAAGTGTGAAATTGTCAACTAACTGTTTTATTCTTTTTGGTTTTATAGGAAATCTGTTTGATTTGTGGACTTTTAATTCAAATTATGGGATTGCGAATTCTCTTCAAAATGTGATGTGAATTGACAATGATATTAAAATGATCGTACATTAAAAAATTTGAGCATGACATTTTATCAGTCTCCTTTTTGAAATTGTATACTTCCAATATATAGTTATTTGTTAACAATGCAATAACATGGTCATGCTCGAATTTTTCTCGAAAGAGTTCAAGTAAGTTGTTTGCTGAACACTTCTGGTTTGAGGTGGAGAATTACTATTCTGATCGAAATTTATTCGTTAAAAACATTTCCAGAGTAGTGCCCATACTCCCATTGGAATCAAAATAATGAAAGTTTTCATTTAGTACTTCAAAACTGCGTACATCATATTATTTATTTGGAGTAACAATTTTATTCGAAATATAATGTAAATTTCTAGTAAATACAATATTTACAATATTAACTAGTACTTTCAATTTAGCGTGAAAACTTCTCTCCTATCGCTTAGGAAAATAGGAAAAACAACCAATGAATGAAATGATTAAGTAGGTCAAAAGTAATCGGTAAAATAAATGGATAGACCAGGAATAGAGCAGATAAAGAGTCATTCTGTGACAAAAATCGTAGAAGAAAACCGCGAGTGTGGGGGTACTTGGTATGTTTAGTGATATGTTTTTGACTCGCAAATATGATTACTTTTTTTCATTTCAAAAAAAACGGTATTTTTTCAATTTTTTGCTAGTAAAATCTACAAGACGAAATGTAGAGAATGAAAGGAGATGAGTGCTAGTACAACTCGATCAGGTCAATACTAAACGTTTCTTTAGAACTGGTCCTATCTGAAATCTGAAAATTTGGATTATGATATTGTTCGACTTTATCTACTGAACTAAAATATTCTTGTAGCCTGAACACTTTCAGTTATACAGGGAGTGAAAATAAATTTCCCGAAAATTTTGTTTTTCTTATATGATTGATTATTCATTTTCAAATATATTTCTATTCGAAATAGAAAAAGAAAAAAAAGGGAGATATGCGTAGTCAGTATTATGTTCGTTATTCCTATTCTCAATATTTCAAGCATAAACTGTTTTTAGATTTTCGAAGTAGAAGAACCGCGGAAAAATGGGCATCTCCTAAATTTTGGAAAACTCGTCACAGGATGTTTCAAATATTTTGTCAAAAATTGTGATCAGAACTTCTGTTTTTGAGCGCTCGTACAACTTACACGAGGGCTATATCATTTCGTCACGATGTCTGTATTTTTCGAATTTTGAGCCGAAAATGGTCTCAATCGACTATGTTCGACTCACTGATGACGAATCCGTCGAAAAATTCGAGTCTGTCCGTCCGTCCGTAAGCACGATAACTCTCGAACGGATCAACCTAGAGACTTGAAATTTTCAGTGTAGGTTCAGATCCCAAATGCCTCGGTTAAGTTCGTTAATGGGCCAAATTCGCCTAGGGGTTCCGTAAATATGGCCGTTCAAAGTTTTGTTCCCCTGATTACTTGAAAACTACAGTTTTGATTGAGATGAAATTTTGCACTCAAATGGAGAATGAGGTGTTCAAACTACATGTGAAATTTTGTCCAGATCGCATGACCAGAACCATAGAAACCATAGAAAATTGTAACTTCTGAACGGAAACGCCTAGGGACTTGAAATTTTCAGGATAGGTGTGGATCTCGAATGTCGTGATCACGTTCATCTATGAGCAAAATTATACTAGGGGTTCCGTAAATATGGTCGTTTGAAATTTAGTTTTCTTGATAATTTCAAAACTACAGATTCGATCGTGACGAAATTTTGTATACTAATGGAGAATGATATATTCAAGCTACATTTCTCCAGATCACATGACCAGAACCATAGAAACCATAGAAAATCATAACTTTCGAACGGAAAGGCCTAGGGACTTGAAATTTTCAGGATAGGTGTGGATCTGAAATGTCGCGTTCACGTTTATCAATGAACAGAATTATACCAGGGGTTCCGTAAATACGGTCGTTTGAAATTTTGGTTTCTGGATAATTTCGAAACTGCGGATTCGATCGAGATGAAATTTTGTATTTTAATCGAGAATGATATATTAAAACAATATTTTGTCCAGATCGCATGACCAGAACAATAGAAACCATAGAAAATTGTAACTTTTGAACGGAAAGGCCTAGGAACTTGAAATTCTCAAGGTGGGTTTGGATCGCAAATATCGCGATCACGTTCATCTATGAGCAAAATCAGACTAGGGGTTCCGTAAATATGGCCGTTCAAAATATTTTTTTGCTGATAGTTCCGAAAATACTGAGCGGATTGGGATGAAATTTTGCACCTAGCTGAGTAATAATGTATTTAAACTACGTGCAAAATTTTGTCCAGATCGCACCACCAAGACCATAGATACCGTAGAAAATTCTAGCGAATTATCGAAAAAAAATTGATCAGCTGATGGACTGACATGAAGTCTGGAGTTTCGCCTAAGTTTCAGAATTTTTTTGACAGCTGTCGAAAATTCCTTCAATTGATTTCTGAAACTGGAAAATGCGAATCTACCTACAAGGTGCATGTACGAGCGCTCAAAAGCTCCTGCCTTCACGGCAGTGCTTTTCGTAATTTTTTAAATTAGAACCCTATTTCATGATTTGTGTTGTATTCTGCGAAAAAAATAATGATAGTGTTCAAAGTAGTTTATGCTCCTAAATTGAATAATTCCTGAGTTATTCAATCTATTATTTTTCTTCCCAGAATCCACGCAATCATGAAAAAATAGGGTTCTAATTTGAAAAAATAAAAGTTATGGAAAAATTCTGATCACAATTTTTGACGAAATATTCGTCAAATATTCAACACCCTGTGACGAGTTTTCCAAAATTTAGGAAATGCACAATATTCCGCCATTCTTCTACTTCAAAAATGTAAAAACAGTTTATGCTTGAAATATTGAGAATAGAAAGAACAAACATAATACATACTATGTATATGTATCTCCTTTTTTGAGCGCTCGTACAACTTACACGAGGGCTATATCATTTCGTCACGATGTCTGTATTTTTCGAATTTTGAGCCGAAAATGGTCTCAATCGACTATGTTCGACTCACTGATGACGAATCCGTCGGAAAATTCGAGTCTGTCCGTCCGGCCGTCCGTCCGGCCGTCAGCACGATAACTCTCGAACGGATCAACCTAGAGACTTGAAATTTTCAGTGTAGGTTCAGATCCCGAATGCCTCGGTTAAGTTCGTTAATGGGCCAAATTCCACCATGGGTTCCGTAAATATGGCCGTTCAAAGTTTTGTTTCCCTGATTACTTCGATACTACAGATTCGATCGAGTTGAAACTTTGCACTCAAATGAAGAATGAGGTGTTCAAGGTACATGTGAAATTTTGTCCAGATCGCATGACCAGAACCATAGAAACAATAGAAAATTGTAACTTTTGAACGGAAACGCCTAGGGACTTGAAATTTTCAGGATAGGTTTGGTTCTGGAATGTCGTGATGACGTTTATCTATGAGCAACATTATACAAGGGGTTCCGTAAATACGGTCGTTTGAAATTTTGTTTTCTCGATAAATTCGAAACTTCGGATTCGATCGAGATGAAATTTTGTATTTTAATCGAGAATGATATATTGAAGCAATATTTTGTCCAGATCGCATGACCAGAACCATAGAAACCATAGAAAATTGTAACTTTTGAACGGAAAGGCCTAGGAACTTGAAATTTTCAGGGTGGGTTTGGATCGCGAATATCGCGGTCACGTTCATCAATAAGCAAAATGAGACTAGGGGTTCCGTAAATATGGCCGTTCAAAATATTTTTTTCCAGATAGTTTCGGAACTACTGATCGGATTGGAATGAAATTATGCATCTAGCTGAGGAATAATGTATTCAAAGTAGGTGCAAAATGTTGTCCAGACCGCATCACCAAGACCATAGATATCGTAGAAAATTCTAGCGAATTATCGAAACAAAATTGAGCAGCTGAAGCAGCGACATGAAGTCTGGAGTTTCGCCTAAGTTTCAGAATTTTTTTGACAGCTGTCAAAAATTCCTTCAATTGGTTTCTAAAACTGGAAAATGCGAATCTACCTACAAAGTGCATGTACGAGCGCTCAAAAGCTCCTGCCCTCACGGCAGTGCTTTTCGAAATTTTTTCAGTTTTTTTTCGATATTTTGAAAACTATCCCGACGAATGCAACGATTCGAATAGAAATATATTTAAAATTCAATAATCCATCATATAATAGAAGAAAAAATGCAAGTAAAATTTTTCGAGAAATTTATTTTCAGTCCCTGTATAACTGATAGTGTTCAGGCTTCAAGACTATTTCAGCTTAGTAGATAATGTCGAACAATATCATAATCCAAATTTTTTGATTTCAAATAGGTCCGGTTCTCAAGTAACGGAAAAATGTAACAAAATTTGAATGTTGGAATTTTATTGGTATAATAAATTCAAGTTTAGTTTTCCCATATAAAAAATTGATAATGCATCAAGGCTTTCTTGACTAAGATTAGACTTTAGATAGGTTTTAATTATTTTGGGGGCCGAAAACGATCCTTCGCCTGACGTATTTGAAGTGGGTATATTTGAATAAATTTGTAAGAGAGTGAAAATATTGGGAAAGTCGCTTTGGCCTTCTGGACGACCTCAATTTTTTCATTAATTTTTTGTTTGTTTAAATTTTTATATAATTCTTGGAAATGAATCATTTCTTTCTTCAAATATTCTTTAGTTTCGTCTATATCGCTCTTTTTATTCGCACACAAAATGCTATTGTGAAAAAACTTTTGAATGCTTATGTTACTTCTTCGTAACATTAAATTCTTTTTCTGAGTTCTTGAGAAATATAATCACATATTACATTGAAGACCTCAATTCTGAATCTTTATTTTCTATCTAGAGAGATTTCGTTTCCACTAGTTTCGAAAAAAACTTTCCTCCTCTTTGTCCCTTTGAGTTCATCTTAATCCTCCAGTTCATCAAACTGTTCTCTTAATTCTGGTTGCTGGAAGTCATCATAATTTGTATTTTTGGCGAGAAATGTTGGTATTTTTGGTAATTTTTTCTCATGTAACTCGTTTTACGTTTAAAAACAGTAATTGTTATGAGGCATTAGTTATTTTGATTATAAAGAAGAATAATTTACCTTTTTTCACTGCTTCAACCGATATTCCGAAATCATATTAATAAAACTATCTTTTTATTTTTCCTGCACCATACAATTTGAAATCCCACTATTTACTACTAATGTTCGCGTTTCGTTTATTGTTTAAAAAGGTATTGTACTAATCCACAAGTCTTTTTTGGCTTTCGAATAAATGGAAATGAGAATGTTTCTCCAGTATTTCATCTCCCCTTCAAAATCAATTCTCAAAACCCAAGTGAAAACAAAAACCGTTTTCTGAAATACTAAGTGAAGTAGCCGCCCTGAAAACCAACTATTTTATCAATGGGTCTGACGACAAGCTTGATTAGTAGGTAATAGCATCATAAACAGCTAGAGAAATAGTGCAGGGAATCGCGGATCCGCTGGATACAAGGGTGCCGCGTTCATAATAAATATCCCAGTCCGACTGGGATATAGTTTTTTTTATAATTTTCAGATTTGCTGGAAATTCGCTCTTCTCTGACCTCATTGAAGTTTCCTTCGATATCTTCTTCTGGTGTCCTGTCTGTCTTCAGACGTTGGCTATCATCATGCTTATGATTTCCTGAAATCTGTCCACATATATCCTTCGATATATGGAATTTTAATACATAAGCGGATATGATCGAGATCGAGATTTTCAGAATATTTCAGCAAAATCATTAAGTATTATTCTCAAGATTCTAAAGAAGGATGCTAAAGCGTTTTCTGCTATAGAAAATTATAAACAGAAATTTTGTTTGGGTCTGTAGTTCATGACAATATTTTAACTGCCTTCTTCGAGAATAGAGACTTTTTTGAAATTTACTATCTATGGAGGGAAAATTTCCGAATGTAATGTCTTCATATTCGAACCTTTATCCCATATATGTATAATCAGTGGTGATGACGAATCCTGCATATCCTTCCTCCTACTGATACTCAAAATATTCAATTATTAATCGGATCAACAATATTTGTCACTCATTGATTACCTAATGATTCTACTTCCTCTTAAATGAAGCACACATCTTATTTCCGCATATAAATAGGTTTTAGCAACGATAGCAAAAGTTCATTCCTATCAGATAGATCGTTGTATACAGTGTAGTGTTCAAGTGATAAAAAAAAATGCCTACCACAATAGACTCGTCGTCTACATCTTGTTACGGAAAATCAAGAAAACCCTGTGACTCGGACTCCAATGAAAAAAGGCAAATGTTCAAGACAAAAGTGGATCTTTTGAACTGCAATCCAGAAGATGTAAAATTAAAGATGGAAGGAAACAGGGTGATTATAGAAGGAAAACTTTTCAACAATAAATACAAGGAAAAACCTACCCACTTCTCCAAACATTACATAATGCCAGAAAACTGCGACTTGAGGGAGATGCGTTATTCAATTACTTCAGATGGTGTTTACATAACAGCTCCAAGAAGAGACGTTGAAGAATGTTCAGATTTTCCTAAACTAGAGGACAACTGCACAAATAATTGCGTGGACCTAAGTGACAGGTTTGAGATTCGCTTGAACGTCCAAGATTTCAAACCTGAAGATATAAAGATCAAAGTGAACTGTAATACAATCACCATCAAAGCTAAACGCCTCGAAGAAACCGGCATGAGGAGGGTCATCAAAACGTACTCCCTCCCTGATTGCTGCGAAATAACAAGACTTGAAAGAAGATTCACTCCTCAAGGACATTTAATTCTGAGTATCCCAAAATTCCTGGGCCTATTCTGCGATCCCAAAAAGGTGAATTCGTACAATGAGTATGACGAAACCAAGAACAGTGTTAAATGCAAGTTCGATATTACCACGGAGAAGTTCGAAATCAAGATCGACGTGTCCAATTATAGACCTGAAGATATCAATATTATTCAGCAGAAACGCATGGTGACCATCGAAGGAAGAACTTCGAAAAAATTGTGTAGAACAGAGGAAAAATTCGAGAAAACGTTTGTGCTTCCTCCCGATTACGATGTTTCGAAAATTGACCGTAAATTTCACTCCGATGGCGTACTCGTGGTCTCTGTGCCGCGAGTGGAAGGCAAGACTGTGGAAAATTTCAAAACATTTCTCCCCGAAAATGCAATTTGCGACATGAAAATCAAGGACGAGTATGTAGAAATTAAACTGAATATAGTTGGATTCGAACCAGAAGAAATAACTATCAAACTTTCTGGAAAAAACACTATCACTATCGAGGGTAAACAAACAAATCAAAAAGGTAGAATCGCCAAGAGTTTCATGAAATCATACCTATTACCTACTGACTGTGACACGAAGAAAATCAAGAAACACCTCTCATCGACTGGGGTTTTGATTGTGAAAATTCCGAGAAATAAAAGAGCTTGCTCCCTCGATAACTTGGCAGAAATCATTGACGACAAAAAAAGTTTTACTAGGAGTGGTTCCTTGGATAACTTGAGCGAGCCAGATGGACAAGTGATGGTTGACTCTGCTGAATTGGACAAGGAGAAGTTCGAGATGAAATTCAACGTTCACGGTTTCAGCATTGAGGATATTTATGTGAAAATCAACAAAAACATAGTTACTGTGGAGTGCAAGCATTCTGATCCTGGTAAGGGTATCGTGAAATCCTATTTAGTTCCAAAAGCTTTCAATTTGAACGATCTCCATACTTACATTACTCATGATGATATTTTGGTCGTTACTATACCAAGGTACAAATCTCAAAGTTATGACCATATTGAAAGAAATAATAGCAGTAAATCGAGAGACGAAGATTACGGACATGTTACCCAAAAGGTTGGTGACAATTATATCATCAAAGTTGATATAAAAGGATACAACAGTAAGGATATTTCTTTGGATGTAAAAGGACAAACGATTATAGTTCAAGGAGATCATTTAGGGAATCAGACAATATCCAGAAGCTTCAGTAAGAAATTTATCATACCACCGAATTACAATGTAGAAGCTCTTACATACTATATCTCGGCTGAAGGGGTTTTGAATATAGAAATACCAAAAAATTTGACGGGACAAAATGTGGTTGAGCCAAGGCTTTACACATTTCCAGAACAAAAAACCATTAATGAACCACATGCGTTCATTGATCAATACAATCATAACAAGCTTCAAAATTATAACCAACACTCGAATCAAAGACAATACAATTATCACAACGATAAACCTGACAGGTTGAATCCAAAGCAGAGGATTTACTTCAACTCAACTCCTAATATGAGAGGAAAAAACATAAACCATATAAACGAAAAATTCGGCCCTTCATTCGATGCTCAAGGTAATGAGATATACCAACTATACGTCGACGTAAGAAACTTTTACGAAGAAGATATAAACGTTAGAATAAAGGGTAACCATTTTAGGGTTGAAGGAAGGAAGAAGTATTTCGACGGTTTAGAAAACCCAATAGGAGATTTGGTTCGAAATTTCTCAGTACCAGAAGAATTTGACATGAACGGGTTGCGAACAAGACTGGAGAGTGGTATGCTCATTGTTGAAGTTCCAAAATATGAATTAGAGAGAGAGGTAACGAATGAAGGGATGTACAGAGGAAAAGACCTTTTGTCCAATGTGAAAATTGGCCGAGACAATATTGTCGTCGAAATGGACTCGTCAGGGTTAAAAATCGAAGATTTTGAAATCACCACTTGTAAAAACGTCCTCTACATTGAAGTTTCAAAGGGCTGTTCTGGAAGATTCAAAACAAAGGTCGACTTACCTGACGACTCAATTATAGATGGCATAATGAAAACTATAACTTCTGACGGGAAATTGTTGGTGACAGTTCCAAGGAAATTCCAGAAGGCATTCGAAAAAAGCATTCCAGATTTTGCAGCCTTAGCCGAAGAGAGCTCTAAGTTGATCAAGAATGAAAATAGGAAATCCTGCCTGGTTCTCTCGAAAACTGAATCAGAAAAATCAAAATCTGTCAAATTCCTGGTAGATGGTTTCGAGAACGAAACAGACGAGGATCAAAAATTTGCGACTCTTCCTAGATCTATCAGATGTAAATCCTACAACTCTGTTTTTCTGGAAGATCAAGTCAACAGAAAAATGAACGATGCAATAGTTGGCGATAATTTCGAATTGAAAATCTTTGTACCACATCATGAACCTGATGAAGTAATTGTTAAAATTAGGGGAAGTACTATAACAATAGAAGGCAAGAAGAAAAATGATGAGAGAAACACATATTTTTCGAAGAATTTCTTCAAAACATATTTAGTACCGAAAAATATTGATGTCAGTCAACTTAAGTCTACATTTATAGATAACTATTTGATTGTGACGGCTCCAAGAAACGATTTAGCACCGAAAGATGTTTAGAATTATTTACCTATAAATTTTTTTTTGAATTTTCAATGATTTTCAAGATAAATAAAAATAAAATTTTATTTATGATTAATAAAACGTTCACATTATCGTTCATGTACAATTTTTCGTAAAAATTTGATATATCAGTGAAAGAGATTGTTTGAAATATTTATGCAGTTGATTCTACATGAAAAATTGCATAATAAATTTTTGTTATAAAGCATTGGTTTTCATTCTTACATTCACAACCTTCATCTCCCGTTATACTGATCTTATTTATTAGGATCTACTCGAAGAGGAGGATCTATATATTATGTGGATCTACCAGAAAAGGAGGATCTACCTATTCTGTAGATCTCCTGGCAAACATATTTGCATAGTAATATAAATAACATCATAATAAGAATAAATTACATTTTTTTTTAATGTTTTGAAGTCAGTTTTGTGATATTTTTCATCAGCAAAATAATGAAATAAAATTTGTTTCCTTGATGAAATGCAGGGGGAGATTCCCAAAAATTCATGAAACAAGGATTCGATAAAACTTGAAATTGTGAAAAAACTAAGTTACATTTTCAATTCAAATTAGTGGGTTCGAAAAAATAAAACCAAGAAAGTGATTTGAAAAAATTGGTTCAGATTAATTTTCTCCCTTTTTGCATAGTATCATCTATACGGAAAATTTTGTACGCTTACTCTCAAAACTTTCGCGTTCACATTCAAAATCAACAATGATTTTGCGGAAATTTAGATTGGCGAATGGGTAATTTTGAGATTATGTTAATAATGACTGCGAAAAAAATCGTGAGCGCCACCCTCAGGACAAAAATTCTTTTTTCACCATGTATTTTTTTTATTTATTTATCAATTTACAATGAAGGAACACAAACAGGTAAGTCAATATACCTTAACAAGTGTTCACTAATAAAAGAGATTCTAAAAAAAGTGCCTTATCTAAGCAAGAATCAAAAAATTACGAAAAGCACTGCCGTGAAGGCAGGAGCTTTTGAGCGCTCGTACATGCACCTTGTAGGTAGATTCGCATTTTCCAGTTTCAGAAATCAATTGAAGGAATTTTCGACAGCTGTCAAAAAAATTCTGAAACTTAGGCGAAACTCCAGACTTCATGTCAGTGCTTCAGCTGATCAATTTTTTTTCGATAATTCGCTAGAATTTTCTACGGTATCTATGGTCTTGGTGGTGCGATCTAGACAAAATTTTGCACGTAGTTTGAATACATTATTACTCAGCTAGGTGCAAAATTTCATCCCAATCCGCTCAGTATTTTCGGAACTATCAGCAAAAAAATATTTTGAACGGGCATATTTACGGAACCCCTAGTCTGATTTTGCTCATAGATGAACGTGATCGCGATATTTGCGATCCAAACCCACCTTGAGAATTTCAAGTTCCTAGGCCTTTCCGTTCAAAAGTTACAATTTTCTATGGTTCTGGTCAAATTCTGGACAAAATATTGTTTTAATATATCATTCTCGATTAAATTACAAAATTTCATCTCGATCGAATCCGCAGTTTCGAAATTATCCAGAAACCAAAATTTCAAACGACCGTATTTACGGAACCCCTGGTATAATTCTGTTCATTGATAAACGTGAACGCGACATTTCAGATCCACACCTATCCTGAAAATTTCAAGTCCCTAGGCTTTTCCGTTCGAAAGTTATGATTTTCTATGGTTTCTATGGTTCTGGTCATGTGATCTGGAGAAATGTAGCTTGAATATATCATTCTCCATTAGTATACAAAATTTCGTCACGATCGAATCTGTAGTTTTGAAATTATCAAGAAAACTAAATTTCAAACGACACTAATTACGGAACCCTTTGTATAATTTTGCTCATAGATGAACGTGATCACGACATTCGAGATCCACACCTATGCTGAAAATTTCAAGTCCCTAGGCGTTTCCGTTCAAAAGTTACAATTTTCTATAGTTTCTATGGTTCTGGTCATGCGATCTGGACAAAATTTCACATGTAGCTTGAATACCTCATTCTCCATTTAAGTGCAAAATTTCATCTCAATCAAATCTGTAGTTTTCAAGTAATCAGGGGAACAAAACTTTGAACGGCTATATTTACGGAACCCCTAGGCGAATTTGGCCAATTAACGAACTTAACCGAGGCATTTGGGATCTGAAACTACACTGAAAATTTCAAGTCTCTAGGTTGATCCGTTCGAGAGTTATCGTGCTTACGGACGGCCGGACGGACAGACTCGAATTTTCCGACGGATTCGTCATCAGTGAGTCGAACATAGTCGATTGAGACCATTTTCGGCTCAAAATTCGAAAAATACAGACATCGTGACGAAATGATATAGCCCTCGTGTAAGTAGTACGAGCGCTCAAAAAGAAACATCGAGAAAAATGAAAATTTAAAAGTTGCACAATAATTCTCTGAGAATCTGAACGATTATTCTGACCTTTCCAACAAAAACAATATCTCTTCGATCTCGGAAGCTTATCATATAGAAATATCTCAATATGAATCTGATGTTATGTTTGTTAGGATCTCCTCATGTCATCAGACTCAACATTAATTTATAACTGTAGTTGTGAAGGAATCTTTGCAGAATTTGAAGTCGATTTATGTATATTTTTATATTTATGTCGTATTGACGATTCCATAAACAGAAAGCAAAATTCAATTTCTTGAACACGTAATTACAATGCAGCAGGACCTCGATTATCTGGACAAGCCGAGGCCGAATCTTTGTCGGATAATTGAAAACAGGAATAATCCAAACACCTCAATTTTCAGTTTTTCATTTGGCAAAATATGTATATATTGTATTGTATTGTATATTGTTTATATCCCGACTCTCCTAGGTCTCTGTGAGACCCCTCTGAAGCTCAGAGCTCAGAGAATTGATCAAAGCAACCAAAAAGAAGTTTGACAAAAAGGAAAATGTTCTAATATTTATGTATATTTATATCGAGATTTATATAAATTTGTAGGAATTGTTAAATATGCAACAATATATTAACAAGAGGTAGGATAAATCTACTAGAGGTACAACGAGGTTCAACGATCTGAAGCCAAAATTATTACAATGAATTGAGATATTTTATGAAATATGAAGGCGATATACAATATTATTACTTAAATTCATATGAAGGACTTATATTCATAGTAAATAGAATGGAGTAGAATATCGAATAATTCGTCGAAAAATACTTTATTCATCCAATAAGAGAAGAAATGAACAAACAATAAAAAACTTACAAATTATCGCCACATTCAAAAGTTAAATAACTATCTACAATATATTCAACGTAATTTTATCATTGTTCAGTCTTCCTTGGAGCACTTATAGTGAGGACACCATCCTTCTCAAACTTACTCCTCAACTGGGACACATCACAATCTTCCGTTATGCTGAAGGACTTGATGAAACTCCTAACAGTCTGCATCTCGCCCTTTTCATCTCTCTCCTGGTGTTTTCCCTTGACTTCCACCACATTTCCATTCGCTGCCACCAATACCTCCTCAGGCTTGTACTCAGGTATGTTGAGGGTCAACTGAAAATCTTTTTTCTTCGGTTTGGAATCCCCTTCCTTAATTATCCTCTCGAAGTTGTCGTTCTTCGGATTCTTCCAGTACTCCCCAAATTCCTTGCGGATGAAATCATGTTCGTCAGCAGGCTCGTCTTTATTATCGGCCGATTTTGGTTTTTTCGGAGGCTCTTTTTTGTTGAACAATTTCGGCATTTTGAATGTGTACGGTCGGAATTGGGTGGAACATATCAACTGCGCGAGGTTGAAATGGAATATATAATCCATAGGAGGAAAATAATCTCAGAAATAGTCATTGTAAACACAGGTTTGGTAATTATGTACATACGGAAATGAGGAGGTAATTATGGAATCAATCTTGATTTTGATGTTTTTTTTGCAAGAGAAACCAATTTATGCTAAGCATATTTTGAAATATCCTCATTCCCATCTTACGAATCTAACTATGTTGAATAAAACAGAAATGATTGAAAACAACGTGAGATCTTCGAATTTATCACTGAACAAGAAAAGTTGTAATGAAGGCACTGAATTCTTCCACAAGTACAATTTTCAAGTCAGTCTCCTTGTATACCCCTATTCTTCAGAAGAAATTGTTGTCAGCTCAGTTGGTCATAAAGTTTTGGTAGAGGCCAAGCAGAAGAAACCGAAAATTATAGAGAATGGATCCAAAACTTCGAGTGCTTTTTGGAGAAACTATTTTGTGCCGGAAGAATACGACATGACCAGGTTGAAATATAGGATTTTCGATGATGGAATGCTAACTATCAGCGTACCGAGGAAAGATTCTGCAAACACCATAAAGCCATCGAGACTAGTGTACAAATTGGAGGATTGAAGCCAAATTGAACAATATTGAACATATTCATTCTAGTTTGAGCTTGTGAATTATTGTATATTACTTTTTTTATAACTATGTATGGAAATAAATGAAGTTCTATTTCGAATAGTTCAATAGTTGTTGGAGTATCTACTTGAAAAATACACTTGAAGCAATTCAGGTTTTCACAAGTACCTTTCAATATCTTGCCTTATTAAGACTTTTCAGAAGTACTTTTGCCCTCTCAAATAATGTGTACAATGTGTTAAACACGTGATCGAGGTTACCAGTAAAACTATCTTCTTAACTGGAACTCAAACGTTAATTTATTGATTTTTCACTAGCCCATATAATTTTTAAGAACACACTGTCTACAGAATTTTTTTATAATAGTTTTGTGATATTTGAAAGGCATAAAATAAAAATTACGAAAAGCACTGCCGTGAAGGCAGGAGCTTTTGAGCGCTCGTACATGCACCTTGTAGGTAGATTCGCATTTTCCAGTTTCAGAAATCAATTGAAGGAATTTTCGACAGCTGTCAAAAAAATTCTGAAACTTAGTCGAAACTCCAGACTTCATGTCAGTGCTTCAGCTGATCAATTTTTTTTCGATAATTCGCTATAATTTTCTACGGTATCTATGGTCTTGGTGGTGCGATCTGGTTAAAATTTTGCACGTAGTTTGAATTCATTATTACTCAGCAAGGTGCAAAATTTCATCCAAATCCGCTCAGTATTCTCAGAACTATCAGCAAAAAAATATTTTCAACGGCCATATTTACGGAAACCCTAGTCTAATTTTGCTCATTGATGAACATGACCGCGATATTCGCGATCCAAACCCACCCTGAGAATTTCAAGTTCCTAGGCCTTTCCGTTCGAAAGTTACAATTTTCTATGGTTTCTATGGTTCTGGTCATGAGATCTGGACAAAATATTGTTTTAATATATTATTCTCGATTAAAATACAAAATTTCATCTCGATCGAATCCGTAGTTTCGAAATTATCGAGAAACCAAAATTTCAAACGAGTGTATTTACGGAACCTCTGGTATAATTTTGCTTATAGATGAAAGTGATCACGACAATCGAGATCCACACCTATCCTGAAAATTTCAAGTCCTTAGGCCTTTCCGTTCGAAAGTTATGATTTTCTATGGTTTCTATGGTTCTGGTCATGTGATCTGGAGAAATGTAGCTTGAATATATCATTCTCCATAAGTATACAAAATTTCGTCACGATCGAATCTGTAGTTTTGAAATTATCAAGAAAACTAAATTTCAAACTGCCATATTTACGGAACCCCTTGTATAAAGTTGCTCATAGATGAACGTGATCACGAAATTCGAGATCCACACCTATCCTGAAAATTTCAAGTCCCTAGGCCTTTCCGTTCAAAAGTTACAATTTTCTATGGTTTCTATGGTTCTGGTCATGTGATCTGGACAAAATTTCACATGTAGCTTGAACACCTCATTCTCCATTTGAGTGCCAAATTTCATCTTGATCAAATCTGTAGTTTTCAAGTAATCAGGGGAACAAAACTTTGAATGGCCATATTTACGGAACCCCTGGTGGAATTTGGCCCATTAACCAACTTAACCGAGGCATTCGGGAACTGAACCCACACTGAAAATTTCAAGTCTCTAGGTTATTCCGTTCGAGAGTTATCGTGCTTACGGCCGGACGGACAGACTCGAATTTTCCGACGGATTCGTCATCAGTGAGTCGAACATAGTCGATTGAGACCATTTTCGGCTCAAAATTCGAAAAATACAGACATCGTGACGAAATGATATAGCCCTCGTGTAAGTTGTACGAGCGCTCAAAAACCAGCTTTAGGGATGTCTAAATGTAAATTCAGCATTGTTTCATTCAACATAAGTAGCCTATACCTACCTCACTTAAGATGCAGCAGAAATGCAGGGGTCGAATGTGCACCCCTTTTGTAACATATAGTATAGGGTATCTAAACTGGGTACTTTCTCACATTTTCTCTGATAAAATTGAAAGGCAAGAGGTGATTCGTTAAAATTTGTCTTTCATTATTCTGAACAAAAAAATAAGGTCATCCGCTTTCTGAATTTTTGCTGCATATTTAATAATAACATGCATAACTAACTGAAAAGAAATATTGTGTTTTCCACTCTTTCAAGCCAAGAATACCTTTTTTTTGACAAACACCCCAAGGTTTCAGAAAATTATGTTTTCAGCTGATAAATTTGCATTTTGCGAGAAATGTTTTCAAGGGGTGATTTTCCGCCAATAACACCATTGAAACAAAACAGGCGGATGACCTAATTTCTTCGTTGTAGATCAATGAAAGACAATTCACATATCGAAAATGAAATACCTCCTGGCTTTATTTCAATATCATCAACGAAAACGTGAGAAAAGTTCCTATTTTGGACACTTCATATCTCAGAGGGGGTGCATAGTTGACTACATGCATTAAATATTAATATTTTCAGAAAAGGAATGACCTCCCAAATTCTGCCGCATCTTCAGTAAACACCCTATTTATGTTTCGAATAATACAAATAAACATCTACTGATGTCATACATGAAAACTCAGAGAATAGTTAATAGACGTAGGAATTCAATAAAAATAAAAACTAAGTAAATTAATATCTTATCATTTATGAGGAAGTATGATAGGTACTCATCGCCCATCATGAACTCATGATATTATAATGATTCACTAGTTTCGAATAAAAAGCTAACAAGGAATAAGGAAAATGTCTCAAATCACTCTCCATATAAATTAAACCAATTTCCTAGATCCCTCATCTTGCCAAAAACCATCAGCCCACCAAGATGAGTTCAACCAAAGAATGCTGCTCTTTCAACGACGATCCCAATTTCATCGTGGACGAAAGGCACGTTAAAATAAAAATTAATTGCGAAGGATACTCGAAACACGACATCCATGTGAATACTCAGGGCAACACCATCTACGTTAGCGGAAAGAAGGAGGAGTGCAAGGGCGATGAAACGGTGACCAAGAACTTCAACACATCCTACGATATTCCTCCAGGCTATGACCTTCCGCAGATCAGCGCTAAGTTTTCTGAAGGTATCTTGACTATTGATGTGCCAGTACAAGGAAGGGACGATGGTGTTTCTAGGAAAGTGGAAATCCATTGATTTCAAACGATTTTCTTTGTGTTATTATTTATATGAAGTGTAACAAAGTCTGAATAAACCAATTTGAATGTTTTGAAGATTTGGAGGCCCCTGACGAAGCCCGACCCTCCCCTTCTTAGTCCGCAACTGAATCCAACTCCCATTCCATTGTCTGCTTGTATTCACAAGTAGGTAGTGATAGAAACAATAATATATTGATAAAACTGTCGTAGTGACAAGTTCGTCTGCCATTGGAGGCAGCATAATTCAACTCATTTTCAAACCTATTTCAAAATGAATCTACGGTGTCCCGAATTACCCCTTTTACCGGGATGGACTTTCAACCCCAATGTAAAAAACCTATTTGGAAATATATTTGTACTCGAAATATTACTTTCTTTATTGTCGTAGATTGGGAGGACAAAATTCAATATGGACCAAAAATTCGACTTTATAGGGCCTCCATCTGATGGAAACCGAGCTTTGAAGGAAAAGGTGAAACCGAATATGTTTGGCCCTTTGACAGATAAATATCCGTCGGTGTATGCGAGGGGTGAAGTTTTAGATCTACCCCCTTGGTTGGTTTTCGACAAGCAGGTAGGTACATAATTCCATTGAATAAAGAATACCTTCTTTGGTATTCTTCATGCAGAGGGTAATTCCACTAATTCTAGTCTGTTAATGATAGTACAACTTTTTGGGGATTTCAATGTTATGGATCGTGGAACTAAAAAGTAAATCGACTTCAGTAGGAGGGTTCAGAAAATCAGTTACTTTTGCTATAAGTTTCAATTGAAAACTCATAGACTCTGAAAAAACTTATAAATCGAGCTTTAGAGGATTTTTTTTTACATTAAATAATGTAGTACCTACCTATGCAATTTGTTGCAATTTTGCATTTCCAATGAAATTTTTGACACATTGGGCGAGAAATACACACCTTTGCAACATAATCCACAAGGTTTATTTCATTTATAGTTCGATTTCTGAATTCAATTAAAATAGAAATGGGTAAAATACCACTGAAGAGGTAGGAGCTCCTTTATAAAATTTTGTATGCCATAGCTAGGAACAACTTTTGCCAATATAAGGTTAATTCTGCGCTTGAAGGTATTACTTCACCAAATATTTCAACTATTTGTCCAAATCTCCAAATCTATATTATACAGGTGTCCCAGAAGTCGTAGTCAAGCCAGAATTGGGTAACAGGCTAAGTCATAATAGTCATCAGAAAAATATTGAAAAAATCTAAGTCGTGTATTTTTCGAATTAGATTGCATTTTCTTCTATTCAATAAAATGCACCCATTTTGTTGCTACAGTCTCTTTTTGAGCGCTCGTACTAGTTACACGAGGGCTATATCATTTCGTCACGATGTCTGTATTTTTCGAATTTTGAGCCGAAAATGGTCTCAAACGACTATGTTCGACTCACTGATGACGAATCCGTCGGAAAATTCTAGTCTGTCCGTCCGTCCGTAAGCACGATAACTCTCGAACGGATCAACCTAGAGACTTGAAATTTTCAGTGTAGGTTCAGATCCCAAATGCCTCGGTTAAGTTTGTTAATGGGCTGAATTTCACCAGGGGTTCCGTAAATATGGCCGTTCAAAATTTTGTTCTCCTGATTACTTCGAAACTACAGATTCGATCGAGATGAAACTTTGCACTCAAATGGAGAATGAGGTGTTCAAGCTACATGTGAAATTTTGTCCAGATCGCATGACCAGAACCATAGAGACCATAAAAAATTGTAACTTTTGAACGGAAAGGCCTAGGAACTTGAAATTTTCAGGGTGGGTTTGGATCGCGAATATCGCGGTCACGTTCATCAATGAGCAAAATTAGACTAGGGGCTCCGTAAATATGGCCGTTCAAAATATTTTTTTCCTGATAGTTTCGAAACTACTTATCGGATTGGAATTAAATTTCGCACCTAGCTGAGGAATAGTGTATTCAAACTACGTGCAAAATTTTGTCCAGATCGCATCACCAAGACCATAGATAACGTAGAAAATTCTAGCGAATTATCGAAAAAAAATTGATCAGCTGAAGCACTGATATGAAGTCTGGAGTTTCGCCTAAGTTTCAGAATTTTTTTGACAGCTGTCAAAAATTCCTTCAATTGATTTCTAAAACTGGAAAATGCGAATCTACCTACAAGGTGGATGTACGAGCGCTCAAAAGCTCCTGCCTTCACGGCAGTGCTTTTCGTAATTTTTTTTTCCAATTTTATTTTTTGTATATCATCCTGTATAGTGCTTCTGTAACCTGTAACCTTTGATTCTAATCCAACTGCTCCAGCTTGAAATCAATTTCAATCAAGTTGAAAGAAAATGGTCCGAAACTGAGTTTCTTTAAGAAAAACCTTTTTGAGCGCTCCTAATACTTATTTTTTGCCCAATGTAAGAAATAATATAGTAAGTGTCAAACCATTTTAGAATCCTTTTATTAAATGCGCTAACTTTTGGATCCACTTGCCAAACTTATGTAGTACAATTTTTTTACAGTACAGTCAGTTGAAGTTGGGCAAAATATTAATTCTGAATCCTCTGAATTCCAAGCTGGAGCAGTTGGCTTATAATCAAAGGTTACAGATAACAGAAGCAATATTCAGGATAACAAAGGAAAAATAAATTAGAAAAAATAAAGATTTGTAACAACAGGAGTTCAAAAATCATCACATGGTGTGCATTTTCTCAAATAAAAGAAAATGCAACATAATTCGAAAAAATTACGAAAAGCACTGCCGTGAAGGCAGGAGCTTTTGAGCGCTCGTACATGCACCTTGTAGGTAGATTCGCATTTTCCAGTTTTGAAAACCAATTGAGGAAATTTTTGACAGCTGTCAAATAATTTTCAAACTAAGGCGAAAATCCAGACTACAAGTCAGTGCTTTAGGTGACAATTCTTTTTTTCGATAATTCGCAAGAATTTTCTACGGTCTTGGTAATGCGATCTGGACCCAATTTTCCACGTAGTTTGAATATATTATTCTTCATCTATGTGCGAAATTTCATTCCAATCCAATAAGTAGTTTCGGAATTATCAGGAAAAAATAGTTCGAACGGCTATATTTACGGAACCCCTAGTATAATTTTGATCATTGATGAACGTGAACGTGAAATTCGCTATCCGAACCGATCCTGAAAATTTCAAGTCCCTAGGCCTTTCTGTTCGAAAGTTATGACTTTCTATGGTTTTGATCATTCGATCTGGAAGAAATTGAGCTCGAATATATTATTCTCAATTTAAATACAAAATTTCGTCTCGAACAAATCCATTGTTTTGAAATTATCATTAAAACCGAACTTCAAACGGCCACCCTGAAAATTTCAAGTTCCTAGGCCTTTCCGTTCGAAAGTTATGATTTTCTATGGTTTCTGTGGTCCTGATCATGCGATCTGGAAAAAATGTAGCTCGAATATATCATTCTCAATTTAAATACAAAATTTCGTCACGATCAAATCCATAGTTTTGAAATGATCAAGAAAACTGAATTTCAAACGGCCATATTTACGAAACCCCTGGTCTAATTTTGCTCATTGACGAACTTGACCACGACATTCGAGATCCACACCTATCCTGAAAATTTCAAGTCCCTAGGTCTTTCCATTACAAAGTTATAATTTTCTATGGTTCTGGTCATGCGATCTGGACAAGCAGGTAGGTACATAATTCCATTGAATAAAGAATACCTTCTTTGGTATTCTTCATGCAGAGGGTAATTCCACTAATTCTAGTCTGTTAATGATAGTACAACTTTTTGGGGATTTCAATGTTATGGATCGTGGAACTAAAAAGTAAATCGACTTCAGTAGGAGGGTTCAGAAAATCAGTTACTTTTGCTATAAGTTACAATTTATTAGTTAATTACTATTCAACAACGAAATCATCAAATGTTCTCACCAAAAATTTCAATTGAAAACTCATAGACTCTGAAAAAATTTATAAATCGAGCTTTAGAGGATTTTTTTTTACATTAAGCAATGTAGTACCTACCTATGCAATTTGTTGCAATTTTGATGAAATTTTTGACACATTGGGCGAGAAATACACACCTTTGCAACATAATCCACAAGGTTTATTTCATTTATAGTTCGATTTCTGAATTCAATTAAAATAGAAATGGGTGAAATACCACTGAAGAGGTAGGAGCTCCTTTATAAAATTTTGTATGCCATAGCTAGGAACAACTTTTGCCAATATAAGGTTAATTCTGCGCTTGAAGGTATTACTTCACCAAATATTTCAACTATTTGTCCAAATCTCCAAATCTATATTATACAGGTGTCCCAGAAGTCGTCGTCAAGCCAGAATGGGGTAACAGGCTAAGTCATAATAGTCATCAGAAAAATATTGAAAAAATCTAAGTCGTGTATTTTTCGAATTAGATTGCATTTTCTTCTATGGTCATGCGATCTGGACAAAATTTTGCATGTAGCTTGAACACGTCATTATCCATTTGAGTGCAAAATTTCAACTAGATCGAATCTGTAGTTTCGAAGTAATTAGGAGAACAAAATTTCGAGCGGCCATATTAACGGAACCCCTAGGCGAATTTTGCCTAATAACGAACTTAACCGCGGCATTCGAGATTCAAACCTACCCTGAAAATATCAAGTTTCTAGGAGATTTCGTTCGAGAGTTATCGTGTATACGGCCGGCCGGCCGGACGGACAGACTCGAATTTTTCGACGGATTCGTCATCAGTGAGTCGAACATAGTCGATTGAGACCATTTTCGGCTCAAAATTCGAAAAATACAGACATCGTGACGAAATGATATAGCCCTCGTGTAAGTAGTACGAGCGCTCAAAAATACACGACCAGGAATTAGCCGATTACCCGATTCCGGCTTGAGGTCGTCTTCTGGGACACCCTGTATATGAATATACGGTTCACAAACCATCAAGGTGAAGTGTTACATTTTTTCATTCAGTTACATGAACTCATGTACAACACATTGAAAATAAATTCAACTTAAAAATCACAGGTGCTCCGTTTTGATGCATACTTTAAAGAAACGCTCCAAGAAACACGAGGATCACCATTTCAAATTCGTAAGGTTATCGTATACTTCTTTTTGGAAGATGGGACAATTCAAGTAGTAGAGCCCAAGGTAGAAAACAGTGGCGTCCTGCAAGGTTAGTGGCTGTTGTTCCAATACGATCAAAAACAATTCATATAATCTAGAGGTTCCAAGTGTAACAAGCAATTTGAAAAATGTTCATTTTAGGTTGTTTTATAAGCCGGCAGAGAATAAGATTTCCCTCACCGATGGATGAGAACTTCTACGATATCATTGATCTCAATATCGGTAAAGAAGTAGAATTTTATGGCAGGTGCTTCAAACTGATCGATTGTGATAAATTCACAAGAACCTTTTTAAACAGATGTGGAATCTGTGTACCTGATCCTATTTCTCTTCCTTCTGATCCTTATTTAAGTTTGAGACAAAAGGAAAAAGAAGCAATTATGTCGAAAAAGCCCAAGAGGAATAAAGATACCCGAGGACAATTTTTGGAGTATGACAAAAAGGTAATTCTGATGTCATGAAAATACAAATACTAACTTATTAAAATATTTTAATTCTATGCATCACTGACCTCCATTTCTTGCTTCTAATCTAATAAGACTGAAAGAAGTAGGAAGATAATGATTAAATAAACAACAGATAAACGAAGTTACACATCTAAGTTACATAAAAAAAGTTCAAAAAATATTTAACAGTACTGACAGAGCAAATAGGAACTGGAACTAGCTATTAGAGTTATATTTTGTCGACTGCATAATAGACGTTTTTCGTACTGGTATTGTTTCAGGAGTTGGAATAGCCTCACCCGTTCCAGCGAAGGGTACTGGTGCTTTAACAGGCAATTTGTCTTTCTTCTGTTTAGCCATCTGATAATCCCCAGAATCAAAATACTTCTGACCTTTAGCTAATCTCTTCTGCAAAAAGGCAGAATGACCACCCATTAGCCTACTGCCAGGTCCTCCAGGAACGCTTGGGTATTTCGCCCTCAGCTTTTCCTCCTCCTGCTTTTCAGCCTCTTTGGGGCTCAAAGCTGCCGTCTCTTCCTGCTCTGGGAGTTCAGGTTGTTGTAAGTTTTCTCCACTCATTCTGGAAACACAATTGAATTTGATAAGTTGTCAAAGATGAACTATGTTGCAGTGAAACTTACTTCATATAAATTTCCAAACTTCAATTTCTATTATATTATAAATTATTTGGAGCGTGAAAAGATAAATTGATGCAATAAACTACGGAAATGGTACTTTTGCCTTTGCAGCTTGCTTGCAGATGGCAGATGACGGTTGAAAATATTTGTTTGACAACAGAGTATTCTGTGCACCAAGTAGTTCAGTTGAACGGTCACGGTGTAAAAAGTTCGAATTTGAATCAAACGTACGGACCGCGCCTTCCAGTGGCGTCCTCATCACCAGGACCAGGATTTTAAATAATGAAATTTTCAGGTTTTACGATTCTTCGGTTATTGGGATGATCAGGAAACAGAGCACGGATACCTTCACAAATTGGAAATACATTATTTCCTTTCGGATGATACAATAGAGATCAAGGAGAAAGTTGCCCAAAATTCTGGGAGAGATTCTGGATTTATGTTTTTGAAAAGAGGAAAACTGCCGAAAACTTGTAAAGCTGTGGCAGGGCCGGGTGACACAGCTCCCTATACATTGCTGAATGTTTTAGGTGAGAAATAAAAAAAAAAATTTCATTGTTTTAATTTTATTTTTTCAGGGGCGGGTGTGCAGGGTGGTAGATACATTCTGGATCCTTTAGAAGGAGGTTTAGCAGAAGACTACTATAAGGAAAATGACCTAGCCATAAGTAGCATAATCAATTGTTATGGTAGAAAAATAGTCCTTACCGACTGGGATCCCTTCACAAGATCATATTACAGCCTGAAATATGGCTTGGATCATCTTCCTCCCGGGAAGATGCCGAAAGATAGGTCAGAACAGGTAAAATCTGAGGGGCTTCGGCAAAGGCAGCTTCCTCCATGGAACGGATATGGTTCGTTCGAAGACTCTGCACAAAACTGCATCACGGTTGAGCCTAAGGCGCCCTTAAAGGACTTCAAGAAGTTCTTGAAATATGACAGGTAATCAATCACGAAAGATTACCATCAATCTTGATGAATATATATCGAGCTTTCATACTTCTACCATGCATATTTAACACCTAAGACGCAATACCTTCCATAATTTTTAAAGAATGGGCCTGGATAGTCACATCCTCAGATTTTCGGCCAAGATGCTTTCGAAAAATCCGGATAACAGCAGGAGAAAGTTCATTATCAGTTACTATTTAGCAGACGACACCATTGGCGTGTACGAGGTTTGCGATGGAGGTAGATAATGATTAGAAAAAACACTGCAAGATATTTATTCATAGTTATTTATTCCAGGAAGGACCAGTTTTTTCGCGAGAGGTCCTGTCGTACTACCCGGCCAGCCCACATTCACTAGTTTACCACCTTTGAAGTATGCCCCGCAACACATGTTCATAGGTGCCACTATCGTCATAAACTCCTTCGTGTTTGTCCTTTGCGATGCAGACGAATATTGCTTGAGGTACATGGAAATAAACAGCCACGAGGTGATTTAAATTATTTCTCTGTATAAATTTACCTCGAGTTTATTGCTTTTTACCAGTATCCAAAAGCTAATTTAAAGCTCATCATGGAGAAAGTAAGGGAGACACTGAAGCCTTTCTACAAGGATTTTGTAGCGGAAATGATGCCTAATGAAGCACCGGTCCTTCCATACGAAGCTTTACGGTAACAAAACCTTGACAGATGAAAAGTAAAATA
Source organism: Aphidecta obliterata (assembly GCA_963966015.1). Classification (NCBI taxonomy): domain Eukaryota; kingdom Metazoa; phylum Arthropoda; class Insecta; order Coleoptera; family Coccinellidae; genus Aphidecta; species Aphidecta obliterata. Next base: position 7,990,893 of record OZ014430.1, on the reverse strand, counting down.
TTTTACTCTTGAAATATTCTTTCAGGAATAAACTTTGCAGAGTGATGAGAGACGATTTCACTGAACATGAAATGATAACGATCGCCAGAGCATTTTCAGCGGACTGCACCATGGAAAGATTCGATCGGCAAAAAATAAGGTAATTGCAAAAAAAAAAACAGCAAATGGTCTATGCCTCTAATTATATTCATAAGATTTGAGAAAAAAATCTGTTTTCTATAAAATTGTCCTCCAGAGCCATCACTTTGACGGAACTGAAGAGATTTCTATGGGACGATCTGGACAGGCTGAGGGAATATTTTCTAGTCAGGGACCCTGAAAGGATTGGAAAATTGAGCCGTCAAGAATGCTACACTATCTTGAGGGCGTGCCGTCTGCCCTTAGATAAATCACATATTGAAAAAATATTAGATGTGTGAGTGAAATTATACTTTTATCAATAACCAAATAAACCTTTTCAAAATGTATCATTGAAGCAGCCTACCATTGTTAAACTTCATTATCCTCTAAAATAATCCAAAACAAATAGAAAAAAATCTACAACCAATTCACATTATTTTATCATAAACTGAACTATAATTTATTTATAGGATCCAAAAAGATGAAAAATGCCTTTATCATTATGATGATATATTGAGATTTCTCGATCGCAAAATCTGTCCCATGGCAGATACTATTCCCATCAATATTAAGGTGAGAAATTATGAATTTGACTTTTTTATTTGGTTTTCCTTATTAGGTGAGGTAAATTTTATACTTCGAAACACTACTTTATTAGAGAAAGTCGAATTCAATTTTTATGCCATTTTTCTTCCGATGAATTCATCTCAATTATATTCCACACATTTTTAGTTCAACTTCTGGTGGGCATCAGAGAAAGAACCAGAAGCTGGTCGTTTGATTGACTGGTGCGAATTCAACAAGTACTTGGATTTGGAGCAAACTTTTAAAGAAATGCCAGGCCATGAGGATACCTTGAAAGTGCTGGAAAGAATTGAAGCTCAAGAGGCCAAGAATGCTGGGTTAGAAACCCATTCGCAGACTTTGTCGCCAAATGCTGAAGCAATTTCGCATAAATGATCGTGAATCGATTTATGAATATTTTTATAAACAGTATTGGTTGATATATAATATGAATATAGAAATGAAAATTATAAATCTTTTATGGTGCCTATTCTATAATATTGTAACGAACTTAGGCCGGACCTGTCGAGACTCCCGAGCATCCTAGACGCGACCACGCCGTTCTGGACAGATCACGACGTTCCAGAGCCTTCGAGAAACTATGAAGCGGTATGTGAAATGACATCGGCCCGAAGCGAGTGCAGTACAGCAGCGCGAAGATAAATTATTGATTGGTGCAAATAAATTCGTGTTAATAAACTGTAAATGAATTATTTAAGGAGAATTTGGACTATTTTTATTACAATATAATATACAGGTGTGACGTAATAAATGAATAATATGGTACCTGCGGGTAGAGAGCCCCTCGGTTTTACAAATATTCGACATTTTCGAAAATTCAGAAAAATTTCAACTTTTCCAATTTTTTTGGTTGCAAGAAGGAATTTTTTCAATCTATTTTTCGGATAGTATTCCTGGATAGATGCGCTATCGAAAGTAAATGTTTTTTTTTGGGGCGCATGCATGTTTTTTTTTAAACAAAGATTTAACTCGAATTTCATGTTTTGCTCATTTCATTTTTTTTGTTTTTATTTTTTTATTTTTCTGGACCGCCACAACGTCATGAGAAAGAGGGGTGATTCCTTTACCATTCGGATCAAGTTTTTTCAATTCCATTTGGGCAAAATGATTATGCCCAAATTGGTCGTAGAAACAAGCGCGCAAATGTGAACGGTTGAACGGTTTTTCTTGGCCTTAGTTTATCGAAATCGAATTCTTAACTGTTGAAATTCTGTTATTTCGATGGGGTATATCGCCTCTTTGTTACAGGAGATATTTATTTTCAATATAGAAAAAAGGCCTTTTAGAATAAAATGATACAACCACTACTTTGGAGTCTATATTTCTTCTTTTTATTAAGTCATTTAAAAATTTTCTGTTGTCAATTGTTAAATAATACTGATTCTACATTAGATTTTCTAGGTATCCGCATTTGGACATTATATACAATCATTTATTACAAATTTAATACAATCATTGTATAATGGCACTAAAATAATTCTCAGAACTAAAAATAATGAAATGTTCCTCAACTCTCGATGTTTCTGTAATTACAAATAACAAAATTCTTTACAATATATCCTAGGATGTGCACATTTGTTCACTCCGATAAAATATTCATGAAAATAAAAAGTTTCTCTGTTTATTTATTTGATATTACCTAATATTGAATTCAAAATGAAGAATTATCGAAATCGGAACAGCAAAATCAAATCAGAATATCTCGATGCAAAGGTTTGTAAATAATTTATATCATTCACAAATCAATGGAATGGACCGACTAGAAAATAGTACAATTCACAGAAGATTCATTCTGTTCACATATAAAAATAAAGATATCTTAGCTTAGCAGCACAAAAAATCAAGTTTCACCTTTATGCTAAAACGTCCATTCCTGGATTCACATCAATATAATCATGTCTTCATAACCTGATGCTTATCTATAATAGCTGTAATTTTTTTTCCAAATTTTATTTTCATAATTTCAACTTGAAATTGAATAATTTTTTCTTCAATGGTCATTTCAATGAGAGTATCGATAGAGGGGAAGCTAACAGTGCGCCCAAAAATAGCTAGAATGGTAAGGATTGCATCGAAAATGAACAAACTGAAGTACAATGAACTGCAACTAGGAAAAAATGGAAAGAAGTTTTTGTTAATCAGCAAGAATGAAATACAATTATTATACAATTCATTGTTTTGAAGTGAATTAATATATGAACACACTATCTGATGTTCAGAAATATTCTGCTTCCAATAAAGTAGATGAAGAAATAGATAAAGTTGAAATCACCAGGTTATTCGAACATTTCAAAAAACAAACAAAATTTTCAGAATGGAAGGGAAGATGTGAAACTATACAAGTATACAACAAAAGTATTCTTCATAATCTAAGCGGAGTCAACAGCCAACATAAATTCCTTTATCACATGCAAGTTAACAATCATAGGAATGAATAATCTTTGATATATTTATAGGTAGGTACAGTAAACGACCATACACTGGCATACCAAATATTTGGTTCAAATACTTGGAGAGAATTGAAATTATTCTGATTTTGAAAATCAATATCGAATAAATTATAATTTTTTTAGGAGAATTTACTACCATTTTGAGGAGGTCAAAAATTTTCGTTGAACTGATAAGTGATCAATTGGGGACAAAACTCTCGAATGAATATTTTGAACCAAATTTCCGATATTTAATCCATATAAGTAATAGATCTATCAATATGATCTAGATCATTTTCTAAGTTATCATGTAAAAAAGCAATTGTCAATTTTTCAATTCCAATAAAGCATTCATATATAAGGGCTCTCCGACAAATTCTCGACCAAGTTTTGTTATTTTTCGTGCTGGGATCATTCCATTGCCCTCCATTCAAATTATTCTTATATTATCGAAATAAATATTACATTTTAGTTGAAAAGGCGTTTTATAATGAACTGACTTTTAAACTTGTTATCAGGAAAGTATTGAACTTATTTCGTCAGTCAATAATAATACAGTAAATTTCGGAAATACAATCAAAATAGTTGAGTAATGTTCGTTATTTTGTTTTAAATCAGTAAGAAAAATTATATTTTGAAGCTTGGTGATTTCGATTGAGTATCATATTTTTCTTGTTATATCTATCAAATTTTTCATGAACTAGCGAATATAGCTAAAGATTTTGCTACTTCAAACTATCAGAAGAATCAGCTTTTCAGAATATTGTAACTATTTTGATGTATAAAATTCGAACAGTTTCGGTGAACAGCATGTACTTAATTGGTTTCATATATGGAAATATAGGTGATTGCTCCAAATATTTTCCAGAAATAAATTTCGAACTTCCCTCAAAATTTTGTATGATCTTAATAAACAAAAATTGATCGTAATTATCATACGAACTGATAGATTTAATATTGTCCTAGTGTTTTTCTCGATATTTAGTGAAAATTTTTCGAGCAATAATTTATTAAGTCTTTCAACTTATTCAAGATATGATATAAGTGATGATGTTCATTAGTATAACTGTTTTATCCTTCCGGAAAGAAGTAGTTATTGAAGCTCTCCATTCTCACTGAAAATGAAATAAAAACTAGAGTTGGAATAAGATGTAACCAAGGAAGAACTCAAATTTGACCCAAGCCATCCAACCTAGCAAACATCGTTGAAAATTCAAAAGTTTTATACACGTGAAAATGTGGTGTGAAAACATAAGAAACGCAAATTTCGTGTAGCCAATAAAATTAATGAATAATTTGGATTCCTTCCAGATGATCTTACCTATCTTTTTTTCTTTGGCAGGGTTCAAGTTATTCCTTCTATAAGCATAAAGAAGAAAAAAATGATAGCTATGAGTTGCTATGATAATGTAGCCATTGAATCATCTGAGAAAAATTGTTCATGCACATTCGGAATCGATAATGAAAAAAAAAAATGTAAGCCACAGCCCCTTTAAATTGTGGAAAACATATTCGATCTTTCAGCACTGCTACGTTATGGATGAATATTATGTGAAAGAAAGATGTTTAGATAACTGCTTAAGTGATCAGCACCCCACCCATTTTACCCTACCGATTTTATATTGTTACGTGATCGCTACTTCAAGGAGCTTCTCACGAGGCACAGCACATTCCTGGATCTCTACTTCAAGGAACTTCTCGCGAAGCTCAGCGCATTCCTAGACATAACTAGAATGACCATGGGACTAGCGGAATCCGTGCGAATAAGTGCATGTTCGCGTATTTCCCCATAAAAAAAACTTTTCGAGAAGGACATTGATATAAAGACAGTTCGTATTTTAAGCTCGTAATCTAATCTGTAGATCTAATAATCCTTTAACGCGTAGTTTTGATTATTATTTCGGAAAGATATAAAGTTTCTTTTTAAAAACAGACTTGGTCAATCAAACCGAGGAGTGTTTTTTTGCCACGAACTCTCACTGCGCATCTTTTACCGAATATGATAACTTAATGCTCAAAGCACACTGACATATAAAAATAAACTGTTTTCAAACTGCAAGACATCGAGATTCGAATGTTCCATCGAATCTTCCAAAATTCGAGCATGCCTCTAACGATTTTAGACATTTATATTTTTGCAATTTGGGCCAAAATACCTTAAAATAAGTTAGAACATCTTGGGAGGGGAGGGGTTAAGGTTACAACTTGAGTGAATCTAAGCTAGCCAGGGAGCTGCGGCGCGATCGACCAAACGAAGAGGATCCACTAACCATTGAAGTAGTTGCAAAGAGCCTGTACCACCCTATCACTATATTGCTCAGGTTGAGATCGTCTAGCATTATTTGCGCGACTCCCATGAACACTTTTTTACCCTCTATTCGGCCGTAGTCACCCCAAACAGTCACCTGGAACAAAATTCAACACTCTAAGTATTTGGAATGACTTTTTCGATTTTTCAAATTCATTATGTATTTTTTTAGTGGATTATAGATGATGACTTGACAGAGTATCAGAAGAAAAAACAACTCTTACCTGTAATATACAGTTAGTAAAATTTTCTGTGAAGGTTAACTGTTGCTGATACAACGGATCTAGAGTCCTTCGTGCTGAAGTAGTCTTGTTCTTTGCAATACATTTTTTACCATTCACTATATACACTTTCACATAAGGAGCTGAAGAGAAAAGGGTTAGAAAATACACTACACATCATTGATTTATAGTCAAACCTGGTAGTATTTTACATCCCGGTTTCGATTGCAGACCTCGAGCCCTTATAACTTCCACCTCAAGACGTCCTTTCTGGTAGCACAAGGACAGTTGAATGTCCCCTAGAGCAGGAGAACCGAGAACTTGTCTACCCACCAGCTGCCCAGGTCCAAGACCATCGATGAATTCAGCTAATTGGCCTCCCTCACCGGCCAACCTTAATGATGGGGACCACCTCCGTTAAAAAAATCATGAAAAGATATTTAGCATCCAAAATTTCGGAATTATTTTGATATAGAGGTACATTACTGACAGTTGAAACTTTCACAAGATTATCTGTAAATTAATTATGAAGACTGAAAGAACTGAAAATTTCAACTGTTGAAAGAGAAATATACTCAGAGTGGCAATCTTAGGTTTGGGTAAAGAGCAGACACAGAGATGTACATAGAGAGAAGTCATAAGAAAATTTTATCAATATCTACATCGTGAATTTGTGTTTTATATAATCGAATTACCGTGCTTTGGTGACTGACTTTGAAATACATAACATGCAGAAACAGGATCAAACTACAAAATAAACTGGACCACTACATACTCAAATGTGTATTTACTTTTCTGTTGTTGAGGCTTCGTTTATTCTTGTGCTGTTTACTATGGAATCGAAATTCATTTTGAGTATTCTTTCATTTTCAACTTTTTGTAAACTGCTGTATGTGTGGGACAAACTGATAAATTAAGCTCGAATACATACCAGTCGTATCCAAGTGAATCCATTGATTTGAAACAAGCTTAACATTAAATCCATACTGAAATGCGCACATGCTGACGTGAGTATTGACTCAGAAGTTTAAAGAAAATTTAACTTATAATAGAATAACTAATATGGTTTCCACTACTTTGGGTTAAATTCCACGACACGTGTTTTGATGGCACAGCATAATCTTCAGGTGGTTAAGATATAACTGAATTAATTTTCTAAACTCTGAAGCTACCTACTTACACAAACAAATTCATCACTAGGAGGGCTCATGCTATGCGCAGCTCATTTTGTGGGATGAATATTCAATGAAATCTTAATCACGACTCCAAGGATGAAATTATGCTTATCTTAACGCCTTTAAGTGAGTTGATCTGTTGACGTCTTTTTTTTTTCATTTTTTTTTTTTTCAATTATTTCTATTTATTTTTTTACTTCAAAAAAAAATTCAATAATGAATCTTTTTTGAAGTAAAAATTTTTGTATCTATTCTAAATTAAGGAAAAAAAAATAAAAAAAAAATAATTGAAGAAAAAAAAACGTCAACAGTTCTTCTCAATCATTGGCGGTAAGATAAGTATAATTTCCGCCGTCATCAAGATATCATTGAATATTCATCCCACACAAGGAGTAACCCCCACCTAGTGATAAGATTTGTTTGTATAAGTAGCTTTAGAGTTTAGAGAATTAATTTAGTGAAGATGATGCTGTGTCATCGAAACACGTGTCATGGAATTTAACCCAATGTAGTGGAAATCATATTTGTTATTCTATTGTAAGTTTGATTATGGATTTCCATCAAGTATCGGCTAATTCTATTGGAAAATTGAAGAAAATGCTCCAGAAGCACAGTTCTCTTGCGAATGGAGAAAATCGACTTGGGAAGTGAAATAAGTGAAACTCAAACTTAGTTTCAACGAAAGATGTAGATTTTTGCAGAGGAGTGGAACTAAATTGTAACGATATTATTATAAAAAAATAGAAGAATATTTTCGAAATATATCATTGAACTTCTTTCTGTTCGCTCTATGGAATCAAATTTGAAAACTACCGAACTCAAAGCCAAGAAATTCATTGTTTTTTGGTGTGCTGTTACTCAATCCATCATTCCTAACCAAGAAACTATACTCCTAATAGTTTGTGTGATATGAAATTTTGATTATTGAGTGGGAAAATATCTTTCTAGACGCATGGGGAGCGTGGTGGGTTGCACAGATGACTGCTTTGCGATAGTGGAGTTGATATATTTCAACTGAATGAATTTTTCAATATTAATGCATGAAATCGGCCGTTTCGAGAGAAATGGAGTAACTTTTTTTTCAACTTCCAATATCTCCGATTTGCCTAATCGATCGTTTCAAGTGTAATGAAAAAGTTGATTCATCTCAACTAAATGAAGTTTTCAATATTTATCTAATGCATAAAATCGTCCGTTTTACGAGAAATGGAGTTACTTTTTTTTTGTTTCCCAGAAATTTACCAATTTTTTGCCGAAATGAGTTGATCTTTTGTGAAAATATTTTTGAAACAGAGAAAACAATATGGCTTGGAAATAATGAACCTTTGTGTAAAATTTAAATCGTAATGGAAATAAATTTCCTGAGTTGTCCTACGAATTGGAAAATATTCAAATAACTGAATGAGATTCCAGAAAAAAATTATTCTTTCGAAAAAAAACGATAATGATTCATCAAAGCAAATTCATGCAAATACATGGTGATTCAAATTTTGCTACACAAATACTAGAAAACAAATCTGATCTTCACATAAAAACAAAGTTAAGGTCGGAGATTACCTGAATGTGTATATTCTACTAGTCTCAAAAAATTTTTTCTTCGAAATAGTTCTACTTATTGACTATCACACAAAATAGACATCACCATGTACCATTACAGGTTGGATACTAAAATTCACTTATGAATGAATCCAAACTATTATACAAAAGAAAGAGGAAACCATAAGTGGATAAAAATATGTATAAAATTCAAAACTTCAGGAGCAAAATACAAAACAGCCAAGAGCAAAGTTCAAACCACACTCATTTCTTGTTTGGAACTACTTACGATGCCTCTGAACTGGAAATGGAATTCAAACTCGAAGCCCTCTGACTTCCTTCCGTCGAACGAATCGGTATCTGCGGAACCACCTCTTGAGAACGTTGTATGCTGCAACTTGTTGGTGCGCGTTTTCTACTGAATCCGCTGTCTAAAGCGACAAATAATTCAGCTTTTTGAGTTTTGATTTCAACGCCTTATCATTCATCAAATTATCAGTTGTCATGACACGAAAAAGGATTGAAAGACCGTAAAACTTACAGATAAGCCAGCTAAAGTTGCACATTTCTCAACTGGTTTCCCTCACAACTGTAATGAACTAGATGTGAAACGCCCGGAATATCATAATCTTTTGAGGGCCACTAAACATATTACTAATGTTCGGTGATGTGAGCTATATTGCGTGAAAAGCGGAAAAGTGTTCTTTTTGATGGATCAATAGCAAAAATATGTCTGGTGCAGATTGTGAATTTTATGTCTCAACATTTTATCCTCTATTAACGGCTTATAATACAATGGAAAAAAACAACGATATTTATGTTGAAAAAATAATTTTTATGTTTATTTATTCATCTTGTTACGTGATCACCACTTCAAGGCTTCACACGAGGCACAGCGCATAGCCTGTAAATTCCTACTTCGAGGAACTTCTCATAAAGCTCAGCACATTTCTAGACATACCAAGAATGACCGTCGAACCACCGGAAACAGAAGGAAGAAGTGCAATTTCGCGTTTCCCATGAGACTCGTGCCTGAAGTGCAAGTTTGCGTGTTCCCCCACATAGTAACCGTAGTTTACTTTTTGAGAAAGACATTGTTATAAAGACAGTTCGTATTAAAAGCTTTTAACATCCACTTGTGATCAAATCACGTTTTTCAGTATTTTAATCTGTTGATCTATTAATCCTTTATCTCATAGTTGCGATTATTATAAATCAATAGTATAATATAATAATATAAATAAATAAAATAAGCTTTCTTTGCTGTTATATGAAGGACTGTTCTCGAGATTAGCTTAGAAATTATGGTTGAAAATAATAAAAATTGAAACCACGAAAATATTCTTTGAAAATGCAAAGAATTTTGAGACAAATTACCAAAAAACTCTCTCCCTCAGAAATGGGCCAGTGAGTCTATATCTTTGGATGTCATAATTGAAACATGTATAGCAGTAAAAAAAATAGATTGTTTGAAAACAATTTCTCGAAATTAGAAAACGAACTATAAACACTGTGCAAAATTAATATACAAAAAAAAATAAATGACTGCCATAAGAATACGAGTATTATAAGCCGTATAATATGACAAAAATTTTCATTACCTATTAAAGGATGGATTCTAACTCAGAGTTGAGAATTCAGTAATTGAGGGATGGATTTATATTTTATTCTTAGCCTCAACTTTCTGTATTCTGAATGACTAAAAAATTCGGGTAAATCACTACCTAAATTTCCATGTTAGAAAGTTTCTCCAATGGTTTATTGCATAGCATCACTTTCAATCGAATTCTTTTCATTCTTTCTGGGTACAAGTGCTTCAATATTATATGACAACAATTCAAAAAATTTCACCCATAATTCGGTAATTGGGTATTTATTTGCAATAAATTTGAGATAATGGCATTTTTATCTTCACAAACAAATTTGACAATGCGCAAACTTTACACTGACTTTTTCGCTTTAATTCACGATAATCTCAATTTTTCATCATATTTTGAAGAGGCCATTCTATAGAGAGGCACAACAAGCATGCTTAAAATGAAGAAATGACTTGAGAACTGCAATTTTTCACACCGCATTTAGGGTAAGTAGGTACTTCTCTCGCTAATTTTATTCGACGCATAAGTATAAAACCATCACGTTTTGATCGAACACACTGTAGTAGTGTAGTACATTCACTCATACATTTTTCATCGAATCTCCAGAAAGAAAGCATATAGCTGTTGAAGCTCTACTATCTCTAGAACGTCGTGAGAACAAGCAAAAACAAGTAAATTTTTAATCAACACTTCCTCTAACTACTTATGCATCTAATCTAATAACTATGTAATAACTATATGGTCAATAGACCCAAAACTATATACAAAAAGTAGACGAAGATTCTCTGGATCTCCCAGTTTGCATAATGTAAAGCTCACTTGAAACTTTCTACTGAATCACTCGGACGAAAAGCAAACTAGTCTTCAAATAACGCATCAATTTACTTACAGAAAAAGTGACATTTCTTTGGGTCTAAGAGAACTACGAATTATTCGAAAATACGAATTTTACTCGTAATAATAAGAAGGGACTATTCAAGATTTTTTATCTCTCTATGTACCTATCCACGTGTTTGCTCAGTCAGGATGGGACGTAGGTAGAAAAGTAACAAAAAATATGAACCTATCACCGTCTGCTGAACCTTCTCCATCACTAGAACAGGACGAACCTTGCTTGGCAAGTTTAACATCTCCTGGGAGCACTTCTTCGGATCTGTGTACCGTGAAGGAGGATTTTCCTCGTTTGCCAAAGCCCATTCGTCGTTTGCGGCCTGGGAAGAGGTTCAAAAAAAGGTTCTCATGGATCAAAGACGTTTTCCCATTTTATATGGACTCTGGTATAATAAAGCATGAGGCACTGACATTGACAGTTTATTACCTCATATCACTCATTCGGAAGATTTTAAAGTCAATCTTTTCTGCAACCTTTGCATTTGGTACGTGAATAACTATTTAAAACTATGAATGGACTGGTGGAAATCCAAATTTAGAAGTGAACTGAATGTAACGTGCCATCATCAATCGACAAGAGAAGCAGATAGACCAGCTTGTTAGCCGTCATCAGTACCGCATAACTCGACGATGAAGACAAACATGAGATTTATACTATTATATTACCAGCCAGAAGACGCGCATCGATACAATGTAAAGAGTCGCGACATCTGGCGGGGAAATGTCTATAATTATTTCCATCATTTTCCTAAAAAATATAGTTTTCTACAAACTTTCCTTCTTCCCCTTTTTAGGCGTGAAACTTTTCATATAACTATTCGAATTATTATAAATTCGGCTTTCTCTTTATGTTCCATGAGAAATTCGGGTTTTCTAATGATCAAAATTTATATCATACATTTGAAAATGTACAGGGTTTTTTTTAAGTGAGGCTTTTTTTTGAAAGGAGCTAGAACTCATCAAAAGAGATCATTTTGCCGGAGGTGGTTCAAATAAAATATTCAATTTGAAGAAAGTGCAAAAAACCTTAGGCACCAATATCTTGATACGACTCTGGATCGTGTTATCTCACTATGCCATGTACATTCCCTCATAATTTTAATAAAGTGTCCGACTTTCCTCGCGATCTTTTCTAGACACCACAATTAATCCCAAATTCGTGTATTCTCTTTCTACTTTTATTAGGAGATTTTTCCTGAAAAGTATAATTCTTAAGGAGAGGAAAAGTTCCTATAGAAAAATTTGAAAGTTCACAAACTCACCGATAAAATTGATCCAAATTGTTTACAGAAATTGCTCGAAATGGTAACCATTGTTCTGCTCAAAGTCTTGCCAATTGTAATAACGAATGTTGTAAGCAGCAACTAAACATCAGTTTGCTCACGGAGTGATGTCAGCGCACTATTCACCTCACCGTACTTATGCAATTATATTCTCAAATGTCACATTTAGATATCACTACGAACCTAAGTCAGTTCCGGGCTGGGAATTTCTCAGATTCACGGGTAAATTTCGAAATACTCGGCCCTGGTGAATATTTTATTTAAACTTTTCTGGTATAATGACTTATTTTGATGAGTTCTATTGCTGGTAAAAAAAAGCCTCAACTTTGAAAACACTTTGTATATCCCCACATTGATTTATAGAAAATATCCAGAAATGAACATAAATACATAATAATTCAAAAACTGAAAGTTTTTTTCTATTTCCAGAATAAAATTCAGTTTTCGTGGTTTTCCTCACAAAATTGGTCAATATTCCATTCTATTAGCATATAACTTTTGAAACTATCCCTGTTTCATAGTTTTTCATTTTGTACGAAGATGAGGACTGAATGAATGATTTTTTAGCGCAGATGTATTACTCGTTTATACTCGGGATATGTAAGTTTTCAGAATACATATTTATAGTATGTATTTACATTTTATATTTGCCAAAAAAAAATTTTTTTAATCGCGCAATTAAGATTGATTATTTTTTCGAAATATGAATTGTAAATCTTCGAACCGTAAACAAATTTTTTGCTTAATTATTTGGCAATATTAGACTGTGTTTTGAAAAAGTGCATTTCGAAATTTTCTGGCTGAATCTCGTTTGTTTTGTTGATATGAGGAATTAAGTGATCCCACTCTTTTCTTTAGAAAAATTTCCAATTGTCTGAAAACCAAGGAAATAAAACATTTGAAAAAAATAGAAAAAGGTTAGAATTCAATAGTGCTTGATTCTTCCCATCGAACTATGGAAGAAATGTGGTTAGAAAGGAGGAGCTCAACACGTACAATGTCAACATAGACTATTCTAAATATCAATCTATCTTAATAGAGTTCTACGACCATCAGATAATTTCCAAGAGTATGATACTTGATAGAAAGTACTGCAACATCAATAGAGGAACCTACCTGTCGCTGATAACTGACTCGTAGAACTGCTCTTCTTACCAAGACCCATCAACTGGTCTTGCCTGTCTCGATTCCTATCTCTCTGACTGTCCTTTCTCATAGTTTTATCTGAAGGTATGTCCAGTTCTATCATGGTTACCACTGCGGTATCGCTCAAACTACCATCTGCAAAATCATTCAAAGACATCAGAAACTCTTCATAACAATTTTTTATTTTACAAGATCTTTCGTACCTGTCTTCTCATCCGTTGTAGGTTCAGAATTCGACAGACTCCTAGTGAATTGTCCTCTCTTCGCGTTCCCCTCACTATGGTATTGATGATAAGACGCCCTCTGGTAGTGATCCTCGTTCCTCTGGTTCAAAGTCTCCACAGGATCCATGTAATCTTGATCTCGGTGATCTCTGTACTCTCTGTGATCCCTGTACTCCCTCTGATCTCGGTACTCCCTGTGTTTCGAAGGACCCCTATTTTCTGGGTAGGTGCTCCTGTTGTATCTGTTACTGCTGCTGGGGTATTCCGTACTGTGATAGTGGGGTTGGTAGTAACTGCTGCATATGGAAAAAAAGTGATGAATGTTTGGTATCTTGTATAAATGACGTCAAGCTGGAAGTCGTTTCTGTAGAGCCAAGACATTTTCTGAGACTTGGATGCATTGATTTAGGTCTCTCGGTTAAACGATATCCAGTTGAGATTATAATCTAGCAAGATGAAAGTACCTCAGTGCACGAGCACTAGCCCAAAATCCTTACCTATAAGCTCTATTTCCTAATGGTCTTTCAGATTGCGTAGAAAAAGCACTACTCGTTACCGATTCCATGTCACTATCGAAGTCTGCAAAGCCTAAAGGGTCTCGGTCCCTGTCGGGCGAGAGAGATCTGAGGGTAGTCCGCGTGTGATTGGCCAGATCACTGTCACTCAGCCCACTGTACCTCCTCTCCCAACCCGAACCAGCGCTTCTATACGACTGAATGTACCTCATTTTATGCCTGTTGTTGCGATCGTCCAGATCTTGCGCTACGCGCTCCTGCAAGGCGCGTCCAAACGCGTGTGGTACTTGGGGTAGTTGCCGCTTCTTGGGGGAGCCGGTGGGTGTCGCCGTGGCTGAACGAGACTGGAATCTGGATACGTTGTAGGTGGTTGGTTGACAATCTACTATTCGGACGTCTGGTGGGGAGAGTGATCTGTGGTCATTCATCGTTCGGCGAGGCGATTTTGATCTGGACCTGGACATGTGGTAATTGGGCGACTCGCAAGGGGCTGCTGATTGGGATCGGTGCCCTGCCATTGTGTTCTGCAAGAAAACGGACTAGTGAGACATTATTGTTGGAGCTTGTTTCCATCTTTTGGATATGATTCCTTTGAAAAAAATTAAAATTTTCAAACCGAATAACTATGTGAGGTCCGGAGCTTCGTCATAGATTGGAAGATTCAATAACATTTCCGTACATGCAAAATTAATTCAAATCGAAGTCGTGAGAACGCCTAGAAATGTGAAGAATTGATATATTAATTCAAGTATTCGTTTGGTCTACTCGATCAGCGTTGAAATGTTGATGACTCAAATTCAAGTGTTTTGAAGGACTCATAAATATAGTGCCTAACACGCGTTTAATGACAAAAACAATGAAGCGTTGTGGGATTTATAATTTCCCTTCGTCGATTTCACGAATTGAGCACTCAATTAAGTGTTCAGATGTTTAAAGGTATGTACAGACATGCTCCGAATATCGTACCGAACCGTGTCGCGTACCCCGACGCGATCAGCGAGAGCGAATCAAATTCACGAATTCAAATTGCACCTCTACGTGCGATGAATTTGATTCGCTCTCGCTGATCGCGTCGGGGTACGCGACACGGTTCGGTACGATATTCGGAGCATGTCTGTACACACCTTAACATCCTACCACCACTGTCGTAAATGTGAGAGTTGATTTGTTTCAGACCGAAGTTCACGAACCGCCTTAAAAAAGATAATGAGAAGTGAGTGGTTTAACGAAAACGAAAACATCATTTGGAACCACCTAGAATGGTAGGGTTGAAATTTTTTTTTAGACAAAATAAAGATCGGAGAAAGTCAGTGGTTCAAGGGACTCGGTAGAGAGTGGTTTTTGGGAATCTATCAGAAGTGGTTATTCAGGACTCGATCGAAAAAGGTTTTTCAGGACTCAATCAGGAGTGGTTTGTGGGAGTCGGACGAGAAAAGTTCATCGAACGACTAGTTCTTACAGAAAAATAACACGGAATCTATCAGGAATTTAGTTGAGTTAAGAAGCGAACAAAATTATATCGAAACGCCGAAAGAAAGTGCGGGTGTTCTCCGTCTCGCAGTAAACTCTCGGCTCTATTAAGTGTGAACAACAAGATTTCGACAAGGGCAGGATTTCACCTCCCAGTGGCGGAGCATAAGAAAAGGTAATTCCAAAATTACGCATGGTATTATTTGAGTTTTATTAGTCCCGAGTCTTGAAATCTATCACCCTAAATTAAATTACTCTTGAAATTCAAAGTTATTTGGATAACTGTTATTCTGAAATAACTAATCAAACCTTGATTTGACATTTGACATATTTGTCGGAATTTATTTGTTCTAGTGAAGGTAGAATGCGTGTCTTTGATGCATTAGTGTATAGTTTGTAAAGAATCATTTAATTTTTTTTATATATACTTATTCAGAGTTTATCTCGGTTTAATTTCTCAGGGCCGTAACTAGGTACTATTGCGCCTGTGGCAATATATTAGACAGCGCCCCCCCATTTGCGTAGATTTTTTTTTCATCCATCATATTTGCTTATAGTGTTTTTTTTCATAATGCTAGTCATATATTTCCGTAAGAGTTTCAAAATAATATACATTTTTAGGGAAAATTTTTTCATTGAAAACATTGAAATACACATTTCAAATGAAATGCATAAAAATAAAACAAATTCTGAAAAAACAAAATGAAATATTCATATTTATGTAATAAATACGAACATTTATCTTAAAAAATATAAATTCTTCAAATTAAAATTCAAAAATACAATCTGCAAACGTAAAATAAAAATTTTTTGGTAAGTTGACTAGAAAACAATAATCGGTAATCTCAATCTCTGCAAAAAAAACCGCAAACTTAGCATACAAATACTATTTTTTAACCCTCAGAAACACGTACTAATAGTTTCGTAGAGGGCCCGATGTTACAATATTCAAGAAGTCCATACGTTAACTATAAAAAAATCACTAGAATAATAATCTTTGCCAGATGAGATTGAAGATTCAATGAAAACTATGAAAAGTAACACTAAAATTTGGGTTTTATTAGATTTCATTCAAAAAAAGACGCTCTCAGAAGTGGCAACTCAAGTTTAAAAATCCATATTTTCCGCAATGAACCATACATATTTCTTCTTGAATTGAAAGGAACAATATTATTATGTTAAAATACGAATAATTGAATATATCCGATGCCAGAATAATGTCATAAAAAATAACAAATACTTAGTACAACGCACCTTCAATAGCACAATTTATAGTGCTCGAATCCAAAAGCACAATGGCACAAAAAAGTCAGAATATAAAAAAAACTTATAACACTTTAATTCAAACTTTTTGCTCTTCTCTTCACAATTGAAAGAAATCAATAATTATGTAGAATAGAATGAGATTCTCCAATTTTTCTCCCACTTCTTGAGCTCAAAACTCTGATTGGTGAATTTTTGGCAATACAAATTGTTTTTAAAATACCACAGATGTGGCCTGAAAATCTAAACAAATCGATAATTATGTACAATCATCATCAAAGAAGCCGCCCTCAAAAACAAGCTGGATGCGATAAGGGATGTAGTGTAAACAACTCATAAAAGGGTTGTGCTTGGAATCGCATGACGATATTGCCGATTGTAATATTTATGATTAGAGTGCGGCATCTTTGAAAATTTTTTATAATAATTGGACCATATTTCTCGGATTTCTGACCTTATTGCATTCTCATTCTGTACTTTGAATATCAATGTTTCGAAATGTTGTGATCGAATTACTTACTTACGTAACCGTGTTGTCATCTTTCGAATTATTTTTTTTTGATTTGCGCTTCTATTTTTTTATTTTTGATATTTTTTTGGCGCCCCTTCGGAACTTGCGCTCGTGGCAAGTGCCACTCTTGCCACGCCCTAGATACGGCCCTGTAATTTCTATTCACCAGTTGAAGTTTTCAGGAAAAATACAGTAAACTCGAAGTCCTTTCTTTGCTCAAGGCTCGAGTTCAAGGCTCTATCCAATTAACCGCTCGATTGTATCGGGGTGGTATATATCCCATAAAAAATATTTCAAAGATTTTTGTTTGTTTTTTGTTTTAAACTATGTATCTAGATATTCGTCCGTGTACTACAGCTTCTGCAGCATCTGAAGGGTGTTCCATTTCAAAGTATACTTTGATTTGAAAATCTCTAAGATCGTAGATCTTCTAACCTGTGAAGGCGAAGGGATCATGAAGATAATAAATTTTTGTTGTGCTAGAATTTCAATTATTGTGATAGATCGTTCTCTGTCGAGTAGAACACATCTAAATATGATTCTTAAGCTCCTGAGTGATCGAATTGAGAGAGTTTATTTTTCAACCATACCGAAATGAAATAAATCACTTCCCATAATCGATCATCCACATAATCAGGACGAATGACAAGAAATACATACGCAGTATTCACAAAGTCATAAGACGTAAATGATATATGCTTTCGCCTTCACCAAAGAAGAATTTATGAATAAAGCAAGAAAGTTCGTTTGGCATTCGTTCAAAAATCTAGCGACAAATGAATTCGCCTCGCCGGCATCAACGGGGATGCTCTTCCTCGTGTCAGTAATGGGAAAAAGGCCAAACATTACTGGCGAAATCAATATCTGCGAAAGAGATTTAACTGTTTCGCATTACATATATGGGTGAGCCACAGGGCGATATTCTAGAATTCTCTTCCTCATCGGAATCTAACTGTTTTTCGAGTACCTACCTTTTTATAACTCTGTGGATTGTAGTTCGCTACAGGTTCCTGCTCCTGTTCCCTCCTAGACCTCCTGTCACTCTCCCTAGGCGGACTGTTAGAGCTTCCCACACTGCTCACACTGGTACCATCAGCCCTCCTCTCCCTGTTTCCCTCAATTTCACACTCAGAAGGGGTATCCGAGTCCGAAAACCTCGAGCCTGTACTCGGGGGAGAGAGATGTTCGCTGGGCGTCAGTGCGACTTCTTCGTGAGGTCCAAGAGTCCTCCACATGGGATTCTCGTCCAAAGGCCATAACTCTATGATCGTTTCTCCTAAGAAGTCGTTGGCGCCGTGAGGAACCAAATCCCATACTGTGATTTCTAGGGCTCTTATTCTGAGATCTGATCTGCGCAGACCGGAGTATATGAAGGTTTGGTTCCAGATTGGTTCGGTGGTACCTAAGATTGTGATTATTTACAGATAGGTGACAAATTCTTCTTCTTCTTCGAGCGATTCCGAAGGTTCATATTTGAAAATAATGTACCAGAATTCAAATTGCAATATGTCATTTTCCTTTTCTATAGGCTTTTGATTCGGGGCATCTCGGGGATCGCAAGCGGTCGAATTATCATCCTAAAGGACGCGAGGTCTCCTTAAAGTAAATACAGCCCGATACCACCGCCAGTTTACGCAAGAACTCAATTTGAAAAAGGTCGATTTTTGACACCTCGAGAAAATCCGAAATAAATTACGTCGAAATATATTAGATACAAAATTTCCTTCGTTATTTTTGCGAATTATCAGGAAACAAAGAAGTTTTGAAAATTTTGGGTAAAGATATTTTTTGTCAGATTTATCGGATCAGGTAGATTAGGCGCCCCTGTAGAAGTTTATACCACGAAAATAATATGTAGGGTTATAATCTGACGAAGAAGCGGGTGTTATTTTGATTGACGATTCATTTGAAATTTCTAAGCGTTACATTTTTTTCAATCGATCGAATAGAAGATTTGGAAAATATTCTTGATATTTCTCAAAGATTTGCTGATTATCGACAATCCTCTCTAATCAAAAGTACTAGCAGTAAATGACGAAGAAAAAAAAACATGAATATGTCGATCCTAATTACGACAATAAAGCTGATGAATATAAAACGGAATCGTAGCCTAACAAAATGTCAAACTTCCAAGAAACTCACCCGCTAAAGTCTTCGTCCTCCTCTTGGATTTCTCCGACCGATCCGGCAACAAAAACAACTTGCAGTAAGGGTTCCTACCCTGGTGACCGCGCGAACTCAACCCCGCTCCGCATACGATCGTGACTAACAACTGCAGTGTGGACGAGTCGTAGGCGAGCCTGACCTGTATCCTGCCCCCAACGCTGGGCGCCAGGGCCGGCTGAGGGGCCCTGACTCGCTCCGGACTTCCGGGCGATGTGACCAGCACGCTAGGCCGGTCGTAGTCGCCTTCCTGCTGCCAGTAGACTGCTTGACCTAAAAAGGGATGTGAGAAAAAGAATTGGGGGTGTTGTACCTTCGGAGGAGGTCTACAATCGAGTTACAGGACCTTAAACACATAGTTGTTGTTGCTCCCATTTTCACGATAATTGAAAGATAATATTTACATAGATGAATTACATCAGTGTGGAAGAGAATGTGTCGTGTTGTTGGGGGGAAATTCCAGTAGGGAGTGATGGCGGGTGATTCATACCAGCTATTTTATGATGTTTCACTTTGTCTTCAAAATCTTACATTCAAAATACATTTTTTTCGAGGCCAAATTTGAAATTAGCGATAACAGCGCATTCGCCATTTTGTCCAACCAGTCACATTCACCATTCTGTATGAATGTGTAGAATTTAAAAATTTTGAATGAATGATATGTTGTTGTCATCGATTTTTCCCAAGAATATATCTCGATGAAGAATCGATCAGTATAAATCTCAACGTTAGGAAACTTCTAGTTTAGGAGATATTTTCAAGTTATGAATTTTATCATCTTTTTTTGAGTTTAAAAGTTTTTTTGTGGGTGAATTTCAGCGATGCCTTGTGATCAATTAAAAAACCTCAAAATTATTGGGTTATTTGAAATGAAAAATGGAACAAATTTGAAATCCCCAACTGGTTGCAAAATGGCGAAGGAGCTCCTCACTTTTTTTCCTACCCAAATACCAATTACACTATTTTGATCATCTGCGTATGGAACAAAATAATTTCCAACTGGAATTTTCCACTGTCTCATGTGTTTAAAGTTCTTGTGTGGTGTTGCCAGTCTACAAACTAAATTGGCTGCCAAAAAAAAACATAAGCTTCTATTATAAGCACTGGGAAAATAGCTACCTTGACTGTTCAAACACTGCTTCCACGTTCCTCTGTTAGATTCATCCTTGAGTTTTCTCGACACTATCATTTCTACGGTGGCATCTTGTTTGCTTTCCGCTATTATGTCGGCTACTTCCTGATATGTCTTGCCTTGCAGTAGAATGCCATTGTACTCTATCACTTCGTCTCCTAAAATTCCATTTTGTTGAGAGTCTCATCAAGTTTGTGCAATAATAGGTGGAACATAGCTATTATGATGACTAAAGTTGTAAGTATCATGCATCAACTAGTTTCGTATTTCGGCACGAATTTAACTGGCAACCGAAGAAGTATTAGAATTCGTTGTATAAGGGAGAAATTGGATTATTATGTGTTGAGTAAATGAAAGAGTGTTTTTTTTTAAGGCGATGAAAAAACACGAATTTTTTGTTGAAAAGTTAAATCTCATTCTTCACAGTAGTTTCCTGAATTTTGAGCCATTAAACTAAAATCTGTGAGGGTTCTACAAAAATTTCCAATTCTTCTTAACTGAAAGAAGAACCCAAATGAATATTTTACATTCAAACTATGGATCTGGATTTTCTTTCAGTTTCGAATTTATCGCATCTTTCGCTAAACTTAAGGAAATTGAGGGCTTATATACATTCTTAAATCGAAGGTACAAACGAGAAGGGGATATTCCTCAAGTAATTTTGAGAAAAGGGTGTTAAAGTTTGAATTTTTTTCAAGTTTTTTTCTCATAGTATTTACACTTCACAAGATATTCAACTGAAATTTGACATAGATATTACAATAAAATCTAATAATTAATTAATTCAGCACAACTTACCGACTGAATTTTTATGACAATTTTTTTGAGGATTTCGAGAGGATCGTTCAAAATTTTTTTCTCGGAATTGTAAGCAGATACGACAAAACTACAAGAGACCATAAAGTATAGTACAACAACAAAGCTGCTTTTACATTTTTTCAAATCAACAGTGGCTCACCAAAAAAAGTTCTGAAGGAAAACAGGAGACAGTGTTCCAGAAAAAAATATCACCCTGTAGATTTGCTGTCGAAATTGGCATGTCACATGGTGTCTCATTTGTAATATCTATGCCAAATTTCAGTTGAATATCTTGTGAAGTGTAGATACTATGAGAAAAAAACTTGAAAAAAATTCAAACTTCAACGTATCTCGAAAACGAAACGTTTGCGATCCCATGTTAATGATACTTTTTTTCTTAAAATTACTTAAGGAATCTCCTCTCTTCGTTTGTACCTCCAGTTAAGGAACACCCAGTATAGTTTTCATGATTTGATTTAAACTTTTACGGCTTGCAGAATGAGTTTTGTGATTTTCTATGGAAAACTGTTTACAAAAGTCGAGGATTTTCGAGTAATTTGAAAATAAAACTCTTCTCAACTTCAACACCTGAACATTTTTGGGCATATCCTTCTCTTCAAGATCAACTCAGGCAATGTCGTTAAATCGCTCTGAAAAACTCGATGAATCATCAATATAAAGGTAGCCTTCGGATCTCGGCAGTCGCGACTCTGGAAGCGGAGTAACGCTACTCGGAGTTTAGTGCAACGCTTCAAAGGGGCGTGGTCTACCGGTGACCTTGGCAGCGCCGCCAGACTGCACCTGAAGCAGTATTGTCGCTCTGCTGGAGAATTTTAGACTTTTTACAATTCTCCAATGAATATTTAGGGTTTCATGCCCTTAAAATTATAATATATTTCTTGGTGTTTTTGTATTGGAGTATAAAAATAATGAATTATTTTATAATAGTGTCCGTATAATCCAAGAAGGAGATTATCTGGACGGCATAAAATCATTATGCTATCACATAAGAACCATTTTAAATGAACTTTCTCCAGCATATTTTGGAATGTATTTGATATTGAAAAATATTGTATTTTTTTATATGTTATTTTGGTTTCGTAGAAAATTGCATTATTTTATGACTAAATGTTACTTCGTTCATGTTTTATTCTAAAAATTGAGATTTTTGGAAAAATCTTCCTTCTACAGATTTCCTCTCCAAATCTAACGATTTCGCGCAGTCATTTCTACCGATATTGAGTGTACATGGCAGTTGCTGATATTTTCGACAAACATAAATTTGTTCAGCCTTGGTATGAGAAAATATTCTTTTTATCCTATCTCTTTTTATTTTAAATAAAATCGTATCGAATAATGAAAAAAATTACCTGGTTGTAACTGTCCTTCAATGTCGGCTATGCTACCTTTTTTAACGTTTTGTATTATAGCACTCCTTTGGCCGTTCTCCATTTTCTTTCCACCAACGATTTTCAAGCCGAGCAAGGCTTTAGCGTTATTTCTCAGATCTCTTCTTAATATCATATGACCTATTGCTGTTTGTCCATCTTCAGATAGTTGCCAGAGAAGAGGCTGCTATTACGAAAATTAAATCAAGCTGCATTTTGTACATTTTCAGGAGACTGTTTAGTGTTTTAATCGAATACCAAGCTCACTGTTCATATTTTTCAGCAATCGATAATTTGAGTAGTGTAAACTTGATTTTCGATTTGAGTGTGTCCTAATTGGTAATAAAGTTTAATTACTGATTTAGTATAATTTGTTGTTTGTTTGTTTTGCGAAGTAGTAATTTGGTGTTTATTGAATTGTGGCAGAGTTTCGGATGTTATTGAAGATTTCGTGTTAAGTTTAACATTGATTTGGGAATACGCGAAAGCCATGCACTGCCTTCTTTCAACAACCGAAATATCATTAAATTTTGAAATATATACACCAAAATTGTTTATCAAATAGTAATATTCATTCAATTGATTTACTATACATACAATGAAGTTGAAATATATGTATATATTTTGAATTAATTAATTACAGCATTGATGATTTGGGACTCAACAGTCTACAAATTTTCTATCGATTTTGGTCACCTCAATTAATATTCATTCCGTTCTCAGAAGAAGACTGATGCCATATTTTCTGTAATTTTTCAAAAAAATTGCTACTTTTGTTTATAGTAAAGTTATTTCGAGCTGAAATTCACCTTGCTTAAAAAATGGCGATGGGCCATATCGACTAAGAAAAATTTTGTGTTGAATTTCTTTATGTTGGCATCTGTGAATATCTGGAAGGCCTAAATGACAGTTAGGTATGCCAACGTAAGAATATTCAAATATATCAGTAATACCACCAAAGCGAATCTCATCGGATATTTTCCATTGAGCTTTGGATAATCAATTATCACTTCATTTTTATATCCACTACCATATATTTCACTTCTTTTTTGATATCGAACATCAATATAATTGAACATGCTATTATCTAAACATCACTACTACATGCATTTCAATCCCCATTCATATACAAATAAATTCTGTTGTTCAATAACTTTTGTGGTTTTCTGTATGGAATTGAAGGTCAACTATTTTGCATTGTTTCAACTGTATGTTTCCACGTTCAGTGACATTGATGCTTTATTCCTTACGAAACGGTAGAATTTATTATTTCTAACTGAAGTATATTACTACATCTTTACTTTTATGCACTTTTATGCTCATAATAATTGAGTTTCAGAAGTTGTTTTGTATTTACTTTTGGCTATTCAAGTATATGATTGTGACTTTCTATTAATTTTAATTATCGTAATTTTATATTCTCCTTTTGTTGAGGTATGTAGATTTGAAATTTCTCTACTCATCTAATCTAAGCCTTACTAAAAACTACATTAGACTTGTTAACTGCACACCTTAGGCAGATCTCTGGTAGAATCTTCGCTGGACGTGAAGTTCGAGGAAGTGTCAATCCCAGAATCCCTGTGGGAATCCTGGGAAGTCTGTTGGTTCCAGGCCTCGTGATGGTCGAACCTGACGGTTTTTTTTCTCCGTTCTGTGAAGCAGCGATTGTCCGCCGTAACGTCTTGAAGTGGACGGTGATGAGGTGCCATGATGTAATGGCTAAGGGGTGGCCATTCTTCATGGGCCCCTGAGGAAGGATGGTCTCACTCAAATGTAGCGATCTACTTTATCTTTTTGATCTTGGTTTCACTTCAATGGGATTTGAATTGGTTCGTTTTTACGTTTCGTTTAGAAAATGGAATTTCGAGAAAAATGGACCATAGAAACCCAATATTTATTGTGATAAATTGGAAGACTTAATAACATTTCGGTGCATGCAAAATTAATGCGAATAGTCGAAAATAGGAATATTTCTTTTGGCCTAGTCGATACAAGAAAAAATCGAAGTCGTGGGAACGCTTAGAAATGTGGAGAATTAATATATACATTTAAGTATTAATTTAGTCTACGCGCCCAGCGTTGAAATGTTGATAACCCAAACTCAAGAGTGTTAAGGGACCCATAAATATAGTGCCTAACGCGAGTTGAATGACCAGAAAAATAACGCGTTGTGAGATTTATAATTACCCTTCGTCCAAACGAAGTCGTACGTCGTACGAATTAAGCACTTAAGTGTTCAGATTGAAAATTACACATCCTACCACCACTGTCGGAAATGTGAGAGGTGATTGGTTTCAGACCAATAATTCCCGATGTTTAGTGCATGAACCGCCTTGGAAACATAATAGAAGGATGTGATTGGTTTAACGGAAACGAAAACATCATTTGGAACCACCTAGAATGGTAGGATCGAACATTTTCTGGAGACGAAATAAAGATCGGGGAAAGGCAGTGGTTTGAGGGACTCGAAAAAGATTTCTGGGACTCTTTCAGCCTATCACAAAATAGGCGAAAACTAAGCGATTCAAGTTTCAGCAATTCGTGAATATATGAAATATTATAATAAAAAAATGGCATATTTAAATGATTAGGATTATGTCAGGTATGGTCCATTTTTCTCCTTTTTCCCCAAAATGAGGAAAAAATCAAAAACTTCGTCGTAAAATAAATATTGATAATTTCGAGTTTGTCAAGGTAATTCATAAGATCCTCTTTGGGTTCTGTGCATTGATCTGTGATGAAATTATAACCCACAACCTACCAAGGAAACCCCTCGAAAATGTAACGAAAAATTTGTGTGTGTCATTCAAAAGAAGTTGTGTTCTCATGAAGGTCCTTTACAAATCAAATTATTTCAAATCGATTTCAAAATATTGTGTCAAGTGTCATGATTCAAGTAGGATAATATCGGCAATGATGCATAGGGAGGAGTGCGCAAGCTGCGTGAGCATCAAAATCATGCAGAGGGAATAAAAAAAACACATTGAAAACGTTGGTAAAGTCTTCGAGCCTCACCCCAAAAAATTTTTTGATTTTTTCGTCTAGAATGGCTTGGCGATTCAACCGATCCAATATTTTTTCGCTTGTGCGACTTCCTGTAAGGGCAAAAAGATATAATATTGTGCAGAGTATGGTGGGTCGGTCCTCTTGTTAAAGGCTGGACAAAAAGGGATATTTATCATATCGATAAATGTAAACCTGGAAGGGAATGTGTCTCGAATATTCTTTTGTAATCCATCATTTTTCGAAGTAACAGTATGAATTTCCCTATCAGCCTTTCCCAACCTCAAAAAAGTTAATACTAAATGAAAATAACATTTCCCCATTTGACTAATTTCTTGTTGAAATGTAACGAAAATTTTTTTTTCCCAGATACATCAATGACTCATGCAGTACTTCAATAAAAAATCAATGAATTACAGTTCGAATATTCAAAACACATCTTTCCGGAAAGTGGTCAAGAAGGGGCCTGAAATGAAACCAACAATCGAATTATAGAGCATACACAAGTCAGCAAATGGGAGCAACAACTTCTCGATTAATGGATTTGATTAAATTATGGCTGGATATTCAATCTGGCAGGAGGCTAATGGGGAGAGGAGACTCACCTTTCTCGCTGTCTCTCTCGTCGCTACCATATTCGGGGGTCGATTTCAGGTCCTCCTCCGAGCTGGAGAACGAGTGTTGCTGATGGAGATTCTGCGGATTGTTCTGTGGCTTCTTAGTGGAGCTGCTTCGTTTGTGTTTCTTGTTGGCACTTATTGTCGATGGCATCCTTCTTGTGGAGGCGTCCATTGCCGTGGATTCGGCCTCTTGGTCCGGATATCTGGAAATTCAATCCATTTTTGATTGATTGAAGAAAATATCAAACCTTCAGGATCGTTAAGAACTATTTGCATGAAATAATGTAGAGCTCGAAATTCGAACCAAGTACATATTTCCTAGACTTGAATTTAATGGAATAAAACAAAAATAATTCGGAAAAGGGTTATAACATCGAATAAAAAAAAAAAAAATAACGTGTTATCAAATGGTGGATTTTACAAGAAAAAAATTTTGAATTACATAAATATGCTGCACGGTTCTTTTATATTAGTAGATTCTTTGCCTAATGTTGGAAATGTCTAAATTGTTGATATACAGGGTGTTTTCGAAGGGCAGGCTTTCTCTTGACAAGTGCTAGAACTCATCAAAATAAGTCAAAATTCCAAAAATTCTTTATAAAAAATATTTACCAGGGCAGAATATTTCGAAATCAAAGTTACCCGCGATTCTGAGAAATTTCCAGCCCGGATCTGATTTAGGTACGTATTGAGGTTTAAATTTGTTTATTTAAATGCGTTCAGTTCACGGGAAATCATTTGACAGACCGTATGATATTATTTGTGACTGTGACAGTAACGGTGAAGTGAATAGTGTTGAAGAACTAAAACAACGCATTGAAAATGGTTGTGACATTATTCGTGAGCAAACTGATGTGATAGTTGCTGCATGTAATAATTCGTTATTACGCCGGGCAAGACTCTGTGCACATCCAACGAATGGTGACTATTTCGAACAATTTCTATAAACAATTTGGATCAATTTTTTTTATAGGTGCCACTTCAATAAGTTTTTTTTCCTCTCCTAAGTTGGAACTTCAAGAGATATACCGTTCAGGAAAAATCCCCTAATAAAAGTTGAAAGAGAATATACAAATTTGCGATAAAATCCAGCACTTCATTTACTTGCTGGAATGCATATGGCACCGTGATTGAAGGCAGATCTCCTAACAGAGAGATAACACGATCCAGAGTTGTATCAAGATATTGATGACCAAGATTTTTTGCACTTTTTTTGAATTGAATATTTTATATGATCAACTTCCGGCAAAATTATCTCTTTATGAGTTCTAGCATCTGTCAAAAAAAAGTCTCACCTTAAAAAACACCCTGTACCTTTATTTTATGTTTCCGAATGATTATAAGGGATTCCAGTTGTAATGAAGAGAATCAAAAATCTATCATCCAATTTTTATTGGATTATATGGAAGTTTTTAGGAGTAAGAACATCAAAATACTTTTTGAATAAATATTAAAAATAAAACAGAAGTTGCTTCTTTTCTTTGGTCTCCTAAGTTCTAGTTCTTCTCTTTTATCCTACTTTTTTTGTTGTTTTTCACTGATAAATATATTTCTTTTTGTTATTAATTCTGTGGTTTTATTATATATTATTGTTTTCTTCTATTAGGGTTGGTCAATTTTTTGTACTTTGTATTGGTTGTATATTTTTCCTTGTATAATATTTTTATTGTTTTTTGTTTCAGTGCGATTTCATTTTCATTATTAACGTTATGTTTTCTTCGGGTATACAGGGTGTTCCTGAATTCGAGGTACCAACGGAGAGAGGAGATTCCTTAAGTAATTTTAAGCATAAAAAGTCTCATAAACATGGGATCGCAAACGTTTTGTTTTTGAGATACAGGGTTTTCAAGTTTTTTTCTCATAGTATCTACAATTCACAAGATGTTCGACTGAAATTTGGTATAGATATCACAATTGAGAGTTTACACCATGTGACATGCCAATTTCGATAGCAAATCAACAGGGTGATATTTCTTCTGGAACACTGTCCCCATTTTTCCTCCAGAACTTTTTTTTGGTGAGCCACTGTTAATTTGAAAAAATGTAAAAAGCAGCTTTGTTGTTTTACTAAACTTTATGGTCTTTTGTAGTTTTGTTAGTGAGCTGTGGTGAATTAATTCATTGTTAGTTTTGACACATCAAATTTCCAAATTTCAGTTGAATATCTTGTGGAGAACTTTAACACCCTGAATCTCGAGAACGAAACGTTTGCGATCCCATGTTTATGGGACTTTTTTCTCAAAATTACTTAAGGAATCTTCCCTTTTCGTTTGTACCACCCAATTTAGGAACATCCTGTATATCCTGCAGAAATAAACCATAACTCGTATTTATGAGGTTATTGTTTTTTGTCTTTGTAAGTCGATATTTTTTCCTCTTACCTTCTTGGAACTAGGTGCGGATGAGTCCTCATCAATCCTTCCAGCTCTCCCCGATAGTACAACGGATCATCCTCGTTGTACTGCTGTTGGTATCTCTCGCAAGAGGATGTCCTCTCCTGTTCCGAGTATTGCCTACGTAACTGGCTCCCAGATCGTTGCAAAGGTAGATTTTCCTTTTCTGCCGCAGAATGGGCCCTCTCCAACTTTGGCCTCTTGTCCGAAGGTGCTTGCTGCATTTGCGGTAGGTCAGTTTCTGATGTGTTTGTACCTCCCATTATCCATTGTCCAGTCTTACTCAGCAGTTCTTGCTTTTTTCTACAGAGTATGCACACCCATACAACCTAGGGAAAAATGATTGGATATAGATATTTCTATGTCGATGAATTTTTGTTCAGTATATACAGTTCGAACGTCATTGATTTCTTCACCACTTGAAATTAATGACGTTCCAACTGGACCACTCTGTAGAAATTCAAATTTGGAGATCAGTTTCTGCTTTCTCTTCGTATCCATGCACTATTAAACAGAAAATCCTTACTATAAAGATAAGGGGAAGGAGTATAAGTTATATCCAGGCATACTCAGGAAGGAAGACGAGATAATTGCTCGTTTCTGAGTGGGCGAAGAATTTAAATACTTTCCTCATTCATTCACCTGCCAGCCAGGCACCTTCGATAGACGTCACTTCCCTCAGACTTCGGAATGTGTAGGCATATGTGAATTTCTAAGTGAAGTCATTCTACGTGGAATGAAAGGCTTGAATGGAAATCTTTGAGAATTCTCCTCGGAGAACGTAGCGACAAAGAAGAAAAGGAATCTATGAGACGTTTTGATACATTCAAATCCACCCTGACGTTACTTACATAATGGCGACCGAGTATAAATTCTTAAGGGTGTGAGAACAGCCAACAAACCGATAAATTGCTGATGTCTTGGAAAATCTTAACCACTTCAAGTTGTGTTCATATCGATTGAATTTTAATTGTTAATCCTCCCATTCGGCCTTCTCAATTTAAAGGAAGTATGTTTCGAACGAACTGAATTGTGATTTTCCCAACACTTGACTTACTGATGACTTTCTTATAATTGCATTGTATTGTACTGTACAGTATTGTATTTTCAATAATTAACCTTGGAATCTTTCGAAAAAAATTTTTCAACTCAAATTGTCATAGGTCACCCTTTGGATAGTGAATAACTTTATAGGAGGAAGAAAAAGAACGTCCATAAGTTCTTCGGTATACAACGAAAAAAATCTCATACATTTAGTGGATTGCCGATCTCAAAACTTCAACCTGGTCCTTTTCGATTACCCCGAGTGGAGAGAAACATAAACAATTCTCAATCTGAATATTTCGGGGGACTCCGTTACAATTTTATTAAAACTGAAGAAGTATATCTCACCTTATTCGAGCGGAGGGTAACTTTGCCCCCACACCTAGCGCAGCATCTGATGGAACAATAGTTGCACAGATGGCCGACACCATCTGCAAACTTAGTTTTCAAGCAGACGTGACATGTGGCGTCCAACTCTATTCCTGCCTTTTTGTGTTGCTCGCTCCTTGTCCTGATTGTATCCTCCAGAATTTGAACTTCGTCAGCCTTTCTTCTGTGAAAGAAATTTCATTTTCATCGATAGGGACCTAGATACAAGGGATTACTGAAAAATGGCAGTGAAAAAAAAAGCTTGAATTCATCTTGTTGATTCCTCTATTTCGAATTACCATCATATATCCCCTGGTTTTCAGGTCATCCTTCACAATTCGCCGAGTGGAAAATCAAAGGGAACAACAAAGTACATTGGCGTTTTCAGATAATCAACGGTATAACACTCACTTCGATCGGTTTTTTCATACTTCATAGAATTCAAAAAGAATTTTCCATTCGAATTCAAACAAAAAGGCTGTACGATATGGTTGAACGACATACAAACAGATTGATTTATCTATTCGACGAGAAAATTATTCTCCCTTGAGATTCCGACATTCGCAGCAGAAATTTTGAAACTAATTTAGATCAGAATTTTACAATTTGAAACGATGTGTAACGAGTTGCACCAAATATTTTTTCATAACAAATTACATATCAGATTTTGCCAATTTTACAAACGTTATTCATTAAATTCAAGTTCGTAATGGACCACATTGAAGGGTTTTTAGTATGTAACCAAATATATCTGATATTATCTCAAAAAATACAGAATACATCTCGTTCAAACCACTTTTCTCATTACTCATTTCCACGTCCTCTTTATGGACTCGGTATTCGATGCTGAGAAGTGAGCTCTTTTGAAAAAACTTGAAAAGTAATGTCGTGCGGTCTGGAACTTTTGCGCGCTCGAAAAATCCGGCAATTTTATTATTTTTATAAATTTCAAAAGATTGAATCATAGAATAATATTTCATAAAGGGTGTTTTCCAAGGTGAGGCTTTTTTTGACAGCCAATAGAACTCATCACAATAAGTCAATGTACAAAAAATCGTTCATATAAAATATTCCCCAGGGCCGAGTATTTCGAGATCAAAAGTACCCAAGAATCTGAGAAATGCCCAGCCCGGATCTGACCGAATCCTCTATGATGCTTGTTAGTTTTCCGATCTCAACCCCTTCGATTACTTCCTTTGGGGTCATTTGAAAACATTAGTGTTAATGACGGTGATGTGAATAGTGCGGAAGAAAACGCATTGAAAATGCTTGTGACATTATTGAAAACTGATGTGATGGTTGTTGTAACATTCGTTATAACACCGGGCAAAACCTCAAACGAATGGTGGCAATTTCGAACAATTTCTTTAAACAATTTGGATCAATTTTATCGGTTTATGAACTTCCTAATTTTTTTTTATGACCTTTTCAATCAGTAATTTAGCCTCCCTTTGTTTGAACTCATGAATTATACCGTTCAGAAAAAATCTCCCAATAGAAGTTGAAAGAGGATATACAAATTTGCGATTAAATCCAGCACTTCATTTACTTAGTGGAATGCATATGACACCGTCATAGCAGATCTCCTAGCAGAGAGATAATACACATTGAATATTTTATATGATCAACTTCCAGCTAAATTATCTCATTTGATGAGTTCTAGCACCTATCAGAAAAAGTGGAAAAAGAATATACAAATTTGTGATAAATTCTAGTGCCTAGAGAATATCGCATTATGAGGGAATGCATAATAGGGCATATCCTAACAGAGAGATAACAAGATCCAGAGTCGTAATAAGATATTGATTTCGAAGGATTTTGCACTTTTTTCAAATTGAATATTTATATGATCAACTTTCGGCGAAGTGATCTCTTTAGATGAGTTCTAACAAGGAATAAAAAAAATTGGTTCTTACAACTTCGGTATCTCAAAAACGATTAATCTTACAGGGTGCTCTAAATTGGAGGTACGAACGAAAAAGGAGATTTCTTAAGTAATTTGAAGAAAAAAATGTCCCATAAACATGAGATACCTGAACGTTTCGTTTTCCAGATACAGGGTGATAAAGTAATTGAATTTTTTTCGAGCTTTTTCTCATAGTATCTACACTTCAAAAGATATTCAACTGAAATTTGGCATAGATATTAAAATTGAGAGTTTGTACTATGTGACATGCCAATTTCGATAGCAAATCTACAGGATGATATTTTTTCTGGAACACTGTCCCCTGTTTTCCTCCAGAACTTTTCTTTGGTGAGCCACTGTTAATTTGAAAAAATGTAAAAAGTAGTTTTGTTGTTATCCCAAACTTCATGGTCTCTTGTAGTTTTGTCGTATCTGCTACCTATTTCGAGAAAATTTTGAACGATTCTTTCGAAATCCTCAGAAAAATCCGAATTGTCATAAAAATTCAGTTAGTTTTGACACATCGAATTGAACTGTTTGGGTTTAATATCTGTAGATACTATTAGAAAAAAAACTTTAACACCCTGTATCTCGAAAACGAAACGTTTGCGATCCCATGTTTATGGGAAATTTTTTTCTTAAAATGACGGAATCTCCCCTTTTCGTTTGTACCTCCAATTTAGCTGTATATCATGCTGGTATTTTGTGACTACATATCGATAAAATGGGTTATAAAAAATTTTGAGACGATGGCGGATGTTTTTTTCAACTAGATTTTTCAATCTTACAAACCCCCCAAAATCAGTTGTTTACTACAACTGATCATATTCAACTTTGTTCGGCTTTGTGTATATTGTATGATAAATGTAATTTTTGGGTAACCAAAAAATGAAAGAAAATTCGAGTATTCCAATTTTTTTTTTACGCACTTTCATCGAGTCCACAACTGACATGTCTGCGAAGTTCCCATCCATCATTCACCCCAATTACTTGTATCGTATATCTTTCGGAAAATTCACTTGCCGACACTACCCTCGCCCACGTGATTCTTTTTTCATCAACTATCCACGTCATATGCATCAAAATACGTCATACAAAACAATTAATCCCTAATCAAACAATTTACCAGCAATGTTAACTCACACTATTGACGCACGCGATAAGAATGGAGGAATTCCTGTGAAATGCGATTGGTTTTTGAGCAGAATTCCGCCTATTTTTCTGGAGAAAATTAACACCTTCGAATATTCTTCAAATAGAGCGGAGGCATTTTTCTTTTTGAGCGCTCGTTCTATTTACACTAGGGCTATATCATTTCGTCACGATGTCTGTATTTTGTTCTTAATCGACTAGGTTCGACTTACTGATGATGAATCCGTCGAAAAATTCGAGTCTGTCTGTCCAGCCGTATACACGATAACTCTCGAACGGAAAGACCTTGAAACTTGAAATTTTCAGGGTAGGTTCGAATCTCGAATGGCCGCGGTTGAGTTCATCATAGGGCAAAATTGGACCAGGGGTTCCGTAAATATGGTCGTTTGAAATATAGTTTTCTTGATAATTTCGAAACTACGGATTCGATCGTGACGAAATTTTGTATTTTAATGGAGAATGATATATTCAAGCTACACTTTTTTTACGATGGCATAACCTTAACCATTTTGAAGTACCAACGAGTTATTGAATAAAAAATCCTTATATTTCTGTAACAGCTGATTCGGCATAATTGACGAAGAGCATTTTTTTGACAGCTGTCAAAAATTTCTTCAATTGGTTCCTGAAACTGGAAAAAGCGAATCTACCTACAAGGTGGATGAAGCTCCTAACTTCACGGCAGTGCTTTTTATAATTTTTTAAGTACCAATTCTAGAGTTCTTGAAAATAAAGATAAAGTACACACGATATGTAGAGTTTATTGGTACTCGATTTCTCTTTAAATTTTGAGGTTTAACATCACGATGTTCAAATGAAAAGTCGCTCGAAAGACCACCTCCATTATATGGGGCGGATTTTTCGGAGTTAAAGGGGGTTATTACCCCACCCTGAGTCAGAGCTGAAGAACGAAAAACCTCAATTATTATATGTAATCCCAATTCCTGCCTAGAAAATAACCGCATCAACACGCCTGTCTCCAATTTATTTCTCATTAATGTTAATCATAAATGCACAAGTTGAAGAGGTACAAATAATTTCTTTATAGTTTATGGGCTACTCGAAATAAAGATCGAAGAAGAGATTTTATTGGTCATGAATTTTTTCGTACTCGTATTCTCAGGCTTAATAAAATTCGGTTAAATATCCGAAATAACCGGCGCATTCACCAATTTGCAACCTAAAACACTGAATGATTAATGTTTCATCAATACAGAGTTCCTCACAAGTTTCAAACAATTTTGTTTTGATTCAATGGGCGCAATAAATATTCAGTAACATTATGACATATATTTTTGATTCTCAAGATTTTGAGTAATTTGAAAATGAACAAATCAATTATTGACATAGAAAAAGATTTTCTTTTCTAAAACAGTTCAACGCCTAAAAACAAAACGAAGTTTTTTTATCAGTACAAATTTTTCTTGAGCTAGGAACAGTACGATAAATTTTCATGATTGAAGGATATGTCAACTAATTACACAAGAATTAGTTGTTTTATAATTCATGAAAGATTCAAACATATTAACTGTGGGATTGTTTCAGGAATTCATTAATTACTTAAGGGTGAAATACGAAATGAAAGATTTGTGTCATTCGTTGAGTGCATTCAATGAGAATTCTATTTGTCTTGGAATGTATCGGTTTCTTCAACCAACCAAATTCAGTAAAATGATGAAATATTTTTTCTTTTTGCCTCGGAATATATTCCGAGAGGCTGTTAAAGTCAAAGATTCATTGTATGTTTATCAACTGTACCATTTGACGTGAAAATTCAAGATCTACTCAATTCAACCCAAGGTGGGTGGAACTATATGAAATAGAAAATAATTACAATGATTTTCGTCGGAAAACATCAAAATCCATACCTTTCATTATTTTGAATTCTCTTCAGTATTTCCACTTCCTATGCATCAAAATAATGAAGGTTCTCGGTGAAAAGATAATATTGATATATGGAATTCCAGAGTCAACAAGTTCACAACGAATCGAAAGGAAACGGTTGTATTTAATCTTCCTATTCTTAGACGGAGGTAGAGTCATGCATGTGGATTAATTCAATAATTTCAACACCGACCCTGGGAATCAAAGTGAAACAGCCTTTGCAAATGAATTATCTGAAAATGTGTGGGTGTCTTTGACCTTTGAAATTTGAAATCACCTCCCAGAATGATATACAATTTTGGACTTAGGTAATGTTGACAGAATTTCGGAAAATGAAGGACCTAGTTATATTATTGGATATTTCGAAAAGACAACTCTTTGCCATATGCTGTTCCAGAAAAAGTGAAGGGATGTTATGGGTGTTAATTGAATTATAGTGATGTTTATTGAATTAGAACCAACCTCATGATCTCATGTTCCCTTTGCTCCTCTTGTTTTTGTCGGACCATGACGGACTCGATAATGGCCCTTTCCTCGGGTGTGAGATGAGACAAATCTGGTCCTTCCTCCATCGTTCTATCCCTTGCCAAACATACCACAGTATAACACTATCCCTAGGTAGGACTAACCCGCGAATTCCGTGGCATCTTGAAGACAGCAATCCGTACCATCGTACCCGTTTGACATATCGCGATGTTGAAGAATGAAATCGAGAGCTCAGGCGTTACCCTTTCTAGTATGTTTCCAGTTTTCCAGATGCGGCCGCCGCTATAGCCCGATTCGCGAAGACTTTACACCTCGGCGATCACGTTCCGATTGCTGACTGATTTTTGATGGACGATTGTCTTGGATATACTGTCCGGTTTATCACAGTTTGCTTTAACCCATTCATGCACCTTTAATAAATAACTGGATGAGTATAGCGGGCTGCCAATGGATGCTTTCCTACTCTGTGACGTCACCAGATAAAACCTATTGATTTTTGGCACGAGCAAGCGCTCGTTGTTGGACATCTTCCGACGTTCAACTTTCCGATGCACGCGCTATATCGAATGCAGGAATCTGCATAACGGTTTCGTTTTTATGGACCGCAACCGACTTGATACTCGTGTGTGGGATTGGTGATTTACTGCCTTCAATTTCGGAAAACAATAATAAAGTCAAAATTCTACAAGACAAATCGCTAACTTCTGCCTTAAAATTCATAAACATTCGGGTCTATTTTCAATCACTAAAAATTTATTCGAGAAAAAACAAAATTATCAACCCTCCCGAACATTACCGCGCTCGAACACGCCATGGGGCAAACCAAGATCTGTCGTTCTTTAGGCGCGCGGCAAAGGGATTTCAGCTGCGGGCAGTTGTGTGGGTTTTTGAATTTTGATGGGAAACAGAGAGAAAGAGATGTAGAAATAAAAATCTTTGTGTGAAATTTAAAAGGAAACACTATGATATTGTATATTTCTGCAAAACTCCATTTCCTTTCCACTTGGGAATTTCCACATAACTCATTTTATCTATACCATATATGTAAACATATATGTGAACACAAAATTTCAGCAGGTTATGACGTATAATTTCTTAGACACCGCAGTTTTGAAAAATATTTTTTTTATCTTCTCGTGATACGATCCTTACAAAATTTCACATGAATCTTCGCGTTGTTGTCTTACAACTAATTACAAAGTTTTAATTCGATCAGATCGGTATTTTTCGAATGAATAAGAAAAAATTATAAAAAGCACTGCCGTGAAGTCAGGAGCTTTTGAGCGCTCGTTCATCCACCTTGTAGGTAGATTCGCATATTCCAGTTTTAGAAGCAAATTTTGGAAAGCTGTCAAAAAATTTTCAAACTTAGGCGAAACTCCAGACTTCACGTCAGTGCTTTGATTTTTTTTCGATAATTCGCTAGAATTTTCTACGGTACCTATGGTCTTGGTAATGCGATCTGGACAAAATTATCCAGGTAGTTTGAATACAATATTTGAGTAGTCTCGAGTAGTTTCGAAATTATCAGGCAACAAATATTTTGAACGGCCATATTTGAGGAATCCCTAGTCTATTTTTGCTCATTGATGACCGTGACCGCGAAATTCGCGTTCCGAACCTACCCTGAAAATTTCAAGTCCTAGGCCTTTCCGTTCGAAAGTTATGATTTTCTATGGTTCTGGTCATTGGAAAAAATGTAGCTTGGATATATCATTCTCCATAAAAATACAAAATTTCGTCACGATCAAATCCGATGTTTTGGAATTGTCAAGAAAACTAAATTTCAAATGACTATACTTACGGAACCCCTAGTCTAATTTTGCTCATTGATAAACGTGACCGCGAAATTAGAGATCCACACCTATCCGGAAAATTTCAACTCCCTAGGCCTTTCCGTTCGAAAGTTATAATTTTCTATGGTTTCTATTGTTCTGGTCATGCGATCTGGACAAAATTTTGCAAGTGGCTTGAACACGTCATTCTCCATCTGAATTCAAAATTTCACCTCGATCGAATCAGTAGTTTTGAAGTTATCAGGAGGATATAAACAGTTTTTTTTTTACCCGCAGACTGCAAGGACTAGAATTCGTCTACTAGTCCAAAAAAACAGTATTTTCTGGACTTGTTACGTAAATTACTATTTTTGGATTCTCATTCATTTTGGAACAAATCTGTTCTCTCAATTTGCTTTTAGGCGATGCACAAACATTTCCACACCGCATCATATTTTTGAGGAATTGATCCTGAAGTAAAACGATTTTTACGAACACCCTTCGTCGGACAAGAACAACTCAGAACATCAAATTTGCTCAATAATGAATGAGGAGTTGAAAAGTTATATTTATTTCAAGAGAAAGCCGTGGCGTAGTATTTTTTTCTCCAAAAATATTCAATGCAACGCCCGTACAGACGCAACTGGTAGAGCAAACAAAAATTGTTGTACATCTAAAAATACACCTCGATGCATAGAAGACATGTACCAAATTTTATAAAGATGTCTACAATATTATATTAGTTATTATAAAAAAAATTTGGTTTTTTTCGAAATTTTATCATCCTGTATCTCAAAAGTTAAGACTTTTAGGACATACGTTCATAGGAAGTTTTTTTTCTTGAAATGAGTCAAATACTCGCCTCCTCAAATATTAGCATGTCTTAAAGGACACCTGTATATACCTTCGGTAATTTTTGCCTGTTAACTGAACCGGTGCATTAAGACCTCTAACATATTCTGAAAATTTCAAAACTCTAGATTTTTTATTTCAAAAATTACATTTGGCAAACTGATATCGCTTTGCTCATAGAAACAAGCGCGCAAAAACAGTGGCTTCTATGCAAGATATTCTCTTTATTCCTTTTTTTTGTGATTTTAAGTCATTAGAACTACAAAGAACCTGCTGTTTTCAATAATTTTTTAAAATATCAGATGTGTCCTGTTAATTTCGAAATTATAGAGGGTGAAATGAATAGCTGGTAACATTGGTTGAAAAAACTACAAAAAATATATATTTCTGTGTTATAATTTCTTTTTATTTCTGCAATGTATTGAAGAAATCATGGGGAGAACAGTTCTAGGTTTATATGCAAGAATGTATATGTCCTGAATGATTACTTTTTGGACTTCTTTGATAGATTTTCGGTTTAGCCTGTTTAGCATTTCTGTGGAGCCCTTCAAAGAAATGAGGGCATAGAAAGATGAAAAGGATAATAAATGAAAAACAATCACAGATAACGGAGCATATTCTCTGTGTTCTATTTCACCAATGAAAGCAAAATTTCACAATTTTCACACTGCAATGTATTCGAAAACACAGTTTATGATTCAATTATCATTCCATATCATAATTATCACAAATAAATTCAGGAAATTGAAAAACAACAATAACTCAAAATATTTATTCTACTATCAATTAGTCTGCCTCGAGGCTATTTTTTTTTCTGATGGAGGTGCAACAGTTTCTCGGCCAACGATCTTATTGCCATCTAAATCAAGTGCAAAATTATAATCCACGGGATTAGCTAATGCTTTCTCTATTTCTGCATCGATCATCTCTGGTAAAATGAAGTATTTTGAGCACTCTATTTCTCTTTTAACAATCTCTTGTTGCTTTATCCTGCGTTCCTCCCTTTTTATAGCCGTGACGAGTTTTTGTTGTTTAGCCTTTTCTATAGCTTGTTCGAGCTCTTCAGCTACTCTGGCTTCTCTCAATATCTTTTGTTTTGCATTCCATTCATCGTTGATCGTCATACATCTTTTAAAATCATCTTCGAATTCTTTTTGCTTTGTATCTGTATCTTCTTTTTGCTGGAATTCTTCATTATATTTTAATGTGAGGAATTTCGTTATAGTTTTGAGTTCTGTCCTGTACTTGTTGAACAGTCTTTTCATTTCCACATTCTCTTCCTCGGTTATTTGTGGCCTGGGAGGTACTCGAAAAATTTTACTTTTAGCAGTACCTTTCCACATAGGTTTTCTTGGTTTCCTCCTCCATCTTATTAAATTTATGTTGACCGAATTAGAGGTGGTTGGAACAACGTCCAAACTGATTTTCTTCAAATTGTTTATTAATCGTAACATTTTTCCAAATTACAAATAATTTTATAGGTTATATAGCAAAGAACGATGTCAAAAATTATTCTTTTTTATTAATCGTGTAGTAGATACTTTTTCGGATATTGATATAAATCGAAAATATTTGTTAGGTATTTAGAGTTTCAGTTTGTTTTTCAACTAATCATTTCAAGCTCATCGCGACAAAGTACAATGAATAGAGTAGTTCTAATATACCGTAGTCCGTAATTGCAGCTCAGGAAAGTTATTGGATTCTGGATTGGTTCTGTTTTCTGTCAGGCCAAGTGAAACTGTCAAAAATATTTTCCTATTTTACCGTGTTTTCTTATAGGATTTCCTTGTTTTTTTTTAATTCAAATAGAGGTACATAGGTACATACTTTGCAATCTTAATTTATATGATAATCATTTGAACGTTGTAGGTTCTTACAATATCATTTTAGAAGAAAAAAGATAATAAATATCGCCCTGTCAAAATGAATAATGCAAGCCCCACAACAGGTGAGTGATGTATTTTCATTGTGCATATCTTTTAACTTCTCAAGAATTTTTTGCTGTCTCGAGTTGCGATCAAGTTGCAAAAAAAATTGTTTTTAAAATTGGTGGAGTTTCGATTTCGGTTCATTGGTGCTTAACAAATGACCTTTCTCTAACCGATTTACCGTTATGACGCGTCATATAGTCAGTTCAGCGAATTCATTCACATATACAGATTTCCCAACAACCATGAAACGTTGTGTTTCTCGCTTAACATTGATAGATTCGTTCAAAATCTGCCAGAAATATGTATTACCTGCTTGAGTGATAGCAACTGTATCCAACTGAATATGTTTTTTGCGTGAAGAAATTGTGGAAAAAATATTAACAGCTGTGATGAAAGAAGTGAAATTTGGGATATGCAATGCAGTTGGCTTCAAAAATGAGTCATGATGACAGAGAACCTAACTCTTTAGAAGGGTTCATTGAAGACCCATACGTACCACAAGCGGATATACAAACTCCAAGTTTCGATGATCCATATCAAGAAAGTTTGTTTGCAATACAAGATGAAATATTGAGACCAACTCGATTAGAGTTTGATGATCTACCGAATTCTTCATATGATAATGATGATTCTCTAAAAGTTGAAACCGAATTTATAAAAGTAAATGCCCTTTTGAGGAGAGAAAAAATTTCAGTCCGTGTAACTTATTCAGATCTTAGTAAACCTTATAAAATAAATCTGCCATCCGGCAGTTCTAAGAACTATTATGATTATGGCACAGGTACGTTTTTTCACAGCTGTGCTATTTCTGGTGCTGGTATTGTAATTTTATCTGTGAGATAAGATAGGACTGATGTGAAGTTTACTACTTTTCGTTCCTCAGAAACAGCAATGGCTGCCGGAGACCAAGTGCCTGAATTGGCCAACTTGACCCTGGAGGAAAGGGCCAAGAAGGAGGAGGAGTGGAAGCAGGAGTTAGCGCAGGTTGATGATGAGATCGCTACATTGCAAACGGTTCTCAATGCTAAAAGGAAAAGAGCTGCAGAACTGAAGAGACTTCTTGGAATAAGTGTGCTAAAAGAGCTATCAGATGATTTAAACCAAGGAATCAAAAATGTTAAAGAGAGTAATGTGTAAGTAATAAAAAAAAATGGTTATCATGATTCAATTTCAAGAAATAGAACTTAATTTATTGTTATATTTTTACTTATTATTTTTATTTGGAATATTATTATTTCGTTATGTTTTATGTATATTTCGTTATGTTTTGTTATCATTTTTATTTTTTGATAGATACCAATCTGTGGAAAATACAGTTGGTCAGGTTACCAAAGCTGTAACAGATGCTCCTATGTAAGTATTTCGGATCATGGAATGATAAAAATATTTGTGAAAACCTGATTCAATAAAAAAAAGGCGAAAACCACAGTTGACTTCAGTTCTTTGAATAAATAGTTTTGTCTTCACAAAAATGAGGAAATTCATTTTGAACTTTGTATTTTTAGTTACCAAAAGACTACTTCTCTATTTGGAGGGTTTACCAGCAACATCAGTACTAAATTTGGTCAAATGAAGCAGTCTGATTCTTTCCGTTCCATTGAGGAAAAAGTTGGATCTGCTTATGAGAATGTCAAAGTGAGTACACTGGAATCGCCGTTTATTCGAATGTTACATATTTTTTCTACAAAAAACTATGCATAAATACATATCATATTTTATTCAACTGCACGCATATTTGAACCAAATTTACATGATTGTGATCTCGACTATTTTAACTTCAGACACTATTCTTCATTTCAATATTAGTCTGAATTTTATGGTTGTGGGGTATTTTTGAAGTTTCTCTTTTCTTTCAGGAAACTATGGTAATTTGGCTTTTAGTTCCTGCATGATTTTACTTTACACTTTGTCTCATTCGTTTTGAAGCACTTGTGTATTGTGGTAGTTTTGAATTAGATCGATGTTTGTCCAATAGATTCATCACATTTTGGTAACATTATTAAGATTCTTAAAATTCTTAATAAAGGAATCCAAGTTATCATTGATCAGTAATAACGTCAGGAAACTGAATGAACTGCTATATTCGAAGTGGGTTTCAGAAAAAGTATTTCATATAAAAAAAAACAAAATTTATTTCCATTTCGCATAAGTTTAAAACCTTGTACTTCTTGAAAAAAAAGTCAGATGTAGAGAGTTGGTTTATTATTAAAGTATTTCATTCAGCGAGAGTGTATTGAAATATCTGTTCAAGTTGAAACTTTTATTGTCTGGACAAAATTGAATTCAGTATATTTTATTTTCATCTCTGATAAAATTGATACAATGTATGATAACTTGGTTTCCCTTTTTTTACGCCTGCTGAGTAAAAAATATTTTCAGACCAAAGTAGTATCAAGATCAAATTCTCAGCAGAGTTTAGGAGAGGAAGGTTCAAGATCCCGCTCTGGTTCTGTAGCTACCAGTCCTACTATTCCAGAAGAGAAGCCATTAGTCTAGAAATTGGATTGGAAATATTGATGTGAACCCAAAGGCCTTTCCAACGTTTCTTATATAACTATGATAATAATTAATTTTTCAACATAAAGCACATATATCCTAGTAAATGAGAAAATACCCTTATTTGTGTAATAACATCAATGATTTCTTTGTTATTGTTTTGAAGTTTAACACTCTGAAGACCTCTTGGTGGCTGAAGAAACTTAATTGCTTCAAGTATTTATTAGTTTTGTACAGATTTTAGGTTTTTAATGTTCGACTATAAATTATTAATGTCGTCATATATGAGGTTATATTTTTTGCAATGATGCTTTAAAATGTTTAGATTATTGCTATAAATATCCAGATGTTGTGAAATGTAGCCAGTTCTAGTAGTTGGAACTATTTTGCCTTCACCATTCAACTGATGGAGTATTTAGGCAATAATATAGTGATTTATTTTAAGTGATGTATCAAACTTATACTGAATAAATTAAAATGAATTAATTTTTTATTTATCATTATAGGGATTCAATTGAAAAAGAATTTATGTTTATATTTTATTCAAAAATAATTCTTCATCATAGAAGAGTATCTCCTCTGTTCACTGCAGTCTTGCTCTTGAACAAGCACACTAATTATTCACAGCAAATACATCGCTTCTAATTTCTACATAATTTACACCATAATTCTTCTATTGATGTGATGTCTCCTTCCATTATGACTAAAATAAATAATCAGGACGTCCATGAAACTTTCAGTTTTCTAAGAATTATGACGTTTGACTCTTAGCCACAGATAACTCAAAAACTTCACAGAGCTTGCTACGTAATCTTTTTCTCATGGAGAATATCCTTGCTCTGACTAATGATGTTGCTTCTCTCTTTTTTCATGAGGATATTTCGTATATTTTGAAATGGCATTTCGACTAGAAGAGTTAAAACTATGGAAGCAGCAACTATCACGATTGTCTCATGGAGGTTGATCTGGAAAAAAGAAGGATGAGTTTCACGCAATATTTTTGGAAGGTTCCGTTGGATTCTTAGCCACATTGAAAGAAGTTAGGGATATTCGGAAACCACTGATTTTTCTTTGTTTTGAGGAAAAAACATTATTCACCACAGTATATTTTCAAACACCCTTTTCTGTGGGTGGTGGATGGTTCGACATGTACTTTGCCATTTTTCATCTCAATTGAAAATTACTTTCTCAGTTTTCAACGATTTAGTATTGATTTATTTGTAACTATGAAATATATGCTGTTCCTTAAGTCAATATCTTCCCAACATTGCTTTAATATATGTACTTAACTGATTTCCATCGTATATACAGAAATATAAGCAGATCCTATATGGTTGCTTTTTGGTCTTAGTCATGATTTGTG
Source organism: Aphidecta obliterata (assembly GCA_963966015.1). Taxonomy (NCBI): domain Eukaryota; kingdom Metazoa; phylum Arthropoda; class Insecta; order Coleoptera; family Coccinellidae; genus Aphidecta; species Aphidecta obliterata. The sequence continues at coordinate 7,946,863 of OZ014430.1, read as the reverse complement.
GACTTTACGGAAATTCGATTACTGATCGCGATCCAGTTCGTTCGCTATACCTATCAGCGTTTTAAGCATGGATAAAGGAAAGGATATTTCTTTATCTATGGTTCCAAGTTCAAGCTGTCAAACTGATAAATTTTTGAACTGGAAAATTTGATTCCTTTCTTTAACATTCTTATCTGAACAGCTGTGGGAAAGCGTAACCTATATTTCCATACCAAACTTGCCAATATCTGCCGTAGTTTTCCCGAAACAAAATTATTTAGTCTTTCCAACTTTCATTTTCGAGTTGCGTTTGAGAGACTGTACTGGCGCGAATATCACTATGAATAGTCTACTGAGAGGTTATGTGGAATCTACTCAATTGCTTTCATGACCTCCATGTAAGAATATTATAGATTCCCTATATTTTCTCTGAGAGAAGCAAACATGTATAGCGTTTTTGGGGGGTTCTACCCCTTGGTTTTTTTCGACCAAAAAATTGAAATTTTGAATGCGATTTTATTGGATCAGAATGAAGTGGAGGAGTCGCTGGTTAATAATCAGAAAATCTCGATTGATTCTGACCGGTAGAAGTCTAGGTATGAAGCATTGAAAGTTGGAAAACTTATATTTTGGAGTTGAAAAAATAAAAGTTTGCAGATAGGGCTGCGGTTGTTTTTCCATCGGATTGCGCGACCTCGAAAACCTATATTTCCATACCAAACTTGCCAATATTTGCCGTAGTTTTCCCGAAAAACATTTTTCCATTTTTCATTGTCGAATTGCGTTTGAAAGACTGTACTAGCTCGAACATAACTATGAATAAGTAGTCTACTGAGTGGTTTTGTGGAATCGACTCGATTAGTTTTATAACCTCCAGATGAAAAGGTAAATTTTTACTTTAACGCCCCCTCGTGTTTTTCAATATTTTTCATTGAAAATGAGCATTCCTGAATGATTATTAGAAATCTGCATAAAAACTTGTTTGCCATTATTGATGGTTTTCAATGATGGCAAACTAGTTTTTATGCAGATTTCTTAAACGGGATCGTAAGTGAACTGGGGTGCTGGGTGGGTAAGAATCTAAAGAAATGTTGGAGAAATAATGATTTCAAAGCATGTTTACTCAAGGAGGTTTTAAAAATATAATCATCGATGACGTCATTTTCGAAAACAATTGAACAAATGAAAAAAATTTTTTTTTCAATTATTAAAAAAAAATAGAAATCCCCATGAAAAATAGATTGCCATCAATGAAAACCATAACGAATCATCGAAGAATTTTTTCTTATTTGGAAAAAAATTTCGACAAAAATTTAATATATTACTAAACTTTTTTGAGCGCTCGTACTACTTACACGAGGGCTATATCATTTCGTCACGATGTCTGTATTTTTCGAATTTTGAGCCGAAAATGGTCTCAATCGACTATGTTCGACTCACTGACGAATCCGTCGGAAAATTCGAGTCTGTCCGTCCGGCCGTCCGGCCGGCCGTAAGCACGATAACTCTCGAACAGAACAACCTAGAGACTTGAAATTTTCAGTGTGGGTTCAGTTCCCGAATGTTAAGTTCGTTAATGGGCCAAATTCCACCAGGGGTTCCGTAAATATGGCCGTTCAAAGTTTTGTTTCCCTGATTACTTTAAAACTACAGATTTGATCGAGATAAAATTTTGCACTCAAATGGAAAATGAGATGTTCAAAGCTACATGTGGAATTTTGTCCAGATCGCACGACCAGAACCATAGAAACCATAGAAAATTGTAACTTTTGAACGGAAACGCCTAGGGACTTGAAATTTTCAGGATAGGTGTGGATCTCGAATGTCGTGATCACGTTCATCTATGAGCAGAATTATACCAGGGGTTCCGTAACTATGGTCGTTTGAAATTTAGTTTTCTTGATAATTTCAAAACTACAGATTCGATCGTGACGAAATTTTGTATACTAATGGAGAATGATATATTCAAGCTACAATTCTCCAGATCACATGACCAGAACCATAGAAACCATAGAAAATCATAACCTTTGAACGGAGAGGCCTAGGAACTTGAAATTTTCAGGGTGGGTTTGGATAGCGAATATCGCGGTCACGTTCATCAATGAGCAAAATTAGACTAGGGGTTCCGTGAATATGGCCGATCAAAATATTTTTTTGCTGATAGTTCCGAAAATACTGAGCGGATTGGGATGAAATTTTGCACCTAGCTGAGAAATAATGTATTCAAACTACGTGCAAAATTTTGTCCAGATCGCACCACCCAGACCATAAAGACCGTAGAAAATTCTAGCGAATTATCGAAAAAAAATAGATCAGCTGAAGCACTGACATGAAGTCTGGAGTTTCGCCTAAGTTTCAGAATTTTTTTGACAGCTGTCGAAAATTCCTTCAATTGATTTCTGAAACTGGAAAATGCGAATCTACCTACAAGGTGCATGTACGAGCGCTCAAAAGCTCCTGCCTTCACGGCAGTGCTTTTCGTAATTTTTGAACGTTATTATCATATATTTCGGGGTGAAAATAGGAGAGGCCCCGCTTACTGTCGAAAAGCCCGTTTCTCCCAAAAAAAAAACCTCTGAATTGTATCCATATTGAATTCCAAAAAATCTTAAAAATCGAAAAGCATGGCAACAATGTACGTCTCCAATAGAAAAGAACGCCCGTAGTATTCCGGGATTATTATACGTTGAATATCAGGCAAGAAAAATTTACTTGAAGAATCAATTGTCTTTTTCGATTTTCTCGAGAAATATTGAATTGCCAGAGCTCTGATTAAAACTGTGACATGAAAACATCATAACGAATCACTATGCACAATATTTTTAAAATTAATGAGGGGGAGCTAAAGTAAAAATTATAAATTATAATAGATACACAACATTACAACTTTGACAAGTACTTAGATAAGTTTCCGCTGAGATCGGTTATTTTCGTAGGCCGAACCAGATATGTATTTCCGTAAAGTCCTTTGGTATATTGTATTTTCATCTTCGCCTAGTGTTTAAAACTTACATTTGTTCCCCAGAATGAGTAATGATCTGCGTATCTCGTTGTGCCAACCTTATAGAAAAATATTGGAAACTGTGTCAAATATACACTATATGAGATTTTTGTCCAAAGAGAAAATCCAGGCCATGAAAATATCCTTCCGAGGAAATCTGAAAAAATTGTGTTGATTTCGAGACAATTGATTTGTAAGTTATCAAATTGACAGCTTTGCTCAACAAATTATCCTCACATTCCTCACCAAATATTTTGGACGATTCTTAAAGTAAACCTGACAGATTTCGATGAATTTTTATTCTTACCTTCGTGACCGACATGAACTGAGAAAATTATCCAACCAAAAGCTATACACCAAAATATAGGAGCGAATGCCGCATACCATGCCGCATCGACAGGGTTGTAAATATAATGTATACTTCCCATAAAAGCAGGTCCCAAAAAGGAAACCAGAAAACTGAGCAGTGCTATCGAATTTCCAATTCTTATTTGTAACTGGAAAAGAAATGTCATTGTAAACTCGTCAATTATTTATAATAAATATTTGAAAACATATTCAAACATTCAATATCTAGTTATGTATAAGTTTAAATACAGTGTGCGTCACTTGATTTCTCTCACTTTCCGCAACTTCCAAAGAAAAAATAGCGGTTCTGTTAGAAAGAGGAAAATTTTTATAGTTGTCTCTATATTAAGATTGAAAGAGAAAATTATGGAACTTATACAAGCCTCCTCTGTTGAACAGAAGATCTCGGACTTTTCCTTTATAAATACAATAAAATAATAATTTGCTTACTTTTGTGAGCTGAAAATTTTTCAGAGTTCTCAGGTAATATCCAAGAAGTATGCCCATTATATAGACAGTAGCTCTATGTACAGGTAAGATATACATATTATCTGCTGTATCGAAGAGCTGTTGAATGCTGGAAAAAATTGTTAGCCATTTGAAAAATCATAAAATAATATGAATTTAAGAAACGCTGTATTGATTTTGTTTCAGAATTATTGAATAGTAATTTTCGTTTAGAATACTCACGATGTTCCAAAGTGAATGTAGTTGTTGAGACGCAAACTATAGGTCACATAGTAACGCCAAATAGTTGATCCTGTGGCAAGAGAAATTAAAACAGCAAGACCCTTCTTTGGATACTTCCAAAGAATGAGAATAAGGAAGGGAGAGGTAAAAAATAGCTGTGTATCTATTCCAATGTGATGAGTATGAGTCAGACACTGCAAGAAACATCTTTGTCAATTAAGCTGATTTCATTACCGAAGAAAATATTTACCATTTCCCCGAAACCAAAATAATTATGTATAAAAAGCAAGTTTCTCCACCAGTTCTGCTTGCATATCTCCGAATGATGGGTTATTACTTGGTTCCACATAGGCCCTGAATCCACCCAAGGAAGAACAAAAGTGCAAAAGGCTATTAAAACAGCAAATGTCGGCACAATACGGAACAATCTATTTATATATTCCTCCCTGATGTTGATTTTGTTGGTTCTCTCCAATTTTCCGAAGAGAGAATATGCAGTTAGTGTTCCTGCGATCATTATGAAAGGATCTGTATACAGACTGGCAGCCCTGGCTAAGACAGTCCATGGTCTTCCTATAAACTGAAAATGCATTTTCGATTCAAGTATAATTCAAAAGATGAGAAGTTCCACTCACCTCTACCATAAAAGTTCTATTATTGTAAGGGACGAAAAATATGGCCATTGATTTGTGAGATAAAACCAGTAACATGGAATTGAGGAACCTAATACCGTGTACTGCTCTAATATTGTCGTCTTTCTTGACCGTCACTAGCGACTTCCAGTTTTTCCTCAAGGAGAATGCAGTGATATATTCATCTGTAAAATTGTATAACTCATATTCTGTATTCATGGCAATAGTTCACCTAGTCTAGTTTGATCCGAATTAATACGTTAAAAAGCACAATTTTTGAGCGCTCGTACTACTTACACGAGGGCTATATCATTTCGTCACGATGTCTGTATTTTTCGAATTTTGAGCCGAAAATGGTCTCAAACGACTATGTTCGACTCACTGATGACGAATCCGTCGGAAAATTCGAGTCTGTCCGTCCGTCCGTCCATAAGCACGATAACTCTCGAACGGAACAACCTAGAGACTTGAAATTTTTAGTGTGGGTTCAATTCCCGAATGCCTCGGTTGAGTTCGTTAATGGGCCAAATTCCTCCAGGGGTTCCGTAAATATGGCCGTTCAAAGTTTTGTTCCCCTGATTACTCGAAAACTACAAATTTGATTGAGATGAAATTTTGCACTCAAATGGAGAATGAGGTGTTCAAGCTACATGTGAAATTTTGTCCAGATCGCATGACCATAACCATAGAAACCATAGAAAATTGTAACTTTTGAACGGAAACGCCTAGGGACTTGAAATTTTCAGGATAGGTGTGGATCACGCATGTCGTGATCACGTTCATCTATGAGCAGAATTATACTAGGGGTTCCGTAAATATGGTCGTTTGAAATTTAGTTTTCTTGATAATTTCAAAATTACAGATTCGATCGTGACGAAAATTTTTATACTAATGGAGAATGATATATTTAAGCTACATTCTCCAGATCACATGACCAGAACCATAGAAACCATAGAAAATCATAACTTTCGAACGGAAAGGCCTAGGGACTTGAAATTTTCAGGATAGGTGTGGATCTGAAATGTCGCGTTCACGTTTATCAATGAGCAGAATTATACTAGGGGTTCCGTAAATAGGGTCGTTTGAAATTTTGGTTTCTCGATAATTTCGAAACGACGGATTCGATCGAGATGAAATTTTGTATTTTAATCGAAAATGATATATTAAAACAATATTTTCTCCAGATCGCATGACCAGAACCATAGAAACCATAGAAAATTGTAACTTTTGAACGGAAAGGCCTAGGAACTTGAAATTTTCAGGGTGGGTTTGGATCGCGAATATCGCGGCTACGTTCATCAATGAGCAAAATTAGACTAGGGGTTCCGTAAATATGGCTGTTCAAAATATTTTTTTCCTGATAATTTCGAAACTACTGATCGGGTTAGAATGAAATTTTGCACCTAGCTGAGGAATAATGTATTCAAACTACGTGCAAAATTTTGTCCAGATCGCATCACCAAGACCATAGATAACGTAGAAAATTCTAGCGAATTATCGAAAAAAAATTGGTCACCTAAAGCACTGACATGAAGTATGGAGTTTTGCCTAAGTTTCAGAATTTTTGTGACAGCTGTCGAAAATTCCTTCAATTGATTTCTAAAACTGGAAAATTCGAATCTACCTACAAGGTGCATGTACGAGCGCTCAAAAGCTCCTGCCTTCACAGCAGTGCTTTTCGTAATTTTTAAGTATTAAAATCTACAATATCCTTGCTCGGTTTTTTTTTTTCATTTTTTATTTTCTTTGCATCGTACTTTTTCAGCAATAATTTTTTGTTTCGATCTTATTTATTCGTTTTACCCCTCGAATCGGTCTTTTTTTCTTCAAAATCCCCGAGAAAAATAAAGACCCTTCTAGACTGGGAGCCAACACCAACAACATTCAGGTGTCAATCCTGTTAAGGAATGACAATACAATAAAACACTCTGCAAATCAAAATTGAAGTAGCAGTTACGAGGAAGTCGATATCAGTTAATTGCAATCAAGTATGGTCAATGGAAGTGTCGAGGTGGGAAAATTTCTATAGAAATCTCCCATGAGAACGAGCAGTAGACACTAGTTAATATTAAAAAATATAAACAAGTTTATGGCATCTTGATTTGGATTTTTATTGTCTTGGTGTGGTCCCCACAATCTAATATTCGATTTATTCATGAAATCTTCGCAGATAAAGAGTTGGATACACGATATACCTACACCTCCAAAAAACGTCGCATTTCGTTACTTCATGAGTCATGATCAATTTATCGGTTATTATTTGAAACCGAATATTTGAATAAGAACAGTTTTTTCTATTCAGGTGAAGATTGATAATGAAACATTTCGCAATATTCATGAGAGGAATAGGGTGTTAATGGGTAGGTTCTGAAACAAGGTAGCGACATACTCGGAGCCAACATATCAGTTCCACTAGAAGTTGTTCTTAGTTACAGCAAAAAGGATTGAAAAAGGAGAGTACCTATCTAAAAATGAGAGAATTATTATAACAAAATGTTTGCAACACCCTGTGACGAGTTTTCCAAAGTTTAGGAGATGCACAATATTTCGCCATGCTTCTACTTCGAAAATGTAAGAACATTTTATGCTTGAAATATTGAGAATGCACAAGACTTTCTCCGAACGTTTTCGAATGAAAATTCAATATTTTTCCGTGTAATCCAATCCATTCCAGGCGGATAATTCAAACTTACTTCAACAATTACTGGCGATGAAAAAGAAAAATATTGAAATTTCTTTCAATATCAAAAAGTTGTTCACATAAGCCATCGATTTGTTAATTTGATATTAATCCATAACCTTTCGAATATTTATACATGAACATATATCCGATTTGAAAGGTGATGGTTTAAAATCAAGTTAAGAAAGCGATAAGAACAACTTTCTGATATTGAAAGGAATATCAATTTTCAATTTTCTTCTTTTTTATCGCCAGTAATTGTTGATGTAAGTTCAAATTATCCGCCTTGGATGGGTTGGAAAACTTTCGAGGAAAGTCTTTTTAATACACGCCTGAATGTACATTCAGAAAAAGAAGAGAATTCAACATACCGTTTATGAGAAATATTGTAAATATTATTGTGTGACGCATAAAAGTAGTACAACTTAAACAAAAATTTCTGGGATTTCAGCTAGAGGTACATTTGTGGGCGATGTCAGTATAAAAATTGAGGTGATAGGACAAGACATATTCTTTCCACATTCACAGAAGTTTTATGGGTTTATTTTAATGTTTCAGCATTTCTATTCATCTAATGACACAAATAAATTCGTCTATACAACTGGGTCATCAGGTTAGTCACTCAATTGATTCAATACTTTCGCTATACTTATTTGTTGTTGACAAAAATCAATGTGTACTTACTTGCATTTTCGATAGTGCTGTAATCGTACAATGTAGCAAATCCTACGAACATTGCAAAAGCGGCAAAAACTGACCTGAAATGATTCATTGTTCTTAATTTTTATTCTGTAATGTTGAATTCGAAGTTTACTCACATTCCCAAGACGGAGGATAGGGGTAGCTGCTTTGGTCTGGACGTTTGGCACATTGATGATTGAACTTTCGTTTCGATTTTGAGCTCGGTGTTCAGTGAAATGTTATTTGTGAATTCTTGCAGAGCTAGTTGGACGTCTTGGGGAGAACAAGCATCCGGTACGCAAACTGCCCAATTTATGCTTGAAAACCGGGGTACCCGATGACCAGGCTAAAAATAATAATCAATCCAACTACAATCCAGAAATTAAAGGGATCTCAACATGGTGAGATGAATCAGCAATGGTATAATGAATTGTATACTGAGTGACAACAAGAAGGGGCAGTAATTTTCTGACCAAACTTTGCAGAAACGGTTAACTATTGGAAGGTAGCAATTGATCAGAATTTCAAAAAAAAGAACAGAGATTTTACTTCTAAATTCTTAACGTGATTTTGTGTGCTATGAAGATGTGCTCACAAAGGAATAAAAAAATTATATTTGACATTCATAATAATATACCTGAAGAATACCTAACTAAATCTTTGACATAAATCACTATGGTTTCAACCCATTTGAAGGCCACATCTAATTTCGGCTGTGGTTGAACAAGATCCTTAAATAAGAATGACTCAGCATCCATGCATAAATCAGAGGAAGCACACCCGGAGACCGCAAAAATGTTCTAACATAGTATTAAGTGCGTATCATATCTTTTGAACTTCAAGATCTTTCATACACCTTTACTAAGAAAAAAACGTACCACAAAACCACGTGGTAACATTGAAATATTTTATTTATAAGTATAAGAAAAAAGATTTCAGTCCTTAGTTTGGATGTTCTTCAAGGGCATTTTAAGAAGATTTTCGAAAATCATTCGTAATTTCTAAATTGATGACATGAAAAAGTTCTCGCTGTGATCAACTTACATCTTTCATTCGACTCTTAAAATGGAAATGGGAGTGTATTAGTCGATGCAGAGCCGAAATATATGGGCTATCAGGAATCTCAACCTGGAAGGAAGCCAAGCAATACTGCCCATATATGTCTTCCTCCTTCAAATTTGCACCAAGGCAGAGATCGTAATCTCCTAACTGGTTGATGTTACCATTGAGTAGTCCAGACGGGATCTTCGCATTCGCATCATGCACTGTAATAATTTGAACATTTGTATAAACATGATTCGAATTGAAATTTTAATTTAACCTTACTTTTGACTGCCCAGAATTTGAATTTGGCAAGATCGTCCATATATTTTCTAGATTGTGCCCTACATTTGGCACTCACTCCTTTGGTCTCACTCAAATCAAAGGGTTGCAAAGATGATGTGAAATATTTCTTGAAATAATCCGTCGTCGCTCTATAGTGGGTATCTGGAATGAAGAAAAAACGTTTCAAATTTTACGGGACTTTCAACCTTCAATATTGTCTCCTAAATGATTCCGGAGGTTTGTTATTAGAAATTATAAACAGTAATAGCCAATAGCTTCTGTTTTATCGAGAAGAAATATGTACACCCCCCTTTTTTCACAGTTTCCTAAGTCTAATACTAGCATAAAAAGTAAAAATTATAATAAATAGATAAACACAATAATTTCTCTAATAACATATCGTTCGAAAAACATAAAAGGGTTACTAATGATTTAATCATACTATCGACAACAAACGACGGAAACGATTAGCTCATCGCGCTGAAACGTGAAACGTCTTGACTTGGACGTTGACACAGACCTTCACTGGCTGCGAAGGAAATTACAAAAGAAGTGACTCTCGCTTTCATTATAACGTAAGAACGTAAGAAGTGCATCATCATTTAAACTTTAAAGGATGAATGAATACAATTTTACCTATGGTGATAATTTGACCTTGGTATTTTCAGATGAGTGATTGACCCCGTTATTTTGGCTACATTGTATTACATAGGTTTTCAAATGCATTCGTGGATTGGATAAGACACCGAGAGCGTTAGAAACTATCATATATAATCTTGTTATCTGTTCATTATCTTTCGCCTATTAGATCCCCGAGTTTAAGGATGTTAATCATAGTTCACTTTACTTGAATGTACTGAATAATAATTCTTCCTTTTTCCACGATGTGATTTGTTTTAAAATATTTTTGAATATAGTTTTTTCCTAAGGTCTAGAATAACTGAAATTGAGTTTCTTCTATAAATTTTGTACCTACTCCCTACTCCATTCTCTCATAAGTTATAGATATTGATTGAACTTCTGGTAAATCACATTTGAAGTATTGTCTGGCTTTGGTCAACTGAAAAAAGCTCATTGGAATAAACCGTTAAAAATTCCCAACTTTCTAGAGAAGAACCGAACATTGTTGTTGTAAGTAGTTGAATAACTAGTCTCTGAACAATCAAATACTAAATCACAAGTTTTTTCAGAATTATATCGTATTCTGATAAAAAAGCAGTAAATTTAACACAGTAAAAAAAAATTGGCTTTCCAGAGTTCTAATCAGCAGGTGTTCAATACTATTTCGAAAACCATACTGGTAGCGGCGTTATAATAAGTTTCTATAAACTAGTATTCAAAATTTCAGGACTTACGACCTTTTAGAAGTTTTATCCAATAAACACATTATGTTATACAATTACACTTCAGCACTAATAATTTGAGAAAAATTTTGGATTTCAGACTTCTAGTCTTCTCTCCATGAAAATAATAGTAACAAAATGATTACTAAAAAACTAATCTAAAATTATAATTTAAAACTATAATATTATGAAACTCGATTATATTTCTTGTCGCTAATGATAACTTATAAATGGGAACATTTTTTTTGGGATTAGGGATTAGAATATTACAAACTTTTTTCAATGTAGGTTTTGCGTTAACATTGAGATCAAATCAAATCAAACATAATATCCTGACGGATAATTCATTATATTCGAAACGATGGATGCATGAAAAATAACTAGGCATATAGGTAATTCCATTTTATTTACATCAAATTATCTGTAATTTCATTCCCGAGTTGATAATATTGAAAAGTTACTATTGAAAATAATTACTCAAATTAATTTTTTATCATCCCCAACAAATTATGATAATTATTTTTGTGACAGCACATTTATATTTATATTATAATATGTTGTAAAAATATTGAATTCAAGTCAATATGAATTATTTCTCAGAATATCATCATACCAAATTCAATATGTGCTGACAAATGGTTCAGTAAATTTACTTCTATAATTGTTTCGAAAGACGAGTACATGAGAATTTTCTTAAATATTTGTTATCCATTAGCCGGCAAGTTTAATTGGTGAAAAATAATAGGGTTCTCTGAATACCAATCAGAATATTGGGTGTCAATAGAAACTTTTTTAAGCATCTTTATTCGAAATCGATTTTGACGATTTTATGTTAGTTTTTCTGTTTTGGGTTTCTTTAATTATGGCGTATGTGCTTTGTAGTTTTATAAATTTGAATGATTCCGGAATATATGTGGAGATCTACTTTTTTGTGCCATAGCAGTTACTTCCTATTAACTGATACTTTGACAATTATATCCAGATTATTCCAGCAAAAATGGAATATTTTCAGAGCAAAATTATTATTATTGGTGATAATTATTATTGGCGATAATTATTATAATTATACGTCAAATTATAATGTCAATTTGAAAAGGTACTACCCTTAATTTCTCGATCCCCATCCAAAATCAGAAAAAATGCAAAAAGAGAACTTTGGTTCATAAAAGTTTTATACGGTTGGTTTCAATGAATTTGTGTCAACCCTGTGAGCGTGATGACAGCAACCCCTAAATTATTAAATGGTGAAGGGGTTGAGTGACATCTTGCCTTTTCAAAAACGCCAAACACTAGACCTTTTTTGTTAGTACTTCCAAAAAAAAAGAGTAGAATAGTTACAATAGCAAGAGTTGAAATGAAACGTGAAAATTATGAAAATTTTTTGACTATAAAAGATTTTGAAAATGTTATCTATTATTTTTTAGGCAAAAAAATAACTCATTTTCAAATTCGGCCCTTGAACTTGAACTTCTCGGCATGCTGTGCGTATTCCTACTTTCAATTCTTCGTTACATCTCGGGGTTACTGAAAAAAGAGGGCACTTTTGAGAAGCCAATCGAATTAAGTAAAATTACCTTTAAAACAAGGTGCTCCTCAACCTCCCTTCCTATTTAAGATTCTAGGAAAACTTAGTTTACCTCTTTTTGCATGAGGGCTGAGATATTAAGGGTGGTACTTTTCGAAATTGACACACCGTATGATAAAAAGATGAAAACAATATTTTGGTAGCAATTTAGATTAATATGTTAACTGAGAATAAAAAATATAAATGGAGATATCAGAAATATGCCTCATTCACACGATATGTATTTCGAATGAGAAATATTTTATTGATTTCGTTAATCGGTATCATTTTTCATTAATTATCAGTTTATTTCCTACATCTTCGTAGACACCGTCAGTTTTCGTTAACAGCACTTGACTCCTTTGCATTCAAGTTATTCAAATCTGATAAATTCTTAAAAAAAAAATGGTTCAACGACCCTATTAGCTATGCATCCATTTTGGGAAGTTGCAACATTTGATTGATGAGCATAGTTATATCGAATGTTACTTATATCGTTAAGATGGAGGATGAATATATTGGTTCAACAAGTGTGTGTCAGAGGATTGAAAAAACCAACATTTTTTGATGAAAAATTTGGATAAAGTTTGTCAACTATCCATTTACGATTGGATAGCATTAAAAAATGAAGCATAGTCAGATCAGTATCAAATAATTGTCAAACTCTCATGGTATACCTCACAACCAATGAAGACAACTTTGAATTAGTGAGTAGGTACAGCAATGTGAAGAAATAATGAACGAACTATGTAATCGGAGATTGAACGAAACAATGATCCCAATAGACCACACTCGAAATTCATTCAGAAAATTTGGCAACACTTTTTCTTCAACTAGCTTACGCATTATTCAACATTTATGTGAGCTGTGTGATCATTATTATAAGCGTTTTCTTGGATCGGCAAATATTGTAATCTATCTACCTAATTGAGCTATTCGGTTGATTACTTTCGTGTTGAAAGAAGTTTTTGTAGATATTGCTGTGATTTAGGGATCTCCACTTTCATTCGAATTTGGATGACTACAACAATTTTCCCTTTTTTTTCCATTCAACCAAAATTCCTTTCAATACTAGAATTAACCTTAGTGAAAAAATTATAAAAAGGACTGCCGTGAAGTCAGGAGATTTCGAGCGCTCGATCATCCACCTTCTAGGTAGATTCGAATTTTCTAGTTGTAGTTACCGATTGAAGAAATTTTTGACAGCTGTCAAAATAATGACAGCAGCTCTCTCTCAATTATGCCGAATAAACTTTGGCAGAAATATAAGGATTTTCTATTCAATAATTCGGTGGAATTTTAAATGGTTCTGGTTATGCGATCTGGAAAAAGAGTAGCTTGAATATATATTTCTCCATAAAAATACAAAATTTCATCACGATCAAATCCGTAGTTTTGACAAGATTTCAAACGACAATATTTACAGAACTCCTGGTCGAATTTTGTCCAATAACGAACCCAACCGCGGCATTCGAGATTTTAACCTACCCTGAAAATTTCAAGTTTCTAGGTCGTTCCGTTCGAAAGTTAGCGTGTATACGGCCGGACGGACAGACTCAAATTTTTCGAAGGATTCGTCATCAGTGAGCCGAACCTTGTCGATTGAGACCATTTTCGGCTCAAAATTCGAAAAATACAGAAATCGTGACGAAATGATATAGCTCTTGCGAAAGTAGAACGAGCGCTCAAAAATAAGAATGTTTTAAGTAGTTTTCTGAAGAATATTCATAGCTTCAACATCGAAATTTTACAACTATTATCTGTATGTTTCATTAGTTGATTAAGCTCAAAATTTCAGTTTTTTTCTCTCTTATATTCTCTTTCATAAGAAATAATATTTCATAACCAATTAATCTTTCCCGTTAACACGTAATATTCCTATATGGAACTTCTGTTTGGAATTTAAAGAAAGAACAAAAAACACTGCGAAATCATAAATTTTATTACCCTGTACAGTTTAATTGGGCTAGTAGGAAGGTATCATGTTTACATGTTCATTATAACTCAACAAGATGCTAACGTTATAAAAATTGAACTGTTATTTATGATTCAAAATATCTATTGAATGATCAATGAAAATGATTCTCTAGGATTTGTCGTGTTATTTTTTGAGGAGATGCTTTACTTCCACGTGGTATACTTTTTATTATTTTATATTTTTTTATTCAGCTTCGAGAATCATTCCACGAGAAAATGTTAAAACACTACTGAAAATTCCACAGTGAAATAAAAAATCCGAGCTTTCCTCGAAACTATGGCCGTTCATTGAATGATATGAAATATAAATTTATCACATTCATTCCATGCTCCAGTATGTTTTCAATAAAACTATTTTTAAAGGGAAAAATTAAAAAAATCAGGTATGTGAATTGGTGAGCCTGCGTGCAAAACGGGATGTATCCACTATTGAAAATTTCTCAAGAGAAAAAATCAATTTCACAGATATCAACGGTTTTGCTTCTAATTCCAAACTTTGCTTGACAATTGAATCTAATATACTCTGATTTAATACGGTCTAGATACATGTACCGATATACAGGGTGTTCCGGGACTAAGTGACTCTTTCTCAGGTGTGAATAAAGTATATAAAGACGAATCAGAAATGCATTAATTTTTTTCCTACGACGTCCCCCTGCGAAGATATGTGCTCCCACAATTCAATATATGAAAGTTTCGGATAAATTAACAATCACAGAAAGAGAAGTTTTAGTATCCATGGCAAAAATAAAAAGCTGGCAATATTGATGAACAAATATTAGGATATTCAATCATGGAATTGCTTGTAACTCGAAAAAAGTGTATTTTTTCGATGTTGTACCGGTATGCCTTTTTTTGCAGAATTAATGATTAAATACATAAATGGAGTAATGTCACCGATATTATTATCTTCAACCAAAAAAAAGTTTCTGACCATTAATTGCTAGGATCAATCCGTTCTCGGCGATCTGGAAGATTTATGAAGAAGGTGTTGGGAACAAATCATTACTGATATATGTATCAACTCAAATAAAAAAATTACCAGTATCAGTTGAGTCGTACGGAAGTTATTACAAAAAAACTGAAGTATGGGAGTACCATTTGGAGGCACATATTTATCTTCAAAAGGGGACGTCATAGGTAAAAAAATTCAAGCATTCCTGACTCGTTTTATATACCTTAATCGCACCTGACAAAGGGTCAAGGACTACCGGGACACCCTGTATATGCATATACCATAATATTGGTTTGAATAAGATATGTCTTGTAGTTTTTGAGATATGCGATATTATATTACACGCTATTACCATGGAACCCTACCCTATAACCCTCACGTACTTGACATCAATTCTCGCAAAAAAAAAACCGTCTGTTGAAACCGAAACTGCTACATTGAATAACGTACGTAATTCAAGTTCACATACCGGCTTTTACTTTCTTCGAATCGATTCGCCAATAAAGAAATCGATGTGATAGCCAATACTAACTCACCTTTCTTGACGCATTCTGTGATATTCCTCAGGCAATTCTTGGCAACAGCATCTTCGTCGGTGATAGTCTCCACCAAATCTATCTCCAGATCCTCACCAGAAACAACATCTTCATCGTCCAAAACTAATGGTACCACCACACGGTCTGTTCTCGATCTCAAACTCGTAGATCTGTTGAAGATTGATTTAACGCTGTCCACGTAATTCGAATTTCTATTGCAGTTAATGTGCGTGCAAACAATGTAAAGAGTCACTATAAATGCAATGGATATCGATTTCATCCTCAATTAGGATTAAACACCGGTTACCATTTGAAAACAAATTCGGACTGAGTAGAATTAATTCGAGCTGCGAGTAATCGCAATAATTGTTGCGTTTTCGGGTTCTGTGACACTTTTTTGGGAGGTTGGATTTTCGTTGCCGGTAAAGTTATGAGTAGCGAATTGCGAGGGATTAAGTTTGAGGATCAGTCAAAATTCGTATATCCCACCTCTGCGAGTTTGTGGAAGGAGGAGAGCTTCTTCATCTAGCCGCTTCACCTTGCCACCACTGCGTGCTTCTGGATGTTCTAGCTTGGCAACGGCAGAAAAAGTGCGATGAACTTGGTTCTTTGTTTTTTTAGCGAAGTTGATGAAGGAAAGAAGAGTTGTCTGGATTCGAAAGATACGTGTATGGATTGTGGATTCTTGTTGGTACTGGTTGCATTTACTGAAGATCCGAACAAATGACTTGTTAATCAGCATAATTATTGTTGAAGTTTTTTTTCGATACTGACGAGCTGTAAATGTGTATGAAAAATTTTTTTTGAAATTTCATTACATCTCATCTCAAAGAATGGGGCTGAAAATCGAAGGATTCAATTAATATCCAATCGTGCGTGTTTTTATGAAATTTATGATCGATGTCTGCAAAACGTTAAAAAATTCATCCAGTTGGACTTTTGTTTGTTCAGAAATCGAATAGATGTATTTTTGTTGTTGTATTGGTACTACGCAACCCAAAAAAATGAACAACAACAACAATAAAATAAACAAAAAGAAAGAGGAATATTTTTTAAGAGTATTAGAAAAACTTCGATTTCTTACAATCCGGACGACCCTGGGTGAAAACATAACAAAAGCATCGCCTCAAGTCGGGCATCAGAGGGCACATAGTGGGGCATCTATGAAAGCAGTTGTAAGAATTATGAATCCAGAGTCGTAGTGAGGTGTTGGAAATAGGAAGTAGTGGTTTAAATATAAAATATGTTTTGTGATATTTTGTTGCACCCAGTAAATAGAATATAAAATATTTTCATCTGACAAAAATATTACACAGTTTGCTATCATATTGGTTTTCAGTTTCATTTACATTGTTCTTGTTGCTCGCCTGATATATTTGTGATATTGCTTATTTCCGTCCATTATTTTCTGTTGCATCCAGTTCATAGAATTTATAAAATATTATTATCTGACAAAAATATGGAAGAGATTGCTATAACATTGGCTTTATGTTTTATTTACAATGTTTTTGTAGCTCACCTGATATATTTGTTATACTTCTTATTTCCGTCCATGCTTTATCCAACACATATCTGTTGTGATATCTGCTATCTCTTTTATCCCATATTGCAGGTCGAATAAATGTTTCACTTATCCATTTTTGAGCGCTCGTACTACTTACACGAGGGCTATATCATTTCGTCACGATGTCTGTATTTTTCGAATTTTGAGCCGAAAATGGTCTCAATCGACTATGTTCGACTCACTGATGACGAATCCGTCGGAAAATTCGAGTCTGTCCGTCCGTATACACGATAACTCTCGAACGAAATGTCCTAGAAACTTGAAATTTTCAGGGAAGGTTTGAATCTCGAATGCCGCGGTTAAGTTCGTTATTGGGCAAAATTCGCCGTGGGGTTTTGTAAATATGGCCGCTCGAAATTTTGTTTTTCTGATTAATTCGAAACTACTAATTCGATCGAGGTGTAATTTTGCACTCAGATGAAGAATTGCGTGCTCAAACTACATGCAAAATTTTGTCCAGCTATCATGACCAAAACCATTGGAACCATAGAAAATTAGTACTTTGTAATGGAAAGGCCTAGGGATTTCAAATTTTCAGGATAGGTGTGGATCTCGAATGTCACTGTCACGTTCATCAATGGGCAAAATTAGACTAGGGGTTCCGTAAATATGGCCGTTTGAAATTCAGTTTTCTTCATAATTTCAAAACTATGGATTTGATCGTGACGAAATTTTGTATGTAAATTGAGAATGATATATTCGAGCTACATTTTCTCCAGCTATCATGACCAAAACCATTGGAACCATAGAAAATTAGTACTTTGTAATGGAAAGGCCTAGGGATTTCAAATTTTCAGGATAGGTGTGGATCTCGAATGTCACTGTCACGTTCATCAATGGGCAAAATTAGACTAGGGGTTCCGTAAATATGGCCGTTTGAAATTCAGTTTTCTTCATAATTTCAAAACTATGGATTTGATCGTGACGAAATTTTGTATGTAAATTGAGAATGATATATTCGAGCTACATTTTCTCCAGATCGCATGATCAGAACCATAGAAACCATAGAAAATCATAACTTTCTAACGGAAAGGCCTACGGATTTGAAATTTTCAGGATAGGTTAGGATCGCGAATTTCGCGGTCACGTTCATCAATAAGCAAAATTAGACTAGGGGTTCCGTAAATATAGCTGTTCAAAACTATATTTCTTCTGATAATTTCGAAACTCATCGTTGGATTGGAATGGAATTTCGCACATAGATGAAGAATAATATATTCGAACTACGTGGGAAATTTTGTCCAGATCGCATCACCAAGACCATAGATAACATAAAAAATTCTAGCGAATTATCGAAAAAAAATTGGTCACCTGAAGCACGGACTTGAAGTCTGGATTTTTGCCTTAGTTCGAAAATTTGTTTGACAGCTGTCAAAAATTTCTTCAAAACTGGAAAATGCGAATCTACCTACAAGGTGCATGTACGAGCGCTCAAAAGCTCACGGCAGTGCTTTTCGTAATTTTTCTTTATCCATTTCAATACCAACGAATTATTCACCTCTTCTCACTCCTCTATCTTTTTACCCCAACTTAACTACGACACTGGATAAAACTTAATACGTCTAGCACCAATCATATGTCTCGTTTCTGGCATCATGCCTGCTGAGAGTCTTGGAAAATCAGATCGATTTGATTCCCCGGCAACGGCGATGCTCGATGATCAGTTACATGCATTTGGATTTGATGCTTAAGGCGACGATTCACAATGTTTTCACCCTTGCTCGTCGGAGCATACCCCTTTTATTTTACCATTCTCAGGATTAATCAAAATTAGATTGATCAATCCCCAGCACACGTAGAATGGAATCATGCAAAATTCAGTATCTGTGAATGAAGTAGGTGTTAAATTATGATGATGGTCCTCGATAGTCGAAACATCTACAAAAAAACATATCTCTTCTATGTCTGAACTAAGAATATAGGTACAAAATCGGAAAAAGAAATATAATTTCTTTTTCATAGTATCTCCCGAAGAATTTGACAATGAAATTCCCAACTTTTCAGCTTTGAAATTCGATATTTGATGCTCATCAAAATATACTGAACTCCTGAAGACATACTTGTATATTGGTGATTTTTCAATGCTCTCTTGAACCATTGCAAAGCTGATCGATTGTAACATTTCTTTTTGTGTCGACTTCATATTCATCTCAGACAACACTAGATTTAATCATGTAAGTGGGTCAATAACTCTCATTGTATTTGAAAAAATCCAATTGATCAATTTCTTATAGTAACGAAGGTGTAACTAATCATTATTGTGTTGAGTGAAAATCTGCATCTTACTGTAAGCAATATAGTCAATTCAATTCCAATATACAGGGTGTCTACTCTCAAAAGGGTCAAACTTCAGAGGGAGATCATACATGAGATTTGCAACAAAAAATATCATATAACCCTAGTCGAAATGTTGACGGTTGTTCTTCAATTCAACATTTCTTGATTTCACGAAATATTTCAAGTTTTTACATAAAATCAATTATATTTGAGTTATCGTTTTCGTCCCATCAAAGTTGACCACATATCTGGAAACAGCATTAAATTTGCTACAAGATAAGAATTTCTGTGCGCCAAAATTCTTATTGCGAGCGTGCTAAGGAGATGAATATAAAGATTCTGAAGTGAACAAAACCAGTCATATTTTTCCAATGTTTTTATCGGTGAAAAATCATTAATTATGGACATGTTTTCTTTCCAGCAAAAAAAACCATTTAGTGGCTTTCGTATGACATATCAACTATTGTGCTTGCTGCTTGTCTTCTGCCCTAATATTTTCTACCAAAAAGGTTTTCATTTGAATGCAATCTGAATGTCTTCCGATCTAGATTTCATTCTAAACTCCTGGTATGTAGCAACATTCTCATTAGCGAAGTTCAGTGCAATCTACTTACTACTTACTTATAGGTCGTGACTGAACATTTTAAAGGTAGTGACTTGAAAAACCTATCACGTGCCATGGAATTTTAGAATCGACTCACACCTAAGAATTCTTATGATTTATTTCACCAATGAATGTTGCCTAATTTTTGTCTATACACATGTATATGGTATTAAGTGGACGAATACAGCCTTAGGTGAAAGTTTCATTACATTTCACTTTATCCGGATTCAAAAGTTCAGTTTTTCTCATAATGTCATTCAAATTTCGATTAACATCTGAAGAGCAAGGCAAAATCTCAAGTACTAACATAAGACATAACATAAAAATAATGAATGTATCTCAAATCTTACAAGCAAGTAGTTATGACCTGTTCGTAAAATAAATTTCCCCAATAATTTCATTAGAGGTGATTTTAGGTGCGTACTTTTCGAGGAATTTCTACAATATCAGTTGATGAAAAGAGTCGACCTTTTATAAGTACATTTTTTCAAACAACTCCAACTCAATCATTGAAATTTTTACATAGCCTGTGTGAGGCGAATGATTTCGACATTATCTATTCGTATGAAAAACAAGAATTGATGTCAAGCTGAATTAGCAAAACAATCATTGTCGTGTTATATTCCTTATGTTATTTTTTATCATAAACTGAACTGTTAATTATGCCCTACTTATAATTTAATGAAATCCAACTGAAGTTCCCATTCGGAATACCAGTAGAAATCCAATATTTTTAATCAGTGTCAAGTTCTCACTAAATTTAAATTTAAAAATTTAAAGATCCATCGATTGTCATTTATTAGTTTTTCAAGAATAATATTCTAACAATCTGCATTTTGGATAAGTTCAGCAATCAGTAGGATGGAGATCACGATGCGAGTATGAAGTTATTTAATCAGTTCTCAATTATGTATATTGATGGGAGACTTCTGTATTCGAATTCGACGTAGCACATGAAAACCAACCATGAATTAAACATCAGATTTGAATAGAGGAAATTCCCGTTTACTGAACAACTGTGACATCCTCTGAATAATTCGCTTTCAACATTGGTCAATCTCATCTTATCTTATTTGATGACACACTCTGATGTGCCTCCAGTTCGTTGCTCTAATTTCAGCTTAAAAAGAAATAAATTTATTTTATAAACTTCAGGAGATGGAATTACCGAATTAAATATATTGAATATATATGCTACTAGAGCTAAACTCAGCTTGCTCTATTTCTTCTCTTGGCTCCCCAAATCGGTGAGCAACTACCGCACCTTGTGTTGTATTGGGAAATTTCAAGAAATATTTTTCCTGAGCCTAAGATCATTTGGAAGCAAGCATAGACTCATAGAGCCATATTCAATACATTACCTGTACTTCAGATATTCGAATCGGAGACCTTCCCATCCGACCGCTCGTCCTTTTTCGGAGTAAAACCAATTTTGGAATGTGTTATACCAAAACCTGATCTACAGCTATTATATATATTCGTATCACCTGTGACTTTTTGAATATAAGTATATGTGAGTGGTTCAATAAATAGTTCGGTTTCAAGTATACAGAACATTCTGAAACAAGATTTCCGTATAATTAATGATGATTTTCATCGTTCTTAAATTGATTAATATTCCATAACCCAGATTCTGGGGTAATATAAAAAAAATTACGAAAAGCACTGCCGTGAAGTCAGGACCTTTTAAGCACTCGTTCATCCACCAATTGAAAAGAATTTGACAGCTGTCAAAAAAAATTTCTCAGGCGAAAATCCAGACTTCACGTCAGTGCATATTTTTTTTCGATAATTCGCTAGAATTTTCTACGGTATCTATGGTCTTGCTAATGCGATCTGGACAAAATTTCCCACGTAGTTTGAATACATTATTCTTCATCCATGTGCGAATTTTCATTCCAATCCAATAAGTAGTTTCGAAATTATCAGGAAGAAACTTGTTTGAACGGCTATATTTACGGAACCCCTAGTCTGATTCCACTTATTGATCTATCATGAAAATTTCAAGTCCCTAGGCCTTTCCGTTCGAAAGTTATGATTTTTTATGGTTTCTATGGTTCCGATCATGCGATCGGGAAAAAATGTAGCTCGAATATATCATTCTCAATTTAAATACAAAATTTCGTCACGATCAAATCCATAGTTTTGAAATTATCAAATTTAGAATGTAGCTTGAGTCCAAAATTTCACCTCGATCGAATCTGTAGTTTCGAAGTCATCAGGAAAACAAAATTTCGAGCGGCCATATTTACGGAACCCCTAGGCGAATTTTGCCCAATAACGAACTCAACCGCGGCATTCGAGATTCGAACCGACCCTGAAAATTTCAAGTTTCTAGGACATTCCGTTCGAGAGTTTCTATACGGACAGACGGACGGCCGGATAGACTCGAATTTTCGACGGGTTCGTCATCAGTAAGTCGAACATAGTCGTTTGAGACCATTTTCGGCCCAAAATTCGAAAAATACAGACATCGTGACGAAATGATATAGCTCGTGTAAGTAGTACGAGCGCTCAAAAATACAGGTGTCTACTTTTAAAAGGGCCAAACTTCAGGGGGAGATCATACATAAGATTTGCAACAAAAAATGTCATATAGCACATGGTCGAAATCTTGACGGTTATTCTTCAATTTAACATTTCTTGATTTCACGGAATATCTCATATTTTTCCATAAAATCAATTATACTTCAGTTATCCTTGTAGCCTCATCAAAGTTGACCACTTAGCATTTAAATTTGCTACAAGATAAGAAATTCCCTGTGCCAAAAAAATTCTTATTGCGGGCGTGGTAAGGAGATGAATATCACGATTCTGAAGTGAACCAAACTAGTCATATTTTTCCAATGGTTTTGTCGATGAAAAATCATCAATTATGGACATGTTTTCTTTCCAGCAAAAAATACCCCATTCAGTTGGCTTTCGAATGACATATCAACTCTTGTGCTTGCTGCTTGTCTTCTGCTCTAATATCATGGCATAAAAACAAAAAAACGAAATATTCCAGACCTGAATTTGCTCTATTTTGAAGCTCTTTATGATTGAATATTTAAGTAATTCTGATGAAAATCATTCAATGTATCTTTCGATTCAAATAATTTGAAGCATTCAACTAAATTTTAATGATATAGATAACACAGTATAAGGTGAAAAAATTCATAAATTCTCGTGGTCCTGAAGATTTACTCCAAAAAAAATTTGAGGATGCTCTTGCTTTTATTGTCATTTTCTCATACTTCGTAGAGATGTTGAAAAAATTAAAAAAAAACGGTGCTCATTTTACACGAAGGTTTATCATTCCCACGTTCTCAGGTAAGCTCTGAGAAGAACCTGTCTTCGGCAAATTGATCTTATTACATTGCTTTTTCCATAAATCGATAATGAAGATCTAGAAATGTTGAGTAGCTGGTAGAGGTTAGAGAATTTTTAATACAAGATCTTGAGCAACGAATATACAGCGTGTTTTTCAGAGTGGGGCTTTTTTTGACAGGTGCTAGAACTCATCAAAGGAAATCATTTCGCCATTTTCGCCCATATGAAATATTCAGTTTGAAAAAATTATGAGCATCAATGTCTTAATACGACTCTGGATTGTGCTATCTCGCTATGCGTTGTGCATTCCCTCATATTGTAAATAAAGAGCTCGACTTCCTTCTTTTCTCGGACCTGATATGTTTATCGTAAATTCGTATAATCTCTGTCAACTTTTATCAGCAGTTTCCTGAAAGGTATAATTCTTAAAGTTCCAAGGAGAGGAAAAATAACTGATTGAAAAGATTGAAGTTGAAAAATTAGAAAGTTCACAATCTCACCGATAAAATTGATCCAAATTGTTCAGAGAAACTGCACGAAATGGTATTCCTTTGATGTCTTGCCTGGCGCAATAACGAAGGGTTACATGCAGCAACTGTCACATCAGTTTGCTCACGGAATAATGTCTTAGTTCTTTCGCACTATTCACCTCACCGTCACTAATACACTAATGTTTTCAAATGACTCCAAAGGAACAAATAACAGGGGTTGAGATCTGAAAACTTACAAAAATCATACGCAGCATAGATGATTTCCCGTATACTGACCTCAGACGGCTGGTAATATCCACACATTTATATCTCCATATGTACAGGGTGATTGTTTATATTTTACTCAATAGCTATCCCAGTGAATATTGGTCCTACAAAAATGGGTAAATGGGTAAATATGGAGTATTTTTTATGGGTATCCAGAATTCAGTACTAGAAAATGCAAAAATCATAGTTAACCTAAAAATTTTATGTAAGTTGAGGCCCCCTGTATTTTGTCTTCCTAATCGGTAGAGCTCTTTCTTCTGATTTCAAATATATATACTTTATTGAAGTTATCTTTGTCAGTTTTCGAAAAATATGGATGTTTTCGTCTGAATCTAAGACAGCTGTAGAAAGGAACACGACAAAAAAAATTACCTACAATATGTGGACTGGCAGAAACGGAATCATTCTCTGGCCTCCTAACATTCCCGACTTGACCCCATTGGATACTTTCTTATGGGGATATTCAAAATCTAAAGTTTATATGGACCGTTCTCAAAATATTGAAGATAATTAATTCAAAATAAAGGAAGGAATTGATAATCTCAACAACCAACCAGAAATATTAAGGAGAACCCTCGAAAACTCAATAAAAAGATATCGATTGTTTGTAAGCCATTGGGGCCATATATATATTTGCAATCAGAAGAAAGAGCTCTACTGATTGGGAAGATAAAATATAGGGTGTTCCATTTGAGAAATACCAATTTATATAAAATTTTTTTAGGTTAACGAATAGCATTTTTTGTACTGAATTCTGAATGCCCATAAAAAATACTCCATATTTGCCCATTCAAACGTTTTGTAAGACCAATATTTACTGAGATAGCAATTGAGTGAAATATAAAAAATCACCCTGTACCTAAGTCAGATCCGGGCTGGGAATTTCTCAGATTCGCGGGGACCTTTGATTACGAAATACTTGGCCTTGGTGATTGGTGAATATTTTAAATAAACGATTTTTGGTATATTGACTTATTGAGTTCTATTGCTGGTCAAAAAAAGCCTCACCTTTGAAAAAAACCTGTATATTAGTGTATATTCAAACGCATAAATCAGAAAAAAGTAGGCATATATGTAATTGGTTAATCATTTCCTTGAAAAATTTGGTACAACTTAATTTTCGATCATTGAAATCGATATGAATATGATCTTAAAATTACATCACCAAAAGGGGTGGCACAAAAATGCAATTCACCGAAAGATTTCATAGACGTGAACACCATTCTTTCTCTTGAGACCAATGCCTCATTTGGAATTTTATACATCCTCTCCTGATGATTTTTGTTTTAATAATATTATCTGAGGATTTAAAAATCCTGGAGCTGTCGGATCGTTTGTCCCCTTCAAAATAGTGTCGATAAAGTGCGAAAAGTAATGAATTTTATTAGATAATGTCACAAATATCCAACCTCTATGAGCTTCATTCTGATATTGGAATAATGAATCATAAATTTTGATGTTTCTCCGCATTTTCAACCTTGATATTAACCTTTGTCCGTACCAATTTGCGACTGAGGATGAAACCACCTTTCTGCGGAGGAGATTTGTAAATAACAAAGTTCCATTTATGACATAGGTATATTTCCAACGTTGATCATGATTGAGTTCTGGGAAAAATTGAGGACTTTAACACTGGCAGAATTCCACGTTTTAACGAGCAATAACCAGCAATTTTGACCGAATGTAAGATGTTTCGCCAGGGGCGAAATAATAAGAAATAAACGTAGCATATTTTTCACACACAGGATTATATTTTCATTATTGGGAATGACAAGTCAGAGTATGTACCACATGAATATACAAATTATTCGATGTGATACTTGCTCGTAATCATGATAATCGTTTTGGGAATTTGGTAAATTTCACAACCAATTTCATCTCAGCGCCCGAACGAATTCTGGCGAAATTGATACAAGGACGGGGTTATTCATTGTTCCACCGATTAGGTCAACAGTAAGTGATGCGAATTCGGCCCATCGTTGGTGGGGAATTTTCGTAGACTTTGACGTCAATCTCTTGGAAGAGTTATGGCATGAATGAGTACATTCAAAGGCATCATAATATCATAAAGGTAGGAAATTTTATAATTTTGGGTTCAATTTTGGTATTATTTTTTTATCTAATTTTAACAAATTATTTTTTTTTATTATTAAACATTATTATTCTCTCGATTGACATAACCATACTTCTTGATTCGATTCTTATTTTACTTGTTGAAAGTATTTGTACACTATGTTCTACAGGTATTGAACTATATTCTCCCTTATGGTTTTTTTTGTTCAAGGGGAAACTACTGACCACTTACTTCATTTGTACGGGGGGACAGAGTTTTTGCTTAGGTTTCACCTGTGACATACGAAGAAATGGATGGTGCTCCTTTTACATTCCTCTACTGATACTTAAATTTTCACACATGCTTTATTGTTTGATACTCGAAAACCTTAACGCTCAATAAAAATCAAAAGCATGACGTGTAGTCTTCCTCAGGTAGAAGCCTCTTTATTGTCAGAGTGGGTCGTAGACTCTGAAAATATCTAGATTTATGCGCTTTATTGCCAGGACTTCCCCACAGGGCACAGGACATTGATCCTGAAATTCTCAAACCTATAATTTTGAGATTTCTTTAACGCTCATGACGAGAACGAGCATTTACAGTTTTATATTGCCAAATTTAATGTGAAACAGGAACGGATTCAGTATGTACGATAAATTTTGAAATTTTTTTGTAGCGGGACTTCACAGTTTATGAAAAACTCATTTTGAGAAGAAAATATCAGGTCACCATACGTCCACAAATACTTCTAAGATTTTACTCTCAGAATAAGTTTTTTTTATCGCCTATTGAAGTCCTGCTATAAAAATTCGAAAGGCACTGCTGTGAAGTCAGGAGATTTTGAGCGCCCGTTTCTACCTTGCAGGTAGATTCGCATTTTCTAGTTTTAGAAACAAATTGAAGGAGTTTTTGACAGCTGTCAAAAAAAATTTCAAACTAAAGCGAAAATCCCGACTTCACGTCAGTGCTTTAGGTGACCAATTCATTTTCGATTATACGCTGGAAATTTCTACGGACAAAACTTTGTACGTAGTTTGAATACATTATTTTTCATCTATGTGCAAAATTTCATTCCAATCTCATCAGTAGTTTCGAAATTATCAGGAAAAGAATATTTTGAACGGCCATATTTACGGAACCCCTAGTCTAATTTTGCTAATTGATAAACGTGACCGCGAAATTCGAGATCCACACCTATCCTGAAAATTTCAAGTCCCTAGGCCTTTCCGTTCGAAAGTTATGATTTTCTATGGTTCTGGTCATGTGATCTAGAGAAATGTAGCTTGAATATATATTTCTCCATTAGTATACAAAATTTCGTGACGATCGAATCTGTAGTTTTGAAATTATCAAGAAAACCAAATTTCAAACGACCATATTTACGGAACCCCTAGAAGAATTTTTTATGGTTTCTATTGTTCTGGTCATGCGATCTGGACAAAATTTTGCATGCAGCTTGAACACGTCATTCTCCATCTGAGTGCATAATTCATCTCGATCGAATCAGTAGTTTCGAAGTAATCAAGAGAACAAAATTTCCAACGACCATATTTACGGAACCCCTGGTCTAATTAGGCGCAATAACGAAGTCAACCGCGGCCTTCGAGATTCGAACCTACCCTGAAGATTTCAGGTTTCTAGGTCATTCCTTTCGAGAGTTATCGTGTATACGGCCGGACGGACAGACTCGAATTTTTCGACGGATTCGTCATCAGTCAGTCGAACCTTGTCGATTGAGACCATTTTCGGCTGAAAATTCGAAAAATACAGACATCGTGATGAAATGATATAGCCTTCGTGTGAGTAGAACGAGCGCTCAAAAATATGGATCTTGAGATTATTGAAAAAGTGCTGCTTTTTTACAGCACTCAATTTCTTGCTACATGAAATTATTCCACTGATTATATTTTGTAGACGGTAAGAATAATGAAATGATATCACCGAACATTGTTACAACGAAAATTTGTATTTTTGAACGTGAATAAAAGGAGCAACTGAAATTTTGAATGAATTTATTAAAACAAAAATATATAAAATTCGAGATTCAGTTTATTCATCTAATAAATCTAACCGGATTCTTCAAAAGGAGTTTGCTATTTGCGTCAGATGACCTTTTGATCCAATTAGCACTATTTCAATGTAATAAATATTCTTGGACATACTAATTTATAGGAGGTATAACATTTTCAGTATAACAGTACAACTTATACTTAGGGATTATAGTTATATATAATTTTCACTAGGTAGGTATGCTACGAAATCAGGGACGGAAGTACATTTTTTTTGTATGTTCAAATTGCCAATCCAATTCACATGAGCCTTGAATATCATGAGGTACATAAAAGAATTTTTTTATGATAAAACCAAGGCAAGGAATTCACAAGCAAATTAATTTTATCCTATCATACCTCCTCATAAATTAAGTTATCTGTTACCCAGGCCACAAGTTTTTTTTTCCATTTGGTGCCAGAAAAATTGCAACTATTTTTATAGGTTTTTCAGCTGCTGATCACGAAAATTGGAACCGTTTCTTTCCATCAGCTCCCGTTCTCAAGATACAGCACCTCTGACCTGAATTCAGGAGTAAACTGAAACCTGATATCGGGTAGGTAGGTACGTTTAATTTTAGTTGAAAAATAGTTCCATTCAGTTTAATTAATTAAATTTATGAGTAACAAAAAACAAATTGGATCCAAGGAAGGTAAATTGCTAATGAATCATGGAAGTTTTGCTCAAATAGCAAAATATTTCACAGTTCAAAGTTCGGTTCGTTAGTTTTTCTCAGTCCCCACTACGGTAAAGTTTTTTCTGGTAAAGTGCCTTATCCAAATATTAACATTAACATTTATTTATGACTTTTCTGAGCTTTAGGTACTATGTTATACAACCAGAAAAATAAATTTGGATTCTTTATGTATTTTGCTTTTGTTGAATGGCTCCAAGTAGAAGGCGTTATGTCAATCACCCTGATGTGTTTTGCATTGTATGTGGTGAGTACACTCAAGAAGTTTACAGAAAACCAATTTCCGACTAAAAAAAGCCTTGCTCACTTTGATGTAAGACTTCGGGACCAAGATGAGAAGTGGGCTCCAAATGTTCTTTGTAAGACTTGTATAGAACATTTACGCCAATGGACTGTTGGAAAGAGAAAATCCCTCAAGTTTGGTGTACCTGGTTTGGAGAGTATGCTGACGATTGCTATTTTTGTGCAGTCAACGTCAAAGGTATTAACAGGAATAATCGCCACGTGTGGCCCTATCCAGATTTACCTTCTGCAGGACGCCCAGTTCCTCGTTCAGAGGAAGGACCCATTCCGACTCTTCATAGGCTTCCAGAGGTATCTTAAGAGGACGTTGCATGTGAAACATGTGGTGCAGATGAGGAATATGAATGAACAATTCGACCAGAACTTGATGACATCATGAGAGACCTTTGCCTCTATAAAGAATCCTTTGAGCTATTTGCTTCTCCACTGGCCGAAATCAGGAATAAAACACCAGTTCTTCAAGAACCCATCTAGAGCTTAATTTCTTGAGAATGATATGGAAAGTTGGACTTGAGATGAGAGTCAATGAAATTATATCACTCTGAATTCATAGGTCCTCATTTCCAATCTATAATTTTGAAGGTAACATAATACTTATTTTCATTCCCCTTGAAATGCTTGAATGGAATTTTCAGTTGATCTGGGTTTTCCACTTCTTTATTTAGAACAGGAAGCTGTAGATACACCTAATAACAATTCATCAAGCACAGATATCATGTCTACTTTGATGCTATCGTGGAGTTAGTCATTGGTTTATGATGTCTACCCAGTAAAATGTTTTGAATTCGTATGGGTCAGTTGCTCCTAAAACAAAGAGATAATGCAGGACCGGATTTCAATACGATGTTGAAGGGCGGCAGAAGCGAAATATTCTTGTATAAAACATTGTTCCTAAATCCACACATTGGGAGTTGTCCATCCAACGTAGAGACCAACAATGTGGGGTCACGGCCTAAGCCGAATAATTAAAAATATAAGTGGGGTATTTCGCTTCGAATGTCAGGGTATCGAATAACGTGGTACCAAATATAAAGTTTAACATACATCCTTTGGGGCATTAACCATCTTCGTTGTTTAATGGACATTCTATCCGATTTATTATTTATTGCGTAGGTGTGTCGATTCCTCATCATAAATTCAGAGGCAGATGACAGGACTGGGAGAGCATAAGGGGTATACTTTATTGAATATGACCTAATTGAGATTTCAAGTCAATATTAGAAAAATTGCTTTTGTATAAACATAAGATAAAAATAAATTCCGAATATATTATGTGAATCTCGTGATCAGTTCCCACAAAAATCAACTTTAACTACGTTTAGGTATTACCCACACAAATATTTTGATCGGTATAAATCATTCTATATTGACATGGTAAACTGATGGATCTGCTTGCAAGATTTTATTGTTTAATATTGCTATTAGATCTGAAGAGAAGGGAGGTCATCCGAACAAATAAGTTCCGATATTGGTGATAATCTAACCTTGACTAGGCATAATTAAATATTTGAGTTTGGAATATTAATCACTACTTTCATGAGGAAGTAATAATAAGTATCGGATAAATAGCATAAACAATGGAACCCACACATCTAAATCTGATGGTTTTCCTAATCTTAGGCATCGAGTCACCTTTCTTTTTAGAAACATGATTCTAGTGTTAGAAGATATCACAATTTTTTTTTTATATTTTACTAGCAGACCCAGCCACGCTTTGCTGTGGCTATTATTATTACTAACCCTAATATAACCTCAACCTTACCCAACCCTCACCCTTACCCCTAAACTCTAATGTTGTTGAAACCTCGTTCCTCAATTATGTTTGAACCAAATTATGTCGTTTGGAACAAACACTATTGTAATGCTGAATATCCTTCAAGGAATGTTTGGATAGAGGTTCTTGTCCTGAAAGTAACGAACACAAAGGTTCAGGTGGCGTTGTCAGTTGTGGCAATTTGATTTTAACAACAAAATCCTGGGGGTTCGTTTCGATATCTCAGAGCATTGCAGTATTGAAAAATAGTGCTCATATTTCCAAAAGACACCAATATATTGCTAGCATAATCGACTGTGGGGTCATATCTAAATGCCAAACGCTCAAGGTTGATCATTTCATTGGAATCTATATTTTGTTGCATCTCACCTGAGATCGATAATATCGATTCTTCCGGAGCTGGAGCAGATCTTGATTGAGAGCCTCTCATTCTGTTTGCCTCCACTCGCTGCCTACAAAGTTCAGACTCATTGTCTCGATCATTACGAACTTGTCTTGAGTCACGCCTCCGCCGACCAATATTTGGACGCCTCACTGATGGAATTTTTATCAATCACAATAACTTGATGGACACGATACTTGATGGACATAACATACTAGTTATTCTATTGTAAGTTTTACAATAACTATCCCACAACACGATATATATCAAACACAAAGATAAACTTCTAAGAAATTTCTAGAAACACGATAAACTTCACTTTTTGCCTAAGCGTCAAAATGAAAAATTTGGTTCTATAAACCTTGTCCTGATGATAATGAACACAAATAAAAAATAATTATCGAATTTGGTGCAGTCGTTTGAACGTGAAGCTCGCACATGGGTAAACCATAGATCCTCTTTTATTAATATTCATTCAGTTTCTCCTCCTAGTTCAATAATCCGATCCATTACTTTTTAAGGGCTAAATATTTAGGGGGTTTCGAAAAATTAATTGCAGAAAATCTGCTTTTTCGTGAATATGAAATTTCGAATATCATGCTGACTTCACAGGTCGAATAAATCGTTTTTTTTTCAACTGCCTCAGCGTAGCAGAGGACAAGATTGAAAATTCACAGAACAGTTCAGAATATATGCTGAAATATAAAGAAAGGCGGAATTCATGTGGAAACTTTTGTTTCAAATCCGCATTTTTTTGGTTTTAAAATGCATGATGGCTGCTTTATATCTTCGAATGGATCTGTCACGTAGTCGCATCACATTCTTGATTTTCTAGTAATTAAAAAGCTGTACTCGCCTCTTTGTTCACTGTTCAGATCTCTTGTTAAGCATGACACGAGTTTTAATCGAATTCTATATAAGTAGATACATAAGAAGTTTAAGGAATCTCAAGGGCAACATGAGGGTATTGAATCAAAGTATTTCAACCGATTTTTTAGCCAAAGGTGGGTATTATATAGAGTGTTCATACTTATGAATTAAAGAAGAAATAAAAAATTTTATATTTAATTTTTGATCCCCTTCTAGCTTCTCAGTCTTTTCTGCTTCACATAATATCATGAAACTTAATATACCTACATACACAGAGAGTAAGCTTCTTGAACTATCTACAAGATTGCGTTACGTGAGGTGAAAATGTAGAATTTTTAGTGTCCTTCGGCTGCGGATATCTCGAAAACTTGTCAAGTGACATAAAAAAGAAATGTCAACATCCATTATCGGTTTCCCATTCCGTATCAACCTTCAATCGTATTTTTGGCCAAAAAAAACTATTTCGACGCTCCTAATGTCGTATCTAAACATACTACCGAAATCAAACAGGAATCGTTGAAAAGCCAACAAAAGGATCGTTAATTATTCAAACAAACTAATTCACATCATTTCCTCATTAATATTCCAGTCAACCATTCGAAATTTACGATTATGGTAAAATAAATGGCGAAACTTGTAACTGATACGATCTATATGCAGGAATTGGATATTTATTATCGTGTCGATGGGTTTTCGGACGATTTGAAGATTTTTATACCAAATAAAAAATTTTAATTTCGAAACTCTGGCCGATCGTGGTGTCAACTTCCAAATTTGGCATTTAAATTTGGTCATATACGTAATGTACCTACCTCTGCAATTTCGTGAACTGTCGAACGATGGAAATATGTAATCGTTACTTGGGTGCTGGTACATCTGGAATATCACGAATATAGTCGAAAAACGAGACAAATTTCACATTACCAAAATAAAAAATTGTGTGAAAAGAAAGTAGAAACCACATAGATACTATAGCTTCCTTCAACTAGCATTCAAACGCTCCAAAAATATTTTAAGGAAAAACAACCGAATCGTCAAGAAGACAGGATATGGTTCTTTTGGAGGTGAATTTTTGAGGAAAATAATATCACAATAAATAAATATCAAAATCCAGTGGCGATCAATCCTACTAATCGAACTAATATTTATGCTCTCATTTCTAACGGCGAATAACCACAATCTGGCAGTGCGTCGATAAGAGAGGGGTAATGTGGGAAACTTTCACTCCCAAGGGCTGTCAAAATTCAAGATAACAGAATAATTTTTCCCATTATTGCTCATTCTTCAATCTACTCGATACTTTTTCGAGCCATAACCAGAACCATAGAAACCATAGAAAATTATAACTTTCGTACGGAAAGACATTTTCAGGATAGGTGTGGATATCGAATGTCGTGGTCACGTTCATCTATGCGCGAAATTAGACTAGGGGTTCCGTGAATATGGTCGTTTGAAATTTAGTTTTCTTGATAATTCCGAATCTACGGATTCAATCGGGACGAAATTTTGTATTTAAATGGAGAATGATATATTCAAGCTATATTTTGTCCAGATCGCAAGACCAGAATTATAGAAACCATACAAAACTATAACTTTCGAACGGAAAGGCCTAGGAACTTGAAATTCTCAGGGTAGGTTTGGATCGCGAATGTCGCGGTCACGTTTATCAATGAGCCAAATTAGACAAGGGGTTTCGTAAATATGGCCGTTCAAAATATTTTTTTCCTGATAATTTCGAAACTACTGATTGGATTGGAATGATATTTCGCACATAGATGAAGAATAATGTATACAAACTACGTGCGAAATTTTGTCCAGATCGCATTACCAAGACCATAGATACCGTAAAAAATTCTAGCGAATTATCGAAAAAAAAATTGGTCACCTAAAGCACCTACGCGAAGTCTTGAGTTTTGCCTTACTTTGAAAATTTTTCAAATATGTTTCCCAAACTGGAAAATGCGAATTTACCTATAAGGTGAAAGTGTGACTATTCAGGGATAGAGCTTTTCAAAGAACTCCCTAAATATAGGCAACTCAATTTTCTTCCATTAGTTACTGGCTTTTATAACGACGAAAATTAACACACCATTAACAACCTATAAGGTGGATGGACGAGCGCTGAAAAGCTCCTGACTTCACGGCAGTGCTTTTGAGCGCTCGTACATGCACCTTGTAGGTAGATTCGCATTTTCCAGTTTTAGAAATCAATTGAAGGAATTTTTGACAGCTGTCAAAAATATTCTGAAACTTAGGCGAAAATCCAGACTTCATGTCAGTGCTTCAGCTGATCAATTTTTTTTCGATAATTCGCTAGAATTTTCTAAGGTATCTATGGTCTTGGTAATGCGATCTGGACAAAATTTTGCACGTAGTTTGAATACATTATTCCCCAGCTAGGTGCATAATTTCATTCCAATCCGATCAGTAGTTTCAAAACTATCAGGAAAAAAATATTTTGAACGGCCATATTTACGGAACCCCTAGTCTTATTTTGCTCATCGTTGAACGTGACCGCGATATTCGCGATCCAAACCTACCCTGAAAATTTCAAGTTCCTAGGCCTTTCCGTTCAAAAGTTACAATTTTCTATGGTTTCTATGGTTCTGGTCATGCGATCTGGACAAAATATTGCTTCAATATATCATTCTCGATCAAAATACAAAATTTCATCTCGATCGAATCCGTAGTTTCGAATTCATCGAGAAAATAAAATTTCAAACGCCCGTATTTACGGAACCCCTTGTATAATGTTGCTCATAGATTAACGTGATTACGACATTCGAGATCCACACCTATCCTGAAAATTTCAAATTTCATTTTGATCAAATCTGTAGTTTTCAAGTAATCAGGGAAACAAAACTTCGAACGACCATATTTACAGAACCCCTGGTAGAATTTGGCCCATTAACGAACTTAACCGAGGCATTCGGGAACTGAACCCACACTGAAAATTTCAAGTCTCTAGGTTGTTCCGTTCGAGAGTTATCGTGCTTACGGCCGGACGGCCGGACGGACAGACTCGAATTTCCCGACGGATTCGTCATCAGTGAGTCGAACATAGTCGATTGAGACCATTTTCGGCTCAAAATTCGAAAAATAAAGACATCGTGACGAAATGATATAGCCCTCGTGTAAGTAGTACGAGCGCTCAAAAAGTTATCGATCCCTATGATAGTCTAGTTTTATGGTTACAAACATTTTTTGTTTATTAAATGTATTGTCAAAAGTGTGACTATTCAGGGATAGAGCTTTTCAAAGAACTCCCTAAATATAGGCAACTCAATTTTCTTCCTATTAGTTACTGGCTTTTATAACGACGAAAATTAACACAGGATGGATAAACACCTTCTTCCCACTTTTCAAATTGAAAGGAAATTTGAAATAGATTGATCGACAAAATGTTTCAAAACAAAGCAATAGACAAAAATAAAAAAAAACAAAAACCAAAAATTAACAAAATTGTAATAGTGAATGTTCAAAATGTAGCCCCCCTCGAAGCACGTAGTAAATTCCTGCGCACCGCAGCAAATTTTCCCTTTTTTTGCATTTTTTCTGATTTTCATTAGGGCCGAGAAATTAAGGGTGGTACCTTTTCAAATTGACACACCGTATATAGATAATGTTGGCATGTTACTTGAAACATTATCTATTAGTTATCTCCAAGAGGAAAAAGGAAAAACACTGAACGTGGTGTGTCGAGAGAACTTTTATTCTCGATTTCCTTCA
This sequence comes from Aphidecta obliterata, assembly GCA_963966015.1. Classification (NCBI taxonomy): domain Eukaryota; kingdom Metazoa; phylum Arthropoda; class Insecta; order Coleoptera; family Coccinellidae; genus Aphidecta; species Aphidecta obliterata. The sequence continues at coordinate 7,910,782 of OZ014430.1, read as the reverse complement.
AAATTATTTGCCGATGCCTAGTCGAGGCGGGTCAGCTACTAAGCAATATTAGGTATCAGTAAATAAGGACTTCTAGTCAGCATTAAATTCGTTCCTACTACTGAGATTTGAAAATAAAAAAAAATAAAACGGTTGTAGAGAAGATTATTAATAGTTACAATGAATGGATAATCGAGCGCACATCGAAGTTTTTAAGCAACAGACCTTACATGAGTTGTGTAAGTTTGGTTGCAATGAATTAGGCGTACGAATTCGAGCTACACACATTGATTATTTTGTGTATTCGGTGTTGCCTATCTTTTGAATTTGGGAATGTTCGGCGTTCGGTATAATCGTTGTTTCTCAATGTTATCCACTGGCGCAGCCAGGGGGGGGGGGGGCTTTGGGGCTGCAGCCCCCCCCAAAGACACAAATTCTTTGATTGAATTTTAAAAATTGATAAAATTATATAAAACCGATTTATAAATTGCTAACGATAGTCATTTAACAAAACCAGTACACGAATGGGTGAATTTTTGATGAAGATTTGTAAAATTTGGGCGAGACCGGTCAAAATTTATATTGTCCCGGTTTAGGTTAGAAAAAATGGTCACCTTACTCTGGATAGATCTCTTCGTTAGGAGCCATATGTATGCGATGTTTGTTTTCTCGGCATTCATTTATTGCAAATTTGTATTCTCTTTCAACTTTTATTAGGAGATTCAGATTCAGATTTTTTCTAAACGGTATTATTGTTGAAGTTCAAACTGAGGAGATGAAAAATCACTGATTGAAAAGGATCACAAACTCACCTATAAAATAAATTGATCCGAATTGTTCACAGAAATTGTTCGAAATGGTCACCACACCATTTGTTTGATGTGCACAAAGTCTTGCCTGGTGTAATTTCGAATGGTCACCCATACTCTTATTTTTTAAAATGACCCATGAAGAAAGAAATCACAGGGGTTTAGATCGGAAAACTTAGTCATCATACGCATCATATAAATTAATTCCAGTATACTGACCTCACACAGCTGGTAATATCTGAAAATTTAAATTTCAACACGAACCTAATGAAGATCCGTGCTAGGAAATTCTCATATTTGCGGATAACTTTGATTTCGAAATACTCGGCCCTGGTGAATCTTCTATATGAACGAGTTTTGGTATATGGACTTATTTTGACGAGTTCTAGAACTATTGCTGGTCAAAAGAAGCCTCACCTTCAGAAACACCCTGTATATTATAATTTCGAATTCAATATTGACGACGTATTAGATATATTAGGAACATCTGAATATTTGATATTATCAAAAAGGTCTAAACAACAAAATCAATCGATTATAGACAATTTGAAAATTAAATATTGAGAAATTATGAATTCTTAAATTGGATTGTTCATTGATCCTTTGTTTTATTATTCCTTCCTTTTTGAGCGCTCGTACTACTTACACGAGGGCTATATCGTCTGTATTTTTCGAATTTTGAGCCAAAAATGATCTCAATCGACTATGTTCGACTCACTGATGACGAATCCATCGAAAAATTCGAGTCTGTCCGTCCGGCCGGCCGTATACACGATAACTATCGAACGGAATGTCCTAGAAACTTGAAATTTTCAGGGTAGGGTTGAATCTCGAATGCCGCGGTTGAGTTCGTTATTGGGCAAAATTCGCCGAGGTGTTCCGTGAATATGGCCGCTCGAAATTTTGTTTTCCTGATTACTTTGAAACTACAAATTAGATCGAAGTGGTATTTTGCTCTCAGGTGGAGAATTGCGTGTTCAACCTACATGCAAAATTTGGTCCAGGTCGCATGACCAGAACCATAGAAACCATAGAATATTATAACTTTGTGATGGAAAGGCCTAGGGACTTGAAATTCTCACGATAGGTTTGGATCATCAAGTAGCTGAATTTGACTAGGGGTTCCTGAAATATGGCCGTTTGAAATTCAATTTTCTTGATCATTTCAAAACTATGGATTGGATAAAATTCTGTATTTAAATTGAGAATGATATATTGGAGCTACACGGAAAGACCCAGGGACTGGAAATTTTCAGGATAGGTTCGGATCGCGAATTTCGCGGTCACGTTCATCAATGAGCAAACTTAGACTAGGGGTTCCGTAAATATAGCCGTTCAAACAATTTTTTTCCTAATAATTTCGAAACAACTTATTGGATTGGAATGAAATTTCGCACATACATAAAGAATAATGGATTCAAACTACGTGGAAAATTTTGTTCAGATCGCATTAACAATACCATATACCGTAAAAAATTCTAGCGAATTATCGAAAAAAAATTTTCTTCGACAGCTGTCAAAATCTTTCCAATTGTTTTCTAAAACTGAAGAATGCGAATATACCTACAAGGTGGATGAACGAGCGCTCAAAAGCTCCTGAATTAACGGCAGTGCTTTTCGTAATTTTTGAATTTTTTTCCCAACTTTCGTATATTTCTAGTTTCATTATTGATTGTTCAGTTCAGCCCCCCCCAAAACAAAATCCTAGCTGCGCCACTGATGTTATCTGAGAATATTTCGAGAAGAACTATGGAGGTATCAGTGAATAAGGACTTCCAGTCAGCATTATATCCGTTCCTACTATTGAGATTTGAAAATGAAATAAAAAAAACTGTTGCAGAGAAAATTATGACCGGTTACAACGAATGTCACTCGAGGGCCCATCGATATTTTCGTGCAACACACATTACCTGAGCTGTGTAAGATAGTTGCAGCTGAAATAGGTGTACGGATACAATCTACATACCTAGATATATTCATGTATTCTTTGTTGCCTATCTTTTGAATTTAACTTTCTCTGGGAATGTTCAGCGTTCAGTGGTTTTTAAATGTTTTCTGAGAATATTTCGAAAAGAACATTTGAGAGCTTAACGAAAACTGATCGCGTTTATCTCATATATGTCACCAGACATCTGACATCTGTCGAAGTAGCCTGGCAATTTGATCAAATGAATCTTATTAGGTCTATTTGCAATGATTGCGCTTATTACTCTTTCCAATTGAGATTATAATATCAGTAGAATGTCAACAGAAAAAAGCGAATTATAAATATATGAATATCTCTTCGTTCACAACAAAAAAATCTCAAATTATAACAATTACGTTCAGTTGTTCAGGTAATATTAAAAATCGTAGAATTCGAAATTTTTGTGATAACTTGCTTGCTTGATATAGTTATTGATTGTAACATCGCTGTGGGCTTGGAAATATTTCTATTTTGCCGCAATAAATGTATCTTCATATCTTCAATAAATGTATCTTCATATATTTTCTATTCTTTCATTCACCCTTCTCCTTTGTTCTTCATTTTATTTCATGTTTGAAACTGTCCATTACATCCTTGCAAATGGAAATGGAATAATTGATGCAAATTAAATAATGGTTCAATTCATCTGGATTTCACGTGAAGTTTTATTGATTTGCGAGAGTGCTCACACAAAAAGCTTCAAGAAATATTCTTTGAACAATGTTTGAAAGCATTAATAACCACTTGAATATAAGTTTTCTAGTTTCTATCCTACTGAAATACTCTACGCCACTGCAATCCGGAAATACGAGTCGGCCATATGCAACAACCAGTTTGGTGCCACTTTTTAAGGGCCTAATGCTCCTTCCCGTGGTTCTTTATTCAAAGATGATACCTATAGTATGGGGAGCGACAAACAATAATATAAAGTTGACTGTGATGTTACAATCATCTAAAAAGACCCTGTAGTAATTGGTAGAAGGAAAATCCAGCTCCATGATGTAAGGAATAGAGCTCATCGCTTCGTCAGTATCTTACACTCAGTAAGGATCTCCATATTGCTTCTCCAGAAGATTTTGATTGCGTGCGAAATACATAAGAGCCAGAAAAATAAGAAATAAAACATATTTCGAACGTTCATACGAACGCAACAAACTATGTTTATTGCAGTGACGTTCACAGAGTATTGATCTGCCATTTTGGAAATTCAATAACAGGAAGTTAAGCACGCCGTTTGATAATTTCAGGAAAATAATCTACTAGAGTCTATTATTTCGAATTCTCATGATAAATACGTAATGCATGGTCCTCCACATCGGATTTCTGTTACGTTCATTATGCGTGAAATTTCGATGCGGGCTGCACAACATGACTACTTGTGTATTTCTAGTTGCATAGCTCCGTATGACAATCAATGAGGAATGTTGGGAATGAAATTGCGATTTATTTATTGTTTACTGATTTTCCAAGGATATTTCAATAAGGAGGGATTCGATGTTTGATTCCCCTACACACTTATTATACCTATCGCGCTGGTGAGTTGTTGTTGTTGCTTCGAATTTCGACCTTTCGAATGGAATTCTTGCCTTGCTCTATGGAAGGGGTGGGTGTCCCAAATGTCAACAAAAATCCGATAAGTAAATAGTTGACAAACAATGCCGGCCAAAATCAGAAGCAGAGAATGCTGCCTGTATTTTGCGACCTTTCCCCCACCACCATGTAAGGGAATAGTTGAATGTAGGTCAAACTCGTTTCGCCAATCGCAAGCTAAACCCAGAGTCACGTGGTTTTGTTGTTATCATCAGCTGTGGCCGGGCCGCTACACCGGCGTCCGGTGGAATTTTTGAAGCGTCCTTCTATAGTTTTCTCTCTCCAAAGTCGAACTGCGAAAGGGAGATGGAACGCGCGTTCACGTTGACTACAATCAGCTGATGTTACGCTCGCCGGCCGGCTCGGTATCGGCAGTCAGTGTTCAGCTGTTTTGCTTTGCTGCAGTATCCCTGAGCTTAGCCCTCTCGATTTATTATTATGATTATGAGTTTTCGTTACGGTAATGAGTATCCAGCAGAAATTGTTCAATTGATCGGTTATAGTTCGATACAGTGCTTCACCTACACCCAACAATCCGTGCAAAAACTTATGGTCCGCAGGTTGTACTTTACGGATGACGTTGTTCTGTGAAAATTAACCAGAGGACTTTTTTTTCTTGAAGAATTTTTCTTGGACCGAGTACGCGAATATCGTTCGAGATGTCGACTGGAAAGAGATTGGCCAAGAGGTCCATAATCGGTACACGTGTATGTGCTCCGGGCGAGGACGGAAAGTACTACTCCGGAGTTATACAGGCAGTGAAAACTCCAGCTAACTGCTCTTCGAATAATAACTGCATCAATCTCACCCCCTACACGCGGTACACTGTGAAGTTTGACTCCAGGCAGGGCAACCTGGGTCGTACTAGTTGTGAGTTTTTCGAGGGTAATCTGATCGGGCCCGGGTTCCAATCTGTGCTCGGTCTCGAACTCGTCAAAGGACAGAAGGTTTACGTTACCCACAATGGCAGAGAGAATACTGGTGACGTCTTGAAACATTACGTGGAGACGGACGAGGTTATCATAAGAATCCATCCCTCAGGCAACGAGGTACGTTTTCATCCGAAAAAATCACCTACACAATTCTACATGCGTTCATCTTGACTGGAATCAGCATCACACAATACAGAATGTTATCTCTGAAGATTTCTCTTTTGAATCTACATTTTTTGGCCTGAAATGAATCTCTGAGAATTATTTTAGAGAGAACAAGACAAAATTTACACCAAATTATGAAGTTATGGAAGGTCCTAGAAAATGCACCAAAAGTACTTACCAGGCGAACTGAACATTCAAAGAACTATGCAAAATTTCTCTAGCTATTTTAAAGATTTATTGTTGGAATCTACATTTTTTGGCATGAAATTAATTCCCAAGAATCATTCTTGGTAGAAAAAATCAAAATTCACACCTTATTTTGAAGTGATCGAAGTTCAGTTGCACTTAAAAATTACTGAAAGCACACAACAGGGAACCTAAACTTCTGAAAAAAATCGACTTCTACATTAAGACGTGAGAATATTTCGATCATCAAAATAATCTGGAGAACAGAATTTGGAAAATTATTTTTGAAATTACAAATTTGACACCTGACTATGAATTGAGTACTTACTGAGTCAATACAATACATTAACCAACCTCAAAAATCTTCAGAACCTAAAATAGCTATTCCAAATTGAGAACTGGATATCGAAAAAAACGCAAAATACAAATGGAGAAAAAAACATTTTTGGTGAAATAAATAAACAAATTATGCCTCAGAAGTTACACTGAATATTTTCAGTTACCCAAGATTCCAAATTTCAAAAAATTCCCTGAACATTGAAAAACTCGAAAAACCTCAATTTCTTCACCAGAGTTCGAATTTGCTGAGAATAATGTGAAATCTTCATTAACCTGATGATGACCTCGAAAACTGAGTTATCAAATTAAATAACAATAAGTCGGGACCGGGACTTATTTATATACAATACATTAACCAACTCGAAAATATTCAGAACTAAAAATAGCTATTCCAAATCGAAAACTGATATCGGAAAAAAAAGCGAAATAGAAATGGAGAAAAAAATATTTTTGGTGAAATAAATAAACAAATTATGCTTCAGAAGTTACACTGAGTATTTTCCGCCTCGTTTATCAGTAGCATAGATTCCAAATCTCAAAAACAATAAGTCGGGACCGGGAGACTTATTTATATACAATACATTAACCTACTCAAAAATCCTCACAACTATATAGCTATTCCAAATTGAAAACTGATGGATATCGAAAAAAAAACGCAAAATAGAAATGGAGAAAAAAATATTTTTGGTGAAATAAATTAACAAATTATGCCTCAGAAGTTACACTGAATATTTTCAGCCTCGTTTATCAGCAGCAAAGATTCCAAATTTCAAACATTCCTTGAATATTGAAAACCTTCAATCTCTTCACCAGAGTTCGAATTTGCTGAGAAAAATGTGAAATCTTCATAAACCTGATGATGACCTCGAAAATTGAGTTATCAAATCAAAAAACAACAAGTCGGGACCGGCACTTATTTATATGGAAGACATCAACCAACTCGAAAATCTTCAGAACTAAAAATAGCTATTCCAAACTGAAAACTGATGGATATCGAAAAATAAACGTGAAATAGAAATGGAGAAAACAATATTTTTGGTGAAATAAATAAAGAAATTAGGCCTCAGAAGTTACACTGAATATTTTCCTCCTCGTTTATCAGTAGCAAAGATTCCAAATTTCAAAAATTCCTTGAACATTGAAAACTTCAATTTCTTCATCAGAGTTCGAATTTGCTGAGAATAATGTGAAATCTTCATTAACCTGATTATGACCTCGAAAACTGAGTTATCAAATCAAAAAACTATAAGTCGGGACCGGGACTTATTTATAAAGTCATCAGCCGGCAGTCTAGTGTTATTGTTGATTTAACATGCCCGGCAGCATTCCATGTTATCAGTTCTCTTAATACGTTTCGAATTAATTTTAGATAACTAGAGCGACTTCTTGGTGGATTAAATTACAGTTTTATGGCATTGTATTTTTATTAGAGCCCTAATTATTTTGCAAGGATGTTTGTAGCTTACCTGAGTTGGAAAGTTCGAACATATTTTGTAACAAATAAAGCTAATAAAGTACCTTGACACAAGATTACTCTTTTTGTTAACACTTGTGTTTTTTCTTTGTCAATTCCTTTAATAATTTCTCATTTCATATGATTATGTACCCTTACTATAAGCGCACGTTGAAACATTTTTTTCTTCGAATCAAAAGCGTACTTCTTGAGTTTAAAAATGTTCATGCTATTGTTTGAAAATATATTTCATTGTGATTTCCCATGTTTCAAGCAAATTGTTACGCTTATAGACAATGGTGCCCATTGTTGTGTTGGTTAAAACCGGAAATAAGTTGAAAATATGACCGGGAGTGCATCTAGCGGATGTAGGGTAAAAAAATTACACATGGAGATTTACACGGAGACATACCAAACATTTTTTTTATATACGGTTGTTATATAAAATAGTAATCACTGAATCCACGAAATTTGCAAACTCATGAGCCTGTTCCTCCGTACCGAATCTGCGGTGAGATTTTAGGAGATGAACGGTTTCGTGTTCTGCAGCAGTGATCCTGAGGTGTTTTAACGGAAGTTCAAGGTTTCCCTGCTAACACATTCAACGAAAGCCGTTATATTATTTGAGGACTTGGTTATCGATTTCAGTCGTTTCTGCATGGAACGGAGTGATCAAGATCGAAACAGACGATCATATCGAAGATATGGAGCATTGCGCATTGCAAATAACGGGTTTTCCAATAGGAATGATACAATTTGAAATGGTTATAATGGCAACAATTTCTTATGTCATTTGTGTCCAGACGGTTGTGCCATTTGATCATGGATAGATACACGCTTCAACCTTTAGAAATTGTTGAATTATTTTCTCAAAATCATTGGTCATTTGTGAATACTAGGCGAAATTTAAGAAGAATTCATGGACGACATTATGCAGTTAATCGATTCACATTTGTCGTATTGTGGAGAAATTTGAAAGTGAATTTCCTTTATACGATACAAAAGTATCAGTACGACAAACAACTGCACGCACACAAGAAAATATTGATTTGGTAGCATCAAGTATAGGAGAAAATTCAAATTTATCGGTTCCACGTCGTTCTCAACAATTGAATCTTTCTCAGGCAACAACATAGAGATTTTCAAGGAAAGATTTGGGTTTACATCCTTACAAAATTCAACTGGTTCAAGAACTGAAGCCATTAGACCTACATAAACGTCGTTTATTTTATAATTTTTGTCTTGAACAACTTGAAAATTATCAACATTCTTATCGAAAAATTGTTTTGGTTATGTAAACAAACAGAATTGCAGAATTTGGAGTGATGAAAATCCGCAAGAAACTGACACCATTACATCCAGATAATATCACTGCTACGCAATTCATGCTGGCGAAGTGATTGGTCCATATTTCTTTGAAGAAAATGGTCGAAGTGTAACGGCCAATGGAGAACCATACAGAACTATGTTGAATGAATTTTTTTCTCGCTGTTGTTGAGAATAATCTTGAGGATAAGTGGTTTCAACGAGATGGTACCACCTGCCAGACAGCCACCTCAACAATCGATTCATTGAAAACAAAATTTGGTGATGAAATTATCCCAATAAATGGTCCAGTTAATTCCTCCCTAGGTCGTGTGAATTAACATTTTGTGATTTCTTTCTTGGGGAATATGTTAAGTAACAAATTTATTCTGATAATCCAACAACAACTGAGCAATTAAAAATCAACGTTGAAAGTGTTTTGGATGACATACAGCACAATATATGTGAAAAAGTGATGAAAAATTGTGTCTCACTGAATAATTTATGTGTTTTTCTCAATGTTTGAATTGTATCAGCCCTATTGGAAAATCCTTCACTTATCTCGATGTGCCAGGAATAACTTCAACATCTGACTGTACGAAAGATACACCCTTCATATTTCATATTTCTATCGAATTCAATCGTCATTTCGATTTACTCGAAAGATAAAAATTACGAGAAGCACTGCCGTGAAGGCAGGAGCTTTTGAGCGCTCGTACATGCACCTTGTAGGTAGACTCGAATTTTTCAGTTTTAGAAATCAATTGAAGCAATTTTCGACAGCTGTCACCAAAATTCTGAAACTTAGGCGAAACTCCAGATTTCATGTCAGTGCTTTAGGTGACCAATTTTTTTTCGATAATTCGCTAGAATTTTCTACGGTATCTATGGTCTTGGTGGTGCGATCTGGACAAAATTTTGCACGTAGTTTGAATACATTATTCCCAAACTAGGTGCGAAATTTCATCCCAATCCAATCAGTTGTTTCGAAATTATCAGGAAAAAATATTTTGAACAGCCATATTTACGGAACCCCTAGTCTTATTTTGCTCATTGATGAACGTGGCCGCGATATTCGCTATCCAAACCCACCCTGAAAATTTCAAGTTTCTAGGCCTTTCCGTTCAAAAGTTACAATTTCCTATGGTTTCTATGGTTCTGGTCATGCGATCTGGACAAAATATTGTTTTAATATATCATTCTCGATTAAAATAAAAAAATTCCATCTCGATCGAATCCGTAGTTTCGAAATTATCGAGAAACCAAAATTTCAAACGACATAATTTCGGAACCCCTAGTATAATTCTGCTCATTGATAAACGTGAACGCGACATTTCAGATCCACACCTATCCTGAAAAGTTCAAGTCCCTAGGCCTTTCCGTTCGGAAGTTATGATTTTCTATGGTTTCAATGGTTCTGGTCATGTGATCTGGAGAAATGTAGTTTGAATATATCATTCTCCATTTGAATACAAAATTTCGTGACGATCGAATCTGTAGTTTTGAAATGATCAAGAAAACTAAATTTCAAACGATCATATATATGGAACCCCTAGAATAATTTTGCTCATAGATGAACGTCATCACGACATTCCAGAACCTCACCTATCCTGAAAATTTCAAGTCCCTAGGCGTTTCCGTTCAAAAGTTACAATTTTCTATGGTTTCTATGGTTCTGGTCATGCGATCTGGACAAAAGTTCACATGTAGCTTGAACGCCTCATTCTCCATTTGAGTGCAAAATTTCATCTCAATCAAATCTGTAGTTTTCAAGTAATCAGGGGAACAAAACTTTGAACAGCCATATTTACGGAACCCCTGGTGGAATTTGGCCCATTAACGAAATTAACCGAGGCATTCGGGAACTGAACCCACACTGAAAATTTCAAGTCTCTAGGTCGTTCCGTTCGAGATTTATCGTGCTTACGGCCGGCCGGGCGGACAGACTCAAATTTTCCGACGGATTCGTCATCAGTGAGTCGAACATAGTCGATTGAGACCATTTTCGGCTCAAAATTCGAAAAATACAGACATCGTGACGAAATAATATAGCCCTCGTGTAAGTAGTACGAGCGCTCAAAAAAGGAACAAAGGAAACGAAGAATACATATTAACTAGAGGAAGAATACATAATAATTAGAGGAAGTGACAAACCCAAAATATAAGATTGGAAAGTTAATTCGATCTAGGTCAAATCAACACCAATTCTCAATATCATTGCGAAACTACAATCAAGATTTTTATGGGTGGTAGAAAGTTACACAATACTTTCGAAATATCTACCTCTGAAATTATTCATTCAAGGAGTTCTTGATCGAGATAGAAGGAGTGTTTCAAACTGTGTTTGAGATATTCAATTGAAGATAACAATTTGAAATATTCAATGGTGTTTGAAATATTCAAATATTGTGGCAATGTCACAAGAAAAACAACATGTTTCTTCTGGGTATATGGGGCTTTCTGTTAAGTTGGGTGTGAATTAGATAAGGGCTCTTCTGAACTTTTGGGTTTAGGTTGAGAGTGAGCAACGACTTGATGAGCTTACGAAGAAGTTTCATGAAAGGAAGCTGAATGAATGAAAGAATCTTTCAGTTGGAACATCGAAAAGTGTATCGATTCAGAAGGTGGAAGATGATTCAAATAAAAACTACACATATGTCTAGATTCTCCAGATAATCAATTATCGTTGTCCACAGAGATCACGAAAATCTTCAGGAAGGGCTTATTTTGCAGAGTATTGTAAAAAGCCCCGATTATAGTTTCGCAGCTTAACCAATGCACTATAATGAGTAGTTTTAACCTGTTGCGTTCAAATTGTCAGTTGGAGATTCCACAAAATCGTCCTCGAGGCATACTTTCTCCCCAGCGTCGTTAATCATACTCTCTTAATCTCGCGGAGTTAACGTGGAAGCTGTTTTGATGAAAAAACTTTCAATCCGCTGCTTCCTCCAATGGTATCCGAACAAAATTCATCGGAAACCGGCTACGTTGGACTCGCAGTCTAGCCGCCGGCCTAAATGTTGCGTAAACTGCGTAGAAACGTGATCATTGTTGCTCGATACGTACGTCCACAATCGACCCACTTCAACGTGCGTCGTGGTCCTTGGTCATGGAAGCAGGATATAGAATTGGACCGCTGTAACTTGTTTACATTCTGCTGGAGCTGGAGCATCATCAGAGCTGATCACTGGGCGCATGCACGGAACTCACGAGTCGAGGCTCGTGGTCATATCTGTTTCTGTTATGATAATTTGGAGGCCTTTTTGGTTCAGGGAACAGCGGCAAGTTCAGAGACCGTTAACGTCTCAGGTTGAACCCAGGATGCGACCACTATATTATATATGCTCTTCAGATTGTAAATTTTGGTTTTATACCGGAGCTGCAATTACGGATGATGGCGAAAATTTTTAATGAGTACTCAACTGTCAACTGAATATGTATTAAATGAAGATCACAGGGGAGCATCATAAAGATTTCATTGCCCATCGAAATGATCTCGAACTTACTCAAGATTCGCTGCAACAGCAAAGCCTGATTTCGTTACTATGCGATTCCATCGAAGGGTTTTTTATTTTCCCCTTGGACAGTAGAATTTTTCTTTTAAATATTTCATACTGTTCATTCAGATCATTATCCTGCATATATCTGTTTGTCTTTGAATTGTTTAGCTTTCTCGTCCAACCAGAAGGTTTTCCAATATGGGCGGCAACAGGTAGGGCAGTCTCAAATGGTGGAGGCCATGAATACCGTGGGTTTGTCAAAAAAAAACGATTCTGTGACCTCAAAGCAGAAAATTCGTTTACATTTCAATATATCTACTCGTGGGACACGGAATACTATTCTTTCGATTGTTCAGAAACTAAGCTGTTGGAAAACTAAGTTCCTGAATTCTGTTGATGAGCAAAGTTCCGTTTTTGGTCAGAAATACATGCTTTTGCAAGTCAAACGCTGAGAAGAACGATGACAAACTTTGCCCACCGAGTTATTCAGCGCAGGGAAAATATAGGTCGTCATTTTAGGGATGTAATTTCTCTTTCATAAAGCTTCTGTGAATTTTGTTCGTATACAGGGTCTTTCACGAGGAACCTCACCCATATTTATACGGGAAACTACTGAACGTATTTTCATGAAATTCAGCACTTATAAGTATTTCACGATGCTGATGAAATCTAAAATATTTTCAAGGCATGAGCACCTCCGGTTTTTCCGGAAATGACGTCAACTTCCGTTTTTCAAATTAGAACACCATTTTTTTATTGCAGAAATAGATTCCTTAGAAAATTTCAAGTTATTTTGATGTAACATTTTTCAGTTTTGGTTGGAAAATTTTCTCTGAGCGGGAAAATTCGAAAAAAAAATCGAAAATAGAGCTCCGCTGAAACAAGAATAACTTCGAGGTTTTTGGATGGAAAATTTTCATTTTTGGGATTTTTCAAGATGTAAAATTGATGTATCCACTTTAAAAATCGAAATCGCGATTCATGATACAGGGGGTGAAAAAATCGCTTTCAAAGTTAGGGATGACAAAATCGTGAAAAATCAATTTTTTCAAATTAGAACCCCATTTTTTTATGGCAGATATTGAATCTACGTTAAAAAATAATGTGAGTGTATGCATCACACCCTTGCCCTAAAATGGATATTTTCTGAGTTATTCAAAAAAACTGTTTTTCGTCTTGAATTTTCAGCTATTTCTTTTCCCTTCACGCCAAAAAGATGAAATTTTCAGGAACTGTTATTTGAACCATGCTGTAGATTTTTCACCCCTTCTTGAAACCGACTTCAAGTTACTATTAGGAGAACCATGGCAAACTCTCGCAGTTATAACTAGAGAAGATGCTCAAAGTTTTGACCGTTAATTTCTAGACATTTATTTATACGTCTCAGGAATGCTTCGTGCGTTGCTCTTCTTATTTCATCGGGAGGAAGAGATCTGCAAAAGTGTTCAAAAACCAAATTGAGTTTCAAAACTATAAAACATGGTAAGTTTTTGCATATGGTTCATAAGGAATTATTTATTTATCACTGGAGAGAAAACCGATGGCCGATTAGTTGAAATAAAGAGGTTTCCGATACAAATTCGGATCCAAATTCGCCATCTATTTAGGAACAACCTGTAACTTTTTTCTCTCGCATATTAGGGTAGTAAAATCTAAAACATGGTTTAAGTAACAGTTCCTGAAAATTTCATCTTTTTGGCGTGAAGGGAAAAGAAATAGCTGAAAATTCAAGACGAAAAACAGTTTTTTGTGAATAACTCAGAAAATATCCATTTTAGGGCAAGGGTGTGATGCATACACTCACATTATTTTTTAACGTAGATTCAATATCTGCCATAAAAAAATGGGGTTCTAATTTGAAAAAATTGATTTTTCACGATTTTGTCATCCCTAACTTTGAAAGCGATTTTTTCACCCCCTGTATCATGAATCGCGATTTCGATTTTCAAAGTGGATACATCAATCTTACATCTTGAAAAATCCCAAAAATGAAAATTTTCCATCCAAAAACCTCGAAGTTATTCTTGTTTCAGCGGAGCTCTATTTTCGATTTTTTTTTCGAATTTTCCCGCTCAGAGAGAATTTTCCAACCAAAACTGAAAAATGTTACATCAAAATAACTTGAAATTTTCTAAGGAATTTATTTCTGCAATAAAAAAATGGTGTTCTAATTTGAAAAACGGAAGTTGACGTCATTTCCGGAAAAACCGGAGGTGCTCATGCCTTGAAAATATTTTAGATTTCATCAGCATCGTGAAATACTTATAAGTGCTGAATTTCATGAAAATACGTTCAGTAGTTTCCCGTATAAATATGGGTGAGGTTCCTCGTGAAAGACCCTGTATACTAGGTGTTTCCTAATTGAACCTTGAGGTCTTTTGAGCCATATTTATTGATGATCGAAAATCAACAGTTTTCGAGTTATTTGAGTCACTGGCGGATCCAAGGGGGGGCACGGGGGGCAAGTGCCCCCCCCCCAGACGGAATTATTTTGTACTGTGGAGATTCCATCACAGTACATAATTAGAAAAATTTTTTGCCTTCCACCCCTTGTGCCCCCCCAGAAAGAAATCCTGGATCCGCCCTTGATTTGAGTTCTTGTGATTTTTGAAAGATTCCTCACCTCACTTCATTTTTCGTCAATTTTTTCTACGTTGACCAAATTTGATTATAATTTTGTATTATTTTCATCAGAAAAGGATATGATATTTATGAAGAAAGCAAAACTATCCTGTATTAGATGTTGAAAAAGAATTAGTATGATTTGAAAGTTGTTATTTGAAGAAAATAAAAATCGATTTCTAATATCAATTTGCCTGCAACTTTCGAATTCCACAATTCATGTATGAAAAAATTATTTTGAAAACTTGCCAAATTCCTTCTTTATTTCCAAACAAATTTTTCTTGAGAGTACAGGCACTAGTTTCATTTCAGCAGATTTTGATTTGAATATAAGCCAAGAAAGAAAAGCAACAAATCGAATATTTTTTTATTGCAATTTAACTCATAATTTCATTAGTGAATTCGTTCATAAATTATGTTCGAAATGTCCTCCACCATTCCTCATACAAGCACGTGCCCTCTTTCTTATTCCTTCAGTACTGAAATTTACTCTCAATCTTCTCGCTGCTCCGTCTATTCTCTCCACAAGTTGTGCACGTGTATGTATTTCTCTTTCATATACTATTTCTCTTAAACTGCCCCAAACATGAAAATCTAACGGTGTTAGATCTGGACTTCTC
This sequence comes from Aphidecta obliterata, assembly GCA_963966015.1. Classification (NCBI taxonomy): domain Eukaryota; kingdom Metazoa; phylum Arthropoda; class Insecta; order Coleoptera; family Coccinellidae; genus Aphidecta; species Aphidecta obliterata. The sequence goes on along the minus strand of OZ014430.1, from coordinate 7,895,316 downwards.
GCTGGCCACGAAATATCTCCTCCCCTACCTATCCACCCTTAGGAAACAATTCGTTCAAAAACATACGAACGTTTAGCCTATAGAGTGCGGGACATCCATCCTGTTGGAAAATGATTTTACGCCTGTCAACCGAGGGAACTTTGTCCAAAACACTGTCCATATTTGTTCTCAGCAATTCTTCATAATTGTTTCCGTTTAAGTTATCAGGTAGATAGTAAGGACCTATCAAAATATCAGCTATTGCTCCCACCCAAACATCAACGCTAAATCACTACATATTTTTTATGCCGGACATTCAAAAGGTTGTTTATAAAAAATCTGCTGAAACGACACTGGTGAATGCATTCTAACGTTAACTTTTTTGGGGAATAAAGATGGAATTTGTTAAATTTTTAAAATTATTTTATCATACATAAATTGTGGAATTCAAAAGTTGCAGGCAAATATTAGAAACTGATTTTTATTTTCTTCATATACCAACTTTCATACCCTACTAATTCTTTTTGAGCGCTCGTACTACTTACACGAGGGCTATATCATTTCGTCACGATGTCGTATTTTTCGAATTTTGAGCCGAAAATAATCTCAAACGACTATGTTAGACTCACTGATGACGAATCCGTCGAAAAATTCGAGTCTGTCCGTCCGGCCGTCCGTCCGTCCGTCAACCAAGGGTTCCGTAAATATGGCCGCTCGAAATTTTGTTTTTCTGATTTCTTCGGAACTACAGATTCGATCGAGGTGAAAGTTTGCACTCAGATGGAGAATTACGTTTTAAAGCTACATGCAGAATTTTGTCCAGCTCGCATGACCAGAACCATAGAAACCATAAAAAATTATAACTTTGTAATAGAAAGGCCTAGGGACTTGAAATTTTCAGGATAGGTGTGGATCTCGAATGTCGTGGTCACGTTCATCAATGAGCAAAATTAGACTTAGGGTTCCGTGAATATGGTCGTTTGAAATTCAGTTTTCTTGATCATTTCAAAACTATGGATTTGATCGTGACGAAATTTTGTATTCAAATTGAGAATGAGATATTCGAGCTATATTTTTTTTTCAGATCGCATGATCAGAACCATAGAAACCATAGAAAATCATAACTTTTGAACGCAAAGGCCTTTAGCCAGTTCAAACTATTTTTTCCTGATAATTTCGAAACTACTCATTGGATTGGATTGAAATTTCGCACATAGATGAAGAATAAAAAATTTTTTCAGATCGCATTACCAAGACCATAGATACCGTAGAAAAATCTAGCGGATTATCGAAAAAAAATTGGTCTTCTAAAGCACTGACGTGAAGTCTGGATCTTTCCAATTGGTTTCTAAAACTGGAAAATGCGAATCTACCTACAAGGTGCATCTACGAGCGCTCAAAAGCTCCTGCCTTCACAGCAGTGCTTTTCTCAATTTTTCAATATCTAATACAGGATAGTTTTGCTTTTTTCATACATATCATATCCTTTTCTGATGAAATTAATCCAAAATTATAATCAAATTTGGTCAACGTAGAGAAAATTGACGAAAAATTAAGTGCAAACGATAGCAAATGAGTCATACTAACACGTCCTCCAAGGTTCACGTCTAATTTGAAAACACCCTGTATATTCAAAGCTTCCACTTTTTCACTGTTAAATCAAAATATAATTATTGAATACCTCGAAAATTCATTGTGTGATTCCCTTTCAAGAATCATCTGTTTTAAGAAAGCCTGTGTGATGAAAATCTGAGGTGGAGCTAGATGGGAGGCGGATAATTTAAACTTACTTCAACAATTAACTGGCGATTCAAAAGAAAATAATTGAAAGTTGTTCTCATTAGCCATTGATTCGTTAATTTGATTTCAATCCATCACCTTTCAAATCGGATATATTTTCATGTATAAATATTCCCATTTTCAAATTGGATTACACGAAAAAACATTGAATTTTTATTCGAAAACGTTCAACAAAAATCTTGTGCATACACGCCGGAATGTACATTCAAAAAATGATATGTGATATGTACATATTATTCAAACAATTCCGAAGCATAGGGCAAATAAAAGTAGTGTAGTGAAGATCTTCATGCAACTTTCAATAATCTTTAAACAGAGCTGCGAATTGAATGAAACGCTGGCAGATGCCTGTCATGATGGGGTAGTTGGTAGTTGAATATCTACCATTCTTTATACCTGCAGTAGTTCGAACAATAGCATAGGACCACATTTCTTCCATCCTCAGTCTCGACAGTGACCGCGGAAATAGAAAACATTCAGAACCTTGATGAATTTATGTCCCTACTATTTTTCAAGAAAAAAATCATGGTTTGGCTGAACATTGGACTTGCCGAACAAATCGATTTTTACTCTATCATTTTCGAACTTATTAAAATCACATTTATCAGTGCGAATAGAAATGGACTTTGATTGGAACAGACAATGAACTTATTTCAGCGAATTGATATACAGGGACGATAAAGAAATGGATCTTTTGTTTTATATCAAGGCCGTTGCTTAACAAAAAATGTCTCAGTGTTCGTCGTTATCAGGCTGAAGTTTTTTTGTCATTTTATCTTATTTCTCTAGCGTTTTGAGGGATCTCGATTGTTGTGGGCAATTTCGAAATATTTCATGAATTGGATTGTTTGAAGTGTACCTATAACAATGCATTTGCAGTCATAGATTGAGAAACATTTAAATGAAATCATGCAACATTTTTTCGAAATATCGATTGTATGGAGTAGGTATTGATTTTTTTCCCATATGTTCATTCCTTAATTAATCTATTTTCGCTAATTGAATTGATCTCCAATAATCTGAACTATTCTATTTAATATTCTAACAGGAAAGTTTCGAAGAATCCTCTGTCAATACCGGGAAAAAATTCGAAATTGCTAGAACTACAGTTATTTCGTATCTTCAATAGCACAATGGGGTTTCATCTGCCAAATGGCTAGAAACTTACGCAGCAAAGAATTTCAATTAAAATCCACATCCGCGACCATTAGGTCACGTATTATTCAACGTAGTGGTAATTTATAGATAAATAGATATTAATGTGGACGTGCCAGAGAAAGTTGACGTATCTACAAATGAGTATATCTTTGAATGGTTCTTTTATGGTCCTGAGTCGTAAAAACTCTTGTGATACTGAAAATGATGTTTTGAGATGGAAAGTCAATCAATGACAAATCCATTAAATCTCTGGTCAAAATCGATTATGTTCACATGTATAGTAGATCGATAGGGAAATTATTTATGTACAAAGTCCTAAGAATGTCTTCTGCCGTGTGTTACTTCATCAAGAGGATAAGGTGAAAAAGTCGAAAAAAAGGAATACTGTTATTTTTGTGAATGGCATTGTTTAAATATAGATTTTGTTTACCGCTTTTTGAACGTACTACGATATCCGAGATAGAGCTATTTTCGATTCTACCATTGATGATGAAATCGAGTTTTGCATTTTAAATTAGGAGATTCACAGCTCGTAAACAACATTCGAATCCGGTCCCAGAATGTTGGTACCGCGAAAGCTATTTTCGTGAAAGGAATGAGAAAAAGTGAATATCTCTTCTTTCTCAACAATGAGGGACCTCGAATCTTGTTTTGGGTTTCTTTTGGGTCATGTTGGACAATGGGGAGATCAAGATTGATAGATTTACGCATGCTGATAAATAAGATAAAGAAACTGTTCTCAAACACATTTTAATTAGTCATCTTTCGGTTTCATCTATTCACCTCCATCCATTACTCTTTTGCTGTAGGTAAGCAGGAAGTTCTGAAAAATGTGCAAACATTCTAGGCATCCTATACATCGTGTCACTTCGAAAAGGGACCACCCTTAATTTCTAGGCCCCCATGCAAAATAATAAAAAATGCAAACAGGACATTTTATACGGTTGGTTTCAATAAATTTGTATCAACCCTGTGAGCATGATTACAGCAACCCTTAAAATCTTAAATGGGGAGGGGGGTTGAGTGGTACATTGTTTTGAAGGTAATTCGGTTGCCATTTCAAAAATACCATACACATTTTTTGTAAGTACTTCCGAAAAAAAAGAGGAGAATAGTTACGATAGCAAGAGTTGCAATTAATCATGAAAATAATGAAAAAATTTTTACCATAAAAAATTAAAAAAAAATAGACAGATAAACAGGTAGTTCATTGAAAACAAAATTTTTGTGGTAAAAAAAACAAATATACAATAAAATATTCACTGGCCTGGACGAAATACGTCCCAATTTCTTTGAAACATAAAAAATTAATTCTGCTAATTGAAAATTGTTTTATACAAGAAAAAAGGTAGAGACTCTTGTTTTCCGATGTAAGTCAAATCGCAACCAACCTATTCACAAAATTATTGTTGAACTAGATTGCGTTTCAGGAGCACAAAAAAAACAAAACCGAAAAATAAAGATAGATGAATAGATAGTTCATTGAAAACGAAATTTTTGTGGTAGAAAAAATTAAGTATACAATGAAATATTCACTGGCCTGAACAAAATACGTCCCAATTCCTTTGAAACATAAAAAAATCAATTCTGCTAATTGAAAATAAAAGAAAATTGTTTTATACAAGAACAAAAGTAGAGACTCTTGTTTTTCGATAGAAATCAAATCGCAACCCACTTATTTACAAAATTATTGTTGAACTAGATTGCGTTTCAGGAGCCCAAAAAAAAACAAAACCGAAACATGAATTCAGTGGCATAATTTTCGTTTCTGATAGTCAACTTGTATTTTTTCATTTCAATTCCCGAAAAGGGTTGAAATTATGAGCACGTTCATTACATTTCATTCTCGTACATCTTGATGACCATGTTTGTTGAAAGTTGGTACACAAGTTTCAAGAAACTGGATCAGTGGCTAATAATTGGAAACGAAATCTTGCACTCGAATTTTATGTGATAAATGAAGCCGCAAGTATTGAAGTAATAGGCCAGGTTCCTGCAGATTGAACATTGAGCACAAGAAAATTACCAGCGATTACCAATCTTAGTTGAACGACTATTCACAGATTTCTTGAAAAAAATGAGTTCCATCCGTATCAAATCAAGTTGAATCTCGAATTGAATGAAAACTATTATAACTGTCGTCGTCACAGGGAATTCCCACTGAAAAATTCATGACAATAGATGATTTAATTTACACCTATTGGGCATTTGCTTTTTTGACGCAAGTCCTTTTATGTCTTAAATAACCCCAACGTGTTTGAATACATCATAGCAATGTTTCCTAAATGAAAAGTGCTGACTGCTAGGCCATAAAGATGGGAGGCGGATAATTTAAACTTACTTCAACAATTAACTGGCGATTAAAAATGGAAAAAATGAAAATGAAAATGAAAATGAAAATGAAAATGAAAATGAAAATGAAAATGAAAATGAAAATGAAAATGAAAATGAAAATGAAAATGAAAATGAAAATGAAAATGAAAATGAAAATGAAAATGAAAATGAAAATGAAAATGAAAATGAAAATGAAAATGAAAATGAAATTCATCATCAAAAAGTTGTTCTCATTAGCCATTGATTTTTTAATTTGATTTCAATCCATCAACTTTCAAATAGGATATATGTTCATGTATAAATATTCCTATTTTCAAATTGGTTTACACGGAAAAATATTGAATTTTTATTCGAAAACGTTCAATAAAATTCTTGTGCATACACGCCTGAATGTACATGAAAAAAAATGAAATGAAGTCGACATGTTGTTTATGAGAAATTATTTGAAAAACTTACTATTGTGAAGCATGAATGTACATTCAGAAAATGAAATGAAGTCAACATGTTATTTATGAGAAATTATTTGAAAAACTTACTATTGTGAAGCATGAGTGTACATACATTCAAAAAATGAAATGAAGTCAACATGTCGTTTATGAGATATTATTGAAAAACTCACTATTGTGAAGCATGGGGCAAATGAAAGTAGTATTCAACCTTGCTGCAGAAAATAGGTACTCAGAACAACACCTTTTTTCAACAAGATGGAGCTCCACCTATGCTGCTGATGTTGGGGAGTTTTTAGATCGGGTCTATCAAGTCGAAGGGTTGCTATAGACCAGCCAGATCTCATTTTGCACTATCAGAAATAGTTATTTTCCACATAAAATGATCGGGGCAGTCGAGTTACTAAATTTGATAGTTTTCGAAAAAAGCTCTCCAAGCCGGACAAACGGATATCAGATCGTTTCCGATCTGAGACACTTTCCTCTTCATTCCGAGTAGGTGTTAAACTTGGTATATTTGATTACCTAATCACCATACAAAGAGCTGGATAAAAGCGTAAGTAAATCGTTCCGTCGGCGTTCCAGTTTCTAAAACAAATATCCGAACTCGAGTGCATGGCACAGTTAAAAAGAGGTCGAGAGAGGTGAATGGTGGTATGCAGCGTGATTGAGAAATATTTCGCAAGACCCCAGCAACAGTCAACCTGTCTTGAGGTCGATTATGCGATACCTTTCTCTCACCACCTTTGCACAACAACCGACGCCATGCAGGAACTAGCAGAGAGTTATTGTGAGAATGAAGATACGATTTCTATCTCGTTGCGATTCAGATCGAGCCTTCGGGATGTGATAAGCTCGTTAGGAATGATGGCTCTGGTTGTACGTACAGCAAAAGTGCATTAGTTTATGGGTTGTTGGTGATTGTAGGTACTTTCGTGCTACTGCAGAATGAAATCAAGACATGTTTGTGATGAAACTGGCGCCAAATATAATATGGGTGGTCATAAAATTCGATACTCATGAATTATCAGCAGGGAGTTTGGTCTTGAGGGGTCTATAGAGGATCAAAATGGTTGGAGAAACTGTTGAACTTCTTCTCAGAACATGATTCATCGCCTCGCATGCCAAAATAATTAGACCCCTAAAACGCTGTGGTTAAATCTGTGACCAAAGCAAATCTGAGTTTATAACACTGCTAAGCAAGAGACCTTTTCAAATATCTTCCTGTTGCTAAATGGTTGAAAAATTTTCTGCTACCACTCCATTGAGAAAATCGTCTAATTTGATCTACATAGATGGAGTTTCGCCACGATGCAGCAATGAACTTCGTGATTTGACGCGAACTAAATCTCGTGCGAAGGCTGGCATAAAATCGATATCAGTTTTCAGTAACAAGAGGTGTGGCAGGATACAAAAGTTGTCGGAACTAGATTTTTCTCAGTGGTTAGCGGAATAATTGTGACTACAATTTAAGCCGAGATATATCGATTAGCTAAGATCGTTTCGACCTTAACATAGATTCGTAATTACATTCTTGATTTTCCTTGTATCCCAACGAGTATACTGTAAGTGGATAGTCTTGGCTGCAATCGACTTTTACAGTTGTCAATTTTATGCCTGTGGAATACTGATTATTTTATCCCAATACATCATATGCCTTAACAAGAACTTGTACATAAAGAATAATATTAGCAGAAACTTAATAATGAATGATATTGAACCACTTTGAATTTCTACTCAGTGCTATTCGAAGTCATTGCTCGACACATTGATAGAATTCGGAAAAAACCTGGTATTCTGAACGATATAGGATATTGCATCATTATTAGAGAGAAGTTCATTGTCAGCATCAGTATTGGCAGTGAATATAACTACCTTTTCATATTTTATTTGACCTTCATCATTCAAGATCTGACCTATAAACCATACCATTTTTGGATGTTCTGATACATTTAAAGTATACAAGTAAATTATTTTCATTATAATTATATTATGTAACAACCCAGTTCTTATTCGAGACTTCCAGCTTTCCCCTTTTTGTAAATTCAATGAATTTCGACCTTGCTTATTCTGCAGAAAGTCATCTAACATTCCACGGTGACGAATTCTGTTGGAAATGAACTAGGTCAATCTTTATTTGGTAAACAATTATTTAATATTGTCACAACATCCAAACTATCGCCCAAATTGCACAATAAATGTTTTCAGCAACGAAGTGTACAGTGTCAGGTACCACAAAATAAATTCTTGCGGTGACCTTAATATTTGTCATCTATGACGACACGACCTCGTAGGTATGCATTTCCAACACAAAATCGAAAACAAACATGTAATGAATTTGGTGCAGCGAACAATTTACATTTACCTCGAATATATTCATCAAGTACATTTCTCCCAGTATAGAATAATAAAAACAATAGGTGAAAAAAACGCTACAAATTTCACACGAGGGTTCATTTTATGCACATTATTTCTTCTGATTTTTTTTTTGAATTGTATCAGGCTTTTGATCCTTTGCTTCGGATCTCGGTCGTCGCGACCCGGCGGCGATGACCCTGGAAACGGAGTATCACCACTAGGCATTCTAGTGCAACGCTTATGGACACAAGCGACAGTGCAGCGCTGCAAGGGAGCGTGGTCTACCGGTGACCTTGGCAGCGCTGCTCATCCGCGCCGGAAGCAGTATGGTCACGCTGCTGGAGAATTGTATACTTCCTACAATTCTCCAATGTGTATTTAGGCTTGCATGCCCTTAAAATCACATTATATTTGTTGATGTTTTTGTAATGGAGAATAAAAATAATGAATTATTCCATTATAGTGTCCGTATAATGCAAGCAGATTATGTAGACGGCATAAAATCATTTTTCTCGCACATAAGAACAATTTAAAATGAACTTTCTCCGGCATATTTTGTTATTTTATATTGGAAAAAATTGTATTTTATCAATATGTTATTTTTGGTCCGATGAAAATTATTTTATGATTCAATGTTCATTTGTTCATGTTTCATTCTAAGAATTGAGATTGTTGGAAAAATCTCCCTTCTTCCGATTTCCTCCCAAAATCTCACGCTCAGTGATATTCGATAAGATGAGGTATGTCCATCTATTCTCATGGTCACCCCCGAACTTTTGCCCTTAGGGTTTGTTTCTGTCAAATTCATTGAAAAAAATTTAGAAAAGCACTGCCGTGAAGGCAGGAGCTTTTGAGCGCTCGTACATGCACCTTGTAGGTGGATTCGCATTTTCCAGTTTTCGAAACCAATTGAAGGAATTTTCGACAGCTGTCAAAAAAATTCTGAAACTTAGGCGAAACTCCAGACTTCATGTCAGTGCTTCAGCGGATCAATTTTTTTTCGATAATTCGCTAGAATTTTCTACGGTATCTATGGTCTCGGTGATGCGATCTGGACAAAACTTCGCACGTAGTTTGAAAATATTTTTCCTCAGCTAGGTGCAAAATTTCATTCCAAACCGATCAGTAGTTTCGGAACTATCAGGAAAAAAATAGTTTGAACGGCCATATTTACGGAACCCCTAGTCTTATTTTGCTCATTGATGAACGTGACCGTGAAATTCGCGATCCAAACCCACCCTGAAAATTTCAAGTCCCTAGGCCTTTCCGTTCGAAAGTTATGATTTTCTATGGTTTCTATGGTTCTGGTCATGCGATCTAGAGAAATGTAGCTTGAATATATCATTCTCCATTAGTATACAGAATTTCGTCACGATCGAATCTGTAGTTTGGAAATGATCAAGAAAACTGAATTTCAAACGACCATATTTACGGAACCCCTAGTATAATTTTGCTCATAGATGAACGTGATCACGACAATCGAGATCCACACCTATCCTGAAAATTTCAAGTCCCTAGGCGTTTCCGTTCAAAAGTTACAATTTTCTATGGTTTCTATGGTTCTGGTGATGCGAGCTGAACAAAATTTTGCATGTAGCTTGAACACCTCATTTTCCATTAGAGTGCAAAATTTCATCTCGATCGAATCTGTAGTTTTCAAGTAATTGCAAGTTTCTAGGACATTTCGTTCGAGAGTTATCGTGTATACGGACGGACGGCCGGCCGGACGGCCGGCCGGACGGACAGACTCGAATTTTCCGACGGATTCGTCATCAGTGAGTCGAACATAGTCGTTTGAGACCATTTTCGGCTCAAAATTCGAAAAATACAGACATCGTGACGAAATGATATAGCCCTCGTGTAAGTAGTACGAGCGCTCAAAAACCGAAACTACTGATTACACCTTTTACCTCATCTTGTCAATTTTAAGTGGACGTTTGGTCTCTCCAGTCTCTACTTCAGTTTTCGATTACTGAACGGAGTACTTTGTATATGGGTATAAAATTGTGTAATTTTCTCCTTATTTTCTCCTTATTGTCATAAGAGGTATTTCCGATTATAATGCGTTCCGTAAGGCCATATTCCATTAAAGAATTTATGGGATATTGTAGAACATAAAGGTAATTCCAGAATATTTTTCTTTTTCCGTAGCTTGCTGTGTTAGTTGTTAGTTTTCCTAATGACTTGTTTTCATTTCATAACTGTAAGATGATGATTCTGAGAATAAATGATGTTATTATTATTATTATTATTTCATATCTTTTAGTCCACTCAGAGGGTATTGAGTATGTATACCTATCTAGTTCTTCGTATCCTGGTTCTCTTTTTAACCGATATCCAGGTGTTGAAAGATTTGAATGCCCTCCTTACTTCATATGATTTGCCAATCCTTATTATTTCTCCTGAAAGACTTCATGTAGGGGATTATCATTCCCCTCTCATCATAGGTCCTGTTGGAATTTACTTCTCTTCGCCTTTAATATAATTTTTCCTTTTTTCTTCTATTGATTACTTGGAGAGGTCCTCCTCTCTTCTGCCTTGTTCTTTGCTATCCGTCATTGGCTTCTTTGCAAGAGATATTTCCGCTTGTCTGTGGTTCTGACTGGTATCATAACCATCCTTTTTATTTCTTTGTTTTCGTATTCTTTTATCGTTTCGATTGTCTTCTTTGTTTGTTTGTCAATTATTTCCTCAATTGTTGGTATTTTCAGTTCTTCTCTTATTTGTTTATTGCTGACGTACCTACCATGGGGCACCTACAGGAATCCTTATTATTTTATTCAACGTACTTTGTAGATCCTTCGTTTTGCTACTTTCGACATTGAACCATACTACTCCTGCGCAACGTGAAAGCACTGTCTTAATTATCTTCATCTTGTTTTCCAGCGAAAGTTTGCTGTTTGCATCTAGGACTCATTCCTCTGGATCTCCTCGTTATGTATAGTGGTATATATCTCCTGTTGAGCCATCTTGAAGGTCCATTTATCTTTAGCGTATCAGTTATGTTTTCTATTTGCGTTATCTCCCGTTCAAGCAGATTATGTGAGCTATTCCATATAGGTATCTTGATACCCTAGGAAGGATATTGTATTATCAAATTTGGCTTCAAAAACCAAACAACTCTAATTCCCGATTTTCAGTTCTATAATCTATGTATCCAATTCTCGAGCTAGGAGGATTGATGCCAGAAGAGAAATGATTTTTATACATATAGCGACTACTCTTCGCATGGTATAAATATACTGTTCGTGGAATCCTGTTTTTTTTTCTCTGACAGTAGCATGGAGAAGCTCAGGACGAAAAGAGCATAGCTCCAAACAGCCGATAATCCGATTCGACCAAACAGCGAGCTCGTCCCCGCACTTCCGCATTGCAATCCTATTTTTAACCCCTATGCAGTGTGCCGCGAGGGGTGTGCGCGGGTGGCAGTTGCTGCTACGCAAAGCGTCGTAGCAACCCCAGAAATCCGGACAGCGCGTGCGACCCCATTCTGCATCGACCTGTGACCTACTTATTTGGGCAACACGTGCCGCCGGCTCCGATGCCGTTTTCCTCCCCGTTCACCGGTACAGTGACATAGATTGGGATAACGTAAGTTACTCCCGTATTTAACAACTATGTTGCCAGAATACCAGACAAATATTTATATCTTCGAGTCTGGCGAGTAGTGTTTGTTACGCGATACGTTCGACATATAAATATATTATTCATGCGGTTGGCATTCGGCGGTTTCCAAGACCGGGCAGGGCTCAGAAGCCGGCAAAATGGAATGGTTGACTCATTTTATGTGTTGTTGTCATGGTTTCGTAAAGCAGGAGTAGATTGGGGTCGCCATTTTCGGCTATGAGCTCTTCTTTTATGTCTTGGTGTGGACTCGAAGGTGGATAACAGTTTGATTTCGACTGATTACTCCAGGTTCAGCATCTGTTAAATGTCACTACCGCATGTAGCCGGAAGATTGTTGATGTCCTCTGCAAAAGGTTGGGACCTTGCAGATGAATATTGTTATCGTGAATGTGCGATGATGCTTCCTCCCCATTACATAATCTTCATAGAGGTTATAATCTGCATTAGCCCATTATGTAGTATTAGTCCTATACCAAACCTTAGGATATTGTAACACACTCTGTATCTCTGATTAGGAACATGGTCCAGATATCCATCTAACTCAACCTGTTAATTTTTCACTTAGAGATTACTAGAACGCTACGATCTGAAGATCTTTCGTGCCCTCCTTCTTGAGCCAGGTATACAGTTCACATCCAGTTCCAAAATTCTCATGAACTCCAGTATCTTGAGATGTGCTTCCATCATTCATGATTTGGTGGCCGAAGCATTCTTTGCGTTGGTTTCAATGACTTTACAATTTGTGACCAGGTATTCTGGAGTTTTTCCATCCTCCTCACAGTCCTCATAGAATCTTCATTCGTTCTTTTCCGCTAAACCTTATCTCACTAGATGATTTTCAGGCACCATTGCCTCGTGAGGGGCTCTAAGAAGATGTAGCATATTGTTGCCTTACGGCCTTTTTCTGCACTGTGCATTGGTAGGGTAAATTCCAAAATATTGTGTTAATAATTGATGAACTCTTTCGTTGGCGTCATCAAGGTCAGGATGGTGAACATGAAACTAAAACAGCCCAACACAAAATTGATTCTCATTCGATTCTTGATAAAAGCTCCAAAATATGTTTTAACTCACGACCAAAATCAGTTGAAATTAGCCGGAAGTATGTGGGTATCCTCTGCAAAAGGTTGGGACCTTGCAGATGAACATTGTTATCGTGGATTATGTGCGATGATGCTTCCTCCTCATTACATAATCTTCATAGAGGTTTTTATCTGCATTCGACCATTAAACATATAGCAATTAGTCCTATCCTAAACCTCAGGATATTGTAGCACACTCTGTATCACTGATTTGAAACATTGTCCAGATATCTCTATTTAACTCAACCTGTCAATTTTTTACTTGGAGATTACTAGAACGCTACGATCTGAAATCTATTTTCCCCTGCTTCTTGAGCCAGGTATACAGTTCACATCTAGTTCCAGAATTCTCATGAACACCAGAATATCTTGAGATTGCACACTCTATTTCAAGGTGCTTTTCTTCAAATCTATAGAGTGTTCGTTTGAACTTGATTTTTTCCTTCTTGTTTTCTGTTCTTTGAGAACCTTCGATCTACTAGGTGATTTAGTTTTCTTTGAAATTTCAGCGACCTGCACTGATTGAGATTTCAATTTTGTTGAATGATTCGTAGTGGGTCTTTCAATGGTATAATGTGGAGAACTACTCTGGAGAGAATTTGTCCACACTTCAACTGACACAAACTTCTTTTTCCTTGTTTCTTCACTTTTTTCTTGTTTTGATATACTTATGACTAATTGTTTAAGAATCAGAGGAATTCCCATCTTTTTTGGAATGAGCTTTTGAGTTTGTAGGGAAAGGCAACACGTCTGATAATTTCTGAGTGTGTATCTCTTTCAGAACTTCTTCTTTCTGTTTTCTTAATTTTTCAAGTACCGATTTTAACGGGTCAGTTTTGAATTTGCTTTCAGTATTGTATTGTAACAGCAGGGGGGGATGCCTATCTTTTCATATGTATTATCCAAAATACTCTGTTTTTTCCTGTTCCCTGAGTCTTTCCTCGGTCATATGATATTCTGGTTTATCTTGGTTCATTTCATACAACCTTTCTAGTTTTTGTGAAGCAGGCAATTTTCTCATCATCTCATTGTATTCTCGCTGTAGTTTTTCTTGCTTTCTGAACTCTTATTATTGCATCTCTATCTTCCTGTCTTATATTTTCTAGGCAGTCATCATCGTTTTGGTGTTCTGGAGAAAATATTAAGTTGTCTTCATTTATTCTCCCTACATGAGTTGCAAGAAATGAGAGACCAGATTTCTTTTGTAAATGTGTCTTGGATGTCAATTCAACAGATTTGATAGGAAGGAACACCAATAGCAACATGAATGTTTCCATCATTCATGTTTACTTGGCTGAAGCATTCTTTGCGTTGGCTTCCAATTACTTTGCATTTTAACTAGATATTTAGGAGTTTCTTCATTCTCCTCATAGAATCTTCATTCGATATTTTCTGCTGAACCTTATCACACTAAATGCTTTTCAGGCACCATTGCCCTGTGAGGAAGTCTCTTCTTTTTCTTCTAGTTTTTGTATTCTTAGTGCTCACCCTGGAAGATTCCACCATGGATCTTACCTGTCAGTCTCCTCTTTCTTTATAGGTGAGTTTCTCTGAGCCAAAATTGAAGTCCTGGTTCTACAAAGGAGTTAAGGGCTTCTTTGCATTGGTGGGATAAATTCTAAAATATTGTGTTAATAATTGCTGAACTCTTTCTCGTTGGCGTCATCAAGATCAGGATGGTGAACATGAAACTAAAACACACCGACACAAAATTGATGCTCATTCAATTCTCGATAATTAAGCTCCAAGATCTGTTTTAACTGACCACCAATATCTGTTGAAATTCCTTTTAGTTTGTGTCGTAGGAGGATACCCAAACATTCCTCGTGCTATAAACAAGGTGGAATTCTGTCTAATCTTGTGTAAGAGCATACGCCACGAATATATATTGTTGTCGAAATAAAAGATGCACCGTTTGGAAATCGCTCTCTAAAAATAACGGCGTGAAGACGTTCACGTCATTTCTAAGGAGACACTATTAGGAACCTAACCTCGACTTAGCACGCATTAACAGGAAATGTCAGGGCCAATGGTATCGCTCACCTTCGCATTGGCTATTGTTGAATGGAACCTTTATGAAGTGAGGCATTACGTCATTTTCTAACTTTTGTGGAAAATTTCAACCTGTTGAAAATTTTTCTTTGCAGGATAAGGAAAAAGATCACTGAATTTCAAACAGATGTTCAGGCTCTAAAAAGAAGGTTTCTGCAACTTAATGCTAGATCTCTTACGACTAGTTCCAGAATCTTCGATTCTAATTTCATCGTGCTTCTCATGTTGATGCCTAGTGCGCTGAAGTAGGTCAGGATTTAATCATAACTAACGGTCAAAATAAGTTGAACTCCTTCGTGGATTTAATACTGTTCGTACACGCTTTCAATGTTTACGAGCCTAATGTAAGTAGGCCATATCTGTTTTTCGCAGATTCTTCCGCTCATGAATTATGGCAGACTGTGATTATGGATGTAGTTTTGATCATTTCGACATTTTATTGCCTGCGGTCATCAGGATCTCAAAACTGCCAATTGAGTTCATCGCGAAAGAAGTTAGTCCAAAGTGTAGGCTACACTGATTTCGGAATAATAGAAATGAATGTATCATGTAAAATGTTTATTGACACTATTCTCAACATACTGCAGAACATTTATCAATCTTAAATTCCCGCATTTCGAATGAGACTACACGATATCAGCCTTTAATTCTCCTTGTCCCATAAGTGACGTACATCATCTACAAGCCTAATGATGCGTTGGAGTACGTAGCTATTTATGCAATGATGATTATACAACAAGGTCGATTTACTGAAAGCTAGCGAGAGTGAGTGAACAATCTGATGCTGGTCACCCTCGTTTCGCGGCTGTTATGGTCTTCTGATCAATGCGTTATTGTCACTTTGCGATGTCCCATTAACATCGTTTGGTGTTTTTTTAACCTACTGACTGCGCTAGCCGTTCTTTGAATTAGGATGTTGGTGAACGACTAGATACGGAATTTGTGGAATTCGATTTTTAAAGCAGCTCCGTTTTCGTAACCGGATGCGGTGCAGACGGATGCGTTTGAAGGTATTCTGAGTTGTTAAGATTATGAACGACAAGAGAAAAACTTATTTTTATGTTAATGGCCTTTGATTATTGCCTTTTTTGTTCACTTATCCTATTCGTTTTAATTCTAGTACAGGATGAATGAATGTTATTATTATCTTTATTGGAAACTGTCATCAATTCTTGCTGAAAATATTTCATCTTTTTCTGCCACCCGCTAAATTGACAATATTCAAAGTTTTGGGAGCAACCTCTACAAATTAATGAACTTACGAAATAAATGAATGATCATCAGATAGATAATAATACTCTAATACTCTATTTAGTTATGACTGAAAACTGAAATATTCAGTAACTCTGCTATAATAATAATTAAAAAAATGGTTATTTATTTTACCCAATAGGAATACTCCGTACAATATAGAAATAATATAAACGACCAAAATAGTATATTATATAACGAGCGGTAATGTAGGTCATAACTCACGCAAATAAAGGCGAGTGCTGTAATTCCTCAAGTGAGTTATGACCATTACCGGAAGTTGAATACTTTACTTCATCTACGACTATAACAATAAATACTAAGAAACAAGTACAGAGAATGAACTTTCTTTACAAATCTTAATAGTTACCTATAACAATGCATTATTTATGTTGATTGTGCTTCTTAGCATGGAGTGGAAAGTCCATAGGGGCGATGCTCCATATGTAGTGCTAAGTTCACTAAAATATGCCAAAAGTGAACTGTACAACAATTTTCAAGATTGATGTAGCAGTAAAAATATTGAGTCATCGTTTACAGTTCACTAAAATATGCCAAAAGTAAACTGTAAACGATGACTCAATATTTTTACTGCTACATCAATCTTGAAAATTGTTGTATACACCTTTATATTTGTTTTGGGATTTTTCGGCAATAAATTCTGTATGGAAACATTGGCTGATTGTCTTATTTCTCAAGGTGTACATAATAATTCATCTTCACTATCTGAATTCATCTTTTTCAGCAAAACATTCACAATAATAATTAGGTATCAACTTAATTTGAGAAAACCTCAAAATTATTCAAGTGACCTCCCCTCAATACCAACGATGGACAGTTCTCTTTCGGCCAATCAGCTTCTTCATAATTCAGCGACATGGAAGTTATAGGAGTGAGTTATTAAAACTCACGGTGTTTGTTTACATATACTATTAATTGCCCAAAAGTAGTTGGTGATTGAATATATAATTCAATAGGAGTAGATAAAATAACAAAACTTTATTGTGTAAGCTCAGGAATCTAACTCATCATCCAAAGTCTCCTCTGGAATTCATACGATGTTTCACCTTCCAATAATTATTAAATTGCACGTTCTTGTAGTACAATAATGAGAAAAATTGTTCACTTTCAAATTTGCAGCTAATACGAGTCATCACCCGATCGAAATTTCCTAACCGAGCATTATTCAAATGTCAAATCCAATGGGTACTGAGCGATAAAACAGAAAGTTTCTTGCCATTTCGACATTAAAAAATAACTTATCTCTCGAACTGTTTATGACCATTGAGTATATTATAATGTACTTTCAATTCCGATAATTGCGCCAATTAAATGATGAGCATGTAATCAGGTAAACGAGTTAAGTGAGATCGTCTAAAATGGCGCAAATTCAATATTACAATAATTATTCTCGATGTGAAGAAGCAAAATGAACGAAAATTTGACCTAAAATATATAATGAATGTAAGTTAATAGTAAAAACACTCATCTTAGAGTGGAGAATAAATCTACGCATGACATCTTAGAGTAGAGAATAGATCTACGCTTGAATGGAGTACATGGTCTCAGCCTGTTATAATCATAATGTCAATTTCTAGGGGTATTAATTTTAAGAATTGCTTACATGAATTTAATGGTTCCATGGATATTAGAATTGGATTCTCCAAGTAATATGGTAAATGAATTCATCACTTCGTTATTTGAGCGAGGAGAGGACGAAAAAATGAAATTCGTGATATTGAAAAACTTCACCCAATATCAGCAGAATTGGAGAGGAAATCGCTAAAAGGAAGATTTTTCCAAGAATCTCAATTTTTAGAATAAAACATAAACAAAGGAACATTCAATTATAAAATAATGCAATTTTCTTCGAACCAAAAATAACATAAATAAAATTCAATATTTTCCAATATAAAATAACAAAATATGCTGGAGAGAGTTCATTTAAAATTATTCTTATGTGCGAGCAAAATGATTTATGTCGTCCACATAATCTCCGTCTTGGATTATACGGACACTATAATGGTATAATTTATTCTTTTATTCTCCAATACGAAAACACTAACAAATATATTATAATTTTAAGGGCATGCAACCCAAAATACACATTTGAGAATTGTAGAAAGTGTACAATTCTCAAGCAGCGCGACCATACTGCTTCTGGACCGAATGTGCTGCGCTGCCAAGATCGCCGGTAGATCATGCCCCCTTGAAGCGCTGCACAGTCGCTTGTGTCCGTTAGCGTTGCACTAAAATCCCTAGTAGTAGCTTGAATGAAATTGAATAATGATGTTTCGAATATACTGTTCTTCACGAGAATGGCATCGGGTAACTCACAGAAAGGTTCCAACGTCCTTCTATAGTTCAAAATAACTCAGCGTTCCCCGAATTCCTATGTATCAAACCAAAGATTGCATCGTGAGTTCCTACAAAATAAAAAGTTATGGTATTAAAAAGCACTTATTTCTCTTCTATCTCACATCACCTGAAACATAAACTGGGGTTTGATACTTGAATTTTCTTGATCAATTTCCCGTTAGAAAGTTCGCGTACCTGACCGTAAAACTGTAACGGATATAGGATAATATACTGTTTTTTCGGCAAATAAAGCGTTTACACTTTAATTACAAGCAAGCATCGAAAAGATACATATTCGACGTTGATAGGCCATTTCCTCGAAAGCCATGGACGGAAGCAGTAAGACATAAACCGGAGGATTAATGTAGCTAAGGTTGTTAAACAGGTTGTAACACTTCAGGAGTATTGCCATTAGAAAATAATTGGCTCCACTGATTATCCACTTTCATTTCATATTTTGGGATCATTGTAAGGGTTAATAATTAGTGTACAGCAAAAATATAATTTTTTCAATATAACAGTATAGGCAGCAAAACTGAAGGATTCTTCCATTTTCATCTTTGTTTCCCTGCACGATAGCCTGGCTTCTCAGCCAGAATTTTCCGTTCCAATTCTATCTTCAAAGAATCGTTGGTCCTTGAACTACTGTCGCCCCACTTTCCTGAAGCTCCAGTGCTGAGCGTCAGCTCCTGGAAAATAGATTTGGCTGGCGCTTCCACGAGCTACAAGTGACCCAGTTCGAGATCTGCGACCTTGGTTGGTTTGGGTCTAATCTGGAAATATCGATTTTGAACGTTGGGAGAAATTGGGTGAAGCTTGAGAAATGATTTTATGTCTGGAGCGTAGTATCATAAGAGTTCATTTTCGAAATAAATGGACTGAACTAGTGGAAAGTACAAAATACATCATTGAATTCAATGACGAAGGATGCAAGTTCAACAGGCAGATCAAGAAATAACTTTATCTAGAATGATTTATCTCATGAAGATAATTAACCCCACCAGCTAGACATTTGGGTATCATCGTGATCAACTAAAGGTCATACTTTGATATATAAACACAAAACGCAATAAATAGTGAGTTCTTCAATTGTGAGATGATAGATTAAAACCTTCTCGATGTCTTCATGGAAGATTCAACCTTTAGGATCCAAGATGTATCTGCATTCACGAAACCAGGCAAATAAATAGATTATCTAATCAAATTTCTAATTATTGCCGGCGGTCTAAAATGTACACGTACCCGGAAGGTGTATGGGACCCAAAAAAGCCTGTTTGTTCTCTCAATAAAATTCCCCATGCGATTCTCCGTCTCTCTCAGAGGCACGTACACTTGCTTAGCATAAATTTAAGCACGACTTAAAGACCCATGGAAAGAATACGAATGCTAAACAAGTGGAATAATGCAACCAGCCAAGCTTTAACCGTTAAGAATCAGTTAGTGCGATTTAGGTCACCGGTAGAAAATGACAACTGCGCAAGAAACAGTAGATGCGTACCGTTAAAAAAGTGAATTACTCATTGGAGCTACCTATGGGAGCTTACAAGCAGAGCAAAATGAACCACTTGTTGACCAGAGTACTGACCTCATATTAACTTCAGCATTTAGATTTCTTAGGATCTATAATTCAATTTGTGAGCGGTAAAATTGTGGAGTGGCTTCCTCCATTTAACCACGGATGAATGAATAACGCTACTCAGGTCACACATCTTGAGTTGATTGGCGGTTGATCCTGGGAAAACTGTGACGCTATCTTTAGATCAGCTGAATGATCACAATTTTTTCACTCATTTATACCAATTAATGAATAAAAGGAGACCGAATTCATTTCTATATGTTCAGACCGAGATAATAATGTGATGAAAATTTTGGGTTTATTCACTCCTACATGCGATAAATTCATTTCATTCTCCATTATCACCTTCGTGTTGCCAGCTACGCAATACCGTATAGAGGACGAAGTGCAATACAGATTTACATAACTTGTTTCAACACCAGCATCGAAGATTTCCTTGAGAAATGTCGACGGGAACTGACAATCAGCTGATAAGTTCTGACTGTGCAGTCGATTTACGAGCTATTTACAATCCATCGATATAGAACATTGGAAATTTAATACAAATATTTTAATGGCATTTCAGGCAGAAATATGTTGAATGAAATCGGGAAAAAGTACTTCCCCGGGCGGGATTCGAACCCACGACTCCAAATTGCCGATCTGGCGCTTTATCCATTCAAGCTACGATTATTTCAACCTCCCGGGGAAGTAATTTTTCCGGAATTTTTTCAATATCTTTCTGTCGGAAATGCTATTGAAATATTTGTTTTCATATCAACACAGACATTGAAAAATCCTGATATTCAATTGGAAATTCAATTCTAAAATATATTTGTTTGAGTGTGCTCAGTCTAAGCTCACACTTAATGATCAAAACCGAACGAATTAATTTTTCCTTGATTCATTATCAAGATGTGTGTACCACCGTTCCCTCCGCCTATAGAAAGAGATTATCAATGCTTAGACTTTCACGACTTTCGCTTTTTACTTTCACAATAGCAATGAACGGAATCTGTAAACTAAACCAGTAGCATTCTATTTCGTATTGACTACCAGAAATAAATAAGTCATTAGTTTCGAGTGTCCTGTGTATGCTTTATTGGTCGTTATCGATTCAACCTTGGCATAAGTGAACACTGAGATAGTGATCTTGAGAATCAGTCAAAACACTGTTTTGGTTCACCCAAATTGTCCCAAAGTGTCCCTCACTTGTCATCCACAGCCTTGTAGATTAAGAACGTCATCTTATATTATCATTTTAAAACTTCTTCATTTTCACTCAATTGTACTTATTTCGGCATCTGCAAGTAAGTCTGATAATTTGCAAGATAGCACACTCTAAGCGTTCTCTATGATTGGAAACATGAAGAAAAAACTTTGGTTTTAACTTGAGTTAACTAGTATAATGAAGTTTCAATGTAAAGTTGAGGACATCCAAGAAACCCCTTGGAAAAAAATTGAAAGGTCGAATAATGAGCGCTCCTAATTTGGTCAATTAAAATATAAAACAACATTGTTGTTTACTTCTCCTCGCGTGCTGTGATTAATAGAGCTCGAGAAAAGTGATGAAGTTTCAACTTTCTTTATAACATTTATCGAATAGAAGGAATATATAATTAAGCACTGTTGATTACGTTAATTCAAATAAAACGACTTGTTAATTATGGCAATGAAATATTTCACATCGAGTGTAACAGTTGGCACATACAAACAATGTAGTTTATGACCATCTTCATGAAATAAGATCTGAAATCAATTCAAAGCACTAAAAACGCCACTTTCTCAATTAATTGGGTATTAAAGAAAACATATTTCGATAATAGTTGCATTCTTCATTAAATCAGGATGATGGCTTTTCGAAACTGAATTAATGTTTTGAGGCATCGCGTACTGTATTATCTGGGTTTTTACAAACTTTCAAATTATTCAATTTTACGGTCTAGTGGTTCCTTAATAATTATACGAATGCAGTCTGCGTTCGTCCAGATTTGTCATTTTTTTTTTTTCATTTCAAAATCTTCACCTTCAAAAATGACCTGAAGATCATAAACGAAGTATACGTTTTGAAGGCAACTTTGAATAAATCGAACTGATTTCAACTTCTCTTCTTTTCCCGTTTCTTGATTGTTGTGAGACGATGTTCACCGAGAAGCTTAGGAACTTGTGTTGAGCACCAATGGAACCATTCTCAGGGAATCGAAATAAACGAGGTCGCAGTTTTTAAGACGAATTCAGTACTTTTCGGAGAAACCTCGAAAAAACACGTCCCAAAGTCATTATAGTCAACTACTTTCGAGCAATCTGATACTTGAACCGCTTTGGCCTACTACTTACACTCTCGATCCTCGCGTACAATGCTCACAAGAACAAGGTTTCTGCTGTTGAACGTTGCGAAAGAGGCTAATTCTGCACACCAAGTTGGTACTCTAATAATAGCGCTTTAAATTATATAAATACACTTATCCAATGTTTTGAAACCCGGACAACATCGAAACGCTATCAACATTTCAGCCCGATGCCTGGCAGAAAATAGAGAGAAGATGTCGGATAAACGAGGTTTATATTTGCTTTTGGACGGACGTAAATTGTACTTATTGGGAATTTCCGCTTCAAATCGGTTTTTCTTTTCACAAAACGAAAATCTTTGGAGCAAAAGATCAAATGAAGCTAGGTTCAATATACCAATGATAAACCTGGATCCTTCGAGGAAAAAAAATCTAATACCCCTAAATTTGTTGTGGTGAGGTGTGGTGCACGATTCTATCTGGAATAGTTTTCCAGAAATCAATTTTTCAATTTTCAATATGATATCATTTTCAGCCTTTTAATCGCAAGTTAATTGTTGAAGTAAGTTTAAATTATCCGCCTCCCATCTTGTTCCACCTATGAATTTCTCAATAATTATTTTTATCTACTCCTATTGAATTATGTATTCATTATTTAAGTACTTTTGAGCAATTAATAGTATCTGTAAAAAATAACGTGATTTTTAATAACTACTATAACTCCCTGGGTCTGTGCTTCTGAACAAGCCGATTGGGAACAGTCCATTATTGGTATTCAGGGGAGTAATGTCACTCGAATAATTTTGAGGTTTTCTCAAATTAAGTTGATACCTAATTATTATTGTGAATGTTTTGCTAAAAAAGATGAATTCAGATTCAGATGAATTATTATGTACACCTTCAGAAATAAGACAATCAGCCAATGTTACCATAAAGAATTTATTGCCCGTAAAATCCCAAAACAAATATAAAGGAGTATACATCAATTTTCAAGATTGGTGTAGCAGTATGAATATTGAGTCATCTTGTACAGAGAATGTTCTTTTGGCATATTTTAGTGAACTTAGCACTAAATATAAAGCATCGCCCCTATGGACTTTCTACTCCATGCTAAGAAGCACAATCAACATAAATAATGCATTGTTATAGGTAACTATTCAGATTTTTGAATAAAGTTCTTTATCTGTACTTGTATCTTAGTATTTATTGTTGTAGTCGTAGATGAAGTATAGTATTCAACGTGCGGTAATGATCACAACTCATTTGATGCAACTTCATCTGCGTGAGTTATGACCTACATTACTGCTCGTTAAATGATATACTATTTTCGAATAAGTTCTAAACTAGGTATATTGGATATTTTTATAAAACTTGGCGGGTATGAAATATGTGAAAATACTGTGTTCGCGAATAAAATCAATTTAATGTTTTATTAGTGTCATTTTCGTATTATGAACTGTCTTTGGGAAAAAAATAGGAGCTTCTTGTATGCATTCAAACCATAAGGAAAAAAAAATTACGAAAAGCAGTGCCGTGAAGTCAGGAGCTTTTGAGCGCTCGTACATCCACCTTGTAGGTAGATTCGCATTTTTGAGCGCTCGTACAACTTACACGAGGGCTATATCATTTCGTCACGATGTCTGTATTTTTCGAATTTTGAGCCGAAAATGGTCTCAATCGACTATGTTCGACTCACTGATGACAAATCCGTCGGAAAATTCGAGTCTGTCCGTCCGTCCGGCCGGCCGGCCGGCCGTCCGTCCGTAAGCACGATAACTCTCGAACGGATCAACCTAGAGACTTGAAATTTTCAGTGTAGGTTCAGATCCCAAATGCCTCGGTTGAGTTCGTTAATGGGCAGAATTCCACCAGGGGTTCCGTAAATATGGCCGTTCAAAATTTTGTTTCCCTGATTACTTGAAAACTACAGATTTGATTGAGATGAAATTTTGCACTCAAATGGAGAATGAGGTGTTCAAGCTCAAGGTGTTCAAGCGACCAGAACAATAGAATCCATAGAAAATTGTAACTTTTGAACGAAAACGCCTAGGGACTTGAAATTTTCAGGATAGGTGTGGATCTCGAATGTCGTGATCACGTTCATCTATGAGCAAAATTATACTAGGGGTTCCGTAAATATGGTCGTTTGAAATTTAGTTTTCTTGATAATTTCAAAACTACAGATTCGATCGTGACGAAATTTTGTATACTAATGGAGAATGATATATTCAAGCTACATTTCTCCAGATCACATGACCATAGAAAACCATAGACCATACCATTTCTCCAGATCACATGACCATAGAAACCATAGAAAATCATAACTTTCGAACGGAAAGGCTTAGAGACTTGAAATTTTCAGGATAGGTGTGGATCTGAAATGTCGCGTTCACGTTTATTAATGAACAAAATTATACCAGGGGTTCCGTAAATACGGTCGTTTGAAATTTTGGTTTCTGGATAATTTCGAAACTGCGGATTCGATCGAGATGAAATTTTGTATTTTAATCGAGAATGATTTATTAAAACAATATTTTGTCCAGATCGCATGACCAGAACCATAGAAACCATAGAAAATTGTAACTTTCGAAGGGAAAGGCCTAGGAACTTGAAATTCTCAGGGTGGGTTTGGATCGCAAATATCGCGATCACGTTCATCTATGAGCAAAATTAGACTAGGGGTTCCGTAAATATGGCCGTTCAAAATATTTTTTTGCTGATAGTTCCGAAAATACTGAGCGGATTGGGATGAAATTTTGCACCTAGCTGAATAATGTATTCAAACTACGTGCAAAATTTTGTCCAGATCGCACCACCAAAACCATAGATACCGTAGAAGATTCTAGCGAATTATCGAGAAAAAATTGATCAGCTGAAGCACTGACATGAAGTCTGGAGTTTCGCCTAAGTTTCAGAATTTTTTTGACAGCTGTCGAAAAATCCTTCAATTGATTTCTGAAACTGGAAAATGCGAATCTACCTACAAGGTGCATGTACGAGCGCTCAAAAGCTCCTGCCTTCACGGCAGTGCTTTTCGTAATTTTTCAATGTTCAATTTCATTCCAATCCAATCGGTAGTTTCGAAACTATCAGGAAAAAAATATTTTGAACGGCTATATTTACGGAACCCCTAGTCTAATTTTGCTCATTGATGAACGTGACCGCGGTATTTGCGATCCAAACCCACCGTGAAAATTTTGAGTTCCTAGGCCTTTCCGTTCAAAAGTTACAATTTTCTATGGTTTCTATGGTTCTGGTCATGCGATCTGGACAAAAAATTGCTTTAATATATCATTCTCGATTAAAATACAAGATTTCATCTCATTCGATCGTAGTTTCGAAATGATCGAGAAAACAAAATTTCAAACGACCGTATTTACCGAACCCCTAGTATAATTCTGCTCATTGATAAACGTGAACGCGACATTTCAGATCCACACCTATCCTGAAAATTTCAAGTCCAAAGGCCTTTCCGTTCGAAAGTTATGATTTTCTATGGTTTCTATGGTTCTGGTCATGTGATCTGGAGAAATGTAGCTTGAATATATCATTGTCCATTAGTATACAAAATTTCGTCACGATTGGATCTGTAGTTTTGAAATTATCAAGAAAACTAAATTTCAAACGACCATATTTACGGAACCCCTAGTATAATTTTGCTCATAGATGAACGTGATCACAACATTCGAGATCCACACCTTTCCTGAGAATTTCAAGTCCCTAGGCGTTTCCGTTCAAAAGTTACAATTTTCTATGGTTTCTATTCTCATTCTCCATTCAAGTGCAAAATTTCATCTCGATCAAATCTGTAGATTTCAAGTAATCAGGGAAAAAAAACTTTGAACGGCCATATTTACGGAACCCCTGGTGGAATTTGGCCCATTAACGAACTTAACTGAGGCATTCGGGAACTGAACCCACACTGAAAATTTCAAGTCTCTAGGTCGTTCCGTTCGAGAGTTATCGTGCTTACGGACGGACGGACGGACATACTCGAATTTTCCGAAGGATTCGTGATCAGTGAGTCGAACATAGTCGTTTGAGACTATAATCGGCTCTTAATTCGAAAAATACAGACATCGTAACGAAATGATATAGCCCTCGTGTAAGTGGTACGAGCGCTCAAAAAACATGTGATTCTACAGATTAGCAATTTTCAATTAAAGAAAATGAAAAAACTGGAGAACAAATAACAATTCCTGATTAAAAAACTATGATATTCAATACGATCGGTTGAAAAGTACGTAGAAGTTAGAGTTTTTTGATTTTCAATAAGAAAGCACATCACTTTTTTTGTGAAGTACCTGGTTTCAGAGAACAGTTGTTCTTCTTTATAATTGATTTCTTGGAAGAATTAGGTATACATAGGAAATTCGCCATCATCCGTTCCGCCTAGCAACAAATATTCTCCAAAATTCTTTCGGTCATATCAAACTGAGAAACTGCATTTTCGTTATCACGACAAAGGTCGTTCCAGTGGTCGATTTCCACCAATTTGGCATTCTAACGATAAAAACATACTTCCTGCAACTTATCGCGGCTCGAAATTCGCAATAGAATCAGACGTGCATTAAGATTAGACACGTCACAAGATCGTTAATATATTTAATTGCCTGATTCGCAGTCAGCTTGGTGTCGCAAAAAGCCTCGACCTTTGGGACCTCGCAAATTCGCCGTTTCGATTGTACACCATCGCCGAATTTTTTCATCGACCTTGGTTGGAGTGTAGCTGCATTTTGATGTTTTTTACGTGGTTTGATATTCGATTAATTGGGTATCTACTAGGAAGAGTAAGCATATATTAATCCCAAGAATTCAAGGTCTGCGCTGCCTTGCTTGCAACCATTAGTTGCAGTCTACGATCGTTTCCTTCTACGAGTACAATTATTGGAGAATGAGCAATTCTCCAGGTGTATCATTAGAAGGATACTATGTCTTTGCTATTGCGAATTATGAGGGCAGCGGAAACAAAAAAGGGAACGCAAGATGCAAGATTGCTGAACTTCTTCTATGTTGTTTCATGCTCTGGTAAATCTGCATCTTTAAAATCCCTCATTTCGATCCTGTGTTGGCCGAAATGGAAATTCCTTTGTGTCGTGGAAGGTCAGACAGAATCGATTTTCACGTTATGTTTTAATCAGATGTCCAAATGCTTTTCTGAATGTTTGCTCGATGAACGATATTTCGCTGAAAAGCTGGGTCTGTAATAATTATTCTAATTTATTTGTTTTTCGTCGGCTGAATTCAGTGAGTATTGGTATAGGATAATTATACATAGCTAATTGAAAGTACAAAAATTTGAAATTACATCGCTTATCTAATTTATATGGATTCGAGTAGAGAATAGATGCAAATACAAGCAACGAATGAACTATATTAGCTTATTGGAAAAGCATTTCACAAAAAGTCAAATTTACATATCTAACCAAATTCACATAAATTATAGATAAAAGAAAAGAGAAAAATACTAGCTGACTGAGAGACAAAGATTCTCTGCAAAACGTCAAGTTATCCGTATTCAAATAAATCAGAGATAAAATATTGAAGATGAATTAGTGTTTTTTGAGATGAGGGTTTTTTTATGACAGGTGCTAGTACTCTTCAAAAGAGATAATTCCGCCGGATCATATAGAATATTTAATTTGAATAAAGTGCAAAAAATCTTGAGCATCAAGATCTTCATACGACTCTGGATCGTGTTTTCTCTCTGTTAGGAGATCTGCCATGAATCACGATGCCATATGCATTCCAGCAAGTAAATACAGTGGTTGATTTTATCGCAAATTTGTATATTTTCTTTAAACTTTCATTAGGAGATTTTTCCTAAACAGAATAATTCTAAAAGTTCGAACTGAGGGGGGAAAATTACTGATTGAAAAGGCAAAAAAATTAGAAAGTTCACAAACTGACCGATAAAATTGATCCAAATTGTTTACAGAAATTGTTCGAAATGTTCTAGCACCTGTCAAAAAAAAATCCTCACCTTAAAAATTCTATGTATAGGTCTATTTCAGACTATTTCCATAAATGAATGAAAAATGGAATAACGATTTTAGCTAACGATGAACTATATTTATTGATTGACAAGGATTCTCTGCAGAACTTAAAGTTACATGTCTTGACCAAATCACATATGTATATCCACGATGAAAATAAAAAAAATACTAGCTTCTAGAAAATTATAGGTAATAACTGATTGATAATAGTTCTCTGCAACCTCCCAAAAATGATGAGGTGAACTCATGCATACATCCAATTGGTTGTCTTATCGAAGACAATTTTGACAATTTTTTGGTGCATTCTTCTGATAAGTTTCTTTTAACTAATATCGAACTTTCGTTTTCAGTCACCATACGAGGTGCAGAAAAAACTGGAGGAGGTGAGGTTGCTTGAGTCGAGGAAGTCAGCTCGACTGGCTGATACAGATACTGATTTTGCCCGCTTGGCGGACATGGCTGGGGATAGAAAAAGGCCAGCTTCGCAGTCCATTGACGTCCCACAATCCAACAATAATCAAGGGTAAGTTTTAATTTCAATTTAAATATGAAAATTATGATAGTTCAAATTTATTTCCATGAATCGTGAGATATTGTCGAAAACCTTCATAAATCTTAAAATGTTTTCGAAACGACTCTACATAATCATAATATTGTTTCGTTTTTATTGATTGGAATCATTGTTGTTATTATTGTACGTAAGGTACTTTGATTCTTTTCGATTTGTTTTCGATAATCTATCATTGTCTGCATCCAGACTTTCACTAACGTGCCTGAACTTCACTCAGAATTATTATAGACGAAAAGTATCAGGTAGGTATGCCCTCGGGATAGAAAGCTCTCTTGCAGATAATGGACAGTTTCATTGTTCATTTTTCAAGAAATGTTTCTGCGTTTGCATTCGCCTTATCTTCCTAATTGCTCATATTGGTACATTCAATGACTCAACAACAGGTGGTGATGACTTATATGGAATCAATGCGAAATTCCTCTTTCCCAGAGAAAAGGCATTGTCATTTGATTGCTCCATGCCAAAAACGAAAATAGTACAGGCTGCGATTAGATCTGGTGCATGGAAGCAGATTATTTCCAATAATTAAAGCATTCGATTTCAATACAGATAAAATAATCGACGGCATCTCAAATATGATGATTGGAATATTAACCATATATCTAATCAGCATCAGATAACGTTCGAAAAATGTCCAATACTCATTACTTTCCGAGATAACTGGAGAAATATTGACGAATTTTCCTGTGAAATTAGTCAGCTACATGCTGCGACATTCATTTGAATGATTCTATTTTAGTTTTTTTTTGCTGTCGCGGTCTTGGAGATATCAAAACTTCACACCCAATAATGAGTTCTAATTTTTCAATTTGTTGTTGTTGTTGATGATGATTGGCAGGAATAGGACAAAATATTGTTGAAAAACCACCATAGACTGATTTGAATACATGATTTTCATTGAAACCATGTTCAGTGAATTAATAAAAGTAGCGTGCTACGTCGTTCAGACTTCGAAAGTTCTTCGTTGTGGAAACGCCTTCACTGGCTGTTACAATTTATTTGCCGCAAAAGAATAAACTGAGGAATCGGGAACGCCGGAACTCACGGAATGATCGAGGAACCCATAATATTGGAGTCGCACAATCGTGGAACGAGAGTAAAAGTATATAATCAATTTCCTCGAGGTGACAGAATAGTGGCGGAGCAATCACGGAATTGTGACATGGTTAATATTAGCATTTTCAAGTTATGAGGTCGAGCAGAATGAAAGAGAAGTTCCGACAGTAATTTCATAATTTTTCATGTCAATCATTATTCACTTCCTCGAACTTGAATGAAAAGTGTCATTCGAGTGAGCAATTGAATAATTTATTTTCTAGAACAACAGAAGTTGAGCAGATTCTCAACAAAAAAAAAACCAAAAACAATTCTTATCTCTTGGAGGTCGTATCACTATCAACAGTTTGGTTTCCACGAAATCTTCTAAATACGTTACGCAATTATAGGATAGAAATGAATAGTTTTGGTGATATCTAATCGTTCATCTGAATTATCCGTTCTAACATTTGGGGAAAAAGTTATTTCCGTTAGTAAATAACACTCGAACATGAATATCATTTATATGAGAAGTTTAATTAATACACTCGTACTGTAATAAATTGGAAGACTTAATAACATTCCGGTACATACAAAATTAATTCAATTTGTCGGGAATAGAGATTATTTCTTTTGGCCTAGTCGATACAAGAAAAAATTGTGAGAACGCCTAGAAATGTGAAAAATTAATATATTAAGTTAAGTATTTGTTCAGTCTAGAAGCCTAGCGTTAAAATGTTGATAACCCAAACTCGAGTACATAATGGGTTTTGCAATAAGAATGATAGGTACAATTTAAAATGGTTATAATGGCAACACTGTGTATTATTTTTTGAAATTTCTTATGTCATTTGTGTCCAGTCGGTTATGCTATTTGATCATGGATAGATACACGCTTCGACCTTTAGAAATTGTTGAATTATTTTTTCAAAATCAGTGCTCATTTGTGAATACAGAGAGAAATTTAAAAAGAATTCATGGACGACATTATTCAGTTAATCGTGTCACTATTCGTCGTATTGTGGACCAATTTGAAGGTGAATTTTCTTTATACGATAAAAGAGTACTAGTATGACAAATAACTGCACGCACACAAGAAAATATTGATTTGGTAGCAGCAATAGTTGGAGAAAATTCAAATTTATCGGTTCCACGTCGTTCTCAACAATTGAATCTTTCTCAGACAACAACATGGAGAATTTTAAGAAAATATTTGGGTCAACATCCTTACAAAATTTAACTGGTTCAAGAACTGAAGCCATTATGAACCTCATTTTTGGTTAAATGGTTATGTAAACAAACAGAATTGCAGAATTTGGAGTGATAAAAACCCACAAGAAACTGTTCAGACACAATTAGCACTAGCAATTCATGCTAGGGGAGTGATTGGTCCATATTCATTTGAAGAAATCGTCGAAGAGTAACAGTCAATGGAGAACGATACAGAATTATATTATATGAATTTTTTTCTGCAGTTGTTGAGAATTATCTTGAGGATATGTGGTTTCACCAAGATGGTGCCACCTGCCACACAGTCACCTCAACAATCTATTTATTGAAAACAAAATTTGGTTATGAAATTATCTCACGAAATGGTCCCCCAAGTCGTGTGATTTAACTCCTTGTGATTTCTTTCTTTGGGAACATGTTAAGTCAGAAATCAATGCTGATAATCCAACAATACTTGAGCAATTGAGCATCGTTAAACGTCAGGGAATATCTATAATCGACGTAATTTATTTTCTCGAAGTGTCATAAAATCGACCTTTTTCAAATCGAGTTTTTGCGTAAAACGCCCGTGGGATCGCGCTGGATTTACATTTACGGAGTCCTTTGGTCCTTTGGGATGATAATTCGACCGCCCACGACCCCCGAAACGCCGCAGATCGAAAGCCTATTCGAAAGGAAAAAGTCAACTTTTTGCGTTTTTATCGTTTTTCGACCTTTTCCGAACGTTAATTTCGTACGTTTGGAATTCAAAATAGGGAACGTTTCGGGTACCATCGGAAAGCCCGTTTATTCTTCTACTATTGATAAAATACAGCCAAATTTATGTGAAACAGTTATGAAATAACGAAAAGCACTGTCGTGAAGGCAGGAACTGTTGAGCGCTCGTACATGCACCTTGTAGGTAGATTCGCATTTTCCAGTTTTAGAAATCAATTGAAGGAATTTTCGACAGCTGTCAAAAAAATTCTGAAACTTAGGCGAAACTCCAGACTTCATGTCAGTGCTTCAGCAGTTTTTTTTCGATAATTCGCTAGAATTTTCTACGGTATCTATGGTCTTGGCGATGCGATCTGGACAAAATTTTGCACGTAGTTTGAATACATTATTCCTCAGCTAGTTGCATAATTTCATTTTAATCCGATCAGTAGTTTCGAAACTATCAGGAAAATAATATTTTGAACGGCCATATTTACGGAACCCCTAGTGTAATTTTGCTCATTGATGAACGTGACCGCGATATTCGCGATCCAAACCCACCCTGAAAATTCCTAGGCCTTTCCGTTCAAAAGTTACAATTTTCTATGGTTTCTATGGTTCTGGTCATGGTTTATAGTTAGGAAGGGGGTTCTGGTCATGCGATCTAGACAAAATATTGCTTTAATATCTCATTCTCGATTGAAATACAAAATTTCATCTCGATCGAATCCGTAGTTTCGAAATTATCGAGAAAACAAAATTTCAAACGACCGTATTTACGGAACCCTTAGTATAATTCTGCTCATTGATACACGTGAACGCGACATTTCAGATCCACACCTATCCTGAAAATTTCAAGTCCCTAGGCCTTTCTGTTCGAAAGTTATGATTTTCTATGGTTTCTATGGTTCTGGTCATGTGATCTGGAGGAATGTAGCTTGAATATAAATTTCTCCATTTTCGTCACGATGGAATCTGTAGTTTCGAAATTATCAAGAAAACTGAATTTCAAACGACCATATTTACGGAACCCCTAGAATAATGTTGCTCATAGATGAACGTGATCACGACATTCCAGATCCACACCTATCCTGAAAATTTCAAGTCCCTAGGCGTTTCCGTTCAAAAGTTACAATTTTCTATGGTTTCTATGGTTCTGGTCATGCGATCTGGACAAAATTTCACATGTAGCTTGAACACCTCATTTTCCATTCGAGTGCAAAATTTCATCTCGATCAAATCTGTAGTTTTCAAGTTATCAGGGAAACAAAACTTCAAACGGCCATATTTACGGAACCCCTGGTGGAATTTCAAGTCTCTAGGTTGTTCCGTTCGAGAGTTATCGTGCATACGGACGGACGGCCGGACGAACAGACTCGAATTTTCTGACGGATTCGTCATCAGTGAGTCGAACATAGTCGATTGAGACCATTTTCGGCTCAAGATTCGAAATATACAGACATCGCGACGAAATGATATAGCCCTCGTGTAAGTAGTACGAGCGCTCAAAAATGGGTTGACCGAATTTTTTCTGAATTTCGAAATTTTTGTCATTCCTATTAGAAAACCCTTCATTTTCTCTCCTCGGAATATTCAGTGTTCTCTAAAAATTTCTATAAAATACTTCGTGAACCTAAAATAATATGGACCGTTTCACGAGAATAAACATTCTAGAATCATGAATCACGAAAACTTTCATCAAACTTTCACAAATTTACAACCGAAAAGAGACTATTAAAATGTTCCATTCGATAGACATGAATTTTGGCTACTGATCTACTAGCCATCATTCTCAATTCATTCCCAGCTCAATTGGATTCATCAACACGTAATCAGGGGGCCTTTAGATGAAGATTACGACAGATAATCGAGATTCGTCTGTATAAAGAAGTGGCCTACTTTTACTGGTAACGAAAATCTAATGATTAAATCTGGCCTCACAAAAAGTTTCGACAAGAGAGTTGGGGAATTAACTGACATTTTTTCTTCGGGGCATTGTTGCGTTGATTAGGTTTGGTTTTCTCTCTAGTGTCATAGGATTATTGCAGAATTGATATTCTGGTATCGATTAAATGTTCATAACCGTGCTACTTTTAGTTCGCTAGATTATATGAATCATGAAGAAATCCCAAAACGAACGCAAAAATTTAAAAATACCCGGTTTCTCTTTGTTTCAGATCTCGCAAACGTCGTACAAGCAGCAGCTACGACGACAGCTCCAAGGACTCCACGATGGACGAGTGCAGCGCAGCCCTGGTGCTCATGAGCCTCTCGTGCTCACCTCATTCGCCGAACTCATTCGGTAAGTCGGAGTCAATAATTGCAATAATTGGGTATCTCCGGATTTTGATCTCTCGTTAATGACCTGGGCTGGGCGATCCGCCCGCGGCCCTCAATTATTCCATTTTCCGAGTAATCGAGGCGTAGAGTGATATTGAAATCCGCGGGGCTGCGATCCGGAGGTTATGAGAAATTTCCGAGAAAAAAATGAATAAAACGCATCGAGTATTCTCGAATCGGGTTGCCCACGTTTTAAAGAGGCTGGAGGTGGAGGAAATGCAGTTATTGGATCTCTTTCGAGCAATGGTTTCCTCCATTCTGGGAGAAGTGTACGTGGAATGCCTTAAGGTTGTGCACTACTTTCATTTGCCCTATGCAGCACAATAATTGTTTCAATGATTCTTTGAATGTACTAGAGTTTCCTTGAACGTTTTCCAATAAAAAATCAATATTTTTCCATGTCATCCAATCCATCCAAGGCGGATAGTTCAAACTTACTGACTGCGATTAAAAAAAAAAAAATCGTTTTTTTTACTATCCAAAAGTTATCCGTTGTTCTCATTAGCCATAGATGTCCAGAATGAAAGTTTGATAATAGTACATATATTATTTAACGAGCGGTAATGTAGGTCATAACTCACAAAGGATGAAATTTGCAGCACGAGCCGAAGGCGAGTGCTGTAATTCATCAAGTGAGTTATGACCATTACCGCAAGTTGAATACTACACTTTGTCTACGACTATAACAATGGGTGGTATGAATAAAAACGAAGAAAATGCTACTGCTACATTCTTCGAAGTATTTACTCTTTCACAAAGCATCTAGTCGGTTCCGGTAGTAGTTGCTTAACGTCGAAGTATTTACTACACTGATTCTAGTATTATTTGCTTTTAGTCCGTAATATATGCTTCATGATGTTTAGCATCTACCCTACTCCGTCAGCGCGGGAGCAGGTTATGACAAAATTATTAGATTTTCTGTTCCATCGTTGTTGTCAGACAAAGTCAGCCTGGAAATCATTCAAAATTTATCGTGCTTGTTAGTTGGATTGTTACAATGTAGTATAAAAGTGGTAGGGTATCCGTGGTTCTGTAAAAATGTCATGAGTCGAAGGATTGCCCCAAGAAAGAAGAGTCCCAAAAGGAAGAAATACAATTATGATTTGTGATAATGCTACAAGATTACAAGATACTTCTGTATGAAAAAATGACACCTGCCATCAAGTTTGCAGAAGACCTCAAAGAATTAACTAATATTTAAAACACAAATACAAAACCACACTTAAATACCTACTGAACAACTACCTATCGAAAAAAAAATTAATAACATGAAAAGAAAAATAAAGAAAACAACGGATGTGAGAAGAACAGGAAATGAGAAAATTCCCATCTTTTCGGCCTCAACATACAAAAGTGGACATGAATTGTAGAATTAACCAACTGGAGACAAGCACTGTATAATTTTCTTCTGCGTACTCCATCCATTTTCCAACAAAAGTAACCGTAGCATGCCCAGTGGAGCTGCTATTACACCAACTTCGCTAACGTCCAATACATACTACAAATTCCTTCTTCGAAGTATCTGGTATCTGCTGTGAGAAGTCTGTACTTCAAAGTGTAGTAAATACTTCAGAGATTTCCACGAGAGTGCTACTTAGTATTGTAACGAACTTAAGCCGGACCTGTCGCGGCTCCAGACCTTTCTAGAACCAACCACGTCGACAGTAGAAGCCGCGAATCCGCTAGAAACGGCGAGACGCTTCGAACGGCTTCTGGAGACTTCTACCCTACTATATAAATCGACATCGGCCCAAGACGAAAATAATACAGTATAGGACTTACGCGCGTGCAGATAAATGATTTGAGTGTTGGAAATAAATTAGTAGTGTAGTATTAGTGAACTGTAAATAAATTATTTCAAGAACTTGTACTAAATTCATTACAGTATAATAGTTTCCGGAAAAATTACAATTTCATATCTATTTTGGAATCCAGTTCCTTCTTAGTTTTGAAGTATCTACTAAATAGCAAATGCAAATAATTCTAGCATTAGTATATAATATGTACTTCATTTTCATTCATTCGACCCTTTGTGATAGAGTGAATACTTCGAAAAATGTAGCATTAGCATTTACTTCGTTTTTGAGCGCTCGTACTACTTACACGAGGGCTATATCATTTCGTCACGATGTCTGTATTTTTCGAATTTTGAACCGAAAATGGTCTCAATCGACTATGTTCGACTCACTGATGACGAATCCGTCGGAAAATTCGAGTCTGTCCGTCCGTCCGGCCGTCCGTAAGCACGATAACTCTCGAACGGAACAACCTAGAGACTTGAAATTTTCAGTGTGGGTTCAGTTCCCGAATGCCTCGGTTAAGTTCGTTAATGGGCCAAATTCCACCAGGGGTTCCGTAAATATGGCCGTTCAAAGTTTTGTTTCCCTGATTACTTGAAAACTACAGATTTGATCGAGATGAAATTTTACACTCAAATGGAAAATGAGGTGTTTCAGCTACATGCGAAATTTTGTCCAGATCGCATAACCAGAACCATAGAAACCATAGAAAATTGTAACTTTTGAACGGAAACGCCTATGGACTTGAAATTTTCAGGATAGGTGTGGATCTCGAATATCATGATCACGTTCATCTATGAGCAACATTATACAAGGGGTTCCGTAAATACGGTCGTTTGAAATTTTGTTTTCTCGATAAATTCGAAACTACGGATTCGATCGAGATGAAATTTTGTATTTTAATCGAGAATGATATATTGAAGCAATATTTTGTCCAGATCGCATGACCAGAACCATAGAAACCATAGAAAATTGTAACTTTTGAACGGAAAGGCCTAGGAACTTGAAATGTTCAGGGTGGGTTTGGATCGCGAATATCGCGGTCACGTTCATCAATGAGCAAAATGAGACTAGGGGTTCCGTAAATATGGCCGTTCAAAATATTTTTTTCCAGATAGTTTCGAAACTACTGATCGGATTGGAATGAAATTATGCACCTAGCTGAGGAATAATGTATTCAAACTACGTGCAAAATTTTGTCCAGATCGCATCACCAAGACCATAGATACCGTAGAAAATTCTAGCGAATTATCGAAAAAAAATTGATCAGTTGAAGCACTGACATGAAGTCTGGAGTTTCGCCTAAGTTTCAGAATTTTTTTGACAGCTGTCAAAAATTCCTTCAATTGGTTTCTAAAACTGGAAAATGCGAATCTACCTACAAGGTGCATGTACGAGCGCTCAAAAGCTCCTGCCTT
The DNA here is from genome assembly GCA_963966015.1 of Aphidecta obliterata. Lineage (NCBI taxonomy): Eukaryota > Metazoa > Arthropoda > Insecta > Coleoptera > Coccinellidae > Aphidecta > Aphidecta obliterata. The sequence continues at coordinate 7,857,943 of OZ014430.1, read as the reverse complement.
CACGGCAGTGCTTTTCGTAATTTTAATTCATACCACCCAATAAATACTAAGATACAAGTACAGAGAAAGAACTTTATTTATAAAAACTTAGTAGTTACCTATAACAATGCATTATTTATGTTGATTGTACGTCTTGGCATGGAGTAGAAAGTCCATAGGGGCGATGCTTTATATTTGGTGCTAATTTCACTAAAATATGCCAAAGATCATTAAGTCATCGTAAACGATGACTCAATATTCTTACTGCTACACCAATCTTAAAATTGTTGTATATGTACACCTATATATTTGTTTTGGGATTTTTTGGGCACTAAATTCTCTATGGTAACATTGGCTGATTGTCCTATTTCTGAAGGTGTACATAATAATTCATCTTCACTAGGTATCTGAATTAATCTTTTTCAGCAAAACATTCACAAATAATTAGGTGTCAACTCAATTTGAGAAAACGTCAACATTATTCGAGTTACCTCCCCTCAATACCAATAATGGACTGTTCCCTTTTGGCCAATCGGCTTGTTCAGAAGCACAGAGCAGGGAGTTATAGCAGTGAGTTATTATAACTCACGGTGTTTGTTTACAGATACTATTAATTGCTCAAAAGTAGTTGAATTATGAATATATAATTCAATAGGACTAGATAAAATAATTGAATTCACCGAAGCCATATGAAATAGAAAGGAGTCAATTCTAAATCCAATTTTAACGAAAACTATTGGGTGGAGTTGAGTAACCATGAAATCTTCTGCGAGATTTCCACAATTATTTTCCATGATTTTTCTTCCATGAAACATCAATCAGGCGTTCACGAAACAACCTTAGTAGAACTTGTTCAAGAATACTTCCTCGCTGCGAAGCCCGGATTTGTGATTTCTGGTTATGGCAAAATTCCAGCTGTGCAACTTTCACTTTCGCATTTGATCGATGGCTCCTTGAGAGATAACGAGGAAAGCGAAGGCTTACCACATCGTATCACTCGAATTTTCTTCTAATCTTTATCCTTCGGGTATAATGCGCGAAGTCCGCCTTGTAACAAATCCAAAAGGTCGATCGAGGCACTAAAGGCTGCATTCAAATCTGACACTCGGTCGGCAAATGGAGTTTCGTAAGTCGTTCTATGACGTACAGCTTGGCACCGTTCTGAAGGTAATTGGGACGACTTTTATTTGTTTATCGTGTGCAGTAGTATGTACGGTATCGTTGCTTCGATAGACGGCATATAATGGTAGCGACCTTCGGCCCAAGGTCCGGCAGGAATAGTCGATATTTCGCTATCCGGCTCGACTGATATGCGAGGGCGATTATATTATATCCTTCATTCGTCCTTTGAAAATGAAATTTTTATGTTGGCATGGTCTATTGAGGTTGATTTAGGTTCTCCACGATGGCAGCTGTTGTGAGGCATTTGATTGTTTTTGGAGCAGAACTGCGATTTTGGGACATGTGTAGTTAGTTATTTTGAACTCTTCCTTGCCTTCCTGAGCGTGAACAATCCATTTTAATTTTTGGCTGGACTGATGGTGAAGTTGACTCCCTCTGGCTTGCGATTGTTGAAGCTTTTCTTTCTCCAAGAGGACTTTCTGTTTTCCTCAATCATCGAAGGTAGCTTTAAAAAGGGCGCAGGATGAGGATTATATAAAAATAATAAGCCATACGAATACCTCTTTCAGAGTGTTCACTGTTTCATCTTGCCTTTCGTTCCTGAAGCTCACAGCTTGTGCCAGTTAGGAGACTTCAACTTATTCGAGTCGGCGTAGATGCATGTCAGAAGAATTTCAACAAAATATTTCGTCCATACACTAAAAGAAATTTTCCAGGATATACAGCAGGAATTCGGTAACTTCTACAGGAAATTCTCCCTATAGAATCGACAGCAGGAATATCTGTTGATTCTACGTGGCAATTCCGGTCGTTTAATTCCTCTAGAAATAACAAGTTTTACATTAGTTGATGCAACCAAACTGTAGTTTGTCATTTCAACAGGAAAATAATACTATTACGAAAACCGGAATATGCGTGACTACTTACAGGAATCTCCTGTTCAATAAACAAACTAGATAGTTGTAATCCAAGCTTCAAACTTCAGTTTCTACAAGAATTTCCAGAAATGAACACTAAACTAAAACAGGAATTACTTTCTTTTTTTCCCGGATACCGGATTTATATCATCGAATTTGATTACAGAATTACTGTCTTGAAATGCTCACACCTTTTCTGTCACTTTTCAATCCTTTGGGTAGTATCTTTTGAGTTTTGTATATTCGACGGCGCCCTCTGTTGAGCGGTTCGGTAAATGTTAGGCCGTCGGTACATATCGTCGCTAACAAAACGAACTGGCGTAACTCAATAATAGACATTTTTCAGCATGATGTTGGGAGGATTATTTCTGCCCAATGCGATCAAGTATTACAGATTTATTTATTGAGTTGCAATGAATCATATTGCAACTCAATAACTCAGTAAATAAATCTGTAATACTTGATCGCATTGGGCAGAAATAATCCTTCCGACATCATACGGAAAAATGTCTATTTTCGACTTACGCCAGTTCGTTTCGTTATCGACGATATTGCTACAGACCTAATCTTTCTTCCTTCCTCTGATCTGATCTAACCTAACTTCTTCTCTGTTTTCCTGTTAAACCCCTATTTCCCTGATCCTTCCTACACTATGTTTCTTAACCATATACTAACCCTCTTTTCTTTTTCTTTTTGAGTTTCCTAGGAAAAGTAATTCGAGAGTTAGTATCAATCGTAAATCGAAAATATTCGATTCTAGGTAGGACACCAAAAAATGCTAAAAATGATCGAATCGCTATTCCATCATGTTCGTTCCTTCGTCGGAAACCGATATTTTATTCTTCAACCATATGATACAAAATAGATCAAAATACTGTTAGCTGAACAAGATTTATTCCGGTAGAATAATCTGAATTTCTCTGAGAAATACCAAACATTGTTGAATTTAATGTGTCCATATTGTTAGTCGTACAAATATTGTAGGGTTATACTTACAAAATTATTATATTTTGCTAGATATTTCGGTAACATTTACGAAAATATTCCTTTTAAAATGAAAGTACCTGATCACTGATATACTTACCGTTTTTCATGTTCATAAAAATAAAAATTTACGAAAAGCACTGCCGTGAAGGCAGGAGCTTTTGAGCGCTCGTACATGCACCTTGTAGGTAGATTCGCATTTTCCAGTTTCAGAAACCAATTGAAGGAATTTTTGACAGCTGTCAAAAAAATTCTGAAACTTAGGCGAAACTCCAGACTTCATGTCAGTGCTTCAGCTGATCAATTTTGCTTCGATAATTCGCTAGAATTTTCTACGGCATCTATGGTCTTGGTGATGCGGTCTGGACAAAATTTTGCACGTAGTTTGAATACATTATTTCTCAGCTAGGTGCATAATTTCATTCCAATCCGATCAGTAGTTCCGAAACTATCTGGAAAAAAATATTTCGAACGGCCATATTTACGGAACCCCTAGTCTCATTTTGCTCATTGATGAACGTGACCGCGATATTCGCGATCCAAACCCACCTGAAAATTTCAAGTTCCTAGGCCTTTCCGTTCAAAAGTTACAATTTTCTATGGTTTCTATGGTTCTGGTCATGCGATCTGGACAAAATATTGCTTCAATATATCATTCTCGATTAAAATACAAAATTTCATCTCGATCGAATCCGTAGTTTCGAATTTATCGAGAAAACAAAATTTCAAACGACCGTATTTACGGAACCCCTTGTATAATGTTGCTCATAGATGAGCGTGATCACGACATTCGAGATCCACACCTATCCAGAAAATTTCTAGTCCCTAGGCATTTCCGTTCAAAAGTTACAATTTTCTATGGTTTCTATGGTTCTGGTCATGCGATCTGGACAAAATTTCGCATGTAGCTAAAACACCTCATTTTCCATTTGAGTGCAAAATTTCATCTTGATCGAATCTGTAGTTTTCAAGTAATCAGGGAAACAAAACTTTGAACGGCCATATTTACGGAACCCCTGGTGGAATTTGGCCCATTAACGAACTTAACCGAGGCATTTGGGATCTGAACCTACGCTGAAAATTTCAAGTCTCTAGGTTGATCCGTTCGAGAGTTATCGTGCTTACGGCCGGCCGGACGGACAGACTCGAATTTTCCGACGGATTCGTCATCAGTGAGTCGAACATAGTCGATTGAGACCATTTTCGGCTCAAAATTCGAAAAATACAGACATCGTGACGAAATGATATAGCCCTCGTGTAAATTGTACGAGCGCTCAAAAATAATAATTAAATTATTCGTCTTTTGACACATCGTCGAAATTTCTCGAAACACGAACATTTCGAGATGAATTTGAATGAATGGGACGAGAAATGATTGTTGGCCGGTAAATTTGAGGCCATATTCGAATTTCCGAATGTTTTCGGCAAGATGAACGTTGATTCGGTCATCATCGGTTAATGTTTACATTCTGATCGAAATGGAACGAAATTGAAGGTGCTCGAAAATGATGGATTCATCAGATTAGGAGTGAGAAATCAAGCAGAGTAAGTATTTGAAATCGGGGTTTCAAATGTGGTAAATACGATGAAATCGTTCCTGTTTTAGCTTCTCCGAGTTACTACAGGCAATTTACGACAATATTCAAAAATTAACGAAGAAAACTCTTGGAGACAGAAAAGAGGTTGAAATTACGAGAATAGAAGTATTTAAGGATAAAAATTACATGAATAAAAACTAAAATCGTCACTGGCACATTACACCTTCTTAGTAGAATATCAAACGTTTTTGGTTATTTTCAAGAAAGAAATAATTTCATCGAAACCTGGATCGGTACAGGAAACATAGAATGTGAAGCTTTTGACTTAAACCAGAATAGGCATGTTAGATTGCAAGTACAGATTGTTCTCAGAACGGTCTTCTTTTGTTGCGATAACAATAGTTACGTTGAAACAACAGGAATTAATTTAACCGGAAATTCCCGGGATTCGTTTTTTTCAGTGTACCGTTTGACCAGCGATCAAGAGTTCAACAGGCGGGTTTTTCTCATGGATGGTTTGCGCTAAAACCCTCTAAATATTTTTCTTTGATAAACCCCAGTTCACCTTTTGATTTGACAACTTCCTAAATATGTAAATGCGGCCTAACCAGAGTTTTTTCATTGGAACGAGAGCAGGTGGAAATGTATTCATAAAGGAAACAAACAATCCGCTCATAGTGAACCAATAATCTCGTATTTCAAGGTCTGAGAAGCGGTTGGAATACGAGGAAAATCAATTTATTTACCCGTTAATTAATTCCGCCGCTTCCAGTATGCGATCTACGAAATGAAAAGGGAAAACATTCGATCAAGATGGCTGTGGCGTTTCCCTAAGCCGTGACGTCAGCGTGACGACAGCCCTGCCTACAATACAGCCCACATCAAAATTTTACGTGGGAAATAAAAAAACCACGCAGACGTCGACTATTGGATGTTCTTTTCTTTTTGGATACCTAGAAATAAAAATAGATTGTACAGAAATATGTTGCAATGAGCTGATAACAATTATCAGTGCATCCACACACATGTTTCAATCATCCAAGAGAATGGCCCAAGAGCGTGATGAGAAAACATGGCACATTTCAACATTTTAGTGCAATTCAGGTTTATTGATTCCGTTGCACAAGAAATTGCTAATATCGCATGCATATAAATGAACAAAGGAAGGAAAAAACACCTTCATCGCTATATTTCAATGATATCCAAATCGAAATTATACATCGATTTTTCATTTTTCTCGGCGACTATGGCAAAGCCTTATTTATTGGATTGATGTGACCGATACCTGATGAAAATCCTAGTAACTTAGCCTAACGATTTTCACTAATTAAGAGTTCTACAAAACCACTACACGTGTTTCGCCATACCATGGCTTCATCAGGTGCTGAGATATACTGTATAGTATATGACACGATAGTTGATATAACTTCCATTGAAGGGAATAAGGCAAATGTGACTTTTTTTAGAAAATAGTTTTGCGACGAGAAGTTCCAAAATCAAAATATTGATTTTATAATTCAATCCGCGCTTCTCAAATTTCATAACAATAAAATCGGAGAAAAATTCCAGGTAGAATCGTCAGGAAGATTTGGGAATCTTCCGTAAAAATAACTGCTTCGACCCCCTCTCCATTCTTGAGTGTTGAACTCTCTAGCCTCAAACGAAGGTATCGATTTCAACGCCAGTCCAAGTTATTTATTTGAATGGCTGCCAGATGTAAGTTCAGGACGGAAAAAGTTCTGTTGAGTGGTCGGTTGAACGGGGTATTTTCTCGAAAGAAGAGCTCAATGAACTTTTTAGGAACCCATAATGTTACGACGGTTCAGAGGAAACCACAACATTGAACGTGGTCATTTTTAGCTCTTTCGACGGGGACTGATATAGATCGACCAAGCGCTCTTTCACCTGTCGTGAAGTTCGCCATTGTGTTGGTGGTTTGATATCGGCCCGCCAAAAAACTTGCATGCGACTGCACTGTAAAAATAAACGATAGCATTTTGATCCATGGTCATGCAACTGTTGGTAACTATTCCTCTGGGTAGGAAGGTGCTTTTCATCGCTTCTCCGCATGTGGATTTGTTCCATGGATTTTATTGAATTTTGTATGAATTTTGTGGTTGAAAATATTCGATGAAGAACGTCAAACGCAGCTATATTTTTCAAGGGTCATCGTTATCCAGTGATAGTTTACTTTTCAACTATCTAGTTCTACTAAAATTTAACAACCCGTAACAAAAATTCCTTCGACTCCATCTGGATAGAGCTCAAGCAGGTAGTAGAAGACATGGCTGAATCGTGAAATCTTTTGAAGAGAAGAAATAAACACCACTTTTGTTTTAGTTTTTACCACATTAACAATTAAGATTCCATTCATTTCTTTGACATTTTCTCATTTTAGGTCATTTAGTTCACGCCTTCGACATAATCCCATTATTCCAGAAATCATTGCTACCTTAAACAAAGAAATAAATTTAAAAAATACAACAATAAGAAATATGGAAAATAAAAAAATAAAATAAAAAGCAGGATGAGCTTTTCATCGGTTTCTTCGTCGATAATAGTACATATATTATTTAACTAATAATGGTAATGTAGGTCATAACTCACGTAGATGAAGTTTGCAGCGCGAGCCGAAGGCGAGTGCTGTAATTCATCAAGTGAGTTATGACCATTAAAGCAAGTTGAATACTATACTTTATCTACGACTATAACAATAAATACTACGATACAATTACAGAGAAAGAACTTTATTTACAAATCTTAATAGTTACCTATAACAATGCATTATTTATGTTAATTGTGCTTTTTAGCATGGAGTAGAAAGTCCATAGAGGCGATGCTTCATATTTAGTGCTAAGTTCACTGAAATATGCCAAAAGAACATTATCTGTAAACGATAACTTAATATTCTTACTGCTACATCAATCTTGAAAGTTGTTGTATACACTTTTTCATTTGTTTTGGGATTTTTCCGTAAATTTCCGTAAATTCTGTATGGTAACATTGGCTGATTGTCTTATTTCTGAAGGTGTACATGATAATTCAACCTCACTATCTGAATTCATCTTTTTTAGCAAAACATTCACAAAAATAATTAGGTATCAACTCAATTTGAGAAAACGTCAAAATTATTCAAGTGAATTTACTCCCCTCAATACCAATAATGGACTATTCTCTTTCGGCCAATAGGCTTGTTCAGAAGTACAGAGCCAGGGAGTTATAGCAGTGAGTTATTATAACTCAGGTTGTTTGTTTAGAGATACTATTAATTGCTCAAAAGTGGTTGAATAATGAATATATAATTCAATAGGAGTAGATAAACGTTTTTATTTATTCAGGTGAAAATATTTTAAATATTTTTTTCAACATATCCTTCGGACTTTTGCTTCAATAAAGCTTGTAGCTTCTTATATTGAAAAATGTCTATGTCAACGATTTTATTATTGAACAAAGTGTCAATGTACTAGATGATTTCTTAGTTTCGAAATATTATTTGTTCATCTCCAGTCTCCAGTCCATAAACCGTTGATATTGTTTTTAAGTTTTTCGTACTCTCTATTAGATTTTCGGGGTAAAATATTTTGTACTGCATTTTCTGCGTTCTCCGGTACGTGTGGAGGAGTCGATGGCAATTTTGATAAAATAATCATCGGAGTTTAGATATATTCTACGAAAATGTAATGCCTACTGATGTTGACAAATAAAACAATTAGATAGGACAAACATCACATAGCATGCTTGATTGAACAATAATGGGTTTCTATTGATCAAAAATCTGTATCGTTATGAAAAATCTGTATCATAATAGATCCCATTATAAAACGGATTATGGGCATATAAGTATATTATTATAGTACTGTTGTAGAAAATTCATTATTATTATATATCCTGCAGCACATTTCTGTCGATAATTTCGATGGAGATAACTGATAACGTTCCGTAGAGATATCTGAAAGTTTTCTTTCATCACCATCAATAACGATCGATACCCTTTTCCCTCCAACGGTTTCAATAAATTTGCATGTGTTCATTATAACCGGGATAGTCTACTTTTACCGAATCATCAAGTGTCAAATGTCACACCTTTATTGGCAAACTATTCATTTCTCAATCCTGTACGCTGTCGCCATGCTCAGCAATAGCCGATCGTTGGCGAAATATGAATGTAATTTTATGTAACATTTGCGTGGAGCAGCTTTATCGCCTTTGACACGTGCTGGGAAACATGGGAATTGCACGTGCGAGAAATGCACCGACGTTGGATGGTTTTTGATGTGACGTCAATGTCAGAGTAATTTCTAAGGTGTGTTGCCAAGCGAAGGAGAACTTCACAATACTACTCGTGTGTCCTGCATTCGGTACAGATGTTTCGGAGAATAATATGACACTTTTTCGATGTTTTTTCAAATTGGTGAAAACTTATGCCAATCCGAACTCACTACTTATTAACTGACTAGCAGATCCGGCCACGCGTTGCTGTGGCTAAGGTATACGTTGAATTATTATTATTAACCCTAACCTAACCCTTACCCCTTATGAACAACCTTACCCTTGTTTATGTTTCTCAAAAAAATTTTCATATTCGTAGGTATATGTTATGATCAATGTGTGAGATGTTCGGTATAGAAAAAAATTACGAAAAGCACTGCCGTGAAGGCAGGAGCTTTTGAGCGCTCGTACATGCACCTTGTAGGTGGATTCGCATTTTCCAGTTTTGGAAATCAATTGAAGGAATTTTCGACAGCTGTCAAAAAAATTCTGAAATTTAGGCGAAACTCCAGACTTCCTGTCAGTGCTTCAGCTGATCAATTTTATTTCGATAATTCGCTAGAAATTTCTACGGTATCTATAGTCTTGGTGATGCGATCTGGACAAAATTTTGCACGTAGTTTGAAAACATTATTCCTCAGCTAGGTGCAAAATTTCATTCCAATCCGATCAGTAGTTTCGAAACTATCAGGAAAAAAATATTTTGAACGGCCATATTTACGGAACCCCTAGTCTAATTTTGCTCATTGATGAACGTGACCGCGATATTCGCGATCCGAACCCACCCTGGAAATTTCAAGTTCCTAGGCCTTTCCGTTCGAAAGTTACAATTTTCTATGGTTTCTATGGTTCTGGTCATGCGATGTGCACAAAATATTGCTTTAATATATCATTCTCGATTAAAATACAAAATTTCATCTCGATCGAATCCGTAGTTTCGAAATTATCGAGAAAACAAAATTTCAAACGACCGTATTTACGAAATCCCTGGTATAATTCTGCTCATTGTTGAACGTGAACGCGATATTTCAGATCCACACCTATCCTGAAAATTTCAAGTCCCTAGGCCTTTCCGTTCGAAAGTTATGATTTTCTATGGTTTCTATGGTTCTGGTCATGTGATCTGGAGAATTGTAGCTTGAATATATCATTATCCATTAGTATACAAAATTTCGTCACAATCGAATCTGTAATTTTGAAATTATCAAGAAAACTAAATTTCAAACGACCATATTTACGGAACCCCTAGTATAATTTTGCTCATAGATGAACGTGATCACGACATTCGTGATCCACACCTATCCTGAAAATTTCAAGTCCCTAGGCGTTTCCGTTCAAAATTTTCTATGGTTTCTATGGTTCTGGTCGTGCGATCTGGACAAAACTTCACATGTAGCTTGAACACCTCATTCCCCATTTGAGTGCAAAATTTCATCTCAATCAAATCTGTAATTTTCAAGTAATCAGGGGAACAAAACTTTGAACGGCCATATTTACGGGACCCCTGGTGAAATTTGGCCCATTAACGAACTCAACCGAGGCATTCGGGAACTGAACCCACACTGAAAATTTCAAGTCTCCAGGTTGCTCTGTTCGAGAGTTATCGTGCTTACGGACGGCCGGACGGACAGACTCGAATTTTCCGACGGATTCGTCATCAGTGAGTCGAACATAGTCGATTGAGACCATTTTCGGCTCAAAATTCGAAAAATACAGACATCGTGACGAAATGATATAGCCCTCGTGTAAGTAGTACGAGCGCTCAAAAAGATACCTTAAAAGTTGGATTGAAACCTCGTCCCTCAATTATGTGTGAACCAAATTATGTCATTTGAAACACACTATTGTTATGCTGGATATTCTGCAAGAAATGTTTAAATAGAGGTTCTTGTTCTGAAAGTAACGAATTGAAAGGCTCAGGTGGCGTGGTAAATTGTGGCAATTTGATTTTTCCATTTAAACAACATAATCCCGGGGGATCGTTTCGATATTTCAGAGCATTGCAGTATTGACAAATAGTGCTCATATTTTCAAAAGACACCAATATATTGCTAGCATAATCGATTTTGGGATCATATCTAAATGCCAAACGCTCAAATTTGATAATTTCATTGGATTCTATTTTTTTTTTGTATCTCGCCTGAGATCGATAATACCGTTTCTTCCGGAGCTGGGGTAGATCTTGATTGAGAACCTCTCATTCTGTTTGCCTCCACTCGCTGCCTACGCTCTTATTCAGGCTCATTGTCTCGATCATTACGAACTCGCCTTGATTCACGCGTCCACTGACCAATATTTGGACGCCTCACTGATGGAATTTTCATCAATCACAATAACTTTCCCTCAACACAACGATATATAGCGAACACAGTGATAAACTTCTGAGCAATTTCTAGAAACACGATTAACTTCACTCACACAAGTGTCAAAATTCTCATGAAATATAAGTAATCTATGATTGTTCGCTTGGTCGGTGGAAAAAGGAGAGCCTTTTCTTCTTTTCCGTACGGTTCTTCGGATATATTTCGTTGTATAAACCTTGTCCTGATAATAATGAACACAACTAAAAAAGAATTATCGAATTCGGTGCAGTCGTTTGAACGTGATGCCCGAAAATAGGTAAACCATAGATCCTCTTTTTATAGATTAGGAGCTTCTACTCGACTCGATTATATGATATTTCAAGTTTATCCTACTTGCATATGCATCTTGTTGTGAATAGGTACAAACGCCTCGTATAGCAATGAACTCATTTCTTTTGATAAATTATCTTTGGTTGGTAATTCTGCATGACTTTTTGTAAGAATACTTAAGATTGATTTTTCAATTACAAGCGCCAGCTCCTGGCGGAGCTCAAAGGTCCACCAAAATGTATTTTTTCAAATCAGTTTCGCTCGGATTGTGCTGATTTTATTTTTATTGTGCTTTGCATTGAATTGATAATTCTTCTCTGAATTATAAGACTCCCAGAGTACCAGTAGAAATTTGGTTTTCTGGGAATAGAGGGTCCATTGAAAAAATATTCAGGTCTTTGGGTATCCCCATATTCCCATATTTTGAGAGTTGACATTCCCAAAAAGACAAAACTAGACTAGATTAAAAAACAATCATCTATAACGTTATTGGTAAAAAACCACAATAAACATGGAAGATAATGTTCACATGATAAAACATAATAATGTTCACATGATAAAAGCATACATTATTTTCGAAAGTTCATAGCCTAAATAACCTCGTTTTGTAACGTTCAATGATTCAAGAACGCTGGTCCTGCGGTATTGCAGTTTTTTTTTATGATCAATTCACTTTTGCATGGGCCATATTTTGGCTTATCTGAAATGATCCAGCTCTTATGCGGAAACCATAACACCCAATTTTCAACAACACCAACTTCTTGTGTCAAACAAGAGTTTATGATAATATAGTGAATTATCAGAACCGCATTATTTTCACGTTTGGGTTTCCCTTGAATGGCAGTTTGGTAACCATGCGTCTGGCCTACGTAGATAACAAGGCCAAGCTGTACCAAGACCAAGGTATGTCGTATTTCCATTATCGTAGGTTTGGCTGATATGATTATAGACTAGATTGTTTACGCCACATTAGAAATGTATGGTTCGCCTCATTGATTGTTAGAAAAACGTCATTGTAATTAAATTTTCATGGAGTTGACGTGGTTCACTCTTTCGTCAGAGAGAACTCCATGGCTACAGAAATTCATGTGATTTTTGAAGTTTATATTCTTTTCTTATATTTTGATCATATATTCCTTCGAATATATTCTTGCTCAATTATTCATTCTATATCAAAGAAAAATTACCATTTGAATCAGTTTTGTCGAAGATTAGGTCCCTAGACGTCATTGTGTTTTCGTATTTCCGGCTGTTTTTAAAAATGAATTATTACATGATATCGAAGGAAAGAATGTGCATAGGTGGAGTTGGATATTAATAATCGGTTGAATAAATTGTTGAAACCAGTTATCTATCAATTTTTATTTCATTCCTCTGGGATTTAAGGTCACAGATAAGGCGTTTCGCATATAGGAGAAAAGATTCATCAAATAAAAGTATGGTACAAAAAAAAATCGAAACTGTACATTTCGAAACTGTTATTTTCATAAGGAATTTTTTTTATTAGCATATTTCAATTAAACGCCAAGGTTTGACGTAACGATATGTTTATATTCAGAATGATGAAACGATCAGATTATTTATAGAAAAAAATTATAAAAAGTACTGCCGTGAAATCAAGAGCATTTAAGCGCTCGTTCATCCAACTTGTAGGTAGATTCGAATGTTCCAGTATTAGAAACCAATTGAAGAAATATCTCACAGCTGTCAAAAAAATGACAGGAGCTCTTTGTCAATTATGCCCAATCAGCTGTTACAGAAATAGAGGATTTTCTATTCAATAATTCGTTGGAATTTAAAATGGTTCTGGTTATGCGATCTGGAAAAAATGTAGCTTTAATATATCATTCTCCATTTAAATACAAAATTTCGTCACGATCGAATCCGTAGTTCTGAAATTATCGAGAAAACTAAATTTCGAACGGAACCCCTGGTTGTATTTTGCTCAAAAACGAATTCAATATTCGAAACTTCCTTGAAAATTTCAAGTTTCTAGGTCGTTCCGTTCGAGAGTTATCGTGTATACAGACGGACGACCGGACGGACAGACTTGAATTTTTCGACTAATTCGTCATCAGTGAGTCGCACCTTGTCGATTGAGACCATTTTCGGCTGAAAATTCGAAAAATGTAGACATCGTGACAAAGTGAAATAGCCCTCGTGTGAGTAGAACGGGCGCTCAAAAAAATCTAAAAAGCATTGATGTCCATAGAAAAAAGCGCGCTAAAAGATCATTAATATTCCTAATATCTATCTATAAAATGTTTGGAGTAAAAAGGTGGACATTTTCAGCAACTTCTTCGGTTCTATTTATATTTTTGTCTTAAAAAATCATACGAGAACCGGTGAACTCATGATTCTTACTTCGATTCATTTACCCATCTAATTCTCAATTCTTGTGAATAATTTTTTTCAGATGATTAAGGTTAATAAACCTCATGATGCTTCGTCATATATTCGCTTGAGTCTTGAGTATATAATTTCATTTTCAATAGATTTTACAATCCATTACTATCCGAGGATAGAATTCCCAAGACTAATTTACATTATCCCATAAAATCCTTCCACTCGCACTCCTGAATTCCTATCCGGTGATCAATTTTTGCGCATCAATGAAGCTTTTTTCTAATTAACCATTAATTTTTTTGAAAAATTCGAGTGGAGTTGCTAGGAGTTAATGTCATTTGTTTATGTTTTGATTAACCGTACTTTCACCTTTTTCTTTTAAAGCACAATATATTTCTTTGTATTTATGTTGATCTGGTTATTCTTCAAATGTTGTCTCTTATTATCGAGGGTTAGAAAATCCAGAGCTAGAAGTGATCAGATCATAGAACTCCATCACAGTATCGTCTTCTGTAATATAGTAAAACACAAATAGCCAATGGAAAATATTGGCTGATCATCTAATTCAAATGCAGGCCAACAAATAAATCCATGTAAACCCCAGAGGCAATCAAATTCATCATTCGCAACTTCAGACCGGCTTCGGCTTATCAAGCCTCATCAGAACAGCTAGCGATGATAAACTCAAAACCACTCAGATCGTTTTCCAGAATAGTGCAGTTTATTACTACACTGAATCACTTTTCCCAGGTTTGCATGACCGCAGCTTGGCTAACAACGAAGAACCTGACGCTTTTAATGTCCGGTTGTGATATGTTCAATAACAACGTACAGCAATTAAGATACCTGTGGAAGTGATGGCATTTGATACAGAAGCATTAGAGATCGATTCTTGTAGTGGGAACATCCGTGTTTGGATGCAGGATCGAGCGAGGAAGAACAGTAGTTAATTCTTTCGTTCGATCTCACGTATCTGTTGAAAATATCGAAGCAGGTACTCAGTGAAGCCAACTTTATTTAACTTGGATTTGTACGTGGAAAATCCCATTTGAAGCTGCAATTATATTATAAGAGGAAGAACAGCTATTCCAACGTGTTTAGTCCAGATATGTAAATGGGAGTGCGTGCTAGAACAGATATTTTCATTTCATCTTCTTTCGTCCTATCGTTCTGAATCCTATCATTATTATACGCTGATGAATTCCACAGAAAAATAACTCTCTTTCATATCTTGTTTTGTTGCCTGTATAACGTTCAATGATTAGATTACCATCAGATAATTTTTCGATATTCTTTTCTTTTGTTGAACCAAACAACTCAATAACATGAATTTATGTTTTAACATGAATAATTTCGAAATTTCATTTTTACCACCCTGTACGTCGAAAACCAAGCCGTTATATATTTCAAAGAATCACCTCCTGGAGTTTGTCAACGAGCTCAATTAACACCTTGCACTTTTTCGATATATGTAAGTAAATGAAATGTTTCATTGGCATCGAAACAGTACTTCAGTTCATGCAACTTCCTGCAGAAGATGGAATGAACTATAATTGAGGTTTCAACGTTTTAAATAATTAGATGTTGTCTTATCTTGCAGAAGTACTAGTTATGCCTTGGGATATATGCACCGTTATACTCCAATTAATTGATACATTTAAAAGGAAACAATGAATTCTTGATTCCGCAAACGTTGTTATTTATTCATTCAGCAACAATTTAAATATGTAGTATACTATTGACATAAGTAAAAAAAGTTTCATAGGTACGAAAATATTTGAGTTTCTTTTGCTCTATATTTCGAAGAAATAATTTTATACATAGGAAGATTCGAGAAACCTGTACAAAGTCAATGTTCAATGTTTCTCGTCAATCCCTTTATTTTTTTTACTTTTTCCCGATAGTATAATATCATAGGGAGTAAGAACAACCTTGAAAATCACAGAAACGTAGAAAAGTATTGAACAGTGTGTGAAAACTCACTTGTTTATTTTCAAATGATAGTAGCGATATAATGTTGAATGAAATAAACCTAGGAAAAGGTCCTTCAAATATATCAACGTTGATGTACCTTGTACTCAATTTTTTCTAAGAAGAATTACCACGATTCCTCAAAATTCCATAACTCACGAACAATTAGCAGTGAAACATTTTGGCAACCTTGTTTTGTTTAAGGTTTTTCTGAGTAACATATACCAACATTTGAAATTTCAAGATCCCATGTTTCCGAGAAAAGCTCGTGACGATTTATAATATTTTACCCAAACATAAACTGTGGAAACTTCATAGGGAGGGTTGGAAATTTTTGTTTCTTCGAACGATTCCGAAAGTTTTCTGTAGAACATGATAAATCGAAAATGAAGATAAATCAGGGAAAAGTTGTCTTAAAAATTTCGAATTGAACAGATCCTACCATGAAACCTTCAAGTTCCTCCATTGTGAAAACTAACCCCTGTCGTTATTCAAAACCAGAAAAATATTAATTTCTTAACTCCTTCAACCTCACCACACTTGTGTACGATCATCATCAAACGATTTCTTCATTATTAATAAAACTTTCCCGAGGAAAAAAACGCAATGATCACGAGTTTGAAAAAACTTCGGTAATTCATATTTCTCCGACGTCCTCAACTGGCTTTAATAAAAAGTTTTCACGGTGCATTCAACGAGGTTGAGCGGAATGTTGACCTTTCGAAGATATATGTTTTCGGGAATTTTACTATTGCAGTAGAGGTTATTGCTTGTAAATTTCGGATAATTTATAATATATTATGGAAGGTTATGGGACCATAATTTCTTACATTTTCGTTAATTGATTCGTTAACCATTCGGGAAATATGTATTTTTTTTTAATATTCAGAATTAAATCTCAATTTATAAGGGATAAAAGAATATCCTCAATTCGTTTATAGTTGGTTTGTACTGTTTTATGCTGAGAATATTTTTTATGAATATGGCAGCTCAGATTGGGATTTTAAGATTTTGAGAACAGAAATCGAAGAGGAAATTATATTTAATTCTACGTCGTATGATGATACATAAAAGAAAAACCTTCTACTTATATACAGGTGTCCCAAGTTCGAGTGCCTACTAGACATTTATTGAGAACTTATTTGAAACCTGAAAAATGGGATTTTGATATTGTTCGACTTTATCTACTGAGCTCAAATATGAAGCCTGAACACTTTCAGTTATACAGGGAGTGAAAATGAATTTTTCGAAATTTTTTTTTTTGCTTTTTTCTTCTCTTATATGATCGATTATTCAATTCTGAATATATTTCTATTCGAATCGTTGCATTCGTCGAAATAATTTTCAAAATATCGAAAAAAAACTGAAAAAAAAAGGGAGATATGCGTAGTCAGTATTATGTTCGTTATTGCTATTGTCAATATTTCAAGCATAAACTGTTTTTACATTTTCGAAGTAGAAGAATGACGGAAAATTGTGCATCTCCTAAATTTTGGGAAAACTTGTCACAGGGTGTTTCAAATATTTCGTCAAAAATTGTGATCAGAATTTTCCCATAACTTTTGTTAGTGTTCAAAGATGTTTATGCTCTTGAATTAATGAATAATTCCTGAGTTATTGAAGATTTTCTTAATTTATGTCGAACGTAGAGACAAATTCATGAAATCTGTTTAATAACAATAATATGTGTTCCGAGGAGATAAATTATCTCAATTATTCCCTATGAACACAGATTATTGTTATAAAACAGATTTTATGAATTGGTCTCTACGTACGACATAAATTCAGGAAATCCTTGATAACTCAGGAATTATTTAATTTAGGAGCATAAACTACTTTGAACAGTTTCATTATTTTCTTCGCAGAATCCAACGCAATCTTAAAGAAATAGGGTTCTAATTTAAAAAATTTAGAAAAGCACTGCCGTGAAGGCAGGAGCTTTTGAGCGCTCGTACATGCACCTTGTAGGTAGATTCGCATTTTCCAGTTTCAGAAATCAATTGAAGGAATTTTCGACAGCTGTCAAAAAAATTCTGAAACTTGGGCGAAACTCCAGAATTCATGTCAGTGCTTCAGCTGGTCAATTTTTTTTCGATAATTCGCTAGAATTTTCTACAGTATCTATGGTCTTGGTGGTGCGATCTGGACAAAATTTTGCACGTAGTTTGAATACATTATTACTCAGCAAGGTGCAGAATTTCATCCCAATCCGCTCAGTATTCTCGGAACTATCAGCAAAAAAATATTTTGAACGGCCATATTTACTGAACCCCTAGTCTATTTTTGCTCATTGATGAACATGACCGCGTATTCGCGATCCAAACCCACCCTGAGAATTTCAAGTTCCTAGGCCTTTCCGTTCGAAAGTTACAATTTTCTATGGTTTCTATGGTTCTGGTCATGAGATCTGGACAAAATATTGTTTTAATATATCATTCTCGATTAAAATACAAAATTTCATCTCGATCGAATCCGTAGTTTCGAAATTTTCGAGAAACCAAAATTTCAAACGACCGTATTTACGGAACCCCTAGTATAATTTTGCTCATAGATGAAAGTGATCACGACAACCGAGATCCAAACCTATCCTGAAAATTTCAAGTCCCTAGGCCTTTCTGTTCGAAAGTTATGATTTTCTATGGTTCGAGTCATGTGATCTGGAGAAATGTAGCTTGAATATATCATTCTCCATAAGAATACAAAATTTCGTCACGATCGAATCTGTAGTTTTGAAATTATCAAGAAAACTAAATTTCAAACTACCATATTTACGGAACACCTTGTATAATTTTGCTCATAGATGAACGTAATCACGACATTCCAGATCCACACCTATCCTGAAAATTTCAAGTCCCTAGGGGTTTTCGTTCAAAAGTTACAATTTTCTATGGTTTCTATGGTTCTGGTCATGCGATCTGGACAAAATTTCACATGTAGCTTAAACACCTCATTCTCCATTCGAGTGCAAAGTTTAATCTCGATCGAATCTGTAGTTTCGAAGTAATCAGGAGAACAAAATTTTAAACGGCCATATTTACGGAACCCCTGGTGGAATTCTGCCCATTAACGAACTTGACCGCGGCATTTGGGATCTGAACCTACACTGAAAATTTCAAGTCTCTAGGTTGATCCGTTCGAGAGTTATCGTGCTGACGGACGGACGGACAGACTCGAATTTTTTGACGGATTCGTCATCAGTGAGTCGAACATAGTCGATTGAGACCATTTTCGGCTCAAAATTCGAAAAATACAGACATCGTGACGAAATGATATAGCCCTCGTGTAAGTAGTACGAGCGCTCAAAAACAGAAGTTATGGGAAAATTCTGATCACAATTTTTGACAAAATGTTTGAAACACCCTGTGACGAGTTTTCCAAAATTTAGGGGATGCAAAATTTTTTGCCATTCTTCTACTTCGAAAATCTGAAAACAGTTTATGCTTGAAATATTGAGAATAGAAATAACGAACATAATATTGACTACGCCTATCGTCCTTTTTTTTTTTTTTCGATATTTTTAAAAACTATTTCGACGATTGCAAGGTTTCGAATAGAAATATATGCAAAATTGAATAATCGACCACATAAGAGAAAAAAAAAATTACGAAAAGCACTGCCGTGAAGGCAGGAGCTTTTGAGCGCTCGTACATGCACCTTGTAGGTGGATTCGCATTTTCCAGTTTTAGAAATCAATTGAAGGAATTTTCGACAGCTGTCAAAAAAATTCTGGAACTTAAGCGAAACTCCAGACTTCATGTCAGTGCTTCAGCTGATCAATTTTTTTTCGTTAATTCGCTAGAAGTTTCTACGGTATCTATGGTCTTGGTGATGCGATCTGGACAAAATTTTGCACGTAGTTTGAAAACATTATTCCTCAGCTAGGTGCAAAATTTCATTCCAATCCGAACAGTCGTTTCGAAACTATCAGGAAAAAAATATTTCGAACGGCCATATTCACGGAACACCTAGTCTAATTTTGCTCATTGTCGAACGTGACTGCGATATTCGCGATCCAAACCCACCCTGAAAATTTCAAGTTCCTAGGTCTTTCCGTTCAGAAGTTACAATTTTCTATGGTTTCTATGGTTCTGGTCATGCGATTTGGACAAAATATTGCTTTGATATATCATTCTCGATTAAAATACAAAATTTCATCTCGATCGAATCCGTAGTTTCGAAATTATCGAGAAAACAAAATTTCAAACGACCGTATTTACGGAACCCCTAGTATAATTCTGCTCATTGTTATACGTGAACGCGACATTTCAGCTCCACACTTATCCTGAAAATTTCAAGTCCCTAGGCCTTTCCGTTCGAAAGTTATGATTTTCGATGGTTCTGGTCATGTGATCTGGAGAAATGTAGCTTGAATATATCATTCTCCATTTAAATACAAAATTTCGTGACGATCGAATCTGTAGTTTTGAAATTATCAAGAAAACTAAATTTCAAACGACCATATTTACGGAAACCCTCGAATAATTTCGCTCATAGATGAACGTCATCGCGACGTTCCAGAACCTCATCTATCCTGAAAATTTCAAGTGCCTAGGCGTTTCCGTTCAAAAGTTACTATTTTCTATGGTTTCTGTGGTTCTGGTCATGTGATCTGGACAAAATTCCATGTAGCTTGAACACCCCATTCTCCATTTGAGTGCAAAGTTTCATCTCGATGGAATCTGTAGTTTCGAAGTAATCAGGACAACAAAATTTTGAACGGCCATATTTACGGAACCCCTGGTGGAGTTCTGCCCATTAACGAACTTTACCGAGGCATTTGGGATCTGAACCTACACTGAAAATTTCAAGTCTCTAGGTTGATCTGTTCGAGAGTTATCGTGCTTACGGACGGACGGCCGGACGGACAGACTCCAATTTTTCAACGGATTCGTCATCAGTGAGTCGAACATAGTCGATTGAGACCATTTTAGGCTCAAAATTCGAAAAATACAGACATCGTGACGAAATGATATAGCCCTCGTGTAAGTAGTACGAGCGCTCAAAAATACAATTTTTCAATAAATTTATTTTCACTCCCTGTATAACTGAAAGTGTTCAGGCTTCAGAAATATTCTAGCTCAGTAGATGAAGTCGAACAATATTATAATCCAAATTTTCAGATTTCGAATAGGTCCGGTTCTCAAGAAATGTCTAGTAGGCACTCTGTATAGTAGTTCGTGAGTTATGAAGTTTTGTATTCAAAATATCTTGAGGATCACCCAGTTTATCTTCACATTATTGAATTAACCCAATTAGTGGTGAATACTGAATAGGTATCCAAACACATCCAATAAATTATAGAATTCTATCGAAACAAAACAATAACATAAGATTTATTACTACCAACACCGTTGATATCGTAAATATTTGACAGCAATAAAACTCATGTATACCCACAGCTACATCAAGGCCTTCCAAGGTGACTTAGAATTTAATTCCTTTTTTTGCAGGTTTTCCCTGGCTGAGTACCTCGCCCGAAAGCTGCAGCAGCTCAGCATCTTACAGGTCAACTCCTTCACCGCCCCCTCGCGATACTTCCCCACCGTACTTGTTGTCGTCTAGCAACGTATCGGATGAAGGAATCGTCATGGATTTCTTCATGGACGAAAACCCACGGAAAAAGAAAGTGAGTTTCCTGTTTTTTATTATTTTATGAAAATATTGCCATTTCCCTCAAAAATCGAGCAGACCAGAAAGCTCATTATAAAATACTCCCTAAAAAAATTTTGCAGTTATTGCCATTCTTCGAAACCAGAATTACTAGAGTTAAATCGGTCAATAAGCACTTTCAATACAAGAGCAAAGTTATACTCGATACATAAAGTGAATGTTGCATATTTCAATTATTACTCCATAATAAAAGCAACTGTTCTTTTTCCGCATTCCGAGTGGTGGCAATTCCTTCCCATATTATAGATTCGGTTGAGTAGTCGTGGTTGCCACAATTCGATAAAATATTGCGAGAAGGAGGTTTCCACGAATTATTCAACTGCAATCAATTCACGCTACCTTCTGGGAAAGCGTGAAGAATGTTAGAGCAATCAACAGAAAGGGAACTGATAACATTGAAACGATCCATGATTCTTGCTAGGAATTTCGAGGTTTTTATTTCGACAGTGAATGTTGATTTCATTTTCCGAATTCCTCTTTTCACGAGAGGATGTTTAATGAAATGGAATTCCTGATTTTTTTAGAGGATCTTGGTACCTTCACACCCAGAGAGAATTAATTTGAAATCATTGCATTTTTATGGATAATTTGAGATGAGATACTAAAATCCATAAATGTTTGAATTTTTGAGCGCTCGTACTACTTACACGAGGGCTATATCATTTCGTCACGATGTCTGTATTTTTCGAATTTTGAGTCGAAAATGGTCTCATACGGCTATGTTCGACTCACTGATGACGAATCCGTCGGAAAATTCTAGTCTGTCCGACCGGCCGTAAGCACGATAACTCTCGAACGGAACAACCTAGAGACTTGAAATTTTCAGTGTGGGTTCAGTTCCCGAATGCCTCGGTTAAGTTCGTTAAGGGCCAAATTCCACTAGGGGTTCCGTAAATATGGCCATCCAAGGTTTTGTTCTCCTGATAACTCGAAAACTACAGATTTGATCGAGATGAAATTTTGCACTCGAATGGAGAATGAGGTGTTCAAGCTACATGTGAAATTTTGTCTAGATCGCATGACCAGAACCATAGAAACCATAGAAAATTGTAACTTTTGAACGGAAACGCCTAGGGACTTGAAATTTTCAGGATAGGTGTGGATCTCGAATGTCGTGATCACGTTCATCTGTGAGCAAAATTATACTAGGGGTTCCGTATAAATATGGTCGTTTGAAATTTAGTTTTCTTGACAATTTCAGAACTACAGATTCGATCGTGGCGAAATTTTGTATACTAATGGAGAATGATTCAAGCTACATTTCTCCAGATCACATGACCAGAACCATA
Organism: Aphidecta obliterata; assembly: GCA_963966015.1. Lineage (NCBI taxonomy): Eukaryota > Metazoa > Arthropoda > Insecta > Coleoptera > Coccinellidae > Aphidecta > Aphidecta obliterata. The sequence goes on along the minus strand of OZ014430.1, from coordinate 7,835,225 downwards.
GAAACCATAGAAAATTGTAACTTTTGAACCAAAACGCCTAGGGACTTCAAATTTTCAGGATAGGTGTGGATCTCGAATGTCGTGATCACGTTCATCTGTGAGCAAAATTATACTAGGGGTTCCGTAAATATGGTCGTTTGAAATTTAGTTTTCTTGACAATTTCCAAACTACAGATTCGATCGTGGCGAAATTTTGTATACTAATGGAGAATGATATATTCAAGCAACATTTCTCCAGACCAGAACCATAGAAACCATAGAAAATCATTACTCGAACGGAAAGGCCTAGGGACTTGAAATTTCCAGAATTATACTAGGGGTTCCGTAAATTTTGTTTTCTCGATCATTTCGAAACTACAGATTCGATCGGGATGAAATTTTGTATTTTAATTGAGAATGATATATTAAAGCAATATTTTGTCCAGATCGCATAACCAGAATCATAGAAACCATAGAAAATTGTAACTTTTGAACGGAAAGGCCTAGGAACTTGAAATTTTTAGGGTGCGTTTGGATCGCAAATATCGCGGTCACGTTCATCAATGAGCAAAATTAGACTAGGAGTTTCGTAAATATGGCCGTTCAAAATACTTTTTACCTGATAGTTTCGAAACTACTGATTGGATTGGAATGAACCTAGCACCTAGCTGAGGAATAATGTATTCAAACTACGGGCAATATTTTGTCCAGATCACATCACCAAGACCATAGATACCGTAGAAATTTCTAGCGAATTATCGAAAAAAATTGGTCAGCTGAAACACCGACATGAAGTCTGGAGTTTCGCCTAAGTTTCAGAATTTTTTTGACAGCTTTCGAAAATTCCTTCAATTGATTTCTTAAACTGGAAAAAGCGAATCTACCTACAAGGTAGATGTACGAGCGCTCAAAAGCTTCTGACTTCACGACAGTGCTTTTCGTAATTTTTTTACCAAAAATTGACATGTCCGAGAGATTTTCCGAAATTTTATTTTTTCTACCTGAAAAGGTCTTTGTTTTCAAGGGGTCAGTCTGTATTATTCTCAGCGAATATTAAGTACAATTCTGTATTCTCTCTCAAATCAGCACTCATCTTCCCCATAATAGGCAGTTAAGTGTCGGTTTCCTGCATAGAAGGAGGATCAAAGAAATATCTTATTTCACACCCCATGGGGTTTCCATCATATTGTATTACTTAAGCACTAAACTCAAATATGTCGTTTTACATAATTACTGCGAAATATGTATGGCTACTTATTTACATGAGTCAATATATCGACGTTGAAGCATTAATTAGGATTAAATTATTTTTTTGATGGTAAATTGTTCTAACTGTGAATTCTGTTTTCCCTTGAAGACGACAAGGTTATGCTTCAGCATATTTTTTTTTAAATTTCCTCGCTTAACAAGGTTCCAAAAATGACAATGGTAATTGTCATGAGCTCTACCACAACATTATTGCTACCCAAATATAATTATTTCCGTCAAAGTCACCTCCCAAATTATTAAAGGCGATGACTATCGACCTTCAGTAGATGTTGCATCGTATTGGGAGGTTCCGAATGCGTTACGTAATGTGTTAATCAGACGCAAGCGGATATTTTATTCATTTCCTGTTCAAGGCTTCAGCAGCGTGCCGTGCAGCTACATCTATGTTTATTAGCTATAATGATAATCGCTTGATTTATGCCTATGCACGCCTAAATGCCAATAGAAAATGGAATACAATCAATGCCCATAAATGACAACTCAAGGGTGATGTCCACTGTCATTGGCTATTCAGAAACACAGAGGTGGAGCTAGATGGGAGGAGGATAATTCAAACTTACTTCAACAATTGAAAAATTACGAAAAGCACTGCCGTGAAGGCAGGAGCTTTTGAGCGCTCGTACATGCACCTTGTAGGTAGATTCGCATTTTCCAGTTTTAGAAATCAATTGAAGGAATTTTTGACTGCTGTCAAAAAAATTCTGAAACTTAGGCGAAACTCCAGACTTCATGTCGGTGCTTCAGCTGATCAATTTTTTCCGATAATTCGCTAGAATTTTCCACGGTATCTATGGTCTTGGTGATGCGATCTGGACAAAATTATGCACGTAGTTTGAATACATTATTCCTGAGCTAGGTGCATAATTTCATTCCAATCCGATCGGTAGTTTCGAAACTATCAGGAAAAAAATATTTTGAACGGCCATATTTACGGAACCCCTAGTCTAATTTTGCTCATTGATGAACATGACCGTGAAATTTGCGATCCAAACCCACCCTGAAAATTTCAAGTTCCTAGGCCTTTCCGTTCAAAAGTTAGAATTTTCTATGGTTTCTATGGTTCTGCTCATGCGATCTGGACAAAATATTGCTTCAATATATCATTCTCGATTAAAATACAAAATTTCATCTCGATCGAATCCGCAGTTTCGAATTTATCGAGAAAACAAAATTTCAAACGACGGTATTTACGGAACCCCTTGTATAATGTTGCTCATAGATGAACGTGATCACGACATTCGAGATCCACACCTATCCTGAAAATTTCAAGTCCCTAGGCCTTTCCGTTCAAAAGTTACAATTTTCTATGGTTTCTATGGTTCTGGTCATGCGATCTGGACAAAATTTCACATGTAGCTTGAACACCTCATTTTCCATTTGAGTGCAAAATTTCATCTCGATCAAATCTGTAGTTTTCAAGTAATCAGGGAAACAAAACTTTGAACGGCCATATTTACGGAACCCCTGGTGGAATTTGGCCCATTAACGAACTTAACCGAGCCATTCGAGATCTGAACCTACACTGAAAATTTCAAGTCTCTAGGTTGATCCGTTCGAGAGTTATCGTGCTGACGGACGGCCGGACGGCGGCCGGACGGACAGACTCGAATTTTCCGACGGATTCGTCATCAGTGAGTCGAACATAGTCGATTGAGACCATTTTCGGCTCAAAATTCGAAAAATACAGACATCGTGACGAAATGATATAGCCCTCGTGTAAGCAGTACGAGCGCTCAAAAATGGAAATAGATTTCAATCTATCACCTTTCAAATCGGATATATTTTCATGTATAAAAATTCCCATTTTCATATTGGATACCATTAGCACTGCCAGTAGTGCCAATCCCCTATCTCCTTCGAATTCATTCGGCCAGATCTGCCAAGCCAACCTTTTTGTTTTTTCCACGCTCGATCGAAGATTACGCAAGCACAGAATAGGTTAGGTGCAGCTCAGATGCCGGCCGGCACGAGTAGCAAAATACCGCATGGAAGCAGGAAGCAAGGACACATTTATTTACGTCAAGGCAAGGTTATCCCACAAATGGCTGGCTAGTATTTATATCCGTTGCTTGTGAATTTTTATTATCAGCGTCATTTAGATTCATCTCGCCAACCACACTCTCCTTGTCGCTTATTACGCACTCTACAGTGAGGCTGGTTCACACCGAGTGGGAGATTCGGCCAGCAGGAGAGCAGTTACTAACTGGATTTAGAAAGAAATATTTCGTAGTTCCTGTGTATCAGGAAGAATAGTGGTTTCAATAGTATATTATTTAACGAGCGGTAATGTAAGTCATAACTCACGAAAATGAAATTTGCAACGCGAGCCGGAGGCGAGTGCTGTAATTCATCAAGTGAGTTATGACCATTACCGCAAGTTGAATACTATACTTTATCTACGACTATAACAATAAATGATAAGATACAAGTACAGTGAAAGAACTTTATTTACAAATCTTAATAGTTACCTTTAACAGTGCATTATTTAAATTGATTGTGCTTCTTAGCAGGGAGTAGAAAGTCCAAAAATTACAAGTTCATATCTATTTTGGAATGCAGTTCCTTCTTAGTTTTGAAGTATCTACTATGTAGCAAATGCCAATAATTCTAGCATTAGTATATAATAGGTACTTCATTTTCATTCATTCGATCCTTTGTGATAGAGTGGATACTTCGAAAAATGTAGCATTAGCATTTACTTCGTTTTTGTTCATACCACCCAATAAATACTAAGATACAAGTACAGAGAAAGAACTTTATTTATAAATCTTAGTAGTTACCTATGACAATGCATTATTTATGTTGATTGTGCTTCTTAGCATGTAGTAGAAGTCCATAGGGGCGATGCTTTCTATTTATTGCTAAGTTCACTAAAATATGCCAAATGAAAATTCTCTGTAAACGATGTATTCTTAGTGTTACACCAATCTTGAAAATTGTTGTACCTATACACCTTTATATTGGTTTTGGGATTTTTCAGGCAATCAATTCTGTATGGTTACATTGGCTGATTGTCTTATTTCTGAAGGTGTACATAATAATTCATCTTCACTATCTGAATTCATCTTTTTCAGCAAAAAATTTACAATAATAATTAGGTATCAACTTAATTTGAGAAAACGTCAAAATTATTCAAGTGACCTCCCCTCAATACCAATAATGGACTGTTCTCTTTCGGCCAATCGGCTTGTTCAGAAGCACAGAGCCAGGGAGTTATAGTAGTGAGTTATTATAACTCACGTTGTTTTTTTTACAGATACTATCAATTGCTCAAAAGTAGTTGAATAATGATTAATGACTATATAATACAATAAGAGTGGATAAAAGTAATTATCCTCACTCAAAACAATAAAACCGGGAGGATACAGCTTGTGCTCGAGAATTTTCCGAAACCAGGAATAGTTAGAATAGATATGACAAAATTTGTAGACTTCCCGATAAATCAATATGTGGACCAGTTGGAATCCCTGGAATAAGTTTTTAGCGTGGTGAGAGGAAGAACATTATAATACAGTGTGTTTTTTAAAGGTGAGGGTTTTTTTCGACAGATCCAAAAGAGATCATTTCGCCGGAAGTTGATCATATAAAATATTCAATTTGAAAAAAGTGCAAAAAATCTCACCTTAAACTGATTAACTCCAATCTTTATATCGATCAGTTTCATCTCTGAATTAATTCTGCCCAAAAATGTTCGCCAAGCTTTGCTATGATTCAAATAACTATTTAATATATGGGTTAATGTACAACTGGCTTTAGCTTCATTACACCTATTTCATATCTTGACGTATTGCCCATTTGATAACTAATTATTTTTTTCCTGGAACGCCGAGTTGTTTCGAGAAATTTTAATAACATGGCTATTACGGAAAGTAGATAAGATCAACTTCGTCGTAATTTTTCTACGCTTTTTCCTCTATCCTACGAATGCAGAAAATGAGGAGATGAGCGAACCGTTGCTCTGTTATTCTGAATGAAAAAAGTGGACCCATCGGTCAACGACTTCTTTGTTATGTTTATTATGTAATTTGTACGTCTGCCATATGTCTGAACCAGACTTCATAATATATTAAGATCGGGAGGAGTTCCTTAGTTCCTAGTCCTAGATAAGATAACAGTTTTCATTAATTTTACCCTGTATATTTGCTCCTAACTGAAGCTTTTGGGAAATTGGTCAACTTTGAGTTTCCCAATCCCTCTGATGGAATGGTATGGTGGAATATGATGGAATAATTTTGAAGTCAATTCTTCTTTAGCGCAACTGCGGCCCTTCATGAAGAAATTGAAAATGAAGTAATGTAATTTCGAATGGATATTGTCCAGTTGATGAAAACAACAACATTATTGGAGAATATTCTTTCTGGTTAAAAGCGTGCCAGAAGGGTAATATGTTCCAGAATTCACAAATTCAGCCTCTTGGCGGGGAACGTCTAACTTCAGCACATTCTGATCTTACATTGGGAATACCTTCCTATGAAACCTCAATAATAGTTTTTCGTTCTGGTTTTCTCTTTTTGAGCGCTCGTACTACTTACACGAGGGCTATATCATTTCGTCACGATGTCTGTATTTTTCGAATTTTGAGCCGAAAATGGTCTCAAACGACTATGTTCAACTCACTGATGACGAATCCGTCGGAAAATTCGAGTCTTTCCGTCCCTCCGTATACAAGATAAGTTTCGAACGGAATATCCTAGAAACTTGAAATTTTCAGGGTGGGTTCGAATCTCGAATGCCGCGGTTGAGTTCGTTATTGGGCAAAATTCGCCCAGGGGTTCCGTAAATATGGCCGCTCGAAATTTTGTTTTCCTGATTACTTCGAAACTACATATTTGATCGAGGTGAAATTTTGCACTCAGATGGAGAATTACGTGTTTAAGCTACATGCAAAGTTTTGTCCAGCTCACATGACCAGAACCATAGAAACCATAGAAAATTATAACTTTGTAATGGAAAGGCCTAGGGGCTTGAAATTTTCAGGATAGGTGTGGATCTCGAATGTGGTGGTCGCGTTCATAAATGAACAAAATTAGACTAGGGGTTCTGTAAATATGGTTGTTTGAAATTCAGTTTTCTTGATCATTTCAAAACTACGGATTCGATCGTGACGAAATTTTGTATTTTGATGGAGAATGATATATTCAAGCTACATTTTTCCCATATCGTATGACTAGAACCATAGAAAATTATAACTTTCGAACGGAAAGGCCTAGGGACTTTTGCAGGATAGGTTCGTATCGCGAATTTCGCGGTCACGTTCATCAATGAGCAAAATCAGACTAGGGGTTCCGTGAATATAGCCGTTCAAACAATTTTTTTCCTGTTTATTTCGAAACTACTTATTGAATTGGAATGAAATTTCGCACATAGATGAAGAATAATGTATTCAAACTACGTGGGAAATTTTGTCCAGATCGCATTACCAAGACCATAGATACCGTAAAAAATTCTAGCGAATTATCGGAAAAAAAAATGGTCACCTATAGCACAGCACTGACTTGAGTTCTGGATTTTTCCCTTAGTTTGAAATTTTCTTTGACAGCTGTCGAAATCTTTCCAATTGGTTTCTAGAACTGGAAAATGCGAATCTACCTACAAGTTGCATGTACGAGCGCTCAAAGGCTCCTGCCTTCACGGCAGTGCTTTTCGTAATTTTTCCCCTAAATAACACACTAACACACATAACTCGTCTTTGATAACTACTCAACACAGAACTATATGTTTAATTGATGAAATTCATGTAGTAATTGTAATACATATTTGATGCGATGCTCTCATTTTATTACTGGTTCTATTATCCCTCTTGTTCTAATATATGTTATGGGGAACCTAACCCCCCCTCCCAAAGGCTGCCCAAAATTTACAATTGCAGAATTACTTGAAACAGTTTGTCATTGTTTTTGCCAAGAAGTTTTTCGTAGAAAAAAAAACACGTAGTGTTATTTTTTCGATTTTCTCATACCTGGTGTCCGTCAACTCGAAATTTACTCATAATTTTTTTTGCCAAACGAAAAACTATTCGCCGGCAATTTTTCAGTCAATGGTTTCCCCCCATTGTTCCTAATCATTCATCAGGAAGGTGATGTGAAAATCCCAACAATAATCAGGCGCAATATCCACTCGCATTCTTTTGTGTGCAAAACATAGCTCACAAACACCACGGACGGATGTGCAATATACCCAAGTCCACATTAGAGCTAAGCTACTCGCTATTTAATTTATTGACACGTGTAACCGTGGTCGTTGTTATCAAGGTCAGTTTCTCGAATCCTATACAACAGTATAATTTTGAAATAATACGAACCATCCGCTTCAATGTAAACATGACCGCATGTTATGTTTACGAACTCGAAATCGTAATTATTTCCACTAAACTTATCTCTTGGTATTTTTGCGGAATAACGAGAAAACAAGACGAGTGTTTTGATTCGGTAACATAGGGCTTTCCAGTGATGGCTTTAGGATGACGACGATAGTATTACGCTTTAAAATACGTCAAGATGACGTTGGTGTGTTTGGTAACGTACGACTAGAACTCGTGAGATGTACGTCATAACCTCATAACTGAATGAAATTATTCCAATGAAATCAATCGTTACTGGTTAAAGTTTACAACTGGTGCGTTTTCCCTCAGCAGATAGGTTATGCACTTCTGATTACGAAGGTACACCGCTAGATAACTTCTGCATACCCTCCTACCCTATAGTCTTCAACTTTATTGTTGTTTATTAGGACACTTGTCGTCTTCATTCTATAAGGTTTATTCTCATTCAAATTTCCCATAACTTCTCCCTTGCCACTGACTTTTTCCATTTGATCGGCGTTGCTCTCTCAAGGCTATAAATGTTTCTCTCCAATAGGCTTCCTGCTTTGCCGTCTTTTAGGACTTTCTCTATCGTGGTACCGAAATAGGTGACTTATGTAAAACTGACTATAATGTAAAATATCCAGTGACTCAGGAAATCGCAACACCAGCAACAATACCCTTCAACTAGACGGTTTGCCACAGAATCAGAGCATTCAACATCTTGTGTTACCACTACCGGCTCAACACCGGCAACAACTTTTAATTGTAATGGTGCACTCACCTAGAGTGATATAAGATGGTCTTCAGTGATGAATCTTGCTTCTGTTTTGGGATGCACGATGGTCGTATGAGGACCTGAGAAACGATTCGAAGAGAATTATGTCGACCCCAGTCCTGATATTTCGCAACATCTGGCATCTTGGGAGAATTCAGCTGAAATGAGGAGTCGATTGGGACACGATAAGTTGAAAGGATATCGACCATTGAACCAACAACTTTTGGAGTCGTTCAAAAAAAAAAATCTTCCCCTCCCTGAAATGTTCGCTCTTGAGGTTTTGGATAGTGTGAAATCCAAAAATCGAATGCTATGAATTTGTCTGGAGTTCTTGGTAAAATTTATTTATCGCATTCTAGGAGGATGAGGATAGTATTTGAACTTGAAATACCAGGAAGAGTTAAATTTTTATCTACTCCTATTGAATTATATATTCATTCATATTATTCAACTACTTTAAAGCAATTAATAGTATATGTAAACAAACAACGTGAGTTATAATAACTCACTACTATAACTCCCTGGCTCTGTGCATCTGAACAAGCCGATTGGCCGATTGGCCGAAGGGAACAGTCAATTTTTGGTATTGAGGGAATGTCACTTGAATAATTTGGACGTTTTCTCAAAAAAAGTTGATAGCTAATTATTATTGTGAATGTTTTGCTGAAAAACAATTTGTTTTGATTAAAAATTACAGCACTCGCCTTCGGCTCGCGCTGCAAACTTCATCGTGAGTTGTGACCGTTAAATAATATACCATTCCATCTAATAATTCTGGAGGTTCAATTTCGGCAATGATAAACTAAACAATGATGAGTATCTAAAAGCTTCGATAAAGAACATTCATAAGATTAAGTTCGAGTTCAAACCTGTTAGTTTCTTGTCAAATCACGTGAAACTATTCTCGGTCAGACTAAACAAATCTACGAGTTCTTGTTTTTAAACGATCCCTATCTCATCCAACCATGATATTTCGAGAAACCAAAAGTATAATTAATTATTCTCCTTAAATACCTGTATTTCAAAATATCAAGGATCTCCTCATATTTAAGCGAATTATTGCGACAACCTTCCTCTGAAAACTACCATTGCTCGTTTATTTTCCCATTTAAATGCAACTTTTTTGATTAATATCCGATGCAAATATGTTAATAGTGTTTTGTTTTCGGAAAATAAGGTAAAATCGATATCAAAACTTTTACGGTTCACAAACATGAGATATTAATCGCGGAGAATATTCACATTTTTTATTCTTCCACGAAAATCTCCAACCATAATGCTATATTATTCAGCAGTTATTTTGCTTTGTTATGATTACAAGAAAAAAGCTTGAACATTTATTTCAGAGAATAAGATTCACTAAAAATATTGTATGTATATCTCATCACCTGAAGAAGCCATGGTATGGCGAAATACGTGTTCATAGTTGTTTAGTAAATCCCTTAACTAATAGGTTACTTTTTTCCTCGAAAGACACCATAGGTTTTTTATTGAATAAAGTGATAATAATAAGGAAAAAAATTCAAATAAACAAAACTGATTAATCAGAAACCACAAAAGAATGTGTTATTCAGTATTTTTATTCGAACCCGTGTCAAATTTTGGCAACGGACATCGACCCGACAGCTAAAAGGAAAACAAGTTCCTGTTCGACAATCAATTACAAATCAATTGTAAACTATCTAACGTCTTCAATGGCACACAAAATAAGACAAGTGTTGAAATTTCTGACGTTATTGAATAATTTTGTCAATTTGTATTGCTTGGGAATGATGTCCGAATGATCGATGCATAGCTAGCCTAATCACTCGTGATTGTTGATGTTTCGCATTGTTCGGCAATATTGTTTGGTTTTATCCATGTGTTTTATCAGTTGACATAATGACACATTTCTTGAGTAACGACGTATTTTGTCGACGATTAGGATTGACCCTAATACCGTTCATTTAAACAGATTGGTTCTTGTAGTTTTGTGATCTTCATCTAGGTTTGTCATAAAAAGGAATTCCTTCAAATTTCCAGGGTTCCCAAAGGAATCGAACAGTAGATACCGGGTTTTCTTCGGTAACTCAATGACAGAAATCGCAACACCAAGAAGTGGAATTTTTTTAACAAACGTTCAACTTCTCGGCGGTAGCAATTATGTAATTGAAATTGAAGGAAACAGAGAATTTCATGAACAATTAAAAAAACATGCGATATCAAGAAAAATTTCGACCCATAAATAGTCCTTGATTCCGAGAAATCGATGCACCTACATCTCTCGAAAAAACATCGTCCTCACTTGGAACGGGACTGAGTTCATCAATCTCCGGAGGTTTAAGGTCCGAGTGAACTTCAGTGAATCACGTACTTGGTGTGAAAGCACCTTCAACCTACACGCTTTCGAAAAAAAACAAAAAGGATTGCTCTTTTAATAAAACGTTTTGGTTTAAAAACCCCATTATTTACACTGATACTGACATTTTTGTATTGTCTAATTTTATTTTCTCCGAGTATAATATCCCACGATGTCGCTAAATTTATCTCTTTACGATGTTTAACCCTATTCATTGAGGTTTGTTGATGTTTTCGAGTTGGAGTTGGAAGCAGTTCATTAAAATCAGGCCAGTAACTTGAGACCGAAAAGTAAATATTCGGTCATTTCTGTTTGGATATATTGTATGAAATCGGAATGATATATGTAGTTTTTATCAGTTGCCAGTTTTTCAACTTGTAAATTGAGAATTGAATATGTGTTTAAACCTGCGGCTGTTGTAAAAGATATTGTGGTGTGATCTTCCGATAAATATTGGAAACTTTCTCTTTAGAATTCTGCATACTCGAATGAATTTATTTATTCAATATCTATCTCAACCCATCGTACAGCAATTTCTTCATTCAATAATATAAATTCCTACTGAAGAAATAATGTAAAAAAGAATGTGAGAAATACCAAAATGCTTCAGTAGCTGAAAATTATACATGTTTCAATAATGTGATCATTTCTTCTGATAATTTTGGTTCGATTTTCCTTGGACAGTTAATCCCTTGAATCAACCTGATATTTTGGGTCATCAACCTACCAAGGTCGTCGATTCTCGTGCGTAGAATCCTCAGAGTCACTGACCAGGTATCTACGATTTGGTTTACCAAAAAAAGAATGGGAGTAGCAGTGAACGTGGATTGCTTATCCGCTTTTACCGTGATTTTATTTCATACAGAGAAGTGTTTCAATCTTTTTTTTTGACATCACTCGACTAATTTCTTGAAAACCCAAGAAACTCGAGGGCTAATATTAATTTTTAAAATTTGCTGTTCAATGTGAACCAAGAGTGTGAGGAAGGATAGCATGCTTTTCTTGTAGGTAACTTATCAGTAGGAATATTCGAAATGTTCGAATTCGCCCATTGGTCAGTCCAGGACCACATTGTATCACGATGATTCATAATTAGTTGAAGGATAGGAAGTTTAAACAACGTTTTTATCAGTTCAGCGACCTCTGATACCAAAGAAAATGTGATTGTTTCGGTGTTGGTTGTTTTCGACAATTTCGATATTCCTACCATGTCGCCTTCATTCACAACGGAAAGAGCGTTGTCCTTAAAATAGATTTTCTCCCTTCAAGAATTTTTTTTTATTATGTTAGTTGAAATATTCAGTTTCAATTGCGACCAAAGTGGAACAATGAACTTGAGGACGAAATCTGAACAAGGCCCTCTGAGTCATATCCTAGGGAATGGAGTTCCTATTTTCACCTCTCAAGTCTTTGTTCAAATCAAATCTGCTGTATGTGTACGCTACTTATATCAGAAACCTTAGGCCAAGTGACATTCAAATATTTATAGAATTGAATGTTTCATGCATTTGGCTGTGTAATAAAGCCATGAAACTGGGAAACATATTGAAAGTGTGGGGAAACAAGTGCTAAGGAAATGTATATTGCTGCAACCATGCTTATTTCAATAAGAGACAATCTTCTTGCAAATTTTCATGTAGTTTTTTCCTTTGAAAGTAGTTATATTCCAAAAAAAACATACCTGAAACATAACACACACTGTCACTCTTAGTGGCTTCTACTGGTGTCATGGTGCTGGAATTTTTACAAGAAATGAAACTCGGATGTTGTTCTTAAGATCATTTATTTCCGTAGCTTGTGAAAGCATACTCGACTAAAAACCCTCAAAAAAGTTTACAAGTGATTTCGGCATCCAGATGAAATCGACATTCCGTGAAATTATACGTTGAGGAAATGTCCTCGACACTTCCAGAGATAATATAACAGAATTATATGAAATTTATCAAATGGGAAGCGGAGTACCGCTACAAGGGATTTTTGTGCAACGCTTACGGACACAAGCGGCTTTGCAGCGCTGCAAGGGGGTGTGGTCTACCGGCGACCTTGGCTCCGCTCCCTAAGCAGTATCGTCGCGCTGCTGAAGAATTGTACACTTTCTACAATTCTCCAATTTGTATTTAGGGTTGCATGCCCTTAAAATTATAATATATTTTTTGGTGTTTTTGTATTGGAGAATGAAAAAAATAAATTATTCCATTATATGGACCATATAATCCAAGACGGAAGTTCTGTGGACGGCATAAAATCATTTTGCTTGCACATAAGATCAATTTTAAATGAACTTTCTCCAGCATATCGAGTTATTTTATGTTCAAGCTAAATTTATGAATAACTCATTTTATCTACTTCTATTGAATTCTATATTCATTATTCAACTACTTTTGAGCAATTAATAGTATCTGTAAACAAACACTTTGAATTATAATCACTCACTAATATAACTCCCTGTCTCTGTGCTTATGAACAAGCTCATTGGCCGAAAGGGAACAGTCCATTTTTGGTGTTGAGGGGAGGTAACTTGAATAATTTTGACGTTTTCTCAAATCAAGTTGATACCTTATTATTATTGTGAATTTTTTGCTGAAAAAGATGAATTCAGATAGTGAAGATGAATTATTATGTATACCTTCAGAAATGAGACAATCGGCCAATGTTATCATACCGAATTTATTGCCCGAAAATCCCTAAACAAAAAAAGGTGTACACAACAATTTTCAAAATTGATGTAGCAGTAAGAATATTGAGTCATCGTTTTGGCATAGTTCAGTGAACTTAGCACTAAATATAAAGCATCGCCCCTATGGACTTTCTACTCCATGCTAAGAAGCATAATAAACATAAATAATGCATTGTTATAATTAACCATTAATATTTGTAAATAAAGTTCTTTCTCTGTACTTATATCTTAGTATTTATTGTTATAGTCGAAGATGAAGTATAGTATTCAACTTGCGGTAATGGTCATAACTCACTTGATGAATTACGAACTTCATCTGCGTGAGTTATGACCTACATTACCGCTCGTTAAATAATATACTGTTATCGATGCCTCATATGTAGACAAGAAATTTCAGATTATTCCGAATAATTTTTGAGATATATTACTCAACGATGTCCCATTGTTAAGCTAAAAACCTCTCAAAATCGTATCTTAAACAATAATTGTTGCGGAAAGGTGTAAAGGTTCGAAGTACTGAAGCACGGTTGCATGGCTATACGCACCTTTAGAAGACATGGCAATATATCCCGGCAAGTCCTAGGCTCTCTCCCATCTTCTTCACTTCAACAATAAATCTATAAATCTCTGGGTACCATTCGAAGGTAACAAGCAATTCCTCGTACATTATATCCAATTCAATATCGCATGGTTAAGGTGGATACCTTACTTCAACAGTTTGTTATGTAATTTCTCAAATCGTTCAATTCCTATCAGTTCCAACAGTGAATCATTCAGGTTTATACCGCGTTACATAAATCAGGTGACAGTCATGAATAAATCCACCTATTTCAATCGAATTGTGACGCTCGATGACAGTTATTGAACTCGGGTTCATAGTTGTATATGGTCTTTCGCAAGTAAGGTTAAAAGCTTCGTAAAATCCTTCCTCCTATTTAAAACGAGTTTCTTCGACATTATTATCACCTGGAATACTCGAACCAAGGAGAGTGTTGAAATTCAAGAGCGTATTTTTCATTTGACCGGTCTACAAAGACCTGTAAAAAAAATCCAACTCCTTAATGCTGCTATTTTCATGTTATTGAGTATAAGGTGGGTCAATTTGAGAAGGTACCACGCTTAATTTCTCGGCGTTCATGCATAATCAGAAAAAATGCGAGAAGAGGTAAACTTTGGTTCTTAAGGGGATCTTTCATACGGTTGGTTGCAATCAATTTGTATCAACACTGTGAGCGTGACGACAGCAACCCCTAAAATCTTAAGTGGGAAAGAGTTACAATTAAACATGAAAATAATAAACAATTTTTTACTATAGAAGATTTTGAAAAAAATGGACCAAATTTTCAAAATTTAGTGAAAAACTTGATTATTTACATGTTTGATTGTTTTGCTTTCAGCGAAAGTCAAATTTTTAGAAGTTCAAGTGTTTGCGAAAATCAAACATAAATTAATATAGAAAAATAACGTATCATAAGAAATAAAATAAAGAAATATAAATTCAGGTTAGGTTAGGTTAGGTAAGAAATTCAGGTTGTACCACTCAATTATGTATACTTGACCTGGCGAGACAAGAATAAACTGCATACATACTTTGTTGTTTATTACGTTGGGATATTTCAATTATCCACTATTGGAAAATATGGATTACACCATAGTCAATTATGAATACTATAAATGAACCCATTGGAGATTAATTTTCCAGTTCACTGACGATGATATTTCACCTCGTTCGACATGCCCACATGATTGTCGGTAACCTTTTTTTATCTCTCCATTAGTAATTTTCGAAGAAGAGTATGAGACACGAGGAGTAATCGTCTGATTATTGCAGTATTGCTTCAGAACTTAAAGTTGAACTCAATCATGTTGATTCGATGAGGTAATATTTATTGAATTTGCGAAATCAATTTTATCATTGAAAGAACGAAAATAATGTGACTTTTACACTTATTTCCAGTACAGTTGATCAGTTTGGAAGTATATCCCGCCACTAAAAAATTTATCATCCACCTTGTAGTTAGATTCGCATTTTCCAGTTTTAGAAATCAATTGAAGGAATTTTCGAAAGCTGTCAAAAAATTCTCAAACTTAGACGAAACTCCAGACTTTGTCAGTGCTTCAGCTGACCAATTTTTTTTCGATTATTCGCTAGAATTTTCTACAGTATCTATGGTCTTAGTGATGCGATCTGGACAAAATTTCGCACGTAGTTTGAATACATTATTCCTCAGCTAGGTGCTGGATTTCATTCCAATCAAATCAGTAGTTTCGAAATTATCAGGAAAAAAATATTTTGAACGGCCATATTTACGGAACCCCTAGTCTAATTTTGCTCATTGATGAACGTGGCCGTGAAATTCGCGATCCAAACCCACCCTGAAAATTTCAAGTTCCTAGGCCTTTCCCTTCGGAAGTTATAATTTTCTATGGTTTCTATGGTTCTGGCCATCTGATCTGGAAAAAATGTTGCTTTAATATATCATTCTCGTTCAAAATACAAAATTTTATCTCGATCGAATCCGTAGTTTCGAAATTATCGAGAAAACAAAATTTCAAACGACCGTATTTACGGAACCCCTAGTATAATTCTGCTCATTGATAAACATTTCAGATCTACACCTATCCTGAAAATTTCGAGTCCCTAGGCCTTTCCGTTCGAAAGTTATGATTTTCTATGGTTTCTATGTTTCTGGTCATGCGATCTAGAAAAATGTAGCTTGAATATATCTTTCTCCATTAGCGTACAAAATTTCGTCACGATCGAATCTGTAGTTTTGAAATTATCAAGAAAACTGAATTTCAAACGACCATATTTAGTAGTATAATTTTGCTCATAGATGAAAGTGATCACGACAATCGGGATCCACACCTATCCTGAAAATTTCAAATCCCTAGGCGTTTCCGTTCAAAAGTTACAATTTTCTATGGTTTCTATGGTTCTGGTGATGCGAGCTGGACAATGTAGTAATGGAGCATGTAGCTTGAACACGTCATCTGAGTGCTAAATTTCACCTCGATCGAATCTGTAGTTTCGAAGTAATCAGGAGAACAAAATTTCGAACGGCCATATTTACGGAACCCCTGGTCGAATTTTGCCTAATAACGAACTTGACTGCGGAATTTGAAATTTGAACCTACCCTGAAAATTTCAAGTTTCTGAGTCGTTCCGTTCGAGAGTTATCGCGTATACGGCCGGACGGACAGACTCGAATTTTCCGACGGATTCGTCATCAGTGAGTCGAACCTAGTCGATTGAGACCATTTTCGGCTCAAAATTCGAAAAATACAGACATCGTGATGAAATAATATAGCCCTCGTGTAAGTAGTACGAGCGCTCAAAAACTTCGAAGCTAGAAAACAAACTTTTATTTGAGTGTACGTACCCTGAAAATTTAAAAACTCTATGCCTCTTCTTCCGATACTTATAGTGTTTACGGGTGGACGGACAGACAGAATCGAATTTGCCACGAATTGTTCATTTGTGAAGACAAGCTAATCGTTTCAGATCATTGTCGACTCAAACTTCAAAAATTTCAAACATTTGGGCAAAATGATAACCCATTTGTTTATAAAACAAGCTTAGAAAAAAATCGATTTGAATCGAAACAGTTATTTCGTTACAATATCATTATATTATTCAACGAGCAGTAATGTAGGTCATAACTCACGCTGATGAAGTTTGCAGCGCGAGCCGCAGGCTAGTGCTGTAATTCATCAAGTAAGTTATGACCATTACCGCTAGTTGAATCTTTGTCTACGACTATAACAATAAATTTTAAGATACAAGTACAGAGAAAGAACTTTATTTACAAATCTTAATAGTTACCTATAACAATGCATTATTTATGTCGAGTGTGCTTCTTAGCATGGAGTAGAAAGTCCATAGGGGCGATGCTTTATATTGAGTGCTAATTTCACTAAAATATGCCAAAAGAACATTCGCTGTAACGCTGACTTAATATTCTTACTGATACGCAAATCTTGAAAATTGTTGTATACACCTTTATATTTGTTTTGGGATTTTTCGGTCAATAAATTCTGTATAGTAACATTAGCTGCTTGTTTTATTTCTGGAGGTGTACATAATAATTCATCTTCACTATCTGAATTCAACTTTTTTTGCAAAAGATTCACAATAATAATTAGGTATCAACTTAATTTGAGAAAACGTCAAAATTATTCAAGTGACTTCCCCTCAATACCAATAATGGACTGCTCCCTTTCGGCCAATCGGCTTGTTCAGAAGCACAGAGACAGGAAGTTATAGCAGTGAGCGCGGTGTTTGTTTACATATACTTTAAATTGCTCAAAAGTAGTTGAATAATGAATATATAATAATTCAATAGGTGTAGATAAACGATTTTATATATTGGATGGGTTTGGCCGATGCTCGATGAAAATCCATATTAACCTAGTACTCACTAATCTTTGTCTACGATTGACTAAGTTAATTAGTGAATACTAAGACAATTTTTAAATTATAAAATATAAAAGCTTGTCGCTGGAAACTGTGAATTATAAATCGAGCAATTTCCAGCGAAAATCAACACCATACTTGGATGGAAACAATAATAACACCTGAAGAAAGGCAAGGTCCAAGGTGCCAATAACAAGATCGTCGAATATATTGGTATTCTCCCGATAAACAGTGACACAGTTCAACAATTATCAACTGCGGCATCTCGAAACTAGTCTTTGTGGAAAAAATCATTGAATCGCCATTAATTATCTATCGTTTACGAACCAACAAACCTGCAGACAATCGACTACTGTAAATAGACACGAGGAACATCGGCCAGGTAGATTTCCAACAACGCAATCGGCTCAGATCTGAAAGCCGGTAGGACGGAGATCCCCACGTGGGGTGCACCAAGTGCAATAGCAGCGAGCCGGTACTGCGATGTAAACACGGAGGGCATTGCCCCGTGCTGCGCTCCCCTTGTCTCTCGCCTTCAAAGATGTACAACTCTTTGTGACTTCGAACACATAACGTGACGTCATTCTCGGGGACAGCCAGTTAGAATCCACGAAACAACCTGCTTTGTTTTGCTTCTCTCTTCAAAGATGCATCATGGATTAATCACGACTCACTAAAATTTTCCATTTCGGGACCCAGGCTAGAGAGCATCCTCTGCGGTTAATACTCTTCGGAGGTCGTTAGACCGGGAAAACAGTATGTTTTCGATTGGTCAACGCCGAAGGACGGCCAATTTGGATTCGTGGAGGTTCGTCAAGGGGGTCACATAGAGGAATTTGTCATTCGTACTGTTCTTCTTCCTCGATTTCTTTTGAATCTGGGCGATGTTTGAATATTCTATGTAGTTGGTTTAAAGCCCACTCATACAGTGTGTGCGACACTCGAATTTTCATGTTTACTTCTTTCGGATTGAATTCGCTTAATTTTGTCACAATTTTTTGAATTCATGTAGAAAAATGATTTGAGAAATAATAACAAGAATTCGAGTGTTCCTTGAAACTTAAATTTCCATTGGTTAAATATTCATACTACTCATATTATATCTCTGTCTCCGACAAAAGTCATGTTTATTGAACGATTGGCATAAAAAAAGATAAAATCCGATAGGATCCCCTCAGAGGTGAATAACTGAATATGTATTTCTCAAAGTCAAAGCTCTTTATCAAAAACAAAGGACCCAAAATCGACCAATTTGAGGTTGTTGGCACCACGAATAATGTATACCTTTATGCAAATTGATAAAATGTTGCCGTTCATTGTTCTATTCGACATAATCATCGAACTTGTTTATTGTGGAAGTGTTCTACTTTGATAGAAGATAATTCAGATACTGAATAATATTTTGCTGTTTATCTAATTCAAACAATTTTTCGGACGAAAAATTATATACAGTTATAGCGATGGTGAATTCGACTTGAGGGACGGAATGCTTTAAAACGAACGAAATCAGATTATCTAGTAAAAATTTTTCTTCAGAAAAATGGTTTCTCTTTTGACTTAAGTCGGATGTAATAAATTGGAATACTCAATAACATTCCGGTATATGCAGAATTAATTCAAATAGTCGGAAATAGAGATAATTTCTTTCGGCCTAGTTGATACAAGAAAAAATCGTTGTCGTGAGAAATCCTAGAAATGTGAAGAATTAATATATTGATTTAAGTATTTGTTTAGTCTACTCGACCAGCGTTGAAATTATGATAACCCAAACCCAATAGTTTTAGAGGACCCACAAATATAGTGCCTAACGCGCGTTCAATGACCAAAAAAATACCATAATGCCAATTTATTTTCCAATTCTTTACACGGATACATTGAAATGATACGCTCTCAAGTATATGGCACTGTTCATGGGCTAACATAAAAAAATATATTAGGCAAGCATAAATATCTTTTTTTTGAACATATCTATCGAATCTATGTAAGTTTCGTTAGTTGGAATTATAGATGCTAGATAAGAACGGCTTGGGATATTCAAATTTTAAAACGTCTACTTGATGTGATTGCTCTGCCATGGTTGAGCTGATAAGGGTGAAAGTTTGATGTTGGTATAAAATTTATACCTACTTTGTTAGGGTCATTATGTTTGATAAAATGTATACCCTTTTTGTTGCAATTTTGTTGTCTTACTTTTTGTACTAACAAGCTATTCAATGTCATGATTGAAACTGCGATCGATTGGGTTTGTATATATTCTAACAGTATACTGTATCCCATGAGAGCTGTCTTATTATTTGAATTCGACTTCTGCATGGAATGCTCCTATACATACACGAAACATGAAAGCTCAAAAAAAAAACAGATCTGAATTTGAAATAACTTCGATACTGATGTAGGAGTTTTGATCGAATGTCCATTCCCTGATTTTCCATATTCATATTATTCGGAGATGAAAATATATCTTGATAAACAACTTCCCTTGATACTGAATGCTTTTATTATAGACGATGCATTAAATCAGTTGTATAACACATTACCAAGTGAAATGTAGATTTATTCAACATTGAAATGCCCAGAGTGTTACAGGTCAGGTATGCATACAGGAATTAGCCTATGACCTGTTGCAAATTCAAAGATGCACTTCCACGACATTTCGTGTTGAGATTTCATGAATATATTTTCCTTTGTTCTGATGGCTGTAGTTGTTTTCCTCTCTGCGCCTTTTTCATCTGTTGAATTATCAGGAGCGACACGCCTGATCCTTCAATATTGAAGGGTTGTATCGTCAAGATTAATTATTCAAGTTTTAAGAGCGTGTGGCTGTTTGAATATTCATAAGGTTGGAGAACTTACTGCTACGCTTGTTGTTTATGATGTACCTAATATCAATATTGCGAAATAGGGAATTCAATCATCTAGTCCTAGACCGAAAATTTTCCTTAAACCCTCGCCATGTTTTAAACCCCTAGCAAATCGGGAACAGTATCGTCCTCCAGCCAAGAAAACGCTGATAAGTTTTCGCCGTTAACAACGCGACAAAGTGAGAGGACAAAGGAGTCGCCCGTTATCAACTTATCAGAGTGAGATAACTGGGTATACTGGTTTGTGTTGGTGCTATCTCTCTCTTGGCCGGATCGAAGTCACGATAATGACGTCAAAACATGGCGCCGTTGCGGTCGATATGTTTATTGACATTGCCAGCTATCTTGCATCTGAACGCAGCAAAGGACCCGGTCGTAAGGATCAGAATTGGACGGATCCTTTGTCCTTGGCCTGAAACGGCATCGGCGCATTGTAGGGGTTGGGACAACATTTCCTTCGAAAGAGTTATTTCATGCTACATTCTACTCACATTATTTCAACTTTTTTGCATTTCAATACTTGTTTCTGAAAAAAATATCACAAACTTGGAAAATGATGAGAAAAGTGGGTGGATTTTTTTGTCGAAGAAGGATATCCTAAAAAAAATCGAAAAGAATGTTCCTATTTGAATATTACGGAAATCACACCCGGATGTGAAGTAAAAGGTGTTAACCAATCGCCGATCATTAAACCGAATAAGTGTTCGCTGTGTTGTTGAGTCGCCAATCATGGCCCAGAGTACAAACTTGTTACGTCACAAGAAGCCGCTATGACGCTGTTGTTTAATTGTCTCACTGTATTGAAGGGTTTGAAACTTTGAGAAGGAAGTTTATTCGAATATACCATAATGAAAAACTATGTATACAGGGTTACAGGGAAAGTCGACAAAGTCGTACTGAATATTGGAGGACGTTATTATTCAGGTAATTTCTGATGGATTTGGTTCTAGAATATGGTGTCCTAAACTCAACCGTTATGGAGGTATTGAGTTTTGAAGATTTTTCAAACAATCCTTTATTTTTTGGCCTTTTGAGCGTTCGTACTACTTACACGAGGGCTATATCATTTCGTCACGATGTCTGTATTTTTCGAATTTTGAGCCGAAAATGGTCTCAAACGACAATGTTCGACTCACTGATGACGAATCCGTTGGAAAATTCGAGTCTGTCCGTCCGTATACACGATAACTTTCGAACGGAATGTCCTAGAAACTTGAAATTTTCAGGGCAGGTTCGAATCTCGAATGCCGCGGTTGAGTTCGTTATTGGGCAAAATTCGCTCAGGGGTTCCGTAAATATGGCCGCTCGAAATTTTGTTTTCCTGATTACTTCGAAACTACAGATTTGCTAGAGGTGAAATTTTGAACTTAGATGGAGAATTATGTGAACAAGCTACATGCAAAATTTTGTCCAGCTCGCATGACCAGAACCATAGAAATAGAAACCATAGAAAATTATAACTGTGTGATGGAAAGGCCTAGGGACTTGAAATTTTCAGGATAGTTGTGGATCTCGAATGGTGCGATCACGTTTATCAATGCGCAAAATTAGACTAGGGGATCCGTAAATATGGTCGTTTGAAATTCTGTTTTCTTGATCATTTCAAAACTATGGATTCGATCGTGACGAAATTTTGTATTTGAATTGAGAATGATATATTTTAGCTACATTTTTTCCAGATCGCATGATCAGAACCATAGAAACCATAGAAAATCATAACTTTTGAACGGAAAGGCCTAGGGACTTGAAATTTTCAGGATAGGTTCGGATTGCGAATTTCGCGATCACTTTCATCAATGAGCAAAATTAGATTAGGGGAATGAAATTTCGCACATAGATGAAGAATAATGTATTCAAACTACGTGGAAAATTTTGTCCGGATCGCATTACCAAGACCATAAATACTGTAGGAAATTATAGCGAGTTATCAAAAAAAAAATTGGTCACCCATAGCACTAACGTGAAGTCTAAATTTTCGCCTTAGTTTGAAATTTTCTTTGACAGCTGTCAAAATCTATTCAATTGGTTTCTAAAACTGGAGAATGCGAATCTACCTAGAAGGTGGATGAAAGAGCGCTCAAAAGCTCCTGACTTCACGGCAGTGCTTTTCTAAATTTTTTATCAATTTCAGTGTATCTAGTTCGAGGTTATGCCAATTAATAAAAATGATCAACAGAAACTGAAACTACTACTAACAGCTTAATAAGACTGCTCGACAACGCTTAGAATCAAAGAATTTTCAGTAAGTGTTATCAACTTTGAAGCGCTTTTTTTAAAAAAAACTTCATGGAGCTTATTCTGCAAATAAGTTCAAAAACTTCTACGTCTCCTTAGCTATTCGAAAAGATATAACACCTCCTATTAAATCGGCAAAATATTGACCAAATAACAGTTAAGGTAGTAGAGGATACATTTTTAGTTTAAGGTTAAAGTAGCTGAAATAGGCAGGAAGTATGGCCCTATCAAGTAATTTGATATTATGGCCATCCACACATTTAGATTGAATCTCCTTTCGACCCTCTTTTTTTTTGGGTTATCTTGCGCTTTGAGGACCTAATAATGGGCGTTATGATAATTTGGATGCCAAAGTTCGACTCATCTGTCCACACGAAAAAAAGACCGGATCTTCAATATCGGCATTGAGCATGAATCTCCAGAGGTCTAGTCGTCCTAATGGATCCCCTTCTTCTGTTACTAGCACAGGCATGTAATGGTAAGGGTATTGCCTAGGAGTGTGCATTACGAACCAGAATTTCCACTGGGAAATACCAAGCCGTCGAGCGATAACATTTTTTGTTGACGTGGTTGGGACGGCTTTGAAGTATTTCATTTGCTTCGTCGTCGTCATCAAGAATACGAGGTATTCGCATGTCAGTCCATCGTACTAGAACAGACCCAGTTTCTCGTAATATTCGATAAATTCTGTCAAAAACGCCAATATCAGGTACTCGACGAGTGAGATACCGTCACAAGTATTTATCGCGTGCACGCCACTACTTTTCGGAAAATCCATAATACATTAGAATGTCAGCATATTCATCGTTAGTAAATGTTGCCATGTAAGAAGATGCAGCAGTCCATAAATCCAAGCCAAGTCGCGTTTTTACAAAAAATTACGGATAACGCATCTACCACGAAAGACTCTCATGAGCAGACTATACGCCAATATTTAAAATGACATATCTGCGACTATATGTCTTTGTCTCCCGAGCACAAAAAATAGCTAAAATACGTAAATAAAACAAAGAAAAACAGAGCAATATTTTCATAATTCATGTTCGGCATGGCCGCCGCTACTACCTTAACTGTCGTTTGGTCAATGTTTTGCCTATTTAATAGCAAGTGTTATACCTTCTTGAAAAGCTGAAGAGAGGTAGAAGTTTCTGAACTTTTCTGCAGAATAAGTTCCATGAAGTTTTTTTCAAAAAGAGCGCTTCGAATTCAAAAACACTTAGTGAAAATTCTTCAATTCTAACCGTTGTCGAACAGTCTTATTGAGCTGTTAGTAGAAGGTTGTGTTTCTGTTGATCATTTTCAATAATTGACATGCCCACTAACTAGATACATCAAAAAAACGGCCCCAAAAAGCTCCAATCCGAAAAAAATCGATAAAAAAGCCTTAAAATAGAAGATTTTATGAAAAATCTCCAAAGCTCAATATCTCCATAACGGTTAAGTTTCGGACACCATATTATAGGACCAAATCCATCAGAAATGACTTGAATAATAACGTCCTTCAATATTCAGTACGACTTTTCCTCTAACCCTGTAGATACATAATATTTTCAATTAACTCCAGTAAACTTTTTTATCATGGTTTCACAAAAATGAGACTTCGACCAATCTATTTAAATTCATCAAATCCTAATATATATTTTTTTTAGAACCTCACGAGAATTGTTTACCAATGCACCTGGCCTAGCTGTCTGAAAAGCACCAACTCCCTGGATGCCATCATAGCCCATATCAGAAATGAGCACATAACGTAAGTATATTATCTCCTGTCTCTCTCCAAACAAAACAACCCCTGTGGGTTGCCATCCCACCAGGCTAGACATCTCCACTTTACACTGCACGGTCGTCACACCCTTTTCGTTTTATCCAGAGCAGATTTTACCTGCTCCTGGTTGGGGTCTCGAATAGCAATCTACTTGTAAAAAGTTTCGATTTGATGAGACAGGTGGCTGTTGGGTGCCCTATAGAATAGTCACAAGAAAAAAGCTTGGGGTAATTCGTCAAAGAACTTCTATAGAATGTTCTGACTAACATTCTTGGAATCTGCATTTTTCACAAATGATGAGATTTCCTTCGAGAAAAAATATATATGATGATACATTTTCCATCCCAACTTCGAAATCTCTTTTATCTTCAAATGCTACACTATTATGTTCGATAGCGTAGATGAGATAGTCAACAAGGTTAGGCAACAATCTTGAACGTTTCGCCCAACGAAATCAAAACCAATCTACCGTTACAGGTTAGTCAAACATTCAGCCAATAAAAAAAGTAGTCTTCATTATTCGTTTGTAATTCCTCCAGTTCGAGTTTTGGAACCTAAAATTCTCTCCTGGAACGTTGATTCTGTGTGAAATTTTTTCATCCACTAGATCACGTTTTATTGGAAACATTCTCAAGCGATAATTAGAATTGAAAAATAGAAGGATGGTAAAAAAAAGTAGAAAATAATTGAATCCCGCCTGGGGAAGTTCTTTTCTGGAATTCATTATTGTAGAAAATAATATCCCATGGGAATAAAAATGAAACCCTTTTTGGATTACATACTACATTTCGAATCGATGTTGATTTCGAATCGTTGGTGAAGACGCTCATATCGATACAAAGAATAAATAATAAATAAATTCCTAACAAAATCAACAATGCCAAAAATTACGATGTAAACATGAATTGGTCCCATTCTCTTTCAGCACACTAGTCAGTCAACTGAATAGTGTTTACATGGACACGTGTATTGGCACACATAAAATGACCTTGGCTTGATGAAATTACATCATTAGATAGATATACAGCTTCCTTGCCTAGTTTAAGAGCGCCAACTGGTTCATTTCACAGTTGTTCCAACATGAGAGGAGTTACGAAAAATTTCCATTTTTTTCCAAAATGAATAATTATTATTGAATGAATTCTGGAGTCAGAATCTTTCAAAAATTGTTTAGTTGAAATATGGAAAAATGTCATTAGATATCGTCATTTCGTGTTTCGATAGGTTGGCAATTTTGGTTGAGTATTAGGGTAAAAACATAGTAAAGCATCACCTCAAGTCAGGCATCACATTGTGAGGCATCTATGAAAGCAGTTGTAAGAATTATGAATCCAGAGTCTTAGTTGTTGGAAATAGTGGTTTGAATATAAAATATGTTTTCTGATATTTTGTTACCGAGTTGATAGAATATAAAATAGTTTTATCTGACGAAAATATAAAAGAGTTTGCTATAATATTGGTTTTTTTGTTTTACTTACATTGTTTTTGTAGCTCACACATATTTCTAATATTGCTTATTTCCGTCCATTATATTTTGTTGCACCCAGTTAATAAAATATGAAATACTTTTATCTGGCAAAAATATGAAAGAAATTACTATAATATTGGCTTTATGTTCTATTTACATTGTTTCTGTAGCTCACTTGATATTTGTTATATCGCTTATTTCCGTCCATGCTTTATCCAACACATATCTGTTGTGATGTCTTTTATCTCTTTTATCCCATATTGAAGGCCGTATAAATATTTCACTTATTAAATTTTCCTTATCCATTTCAATACAAACAAATTATTCACCTCTCCTCTCATCACTATGTTTTTCCCCTAACTTAACTACAACACTGGCTGAAACACAATACGGCAAGCACCAATCATATGTTTCATTTCGGGCATCATATCTGCGGAGAGTCTTGAAAATCAATCGATTCGATTCCCCGGCAACTCCGATGCTCGATGCCTGGGTTAAGGCGATGGTCGTTGATCCACTATGAACGTTTTAGTTCAGTTACATGTATTTGTTTTTGATGCTTGAGTCGAGTCTCTCTTTCTTGATATTCGAAGGAAATACAGAGCTAGCATCAATTACCAATAATCAACATCACATCATTTCGAAATTTTCCTAGACTCAGATATAATATGATTGTGCCTTTTTTCATATAATTTACTTCGTTTATATTATGATATAATTTGTTGTAATATTGTAAATTTCTTATAAAAAAGCGGTCATAAAAACTAATAGGCTTTCAACATTTTAGGGAGAGAGCAGCACCCGGAGAAGAAGATTTCTACTACACAGAAATCGAGCTAGGTCTCACAAGTCCACCACCCACCCTGTCCCACAGGGACATGGCACGACCCCCGTACGAAGATCCGGAGTACCAAAGGCAGCTCGTTGGAACCATCCGCCAGAACATTCTCTCCGGTACCGTCCCCGTAATACCCCAATCGCCTCACAAAATCATGAAGCTATCGCCGAGACCACACAGCCCCAAAACGCACCCCGCGTCGCCTCGTAGAGTACGGGGGGAGAACAAGAAGTGTCGCAAAGTATACGGCATGGACCACAGGGAACAGTGGTGCACCCAGTGTAAATGGAAGAAGGCCTGTTCAAGGTTCGGGGATTGACTCGGAAACCCATCACTGCGTTAAAAATTGTGTTCTTCGACAAATAAACAATCATTACTTTATCGGCGGTATATTTAAGAGATCTCAATAATTTTCGAAGTACCTATACGATAGTTGATATTCTTCGACTTAGAGACGCGACATCGTTATAATATATCGAGTACTACTGATGAACCACTTGAAGGTTCTATTCGGGTTCCTGCCAGAGACTTCGACCAAACTCCAACGGTCATACACCGTGAAAAAATTGTATGAAGAATTCGTTTTATTCATCTTGGCCTCAAATTTGAGCTATTGTTCGATGGAGGGCTCAAACGAAACTCTCGATATTTTATCATTATAAGAGAAACATTCCAGCTGGACCTGTTCGATTATTTATTTTGGAGGATGAAATATTCCCGAATTGCACTGATTTGAAGACTAATATATCAAGAAAATTGAAATTGAATATTATTTTGAAGTAATTTTCGGATTCAAATTTCCAAATTTGAAAATATGGAATTCTGTATGGCAACCCCCATGTTGCTGTATTACGTTTGAAATTGATCAAGGTTTGGATTATTTTTGGCATTGGTATTTCAGCGAGAGAAGAAAATAGAGATTAACATTATATTCATGTTGAATGCTGATTTATGAAGATGCAATTCATCCATTTCATTTACAAAAATCAGGGTCTAACATAAATATGGTACAATAAATCTCAGATAACATACAGCTATGGTACATTTTTGCCGGATACCTATTCGAACTGCCGATACCTACTACCTTTATTGAGATCAGAATATATTTTTTGAGATATCTACCTCAATTTATTCGATAAACATATCGACAACGACATTTTAACATCTAATGGCAAGATAATCGTTTTTATTAGAAACTAACAAATAATAAAATCAAAAATTTAAAAAACACACCGAACTAGCCAAATCTAGTTAATTTTGAACAAATAATTGGAGTGGAGGAACAATATGAAAAACTGCCAAATAGCCACAATTATCATAAAAATAAAAGATTGTAAGTTAACTCCACAACAACATCAAAATGTGTCATCTATTCGTTTTTTCCAAGTTTGATTCCTAGCAATATTTCAAATGTGCGAATATTGAACACGTAACTGCTGGAGTAAGTTTCTGCAAAACCTATAGAAAAAGAACACCGAAAAGTTCAAATGAGTTTTTCAAAAATTAACATCAACTATAACTGCAAATAAGTGTTCAAATCAATGAATAAATCTATGAAGAATAGAGAGATCAATATTTATTCAAAAGTTTATTTTGTGAGCATCAAGGAACATTTGAGTGAAAGACTGGAAAACGGCAACCACTTAAGAAGCAATCATAAAATTATTTACGTTTGAATTGTTAACGATATGCGAGATTATATTATTATTATTATGGATGGAGTGTTTGTTCGTTAGTTAGTTTATATAGTTTTGTAAGGGAAAGTTATAGAGTCATTGTGTACGCCTTTCAGAGAAGTTTTAATTTCCGTGAATTTTCAACATTATGACATCCAATGATTGAATTCGAGACGAAATTTCCTTCAGAGTGTTCTCAATCGAACTAGTTCTAAGTATTACACATGCAAAAATTCTTCAGTATTTCATGTAAATCTCATAGTTTGATTCGAAACATACCTAGTATCCTGATGTTGAAAATTCACTTTCTGTTATAACTAGAAGAGATCTCCACAACCAAAGCGCATAATAGAAGCGCTACCCTACCTTTATCTGCTAAAAACGTGTTTGAAGAACCTAAATCAGAGCTTCTTGAAACTTATGCAGCGTTTACCTAATCACCCCATTTCGATTTTTCTTCTTGATTATATCTGTTGAAGTAGAAATGATGAAAATGTCTTGTATGCGTGAAATCAAATTATATTACTTACCTCTAAGAATAACGAAGTTGAAATTTTTTTAAAGGACAGTATTTAGTTGGATAGGAATTCAAGAAAGCATCTTGTAGCCTCACATTGCATTCACGTGTACAGATATCATAAACATTGTTTTGAAGCTATAGATTTCTGTGTTATACATAGTAACAATTTTACACTTATTGTTGGAAAGAAAGATGACATATAACAAAGAAAAGGATCGTTGAAATTTTTTAAAGGTTTAACATCACATATACCTTTGAACTTTGCTTTTCTTTGTGAGCTCAACGAATGGAATCTGAGAACGAGAGTAATCTACTTCTCTGCCATATATTTAGTTTAGTTTCAAAAGGGGCCTCATATGAAAATCCACTGTCACATTCCGGCATAAATACTGCCCGTCAGGCAACACGGAGCTCCTGAAGCATTCTCTAGAATTTTGATTATGTGTACATTTATATTATTGATGATAGATTCATTTATTGAACTCTGTACGATTCATTATATCTCATTTCATTACCTCTTAGATGTTTATGTTATTATCATACGGTTCGCATGTTAGATATTTATATATTTTCAGAGTATTCATATACATATATTTTATTATTATTGTAAGATTGATCGATAAGAGTTCATTGTATAATATAAAAATCACAATTTCAAGATCTATATATTTTACATTAAATAAAATGAGACATATTCACCAAGCATGTATTCAAATGGAATTGTATGACTGAGATACCTTTGAGTGATTCTTGAATTGTTTTCTCGGAAATATGAATGAAATATATTATATTATTAATTATAAACAAGTTTTTTTCTCAAATAATCCCCAGAATACCTGATGAATAAATTAAAATAGGTTCAGTCGAAAAGCTATAACCTGACATGGATGAAATAAAAAAAAATGTGTTATTCTTAATCGAAAATATCACAGAATAGAAAACATTGATAGAAATTATAATAAGATTGACAAAAATAATACTGAGTCTAATAGTTATTTAATCATCTAGTTTATTAATGACAGCGATTAATGGTCGAAATATTTAATTAATTTTTGAGACCAATAATCGCTGAATTAATAAACGAGTTGATTACAAGATTTTTCCGTCGACCTCATCAGGAATTGAATATAAATTCTGGATCGAAACCTATTTTTATTTTGCATGATATACAAATTTGACGTAATACAAATTTCTATGTTCATTTCGATATATTGATATTTATGCTTCCTATAGAACAATTCGAAAAATTCATAGAGGGAATATTGGACATGTTGTGACATTCTGAATAGTTTACATTTATTTAATTTCCTATAATGTCCGATAAGGAACATGTGGATGAAGTGGAGGTTGAAGCATTATTTACTTCGGAACTATTATGACATAAAATTTTTTCTGTAGTTTCTATTTTATTCTCAACGGAGTTTTCAATATACCCTTCTGCAACAGAAGTTGATTTCCAACCACCAAGTCTTTTGATGGCTGAAAAATCTGCATCACTGTCAGAAAGAATAGACGCAGAAGAACGCCGAAAACAGTGACCTGTATACAAATGTGGTTGCTCTAATGTAAGAAAGTTTGCAATCATTGACGGTAATTTAGAAAATGTATTAATTCCAACTGGTTCTGTTGAGCATTTTGAGTTCTTATAAAAAACGAAAAATCTTTCGTGTGGAGTGTGGCCTCAAGGATATATATCTCTTTATTATGTTTTGAAAGTGTTTGTTCCACCACAGTGAATATCCTGTTCGAATATGTTTTCGATGAATTCACTGTCACCAAAAATTTCGATCCCATATCTTGTACATCCTTTCTCTGCAACCTTAACAATTCATCTTTCCTCAATGCACCCGCTACTCCGAATATCAAAGCGACCTACAAATCAAACAATGATAGTTATTTCACTATAACGAGGTAATGAGAATAAGTTGAAATAACGATTCAATTGAGTTTTATTTTTACCTTCGACATCAAGAAAACACTATCAGGAGCATTCGTTATGAACTCTCTCACATGTTCTTTTTCGAGAACTTTTGATTTTTTTGGGATATATCCCTCTCTTTTCCGTTTAATGAACATCACCAGTTTGTGGTATCTGCTTATATCAGTATTGTCTTTCACATTTAGTGTTGATTTCAGCATCGAATATTTTGGCCATAAACTTGCTAGATGCCCCTTTTCTGCAATACCCGTAAAGTATGCCAACAAAACCGTTTCCGTAAAGTTCCGAACCTTCTTGTCCTTGCACCAAGATCTGAATTCAGCATAGGTTTTCTCATATAAATGGCGGCTCTTTTCAGGAAGCAGACTCAAAGTTGCTGCTTCAGCAGTTTTTGTCACATCTGGCGGTGTCAAAGGGATATTTTCTTCGTTATTCATTATGTAGTAGCGTAACGGATAAAATCAGATTCTGATCGAAAGCGAATAAATAAATTAGATGCATCTATGCTCCGACTGAATATTTTATAATCGGTTGCCATGATAATCATGCATTAATACAAGAAATCATGCATTAATAGGGGTCATTAATGAATGATTTCGAGTGCGTTAAAATGAGCTTTTATTCTATGGTCGACGGAAAAATAATATTATTAATGAAAAATTCTTCAGAATTTGTTTGGCCTTCTTCAGTGTCGCTTTCCTCAAGATTCACCACTACTCGCTTTATGGTTGACTCAATGATATTATCGAGCCGCCACATATTTTCTTCAACTTCATCTAGACGTGCTTCTTGCATTTCTGCCATTCCTCAGCACCAATGGATCGTATAGCTCCCAGAAAAAAATTGCGAACCTCAGAAATTTTAAATGGGGAGTTCTTAGCAGCAACTTTTCTTTTAACTTGATCCCAAATGAGCTCGATAGGATTTAGCTCACAATGATTTAGTGGGAGTCTCTGTTTTTCCCTTTTGATTGGCCATTTCATTAATAATTAATTTATCTTCTTTGTCTCTATTTGCAAGTAGTTCACCCTTCAAAAGATTTTGGCCAAAGGAAATATTCTTACTGATTAACCAGTTTTTGACATCTTCATTGTAGGTTGAAGAAGAGGATATCGATTCCTTTTTCCTAGAATGATAACTGGCGCTGTCCATTACGATAACAGCGTTATCATCAAGAGTTGGGAAAATTGTTGAGAATCACTTTTCGAACGATTCCCCATGAACTTCCTCATGGTAATCTCCTGATTTTTTTTATTCAAAAAACCATAGGCCGTTCTCTACAAATCCGTGTTCTCCCTCTATATGACAAATTTCCCCTTTCCACTTGGGTTTTTGAGTCCAGTTGACAGACCTTCTCGAAAAGCTTGTCTACAGGACCTAATGAACCCATACTGTTTGGAATATATATTGGTTGTCTTTCTAAAGTTTTCAAATTACAATAATGAAACAAGAAAATTTGTTCTAGATAGACTAATAAAGCAAGCCAACAAACCAATACACGTAATCCCATAGAGCATCAACATTTATCCTTTGCATATGTAGACCGGTTTCGCCAGTTATGGCCTGTCAGTACAGCTAGCGCAGGATAAACTCGATGTGGCAAATAAGCTACCCAAACAACGCGATGACGATCAGAGAATATTTCTCTACTCAGGGGAGCCAAGGAATCTTTACACGAACCATCATAGATTGAATTCAGTTGCTCTTGCAGCGGACAGGTGGCGTGAGTAGAGAAATATTTTCTGATCGTCATCGCGTTCGATTGTTTGGGTAGCTTATTTGCCACATCGAGTTTATCCTGCGCTAGCTGTACTGACGAGCCATAAATGGCGAAACCGGTCTACAGATGCAAAGGATAAATTTTGATGTTCTATGGGGTTACGTGTATTGGTTTGTTGGCTTGCTTTATTAGTCTATCTAGAACAAATATTCTTGTTTCATTATTGTAATTTGAATCCATATTGTTTGTTTGTTTTTGTTTATATCCCGACTCTCCTAGGTACTTTTAGTACATCCTGCGTTTATCCATGTCTCGTCAAGGTAATAAATATTTCGGCCTTCCTGCCCCTATGCTCGGATATTCAAATAATCTCTCTTCCACACAACTATTTCCTCCCTATCTATGAATAATAACTATCACGACGTTTTCTAAAAATTTGTTTTTTTCAATAATTTATAAAAGGTCGTTCTTTTCAAATTCGGCAGGCTGACATCATTATCAATAGCTTCTAAGACCTTCGAAATTGTAGAAATTCCATTACGAAAAAAAAAACTATAATATTCTCCTAATTAGGTTCATGTCGAAATCGTCAATTGAATCGATTATTTTTAACGACTGGGGTTTTTTCTTAGGTGGAGTCAATATTTGAATTTGTTTATATTCTCTGAGAAGGGATTGTAGATAAGACCGTTTGACCAATAAGACATTACTTATGCGCAAAAAATAGGCCTCAGTTTGTTTGAATGCTCTCTCTCTTATATTTGAACAGACTATAGTATTGTGCCAAGAAATCTGATGACCCATTGCACCAATTGAAAGATTGATGATTATTCATAAAAATAATATTTTTTCAACAAATAGAATTATTCTATTGTGATAAAAAATTCTCTGCATCTCTTACAATGATTTTAAATGCAAAAGGATCTATTTTTTCGACACAATCGCAAAAAAAGTTTCTTTAGAAAATTATGGAATTTAGATATTATGAAACTTGTGCTTTTTCTTCAAAACTGCTTTGTAGTCATTAGCGTGAGTTTCAATAAGAATATTTTTCGCTAGTTCAAAATGATTTTGTGTGAAGATGTGGACACCCACTGTCAGATCATTCCGTAATAACTGTTCTATAACGTATCTTGTCCAAATCCTTCCATATTGCTTACTGCGTTGGCCCCTCTTTGCTTGGAGAGCACTTTTATAAATGTGGCTATCGATAGATGAACACATTCGCTTGATCTTCACAAAATCATTGTAAGATGTGACCATCAGCAGCCCGAAAATAATCGGGATATCTATGGAATATTGGGTGCATATTTTCCTATAGTTGAAGTACCTTTGAGCAGACATGCAAGCTTGGGTGCAGATAATGCTCGCACCAGCTTGTACTTTTTGCCTCAAGAAAAACATCTCTTCTTCCATCGTTTGAGTTGCTGGGTGTATATGGGGGAAACCAGCAATCACAATTTCGAAACAGTCGCCAAATTCGTTTCTTATGAACTCTATAAAATTTTGAGCGAACGGAAAGTCACAATCTTCTATTTTCAACCAGGGACCACCTCCTCTCATAGCAAAGATATTGCGCACACCGTATTCTTTGAGAACGTGCAGAGTAACCCTCATCCACTCCTTCGAATAAAATATTCCAGGGATGTGAACGAGCACCACATAACCCTTCCTGATCAACTCTTTCGCCACAACTAAAGGCGGCAGATGTTTGGGGTTTTTCGAATCATTCGGGTGGGCTATCCAAATTACAGAACAAAAACTGGGATTGATTTTAGTCAGCACATTATAGTCAATAGGTTTATATGGATTCACTTCAACAGAGATCAATTTTTTCTTGCCCCCCAATTCGTCGATTATTTCGGTCAGTTTTTTATTAGGGCGTGAAATTCGGATCATTTGCGGTTCAGAGATAGTACAACAAAACCTTCTTCAATGACACATAAACAAAATTTATGGATATCAAAATGACAAAAGCAGATGATTGGTGTTGTAAGTAGATATTTATATTCTTTGCATCTTGTATTCTTTTTCTTTTTATCCACCCAATAGGACGGCAGAATAAAACTGCTGAAATAAATTTTTTCAAAGACCTCAAACAATCTATATAAATAAAGCAAATTGAGTCACAACACTAATATACAAGACATATATATTATCTTATCTGCTTATTGTAGAAATATATAAAAGTTATATTATATACATCATCTATAAAAATAGTATAATGAGTTATATTGACACTGTTTTGAACGTTCAATGTCATTTAGTTTATGCCTACAAATAAGAAAACTTAAGTAGAGATTCGTTGTGTTCTTTTCAAATCAGCTTTATAGTTATTAGCATCGGTTTCAGTAAGAATATTATTAGCTAATTCAAACGAATTTTGGGTAAAGATATGCAGTCCTACTGTCAGTTCATCTTTGAGTAACTCTCTAATGAGGTGTCTTGTCCACTGCCTTCCATGCTCCTTCGTCTGACGGGCTCTTTTGGCGTGGAGTGCGGCTCTATAAACATTTTTGTCGATGGAACAGCACATCTTTTTGACCCTAACAAAGTCATTGTACGATCTGAACATCAACAACCCGAATATTATCGGGATATCTATCGCATATTCGGTACAGATTCGTCTATAGTTCAAGTATCTTTGAGGTGACATACAGGCTTGAGTACACACCAAACTTGCGCCAGCTAGGATTTTCTGCCTCAAAAAAAACATTTCGTCTTCCATCGAGCGAGTTGCTGGGTGTACATGGGGGAATCCGGCAATCACAATTTCGAAATAGTCGCCGAATTCGAAACTTATGTACTCTATGAAGTCCTGGGCGAATGGGAAATCGCAATTTTCTATCTTCAACCAGGGACCTCCGCCCCTCATAGCAAAGATATTGCGTACACCATATTCTTTCAGGACCAGCAGAATGTTCTTCATTTTCTCCTTCGTGTAAAATATTCCTGGAATATGGACGAGCACCAAGTAACCTCTTCGGATCAAATCTTTCGCGACCATGATTGGGGGCAGTAATCTCGGGTTTTTAGGATCATTTCGGTTAGCTATCCAAGTGACAGAGCAAAAACTTGGGTTGATTCTGGTCAAAATGTTGTAGTCGATCGGTTTGTATGGGTTCAACTCGACGGATATCAATTTTTTCTTCCCTAAGTTGTTTATGATTTCGGTAAGTTTCTTATTGGGGCGAGAAGTTCGAAGCATTTTCGACTCGCAGGTAATCCTGTCCGATTGACATAAAAAAGTTTATGTCACCGAAGCTCATAGAGTTTAATGGAACATTCACTTAACGCACTACAGCGTGCAGCAGAGAAACGAGCGTTGAAATTTTCAAAAATAGTTTTTGAGCGCTCGTTTCACTTATTACACGAGGGCTATAATCATTTCGTCATGATGTCTGTATTTTTCGAGTTTTGCCGTAAGCACGATAACTTTGTCCAGATAGCATGATCAGAACCATAGAAAATTATAACTTTCGAACGGGAAGGCCTAGGAACTTGAAATTTTCAGGATAGGTGTGGATCTCGAATGTCGCGGTCGCGTTCATCAATGAGCAAAATTAGACTGGGGGTTCCGTAAATATTTTTTCCTGATAATTTCGAAACTTCTGATTGGATTGAAATGAAATTCTGCACATTGATGGAGAATTATGTATTCAAATAACGTGCGAAATTTTGTCCAGATCGCATTACCAAGACCATAGATAAAAATAGATGTCTGTATTTTTGAGCGCTCGTACTACTTACACGAGGGCTATATCATTTCGTCACGATGTCTGTATTTTTCGAATTTTGAGCCGAAAATGGTCTCAATCAACTATGTTCGACTCACTGATAACGAATCCGTCGGAAAATTCGAGTCTGTCCGTCCGGCCGTCCGTCCGTCCGGCCGTCCGTAAGCACGATAACTCTCGAACGGATCAACCTAGAGACTTGAAATTTTCAGTGTAGGTTCAGATCCCGAATGCCTCGGTTAAGTTCGTTAATGGGCCAAATTCCACCAGGGGTTCCGTAAATATGGCCGTTCAAAGTTTTGTTTCCCTGATTACTTGAAAACTACAGATTCGATCGAGATGAAATTTTGCACTCAGATGGAAAATGAGGTGATTTAGCTACATGCGAAATTTTGTCCAGATCGCATGACCAGAACCATAGAAACCATAGAAAATTGTAACTTTTGAACGGAAATGCCTAGGGACTTGAAATTTTCAGGATAGGTGTGGATCTCGAATGTCGTGATCACGTTCATCTATGAGCAACATTATACAAGGGGTTCCGTAAATACGGTCGTTTGAAATTTTGTTTTCTCGATAAATTCGAAACTTCGGATTCGATCGAGATGAAATTTTGTATTTTAATCGAGAATGATATATTGAAGCAATATTTTGTCCAGATCGCATGACCAGAACCATAGAAACCATAGAAAATTGTAACTTTTGAACGGAAAGGCCTAGGAACTTGAAATTTTCAGGGTGGGTTTGGATCGCGAATATCGCGGTCACGTTCATCAATAAGCAAAATGAGACTAGGGGTTCCGTAAATATGGCCGTTCGAAATATTTTTTTCCAGATAGTTTCGGAACTACTGATCGGATTGGAATGAAATTATGCATCTAGCTGAGGAATAATGTATTCAAAGTACGTGCAAAATTTTGTCCAGACCGCATCACCAAGACCATAGATACCGTAGAAAATTCTAGCGAATTATCGAAACAAAATTGATCAGCTGAAGCAGCGACTTGAAGTCTGGAGTTTCGCCTAAGTTTCAGAATTTTTTTGACAGCTGTCAAAAATTCCTTCAATTGGTTTCTAAAACTGGAAAATGCGAATCTACCTACAAGGTGCATGTACGAGCGCTCAAAAGCTCCTGCCTTCACGGCAGTGCTTTTCTAAATTTTTTTAATTTTGAGCCGAAAATGATCTTAATCGACAAGGTTCGACTCACTGATGTCGAATCAGTCGAAAATATCAAGTCTGTCCGTCCGGTCGTATACACGATAACTCTCGAACAGATAGACCTAAAAAATTGAAAGGGGAGGTTCGAATCTCGTTATTGAGCAAAATTCGACCAGGGGTTCCGTAAATATGGTCGTTTGAAATTTAGTTTTCTTGATTATTTCAAAACTACGGATTCGATCGTGACGAATATTGTATTCTAGAAGAGAAAGATATGTTCAAACTACATTTTTTTCAGATTGCAAACCAGTACCATTTTAGATTTCAACGAATTATTAAATGAAAAATCCTTATATTTCTGTAACAACTGATTCGGCATAATAGAGGAAAATCACGAACCGCGAGATGGCGCTGAAAATCACAAGATGTCAGGCAGAAGGGGGATCAAAATTATTATCTCATTTCTGTCCTTCATAACAAGTAAATCAAATATTTTTTATAAGATTGCAGAATTAATAATAATGCCTGTGAAAGTCGATACATTTTTGATTAGATGGGTAAACGTGAATGTGATAGCAAAGGACCACTATATTATAGAAAATTATTGAACTTATGATAAAAAAAATCTTTCAGGAAGTGCTTGCTGCAAACTAACATATTTTTTGAGATACATTTCCCAATCTTCAAGATTGTCTGCCAATTTTCAACTGCCTTGGGATTCAACGGCAATTTATGCAAAGAAATTTCAGAAGATCTATGTGATGAGTATTGAGGAACAGAGCACATTTTCCGTGATCTTATTCCCACAATCCGTTGCACTTTCTGCTCGTATACAGTTTATTTGAAACAATTGTCCATAAATTATCATCTAAATATATCACTTTCGATACATAAATCACCTAAAATCATACAAATATTTCACACTTTTCCCATATAAACACACACACGTTATTTGTTGTTCACCTCACGGGTATTAAAAACGATCAAAAGTATATGTCGCCAACTCTGTGATTCTTCCTTGCTGTAATTTTTGTAACAGCTGTCAAAAATTTCTTCGATTGGTTTCTAAAACTGGAAAATGCGAATCTACTTACAAGATGGATGAACGAGCGCCCAAAAGCTCCTGGCTTCACGGCAGTGCTTTTCAAATTTTTTCCAGCCATTAAAGTAGGCTGGATGATACTTGTAGGATATACATAACTTGAATTATGAGATATTACAAAATAAATACTTTTGAAACATTTTATTTCAAAATAAAACATCACTATAGTATCATAACTATATAAATAATCAACTCATTAACTCCACATATCAAATTTATGGCTAACTCTAACACTGTTTAATAATCAATTGTAGAAAAAAAGATAACAAAATATAGGCATAAATGTTTTAAGCGATATCAGTAGCTTTATAAAAAAAATATCTCCACAGTTGCCTCGAACAGAATATTTGAGATGGAAGGAAAGTATGTACATAATGTTCAGATATATACATTTTTATACAAGAACCAACTCATCTTTTCAATATGAGAGATAATGGATCACAAATAACTATCACCCAATATAAAGTACAATGCTCAGATTTCTAGAAAGGATTAATAGAACCACTTTAAAATTTGTTGTTATAGTTGAGCGGAAGTGAATATACCGCCTGCATGGGCTTTAGGTATTGAACAATTCAAATAACACGCAGATATTGGAACAAATAGAATGACACTCTTCATTTTGAGGAATTGAAAGAACTACGCATTAAATCGATATAAAATATAAGAATATTATGAAAATATTTTAACAACAATGAATATATCGAAAGTATATATTGTGTTACCAATATTATTGAAATTCGAAAAATCTTTGACAAGGCAGAGCATCGACATACTTTTCAACAAAGATCTCTTGAAACTATGAAGTACAGGTATTATACAAATTTATCATTTGTAAGAAGAAAATAGTACTGATGTAGGATATTTAGGTCGTTAATCATGATATTGTTGGGTAATTGTGGGCTTATTGACCATTATTGACCAATAGTTCATCTTCAACTTCAGAAGTCTTTTCCGGATTATCTGAGTTCCTGATCTTGTTTTATTTATATGAGCTCATAACCTTCCTTTTTTAATTCTGATTTTTGTCATAGCTTATGGAGGGCTGTCATACTGCTGTTCTTGCACTTAATACAGGGTGATTCACAAATCATTCTTTCTGGGGAATCTGCTAAAATTTGCATTCTAATTGTGAATCACCCTATAATTCCAAATTCCATATTTGGGACAATAATAATGGCACATGGATAAGCAAGATGAAAACCAAAACTGAAGGGAGGAGGTTGATAAATGAATGAGAGCCCAAATTTTCATCATAGAATAAAATAGTCCAGAATAGTTCTAACAAATTTGTTATGTAGGCTCAGTTGGCCCATGAAAAAAATGATGTAAGGAATATTACTCGATAGATAAATTTCAAAACATACCTTCCTTGAAATA
Organism: Aphidecta obliterata; assembly: GCA_963966015.1. NCBI lineage: Eukaryota > Metazoa > Arthropoda > Insecta > Coleoptera > Coccinellidae > Aphidecta > Aphidecta obliterata. The sequence goes on along the minus strand of OZ014430.1, from coordinate 7,795,064 downwards.
TCTCAGCGTTGGCGACTATTCCAGTTGATCATATTCTATCACAAATATTACTACGTGACACTATCGAACTTCAAACATTAGCACCACATCTGCTTGGCACCTACAACTTCCCCAGAAACCCTGAATTTGATACAACCTATCAATTGGCATTAAATTATCCAAACATTGATTTCATAGAATTCTCTGAAGAAAAAGTATACCTGGTATACCAAAAAACAACACAGTTTTCTGACAAAACTAAAATAAAATATAAAAAACTAATGTTGATAATTCGATTTTTTAGATAACAAATTATCAAGCGTGGTTTGTCTAGTAACTTTTGTACCTCTTCTTGGTGCGGAACTTCTCGTTGCATAACTTGAGTTGTTGAACTGTTCTTGCAACTTTTTAGCTAACTCGTAATCAGATTTCACTTGAAGTTTGATTTTATTTTTATCGATACAACTCCCTAAGTTTGAATCTTCAATTATATTTCTTCTTGTTAATCTCTTTTCAAGCATGTTGTCTTTCATGTCAGTTTTACAAAAACCGCGAAATGGTGAGCTTGGAGTTTCTAAAAACCTGCTAAAACTATCATTCAAATCAAGTTTATTTTTTTTGCTTGGGGAACCATAATCCTGTGAATCCTTTGTTAGTTTCCTTTTCACTGAAGAGTTTACCTTATCTTTCGTTTGAATCCTATTTCGTTCTTCAATTTTTGAAGTTGACACGAGCTTATTAGACTTTAATGAAATATTAGACTTCTTTTTCTCTGGACTTATATTTCTGATACTTTTTGATTTTTCAGGTCTTCTGGTTTGACTGTTTTCTGTAAATATACTGTTACATTCGCTCGTTTGTCCCAATGATTTACTTCTTTTCTCATCAAATTCATTATCTTCCAGTGAAAGCTTGCCAAATGCTGCAAAGGCAGACATAGATGGATCATTCTTAAGCAAACACTCGCCTTTTGGCTTACTGAAAATAATCATTTTTAATAAATCTTTTTACCCAAAACTATTCAATACCAACCTTGAATTCCTATATTTAACTTCACCTTTCATTGCAGGAACTCTTATTGGGGTAGTCCTTTCACAAGGAATACTACGTCTATAATCAATTGGCTTAAAATATCGGCACTCTGCGTCTATTGAATCACTACTGTCACTATGGTTTCCCAAATCTAAGACTTGTTGAAGTTCCAGACTTATTTTGTGATTAAGCATACTCAAAGTTAGTGGGCTTTTGTCTACAGATTTACTCTTATCTTTTGTTACCTGATCATTCCCAATATCATGACATAATATGTGACAAGTATAATCTTTATTAGTGTAATCAATAGTTGTCTTTTCATTCTGTTTTAAATAAAATGATTGAATTGCAGAACTTTTCATACTTTTGTTCACTAGAAACCTATCCAATGGACCACTCTTCTTTGGTTTATTATTGTTATTTGACGACTGAGAATCTGATACTTCTGTATCCTTTTGTTTTTCAACAGTATTCAATTCCTGAGCTAATTTTCTAGCAATCTCTTCATCCATCCTCAATTTTTCCTCCTCAATTACCTTCTGATACTCCTCATCTTCCTTGAGTTTCTTGATTAAAGCTTCGCTAGCTTTCATTTCAGCTTCCCGATCCTTCCTGAATGATTCAGTTTCTTTCTTTATTTGGGTTTCATATTCCTTCTTCAATTCACCTGGCTGGGCTATTTGAATCAATGGGTGTTCTGCAAAGTTTCAAAGTAAAGCCAGCAAATAACTACCGAAATATGCTTATTCTTACCATAACTTAAGTTGTCTTCGACACCTTCTAATTTATTCTTTATTTGTTCAGGGAACAATCTTTTAATCGCATTCCAGTACTCTACATTAATAAGTTTGTTTTCTTTCTTAGAACACCGAAGCCAAGATCCAATTCTCATTCTACAAAGGGGGCATACCAAGTTTGTATTCTCCATAGTGCCTTGAAAACATGAAGAACAGAATACATGACTGCAAGGAAGCGTCACTGGTTCTATCAGAATACTTCGACATATAGGACATAATACTTCCTTCACTGTCAGATTATCGTAATCAACAGATTGTTCAACTTTTATCACTCTCGCACCTCGCCTTGGTGCCATTTTTTTTCTATTTATTTTGACTAAATCTAAATCAAAATGCCTTGGCTAAACACAGAATAATATACGTCATTTGTCAACTTCTTGAACTACTGGAATAGTCTTTCGTATTCTGTGCTCTGAACAATTTTTCGAATAATAATATGTAATAAATTTATAATTCTTCAATGATTGAAGCAGTACGACAGAAAAAAGAAATGCTCCTTATTTCTTAATTGGGGGAGAAGTTTTGGATGATTGAATGGGCTCGTTACCCGATTCCTACACATACCTTAGAACTATTGATTATTAGGTCTATGGCTCGCAGTGTTGCCAATGGCGCACCACCGAAAAATAAGAATTTTTAGTGTTCTATTATTGATTATATTCAACTAAGCAGTAAGCACCAGATGCGTAAATTCAGAAAATTTAGATCAAACGATTCTCATTCCGTTATTCTGTTTTAAGAAATAAGTATGGAAAATTATAAAAAGCACTGTCATGAATACAGGAGCTTTTGAGCGCTCGTTCATCCACCTTGTAGGTAGATTCGTATTTGCCAATTTCAGAAACCAATTGAAGAAATTTTTGACAGCTATCAAAAAACTGACAGCAGCTCTTTGTCAATTATGTCGAATCAGCTGTAACAGAAATATAAGGACTTTTTATTTAATAATTCGTTGGAATTTAAAATGGTTCTAATTATGCGATCTGGAAAAAATGTAGCTTGAATGTATAATTCTCCATTGAAATACAAAATTTCGTCACGATCGAATCCGTAGTTCTGAAATTATCAAGAAAACAAAATTTCAAACGACTCTATTTACGGAATCCCTAGATGAATATTGCCCAACCTACCCTGAAAATTTCAAGTCTCTAGGTCTTTCCGTTCGAAAGTCCTAATTTTCCATGGTTTCTATGGTTCTGGTCAGGCGATCTGGCCAAAATTTCTCATGTGACTTGAACAAGTCATTCTCCATCTGAGTGCAGAATTTTGATCGAATGTGTTGTTTCGAAGTAATCAGGAAAAAAATCACGATCCAATCAGTAGTTTCGAAATTAGCAAGAAAAATATATTTTGAACGGCCATATTCACGGAACCCCGAGTCTTATTTGGCTCATTGATTAACGTGACCGTGACATTCGGGATCCAAACCTACCCTGGAAATTTCAAGACTCTAGGTCTTTCCGTTCGAAAGTTATAATTTTCTGGTTCTGGTAATGCGATCTGGACAAAACTCCAGGTCGCTTGAACCCAGCATTTCCCATTTGAATGCAAATTTTTCGACCAACTTGTCATTAGGGAGTCGAACTTTGTCGATTCAGACCATTTACGGCTCAAAATTCGAAAAATATAGACATCGTGACGAAATGGTATAGCCCTCGTAGTAGAAGTAGAATGAGCGCTCAAAAAAGATAATTCTTCCTATAATAATGGATAATATTTTTTTTTTTTTTATCTTTATTTTCGATACTTTTTCTAGTTTCTCCTTCTTTTCCTTCTACTTTTCTGGGATCTTCTTCTTTTGCTAAACTCACCATTTCGACTATTACTTCTCCATCATTCTTTTTTCATTTCCTCAGCCCATTGTGTCCATACAATAAATCTGGGAAATCGGTGGTCTGGTGGACTACAAAGTGGCTAGAATGCCGTAGGTACCGGGTTCGAATCCCGGCTAGGAAGGTCATCGATGTGAGAATTGAAAATGTTCTAAAAAATTATGATGATGCCTGAATTATTGTGAATTCACTTAGGACATAAAAATAAAAAATAAACTCTGGGAAGAGGTGCAGTCGTGAATATCTTTTCATTCGCTTGTTCGGATTTTTCCGAGGATCTTATGAAGGTAGGGAGATGCTCGCTCCTACAGTTTTCGCAATTTGGTACTGGTAATGAATAGGCTGGTAACTTGAAACATGAACTTTATTTACTTCCTAATGAACTGTATAGCAGTGATTGAAACTAGGAAATTAGCGAAGCTAAGCTCCGATCGTTGGTGCGTTGGTTGAACTTTCACGTTGATGTATTGTAGTTATCGCCCTTCTCTCCTCCTCTCGCTCGCTTTGATTCTTCCGGTATATAGAACTACTGATGTTTCTTTTTGAGCGCTCGTACTACTCACACGAGGGCTATATCATTTCGTCACGATGTCTGCATTTTTCGAATTTTGAGCCGAAAATGGTCTCAAACGACTATGTTCGACTCACTGACGACGAATCCGTCAAAAAATTCGAGTCTGTTCGTCCGGCCGGCCGTATACACGATAACTCTCGAACAAAACGACCTAGAAACTTGAAAATTTCAGGGTAGGTTTGAATCTCGAATGCCGCGGTTAAGTTCGATATTGGGCAAAATTCGCCCAGGGGTTCCGTAAATATGGCCGCTCGAAATTTTGTTTTCCTGATTACTTTGAAACTACAGATTCGATCGAGGTGAAATTTTGCACTCAGATGGAGAATTGCGTGTTCAAGCTACATGCAAAATTTGGTCCAGCTCGCATGACCAGAACCATAGAAACCAAAGAAAATTATAACTTTGTAATGGAAAGGCCTAGGGATTTTCAGAATAGGTTTGGATCTTCAATGTTGGGGTCACTTTCATCAATGAGCAGAATAAGACTAGGGGTTCCGTAAATATGGCCGTTTTAAATTCAGTTTTCTTGATCATTTCAAAACTATGGATTTGATCGTGACGAAATTCTGTATTTATATTGAGAATGATATATTGGAGCTAAATTTTTTCAGATCGCATGATCAGAACCATAGAAACCATAGAAAATCATAACTTTCGAATGGAAAGGCCTAGGGACTTGAATTTCCAGGATAGGTTCGGATCGCGAATTTCGCGGTCACGTTCATCAATGAGCAAAATCAGACAAGGGGTTCCGTAAATATAGCCGTTCAAACCATTTTTTTCCTGACAATTTCGAAACAACCTATTTGATTGGAATGAAATTTCGCACATAGATGAAGAATAATGTATTCAAACTACGTGGGAAATGTTGTCCAGATCGCATTACCAAGACCATAAATACCGTAGAAAATTCTAGCGAATTATCGAAAAAAAACTGGTCACCTAAAGCACTGACGTAAAGTCTTGATTTTTGCCTTTGTTTGAAATTTTCTTTGACAGCTGTCAAAATCTTTACAATTGTTTTCTAAAACTGAAGAATGTGAATCTACCTACAAGGTGGACGAACGAGCGCTCAAAAGCTCCTGACTTCACGGCAGTGCTTTTCGTAATTTTTTTTCCTGGTGTGAACCAATTTCAATGTCTCGTTGTGCTGTAATTTTTGCTCATTTCAGCTCTCCTTCTGAGGTACATATAGTTATCTACTTTTATCAATTTTTTTTATTTATTTCATTTATTTTCTTTATTTGTTTATTTTATTTATTTTATTCATTTTATTTATTTCATTTATTTTTTTTATTTCATTAATTTATTCATTTAATTTATTTTATTCATTTTATTTATTATATATTCTATTTGTTTGATTTATTTCATTTTTTTTATTTATTTTATTCAGTTTATTCATTTTATTTATTTTGTTTATTTTATTCATTTTATTTATTTCATTCATTCTTTTTATTTCATTTATTTATTTCATTTATTTTATTCATTTTATTTATTATATATTCGATTTGTTTGATTTATTCCATCCATTTTATTTATTTTATTTATTTTATTCATTTTTTTCATTTCATTTATTTTATTTAAACTGCTCCACATAAGTTAGGGATATTGACTTGAAGTGCAAAAAAATATAGTTTTAATTAGATTTTTGTGATGAAAATTCATATTAATATGATTTCAAGTTGCAAATTAATTGTAGCCTGTAGGTCTGCAGCGTATACAGGGTGGTTAAGTAAAATCGAGTAAAATAACGAAATTTCATTCCCAGAGAATTCAAGCATTTTGAGACTATCAATACAATGTATGGCCTCCACGGGCATCAATAACAGCTTGACATCTTCTTTGCATACTACACACGAGGTTGTTGAACATTTCTTGAGGAATTTGGTTCCATAAACGGGGCAGAAGCTCTCTCAGATCATTTAAGGATTCTGGGGTAGGTTGATTATTATCTAATCTTCTTTGGAGCATATCCCATGCATGTTCTATGCAATTCAAATCTGGTGAGTGCGGAGGTATAGATAAATGTGGAATACCAAGCTCCTCGCGCGCATACGGGGCCGTGGCGCAGTGGTTTGTGCATACGACTTTGGTGCCGGTCTTCTTGATTGGTACCGGGTTCGAATCCTCCGGTCGCGAAATAAATTTTCTGACATGGAGCACGGTTCCACCATTCACTGTTGGGTAAACAATTAACAGTGCTGTGCCTCAGGTGGCGTAAGGACACAGTAACAAAGCCTACACAGAACACAACCGGCTCTCCTACTCGCACAAGCTCTGAGCTTCTGAAGCTCTGAGCTTTTGAGGGGTCTCACAGAGACCTAGGAGAATCGGGATATAAACAATAAACAATATACAATTCTCAACTATGGCTGCACGGTGCGGTCTAGCGTTATCGTCTAGAAATTGAAAAGTTTCACCAATAACAGCGTGAAAATTCAATGACATGCTCCCTATAGTGTAAGGCGGTCATATTCCCAGGACAAATGTGTAGATCTGTGCGCCCGTTGAAACATATCCCGGCCCATATTATAACACTACGCCCTCGGAATGGATGGACTTCTTGGACATAGCGACGATTACGGGGTATGCGTGGGATTGTCCATACCCTTATTCTTCGAGAATCTGAAAATCGTCCATATCTGGATTCATCAGTGAAAAGGACACTACGCCATTGATCGTTCCAATTGATAAATGGTTGCCTTGCCCATTCCAGTCTTTGATGCTTATGGTCACGTGTTGATGGAACTCCTCTTAATGGACTTCTAGAACCTAGATTCACCTCTCTCAAACGTCGTCTGATGGTTTCGATTTAAACTTGGACCCCATCTGCATTTTGAAGAGTATTCCGTAGCATTCTACACGTAGATGTAGGGTTTCTTCTCGCCGAAACGGTGATGCAACGATCCTGAGCAGGTGTTGTTTTTCGTCGCCCACCAAGCCTTGGTCTTTCCAACACGAAACCTGTCTCCCTGAACCTATTCCAAAGTAGAGATATCACTCTTTGGCTGACTTGGAGCCTTTCCGCTACAACAACCTGGGTTAGGCCACCCTGTAGCATTCCGATAGCCCTATCAGCCTCAGCGTTTGTTAATTTACGTCTTGGCATTTTCAGAAAACTCGTTTCAAATCGAAGCCGTTGATAAACTGACTTCATTTCAAAATCATGAAGCATATGCAAAGAACCAAACTTCAGAAAAAAGGCGACCAGATTGACGAAATGTCTCATACTGATTTTTATTGGATCGATTCAAGTTGTTATTGAGTTTTCAATGATTTTACAGCGATTTTCTCGAAGATAACATACTTTTTTCGGCAACCGTCCGGAAAGTACGTACTTTCCGGACTAGGCCGGAAAGTACGTTTCCCGTAGCAACGAAATTACGACTGACACCTATTACGTTGTTATCATTGGCTAGGTGGGTCTGATTTCGATAAATAAAATTGATCATTACCATAGCAACGAAATACCAACACGAAATGAGCTGTCATTTTGATTTCTGAAAGTTTGGAGTGTTTGTGGTCGCATTTATCGCAATTAAGAAATGTGTCTCATTGATTTGCTATTCTACAATGTTGCCGAAAAAATAGTGTACGCAACACGTCCAAAAAACGTTTTTTTGGACCCCCAGACTTCCAGGACTCGCTAACGCTCGCCCTAGAATTTTGTCTACTCGTCCAAAAAAACAGTATTTTCCGGACTTGTTACGTAAATTAATATTAAAAACGATTGAATACGATATCCCTAACTCTTGAGGAGCTGTATATTTCATTTATTTTATTCATTTTATTTATTATATATTCGATTTATTTCATCCATTTTATTTATTTTATTTATTTTATTCATTTGATTGATTTCATTTATTTTATTTATTTCATTTATTTCATTTATTTTATTTATTTTATTTATTTCATTCATTCTATTTATTTTATTTATTTTATTTATTTTATTTATTCTATTTATTTTATTCATTTTATTTGTTTCATTTATTTTATTTATTTTATTTATTTTATTCATTTTATTCATTTTATTCATTTTATTCATTTCATTTATTTTTTTTATTTTTTTTATTTTATTTATTTTATTTATTTCATTTATTTTATTTATTTTATTTATTCTATTTATTTTATTTATTTTATTCATTTTATTCATTTTATTCATTTTATTCATTTCATTTATTTTATTTATTTTTTTTATTTTATTTATTTTATTTATTTTATTTATTTTATTTATTTAATTCATTTTATTTATTTTATTTATTTCATTTATTTTATTTATTTTATTTATTTTATTTATTTTATTTATTTTATTTATTTTATTTATTTTATTTATTTTATTTATTTTATTTATTTTATTTATTTTATTTATTTTATTTATTTTATTTATTTTATTTATTTTATTTATTTTGTTTTATGTTTTCCATTTGAATTTCATTCATCTTGCTTATTTCTTCTTTATTTTTCTCGATTATACATGAATGTGGATATAAATCACAAAAATGATCTCAAAATTCAAGGTGGAAGAGTTGCGAACTTATTTTCGTTTTAGGGTTCAGAGTTGTGCCTTTTTCAGTTCGATGTATGTCCATCGCGTTAACTCAAGAAGATATTGCCCGTATAAATTATTTATATTCCAAAAAAATTCTCAGTTCCTCTGAAAAGATCTGTACTTATTTTATAGAAAAGAGTGGCACTTCACGGAGATCGAGCCAGAAAATACCCCAATTTGGCTGAAATGGCCCAGACACATCCTGTGAACCCTTTTATTTGGGACTGCTGGGCGTTTGTGGCGCCCCGGTCGATAGCGGAGGGCTATGTAATCATTCGGAAATTTCAGTTCTTATCTGAGAAAGCTCTGTTCGAAAGCTCGGTCCTCGTGTACGTCTGGTGCCGTGCAGCCCCATATGTGCCAATCTTCCTCCTTTCGGCTAAGCCTGGACGTCTTTGATCACACTATGTGAGGATTGTCAACGAAACACAAAGTCCCAGCAGAGAGTGAGTATCCGGATTTTTTTCCGAATTGCATGCGACCTTCCTCTTTGTTCAACAGTGTGCCGATGCCGTCGCGGCCCTTCTGCGCTAATACTGATCCAGCATCATTATCATTTCGAGAGTTTCTGCTGGAAACACATAGGTTTGAGGCAGAAACTCGACCTGAAAGAAAAAATCTGGATTTTATTCTGAAAATTTTTCAACAATCATCATCCGGCGACAGAGCAGATGACCGTCATGTCATTGATTGGGGCCCAAAAACTGATGAGCGGTTTGAGTGAAATACTCCATCTGGTGTGCTACGCACCGAGGTTGCCAAATTAGTCCAGAATTAAAAAAAAATTACAAACTATTCCATTCTCAAAGCTTAAAATTTTCAAGATTGCTGAATTTTGAATCGTTTTCCCTTGTGTGGAGAAACATGTTTGAAATCTGCAAAATTATGGCAAGATATTAGGTGTCAATTAATCAGTACATCAAGCACATCAATTTGGTATTCCTATACATTGCCTTGGATTGAAGAATTTCACAACCAGATTGTTGAAGAATTTCAAAATTATTGTAGGTTTAATTTTCAAGGGAGGAATCTGAAATGCCATAATTTTTTATTAATATTTAATTCGCAAATATTCACTTGGAACAGCGATGAATAAATCCTAACAAACTAGGAAATGACAAAATAATAATTTCCATGATCTTTCCATATGATTGCATTTGAAATATGATTCCGAATCATATTCACCACCATAAATTCCATTATTATCAAAAAACCAGGGTTGCAAAGAATCTTGGATTTATCTTCATAATTTTCTCTATTGTAGAAAAAAAAGTTTATGCGCGCTTGTTTTAATTCATCGCCAGAACTGTCACGAATATCTCATCTATGATTTGATTTCACATGGAGTGACACTGTAGTGAAACTATCAAATCAAAGATCATGAAACGAACCACATTCTTTGAACCAAACTGGCCGTCAATGTGACAAAAAACTTCATTTTTATGAACTTCAAGAGATGGAATCACCGAATATCAAATTTCCTCACCACTGGACCAGAAACACTCAGATTTCTTTTCACGTGAAACAGTTGTGAAGCTGAATTTTCATGTATCATTTTATCGATGCCCCATCTATATACTCAAAATTTAATTGTTAGTCCCAGACCAACCACGAGATTCCTAGGGGAAATGGGGTATTTTCTACAAAAAATTAAAATTTTATTCTTATAAATGTCGATTTTCGAAATGCCACATTTTTTCATTAATATTTAATTCGCGAATATTCACTTCGAACAGCGATGAATAAACCCCAACAAACTAGGGAATGACAAAATAATAATTTCCATGATCTTTCCATATAATCTATCCGTTGCATTTGAAATATGATTCCGAATCATATTCACCACCATAAATTCCATTATTATCAAAAAACCAGCTATGCAAAGAATCCTGGAGTATTTCGCAAAATGAGCCTTCCGATAAAGCTCAGTGAATATCAGGCATCTATGTTTCTCAATTTATCTTCATAATTTTCTCTATTGTAGAAAAAAAATATTACGCGCGCTTATTTTAATTCATCACCAGAACTGTCACACATAACTCATCTATGATTTGATTTAAAATGGGGTGACACTGTGGCGAAACTATCGAATCAAAGATCATGAAACGAACCACATTCTTTGAACCAAACTGGCTGTTAATGTGACAAATAACTTCATTTTTATGAACTTCAAGAGATGGAATCACCGAATATCAAATATCCTCACCACTGGACCAGAAAAACTCAGATTTCTTTTCACGTGTGAAGCTGAATTTTCATGTAACTCATTTTATCGATGCCCCATCTGTAGACTCAAAATTTAATTGTAAGCCCCAAACCAACCACGAGATTCCTACAGAAAATGGGGTATTTTCCCAAAAAATTCAAATTTCATCCTTATAAATGTCGATTTTCGACTGGATAACAAAATCTCGTGAACGCGATGTTCAGAAGCCATTTCTCGAAAAGCCATTCAAGAAGCGTATCCGCTCCGAAAAGTTTTCTTATTAAATATAAGAGTTACATGTTGGAGGCGGCTTAAGAAAGTCAGCTGGTGTTCCGCAGTTGAACAAAATTCTTCGGCGAATTCGTTTTGATACTTCTCGAAGCATCGGGATGAAATTCGAGAAGTTTATGTATCGGAAAATCATATTAAATTGTGGGTGAAACTGGATGAGTTTGTTTCTTTCTTTCAAACTCCAGAATATATTGAAAGTGAAATAATTTGAACTCGACAAGAAGATAAGTATTATATTCAACAGGGTTCCGAAGCCGAAGTGACAATTTTATTTCCACTCTCTCTTGTGGTAGTATATAAACATAAATAAAAAAAAGGCAATCTTAGAATCGTGGTCAAGAGAGAGCTGAAAATGATCAACAAGCTGAATGAGTTTTGAATGCAGTTGAGATCTCTGCATCTGGACAAAAGGCGCAATTTTTTCTACTGTCTATAATAAATTATGTCGAGCTCGTTCTGCATTGTTCTGCTCATTACAGTTTCAGAGGAGAGGATGAGGACTCAATGACAAATTCTAGGATAAAATCTCAAGAAAACTGAGGTAATTTGTTTTCCATATCTAACACATGATCCTCTATCTTCATCGCCTACTCCTAGTAGGAGAAATTGAAAAGGCCACGGAATTGAATGGTGGAAGCATTCATAGCATGATGGAAATTCTGGGATGAAGAAGAATGGATGCATATCCGAGTGGAAAAATATCGCTGCCTGCTGCCTCAGAGCGGGATAATTGATCTCAACAGCTTCATAGATGGCGAAGTAGTGGAAATCGATTCCAAAATTCAATTAACTTTCATTATGAAAACCAGACATCATATTTTCTCCAGTGTGAAATGGTTTTCCAGAAATCACCATGTTCAGTAACAATTGAATTCTCTCATCAACTTCGCCCGTTTTTCTTCAATTACACCTGCATAATGTTATAGAATAAAAAGACTGAAATATATGGGTAGAGAGTAATGATTTTTAATTAAAGAATAATCCAACTGTTTGATAGCGATGATGAATGACAATTTATTACTTTGAGTAGGGCAATAAAGAAGGTGGAATCTCTTCTAAAGTAAACCTGTTCTGGAGGATTTCTCAGAGGTAATTCCTAAATTAATTACGAATCCCTTAGATGATTAAAAGGTGTAAGGTGCTATTAATTTGATTCATTTGGAAATTCAACATTAACGGCACATCAGAAGGTCTGGCTGTATTCAAACAACCTGATTTATAGAACTCAACTATTAGAATGAATTCGGAACATCTGAGTCTGATTGATAAAACTTTCCCTACTAGTTTACTTAATTAAATAAGCCTAACCAACAACTTTGGCCAGACCCTAATATAAAAATTAATTGAATGAGCCAAATCAAGAATTTAACAAGCATTGAGACTATTGAGAGCAATATTTTTTGGTTTTTTTCCCAATAATTAACCTTTACAATCACTTCTCAATTTTAAGTCACTTCGGTTAGTGTGGAATGAAAAATCGAATAAAGAAATCCTCCCATCGTCCAAAGCTAGAAAAAAATATTGAAACGTCTTTCATGAAATTTTATACAAGAATCAGTTGATATAAATTGATCTCTCTTACTCGAAAAAATGGATTTTATAGGAGAAAAATCGAGACATCAAATTCCATTGCGGTAAAAATATAAAACAATGATTTTAATTTTCACAGTAAAGCTCCATTCCTGGTATAGTTCTTCAGTCTTATTTTGAATATAATTCTGGAATATTCAAATGAAATAACAGATAAATGATATTTTATCAGCTGGAATAAACCACTGACCCTGCGAGTTTGAGTTTTTCTTAAGAATAACCCATTCGATTCCGTCTAAGATATAAATGTTTTCAGGAAAATGAGTCGTTATCTCGTTAGTTTATTATTTCTAATGATAAACCTTTGGAATCGTCCGAGCAAAAACCAAAATCATTCCTGAAAAACTATACAACGAGGAATCGGGAAATTTGCTAAAGGTGAATTTATACAGCGAATTACATCATCGTTACAATAAAAAGACTAGGCATAGAATAGGGAATAAGGGAGGGTAGTTTTTGTTCTGATGTACGTGATGAAAAAGATATGAAGTTATCGTTGAAATTGAACTTCGCAGTGTTTTTTTTGGGGATTGTGTGAAGATATTTTTTGACATCTAGATAAAGAAATCGAGGTGATATGAAAATTACAAATCTTTGTACATCGACAATTCCGATTATCCTGCAGTAACCGTTTTAACGTTGGAAAATAGGCCATTGCTACCTGATTCATCATGGACCATTGAAGTGAAATTAGTCGCGAATAAGAATAATTATATTAAAACTTTTTATCATGATATTCTAGGCACATAACATAATGCATTATTCGTTTATATTTTATTAACATGATTAGTCATATACATTTACTGTATATTCACATTTAATATCAATGAGGAAAGACAGAACGCAACTAATTGGCGAATGCGCCAGTATTCATTGATCGGTATTATACCAGTTTCATTTGAACATATTCATGCCAAACCGTGACCAAAATAATGACAAGTTCCCAAAAAAATGTTGTTTGAGGTGATTAACTGCTATTCACCAACTCCGTTACTCCGAACTTCTATTTTCAGTTGATACCAAAAATGTTCCATTGAAGATAAATTCAATTTAAATCGCTCAGATTCATTTTCCTTTTATTTATTTTATTTTTTTGAGGTTTTTCTTAAATAATTTTGGTGATGATTATTACATGAGTTTTCCGTGGACCACTGCCACGGATCCATAAAGTAGCCTGGAAATTTAATAATGGAACCATGAATCATCGAAATATCCCAGAGGAAATCAAAAACAAATATTTCAAAACCATCAATATTGTTTGTTGAAGCAGGTATTCGTTTTTTTCATCATGAAGAGAAGTGGAAATTCAATGAAGGATTGACAGATTGAATGGTCGAAAAGCCTCATAAATCAACGCTCTTTTCGGAACTCCACCTGTGTCTAAAGGCGTGTTGGACAGCATGTCTGATTCACTTTCCATTTGAAGAACAAATCAATACCCACCTACTGTTTTGAAATGAAATGAAACCTCGATCGATGGATTCCAAAAATAAACACACGGCTCAACACTGACTGAAAATTTAGAATGGTTGTCAAAAGTAATATTTAACCTGATCAATTCCACGACAACGGCTGTATAAATTTTCAGTAATTGAATTGAATCACGTGATATCATAATCCGGTAATAGCTCAATTCCAAGGAATGTTGATATGGAGAACGGAGTGTCGTCGTTCGGTAATTCCGGGCTTTTAGCTCCAACCCTACCTAACCTAACCTAAATATCTTGAAGAAAAATTGGATTCTTCTTCGAATTTGAAGTTCCACACTGCAACTGAAGAGAAAACCTGTGAAAGGATTGATATAGCAGGTTATGTATTTAATAGATTTCTTCTTAGTCTTTTTTATGGTCTTGCTTGTTATGTTGATGTCATTATTTCCCACCCTTCAATTCTTTGTGGTGATTTTAATTGTCATTTTATTATGTGAGGACATGCAGTTATGCAACATGATTAGAGAAATATGGTTATTTTGGGTAGCTCAACTACGATTTTCTGCAACCAGATTAAATTATGGAAATTGAGATAATTGCGCACACGCGCTCCTCCAATTATAACCAGACATCTTCAGTGAAGTAAAAGCATCACAGTCTGCATAGAAAATGAACAACTTAACGCTCCGAGCGAGGCTTTACCACAAAGCGGTCCAAACTTGGCAGCTGGAAATTTCGAGATACACATATTGATGAAGGCGTAATCATCAAATGGTTTTCCTAGCTCGAACATAAAATGAACAACAAGCATGGACAACAGTGCTTGAGGCGAGGAACGGAAGAATTGCTTTTAGCTTTGTTATCATTCCCAACGAATTTCATGTTTTTCCAGTACGGCAGTTTCGTTTGCTCACCTGATCGGCTATCCTGCACGAAATAACATCGGCATATGGGGGAGGAAGATTTTTTCTGAAAGGGTCAGCAAGGACCATTTAATAACGACGCTTGTGTTTTTTTAAAAAGATTATATTTTCAAGGGAAAGGATAAAAATATGAACTTGGTTCTTGAAATTTTTTATGGTTCTTTCAAGAGCACACTAATTTTTTTTTATATGATTTCAATACAAAATTTTGTTTCATATTTTTTTCAATCATCATGAATATGTTTTACCATCTAAGATACAGCCGTACTGCACAGATGTTTACTGAGTAAAAACTTAAAAATACAATGTTATTTATGATTTGCTCAGAACAATTTTGGCGCAAACAAAGCCTCAATTATGGTCCCGATTGTGCCTGCCTACCTTGGATCTGATTTTTGTTGAAATGAGTTTTTTTTTTTTGTATGATGTAAAAAAACATTTTTTCTCATAAAAGAAGCGAGAGAAGGAAAAATCGGAAAGACTAATAATATGTATGTTCAAGAAGGGATAGAAAAAACCGACAGAAATAGATTGAAAACTTCATAAGAACAAAAAATTTGATTGAAATAGTGGGAAACACATTCATCATACACCTAGTACTCGGCAAAGGAGAATCGGAATTTTGTTTGAGTCTCGGAGGAAAATACATCAAACCCTCGTTGTTAATTCCGTTTGCGAACGGAACTTGTGTCAGTAACTCAGGTTGTGTGTTCAATATTTCACATGTGTTCGAATTCCCCAATGGTAGTAAAATGGAAAATACAAACCGAATTTCAGGGGATTTCTTTTTTACTGGCCGTATTGACGTTCATGTGAAATTGCAAATTACGAGTTTGACGAATTCCTCGTAAAAACTAATACCATTCGTTTTGTCGTTTTAAACCCCGAATGAAAATATAAATCCCCACATTGAAGGTTTATATGAAGGATTTTATTTTTACTCTGGTACTTTTTTTGGTATTTATCGATAGAGCATGGTAAAATAAGTATGAACATAGTAATTTTTCTATAGGTCAACATTGCCGAGAACCAATTTATATCAACACATATGTACCAAGAGTTATTCTAGGATTTTGAATTTTTTTCAAAGGTTTTCTTCGTCAATGTCGACTATTTAATATATACAGGGTGTCTACTTTTAAATGGGCCAAACTTCAGGGGGAGACCATACATAAAATTCGCAACAAAAAATGTCATATAACACATGGTCGAAATGTTGACGGTTATTCTTCAATGTAACATTTCTTGGTTTCACGAAATATTTCAAGTTTTTCCAAAAGATCAATTATACTTCAGTTATTCTTAGAGCCTTTTCAGATTTGACCACATATTTGGAAACAACATTAAATTTTCTACAAGATAAGAATTTTTGTCTGCCAAAAAAATTCTTATTGCGGGCGTGGTAAAGAGATGAATGTCACGATTCTGAAGTGAACTAAACCAGTCATATTTTTCCAATAGTTTATCGATGAAAAATCATAAATTATGGACATGTTTTCTTTTCAGCAAAAACTACCCCATCTAGTGTGCTTTCGAATGACATATCAACTTTTGTGCTTGCTGCTTGTCTTCTGCCTTAATATCATGGCTAACGAGATAACAACGAATAAGTCGAAATATTCCAAACCTAAATTTGCTCTATTTTGAAGCTCTTTATGATTGAATATTAAAGTTATTTTCATGGAAATCATGGATTTATTTGTCGAATCAAAATAATTCGATGGAATAAACTAAATTTTAAAATGTTTAAATTTTAATGATACAGATTCTATGAAAATATGTGAAAAAGGCAGACTAATTCTACTTATAACAATCGTTCGAAATTTCCTCTGCCTTATTCAATACATTTTACACATCGTTTTCGCACCGAATCTACAAACCTGCGAAGTTCACAACGATTTTGACGCATTTCTGCAAAACACAAATTTATTCTTTCGATCAGATCCTATCGAGTCTGAATGCGAATTTGATATACTTTTTCTTTCAAGGTGTTCCAGACATAAAAATCCAAGGGCCTATGGTCGGGGCAACTTGGTGGCAATCTTACCGGACCGTACCTTACAATCCATTGCACTCCAAAATATTGATTCATTAAGTCCCGTACATTCCGGCTGTTATGAGCTGGGCTGCCATCCATTTGAAACCAGACATTTTGTCTGTTAACCAGGGGCATTTTATGCAATATTTCCGTTGAGCTGCTTTGGATTGATGAATGAATTCTTCAGCGTTGAGGCGATCGGGAAGTATTACTGGTCAGAAAAGTTCACCTCTCATGACTCCTAAAGCCGGAATTTGCGGGACTTAATGAATTAATATTTAGGGGTGCAATGGATTGGGAGGAACGAACCGGTAAGATGGTCACCAAGCCGCCCCGAACTTACGACTTTGGATTGTTTGCCTGGAACACCTTGAAAGAAAAATGATATCAAATTCGCGTTCAGACTCGAGAGGATCTGATCGAAAGAATAAATTTGTGTTGTGCTGAAATGCGTCAGAAACATTATGAACACAGAAGTTTTGTAGATTCAGTGCGAAAACGATGTTTAAAAGGTATTGAACAAGGAGGTGGACAATTAGAACAACTGTTGTAAGTATTAGTAGTCGTCTTTCTTCACATGTTTTCATGAAATTTGTTTTATTGAAATTCAGTTTATTCCTTCGAATTATTTTGATTCGACAGATAAATTCATGATTTCCATGAAAATAACTACAATATTCAATCATGAAGAGCTTCAAAATAGAGCAAATTTAGATTTGGAATATTTCGACTTATTCGTTGTTATCTTGTTAGCCATGATATTAGGGCAGAAGACAAGCAGCAAGCACAAAAGTTAATATGTCATTCGAAAGCACACTAAATGGGGTAGTTTTTGCTGAAAAGAAAACATATCCAATATTTGTGGCACACAAAAAGTCTTATCTTGTAGAAAATTTAATGCTGTTTCCAAATATGTGGTCAAATCTGATAAGGCTCTGAGAATAACTGAAGGATAATTGATTTTATTGAAAAACTTGAAATATTTCGTGAAATCAAGAAATGTTAAATTGAAGAAAAACCGTCCACATTTCGACCATGTGTCATGTGACATTTTTTGTTGCAAATCTCATGTATGATTTCCTCTTGAAGTTTGGCCCTTTTAAAAGTAGACACCCTGTATAATCGCATTATTTTGTAAAAACGTAAATTCACGTTATGAGGAATGCAGAATTTTTTGTTACCATCAAATAATTCAAAGTACAGATGTACAGTTTAAAACTCGATTGGAAAGTTGAAAAGCACATAAAACAACATCTTCTGAAACACAAATATCGAGCCTGAATACGAAGAACGACGTTTCATCTGATCATGTCACTGTGATTTAGATCATCTTTAACCAACGATAGTAATACAACCAGACCTTTCCGCAAACTTGGAAACTTCAGAATTGTCCGGGAAACTTTACCCTTCTTGAGTTCCTCATCAATTTCTAGGGAAGTGTTTCTAGTATAGGTTTCCTTGATGATCTTAATGGTTCGTTTCTTGTTACGTTTTTCAGATCTTTTAAATTTTTGCGCCTATCGAGCTTTTGGAACCTCAATTCATACATTTATCGAAATCTCGGATTTTTCCTTCAATTGTATATTGTATATTGTTTATATCCCGACTCTCCTAGGTCTCTGTGAGACCCCTCAAAAGCTCAGAGCTTCAGAAGCTCAGAGCTTGTGCGAGTTAGGAGACCCGGTTGTGTTCTGTGTAGGCTTTGTTACTGTGTCCTTACGCCACCTGAGGCACAGCACTGTTAATTGTTTACCCAACAGTGAATGGTGGAATCGTGCTCCATGTCAGAAAATTTCTTGAAAAAATTAAAAATGTCAATTTTGGGAGCGATGGTAAAATTTGGGACACCCGGTGCAATAAGAATTCATTATTCACAACTCATCTCGATATACAAGGTGTTTTCAAGGGTGAGGCTTTTTTTGACCATCAATAGAAATCATCAAAATAATTCAATATACCAAAAATCGTTTACATAAGATATTCATCAGGGCCGAGTATTTCGAAATCGAAGTTAACCGCGTATCTGAGAAATTTTCAGCCCGGATCTGACTTGGGTTCGTGTTGATATCTAAATGTGTAGATATTACCAGCTGTCTGAGGTCAGTATACGGGAAATCATCTATGATGCGTATGATTCTTGTAAGTTTTCCGATCTCAACCCCTGTGATTTGTTCCTTCAGTGTGAAAGAGCTACACATCGAAAATGCTTGTGACATTATTCCGTGAGCAAACTGATGTGAAAGTTGCTGCATGTAACGATTCGTTATTATGCCGGGCAAGACTTTGTGCACGTCTAACGAATGGTAACCATTACGAACAATTTTTGTAAACAATTTGGATCAATTTTATCGGCGAGTTTGTGAACTTCCTATTTTTTTTCTAGGACCTTTACAATCAGTAATTTTTTTTTTCCTTAGTTTGAACTTTAAGAATTATACCGTTTAGGAAATATCTCCTAATGGAAGTTGAAAGAGAATATACGAATATCCGATAAAATCCTTCACTTTAATTACATGCTGGAATGCATAAGGTTTCCTAACTTTTTTTATAGGATCTTTTCACTCAGTAATTTTTTCCCTGCTCAGTTTGAATTTTGAGAAATATTCCTTCAAGGAAAAATCTCCTAATTCAAGTTGGAAGAGAATATACAAATTTGCGATAAATTCGGGCACTTTACATTATGAGATAATGCACATGGCTTAATGATTCATCCCAGGATAAAACGATCCAGTGTCGTATTAAGATATTGATGCACAAGATTTTTTTCGAATTGAATATTTTATATGATCAACTTCCGGCGAAATGAACTCTTCTGATGATAAGTATTAGCACCTGTCCTAAAAAGCCTCACCTTAAAAAACACCCTGTATATTATGTATTCGATCTAGAATTTATTTGTCTAGTAGAAAAATTGAAAATAGGTCGAATATTTTATTATAACCCATAAAATATTGGGCCCTTTGTTGACCATATGCGATGAATTATTCAAATCTTATTATGTCGGTTGGACATAAAAGTAGTAAATTATAAGCGGAGTGTGAATAGATTTAATTAAAATTGTGGTAAAAGTGAGCTAAATTTTTCATTATTCAAATTAAATTTATGTGTTATGGAGGCATCAGAGGAAAAGTCCTTCCAGCTAGAAGTGCATTTGGCACTCCCTGGGAAAAATAGTGGTCATGTGGATTAATTCCATTCGGAATTATTCATTTAGTTTTTTCTGTTTCTTCTTTCATGCATGTCTTCATTGCATTCGAGATCTATCTTCAGTTCTTGAGGTATGGTTGATTAATCCTTTTCTCGTTTGTTATCTATTGGGAAAACGGTGCAAAGAAACCATTTACATACATGAGAGAACTCTCCAGATATTGTATAGTTGGTATCGTATGTATTCCGTTCCACATTCTCGATATTTCGAGCTCCCTCTATATTCTGAAGTTCTGCCAACTGTTCGAATAACCTCATAGCCCAGTGGTTTCCAGGAAGATTTCCTAGATAAACGTTCTCTGACTAAACTAATTGAAATTGGCCAACTTTAGGGTTTCGCTGAACTCAGCTCAATGCCTCAGCTGGTATACGCCTCTGCGTTATCAGAATGATGAATTGCTGATCCTGGCCTCTCATTTTCGTAATGGCAACATCTGCTTGCCGTTGAACAAGGAATTATAGATTTTCTTTCCTGCAGCTGAGCATTTCATCGAATAAAACTACGTGAAAATTGTATAGACATGTGAGTCTTTGACATTAACATATTTTTCAACAGTAGGTAGATGCTCTTTGGTAGTACATACATAATTAACGTCAGTATTTTTCTCGAATTATTTCAGATGGCAAAAACGTCCATTTTTGTTACATTCGTAGATTTTTTCACTGAAATGCGAATATAATACACCCGGGTTCCTGAGACTCATTCACAATACTTATCAACAAAATTAACATGTCTTCGAATAGAATCCTGTATTAACAGAAAAACATATAACTTCAAAACAATTCAACGTAACTTAACAATCTTTATGCAGGTCGTTTCTTCAGGCTTCAGCGCATCTTTTGATATGAAGGCGTGCACTAGGAGGCGTTGGTTGCACTGCAATTTAGGGGTGAATTCACAAATATATCTAAACTGAGAATTGCCCTCTGAAGAATGTGTCCCACTATTATACTAGAAATGCTTTCAACCCTTAAACGTATTTCCTCAAGAACTAAATTGTTCATATTTATTCAATTCAACAAACTGGAAATCTCGAACAGATGTAACCGATACTGGATGAAAATCCACAATTACCTATTCACTAATACACTACACTACGATTTCGACTGATTCACGGTACCTATGAATAGTAAGTAAATTGGAAATGATCAAAGGTTCGCTTGTTCAAGATCAATTTCGGGATTGTCTGAAATTCATCAGAGAACTCTTCCGAATTTAATCATTTTTATATTGATTTGGTTTTTCGTAACAGGAAGTTGGTGAAATTAATTAATTCTCCAGTTTGAAGTCTAATTAGCGCTCCCATTGTTTCCAGATCCTCTCGTTTCTAGAAGTTGGAGGATTCTCATTTGCAGTTCTTCCAGTTATGAATATGCATTAATTCTGAACGAGGTAAATGAGGTGTGTTGTGGAGCTTTGAAGCGATTGAGATAAAAATAAATTATGGAGTTTGTAGAGAGCATTTGTCAATTCTCAGATTTACATTAACAATTCAGAAAGTAGCTAGTGTGATCGTAATATTTCCATACACCTTGTTGTATGAAGGTTTCTGGGGCAGTTATAGCTTTTTTTCGTGGGAGGGGTAATAACGATTGAGAACAGATAAATCAGGTAAATAACATGAAATCACTTCAGAAAAACCGCGAAATAAACTTTTTCCAAAACTCAAATAAAAAAAAATCTACTAATAGTTAAAAATCCAAACAAATAATAATCTCTCCTACTTTTTTACAAGTTTTTGATACTCATGGGAAAGGTAATTACCCCCTTAGCCCTCCCGTAATCCGCCATTGGAAGACTTTTTGAAAGTAGGTGAACACTTCGCGCAAAAATTGTATTCAGTTCGGGAACCGTCACCTCCACCATTTTGCAACATAAATCAGCTTCGTACTTTTCTAAAAAGGCGTGACATAATAGTATATTATTCAACGAGCGGTAATGAAGGTCATAACTCACGCAGATGAAGTTTGCAGCACGAGCCGAAGGCGAGTGCTGTAATTCATCGAGTGAGTTATGACCATTACCTCAAGTTGAATACTATACTTTATCTACGATTATAACAATAAATACTAAGATACAAGTACAGAGAAAGAACTTCATTTACAAATCTCAATAGTTACCTATAACCATGCATTATTTATGTTGATTGTGCTTCTTAGCATGGAGGAGAAAGTCCATAGGGGCGATGTTTTTTATTTAGTGCTAAGTTCCCTAAAATATGCCAAAAGAACATTTTCTTTAAACAATGACTTCATATTCTTACTCCTACACAGCTACACCAATCTTGAATATTGTTGTATACAACTTTATATTTGTTTTGGTATTATTGGGGCAATAAATTCTGTATGGTAACATTAGCTGATTGTCTTATTTCTGAAGGTGTACATAATAATTCATCTTCACTATCTGAATTCATCTTTTTCAGCGAAATATTCACAATAATAATTAGGTATCAACTCAATTTGATTAAACTTCAAAATTATTCAAACGACCTCCCCTCAATACCAATAATGGACTGTTCCCTTTCAGCCAATCAGCTTGTTCAGAATCACAGAAATAGGGAGATATAAAGAGAGAGCACGGTGTTTGTTTACATATAATATTACTTGATCCAAAGTAGTTGGGTAATGACTATATTATTCAATAGGAGTAGATAAATATACTGGGGAATCAAACAAGCTTCCTCCCTTTCAAGTCGGCTAAGAATTCAAAAATTATAGACATTTGGGCCAAATGATGACGCTCTTGTCCATAGAAACAGGGCGCAAGAATAAACCATCGTGTTGAAATCTGCAGTGCTTCAAAATCTGATTGCGGGAAATCACGATCTAAGGTTCCTTCCGAGGACATATTCCCCGGTGTCTAAGCCTCTCCTTTCTCAGAACCGTCACAACAAAGCCCATGAAATGTTCAGAACTCTGAACGAAAATATCATTTGACGATAACAGAAAGTAACAATGTCCCCTGAGGGAGGTCGAGACGACGCAGCTGAAAGGTGACATCGTTGATGTAATTGAATGTGTGGAAGTGGCAAAACGGAAACCGCAGAATCGTGGCGGCTTTCCTTGAATGACGTCATGACGTCGACGCCGAACAAACCAGTTGCTCATCTAGCGTGCTGAGCTTGCGGGTCGAATCGATGTCGAGGTCGCGAGCCCTCTCGAACGGTTAATGTCTTCGGCGCATCTGAATATCCATCGGCCCTAACAGCAGGCCGAAATCACAAAATTCCATATTATATAGGGTGTTTTTTGAGGTGAGGCTTTTTTCGACAGGTGCTAGAACTCATCAAAAGAGATCATTTCGCCGAAAGTTGATCATATAAAATATTCGATTTGAAAAGAGTGCAAAAAACACGGCCGTGAAGACAGCGGCTAAACTTGGCAGACCAAATCTCCGGAAATACCCGATCGACCAGTGGCGTGCCGAAAAAATATTTCTATGTACTATTACGATAATTATAAGTTCTTTTTCGGGACTAATGGAAATAATACATTAATTATTCACCAAGATAACATGTAACATGAAATATAAATGGAAATTATTTATAATGGTAAATAATAGAAGAAATGTAAAGCCGAGTGGCCGATTCTTACAGAGCTCGACATTTGAAAAATTCTTTTCACATAGAAGCCTTCTTTCTAGCATCACCAGATTTTCACAGGATGTTTCTTATTGAAATACTAGTAATTCGTGAAAAAATGGTTGACTTCTCTTGGGATCCAGGGGTTGAAATTTCAACCCTTAAATTTCAAAAATTTGTTTTATATAGAAGCCTTCGTTCTAGCATCACCAGATTTTCACAGGATATTTCTTATTGCAATACTAGTATTTCGTGAGAAAATGGTTGACTTCTCTTGGGATCCAGGGGTTGAAATTTCAACCCTTAAATTTCAAAAATTATTTTTATATAGAAGCCTTCGTTCTAGCATCACCAGATTTTCACAGGATGTTTCTTATTGCAATACTAGTATTTCGTGAAAAAACGGTTGACTTCTCTTGGGATCCAGGGGTTGAAATTTCAACCCTTCAACTTCAAAAATTAATTTTATATAGAAGCCTTCGTTTTAGCATCACAATATTTTCACAGGATGTTTCTTATTGCAATATTAGGTGATGCTAGAACGAAGGCTTCTATATAAAATCAATTTTTGAAGTTTAAGGGTTGAAATTTCAACCCCTGGATCCCAAGAGAAGTCAACCATTCTTTCACGAAATACTAGTATTGCAATAAGAAACATCCTGTGAAAATCTGGTGATGCTAGAACCACGGCTTCTATGTGAAAAGAATTTTTCAAATGTCGAGCTGTGTAAGAATCGGCCACTCGGCTTAACATTTCTTCTATTATTTACCATTATAAATAATTTCCATCTATATTTCATGTTACATGTTATCTTGGTGAATAATTAATGTATTATTTCCATTAGTCCCGAAAAAGAACTTATAATTATCGTAATAGTACATAGAAATATTTTTTCGGCACGCCACTGGTCGATCGGGTATTTCCGGAGATTTGGTCTGCCAAGTTTAGCCGCTGTCTTCACGGCCGTGTAAAAAACCTTAGTCATCAATATCTTTATACGACTCTGGATCTTGTTATCTCACTATGCCATGTGCGTTCCCTCATAATGTAAATAAACTGCTCAACTTCCTTCGCGATCTTTTCTAGGCACTACAATTCATCCCTAATTTGTGTATTCTCTTTCTACTTTTATAAGGAAATTTTTCCTGAACGGTATAATTCTTAAAATTCAAATTCAGGAGAGGAAAAAGGTCCTATAAAAAAAAATTTGAAAAGCACTGCCGTGAAGTCAGGAGCTTTTGAGCGCTCGTTCATCAACATCTTAGGTATATTCGTATTCTCCAGTTTCAGAAACCAATTGGAAAGATTTTGACAGCTGTCAAAGAAAATTTCAAACTAAGGCAAAAATCCAGACTTCAAGTCAGTGCTTTAGGTGACCAATTTTTTTTTAGATAATTCGCTAGAATTTTCTACGGTATCTATGGTCTTGATAATGCTGGACAAAGTTTCGACGTAGTTTGACTATATTAAATAGTTTTGAACAGCTATATTTACGGAACCCCCAGTCTAATTTTGCTCATTGATGAACATGACCGTGAAATTCGCGATCCGAACCTATCCTGAAAAATTTCAAGTCCCTAGGCCTTTCCGTTCGAAAGTTATGATTTTCTATGGTTTCTATGGTTCTGATCATGCGATCAGGAAAAAAATGTAGCTCGAATATTTCATTCTCAATTCAAATACAAAGTTTCGTCACGATCGAATCCATAGTTTTGAAATTATCAAGAAAACCAAATTTCAAACGGCCATATTCACGGAACCTTTAGTCTAATTTTGCTCATTGATGAACGTGACCGCAACATTCGAGATTCACACCTCGACTCGAATTTTTTGACGGATTCGTAATCAGTGAGGCGAACTCTATCGTTTGAGACCATTTTCGGCTCAAAATTCGAAAAATACAAACGAAATTATATAGCCCCCGCGTAAGTAGTACGAGCCCTCAAAAATTAGGAAGTTCACAAACTCATAGATAAAATTGATCCAAATTGTTCACAGAAATTATAAGAAATGGTAACAATTGTTTTGATGTGCACAAAGTCTTGCCTGGCGTAATAACGATTGTTACATGCAGCAACTATCACATCAGTTTGCTCACAGAGTAATGTACTTATACACTAAAGTTTTCAAATTACCCCAAAGGGAGAACTTACTTAAATCATATGCATCAAAGATGATTTCCTGTATACTGACCCCTGACAGCTGGTAATATCTACACATTTAGATATCGTTACGAACCTTAGTCAGATCCGGGCTGGGAATTTCTCAGATTTACGGCTAACTTCGATTTGCAAAAACTCGGTCCGTGTGAATATTTTATATAAACGATTTTTGCTATTATGTCTTACTTTGATGAGTTCTATTGCTAGTCAAAAAAAAGTCTCATCTTTGAAAACACCCTGTATATTCATATTTGTGAATGAGTTGAAAACATTTTTTCTACGATCGTTTACAAATCCCAAGAGCCTATTGAATATAAATATGTATATTATGATATACAGGTGTTCCTAAATTGAAGGTACAAACGAAAAGGGTAGAAGTAATTTTAAGAAAAAAAAGTCCCATAAACATGAGATCGCTAACGTTTCGTTTTCGAGATACAAGGTGTTAAAGTTCCAATTGTTTTCAAGTGTTTTTCTTATAGTATCTACACTGCACATGGTATTTAACTGAATTTTGGCATAAATATTACAATTGAGAGTTTACACCATGTGGCATACCAATTTCGAAAGCAAATATACAATTTTGATATTTTTTCTGGAACACTGTCCCCTGTTTTCCTCTAGAACTTCTTTTTGCTGAGCCACTGTTGATTGGAAAAAATGTTAAGTGTAGATACCATGAAAAAAAAATTGAAAAAAATTCAAACTTTAACACCCTGTAATTTAGAAAACGAAACGTTTGCGATCCCATGTTTATGAGACTTTTTTTCCTTAAAATAATTAATTTTCCCTCTTTATTTGTTCCTCCAATTTAGGAACACCCAGTATATTGAAAAAACAGTAATCGGTAATCGGAGAAAAGCAACGGGTAATCGGTAACGAATCATCTGTGAAAAGTAATAGGTACAAAGTAATCGGTAAATAGAAATCTACTATAAGTAATCGATAAATGGTAATCGGTGAAAGGAAACAGGTAATCGTCAATCTGTAATAGGTGAAAGGTAGAATCAATAAAATAACGTTGGAATGGACATATTTTCATTTTCCCGCAATAATAAGGGGCACTTTCAAAAATGAAATGCTGCATTTCCATACTATTTTTTTATGTCTTAATGCAGCTGAAATAGTTATGAAAAAAGATTACGAAAAGCACTGCCGTGAAGGCAGGAGCTTTTGAGCGCTCGTACATGCACCTTGTAGGTAGATTCGCATTTTTCAGTTTTGGAAATCAATTGAAAGAATTTGTGACAGCTGTCACATAAATTCTGAAACTTGAGCGAAACTCCAGACTTCATGTCAGTGCTTTAGGTGACCAATTTTTTTTCGATAATTCGCTAGAATTTTCTACGGTATCTATGGTCTTGGTGGTGCGATCTGGACAAAATTTGGCACGTAGTTTGAATACATTATTCCTAAGCCAGGTGCAAAATCATCCCAATCCAATCAGTAGTTTCGAAATTATCAGGAAAAACATATTTTGAACAGCCATATTTACGGAACCCCTACTCTAATTTTGATCATTGATGAACGTGGCCGTGATATTCGCGATCCAAACCCACCCTGAAAATTTCAAGTTCCTAGGCCTTTCCGTTCAAAAGTTACAATTTTCTATGGTTTCTATGGTTCTGGTAATGCGATCTGGACAAAATATTGTTTTAATATATAATTCTCGATTAAAATACAAAATTTCATCTCGATCGAATCCGTAGTTTCGAAATTATCGAGAAAACAGAATTTCAAACGACCGTGTTTACGGAACCCCTAGTATAATTCTGCTCATTGATAAACGTGAACGCGACATTTCAGATCCACACCTATCCTGAAAATTTCAAGTCCCTAGGCCTTTTCGTTCGAAAGTTATGATTTTCTATGGTTTCTATGGTTCTGGTCATGCGATCTGAAGAAATGTAGCTTGAATATATCATTCTCCATCAGTATACAAAATTTCGTCACGATCGAATCTGTAGTTTTGAAATTATCAGGAAAATTAAATTTCAAACGACCATATTTACGGAACCCCTAGTATAATTTTGCTCATAGATGAACGTGATCACGACATTCGAGATCCACACCTATCCTCAAAATTTCAAGTCCCTAGGCGTTTCCGTTCAAAAGTTACAATTTTCTATGGTTTCTATGGTTCTGGTCATGCGATCTGGACAAAATTTCACATGTAGCTTGAACACCTCATTCTCCATTTGAGTGCAAAGTTTCATCTCGATCGAATCTGTAGTTTCGAAGTATTCAGGAGAACAAAATTTTGAACGGCCATATTTACGGAACCCCTGGTGGAATTTTGCCCATTAACGAACTTAACCGAGGCATTTGCGATCTGAACCTACACTGAAAATTTCAAGTCTCTAGGTTGATCCGTTCGAGAGTTATCGTGCTTACGGAAGGCCGGACAGACGGACGGACAGACTCGAATTTTCCGACGGATTCGTCATCAGTGAGTCGAACATAGTCGATTGAGACCATTTTCGGCTCAAAATTCGAAAAATACAGACATCGTGACGAAATGATATAGCCCTCGTGTAAGTAGTACGAGCGCTCAAAAAGGATGCGAACATAAACACAAAATTTCATATTTACGATTATTCCTTCTTATCGAATCTTTGCCTCTCCAATCTGTTAATTTGTTTGTCTTCTCAGGAAACTGATTCTTTGATATAGATTTTCAATGCATACGTGCAATAGAAAGTACCTATCTTTTCGATTTCACATAAAATACTATTAATGTTCAGTCATTTATTTTATGCATATAATATAAACTCAACATTCCTGATCTGATATTTAAAAGTTCAAGTTTTCAAATTCTATTCTTATAGCGTTTTAAAGCCTAATTGTTCTTGTCGATAGCCTGATGTGTCCCTAGAGACAATGAAACTTTGCCATGAATGGAGTGGAAAGTTTTCAAGAAATCAATATTTCCGTGTGAAACTAAAGCAACAATGAGGGACCCTAAAACCAGTGGTGTTCAACCCCTGAGCTTTTCTCTCCCATTTCGAAGAAATTGTTGCTTGGACTGAAGAGCTATATAGTGCTGATACAAAAGGTGATCAATAAAAATCCCACTTACTGGATGTGAATAAGTAAATAGAAACCAAGGATGCGGTGGTTTAATGGTAATATTACCATTATTCGAGATGTTCGTTTTTTTGGAAGTTGGTGGAAACTTGAGAAAGTTTTTACACCTAAAGTAGAGACCTTCCCTAACATTATTTCTTAGCAAAATTCACAATAGCTCACAACAATTGGATAACATTTCCTGAATGGGCCAAGTCAGACAGATTCATTGTTTTATATTTCCAATTGTGACATCTTCGGTAGCATTTATGGTGTCATAAAATGGTTCATCTCCTATGAAACAACTATTCGAATGAACAGACTTTGACGGTGTACTCCGTTAACAATGAATGGGCAAGCTCAGATCTGTCATAAGTCGGTTTGTTGTTGGAAGGGGGAATCCATGTATGTGCAGTGAAAGGGTGGCTTGAGGGGGTTGTACGTGAATTTTACTGAACTAGAAAAAGAATTTTTAAACTCGGCAAGTTCCTTTCGAATTCACTCTCGATGTTTTTACGACACCCACTTTCTCTCGAAAACTTGTATCACAAGAAGAAGCTACGATATACGAGTCTACAAAATATCCTCAATCTCTATTTGTGTTGTTCAGTTCACGAAGGCAAACAGCAATTTTTGATCATGAAATTGTTTTTATAATTATCTTCGATTTACTATCATGGGTCACTGAAATAGTTGACTAGTATATCCAAAATGACGCCATTTGTCCATCCAAAGCCGAATTGAACTTTGTATTCTCCTCCACATCCTGACTGTCCCACGGAGGAAACATCATATTTTTCTGCCATATGTTGCATTTTGAGGAAAGCTTGATGGTTAGTGGTCAACCATTTCTTTGCCAGTTCATCCGCTATTTTCTGAGCTCGAGGATTATTCGTTCTTTTCAGACCGAAGATGATCATGTGTTGGGATGGAGGCCAAGCGTTTGGAAAATCCCACTGTTCTCCTGTTTTTTCCAAACTTTGCGGTACCCCACCTGAAATAAAAAGGACATTAAATCACTAGAAATAGGAATAGAGGATATCAGTATCCGTTGCCGGTTTCACTGATACGATTCGGTTCAACAGGACAGCACAGCGTTGCAGATTGTATTTCTAGTACTGGTTCCAGAGCAATGACTCAAAAAATATTCGATTGAATACAGGGTGTTATTCTCCAAAAATGTTTCTACCTATAACTCAATTATAACTGAAGAAAGGCTTATGTCCACGGACTATATAAGTATAGCCAATTATCTGATACATACACACATCGGAAAAATCTAGGGATATTCGTACAAAGTCATACAAGCGTCAAAAGAAATTTTTTTATTGTTTGAACTGTACTACCAACTTACTGATCGGTTCATTTGCCCCGTTTGAATACGCATTTTTTCGGAAAAAATGTGAAAATTATAATGAAAAACTTGACAAACAAGATAGATGGAAAAAGTAAATTCTACAAGTACTCAGTATTTCGATTTAATTCTGTCTATAGTGTTCTTCAATAGTATTGTTGCATTGAGAATATTGTGTTTTACTATGGAACGACGACCTTTGTCTTCAGACGAGATGCATCTAGTAGTGCGCCTTCTTCAAGCTGGCCTGCGACAAGTCGAAGTAGCTGAGCGGATGGTTGTTTCCCAAAGAGTCATAAGTCGTTCATGGAGGCATTTCAGGGAAACTGGAAGTCCAGCTGAACAACACCTAGGGCGTAGAAGCTGTACAACGGCAAGTCAGGGTAGATTTTTACTGCTAAGTGTTAGGATCGAGACACCTTACAATCACAGCACCTGAATTGGTTATAGAAGTCCAGCGAACGCATAACATAACCGTTGGGCAAGATTATGTGAGAAATCGTCCTCACAAAGCCAATCTTCATGTTCGAAGACCAATTTTATGTCCATCTCTCTCTAGAGGCAATCTCGCTGCCAGAGTAGACTCGTGCGAAGAATATCAAAATTGGAATGCAGATGATTGGCCAACAGATTTGTTCATTGATGAATACAGATTTGGATTTCATCCAGATTCTCGTCGGCCACGAGTGTGGAGGCGATCCGGAAACGTGGAACGTTTAAGAAATGTTCAGGAAGTTCACAAATACATAGGCGGTACAATAATTGTATGGGGCGAAATAATTATAGGCGGCAGAACCGACCTCGTTTTTCAAAATGATTTCCTGACAGGTCAGCAATATGCGGATAATATTCTTCAACCCATTGTGCCTGTATTTGCTGGTGCTGTTGATGCAAACTTTCGCCTAATGCATGATAATGCTCGTCCCCATACCGCTGCGATTTTGACGAACGGGTTGGAAAACGGGGGAATTGAGGTATTGCCATGGCCCGCACAAACCCCGGACCTTAATCCGATTGAGCATGTATGGGACATGCTCCAACGTAGAATTACTCCCATTTTGGGCAATATCCAAAATGCTCTTCCGAGAGCTTTTAACCACAGAATAGGCACTATACCACTATACCTCAATCGGGCATTGACAATGTCATTTTGGCTATGAAAATAGGTGTAGAGCTGTTCTGAACCAAAGTGGAGGTCATACTCTCCATTCAGTTAACTTTTTGCATACTTGATCATTTTTTTGTATAGCTCGTAAAATTATGGTTTATACTTTTTTTTTTTTTGAAATATTGTGTTCGTTTCAAGCAAAAAATTAATTTAATGACATATTGAACATTTTCTCTATACTATATAATTTTAGTTTCTCCCTTAATCAACTGAAAAAATAAAAGACGCCTATTAATAAGAATATGCCTAGACTTTTCCGATGTGTGTATCAATGAATGTGACTCAGACAGCCTGATATTGGGTTGTAGTTAATTTTGATAAAACACCACTACACTACACTTGTTTCGCCATTACCATGACTGAAGTTAATGTGGATGTAACAACTGTAAGTTTGGGCCAATTCTTGGTGAGAAAAATCGTGGGATCCTTCAATGTCTACTCAGATATAAATTCCCATTTTAAGGAATAAAACTGGATGATAAATTCTTATCACGGAATGTATTATTTTCCTTTTTATGTTTGGATCCTCATAAAAACTTGAAAGGCTATTGTTAGGGGTGGATATTCCGACGCATATAAAGTTGATATGTTAAATCGAACAGTAAGGAAGCTATTTGATCAATGGAAATGTTCCTCGATAGTATATCTAAATACCAACAAAGAATGAAAAATCTCTCCCCAACCGTCATAAATCTCGATATTGATACGATACCTGTCCTCCGACTTTCACCTTTCTGAATGTCAATAATCCAATAACCCTTTCATATTATAGTCTTATATGAGGATGAAAAATCAGAATCATTCGATTATCAAATGGTTTATGAAATTGCAGAAAAAAGGAAACGAAATAAATTCAATACATTAACGGAGAAATCGGAAACCATTGTTCTGAAGAGTAACCGTCACTGCAGATAGGCAGGTAAAAACACTCAATCTAAGTTAACCCAGAGAACATCAAATCATCATCCGTAACTGCAGAACGATTTTGAGTGTCATCCGTGCAATATAACGTTATAACGATGATACATTTGACGTAGAAAAAGGCATGTCTCATAAGGAACAGCTATGTAGTTCCGAGTAAAACTCCGCACCAGCGCCATCTTTCCGCTTAAACAGCAGTTTTCCACTCTTCTCTGCAGGTACTTTAAAAGATTCACTGATCCCCCAATAGCTCCAATCATGAAAACTATTTACGAACATCGCAATCTTTCTTGGTCAGTTATAAAATCTCATTCTGATTTAAGCAATGCAATTATTTCAGCACAATTCTTCACCTTCACTGGGTCAACATAATAGTGATTCGTGGAAGTTACCTTGAAAATGAAATCTTAAGACGTTTTTCAATAGTTCAACCAATTGCTCAATAATGAATGTTAGCAATTCTCAGTACCGCATTTATGGCTCTTTCTTTCGTTCTTTTATTGTTTTCTTGAAACTGTTGAATAACCCATAACGGAATTAAATTTTTCGCATTTCCCGTGTGGATCTGAGGATTTCAAAGATGGATCATCTCTATGAAGAAAATTCATGAAAACATCTCATCATGAACTTACGAAGAAATTCAATAAAAATAAAAAGATCATTCGTCAGATTTTATCGCTTCAGAGATTACGATGAAGCCCACTGAAGTGAATTTCGAAATTCTGTCACGATGGAGAGCAGAGAATTATTCAAACCACTCTGAACTGAGTTGCGAATCGAAAGCAGAAAAGTATGTTCTTTCATTTTGTTACCTAATCAAAAGTTATGATTTGCTCTCGATGTAGAGAGATCACTCTTATACTTAAAATATTCAACGTTAATCCCTAATGACCTCGTTCTAACTAAAACTATAAATACAGGGTGTGAAATAATTAATGGATAATATTTTACCTGCGTTAAGAGGACATTTTGGCGGTCCACAAAAATGGAAAAAAAAAAAAAAAAAATTCGAAAAGCACTGCCGTGAAGGCGGGAGCTTTTGAGCGCTCGTACATGCACCTTGTAGGTAGATTCGCATTTTCCAGTTTTAGAAATCAATTGAAGGAATGTTTGAATGCTGTCAAAAAAATCCTGAAACTTAGGCAAAACTCCAGACTTCATGTCGGTGCTTCAGCTGATCAATTTTTTTCCGATAATTCGCTAGAATTTTCCACGGTATCTATGGTCTAAGTGATGCGATCTGGACAAAATTTTGCACGTAGTTTGAATACATTATTCCTGAGCTAGGTGCATAATTTCATTCCAATCCGATCAGTAGTTTCGAAACTATCAGGAACAAAATATCTTGAACGGCCATATTTACGGAACCCCTAGTCTAATTTTGCTCATTGATGAAAGTGACCGTGAAATTTCCTAGTTCCTAGGCCTTTCCGTTCAAAAGTTAGAATTTTCTATGGTTTCTATGGTTCTGGTCATGCGATCTGGACAAAATATTGCTTCAATATATCATTCTCGATTAAAATACAAAATTTCATCTCGATCGAATCCGTAGTTTCGAATTTATCGAAAAAACAAAATTTCAAACGACCGTATTTACGGAACCCCTTGTATAATGTTGCTTATAGATGAACGTGATCACGACATTCAAGATCCACACCTATGCTGAAAATTTCAAGTCCCTAGGCGTTTCCGTTCAAAAGTTACAATTTTCTATGGTTTCTATGGTTCTGGTCATGCAATCTGGACAAAATTCCACATGTAGCTTGAACACCTCATTTTCCATTCGAGTGCAAAATTTCATCTCGATCAAATCTGTAGTTTTCAAGTAATCAGGGAAACAAAACTTTGAACGGCCATATTTACGGAACCCCTGGTGAAATTTGGCCCATTAACGAACTCAACCGAGCCATTCGGGAACTGAACCCACACTGAAAATTTCAAGTCTCTAGGTTGTTCCGTTCGAGAGTTA
The DNA here is from genome assembly GCA_963966015.1 of Aphidecta obliterata. Taxonomy (NCBI): domain Eukaryota; kingdom Metazoa; phylum Arthropoda; class Insecta; order Coleoptera; family Coccinellidae; genus Aphidecta; species Aphidecta obliterata. Next base: position 7,760,391 of record OZ014430.1, on the reverse strand, counting down.
TCGTGCTTACGGCCGGCCGGCCGGACGGCCGGACGAATTTTCCGACGGATTTGTCATCAGTGAGTCGGACATAGTCGATTGAGACCATTTTCGGCTCAAAATTCGAAAAATACAGACATCGTGACGAAATGATATAGCCCTCGTGTAACTAGTACGAGCGCTCAAAAAATAAGCAAAACATGAAATTTGAGTTTAATCTTTGTTGAAAAAAAACCATCCTTGCGCCCCGAAAACCATGGTTTACATTCGATAGGTCATCTATCCAGGAATTCTAACCAAAAAACAGATTGAAAAAATTCTTCCATTTGGGGTCTTGTCACCAAAAAGAGTGGCAAAGAGTGAATTTTCGAAAATGTCGAATATCTCGAAAACATAATAACATTTACTAAATATGAAACATATTTTTCTGAACCACCACAACTTCATACGAATTATTCAATCATTACGCCAAACCTGTATATTCGAAGCTCCTTGAACTGGAAATGATATCGAAAATGATTTTTCTGAAGACGAGATCGAAAAAAACCTCTTCTACGGTCCTCTCCTTGAATTTTTTAAAATTTTTTTTGTGCGCAGAAAAACTACAGGGAGATGCAAAAAGTTGATGTTTTCGTAGAAATGAAAATCTCTTGAAACTGTAAATCTTGAATTCGAATATTGTTTCTCGTACTCCTGGGGCTGAAATGGCAAATCATCGGGACATTTTTATAGAAAATCAACGAAGCTGTACCTGAAGTAGTAGAAGCACACAATCCAATTTCCTATTCCGCGAAAGGTGTAGGCTTCTGAGAAACTCAGGGAAACGGGAAATGTACAAACACAGAAAAACGCCCTAGCAATATATTTCATCCCCAACGAAGTATATTAATACAACATTTTCTCGTCAAATTTCATATAATAAATTTTTCAGTTTTTCCATCAAAAGTCCTTTACGTCGGGGTGAAAAGTTTTATGCTTTGAGGTGGAAAATTTTATTTCGCGGTAGAAAGTTCTGGACCAGGGAAACTTTATACAATGCAGAATATCCTATTCTACCTTAAAACTCGTTACTATAGTACATCCACGAATTGTTTCATGAAACAATTAATTATAACTACGGTTGAAATCAATTAAGATAAAAGCTCTTCCTTCCTAGATTATTCGATAATGAGTTTTATGAATTCCGGGTAAATCCATTTATACAGCGTAACTTGCTTATGACCATTTATTTATATCTCCTCAATACGATTGGGAGCGTCTACTTTTTTAAAAGAGCCAAACTTCTAGAGAAGCTCATACATGTGATTTGCAATACAAAAAGTAATATAACACATGGTTAAAATGTTGACGGTTATTCTTCAATTTAATATTTCTTGATTTCACGAAATATTTCAAGTTTTTCCATAAAACCAATTATACTTCAGTTATCCTTGGAGCCTAATCAAATTAGACAACATATCTGGAAACGGCATTAAATATACTACAAGGTGGAAATTTTGTTTGCCAAAAGAAATCTTATTGCGGCATGGTGAGGAGATGAATATTAAGATTCTGAAGTGAAAAAATGCAATCCATTGCACCCTTAAATATTCAGTCATTAAGTCCCGCACATTCCGGCGTTGGAAGTCATGAGAGGTGAACTTTTCTTACCAGTAATACTTCCCGATCGTCTCAACGCTGAAGAATTCATTACATCAATCCAAAGCAGCATAACAGACAAAATGTCTGGTTTCAAAGGGATGGCTGCCCAGCTCATAATAGCCGGAATGTACGGTACTTAATGAATGAATATTTTGGGGAGCAATAGATTGGAAGGTGAGGTCCGGTAATATGGCCCCCAAGGAGCCCCGACCTTACGCCTTTGGATTTTTATGTCTGGAACACCTTGGAAGAAAAAGTATATCAAATTCGCGTTCAGACTCGAGAGGATCTGATCGAAAGAATAAATTTGTGTTGTGCAGAAATGCGTCAGAAACGTTGTGAACTTCGCAGGGTTGTAGATTCATTGCCAAAAAGGATGTGTAAATGTATTGAACAAGGCGGTAGACATTTCGAACAATTGTTATAAATAGAAGTAGTCTTTTTTCTTCACATTTTTTCAGGCAAACTGCATTATTAAAATTTAGTTCATTCGTTTAAATTATTTTGATTCGACAGATAAATTCATGATTTCCATGAGAATGACTTCAATATTCAATCATAAAGAGTTCAAAATAGAGCAAATTTAGGTTTGGATATTTCAACTTTTTCGTTGTTATCTTGTAAGCCATGATATTAGGGCAGAAGACAAGCAGCAAGCACAAAAGTTGATATGTCATTCGAAAGCACACTAAATGAAGTATTTTTTGCTAAAAAGAAAACATGTTCATAATCAATAATTCTGCATCGATAAAACCATTGGAAAAATATGACCGAATCTCGATATTCATCTCCTTACCACGCCCGCAATAAAAATTTTTCGGCAAACAAAAACTGTTATCTTATAGCAAATTTAATGCTGTTTCCAGATATGGTCGAATTTGATGAGGCTCCAAAGATAACTAAAGTATAATCGATTTTATGGAAAAACTTGAAATATTTCGTGAAATCAAGAAATGTTAAATTGAAGAATAACCGTCAACATTTCGACAATGTGTTGAATGACATTTTTTGTTGCAAATTACATGTATGATCTCCCCTCGAAGTTTGGCCATTTTGAAAGTAGACACCCTTTATAGTTTGAAAAAAAAATAGGATTATAAATTGAATCGAATTCAATCTTCGAATAAAAATTAAAATTAAAATTTGAAATTGAAGAATTCTCACCAGGGTATTTCAATATGTCATTGTCATGGAGGTACTGTATTACCATATCAACAACAGTGCTGTCTAAATTTTTATGGTAACATCCGGTCCACAGAGGTGTCAAATTCGAGGCGTAGAAATAGTTCCTCCTCGCTCCATTCGCCAAGTCATAATCCAGCCATACACCAACATCTTCATGCCAAAGAACAGCACTCACAGCTTCCAACCACCTATCAGCTATTCTCCTGTAATAAGCCGCCCTTTCGAAATTCTGCAGCTGTTTGTTGAATTCGTAAAGAGTAACGGCGTTACTGTAGAGGATTGCATTCAAATCCACCGGAATGATAGACGTTGTTTTGATGTGTTGAAGTGATCCTTTATTGGTGCCGTTAGAAACAAACCATCGACTTGAGAAATCCATTCCTGACTCGCAAGCAGCTTTGATCTCCGAATAAAACGATGCTCTGGCGTCGTCCGCCTCCAGTGCGGCTATCGACCCGACGTCTTCAGCGTAGGATTCCGGTCTTGGCCCTTCCGAACAGTTTCCGTAGGTGGCAAGAGTATATTCGTTATCTCCTAATTTAACGACGGTCGTCCGCTTCGACATCCAAAAATCGAATTCTTTCTCTAACAGTTTAATACTTCTCTTTAGGTAATCCAGGTCTTTCACTACGTCCATGTACACTTTGAAAGAAGGGATGAATGTGGGTGGCTGGGATCTTCCTAAATAGTATATTCTTCCACCGTTGGGTATGTAGCCATATTGTTCCACTACGTGGAGAAAATTGTCCAGCATACCTCTAGTTGTTTCGTACATTTCTGAGATTAGAAGTCCTCTAATGATCCAGTAGGTGTCCCAGTAGTAAAATTCCCTGAATCTTCCACCTGGGACTATTATTGGGTTAGGGACCCAAATCAAACTGGAACAGTCGATTTCCTTCTCGGCCTTTTTCGATATTTTTCTCCCCAGGTCTTTCCACAATTTATGTAAAGCGTATCCAAATTCGCGGTATTCGTTATTGGCGATATTCTCCAAGAATGCTGGGTTTTTCGTCCAATCCTTCGGGTGCCATTTGCTGAACTCCACATCACTTTTCTCGAAATTATCCAAAACGAATTGTCTCACTTGTTCTTTGGATGGATTCTTCCGGACTTCAATCATGAAATTTTCATATTTTTCCAAGATTTTTTGCGGTGGGTGTTTCATTTTCATATCCACAAACGTTTTCGAGTCTTCAAAGATCTTCGACATTTGTACTGTATCCAACAAGGGGCCCCTACAGAACACATCGCCACGTTTAGGAGCGTTTAACGTTTCATCCAAGACCATCTTGATTCCGTTATAGGTACATAAAAAATATTGGGAACAAAATCACATATCTCTGAGGACTCGAAGTTGTTCTACCACTTCACAGATCACTATTTCAACTGGCATTTTCGAAACAATTCGATCCCACTTATAAGTTCCCCGTCTCCATCAGGGCCGCTCGTTATGCCACTCATTTCCTTCGTATGTCGAAGCCCCCCTCTTTGTGTTTATATTCGAAGTCAGTGAAACCTGAAATTAAAGAATGCTAAGTGTTCTTCTTGGCCCAATGCGTGATCTGGAGGTAACGTATTGTTATCTGTGCATTTATTGAAGAAAAACTGCGGAGATCAATAATAACAATTATCTTACCTAGTTGTTGAGGAAATCTGAAGAACTTATGAACGACCTTATTTTATTTAAATATTAACTCTTTTTCATCAACTACTATGATTGTTACTCAACCATAAACGAGACAATTGCTTCTTCGATAGAGGTTGAGACGATACCTACCATGCGAATATCAATGTCAATAGAAAGGACAGCTGGCTTCATATGGAGTTAAATATTGCAATAAATTATTAAACAAAAAATAATTCCTCACTGCGGTGTGGATTAGGCTTGATTTGAAACAGAAGTATAATAATAATGATAAATGTCTTTATTTCACCAGATATCTGAAGGGGAAGTTCACCCAAAGGTTCTCTACCACTTAACCCTTGTAGTCTACAAACAAACAAAAAATACATTTGAATATACATAACTCAATCAAAAATAGAAGTATTAAGGAATCAAAAGAAAGTGAAAAAAAAAACACACATATGAGCAAAAAGATTCAAAGAGACACTCAAGAAATCACACCGAAGATGAATTGAGGAGATAAGCTCTGACATCTTTCTCGAACCTACTTAGACTCAACAGTTCATCAGAAACATCATTTTACAGCCTGTAAATAATGATGATATGAATTGAAAATTCCTTTTATATAAAGGAAAAAAAACTAAACCAAACACTCTGTATTCCTTGTAGAGTATTAGTATTAGAGGTTTCCACCCATCTACTTATTTCCATGAAAAATTAATGGAAGAACGTTCTTGCGGAAAGTAAATAATTCAAGTATACATGATGAGTTTACGCACCATCATTTTATCAACTTCGTGAATTATATACCTATTGGTTATGTTTCATTTATTGAATGACTAACAAGTTCTTTGATGAATGTATTAAAAATACATAAGAATCTCCACTCTGAAAATACTACACTAAATTCTAAGCAATTTCATTTATCTACTCCTATTGAATTATATATTCATTATTCAACTACTTCTGAGCAATTAATATTATCTGTAAACCCACAGCGTGAGACCAACGAGCCGATTGGCCGAAAGGGAACAATCCATTATTATTATTGGGTAGAGGTCACTTGAATAATTTGGACGTTTTCTCAAATTAAGTTGATACCTAATTATTATTATGAATGTTTTGCTGAAAAAGATGAATTCAGATAGTGTAGATCAATTATTATGTACACCTTCAGAAATAAGACAATCAGCCAATGTTACAGAATTTATTGCCCGAAAAATCCCAAAACAAATATAGAGGTGTATACAACAATTTTCAAGATTGGTGTAGCAGTAAGAATATTAAGTCATCGTTTACAGAGAATGTTTTTTTGGCATATTTTAGTGAACTTAGCACTAAATATAAAGCATCGCCCCTATGGACTTTCTACTCCATGCTAAGAAGCACAATCAACATAAATAATGCATTGTCACAGGTAACTATTAAGATTTGTGAATAAAGTTCTTTCTCTGTACTTGAATCTCAGTATTTATTGTTATAGTCGTAGATAAAGTATAGTATTCAACTTGCGGTAATGGTCATAACTCACTTGATGAATTACAGCACTCGCTTTCGGCTCGCGCAGCAAACTTCATTTGCGTGAGTTATGACCTTTACTGCTCTTAAAATAATATATTATTTTCGAAAATCTGTCCCACCTACCTTATACAGATTGGCCATATGAAACAATTCGACACTACCCAGAGCCGAACTGTAACTTCTGGGTGATTAGAATAACATTCCCCGAACGATTTCAAAGTTTCATTATTGGGAAAAGTACACCAAAACGTTTTTTTTTTTCAGAGCGTTCAACTTATCACAACCTCACGATCTTCAATTAAATAAAATCATATCGCATTACACACATCCGCCTCTATTAGCCATTGTTTGAAGCACTTATTCGATTATTTACGTTCGGGAGATGAAAAAACAAATCCATTATAGATTGAATTTTTTCTTTCACAGGATGAAGTTAGGTTCGTGGTCCCTGGATAGAGAATGGTTTCGCAGGGATGGCCTGGTGCTGTTCAGCAAGCTGATTCGGACGAAGAATGTGGACAACTTACAGGAACAAACAAAAATACCCGTACACGACAACACGAAACAAAAACTTACGGTAATTATAAAGTTAAAAAAGAAATGAAGAAGTGAATTTTTTTTCCGAAAAATTGTTAATACTGATAAGCAGGCCAACAAATCAATCAATGTGAACCTCAGAGAACATCGAATGCATCAGGCACAACTTTAAGCCGGTTTCGGCTTATTAAGCCTCATCAGTACAGTTATAGCGATGATAAATTCGACGTGAGTGACGGAATGCTTTGAAACGAACAGTAGTGCAGATCAGAGAAACATTATCCACTAACGCCACCTGTCTGCTCCAACATCAACCGTCCCATACTTTAAGGCCTAGTGACTTTTTCTGATTCATCTGAAATCAACGGTAGATCTTTCTTGAAGTCAGTTTTGAACAGTTTCGAACCAGCTGCTGTTGTTCATTGCTAGTTGTGGTCCATCCCGGGTATTCCATTTTCCAGGTGTCACCCATATCTGGGAGGCACCCCCCTATTAGCCACCTAGGGACTCGCCCGATGGAGGACTAGCTACCCCGAACGGGTACTCAATAACATTAATATGATTTACTTTACTCGTTACTAGCAGACCCGGCCACGCGTTGCTGTGGCTAAGGTATACGTTGGATTATTATTATTATTATTAACCCTTACCCTAACCCTTATCCTCACCCTTGTTTATGACTCTCAAAAGAATTTTCCTATTCGTAGGTATATGTTATGATCAATTGGTGAGATGTTCGATATAGAAAAAAAAATTCCTTAAAAGTTGGATTGAAACGTCGTTCCTCAATTATATTTGAACCAAATGATGTCATTTGGAACACACTATTGTAATGCTGAATATTCTGCAAGAAATGTTCAGATAGGGGTTCTTGTCCCGAAAGTAACGAATTCAAAGGTTCGGGTGGCCTTGTCAGTTGCGGCAATTTGATTTATCCATTCAAACAACATAATCCTGGGGGTTCGTTTCGATATCTCAGAGCATTGCAGTATTGAAAAATAGTGCTCATATATCCAAAAGACATTAATATATTGCTAGCATAATCGACTGTGGAATCATATCTAAATGCCAGACGCTCAAAGTTGATAATTTCATTGCATTCCATATTTTGTTGTATCTTGCCTAAGATCGATAATATCGATTCTTCCGGAGCTGGGGCAGATCTTGATTGAGAACCTCTAATTTTTTTTGCATATTGTCTCGATCATTACGAACTCGCCTTGATTCACGCGTCCGCCTACCAATATTTGGACGCCTCACTGATGGCATTTTTATCAATCACAATAACTATCCCACAACACAACGATATATCAAACACAGTGATAAACTTCTAAGCAATTTCCAGAAACACTGCTGATATACTTCACTTACACAAGTGTCAAAATCCTCATGAAATATAAGTAATCTATGATGGTTCGCGTGGTCGGAGGAAAAAGGAAAGCCCCTTTTTTCGTTTCCGTACAGTTTTTTCGGAAATATTTCGTTGTATAAACCTTGTCCTGATAATAATGAACACAACTAAAAAAGAATTATCGAATTTGGTGCAGTCTTTTGAACGTGATGCCGGCACATAGGTAAACCATAGATCCTGTTTTATTAATATTTTTTTCCAAGAACTCTTAGAGCTGACACTTGACTTAGCTAGAAGATTTTTCGTTCACTCAATGAAAAATTTTATATTTGATAACCTGAAATTTCAGAAATGCCTGACCACTTTGGACCTCACATCATTAGGCGTAGGAAGCTGCGTAGGTACTGGAATGTATCTGGTAGCTGGTATGGTAGCTAAGAATGTAGCTGGACCTGGAGTTGTTTTTAGTTTTATAATCGCAGCTGTAGCCAGCATATTCTCAGGTGAGTTGAATGATGAACATTTGTTGCCAAATAATTCGGACGATAACTGCATTTCCATCTGCTCATTCTCCAAGAACCGAACATGTTCTATTGAGATTGGTACTAGCCAAACAAATTAGCTCACATGTTTTTTACAGGGGCGTGCTATGCAGAATTCGGCGTACGTGTACCTCATACCACAGGCTCAGCTTACATGTACTCCTATGTCACCGTGGGAGAGTTCATAGCCTTTGTTATCGGATGGAACATGATCCTAGAGTATTTAATTGGTACAAGCGCCTGCGCTTGCGCCTTAAGTGCATGTTTCGATGCTCTTTCCAATGGTGCTATTAGCCATACAATTGAGAATAGCATAGGAACGTTCTTTGGTAAGTATTCTTCCTTAAAATGATCCTCACCTTCTATGTTTGAAGAATATTAAGAAAAACATGGGAATCGAAACGCATCGACATCAATATAATCTAAATATTATCCGATTATTTATCGAAGTAATAATCTTTCATCAATATCCATTGAACTTAAAAATTATAATTTGACATGATTGTTTTGGATTTTAAATCATTGAAATAGTAACAAAAGCAATTCTTTCAAGGAAGAGCCCCGGACTTCCTAGCATTTGTGATAACACTGTTAATGATGTTGCTGTTAGTCGCTGGTGTGAAAAAATCTCTCATCTTCAACAATGTGCTGAACGCCATCAATCTTGCTGTTTGGGTCTTCATCATGACTGCTGGCCTTTTCTACGTTTCGTCGGACAATTGGACGAAACATGGTGGTTTTCTGCCCCATGGCTGGTCGGGGGTAAGTTTTCTTATTATTCTGCTTCAGTATCAAGTTGAATCGTTAATCTTCCTTCCGCGTCATCCGCTATAATACCTAGTAGAAATGTTTGAACCTTCAGGGGGGCTATATGAAGCGCCTATAAGCTTCATATAGCAAGCTCAGGCCGCCAACGATTCGGAAAAATAGTTATTTTTTTATGCATCGACAATTTTGTAAACTGAGAGTTTCCATACGTCAGTTGCATCCACTCATTATTTCCGATGATTGATCAAAGTACTTTTTGCTTTTACTTTATTTCTATGAAGAGTATAAAGTGATGCTTCACAAACTTTGTGGAGTGCGGATATTGCGTAGGTTTTTTTGTCAGATCGATTCGGCGAACATTTGTGGAAGGCAATATCGTAAAGCCTAATTCATACAGATTAAAGGAAATTTTATGATTGTCCCATAAACCGGAGATGACGGTACTCAATTGAATTTGTTTGTGACAGAAAGCATTATTGGGATCATTGAATTTTGAGAACCTAATTCACAATTGTTAACCGAAAAGCACCAAATAAATAATATGTGGAATACCCTTTGTTGGGCTGAAGTTGCTATTTTATTCACTAATACGGTATGACATCAATTAGTGTAACGATAATTAATTTATGTCGTCGCTCATAAAACGTCCTTCTCTCAATGTTTTGTCGTGGATGCCATATAACTGGGGCAAAATGAAGGCGACTATTGATGAAGGAATAGTAAATGTCGAAACCGCATAGTTAAAGAAACACAAAAGAGCCTTTAGGAAAAAACATGAAACACAGTCTATAAAAAAGTCACAATTTTTGTTGAATTTGTACTTGAAACACGCTCGTATTTTCAATTCACTTTCCTCATCTCAATCCCAAAGTTCCGTAATTGACTACTTTCAACGACTCTCGAAAAGATCCACTTCTAGCCACTTTGCAGTCTGCCTTTTCGACATGAATGTGAAGTAGTGCAACTAACCTTATCTTCGAGATGAAAACAGCCTTGACTTGAATGCAATTTTCTTCAAGTGTAATACACGGACGCGTACCTAGATATTTCAAAACAAAAAAAAATAAAAAAATCTTTGAAACTTTTTGTGGCCCCAATCCAATCGAGCGGTTCATTGGATAGGGCCTTGGACTCGAGCCTTGAGTAACGTAAGGACTTCGAGTTTACTGTATTTTCCCTGAATACTCCAACTGGTGAATAGAACTAAAACAGAGATAAACTTTCAAAAAGGATATTCAATAAAAAAATGAATGATTCTCCACAAACTATACACTAGTACATCAAAGACACGCATTCTACCTTCACCAAAACGATTAAATCTCGACAAATTCATCAAATGTCAAATCAAGGTTTGATGTTTGATTTGTTATCTCAGAATAACAATTATCCAAATGACTTTGAATTTCAAGAGTAATTCAATCTTGAGTGAGAGATTTCAATACTCGGGACTAGTAAAACTCAAATAATGCCATGCGTAAGTTTGGAATAACCTTTTCTTATGCTCCGCCACATAGGGGGGAAATTCTGCCCTTGTCGAAATCGTGTGGTTCACACTTAATAAAGCCGAGAGTTCACTGCGACACAGAACACACCCGTACTTTCGCCATTTCGATATAATTTCGTTCACTTCTTAACTCAACTAAATTTCCCATAGATTCCGTGTTATTTTTCTGGAAGAGCTATTCGTGCCTACTTCTCGAAAACTACTTTCTGATTGATTCCTGAAAATGTATTATCAACTCGAACAAGTTCCCGAATTACGTGTTCTTTCGAAAGAACTTTTTCCGTCCGACTCCCGCAAACCACTCCTGATAGAGTCCCCGAAAATCTTTTTCGACCAAGTCCTCAAAATTCACTGCCCTTTTCCGATCTTTCTTTCGTCTCAAGAAAATGTTCAACCCTCATATTCTAGGTGGTTCCAAATTATGTTTCGCTTTCGTTAAACCAATCACCCCCTTCTATTATCTTTTTAAGGAGGTTCGGGAAACAAACATCGGCAATTATTGTACTGAAACCAATCACCTCTCATATTTCCGACAGTAGTGGTAGAATGTGAAATTTTCCATCCAAACACCTAATTAAGTGCTTAATTCGTGAAATCGACGAAGGTAAATTATAAATCTCACAACGCTTCATTTTTTGAGTCATTAAACGCCCGTTAGGCACTATATTTATGGGTCCTCTATAACTCTTGAGTTTGGGTTATCAACATTTCAACGCTGAGCGTGTAGACTAAACCAACACTTGAATTAATATATTAATCCTTCACATTTCTGGGCGTTCTCACAACTTCGATTTTTTGAGCGCTCGTACTACTTACACGAGGGCTATATCATTTCGTCACGATGTCTGTATTTTTCGAATTATGAGCCGAAAATGGTCTCAAACGTCTATGTTCTACTCACTGATGACAAATCCGTCGAAAAATTCGAGTCTGTCCGTCCATCCGTATACACGATAACTCTCGAACGGAGTGTCCTAGAAACTTGAAATTTTCAGGGTATGTTCGAATCTCGAATACCGCGGTTGAGTTCGTTATTGGGCAAAATTCGCCTAGGGGTTCCGTAAATAAGGCCGCTCGAAATTTTGTTCTCCTGATTACTTCGAAACTACAGATTCGATCTAGTTGAAATTTTGCACTCAAATGGATAATGACGTATTCAAGCTACATGCAAAATTTTGTCCAGATCGCATGACCAGAACCATAGAAACCATAGAAAATTATAACTTCGTAATGGAAAGGCCTAGGGACTTGAAATTTTCAGGATAGGTGTTAATCTCGAATGTCGCAGTCGAGTTCTTCAATGGGCAAAATAAGACTAGGGGTTCCGTAAATATGGCCGTTTGAAATTCAGTTTTCTTGATAATTTCAAAACTATGGATTTGATCGTGACGAAAATTTGTATTTAAATTGAGAATGATATATTCGAGCTACATTTTTCCAGATCGCATGATCAGGACCATAGAAACCATATAAAATCAAAACTTTCGAACGGAAAGGCCTAGGGACTTGAAATTTTCAGGATAGGTTTGGATCGTGAATTTCGCGGTTACGTTCATCAATGAGCAGAATTAGACTAGGGGTTCCGTAAATATGGTCGTTTGATATTCGGTTCTCTTGATAATTTCGAAACAATGGATTTAATAGTGACGAAATTCTGTATTTAAATTGAGAATAATATATTCAAGCTTAATTTTTTCGAGATCGCATGATCAAAACCATAGAAACCATAGAAAATCATAACTTTCGAACGGAAAGGCCTAGAAACTTGAAATTTCCAGGATAGGTTCGGATCGCGAATTTCGCACTCACGTTCATCAATGAGCAGAATTAGACTAGGGATTCCGTAAATATAGCCGTTCAAACTATTTTTTTCCTAATAATTTCGAAACTACTCATTGGATTGAAATGAAATTTCGCACATAGATGAAGAATAATATATTCAAACTACGTGGAAAGATCGCATCACCAAAACCATAGATACGAAATTTCTAGCGAATTATCGAAAAAAAAATTGGTCACCCTAAGCATTGACTTTGAGTCTGGATTTTCGCCTTAGTTTCGCCTAAATTTGTTTGACAGCTGTCAAAAATTTCCTCAATTGGTTTCCAAAACAGGAAAATGCGAATCTACCTACAAGGTGCATGTACGAGCGCTCAAAAGCTCCTGCCTTCACGGCAGTGCTTTTCGTAATTTTTCTTGTATCGACTAGGCCAAAATAAATAATCTCTACTCCTGACTATTTGAATTAATTCTACCGAAATGTTATTGAGTCTCATTTATTACACAAGCATCACGAAACAAACATAAGTAATTTCAACCCAAAGGTAAGAAATGTTCGATTGGTAAACATCGTTTCCATCATATCCTCCAATTTAAACACTTTACATTTCATAGTTTTTCAGCAAATTTTCTTCATTTTTACGCATTTTGCTCCAATCGTTTCCTAGACGAATAGAAGTCATAATCCAGGTGTTAGTTTCCCCTTAGGGCGTCAGGGAATCCGGCCCAAACTAACCCGTTCGAGAACTTACTCCCATTAAACAATGGCCCTAACTTATTTCATCAAACATGGTTAACACATCTAATAATGATCCAAAAGGTTTCGATAATTTCCATCGGTATAATCCCAAAGTTCATACTGAATATAATTTGATCGATTTCAGGTATTCACTGGAGCCGCTACCTGTTTTTACGCTTTCATAGGTTTTGACATCATCGCAACGACTGGGGAAGAAGCTACAAACCCTAAAAAATCCATTCCTCTAGCCATCGTTTCCAGTTTAATCATCATCTTGATAGCTTATGTGTCAAGTTCCATGATGTTAACATTGATTGGTGAGTAAAATGCCACATGAAACGTGAATAATCAAAACCTTAATGCGTGGAAAAACATATTTCAGTTCCGTATACTGAAGTGGACCAGGATTCAGCACTGGTGGAGATGTTTGGTCAAGTTGGAGCTTTCCGCAGTAAATACATTGTCGCAGCTGGGGCCTTAGCCGGTCTGACCGTCAGCATGTTCGGGTCGATGTTTCCAATGCCCCGAATTGTTTATGCAATGGCCACAGACGGACTCATCTTCAGGCAAGTTATCCCAATATTTGTATTCCGACCCCATTCCAATTCTGTTTGAACAGTCGCTTTATAATCCTTTTTTTCCAGGACCTTTTCGCAAGTCCTTCCGAGTACTGGAACACCTGCGTTCGCCACCTTCAGCTGCGGTTTGGCTGCTGCAGTGGCGGCACTTTTTATAAGGCTGGAAATTCTCGTTGAAATGATGTCGATAGGTAAATGATAGCGGAAAAGTATAGTGTAGTTTTAAATTTAATTTTTTCCAGGTACATTATTAGCATATACTTTAGTGTCAACATGTGTTCTTATCCTACGTTATCAGCCCCACTCCACAAACTTGGTGGAGCTCTTACCTCAAAGTTTACGCACACCAATTCGTGGTTCTCCTAGCACAGATCATATGGAACCATCTTTATATGGAAACCAGCTTCAACCCGGCGCTCTGAAGAGTGCTCTGGATTCCAACGCTCCAATTCCCGCTCCCTCTCCACTTCCCTCTCAAACAACCCAAAGAGTAATGGTGAGGAGAATTACAAGGAGGTATGTCGGCATCATGTGCAAATTATATTTTCATCTGAAACGATGTGTTCTTTGTAGTTCACCAGACAGTGATGATACTTTTGGTGGTGATGAACCTGAAGAAGACTTTTCAGGGAGGGATGATCAATTCTTAGTTTCTGATCGTACCGAAAATAAGTTCTACGGTGAGTACTGGAGTGCCTTAATCGTTGGGTTGAGTGTAATAGTATATTATTTAACTCACTTGATGAATTACACCACTCGCCTTCCGCTCGTGCTGCAAACTTCATCTGCGTGAGTTATGACCGTTACCGCAAATTGAATACTATACTTTATCTAAGACTATAACAATAAATACTAAGATACAATTACAGAGAAAGAACTTTATTTTCAAATCTTAATAGTTACCATAGGGGCGATGCTTTATATTTAGTGCTAAGTTCACTAAAATATGCCAAGATAACATTATCTGTAAACGATGAACTCATAATCTTACTGCTAAACCAATCTTGAACATTGTTGTATACACCTTTATATTTGTTTTGGGATTTTTCGGGCAATAAATTTTGTATGGTACCATTGGCTGATAGTCTTTCTGGAGGTTACATAATAATTCATCTTCACTATCTGAATCCATCTTTTTCAGCAAAAAATTCGCAATAATAATTAGGTATCAACTTAATTTGAGAAAACGTCAAAATCGTTCAAGTGAACTCCCCTCAATACCAATAATAGACTGTTTCCATTCGGCCAATCGGCTTGTTTAGAAGCACAGAGCCAGGGAGTTATAGTAGTGAGATATTATAACTCACGTCGTTTGTTTACATATACTATTGATTGCTCAAAAGTAGTTGAATATAATGAATATAAAATTCAATAGGAGTAGATAAAAGAACTTATAATATTTAATAGTTGGCAGTACTGGAATTGACGGGAGTGAATATTTTGGACCATGGTTATACAGTTGTTGAATTTGATAAGATCTACATCGCGAAACAGTTCATCGAATATTGGGAAACCCTGAGTCATAGTGGAACTCCTCGTCGAGACTATACCATCACATTATCATTAGTTTCCTGAAAACCGAGGAATTTTTGGTATCTTTATTTCTCCACATATTATCTGGATATTCTTGAATGATTGTTGTTCAATTGGAGGCAACCTAATTCCGATGTGTACTTAAAATAAAATTCACTCACTCCGAAAGTGACCTTAACTTGTCGCACTCCCGTAACGAATTCGCGCTTAGTCTTTGTGCGACTCTAAACTCAAAAACAAGAATTTCTTATGGCGCTTTCCTATCACTTCTTCTCCACTTGTCCCTAACACAGACTCTCAAAATGATCCTATAAGTTCCGTACCCTTTTTGGTACACCAAAGCAAAACCACGAACTGCTATCCCCAGGATCTAGCTTGCAACTGCCTTGACTTTTTCTGATCTCCTCGTGGAGTGGTTCCCCTTATGACCTTTCCCCTTAGATTACATTTTTTTATTGCCTCTCACTTCAACGGCTTAGAAACACCCACGCGATTGAATTTTTTCATGCCAAATTCTCCCATAATTTTTACTTACCTAATCGACGTTTCATTTTCTTATCGCTGATCTTCTACGAAACTCCAAACAGACAATACAAAGCTTCTATGTAGTCTGAGGCCAGTTCCCATAAACTCTCTTATCACAGCGTGATTATCAAGTTCTCAAACGCGCCCGGTTATAACCTGAACTCTCAACGATCCGTTGATTAATACAATATAATACTATGTATGCCTGTATGTCTCAACTTCGGATATACTGATTATTTCTCGGGATTTATCCAATATGTATTCGAAATTAAAATTGAATATTCTTATTCCCAGATATTACACGTAAGCTCCCTTATTGCCCACGTTGAGCACCTTCAAAATCCTTGTTCATTGACGGCGTCTAACTCTTATTTCAATTATTCCGCAGGAACTCTTCACGGGGCCGGTAGTGCAACAAGTACCGGCGGTGTTATGGGATCAACAGTAGGATCTAATCTAGGTAATTTAGGACGTAGATTACAAGTAAGTTAAATTCATTTTTAATCATAATGAAAGCTTTGTTCGCACTAACAATCCTTGACTAACTAATCCCAAACTGGAGTAACTATCGAATAAGTCATCGGTTTTTACAGCTACAAGAAAGTTGTTCAACGCAAATGTTAACATTAGGCAGTTGTTGAATCCTGCGCACAGCGTGATAAACATGCTTGGCTCATTGGTCTCATGTTCATGGATCTCACTGCGAACAAAGCTCTTGTGTACCTGAGAATAGCTGAAAAGTAAAACAAACTACATATTCAACACTTGTATCAATCATAATTACAAAGCTTACGGCCACAAGCGACTGTGCAGCGCTGCAAGGGGCCGGTGACATTGGCAGTGCCGCCAGACTGCATCTGAAGCAGTATGGTCGCGCTGCTGGAGAATTGTACACTTTCTACAATTCTCCAATGTTTATTTAGGATGGCATGCCCTAAAAATTATAATATATTTGTAGGTGTTTTTGTATTGGAGGATAAAAATAATAAATTATTCCATCGAAGTATCCGTATAATTCAAAAAGGAGATTATATGGACCAGTGGCGGCTCGTCAAGGGCAAGGGAGGCAAGCCTCCCCTAAAATTTTCATGGCTGTAGTTCTCATAACAATCAAAATATTTAAAAATAGGTATAGAATTTCTGAAAAAATTTTCATCAACAAATAAAAATAAAATTCTCATTTGCATGCACTTGCTACGCCTCTGCATTCAGAGCTGATAGGAGACAAGAGACAACACTCTTGTCGGTTCTTCAATATGAGAGAGATAGAAGAGGAGGCTATCATTCAGCGAGCTTCCAAAGCGCGCTAAACATAATACACCGAACAGAGAGAGAAGAATTTCGATTGACTTGACCATGCATTAAAGCCCCCAACGGAACGTGAACTCCCTTGTTCTTCGGGTAAATTCGTGTATATTTGAGAATTCGATGAACCATTCAGGATTCGGGACACGTGTGCATTGTTTTGATTTCAATTTAACGACCCAACGGCTTTTCAGTTTTCTTGTAAGTTCGGAGGTGCTTTGATTTTGTTGATCATGGAAATCGGAAAATGGATAAATTAGAGGAAATTCGAAGATGAGATGATATCATTGAATGGGTTTTGAACAATAATTTCAGTAATTTGAATATCGAGACTAAGTTGTACGTGGTAAAAACTTTATCGAGACCTCGGCCAAATTTGATTCATTTAAAGTCAACCGAAAAAAATCAAAGTAGGGGGTTCAATGTTGGTTGGTATGAAAAATGTGAATTTCTATGCGAATCGATTAAACGGGAGAAATTATTTTGTTGGCCCTGTTCATTGTTTTCGCATCAGCCAGAATATACAATCTGGTCGAAATCAGGATTCTCTGATTTGAAGAATTTACCGCGTTCAATCGAAAGACATTCTAAATCGAAGGAACATATAGCTTCATCTTTCAAAATTAAACTCTTAGGCAAACAAAATATACCAACTGCTTTAGACAGCGATAGGAAAGATTCTGTAATATGTTATAATGATCAAGTTAGGGTAAATCGTGCTGATTTAAAAAAACTTATTGACGTCATAATTTTTTTTTTCATATCACCCTTTTTTGATTTGAAAAAGGTATAGTTCATTGACTAAGGAAAGTTGATTTGTAAACAAAGCCTCCTCAATTCAAATGACCACGAGCCGCCACAGATGTGGACGGCATAAAATCATTCGGCTCGCACATAAGAACAATTTCAAATGGATATTTTGTATTTTGGAAAATATTTTTTTTTATTTATATGTTATTAAATTGCATTATTTTATGATTAAATGTTCCTTTGATTATGTTTTATTCTAAGAATTGAGATTCTTGCAGAAATCTACGTTCTACCGATTTCGTCCCCAAATCTAACGATTTTGTGCAGTCATTGCTACCGGTATTGAGTTACGTGGCAGTCGCTGCCCGGTCGTTGCTATCCGTACGCTCGTAGCAGCGCTGCACAAGGTCGTCGCCGCCAGGTCGCGACTGCCTAGATTCGAACGGTACCTTTTGGAACCCTTCAGCAAGGCTACCGCTGTTCAAGTTCGCACACTATAAAATCCGGTGGTTTTGAATTTTGACATCAATATATTTGTGGGAATATTGATTTCCTGGAAGAAGTAATTGTTTGCTTTTTTGGGTTTGAATCGAGCAGTAGATTGACACTAAAATATGACTGGAAGGATGAAGTAGTCAACTTATGTAAAAATATTCACCTAATTATCTCCTAATATGTACTATTTTGTCGTTTAATAGGCAGCCACGTATTTGTGTCCTGCAATATTTCCGTGGGTGGACACGGGACCTGCAACAGAAGAATCGGGAATGTTCGTTATGAAAATGGTTGGTTACTTATATATCCTCATCATTGTCTTCGATTTGATTATAGTCAACGCTATGCAGGATATGGGTGGAACCTCAACGTTCTTTTTCTTCCTCTTCTTCTTCGCAATAATTGGAGTATTATTAGTCATATCTAGAAAACCGCAAAACAGGTAAGAAAATACTCATAGCATAAAACAAGGAAAAAACTTTTCATGTTGCTTTAAATCTTTTATGCCTGGGTGCAATAATCCTGACATAACTTTCTTCAACAGAAACACGCTAATGTTCATGACTCCTTGCTTACCTTTCGTGCCAGGTATAGCCATCACAGTGAACATTTATTTGATCTTCAAATTATCAATTCTGACTTTGGTCCGCTTCACCATCTGGATGACTCTGGGACTCGCCATGTACTTTTATTATGGAATTCATCATAGCACACTCGAAGAAACAAATCAAAATATCGAATTGACGGTTACTGAAAATGAAAAACAAAAGCCCAAAAACGATGACGTCAACATATTCAGGTGAGTTGAAATAATTTCAAAATCATATCTTATCAGTCCTCCCGAGGGAGTAGAGACATACACACCTACGAGAATATAGTCACGTTGATGAAACCTGGGGAGTTGGCAGATTGAGGCCTCGTCTTCAAATCAACAGTTCTATGGAATGCAGAATGCTGTATAAATCGTTGATGAAGATAAAGATCAAGCTTTGAAATTTCAGCCAAGACCAGCCTACCTATGATTGGAATCCCACGATTGCCTGGCAACAACCGTCATGGTCCCAACCTCAGCAGCAGAACCAAGAACCTGCACGTTTCCAGTTGGAGCAACGTTACGACATACACACAAATGACACTAGATCGGTTCTCAACCGTTCTGCCCCTTCAGCCCCAACGTCTACGAAAGCGCCAGCCCTCTTTGTTGATGAAAACTTATTTCCAAAGTGGGACGATTAGGTCACTGAGGAAATTAAATATTTGGTTGTTGAAAAAGAAGCCCCCTAGAAAATATATGCTTGTAATATTGATCTGAAATAGAAGTAACAAATCATTTTACAGAGTGAATGAAAGGTTACTGAATTCCGTATTTTCGATGTGCATTGTATGCCCTGAAACTATTTTTTTTTTCAAGATTCAATATCTAATATGTATATGTAGTTTTTATCGAATTTGTTTTTGTTTTTCTGCCCTTTGGCATTCTCAAACAAGGAGTAGATATAAGTTAAACCAAAAATACGGACTTGAGTTTCACCTTCCACTCTCTCTCAATCTTATAGCTACATGTTATTATTGTATTATTCTATATTTTCTTGGGAATTCGATTTACTTGTGTACTGCTCCAAACATTATTTCGCATCGTTCATAGCTATCTGCAGAAATTGTTCTAGAAAAAGCCTAGTACCTGCTGGCGTCTATGATTGTAGAGTAGCTATTTTAGCTCTATTCTGATATGAACACAAAATGTATTTAAAACTGTGCAAAAGAATTGAAACATATTTTTCTATTGTAGAAAAAAGTGTAAAAATTTGTGATTAATTTTAAACAATTCAAAAGTGTGTTCCGCTTCGATCTGTTTTTGCTCTAGAATATCCTCGAAAAAATTAAATTAGATCATTATATCGTGTAGAGCTACAATAAATAGAAGAAAGCAAATTTTTCTTACATTGTTATATTTCCTTGTAGAATAACAATTATTGATGATTTGTGTCTACTAATCAACCAGTTATAATGAAAAATTATTTTATCTTTACAATACTAGTATTAGAAAGAATGATTAAAAGACTGAAGGCTAATTTATGTTTGAACGGAGATTGGCAAACAGGATGTTAGGAGGGGTCAAAATACATATCATATGAATTGATGAAAGCTCCATGTATTACACGTCATTGTATTTTGCAGTGGTTTTTTCGGAAATTTTTCAAGATTGAACGGAGCATCATTGTGGAATCTACTAAAACAAGTGCTTTATTTTCTAGGTAGCTTCAAAAAAAAGGTTGTTGAACTCTTAGAATTAAAATATTTATCCTAGTATATCTCATTATGAAGTATTTAATCGTTATTTGAATTCTAAACTCGTTTGTTTGATGAAAATATTATTTATTTGCAACTTTTTCTCAACTATCAAGTGTGAGTGAAATTTCGATAAGAGTGAAATATAATTTTAGTAAGGTTACCTTGAAATGCTTCTCATTATGTGAAATTGTATATATTATGAGCATAATTTTATAAAACAATAATACAATTCTTTCATGTAAAAATATGTAAAAATAGATCGTTGTTTGCTGTCTAACTCATTTGAGGTTACAAATTGAGTGATTTGTATCAAATATCATATTACAATATTGAGTGACTTTTTTTTGAAATTTGGTATGCCTTAAATACTTGTATACTGCGTTGTTTTATGATATCTTGTTGATAAATTATCATACTGTATCTCAGCTTTTTGGATATCATTTACCCGAATATTATTTGGTCGATGAAAAATTTGTTACGCGAGAACGATATTTTAAATAGATTTTCAGAATTTTTCCAAAGGTATTGCATGTATGTAGGCATATTGGAATAAGCTTTATTATTGAATATTCTGTTCATGAGGTTCAAACAGTCACGCCTTTGTATATACACAAAACTAAAACATTGGTAAATATATTTCATATTCGACAGTGCCTGGATTTTGAAATTGGTTTAAAACATTCGTAACACAGACGCCATAGCCCTGTCAGCAGCCTTGGTCTCAAGCCAAAGTAGAGAATCAGTGCAGCCTCCAAAAATTTAGAAGCTAGAAGTAATTCAATGTAATTGTTTGCCGCTATCTTAGTCCACAAAATTGATTGAAAACTTCGCACAAATTTTAAGATCCGCCGACAAAGGCTATGGAGTTCTGGGCCTGCTGTGAATGGACCTTAGTTATCTTAGTCAAAAGGTACCTAATAAATATTTGAATTTCGAACATTCGTTTATTGTGTAATAGCATTAGTTTAATATATTCAGTTTCAATAATTGAATATTTCTTCCACGAATACCGCACAAGTAAGGCTTGAAATTACTGTATATGAGATTCCAATTTTTTCTCCCTTTACTTTGGAGTTTGAAAGAGATAAACCTAAAGAAACATAGTCAAATTTATTTCTCGCAATAGTGTTTACTCCCCAGGAGTATGAGATTACCGTACAAGTTTAAATGTTTTCATCTCGAGTTATTGCCTACATGTATAAATTAATATTAAAGATTGATGTTTATTCTTCCGATATTCAATGAAAATATAGTATTAATAGTTAGGTAACGTGTTTAGATATTCTAAATATTTACGATAATACATAATGTTATTTGAAAATGACTACTGGAAATAAACGATTTAATTGCTTGGTTTTCTGATCAACAGTCCCCCCGCCCGAATATTTCCTTCCCAAAACGATAAACCAAATATACTGGTCTGGAAAATTTCATCGGACGTATAGGATATTCAATGCATAAAAAAGAAAGCCTGATCTTCAAGTCGAATAGTGCAAGATTGGAAATAAATTCGCGTTATGATAATGAATAATCCAGTATTGAACTAGAACTAACTAGCACTTCCTCTCTCATACACGTGGGCGGAGTGGGAACATGCTGGCCTGTAACGCAACGAGACTCTAGTTCGACAAACAACCTTCAGTTGCACTTCAACGGCGATTAGTATTTCTGTGGTTTCAGCAGAGATAAGCAGGTTTTCTCTGGTAGACTCTGGTTAAAGTCATAAAGAAAGGGAAACTGTCTCTGGTTGTCTTTGAATAAAGAACCACAGGAAGGAGCATTCGACTACTTTTATTCGTATAAGAGCGAGACGGAAACAGCTATATCGAACGTCCAGTTATGACTCATCAGTGTGGTGTTTCTCCACCAAAATCGTGAACAAACGCACATGGGCGTAACATGGATAAGGTTGAGATTGGTTTTTGTTATTTCTCAGTTTTCATCATATAATTATAATAAATTGTATTTTGTGAATTCTGAGCTGAGAAAGGTCTCAACTGATGAAGTTGGAGCTGCTCGCTGATGAAGTATACGCGGATATTATTGATTAAATGTGTCTGTATGGCATACCTCACAACAAGAATCAATTATCTTTTAATTTGTGAGAATGCAATAGAAATAGGTGAAAATATCAGAAATATGTATCTTCATATATTTTCCATTCTTTTATGCATTCTCCTCCTTTGTTTTTCATTTTATTTCAGGTTTGAAACTGTACATTACTTCCTTGCAGAAGGAAATTAAATAATTAATGCAAATAAAATGATGGTTCAATTCATCTGGCTTTCTCGTAAAGTTTTATTGATTTGCGAGAGAGCTCACACAAAAAGCTTTAAGAAATATTCTTTGATCAATGTTTGAAAGCATTAATAACAACTAAAATGAATGGAAGTTGTCTAGTTTATACCCTACTAAAATACTCTACGCCACTGCAATCCGGAAATACGAGTCGGCCATATGCAACAACCAGTTTGGTACCATTTTTTTAGGCCTAATGCTCCTTCCTATGGTTCTTTATTCGAAGGGTAGACTGTAGACCAGATTAGTATTTCCATAGGTAGACTCTGGTTACAGTCATAGTGAAAGGGAAGCTTTCATAGTGAAATATAGAAGAAGAAGTATTAAATTAAATTGACAGATTGAACTCTTTGGTTCTAGGTTATAATTTTAATTTATGATAGTTGTCAAAATTGAAAATACATGTAATTGACAACTTTTTCAGTGGGATGTTAGGATATATTGATATGAATGATATTCCATACATCCTTACTGGATAGATTGGATTGGTTACTTTTTTCAGTAATTTCCTTTTTTATGATGAGAAAATGATGTATGAGGAATACTAATTGAAATTTTCATTTATTTTTATAAGTACACAAATGGATTCTGCAAGAGAACCTGACATCAATTTATTGAGTTCAACGGATTTTTCTCCTGAAAAATGTAGGTTTTCGATTCGAAAATTGTTCTAGATAATAATATTAATATATTATTCATTTTAGATGTTCGAGATCTCTCTCAGCATTGTGTTGGAGGTCCAGAATTACGTAGACTAAGGAAAAAAATCCAGAGCCTTTCTGAGGAAACTAACAGCACTTTGAAGAGAAATGTATATCAGAATTACATGCAATTTATCGAATCCGCCAAAGAAATATCACGTATCCTTAATTACTAAACTTGACATAACTTGTTTTGGGTATAAAAATGCTGAATATTGATCACTGACATCAATTTCTCTTATTCCCAGATAATAATAGTGAAACAATTGAAAGTAATAAATTTCCTTAACATTACTCTTTATATAGATTTGGAAAGTGAAATGTATCAACTATCTCATTTATTATCAGAGCAAAAATCACTTCTCACTTCTTTATGCAGTACTTCAATATTAGGAGATGACTCAATGTTAATTCGGAGGTCAGAAAATAACGATGATGAGAATAAGAAACAAGAGGAATTCAATCGAGAAAAGATTGCTAGTATTTTAGAGAAAGTGGAAGGAAGTAAAGTGAGTTTACCGTTTAGATCTGAAGAAAAATATTTGTATGTAGTAGAACCATAATTTCATCCAATGATTTCTAGGAGCTACTCGAAGTACCAGATAGAACTTATCTGTATGAAGGACCATTAGTAGAACTAGATCCACTGGAAAATAATCCTGTTAAAAATGTACAAGCATATTTATTTTCAGATGGTCTTATGATTGCTACAAGAAATAGGTATGACTTTTCAAGGAATATTGGTTTCCTTCAATTTTCTAGTAAGATTTTTTCAAAAACAATCTGATGATAACATTTATATGATTAGGTTTATTATTCATTCTTTCAGCCAAGGATTAATGAAATATGTTTTTGAAGTGATGTATGAAATTGGAAGCTTAGCAGTTGTTAATGTGAAAGATTTGGGAAATGTGAAACATGCCTTCAAACTCTTGATATTTCCAGATACTAGAGTCTTCAAGTGCAGTTCTAGTGCAATTAAGGTAAGTAACAAAATATACTGAAGCAGTCCTCAATTTTTTATAATTTTGAATGCAAAACTATTCGGAAGGCTAAATATTTCCCACTTGTATTAACATTCAATTGGAACTTAATCTTTTGTAGAAAGAATGGCTAGATAAAATTGATCAAGCCAAAAAATCGAAATTAAATTATGACCAGCAAAAGAGGGAATCAACCATTGAGAAATCACCATCTAGATCTGCTTCCATAGATTGTCCAAGTATTAATCGTAAGTAAAAATAATATTTCATTCGTTGATTTCTCTTCGAAGTAAGTTCTTATTCATTTAATATTGCCATAACTGAGCTTGGCATATTGACGTAATACATAGTAGAGTCAAACCTCTTGTGTAAAAAATGAATTGATTTACTCTAGGAACAATAATGAAAAATATTGAAAAATTATTCATGAAGATGTTAACAGCATTGTTGTTAACGGAGTACAAAGCCAACCACAGTAGCCACTTGACTAAATTTGTTTTGTGAGAATAAAGCAACAATCATTTGAAAAATCTTGGAGGTGTAATTTTATTTGCAAATTCAAAACCAATATACAGGCTCAACTGAATAATAATATGCCAATAATTTAGAGAGCCTGCAGATGATGTTACTTATTTCATTGTTAGAGGAAAACTATTGCAAACAAACTAATTTTCATAGGGAACTGTTGAGTAACATCTTTTTTTCCAGCATTTGAAGATTCTGAAGAAGATGGGGAAATAACCCATCCTGAATGGTTCCTTGAAGCCCCAGAAGAGTTAGATGTGTGCGTTGCACAAAGGCATTTCGAAGATGCGCTTTCCCTTCTACAAAGAGCCTTAGAATATGCTGTTAATGCTCCGCAAGATCATCTCTTGACAGAAGTTCAAAAAAAGGTATCAATTAAAATGCTATCATTGATTTCAGCTCTCTAATACCAAATTTCATTACTAATTATTGAGTTGCGTTAACCTGAATTTAATGGAAAATGAATTTCAAATCCTTTTAGGTAGATCAGAGACACACTCATTTAACTGAAGTTTTGATGAAGGAGCTCGAAATTAAACCTGGAAAATCGATGCAAGGAGGTTTGGGGGCATCAAGAAGGGCTGTTCGACTTCTGATTACTTTGGGGCAGCCTAGTCAGGTATATTCTTGAAATACATATATTCAGAGTGATATTTTTATTTCCAAATTTGGAGAAAAAAAGAAAATCTCTAGTTTTAGTTGCGGTTGGCAAGAATTATTGTTGAATCATTTAAATTCATCCTAGTTTTCTAAAGTCTCAGCAAGCCCTCTCTTACAAGGAGTGCTCATAGCTTGTGCCAACATTATTTTGAGTCTTTTAAACATTCTCACTGCCTAGGCCGATAAAAGGGCATCAATATCTGCAATATTCTGTACAAGTAGATACTTCAAAAAAGTTGGTTTTACCTAGGCTTGCGACTTATTCCTCAATATCTGCACCTGTATGCTGAAAATACAATGCAAAAGGGTGAAGAGAGAAGGATCAACTTCCATGTATATAAAGCATCTATCCAGTGTTACTTTCACAAATATTTGCCACATGACAGAAGAATTTTTGAGAAACTTTATTCAATCGCCAACTTGTTATTCAGGTAATGAATAATCATTCAAACAGAAGTTTTTCTCATTAACTGATAGAAATGCTTGTTTTATTCCAGCTTATGTAGTATGGGTGAGTATACAGCTATCTCAATTCATCGCCCATTTCATCAAGCAAGTCTTTGGTCCTCAAAGTTCCCTAACAATTGTTGCTGAATGTGTCGACTTGGTGAGATGTCAATGTGAACGAGTGAGTTATATGAAAAATCAGCTTTTGAAATCTATGTACTAAAGCTTTCACCTTGTTTCAGTTATGTAATTATGGTGTTGATATGTGTTATCAATTAGATGGTTTATTACGAGCCTCTATAACCAGAACATTGAAAGATACCCGAGATAAACATGTAGATTCCATTAGAATGAAAGCTGCGGAGGATAACTGGTCTCCTACTAATTTAAAATCGAAAAATGGGCTCCTGAAGTTTTTACAGGAATATTCTGACTTGGGTTTGAAATTAGAATCCTTCATCACAGGTTTGCTTTCCAATCCTATAGTTTTCTCCTGAGACAAATTCTAATATCATTTTAACAATATGTTTCAGGAGATATTTGGTTGCAACTCACCTCTAATAATC
Organism: Aphidecta obliterata; assembly: GCA_963966015.1. Classification (NCBI taxonomy): domain Eukaryota; kingdom Metazoa; phylum Arthropoda; class Insecta; order Coleoptera; family Coccinellidae; genus Aphidecta; species Aphidecta obliterata. The sequence goes on along the minus strand of OZ014430.1, from coordinate 7,733,563 downwards.
TAATCTTCACAAAAAATTTCTTGAATTTGTTGAGAGATTGTATGAAATTGAAAACAACCAAGTTTCTCTATACAATCGATGAAACTCTGTATGCGGTGTTTGATGCCCAGATAAGGCATCATGAGTTAACTCTACGTGAGGAAAAACGGCTTGAAGTAAGTAAAAACTTTCAATCACCTAATTGTCTCTTTCTGAAGCGGCCATTAATTATATGATTGCAACAGAAAAAGATCTTCAAAGTTTTAAATTATAGCTATTGGAATTTATAAAAATATTATATGTATATTATACCTTTTTGGTCCACTCCTTTGTAGGAAACTTTATCAGCCGATAGAATGTTCAATTTCAAAACAAAAATGTCCTATAAACATTAATCTTAATCACTTATAATGAATTTTTTTCTCAATAACTCTTGGAGTTTTTGAGATATTCGTTTCAATTCAGAATTGTTGGGACAATCTACAGATTAATACTTTGTTCCTGCAATTTTGGTCCCAGAACTTTTTTGAATGCGCCACTGAAAATTTTCCATAGTTTTTTAAAGAGGTAATGCCATAAACGATAAAATTTTCATTAAGAAAATACAAGATATATTGATAATACATCTTGTCTGAACTCGAATGAAATGAACTATCAACCCAAATTAGAACTTTTCCAATTGGAAATTTCTTTTAGCAAAGAAAACTGGTAACCAGAAATGCAGAATTTCTTCTCTCCTCCCTCCTTGAAGTGTGCCAGGCAGAATATAAAGAAACAGTAGGATTTCCTTGTGAAACATTGCTGCAAATCCAGAAGGAATACTCGGCACTACTAAATGGAATATCTCCAACTAGTAGAAGTATCAAAACTAAATATTCTTCTGATTTTATATAGATTGTGTTATATTTGTTTATACTCCGTTTCTCTATTAATAAAGCAATAAAAACAATGTAGCATAACTTATTCACAAATGTTCATTTGACAAAATGATTCAACAAATCTATTGTTTCCGACCAAATTTGGCTTGAGATAATTTCATGATTAAAAAACTGGGACAAAGGTGTTTACTTTGCTAAGTTTTTTGTTTCTTATCTACTTCCAAGCTCATTTTAACTCCTGTACAATTTTCAACAAAATTCAAGAGGTTACCATATTTTTTTAATTTTTCCGAAAACCACAATATCAGAAGAGAATAATGTATAAAGAAACCACTCAAGTCATAGGAAATTTTTGATCAGATTTATACTAATCTATTGGAAGAACAAATTTAATTGAAATATATCTTGCTCAAAATTCCGAACGACACTAGAAAGTAAAGATGAAAAAATATTATGTAAGAGAACATCAATTAAACCATGATATTCAGATTGCACTGATTGCAGAGAAGTTCTGAAACGTTATTTAATACTTTTCTCTTCAAAGAATCTAGACTAGTGAAAATATAAATTATTTTCAAGCATCACCTGAATAACTGAATGTAATACACTTCTTGGTGGTACTGGGAAAGAATTTTTTGTCACAGTGCTTTATAATTTTCAAGAATGATATTTGTAAGAGGGTCACAATAATTCATTTTATTTCAATTGAAGACTAGGTCCAATAAATTAAATTTTTCAACATTATTGCATAATCGCAAGAAAATACTTCATAATGACTCAGGAATTACAAAAAAATTGTCTACCGTGTATGCCATTTATCAGCAATCATTAACTAGATGGTTGCAGTCCAATTTTTGTTTCTTTTTCGCTTGAATATCTGCCATAGCTTGTTCTATTGATCTTACATCTTTCTTGTTTTCACTTGGCACTGAAAAAATTATTGTAAAGACAAAATTGTTCAATTTTCTTTTACATACCAATTCCATAGGATTTATTAGCTCCTACATTCTTTGCACCATCAAGAGCTGCCTCCTGACCAATGATGTGAGCATATTTATCTTTATAGTTACTGTTGGGAATAAATTTTTGTTTCCTCTTTCTGGATTTCTGTGATTCTATACTTTCATCTTGTTCCAGTTGCCTCTAAAAGAAAACAAACTAAAAAGAATGTTGGCAGAGCTAGACATATAGGAGGAGGATACTGATCCCTTATTTGGAACTCAAATATTGTCATTAAAATAAAGAAATACACTTTTTTTCGACACCATGTGATCAAAAATAAAATGGCTTATTATGAAAAGAATAAATTATTACTGTTACTATTATTTTCGAATTGGGTACTCCCTACCATGTTGACAAAAAATATAGTAGTAAATAGAATTGAAAAAAAAACTATACCTTTTCAAGCAATTTTTGTTTTATCGCCTCATTCCAAGGCTCCCCTCGACGTCTGGCTGCTAATTCATCCTCACAAGGAGGATGATCCTTACGATACAATCTCATATACCTATCGACACCATCTTCACCAAAAGCATAAGCTAATAAATTTTGATTTTCTGCAATTTCATGTCTGAAAACAATGTTGAATGTCATGAGACTTTTTAAATAAATGTATTCAATATTTCAAAGAGGGGAAAATATTCAATTTAAAAAAAACCATAATGAGGACAGCAAGCAGTAGAAATGAAACTGCTTGCTACCTTCATTACGATGATTTGTTTCCTATTATATATTTAATAGTGTAATCATGTAGTGTATCCATTGAGAGAAAAAACTTACACAATACTTCTTTGAATAGCATCCAACGGATCGAACTTGAGAGTTGTGTTATTTTTATCATCGAAATGTTTTAATATCTTCTCCTCCACTCTTTCTTTGAACCTTTGCAACCTATCTTTTTCAGCAGCTTGGTGTTTTTCGAAGAATTCTTTTTTCTCTGTAAATTGTTGAAGATTAAGCATATATCACTTGTAACCTCAAAATAATGTGCTTATAATACTTTACCTACTTTTTTTCATTTCTCGATCTTTATCTGACATAGTGGGTGGCTTGTCCATCGAATTCAATATTGAGCCGAGAAGATCCATATTGGTATCAATTAGTTATATTATGTTGAATTTTCTTTGAATTAAATATTGTTTATCGGTTAAAAACAATGTTTTGAGTTTAGATATTCACATTTCACATCTGATTTCTGTCAAATATGTTATAATCACAGAGCGATGTAAAAAACTTGATTCTTTTTATCAAACCTTCCTCAATCAGAAATGCCCCGTAATTCTGTATTTTGAAGGGTGAAGCTAATAGAGAACTATTGGAGCATTTGAATACTATCGCAGTAATAAAAAATTATAAAAGCGCTGCCGTGAAGTCAGGAGCTTTTGAGCGCTCGTTCATACACCTTGTGGGTAGATTCGCATTTTCCAGTTCCAGAAACAAATTGAAGAAATTTTTGACAGCTGTCAAAAAAATTCTCAAACTAAGGAGAAACTCCAGACTTCAGTCAATGCTTCAGTGCTTTAGCTGACCAATTTTTTTTTCGATAATTCCCTACGGTTTCTATGGTCTTAGTAATGCGATCTGGACAAAATTTCGCGCGTAATTTGAATACATTGTTCTTCGGCTACGTGCAAAATTTCATTCCAATCCAATCAGTAGTTTCGAAATTATCAGGGAAAAAATATTTTGAACGGCCATATTTACGGAACCCCTAGTCTCATTGATGAACGTGACCGCAACATTCGAGATCTACTCCTATCCTGAAAATTTCAAGTCTCTAGGCCTTTCCGTTCGAAAGTTATGATTTTATATGGTTTCTATGGTTCTGGTAATGCGATCTAGACAGAATGTAGCTTTAATATATCATTCTCCATTAAAATGCAAAATTTTGTCTCTATAGAATCCGTAGTTTCGAAATTATCGAGAAAACTGAATTTCAAACGACCGTATTTACGGAACCCCTAGTATAATTCTGCTCATTGATAATCGTGAACGCGACATTTCAGATGCACACCTATCCTGAAAATTTCCTGGGCCTCTCCGTTCGAAAGTTATGATTCTTTATGGTTCTAGTGATGCGATCTGGAGAAATGTAGCTTGAATATATCATTCTCCTTCAGTATATAAAATTTCGTCACGATCGAATCTATAGTTTTTGAATGATCAAGAAAACTACATTTCAAACGATCATATTTACTGAACCCCTAGTATAATTTCGCTCATAGATAAACGTGATCACGACATTCGAGATCCACGCCCATCCTCAAAATTTCAAGTCTCTATGCGTTTTCGTTAAAAAGTTACAATTTTCTATGGTTCTGGTTATGCGATCTGGACAAAATTTCACATCTAGCTTGAACACATTCTCCATTTGAGTGCAAAGTTTCATCTCGATCGAATCTGTAGTAATCATATGAGAATAAAACAATTGAATGAATTTTAAAATTTATTTGAGCAAAAGTTTGGATTTGAAATCTCATTTAGCTCTCAAAAAAGATATCACAGATCACAGTAATTTACTTTCACAATTGTAAGAATAATTCTACAAAAACACATTTCAATCAGATTTTCTACAATTAATATATTTCATTTAAACTACAATATTACATCAACGATAAAAAAATAAGATTAGTAACAATGATATTCTTATAATCAAAATAATCGACATCAACTTCTTATATACAAAGAAGAATTTATTTAAAATATAAAATTTGATACATACAATAAAATTTGGCGATTGCATGTCATTCGTAAAGAGTAAAATTGGTACAGAGGATCAATAATTATGAAATGACATACTAAGGAGTGTGTTCGGGTAAGCTGAAAAAATCATTAGTCATTTTGTCAGATTCAATCGCAGAAGGCAAGTCGGAGCTCCTTTCATGAGTTTTAAGAATCTCCCTGCTCCTGTTCACAGGAGTTGATGTTTGCTTGTAAGCAAAATCAGAATTTTGTATGTCTGAAAATTCCTGACTTTCATTAAGTGAACCTTGACTCGCATCCGTTCTCAAAGTACTTGACGATATTTTTTGAAACATTTGTTTTGAAAGGTATTCTTTGATATCACTCTCGCTGAGTTGTTTAAGGGTAGATGGACTCTTTACGTCTATAGAACTCGAACTTGAAGTTAAAGCAAGCGCTTCTTGTGTTTTCCTCAAAGTCGATATAGCCCATTCCATGCCAATACTTCTCAACATAGCTTCTATCCTTAGCATTTCAACTTTTTCATCACATGAAGATCCTAGAGAATTATCAGAACTGTCTTTTGTTTTAGAAGAATTTTTAGAGCGGTTAATAATTGGAGAAGAAGTAGTTCTCATAATTGTAGGTTTGGGTTCCTTTGTTTTTAGTTGAATATTGTTGTCTGACTTCGTATCTACTGCGTTTGAGTTCAGATTATTTGTTCCTATGGAAGGGTGTGGCTTTGAATTATTTTTTAACGGTGATTTTTTAGAGTTAGGCACAGTTTCTTCAACTTGGAATTTATTTTTTTCTCTAGGAGATTTTTCCCTTAGGGTACTTTCAAATTTTATTTGACTATCTTGTTCTGGTATTGTTGATAATTCATGGGGTGCAACAAAATCATTGAATTTTCGGGCAACCATGAAACTTTTGGAAGGAGGTGGTTTTTTATGTTTCGTACTTGAAGAATCTGCAGCTAGAGCTGGTACTTTGGGAATATCCAATAATAATGGTATGAAATCAATTGAATCTCCTCCATTAAAATTACTAGGTGGAGATGCATTTTGAGTTTCACATAACTCTACATCATTTTTTTTATTGGCGGAAGACGAAGATTTTGTGTTTTGATTTTGGCCTTGAACTTTGTTGCCCTCATTATCATTTATTATAGGTGACCCTTTCAATGCTTTTAAACGCCTCGCCAAATTTTCTTCATCTATAGTATCATTAAAATCATTTTTATGGTTAGGATCTCTAGTGAACTTTTTGAGTTCCTCAGGTGTCAATCCTTTCAATTTTTCTGCCAAACTGAAATTAATATCTAGTAATTTTGAGTCTCCGGAACTACTATTGGAAATAGACTTTTGTTCTTTTGAGGAATCTTTAGTATTGGTTGATTTATTCGGACTTGGTAGATCCATATATTTTGTAGAACTATCGTTTGTAGGTAACATTGACGATGTTTGTAGCATCCTATTCTTATCTTCTCTCACTTTTTCGATCATCGATGTTAAATCAGAAATTCGTTGACTACACTGGTCAGCAATTTTTGCATATTTTGCTAAAATATCAGGATACTGTTCATTACTGTCTATTTCACTAGCTATGATGGTTCTGTTTTCACTGGAAACTGTCAAAAAACTAAAATTTGGCAATGCTGTTCGACTCTGACTCTGGCATAATTCATTTATTAAATCAGTTCTTGTATTTGTACTTAAATATGTAGTACTAGTGTTCACTTTATTGCTCTCCAAATCAATAATGCTCTGGGAAGGTGTTGTCACAGTACTTATTGAGCTTACACCTAATTCATCTATACTTTGTCTGGACATGCCAAGTAATTTCTGGACTTCTCCTAAGACATTCTGATTTTTTTCAGTTAATTTAGCAGGAAGCGGAATTTCGTTCAAATTAAGTTGCTGGGGTTTCCTACCAATCAAATTGCAGAAATAGGGAAGATTCTTTGGTTCTGTATCAGGTTTATTTGGTAGATGTGGTGGACTCATGTATGAAGTACTTGATGTAGAAACCTGTGAATTATTTTTAGAAAACTTTTGATGCCAAGATTCGGGTTTACTATCTTTACTCTGGCAACAATCATCATTCAATGCATTTTTTATTTCATTAATTCTTTGATTAGTTTTGGATTCTTCCACCCTTACAGGATTTTTTACTGCTTTTGGTTTTTCAAGAACTAAAGACTCTTTAACTTTTCCACTGTTGGGCCTTTCCGTAATGAGTACTTCTGAAGATTTTCTGTCTTTTATTTTTATAACAATTTCACAAAGTTCTGCCGACTTCTTACTAACATCTTTCTCACAATCACAACTTTTGATCTGGTTATTTTGATTCTTCACTGTTTTTTGTTCATGAACTGACACCAATGAATTTGTAGGTACAGATAGCGAAACAGACTTTTCAACCTTATCTTTGTCTACTTGTTTTTGGGTTTTACTTGAATTAACAACAGATGATTGCACACTCTCTTTTAAGGTGCTTTTCTTCAAATCCATAGAGTGTTCGCTTGAATTTGATTTATCCCTTCTTGTTTTCTGTTCTTTAAGAACCTTCGAACTTTCTTTAGAGGATTTCGAAACACTAGGTGATTTAGTTTTCTTTGAAATGTCAGCGACCTGCACTGATTGAGATTTCAATTTTGTTGAATGTTTCACCGATTTTGATTGTTTCGTAGTGGGTCTTTCAATGGTATCATGTGAAGAACTACTCTGAAGAGAATTTGTCCCCACTTTAACTGACACAAACTTCCTTTCCCTTGTTTCTTTAGTTTTTTCTTGTTTTGATGTATGACTAATTGTTGAAGAATCAGAGGAATTCCCATCTTTTCTGGAATGAACTTTTGAGTTTTTAGGGAAAGGCAACACTTCTGATATTTTCTGAGTTTGTATCTCTTTCAGAATTTCTTCTTTCTGTTTTCTTAATTTTTCAAGTACCGATTTTAACTGGTCAGTTTTGAATTTGCTTTCAGATGGAATCTTTCCTTCACGAAGCATGGCTCCAACTTCTTCTTCGGTATACAGTTTTTTAGATTTTTTCCCAGTTTCCCAACTACCTAAATTCAGAGAAGGAGAATTTTCATTAATCGTTATTCTATCTTTTTCTCCAATTGAAGTCTTTGAAGAATTTTTTACAGGTATTGTAACAGCAGGGGGATGTCTATCTGGAAACAATTTTTCATATGTATTATCCAAAATACTCTGTTTCTTTTTTTCCTGTTCCCTGAGCCTTTCCTCCGTCATATGATATTCTGGTTTATCTTGGTTCATTTCATACAACCTTTCTAGTTTTTGTAAAGCAGGCAATTTTCTCATCATCTCATTGTAATCTCGCTGTAGTTTTTCTTTCTCTAATGCTTTCTGGCCTCTTATTATTGCATCTCTATCTCTCTGTCTTATCTTTTCTAGAAAGTCATCATTGTTTTGGAGTTCTGGAGAAAATATTAAGTTGTCTTCATTTATTCTTTCTACATGAGTTGCGAGGAATCTTGATTGAGAAGATTTCTTTTGAATATTTGTCTGGGATGTCAATTCAACAGATTTGATAGGACTTTTGACTGATTTCAGTGTCACTTTGGGTTTGGTTGGAATTTCTCTAACAGGGACTCGTTTTTTGGGACTGGAAGGAACACCAATGGCTTTTGAGCTGGTTTTCTGTGAATCAAATTTTTTTACGCTATTGTTTTTGAATGACCCTTCATCATCAGTTGTATCAAAACATTTTAAACTATTGATATTGGATACACTAGGTTTTTTAACAGAGGGAATTTGATTTCCTGCACAACAATGTGCAGGACTTGGAAGCACAGGAGACGGTCTTGAACAGGAACAAGAATAAATATTTTGCTGAATAGAAGAGAACATAGCCTTCGATTCAGTATCAATAACATTACCACAGGCACCTTTATTTGAAGTTTCACTACCTTTTCTGTGAAGGGAATCGCATATATCTGGTTGTATTAATTGATGTGAACTGCGTTTTCGGATTCGATCTGATATCCTTGTATCCTTCTGTTCCCTAAGCTCCTTCAATAACTGGTCATCATGGTCTGATACTGTAAGAAATATTTAATAATTTTCTGCATACAATGAGAAATTGACTGAAAATAATTCAGAGATAGCAATGAGAAACTCATTCATGGGAACTTAAAAAAAAATGATGATAAACTACTAAAATTCAAATAATTTTCTTATATTCTCATTTATAACTTTTCAGATCAAAATTGAATGGTGACTGAATTTTGATCAATCATCACTGATGAATGTCCACAATAATGATAACTTACTTTTTTTGAATAAAATTTTTGATTTATTTTCTCCCCTGATAAAAATTGACATTTTTTAAACCATTCAAAATGAATCACATCCAATTATAGAAGTATATTCAAAAATCCATAAGATATACATCAGAGCATCACATACATGTGTGGATCAAATTTTATCTAACAAGTAAAAAAGAGAACAAAAAAAAGTTATTATGTTTACTCACATTCTGATATCTCTTCACTAACGGGATCCTTCTCATTTTCCTTAACCTCTTCATTTATGGTAGGGAAATTATTTTTCGAACTCTTCGGTTCAACAGCAACCTCGAAACTAATATCCGCACTTCTTACTTTGAGAAGGCTTTCATCAATATCTTCATAGTCGGAATCAGATTCAGTAACTATACCTGATACCTCTGTGTCAATAGATAGTTTGTCAACAGTCTTTTTCTTGACTGATTCTGAAGTTTGCCTTAAACTGGTTATCATATGAGCTCTTCTATTTTCCATTTGCCTTATAAACTTTTTTTTTAGAATTGGTAGTGAAGCACTATTTTTGACTTTGTCTTTCTCTTCACGCATTTTTTTTGTGGCAACTTCTGCCCTCTCTTTTGCCACTCGATCATCATTTTCTTTTTTTTCCAATAATAAGTTTTCCTCATCTTCTAACAAACTAGCTTCTTTATGACCTGCACCAATATCTTTGAGTGCTTCATGGCACTGATTTTGCAGTTCTAGAAGTTTTTTAGCTTGCCACTGTTTAAGTTTTTTCTGCCCTTCTTCTTCAATTTCTTCGATTTGTTTTAATTTCTGTTTTTTCACCCTTTTTCTAACATCTTCAGCTATATTTTTCGATTGCTGTCGAACCTGCGATATTCTTATCAGTCTTCGCCTATCAAATTCTTTCTTAGAATGATTTGGACTAGCAGTTACCATTCTTCCTTTTTGAATACTTATAGGGTTTCCTGTTACAGTTACATTGATAGACATTTTCAAAAAATATGAAATCGGTTATAGGCAGCCATAATGGACCATCGTCAAATCAAATATTACGACAATGTAGCATAAACACTTTAAAATTAATAACTCCAAATAAACTTAAAAGAATAAATATAATTTTAAAATTTCAAGCTTTCAGCTTTCGATTTTGACGTTTTGAAAATTATTACAGTTAGATAGAACATAGATTATTAAGCTTTTTTTTCTCTCTTTTTATCTGTGCTTAGCTCACTGAAAAATTGAGCTCTAAAAGTCTAAAGTCTAAACTGACAGTTTAGTTTCATGTGGAAATTCAACTTTGTAGCTCTGTTCCCTTTGAATGAAGAACCACAAGAAGGAGCATTCGACTACTTTTCTTCGTATAAGAGCGAGACGGAAACAGCCATATCGAACGGCCATTTATGACTCATCAGTCCACCAACATCGTGAACAAACGCACATGGGCGTAACATGGATAGGGTTGAGATTGGTTTTTGTTTTTTCTCAGTTTTCATCATACATATAATTATAAGAAATCGTATTTTGTAAATCCTGAGCCGAGAGTGTTCTCAACTGATAAAGTTGGAGCTGCCAGCTAACAATGATCTGTATGGCATACCTCACAACGAGAATCAATTATATTTTAATTTGTGAGAATGCAATAGGAGGTGAAAATATCAGAAATATGTATCCAAAATTAATTTAATTTAGATGGCAATAAATGTATCTTCATATATTTTTTATTGTTTTATTCATCCTCCTCCTTTGTTTTGCATTTTATTCCATGTTTGAAACTGTCTATTACATCCTTGCAAATGGAAATTAAATAATTAATGCAAATTAAATAATGTTTCAATTAATCTGGCTTTCTCGTGAAGTTTTATTGAAGTGCGAGAGAGCTCACAAAAAAGCTTTAAGAAATATTCCTTGATCAATGTTTGAAAGCAATAATGACCACTAAAATTAATGAAAGTTTTCAAGTTTCTACCCTACTAAAGTACTCTACGTCACTGCAATCCGGAAATACGAGTCGGCCATATGCAACAACCAGTTTGGTACCACTTTTTCAGGCCTAATGCTCCTTCCTGTGGTTCTTCATTCAAAGCTCTGTTCCACTTTAAAAGAAAGTTTAGTTTTTCTGATCTGAGACATTTCATATAATTCTGCGATTCTATTTTTTGAAGTGTCGAATTCATAATATTCAAAGGGATCGCTTCTGGTTCACTGGGAAATGAAAACTAATCGTTCCATTTCTAATAAGGAGTCCTATACAATGAATATACAAATTATCTTTGTGTAGTCTAGAAAAAATATATTCCCAAACATCTCATTTGTACATCATTACTGATATTTAATGGTATTGAACAAAAACAAGGACGTGCAACATATAATTTATTTATCACCTCGTATTTTATCTGTATGCTACATAAAACTCAATCATTAAGCTGCATTAATAATTCTCCTTGTTCTTTATCTGCGAATAAAAGCAATGTCCTGTTATTATCATCTCATGAGTTACAAAATATTAAAAATGTTGTTCATGGAATATTATACTTAATATGAATGGTGGAGTAGGTACAAGTGATTACACCAGTATTTCAAAAATCTTCGATTGATATTTTCAAGGGAATATTGGTTCGCTAGGATTAAGGATAAGACGGATATATTAACAAACCTTCGTGCAGTCGTAGATTATAACTGGAATGTTAGAGGTAGGGACAAGGATCCTCCACTTCCATTGAATCAAAATTATCAAAGCAATGACATACTACCTCTTCATCAGTCTCCTCTTCGTTGCCATAGTCTGCTTTATATACACATTTGTTATCAGAATCCGCCTTATCTAGAAAAAGGGATGAAACATTTTTAGACACATAACTCCAAGTTTCTGAAACCGAAGAAGGAAATTGTGGAAGAGAAGGAAGTTCCATGGGTGGATCCCCCTTTTTAACTGCAAAAAATATAACTACATATTATTTATGATATTGGATTTCATCATGTACATCTTCATATATTATACAGTAAAGTTACAGATTGTGCCTCTTTAAATGTTATTTTGATTTTCACCAAAGGCTTTTTTTCTCAATTTAATCATTTCATATCAGAAGAGCTATGTCAAAGTAATTGGATACAAATATCCAAGAAAGGAATTTGAGAACGCCCATCCATACCATACACCTACCTCCATAGGCAAAGTTATAAGCGATCGTCGCATATTTTTTTCCTTCTGTCACACCAATTTTAGTGTATTCAGAACTTTGTTTAGGATAACAAATAGCCGTCATAACTGTGGCTCCAGCAGCAGTATATAATGTTCTTTTGAAATATCCTTTCCTCAGACTCAAAATCAACCCAGTAAGACCTCCAATAGCAATTGCTCCTACTTTGGGAGCAGTATTATTTTCTTGTCTCAAATATGTTAGAGCACCTGGAGCAAAAAATATAATTGAAATGAAGTAAAATTTATGAGATAAAAATTATCACTTTCTGATACCTACCATCTGCTTTATCTACTCCTTCTCTTATGTACTCCTCAGCAACATTTTCATAAGCTTTTGCCTCATAGATTACGGTATCAACCAAACGCCTCAATCCCGATACTTTTGCTTGTAAAAAGTTACTAAACCATGTAGGCTTTTCTTCGATACATTTGGATATGGATATATCATGATTATATATAGGAAGTTCACTTGGTTTACATCTTAACCCTTTTTTTGAATTATCAGTGTTTCCGTCAGAAGCAATCATAACTGCAGAAGGAATAAAACTTATCCTCGAGACCTAAAAGAAAAGTTGACGAAAATTATGGAAATATTTCCAGTGGACGATCATTTGCTTCAATTACTTAGGAATTCTATTCATAAATAACAGAAAACAGTAAAACAGAACCTCCTTACGTTTTTTATGTATTCTAGTTGAGTTAAGTATTGAGAAAAGAGAGTTGTATTGAGTTGGAAGTGTACGTTCACTCTTCTCTAGTTTACTGTGTTCTATAGTTCTGTAAATACAATATACATAACATTACATAAGTTGAGTAATATTTTATTATCTTTTACCTATGGTGATGTTAATTATAACCATAGACAACTTAAGTTGTCTATGATTATAACCTACAAATGCTGAAAAGAGAAAACAGATATTTTGAAAGCAAATGTTGCCAACGTCTAGGATAATACAGTCTGACCAATCCCCCATTTGAATTCGCGATTCCAAAAGCTTAATGCCCCCTGCTGGCTAAATCCCGAACCCAGAAAACGAGTATTATTTTTATATTTCACGCGCTTTTAAGCCAGATATTTTTATTTTATATCCAGGAACCAGATATTCGTGAGGTATAGAAATTTTCATCGTTTTTTGAGCAGAGTAATTGATATAGAAAAAAGATAAGTCGGTAAGGTTTTTTTTATCAGTGTTATTCAGTTGAAATACGTTCACAAAGATATTGAATTTTAGGTTACACTTTTGAGACCAATTTTCAGGGGCAGGTTTGAGTGACGTGATTTAGAAATGTTATTCAATAATTATCAACAAGAGTGTTATGTAATTGATCTTCGTATTTCAAATGACTGACATAATCTTTCTGTAAGGAAGAAATAAGAATCATCTTTGAGGAGAAATCTGAGTGAAACGATTTTATGTTTAAATAATATATGTACATGAATTTAAGGACATTGGATTATATAACAATGAGTGAACAAAGTTCTAGTACTAGTTTTCAATTGTATTGTACTTGTTGTGTCTTCAATTGCTCCTCGAAGAAAAATCAGCACAGAGCTAAACATTTACATAAATTTCATAAGAAAGATGCCTCAGCAGTTTGCGTCATTAATGCCTTTGGCATAGTGGAAAAAATGAATCGAAGAAAAGCACGAATGATCGCCTATTAGGAGTAGCTTCCAAATAATTGAACACTGTCGTCAAACTCAAAAAGTGCTCCATTTTTCCTGTTGAATTATTATCAATTTCGATATAATTAAAATTGAAAAAACCAATTTGTTCACCTAAAATCAATAAACTTGACACTATCCATAATCCAATCATTCACTGAAAAGTCTTCTCATAAAACTTACAAAATCGAAGGAAAACCCTGAAAAACACCTAAATTAATCCGTTTCACCACAATAAATCCCGAAAAGGTACCTACCGTTTTCCTCCATATTTGTTTACATTTTGCAGCGCCTTCATCGGTATTTGGAATCGCGCGATGCATGTTTCATTTATTGCGAACTAGAGTGTGGAAGATCGAAAGAGATGCTGAAATAGCAAAACTACATTTTTGGCCAAATAATGGGCGAGGCTATACAATCAATCGTTGATTACAATACGTAACAATACAAAATATTATTCAGATAAAAGCAAATGTTACCAACGTCTAGAATAATACAGTCTGACCAATCCGACCAATGGGGGTGAGGAAGAAGCGGCCAATCTAAACGCGAATTCCGGGAATCCCCCATTTGAATAGCATGTTTCATTTATCGCGAACTCGGCGAACTAGAGTGTGGAAGTTCGGAAGAGAAGCTTAAATAGCAAATATACATTTTTGGCCAAATAATGGGCGAGGCTGTACAATCGTTGACCGTATTTGACTACACTACGTACGCCAAAATATTATTCAGATAAAATTAATCACTGAGTACTCACTTTATACAGGCGTGAGAGTAAACTAGAAGTCATATTCAGCTGTAGAAAGCACGGAAATTTTTTGAAAAAAGTGTAAATTGTTATGACATGATATGGAATGAAATTAACAAGTTAGAGAATACACATTTGTCATTTTTGACTTCCGATAACTACGCGATTATAGATATATATGATGAAACAATTTTTTTCTGGATCGGGTGTCACCTGTAAAGTTTCAGCAACCGGCGCGAATATTCCTGCGCTATTACTCTGTATAATATATTTTCCACATAAATTTTCATCGTTCATTTTGAATAAGATTTAATTTTCACAAGAAGTATATCATCCTGCTCGTTTTACAGCAGAACATCAAGAACAAGATGATTTAGGGAAATGATCCCGATGACAGCTTGGTCTTCTTGGTTTCTGTTTAATGGGGGGACACAAGAGTGACTTTCCACAGCAAGGAGGTTTACATTTTTCTCTTGCTTTTCGAATTTCATCAGGGATCAATAATTCATCGAAAAACTGAGAAATAAACTGATTGTAACAATTCAAATGATATGGTTTCATCATGATCTCACAGTTATCCAAGCGACTCCAAGGTTAGCTAGTACACCTGGTTCGAAATCTTGGAGTTCTCTCCTGCAAGGACATTTTTCATCCTCATGTCCGAAGTATTCGCCGATTTTATCGTAGAAAAAGGATGTCATATCTAGTTTTTCACCTCAATCCATTTCGTCTCCATATTTGTATCATGAAGGGATCCAGTTTGATAAGGCCCTCATTCAATTTAGACGCATGTCTGTCATATTTTACAAAATATCGAACATGTCACTGAACGTGTTCCATCAGAAAATTTGGATCATAAATTGCAAAACCTTATTTTCATTATATCGAGCAACGGTTTCTGAATTCTTTATGCACCGGAAAACTTGGAAAAACCCTTTCATTTTTCAGAACCCTCCATTATGGAGATATTTTTTTGTATAAGCATTTACGCAACTGTTCCACCTTCAACAATTGCAATGGGTTATACAAAAAAAATTATTTAGAAGTGTTTTTGGATAACCGGTGAATATTGTTCATTGAATTTGATAAAATTCAAGGAGAACAATGCGCGTTTCAATGTCCTCGTTAGAAATATATGGCAGGATGGACAGTCGGTACTCGACTTTAAAAGTCTGAGAAGATGCGACTCAATATGTTCCTGAAAAATAATCTTATTGTGATATTTTTTCAGTATTACCTGAAATAATCAAGTAAAATATAAGCTTATTATGTGTTTGTTGTTGGTAGACAAAAATATCTGGAGTTCGACAATCCTCAGTTCCGAAAAGTTGAGAAAGATGGAAAAAATTATTCATCTCAGATATATCCCGGAAAAAGAAAAATTTCAATTGACAATTCCATTGAAAATAGTTTTCCAACATATTGAAGTTGATGGAGAAATTGAAACAGAATGTTCGAAATCGGACACAATTGGTATTCTTCTCGAGCAGACCAAAGTTAAAATCAAAAATGTAATCTGTGATAAATTAGCAAGAACCGTAAAGATAGAAAGTAATGATATCGAAATATACCTGAGACGTAAGCGTCAACAGGGATATAAAATCATTCCTGAAGATTTAACTGTATCTGTAATAATGTCACAAGATCATAAGAAAACTAGAATGAGAATTTTCGATAGAGAATATGGAATTTCAGTGAATTCGCCAAAAGTGAAACATTTTTCGCTTCCACCTGTTTTGTATGCTTCTTATTCTGTCTATCCAATAAGGTTTGATGGATTATACATCCAATATTCACTTTGTAAATTCAATTGGTATAGGTCTAAAGATAAAATTGTTTGGGAAAAAGTGATTGACGGAGTTTGTTATCCGATTAAATTCGAAGATATTGGATATTTTTTGAAAGTGACATGTAGACCATTTTCTTCTCAAGAAATTGAAGGGCCTTCTACTGAAGTGATATCGGATGGAGTTGTTTTGGAATTTCCGGAAATACCTCAATGCCCATTTGATCTTCGTCATTCATATACAAGAAATATTCTTCCAGATCGGAGGTCAGTTGTTATGTTTATCTTCTCATGTTAAATACCACTAAAGAACTTATTCCATATTTCAGTTTCAGAATAGTATCCTACAATACTTTATCGAGCAGATATACGTTTACAGATGATAAATATTCGTATTGTCCGAATGAGTTTTTGGTGATGGACTACAGGAAACAATTGATCCTGAAAGAGATCCTGGGTAAGAAATGTTATCCGAAATAATATAATAATCCACTCACCATGCCCATATCTTTCAGGTTACAATGCCGACATTGTATGTCTACAAGAAATTGACGAGATTGTTTATTCTAGATTCTTCAAATCGGCTTTGGAAAAGGAAGGATATTTGTCGAAGTTTTATCGTAAAGGATTCTATTTAACGGAAGGACTAATGTGTGCAGTGCGAAAGTCCCGTTTCAAGTGAGTGAATAAATATCAATCAATCTAATTCGCTTTGGTACTCGAAATTTCATCGGTAATATAGTTGATTTAACATTTATTGATTAGAGAATGAATGGCGGAATTCGTATCATAAAACTTAGTATAGGTATACCTATAGATTGACATGTATACGCATACTATTAATTGATTTTTTTCAGATTGAAATCGTATGAACAAATAGTTTTTGGTCACGCACTGAAAAGGAAAGAAATCTTCTCGAGTTTTTATAATATATTACAAAAAGATAAGCCTTTTCTAAAGAAGTTTGGAATGCAGTCTTCCTCCATGCTCATTATGACACTCAAGTGTAAAGATGAAAACAGGATTATATTAGTTGGTAATATACATTTATCTCATGATCCTACCAACAACGACATCAGATTAATTCACTGTTACATGGCCATACTCTATTTGAACCACATGAAAAAGAAATTAGAAAGTGTGAGTATGCAGAGTTCTCTTTATACATTATTCATGTCAGTGCAGTTTTTTTTGCAACTCAAGCAGGAACTTATGTTTTCTCATATATGGATTCTTTGAAAAGTCACGAAATATCTGTGTTAAACGTAATTTTTTTCGGATTTTCCCGAGGTGTCAAAAATCGACCTTTTTTCAAATCGAGTTCTTGCGTAAACCGGCAGTGGGATCCGGCTGGATTTACATCTAAGGAGTCCTTTGGTCTTTTATGTTCATAACTCGCCCACCTTCGACCCCCGAGACGCCGCGGATAAAAAACCTATTTGAAAGGAAAAAGGCAACTTTTTGCGTTTTCGTCGTTTTTTCGACCTTCTCCGCGCGTTATTTTCGTACGTTTGGAATTCGAATTAGGGAACTTTTCGGGTACAGTCAGTAAGCCCGTTTCTTATTCTCGAAAACGAATATCATGAAATAAAGTCGAAAAAAAAAACAGGAAGTTAATTCGATTCTTGTAAGAAAAAAAATTCTCTGTATTATTGTCTCTGGAATGGGTTAATTTTTGGGAAAATTTATGGGATATACGGATTGAACTGACACAAAAATATCTGAAGTTCCAGTAAATTTTCAATCATTCTTTCAGATACATTCGAATTTCACGGTGAATATTATACTATGTGGCGATTTCAATTCTGCCCCAGATTCTGCTGTATACGACTTCGTTCGGAATGGTAGTGTTCAAAGTCAAGACTATGTTGTGGGTGAGTTGGAATTGAATTAATGAAAATTGAGGATAGGTAAACAATTTTTTTTTTCAACAGCTGCAGGTTGTTGCTTGAGATTAGCGCACAGTTTGAGCTTCAAGAGTGTATGTGGCTCGCCAAAATACACTTGTTTCACACCCACCTTCAAAAATTGTATAGATTATATATTTGTCGGGAATGAAGTCAATGAATACGATACCAAAGTCGAGGCTGATGTTAAACAAGTTGTTCCCTTCCTTATTGAGCTAGAAGTGGAGAAGTATATGGGGCTTCCTAATAGAGTTTTTCCTTCAGATCATTTAGCATTAGTGGCCGATATTGAGTTTTCTTTTATTATTTGAATATAATACACTGATTATTTACGTTAAATGGTTGTTTTGCTTTTTAAATAGATTCAAGAAAATTATTTGAGTTTATGGAGATAGGGAAGATCGGACAATTGGTAATATTTTGTTTAATTCTTGATTCATTAAAAATTGCAACAATGGTTTTGGTCCATTCAAGGTGCTTTTTTGACTTTCCTGGATTTTTTTTTCCGAATTCATAATATTTCTCGATTTTCATTTTATTTTATATGCCTTTTCAACTTCTCCTACGGATTTTTGGTCAGGTGCAATACCCTTTGCAGCTTATTATAAGGTATGAATCGATCGTACAATGGAATACGTGCTCAAGACGACTATGGACTTATCAAAGTAGGGCTCAACTTGTCCCATATCTAATATCATTCTTTGTGCTAAGACATAATTCTGTAATCTCAAGAATTACTTTCCATCGCGTTTTTTTTACTAGACTTTCAGTTCTATGGTTCGCCTAAATACAATATAGTCCAAATTCTTAACTAATTTATTTACAGTTCACCAACACACTTATTTATTTACACACTATCCAATTTATCTTGACGCTATCTAGTCCGGCACTGCTTCGGGCCGATGGTCATGTATGTATTGGGAGGGAACTCTCGCGAAGCTCCGCGATGTCTCCAGAACGTCTCGCAGTCTCTAGAAGATTCGCGGTAACTACTGTCGCCGTGTTCAGTTTTAGAACTCGACAGGTCCGGCTTAAGTTCGTTACAATACCAAAATACACTTTCATCTCTACACAGGTAGGGTATCCTCTGTGGCCTGCTGTGCTGGCTGTGCTTTTTCCTGTCAACGAATTATAAAGTCAATCAAAATTTGAAATAATATCAATGAATTCAAACCTTTCACATAATATAAAATGTTAATAAGTGATTCATACTCGGATAAAACATCTAGTACTTTGCCTATCATCATAAGTTTCAGTTCACAATTAAAAACCAAAAGGATTAAAAAACTCAAAGATTATCTTCAGCACCATCCAAACTATCAAAGATATGTAACGAAGGGTCCGAATTTCGTAGCTGATGGCATCAATGAGTTCAGGTTATACTACGTCGATTCTTCTTTATACTCAGACGATTTGACTCTGAAGAGGCTCAATGTTGAGAAAGAGGAAATAGTCTTTAGAAGTACAAGTGAAGATTCTTTGGAACCCTCTCAAATTTCGAGGAGAAACGAAAAACAACTATATTCAGATGGAAATAAAGTTACCCAAAGAATTAAAAAAAAAGACAAAGGGACCATTTGCAACCAAGATTCATACTTAGATTTGAGATGTTATAAGAGTGTTTCTGAAACTCCAGCCACAAATAAAGTCAGCAAGTCCTTCCAAATTGGTCCAGATCTACGGTTCAATGTTGTTTACGTCAACACGGACGTTCAGTCTCATCCATTCAATTATTTTAACACTGCTGATGCATCTGTTCAAACAGAACCACATCATGAAAATATTGATCAAAAAAGCTCTGCAGATTCCAGTGCCAAGTTCCAAATTAGATGTAGTCCATCTTTCATCGTGGAAAACCAAAGTAAAACTGATAAACCAGAAAAAAGGAAATTGACCACATTCAAAAACTTCTGCTCGAAGATGGAAGAGAAAAAGACTATATGCAAATTCAGTGATGATTCTGAAATCAATATTGAATCGAGAACAACAAGTGTGAAATTCTCAATCAAGAAGAGTCCGTCTTTTGTAGCCAACTACATCCTAGAAATTCTCAATAAAAGGAAATCTAACGGAGATCTTGTAAAGTCTGAGATTTATGAACAGAGTATAGTTAACTATATCAAATACGATGGCTCGAATAAACGTTCCAGCGCAATGAGAATTTGTGCAGTGCAAACGAAAAATGGCATTTCCAATTATTCGGACATCTTGAAATATGATTGCAAAATATTAAAACATCATAAAAAATCCACACGAGAAAAAGAACGGAAAACCAATAAACATAAGCATCATACTCATCGAAGAAAATGTGAAAGAAATAATCATATCAATAAATACACGAAAAACTGTAATACGGTCGATAAACTGCGCAAGTATCGGAATATAGAAGAAGAATCTAATTGTTATAAAGTTGAGTGTCTTTTCAAATGTAACAACATGAATTTCTTTCTGAGGAGAAGCCATTATGCCATACTCAAAAAGTATCATAGAAAACTCAAAGAGAAAGGACACAAACGTAATCATAGTCATCATGGCAATAGGCATGTAAGACCTGATAAGAAACTAGTCGAAAGTAAGATAAAGAAAAATGATGATAACAACAAGGACAAATATAATATGAAAAATCAAAAATTTGTTATGCACAATTGTCAGGAAAGGCCTCATTACAGAAAAAACCCTGCTGGAGACTCTAGAACAAGGACAACTATCTCTGGATTCCTTCATTCCTACAGACCCTGGCACTGGCAAGATAATTCTAAATTGAGCGTGTGTATTGATGAAGAATGTTTCACTGATTATAATAACGAAGAACAGAATACCACCGTAAATAATTCATCATATCTATGTAAAATGTCGAAGTTGAAAAAATATTTCAATTGGTGATTGGTGGTAATTGGTCAAAATAAAGTAATAAAACATAATATTTTAATTATTAACCAATATCTCTTCTATTGAATCAAGCGTAATTTGGGTTGCATACACAACGTAGAGTCCTCAAACGACTATACGATCACGATCTTGGCCAAAGATTATCTAGAGTAATATTTCAAGAACTCATCTAAGGTAGAGTTCTAGTTCTTTTCAGTTTCAATGGAAAACTATAATGTCGGTAATAGTTTAACCGCATAAAAGTACAACTTTATGATCATGTATATTCTTCCGAAAGACGAGCCCAAAATTTCCCAAAAAAATTGGGAAACGCAGAAGAAAAAATTTTATGTTCTATACCAGAGATAACTCCATTCTCTGCTCGTACGTTGACAGTAATTATTTCAACTAGTGTTGGGCATAATCGGATGATTTCAATAATCGGATGTTTGAAAATCGATTATTTCAATAATCGGATGATCATTCGATTAATAAAAATCGTATGATTCATATACATATGCTGGAGGCTGGAGGTGTGTACTGTGTAGCGGGCGTAGCGGTTTATGTTAACATATTGTTAACGATTGCCGAGGAAGTTTATGGCTGTCATAAAATTATTGTCGTTTATGTTATGGCTCCCGTCCCCTAATTGAATAAAATACTGAAACTCATCTCTTTGTTATATAATTGGTTTCCTTATCCATTTCATTTCGACCAAAAAGTGTCGGAAACAAAAACCATCTCCACCCCTTTGAGTATGGCCGTTATATTGACAAAACAATATACGGAAATGCCCATGATAGAAAGAACTAAAGACCCTCTGGAATTTTGGTCGAAACATAAATCGGCCCTACCAGAATTGAATGAACTGGCTATGAAATATTTGTGTGTTCCTGGAACGTCGGTTCCATCGGAAAGAGTTTTTTCGAAAACTGGTCAGATAACTAACCTCCGTAGGAATAGACTGTCTCCCAATAATTTGGATAAAATAATTTTTTTAAATTCAAATGGTAATCTTTAAATTTTATTTTCCATAAATTTATACATCAAATCCCTTCTAACCTTTTGATTTTGTCACTGTAATGAAATTTTTAGTTTTGGTTTTTTAATGCTCACATACTTACACAAATTTTTCCATTAAACTTTAAGTTGAATGATTTTGTTTTTTCAATAACTTGTTTGAACCGAACAGAACCCAAAAAAAGTTCCAAAATCTTAATCCTGAATATACGTGTGAACTATTGGTGAAACCGAATTAAGGATATTCAATTTTTGAAGAATTTAAATGATTCAATCATGAAAAAATTTGCAAGAATCTCACCTAAGAAATCAATTGCTTCGCATAATTATCTAAACATCCGATTTTTCGAGATGCTCGGAGTTCATCACCTGTACCTGTACATAAGGCTCGTAAAATCTGCTTTCGCCTGCTATTTCAACTAGTGGTATTGGAAACTGAATTCCATATCCCGATTATTTAAACATCCGATTTTTTCGAGATGCTCGGGGGCATCATAATCTATACCTGCACATAAAGCTCGTAAAATCTGCTTTCGCCTGCTATTTCAACTAGTGGTATTGGAAACTGAACTCTATATCCCGATTATTGGAAACATCCGATTTTTCGAGATGCTCGGAGTTCACCATCTGTACCTGTACATAAGGCTCGTAAAATTTGATTTCGCCTGCTATTTCAACTAGTGGTATTGGAAACTGAATTCCATATCCCGATTATTTAAACATCCGATTTTTTCGAGATGCTCGGGGATCATAATCTATACCTGCACATAAAGCTCGTAAAATCTGCTTTCGCCTGCTATTTCAACTAGTAGTATTGGAAACTGAACTTCATATCCCGATTATTGAAAACATCCGATTTTTCGAGATGCTCGGAGTTCACCATCTGTACCTGTACATAAGGCTCGTAAAATCTGCTTTCGCCTGCTATTTCAACTAGTGGTATTGGAAACTGAACTCTATATCCCGATTATTGAAAACATCCGATTTTTCGAGATGCTCGGAGTTCACCATCTGTACCTGCACATAAGGCTCGTAAAATCTGCTTTCGCCTGCTATTTCAACTAGTGGTATTGGAAACTGAATTCCATATCCCGATTATTTAAACATCCGATTTTTTCGAGATGCTCGGGCATCATAATCTATACCTGCACATAAAGCTCGTAAAATCTGCTTTCGCCTGCTATTTCAACTAGTGGTTTTGGAAACTGAACTCTATATCCCGATTATTGAAAACATCCGATTTTTCGAGATGCTCGGAGTTCACCATCTGTACCTGTACATAAGGCTCGTAAAATCTGATTTCGCCTGCTATTTCAACTAGTGGTATTGGAAACTGAATTCCATATCCCGATTATTTAAACATCCAATTTTTTCGAGATGCTCGGGGATCATAATCTATACCTGCACATAAAGCTCGTAAAATCTGCTTTCGCCTGCTATTTCAACTAGTAGTATTGGAAACTGAATTCCATATCCCGATTATTTAAACATCCGATTTTTTCGAGATGCTCGGGGGCATCATAATCTATACCTGCACATAAGGCTCGTAAAATCTGCTTTCGCCTGCTATTTCAACTAGTGGTATTGGAAACTGAACTCTGTATCCCGATTATTTGACGATTCGATTATTTTCATAATCGAATGTTGCCGATTATATCAAAAATCGGATTAACGATTATTTTTCATCCGATTATGCCCAACACTAATTTCAACCTTAACCTAAAAACATTAAGGGTTGAGAACTAATAATTTTATTCATTGACTGTAGTTAATCTATATTTTTCCGTAAATATACTTCTTCCACAGTTAAGTAAACGGTTGGAAAGCTCGAAAATATGAACTTCATAAGTAGCTTACTTCCATCGAAAGACATCTACGACTTTGATGATCTCAACAATGAATTACCGAAAATAGAGGAACAGCTCGATAATTGTTCCAAGGAGATTTCATTATACTTGAACAAGGTAGAGGAAGAAATAGAGGACCAATGCGAAAAGAATAAAGGCTATGTCAACACCACGAATGAAATTGGAAGTGAACTTCTTTCAATCGAAAAAACCTTCACTAGTATTTTAAATGAAGACTTGAAAACTGCACAGGAAAATTTCAGTTATTTAGTGGATGAAGTAAAAGAACTAACATCATCAATAACTTTTGTACATTTGGTATGTGAAATTCATGAAAGACTAGAAATGCTGAAAGAATTTTGCAGTAATACTACGGATTATTTGCAAATTGTTGAAGTAATACATGTCCTGAATATGCTGATTGACACTTTGCCGCATTCACCCACAATACCTTTCCTTGTAAGTCTGAGAGAAATGGTAAAAAAAGAATCCAGTAATGCAAATTTTTTGCTTACAACAGTATTTCATAAGAATTGTTCCTTTTCCATAGTGAAAAATACTTACACAATGAAAATACCTATTGACAATCTGAGTATATTACACTCTATTTTTCAAGCTCTATATAAGAACGAACCTACGCGTGAACTCTTAAAAACATTACCAAACTTAATTTGGGAAAACTTATTTTTACCTCTGATCAAATACAGGTGTGAAATATCAGAGGTGCAAGTTGAGGAATTTTTATCTATACAAGTAATTATCCTGGATAGTAAACAGAGTAATAAATACGTGGAAGTTTATAAGAAAATATCCTCCTTGATGGACTATTTAACGAAATACTTTGATTGTGAAATTGATCTTGATTTGAAATTATTGAATTTCATTGGAATATTTTTGAGAGAACGCTTATCAGAAACATTAATGCAAGAATGTATTTTGAAAGAAATTCCAAAAGATTGGAAAGATATATCCCAATTCAAAGAAAAATTAATAACTTCTACAAAACTATTGGAAGAAAAGTTGAAGCCCCATGATTTCATAGATAGACACTGGGATTGGGTGGATAAAATAGAAGAATATTATGCACAGAAAAAATATAAATATTACAGCGAAAAAGCAAAAGAACTAATGAAGAAGGATTTACATAATATGATAGAAATCGGTACACCATATGACACAAAAAAATCATTCATGGAAACAGATGAAATTTTATGCTGCTCGATATCTTCTTATATTCCAGATTTGATAAAACTGGGAAATGAATTAACAAATGAATTATGTGAAGGACCTGCAGAAAATTGCAGAGTTTTATTTAATGCATATAAGGGTATATTCTTTAATTATGGCGATTTCGTTGCAAGCTACCACCAGAAATTATTAGAAACCATTCCTCAACAAGTTGCGCTATTTTACAACAATTGTATGTATTTGTATAAACAACTTCAGAAGTGGGATGAAATATTTGAAAGTCATGATGTTCTGAAGGACTTTTGTGATGATTCTTGCAAAGCATTCTATCAAGTAGAAGAAGTGGGAAGAATATTCTTCGATAGCTTTGTTCGAGAGCAGAAAGAACAAATCGAGATAATTTTGAAGGGAACAAATCTTCAGAAAAGAAAAACCTTAGAAAACTTGGAAGAGAATACAGAAAAACTTTTTAGGCAATGTTTACGACAACAGGAACTTTTGAAAACTGTTTGGAGCAAAGTTTTATCTTATCCCGTTTATAATCAAACAATTGGAGATATTTTGAACACAATGTGTAATTTCCTTATAAACTCCCTTGTGGTTCTTGAAGATATTGGTGCTGTGGTTACAGAAAATTTAATAGAATTATTCAAAATTGTTCTAAATAGAGGCGTTAAACTATTTACTGATTCTAATGAAGTATTTTTGTACGTTCCACTATGGCATAAGTTCAATGAACTAATATTCGTTCTTGGAGCTTCTTTATTAGACATCAGTGATAGATGGGCCGATGGAAAGGGTCCTCTAGCATTACAATTCACCCCTTATGAATTGAAACAATTAATAAGGGCTTTATTCCAAAATAGTGATAGAAGAGCAACAGTTTTATCCCGGATACATGAATGAGTGAGCTTCTTCGTGAGGCTCAGATAGTTAATATTTTATTTCCATTTCAAATGTTTATCTGAATAACCTGTTTGTCTACCACGGAATGTGGAAATTTATCTGTGATTCATATTTTATAGCTTATCTTAACTGAAAATTCATATTTCGAACACTTTTTGAAGGGTATGCACTGAATTTATTTTATTAAATTATTATTACCACATTGGTTTTTGTCAGTTATTCGTTTCCTACCACATTTCAGGGGATTTAATTTTATAAATGAATGGAATAAAATAATTCTGGAAGAGTGAGCAGCCCCGTATCTCCAATTTTCTTCTACAGTGGGAGAAACATGAGAGTGGCAGCCCACTCTCTCCAGCATTTGTAAGAAATTGAAAAATATTACATATTACCTAAATATTATATTTCGATTTTGGCGCCTCCAGAAATTGCCGCCTGGGGCATGTGGCCTAATCCGGGGCTGCATTCTTGAAAAATCAAACGTTTTTTCCAAGTTTGGTCGAAAATTCTTAACCCTTTTTGAGGATGCGATTTCTACTTTACCAAGTATAGGCAGGACCTATAGCTACACTTGTCTATAGACAATCGCTCGACTTTGTTTACAACTATGTGTAAGACATAATTAGAGTCATAAGACCTTTTTTGTATAAAATTATTAACAACTAAAAAGCAAGGAGAAGGTACTGCAGAATATGTATTAAAAAAGTTATAAAAAGCACTGCCGGGAAGTCAGGAGCTTTTGAGCGCTCGTTCATCCACCTTGTAGGTAGATTCGTATTTTCCAGTTTTAGAAACCAATTATTGAAAATGACGGCAGCTCTTTGTCAATTATGTCGAATCAGCTGTTACAGAAATATAAGGATTTTTTCTTCAATAACTCGTTAGAATTTAAAATGATTCTTTTTATGCGATCTGGAGAAAATGTAGCTTAAATATATCATTCTCCATTAAAATACAGAATTTCGTCACGATCGAATCAGTAGTTAAGAAATTATCAAGAAAACTAAATTTCAAACGATCATATTCACGGAAACCCTCGGCGAATTTTGCCCAATAACGAACTTAACCGCGACATTTGAAATTCGAACCTACCCTAAAAATTTCAAGTTTCTAGGACATTCCGTTCGGGAGTTTTCGTGTATACGGACGGCCGGCCGGACCTGAGTCGAACCTATATATATTTTTCCAACAAAATGGTTTAAAATTTTTTTTCTCGAAAATTACATGTAGGTATATGTATTTAGATTTCAGTGCCGAAAATTTGTGGTGAATTAGACCTTATACCACCAAGGGTTTCCGATGCATGTGTGTTTGTCTATCTTCACATCAATCTGAATAGGCTAACTAATTGAAATGTATTCTCTCAGACTCAATCAGAGAAAATGAGGGAAAATTGGTCCATGTGCCCTGTTACACGTTATTAGTACACGTGTATCTTCGAATCGATAAATGAATAGGGGTTATGACATTGTTCTCATAAGAATTGAAACGTGCATAAAAATGAAGAAGTTATTCACTTACGTGAACAGACATTTCATAACTGAAGTCATCTGGTTCATGATATTATGAGGAAAATTATTAAACAGCGCCCTATTAGATACCTTTAATTCTTTCCTTCGGAGAAACCCCATTATCAAACATTAATTGGTAACATCGACTTATTCTATCATGAATATCATCATGGTTACACAGTGGAACAGAAGAATTATTAGTATTTTTCTGGTTACAAAACCAGGAAAAACGTAATAATGCATGCGCGGATATTTGAAAGCACTTCTATTGAACAATGATCCTTATACCTATAAATACCTTTTGAGATTAATGAAAGTATCTGTTATTTCTGATAGACTCATCATTTCTTACCTGAATTTAACGCCTTGAGGTGAACGACCTTCCTACTTTAGTAGATACCTCAACCCTCAACCTTATATTTGGTGGCGAAGACGTAGCTCTACCTCCAACTGGTGCCACCTGGATGAATTCTCTAGGTTCCCATTGGATTAAACCAACGGAGCAGGCCTAAGACTTGAAGATGTTTAAATGATGCCGTACTTGTTCGGAGGCTAGCATAAGACCCACGAAAAGACCGAATTAGGTGAAAAGCCAGCACCGGCAAAAAATACTTGCGATGCAGGGGGACTATAGAACATTACAACCGCTGAAATCAAAGGTAATCCCCTAAAAAATTATGGAAGAGTGAAATTAGTTTCGCACAAAAGATAAGTTGATCGAGGTGCACGAATAAGGCTCCTTCGAGGTCAAACGACATACTCTAATCTAATCTTATAGAAAATGAGGTTGCAGAAAAGAATCATTATCATCTGGCTTTGATTTGTATTGCAAATGAAAAAAAAATGGATTTGCGTTGGAGGAAATATGATATGATGGTGTTGAAAAAATGTAGAACTGAATAAAATTAGTTTAATTTTTTTGTCAATTTCACAATATTATTCTTTGATTCAACGAAAAAACTATATTCTATATTTTAACTACAAAATTCACAAAACTAGAGACTCCTCATGAAACCATTGATTATGGTGCAGAATGCTTCATCTGTTTGAACGAGTAGGACGACATACATCAATGCAGTACTGCCACACTGAAATATAAATGACTCCTGAGGATTTGGAACCATGAATCTCAATCTGAATTACAGATGCGGTCGTTTCACCATTTATTAAAAAAAATAACTGACAAAATTATAAAAGGCCCTGTCTTGAAGTCGGGAGCTTTTAGCGCTCGTTCATCCAACTTGTAGTTAGATTCGCATTTTCCAGTTTTCATTTCAATCCAATTAGTAGTTTCGAAATTATCAGGAAAAAATATTTTGAACAGCCATCTTTACGGAACCCTTAGTCTAATTTGGCTCATTGATAAATGTGACTGCGACATTCGAAATCCAAACCTACCCTGAAAATTTCAAGTCCCTAGGCCTTTCTGTTCGAAAGTTATGATTTTCTTTGGTTCCTATGGTTCTGGTCATGCGATCCGGGCAAAATGTAGCGTGAATATATCATTCTCCATTGAAATACAAAATTGCCTCACGATCAAATCCGTAGTTTGGAACTTATAATTTCAAACGACCTTATTTACGGAACCCCTAGTATAATTTTGCTCATTGATAAACGTGATTTCGAGATCCGATAAACGACATTCGAGATCCGCACCTATCCTGAAAATTTCGAGTTTCTAGGCCATTCCGTTCGAAAGTTATAATTTTCTAAGGTTTCTATGGTTCTAGTCATGCGATCCGGACAAAATTCTGCCCATTAACGAACTCAACCGAGGCATTCGGGAACTGAACCCACACTGAGTATTTCAAGTCTTTAGGTCGTTTAGTTCGAGAGTTATCGTGCTTACGGACGGCCGGACGGACGGACAGACTTGAATTTTTTGACGGATTCGTTATCAGTGAGTCGAATCTGGTCGATTGAGACAATTTTCGGCTCAAAATTCGAAAAATACAGACATCGTGACGAAATGATATAGCCCTCGTCTAAGTAGAACGAGCGCTCAATGATTCATTTATTTAGAAGGGAAGGCTTGGAAACTTTTTTCTTGAGTACTTTCTAAATGGAAAATGAATTTCCATAGGCGTTATTCCTGTAACTTTTATTATTTTATTTCAACATTTTATTCCCAAAAAACACTGATAGCACACGCAATAAAAAAACTGATTATATTTTCCTGTCTTATAACATCTGCAGATATGAGTTCATCATCGCAAATATATTTCATTTATTAAATGAAAAGAATTTCCTGTAGAAAATTTACTTACAGTCAAAAGTAATTTGTAGTTGATTTCGAAAAACCCTGCTCCGCTAACTTTGAAATAATCATGGAGCAATTGCAGAGAAAGGAATTTCACCTGAAAAAGATATTATTTACTGAAAAGCTTCGGAATGTTGGAATGTTTTCATAATTACCTCTGTGAGAACAGCAGGGTCGTTACTTCTAAGTGATACAGTAAAAAGGGTCCTTTTCAATTTTGTTAGCTGGAAATTGGACATTATATTTTTTTGTAACATAATTAGGTACCACAATATTGGTTTACTATTTTCAATAATAACTGCATGATTATCAACCATAATTAACCTTTTAGAATATAAGTAAATGTATATAACAAACATAGGTACTGAAGAATAATAAAGAAAAGATGCTTGAATGGCAAATGGCAACATGGTTGTCTCAAAAGGAGGAGTGCAGACTGCAGTATAACAAGAGTTACTCCTTAAGAGTTGTGTAGGTGTGTAGTATCGTATTTAGAAATCAAAGTTATCCGTGAATCTGAGAAATTCCCAGCCCGAATCTGTTTTCGTATCGATATTTAAATGTGTAGATATTACCAGCTGTCTGAGGTCAGTATACGGGAAATCATCTATGATGCGCATGATGTCTGTGAGTTTTCCGATCTCAACCCCTGTGATTTCTTCCTTTGGGGTCATTTGAAAATATTAGTGTACATATAAGGTGAATAGTGAGAAAGAATTAAGCCTTTAAAATGCTTGTGACTTCACTCCGTGAGCAAACTGATGTGGTAGTTGCTGCATGTATCATTTGTTATCACGCCGGGCAAGACTTTGAGCACAAATTTAAATTAAACAATTTGGATCAGTTTTATCGGTGAGTTTGTGAACTTCCTAATTTTTTTATAGGCCTTTTTTCCTCTCCTTAGTTTGAACTTTAATAATTATACCGTTCAGGAAAAAACACCTAATAAAAGTAGAAAGAGAATACACAAATTTGGGATAAATGGTAGTGGATACCTAGGAAAGATCGCGAAGGAAGTCGAGCACTTTATTTACATTATGAGGGAATTCACATGGCATAGTGAGATAACCCGATCCAGAGTCGTATCAAGATATTGATGCCCAAGATTTTCTGCACTTTTTTCAAATTGAATATTTTATTTGATCAACTCCCGGCGAAATGATCTCTTTTGATGAGTTCTAGCATCTGTTGAAGGAAGATACATTTTTTCGATATAAAGGAGGATCTTCAAGAATAAAAAGCAATGACAAGTGATTCATCATTTCTCCTGTACTGTTACTGCAATCGATTAAAAAATTGAGTTCATTTTTATGCATGACCTCTTACCTTATTGAGGCAATTTTCAGCTAGGAGCACAAACCAACCAACGGATAAAAACACCGAAACTATAATGCCGATTACAATAGATATTACTTCCACTGTAGAATTTGTTTTTGCAAATTTGAATAAACTGTAGGAATAGGCCACTACTTGAATCCCAGCAAAAGAGAAAATTGAGAATATATAAATGGACAAATATCCATTAGTTCTATTGGCAATCTCTATTATGTCACCATACGCAGCACTCAGCTGCTTAATTTTCAAATGATTATCTGGATGCATTTCATTCAAATTAGTGGTTAATTTGTCGATCATTTCAGCTATAATGATGTACAAAACATGATATGCGAAGAGCAAAGAGGTGAATAGTACACTGATATATTCGTAAAAGCAAAGATTCAAGAAGTCTACTTCGAATCTGATGCACCATAAAATGATGAAGACCGAATTCATAGTTTGCATAACGGAAAGTTTTATTTCAGATATTAATATCAATTTCCTGAAATTAATTTCCCTTATAAATTTCCAGTTTTCATCGATTTTCATCAATTCCTCCCATAAAACTGATGCTGAGTGATGCAGGACATTTCTAAGGAACAACCTCTGTAGGATATATATGGACATAATGAATTTAGAGAATAAAAAAATCAAAGATAGGGAGTCAGCTTGACGAGATTTGAATATAATTAGTAATGATCTTGAACTGAAGGCCGCTTCGAAGATTAAGAAGAAGTTGATTGCACTATTCAATTGGTACCAACGTTTAGTCCATGTTGTTTTGACAATGTGGAGGGTGTCATTTTTTCTGACGATGAAGAAAGGGAGATCGCCGCAAATAAGACTGAACATGAACGAAAGGTAGAGGTAGTCGTACAACCCTGGTTTAGCCATTTACGTAAAACTCTAATAATATTTATTTGATACCACTACTTCACTACACAGTTTCATCCACTCGATTTCTATTTGCATTCATTAAGACCAATACATTATTCCTCATATCAACACGTCAGGCAAATAGGGTTGCAAAGATTAATAATAAATAGTTAACGACTAATTCCATTTATCAGCTATCTCTCGAATTGAAGAGGAATATACAGCAATAACCTTCGAATACTTTATTGAACGAATGTAATACTGCAGAAAGAACGAATTGGTCAATATGCTCTCTTCCGATATCGAAGATCGTGGGTCGGTGATTCACCACGGCCTGATACTGAAATAGGGTTGAAGTATAGGGAGTAGAGGATGAACCTTCTTTCGGCACAGTTCCAGGGCTGTCACCTTGTTGGTTGAGAAGCTAAGGGCACTTAACTTAAAGTTGCTCAATGTCACATTACTGGAAAACACAATGGTGCGATTTTGGTTTTATACGACGGAACGTGTTTCTCTAGGTGACTTACTAATTAATGGTGAGATCTGGCAGTGAAGTCACTGTTGCGTATTCTGCCCGAAAGGTGTCACCAGTGAGCAGGACAAACCTGATCGTGATCAACATTTTGAAGACGAAGCATGATGTAAATAGAAAATTTACAATTTTGATGAAGAAGAGAAGAAGACATGGGTGCTGCCCATTTGGTGAGAGAATATTCGGCGTTGCGTCCGCAAGGTTAGGTTCTTGGTGGTTTATGAAATGAAAAGTGTACTCTTCAGCATCTGTTACGGTTCCTGGGTTGTCGATAATTTTACCCTGGAAAAACAATGTTCGAAATAATATATTGCGAACTATGCGAAATGAATCTACAAGTCACACAAAATATATATTTTAATTAATAGATCTAAAATAATCTGTTGCTGTGGCACGGTGTGAAGATCCATATCGGTTGAGTAAATCCCACGCGTGGTTCTCAGACTAGGTTTTTCTTTCCGATCTTCCACGAGTTCCTCAATTATAATAATTATGTCTTTTGAGTTAAAATATAACCTAAATGAGCGGTCATACACGTGTCACCCCATAAGACAAGATGAAATTTCATAGCCTTAGTTGTTGTAGTCCCAACATGTACCAAGAAATTGGTAGGTATTAGGATATTTTTGCTGTCATGCTCTCTGTAGGAGTGACAAAAAACTATATTCTGCGAAAATATTGTGGTGTAAGTGACGCAAGTTTCACAGGAAAATTCCAAAAATAATAACTTATCGTCCCAAATGATGAAAATAAATGTGATAAGTGAGAAACTCAGATAAAAAAAAATTACAAAGCGATACATTCTATTGATGGATTTTGCATAATCGACAATTCTGTCATTTGATAGAATATCGATGAACTGAAAGTGGGTCGAAAAATTATTAATCACTCAACAGCCAGCGAGGTGGTTGTAACTCAGCACCCTCTCATTTTGCGATTACGAAGTAGGGCGAGTTTGATAAATTCTTCGCGGCAAACTGATTATTCCTTGCACCCGCTTAATTAATAACTTTGAAAGTAGGTTGTGGAATAAAATACCTACTTCCTGAAAAAATAAACATATCTCATTTTCTTCCAATTTCGGATCGTTTGTAGCTAATTATCTCCAAAAATAAATACTAAACCTTTCTGGAATCGAACATCATCTGAAATTACGAGTACCTCACAGAGGATTTGAATCTCCAGATATCATGTAAAGCTCAAGATTCAATCATTAAAACATAATTCGCTTGGAGTATAAGCAAGAATTTCAAGGTTTTGTTCAAAAAAACCCTATTGGGTGATGACTTGGGAAAGTATTTCGAATTTACTGGTTTTTTGCTTCCAAATTTAGTGCAACTTCATATCTCATTTGGAAGTACAAAATGTTCGAATTTCGGTTCTTATTTTTTGGTAAAAAATACACACGAAAATCTCCTCCGTGTCATAAGTGAATCCTAGTTTTTGATGGATATTTTCGAAGAGCCTTGTAATTGTTTCATTGAGCTAATGTCCAAATGATTCGCATGACCATGAATTTTTACCGAGCGAAACTTTCTTGGTTCAAATTGATCACAACTCAAATTCCTTTCAGCTATTCTAATTTGGTGACACACATTATTTTTTTTCGTCTTCATTGTTCGTGAAAGCTTTGCTTCAACAACGATCTACTTCTGAGAATCTGGGTCAGTATGAATGAGAAACCATTTTACAGGCACTTCATTATGTTAAATTACACGAAAAATTCAACGTTCTAGAATAAATAAAAGAATTGGTAAGTGTGAAAATTCGATTGATATCTAAATTTCATATCTACTAATGTGGGCAGCGTTGAGACATTCTGTAATTTTATTAGAACATAACTGTGTTTTATTTCCCTTCTTTAATTTATGAGCTTAGATTAAGATTCAAAGGATAAATTCCTTTCCACTGGTGAAAGTTGATCTGTAGATCTTGACCCAAATATTAATTTTAGGATAAGTCTATTGAGAGGAAGAATTGCACCAAATGTTCTTCATTATTTCGAGTAAATACCTGATGAAAAAACCTGTAAGGCTTCCATAATCCAATAATCAAACTAACCAAATCCGTATAGTAAAATCTTTGAAGTTTTCAAAATGCCAACGCATTTATTATCACCAGATCAGAAAAAAACAACTTTCTTTTCAAGTGGAACCGTTGTAAAGTTGAATTTCACAACACAACATAAATAGGTGGGCGCACTGAAAAAAGTGGCTCCACACATAAATGTTACATAATTTACACATAATTCAGAAAATAGGTATGTTTAATGAAAATTGAGTGCTGAATAAAAAAATTATTGAATTGTGCCAGCTCAACCGGTAATTTGTTTCGTCAAAATTCAGTGGAATGAAACAGTTATTGTGGCAGCTTGCCTGGCAAGGCTATAAAAAGAATAAAATGCGCAAAAAATTGCGGGCTGCACACATAATTCGTAGGAAATGCATGGATAGCTGAAAAAAAAGAAAGAAAGAAAGAGATCGAGTTTAACTTGTGAGTTATAGGATTTTTTCTCTTGCTGGCGTAGAAATGAAATGATTCAAAACCAACTTACCGCCTTTAGCGCCTATAACGAACAGAATATAAATTGAATCACCCGTGATGACTTCAGATTTATGAATTCAAAATTATTATGTTTTCAAAATTTGAAAGATGTTCATAGCACTCTTGACCTCGCACATTATTAATCTAAACTATTTATTACCTCTGAACAAACTCATTTTGATCTATACTCTCCATCTTCATCCTTCATCAGTAAAATACACTAGCAACTAATTGCGTTGATTTCAAAATAATATTTCCATTTTGTTAGTTAGGAAGAGATGGGTCTTCCACAAGAAGTCTACTTGAATCAATTATTTTTTCATCGTCTCATGATAACTTCGAATATCAGATATCAGACATTTCGATTCTCTTCGAGATAGCTCACGTGAACAGGTAGAAATGTAATTAGGTCAAGCGGAAAAAAAAATTGTCAGAAAAAACTTTCAATGTTATCATTTATTCCTCATAAATCGTTATATAAGCACCTTTAGTGGAATCAACAATTATTTCAAGGAAAAATTGTGCTATATAATTATGATGAACAGGACAAAAAGTCAATCGATGTAGTCCTCGAGAACATCAAATTCTTCAGTCGTAATAGGTAACCGGTTTCGGCTTTTATTTTATTTAATTTTTTATTTTATTTAATTTTTCATTTCATTTTATTCTATTTTATTTTTATTTTAATTTATTTTAATTTTATTTTATTTTTCATTTTATTTTATTTTATTTATAGTTTTTATTTTATCTGAAATTTTTTATTTTTTTTCGTTTTGTTTTATATTTTTGAAATTTTTATTTTTTCTTGTACTTCATATGATGTTAATCGATATGCTGTATACGATTCAATGTTCCAGGAATACGTTCTCTTAGTCGCTTCTACTTGAAAATTTTTTATTCCAATACATTTTTTGTAATTAAAAAGGAAAACATTTTTCTGGGTTTGAACGTGAGCCAGAGTCGGATCTCAAAAACGTCGCCAACCTATTCCAATCGACTTAGTTCATTCAGCCTGCGAAGGTGGTTGAAACAATCTATCCGTGTTGTTATTTTTTTAGTTATATGTTTTGCTTTGGGAGGTCAGAGTCACCTAGATGTCTTCCGCAATGTAACCTTTTATTTACTGTTGGCTGCTTAACTAAAATAAAGTTGTGACTAATCAAGTTTCTATTTTCGAAAGGGGAACTTCAATCCGAAGCTATAATTAGAACAAACAGACAAAACTAACGAATTTTGATTAATTACTGACAATGTCCATTGCTTCCAATAGGTGCAAGGAAAATACTGCCAACCATCAAGAATTTTTAGTTCTCTCATAGTGCTGATCTCCACATCTCACATCATGTTTTTTTGTGAAAATTTTGTTCATTTCCAACCGTTACAGCCAAATAAAGGTGATCTGAGAGTTATACTTATTCTCTTTGTAGGATTGTACCATGGACTACTGTATAGTCACCTGAATACCGAATAAAAATTGGCGGATTTCAATGAATGTTCGACATTCAATGCAAAGTGGCCAGCCAGATGGTAGTCAGACTACGCACAATAAAGAGTTGCGTTTCTTAAACTGAAAATATCCCATATCTCAATAATTACACATATCCTATATTCTATATCTTATTCGAACTAATTTCGGTGGAAGGGCTACCTCGAATTTTTCAGGATTTTCCACCCCATAGTTAAGAAGTTGTAGAGGCGGACATACTTTTTATTACTTGAGAAGCTCATAACCTACAACCTTTATAGAATATACAGGGTGTTTCATTGGTAAATGTACATACGTTAACCTGAGGTAGAGCTACCCTAGACGAGTCCAAAAAACCTATATGTGATAGGTCTAATTAACTTCATAGCCGAGATACAGGGTGATTTATGTATTCATCAATATTTTCAATTGCTTATAACTTTTGAACTTTTCAGTATAATCGATTGATATTTGGAACATAAAACACACTTCCATGGGTAAATCGATTCATCTTCTAAGTGATCAGAAAATCCAGGTTCGTATCGGAAAAATATGGCCCTTTTCGCAAGCTCAGATTCAACACCCTGTATGAAGGAATATTGGAATTTTATTAAAATATTCGGAAAGAGCAGAAAATTTTCGATGGGCATCAGTAGATTTCAGTGTCCCGCACGACGTTTGACCCATCAAAATTTTTGTCTAAAGATTCAATTGGATAGTATAATTCCACTCACTTCAAAGTAATGATCAAAAAGGCTATGAGAAGTAACTTGAAAAGAGCAAGGATGTACATCGAGCAAAACAGTGGCACTTTTGAGCAACTTTTATGATTTCTTTCAAATGTTTTAAGTGTTTACTCATTTGTTTATTTATTAACTGACTGTTGATCATTTTGCATGACTTAATCAAAATCCATATTGTTCTGAAAAATTGTTGAAATTAATCATTAGAATATGAAAAAAAAATACAAATATTTCATCAGTCCAACCCAAAATTTTTCGAATTCAATCTCAATGTACGACATTATTCTGAAGTAAGAGAAATTTCACTATCGAATTAAATCTTCAGACAAAATGTTTGATGGGTCAAACGTCGCGCGGGACACTGAAATCTACCGATCCCCATGGAAAATTTTCTGCTCTTTCCGATTAATCTAATCAAATTTCAATATTCCTTCATACAGGGTGTTGAATCTCAGCTTGCGAAAAGTGCCATATTTTTCTGATACGGACCTGGATTTTTTGATCTATTCAAAGATGTATTGATTCATCCATGGAAGTGTGTTTTACGTTCCAAGTATCAATCGATTATACTGGATGGTCCAAAAGTTATAAGCAATTGAAAATATTGATGAATACATAAATCACCCTGTATCTCTGCTATGAAGTTAATTAGACCTATCACATATAGGTTTTTTGGACTGGTCTAGGGTAGCTCTACCTCAGGTTAACGTATGTACAGTTACCAATGAAACACCCTGTATATTGGTTGTCTATCTAAAGTTTTCAATTAGGTACAGTCATAAAACAAGAAAACAAGAAGAAGATTGAAAATGTACTAATAAAGCAAGCGAAAAAACCAAATCCATCCTTTGCATCTGTAGACCGGTTTCAACATAGTTGTCTCATCAGTACAGCTGGCGCAGGATAAACTCGATGTGGTAAACAGGCTTTCCAAACAACGGAACGCAATGGCGATCGGAGATAATTGAAACCTTTATACCATTTATATACTTTACCTATAAACCTTTGGAATCGTTGGAAGAAAACATATTTTCAAAGTATCAAGTCACCTGAAAATGTAGTCAGCATATCAATACAACATCAAAAGTAATCGAAGTAAAATTGGTTCGCAGAATATTATGTTTGGGGAATCTTTGTATGATTAATGGGATTCGATTGAATATCTTGATTCTATAGGTTGGTTTCATTCCTCCAATTAATTACAGACAGTTTCGAGATCCAGATTTCGTAGATGCCAGGGATTTCATTCTACACTCAAGAATTATGAATTTCATATGTCATAAAAATGATTTATGATCATTATTGATATTCAGGTCAAAGTCGTAAATCTGACTCATTACCGAAATATGAGTCAACACTGGGAGAGAAAATCGTATTGTTTTAAGGAAAAATCATTTGTCAGAAGAACAGTATTGATCTCCCTCTCGACAAAAATTTCGGTCGAGTGAATCAACTGTGCTGTTAATCCAGAAATACTTTTGTCCGTTATTAATTTGTTTCACAAATTGGCGCCATGTAGCTCAGTTTAATCCTCTCATAACACGCGGAGGTAAACAGCACAATCGGGAACGTCTTCCTAGATTCTTGGCGAAGTTCACACCTAGAACGATAAAATGAAAAACATAAATCTCTTAACGCCGTAAAAATATGAAATATTCGAAATTAGGAGAACTTTTCGTTTCCTACATTATTTCATTCAATTAAACTTTGTTATTATTATTTATGCCAATGGGAGTGAGGGGTTACTTTTTAGCTCCGACCTGAAAATGAACTCCAGTATCTGAGAAGGCTTCAAGGAAGATGCATAAGGTGTGTCAATTTGTGAAGGCACCACCCTTAATTTCTCGGTCCCCATGCAAAATCAGAAAAAATGCAAAAAAACTTTGATTCGTGGGGGGACATTTTATACGGTTGGTTGCAACTGTGAGCATGGTGACAGCAACCTCTAAAATCTCAAATGAGAAGGGGGGCTAAGTAATAATAATAATAGTAATAATGTCTTTATTGAGGACACAAAAGTAAATAGTTATAAAGAAAATCAATCAAAACAAATTACATTTCTTCAAGTGAGTTAACGTTTGCGCCAGTCTAGCTCAAGGATACTCAACTAAACCAAACGAAAACCTTTATTATTTTACAATGTATTTGTCAATCACCAGAAAAAAAATTGAAAAAAAAATCTTCAACACTCTACATTCAAAAGAAATTGCAAAAGAATAAAATCAATATCTGATAACAAAAACAAAAAATTTTTTTTTACTTTCACTACAAATCGATGGTACTGGCTCAACAAGTACTGCCCAAATTTTTTTTTGAAGGTTTGGGAAATTAAACTAAGAAAGTTCTGAGGAAGAGAATTGAAACTTTTCACTGCATTGTACGAAAAGGATCTTTGAAAAATTGCCATGCTATGATGAGGCATAGTCAACTTGAGCGTATCTCTTAAATGAACATTGTGGACATCACGACGAAAAATCAGGCGTTTTTTCAAAGATTCTGATGACTGAGGATTCTTGATTAAGTTCAAAAGGAAAGCCGAAAAGTGGAGGATTCTGCGTTCATTCATCTTCAACCAACCAATTTTCCCGTACATGTGCGAAATATGATCAAACTTCCTCAAACCACAGATAAACCTCAAACACATATTCTGGACCCTCTGAATACGATCCCTACAATCACCGTCCAAACAGAAGCCATAAACAAAATCACAATAAGTGAAATTAGATAACACTAGAGTTTCGCATAAATTCTTCCTGATCGACTTATTCAAAATATGTCTATTAGAGTATAGAACTTTAAGGGCTAAATATGATTTTTGAATCAGCCTTTTGGAATGCTCCCTGAAGCGGAGTTGATTGTCAATAATAAGTCCCAAGTTTCTTGCATAATCAACACAGGATATTTTTTTGTCGTTAATCATTATATTTAAATTACTTGCAAGAAACTCAGATTTTTTCTCACTACCGAAAATGATTACTTTCGACTTATCAGGATTAAGATTCAAATTATGCGCTTCAGAGGACTCACATAGGGTTTTCAGATCACAATTGATGGACTTTTCAACTTCTTGGTATTCACTCGAATCAAAAGAAATATAAATTTGAGTATCATCAGCAAACGCCTGGACTTCGCAGTTATCACACAATTTTACCAAGTCTGCAGTATAAAGGAGGAACAACAAAAGTGACACCTTTTTTTGAAGGTATTTCAATTGCCTTTTCAAAAATGCCCCACACTTTACCTTTTTGAGCGCTCGTACTACTTACACGAGGGCTATATCATTTCGTGACGATGTCTTTCTAAAACTGGAAAATGCGAACCTACATAATGTATTCAAACTACGTGGGAAATTTTGTCCAGATCGCATTACTTAGACCATAGATACCGTAGAAAATTCTAGCGAATTATCGCTTGGTCGCCTAAAGCACTGACGTGAAGTCTGGATTTTCGCCTTATTTTGAAATTTTGTTTTAAAGCTGTCAAAATCTTTCTAATTTGTTACTAAAACTGGAGAATGCGAATCTACCTATAAGGTGGATGAACGAGCGCTCAAAAGCTCCTGACTTCACGGCATTGCTTTTCGTCATTTTTTGAGCGCTCGTACTACTTACACGAGGGCTATATCATTTCGTCACGATGTCTGTATTTTTCGAATTTTGAGCCGAAATTGGTCTCAAACGACTATGTTCGACTCACTGATGACGAATCCATCGGAAAATTCGAGTCTGTCCGTCCGTCCGGCCGTAAGCACGATAACTCTCGAACGGACCAACCTAGAGACTTGAAATTTTCAGTGTAGGTTCAGATCCCAAATGCCTCGGTTGAGTTCGTTAATGGGCAGAATTCCACCAGGGGTTCCGTAAATATGGCCGTTCGAAATTTTGTTCTCCTGATTACTTCGAAACTACAAATTCGATCGAGATGAAACTTTGCACTCAAATGGAGAATGAGGTGTTCAAGCTACATGTGAAATTTTGTCCAGATCGCATGACCAGAACCATAGAAACCATAGAAAATTGTAACTTTTGAACGGAAACGCCTAGGGACTTGAAATTTTCAGGATAGGTGTGGATCTCGAAAGTCGTGATCACGTTCATCTATGAGCAAAATTATACTAGGGGTTCCGTAAATATGGTCGTTTGAAATTTAGTTTTCTTGATAATTTCAAAACTACAGATTTGATCGTCACGAAATTTTGTATTTGAATGGAAGATGATATATTCAAGCTAAATTTCTCCAGATCACATGACCAGAACCATAAAAACCATAGAAAATTGTAACTTCTGAACGGAAAGGCCTAGGAACTTGAAATTTTCAGGGTGGGTTTGGATCGCGAATATCGCGGTCACGTTCATCAATGAGCAAAATAAGACTAGGGGTTCCGTAAATATGGCCATTCAAAATATTTTTTTCTGATAGTTTCGAAACTACTGATCGGATTGGAATGAAATTCTGCACCTAGCTGAGGAATAATGTATTCAAACTATGTGCAAAATTTTGTCCAGATCGCATCACCAAGACCATAGATACCGTAGAAAATTCTAGCGGATTAACCAAAAAAAAAATTGATCAGCTGAAGCACTGACATGAAGTCTGGTGTTTCGCCTATGTTTCAGAATATTTTTGACAGCTCTCAAAAATTCCTTCAATTGATTTCTAAAACTGGAAAATGCGAATCCACCTACAAGGTGCATGTGCGAGCGCTCAAAAGCTCCTGCCTTCACGGCTGTGCTTTTCGTAATTTTTGTTAATATACTTCCGAAAAAAAAACGAGAATAGTTACGATAGCAAGAGTTGCAACGAAACATGAAAATAATAAAACTTTTTCATTATTTTCATGTTTCATTGCATTGCAATCATATCATATTTTTAATTTTGATCCAATACTTGACGATTGGAGTTTTTCACCTTCATTTCTTTCATTCGTTGAATTTGAATATTGAACAAACATTCCCGAATAACCCAGCGAAAGGGGGTGAATGAAAAGAGTCGCAATGAAACAAGAAAATAATGAAAAAGTTTTCATAATAATGAAAATTCAACAAATAAAAGAATTGAAGGTCAAAAATCCCAATCGTCAAGTATTGGATGATAATTGAAAATATGATAATTTCACCAGTATCGCGAAAGTGCCAATTTGCATCTGAATTCTTTTACCACCTATCAACATCAATGCAGGTTCAGATTAAAGAAAGTGTAATCAACATTTCGCGTCTGTCGGGTGTCACACTGTTGAAATTGAGTTTTGAATAACGGAACGTTGAACTTCCCCTGATGGAGGCGGAGGATTATCAAATTATAAACTCTTGACTCTACAGCATGTAAAAAATTCATAACTATTCTTGGGCCTTATTCCATTAATTGTTTCCTCAGCATTATTTATTGGAATAAAATATTTCCAATGGTAATAAGATGGCAAAAACAAATAGAAAAAAAAAGTTATACAGGGAGTTTCACCATGACATGGACATCCATATGAAGTTATGTAGATGACATCGGGAGAAACATTTTTGACTCCAAATATATAAGCTGTTCTCGAAGCCAGAGCGAGATACAGGCTGTTTAATGGCATTTTTGAGGAATATTTGGTTGAGTGTGATGGGTTGTGTGTAATCCTTGAAAAAACATTTTCTAGTCACATCCTAGAATTTTTTTGTGCTCAATTCAAATATGGTGCAGAATTCTGAGAAGAAAATTTCAAAATGAACGAAAACCTACAAAGTTCGGTTGCCAAATTTGCCTTTCAATGTTCTCGATTTTCTAACAATTTTTTTTTTCGAATTTCTACAGCGGAAAATAGTAGTATGCGCGAGACGAAGCCGAGTGCTGTAATTCATCAAGTGAGTTATGACCATTACCGCAAGTTGAATACTATATTTTATCTACGACTATAACAATAAATACTAAGATACAAGTACAGAGAAAGAACTTTATTCACGAATCTCAATAGTTACCTATAACAATATATTATTTATGTTGATTGTGCTTCTTAGCATGGAGTAGAAAGTCCATAGGGGCGATGTTTTTTATTTAGTGCTAAGTTCCCTAAAATATGCCAAAAGAACATTATCTGTAATCGATGACTTAATATTCTTCTTGAATCTTGAAAATTGTTGTATACACCTTTATATTTGTTTTGGGATTTTTCGGGCAATAAATTCTTTATGTTAACATTGCCTGATTGTCTTATTTCTGAAGTTACTCCCCTTAATACCAATAATGGACTATTCCCTTTCGGCATATGAGCTTTTTCAGAAGCACAGAGCCAGAGTGTTATAGTGGTGAGTTATTATAACTCACGTTGTTTGTTTACAGATACTACTAATTGCCCAAAAGTGTTTGGATAATGAATATTTAATTCAATAGGAGAAGATAAATGTATCAAACTCATTATATTCAGTTAGAGAATTGAAAAATTTTCAACAATCAATTACATCAATTTATAAATGAAAGACGTCAAACTGTATTTTTATTTAATCGTCGTTTATGCTGATGAAGTCTTGGCACCCAAGGCGGTTCTGCAGATGGCACATTTCAATTCTGGGTCATAGCATAACTAGGTGTTACAACCCGAAAGAAACCAATAAAAAGAGAGGTCTTCTGAAGAGAAATACGCTCGACAAAACATGTCACGTTCAAGATGAACTGTGAAAATTGGGATTTGAACAAAATATAAGAATATATAATCATAAACTGCTCCCATTATGACAATGAAATACGGTATTATCCTTCATTTGCTTTCTTCCCGAACGTCCCAATTTTCTTCTCGGGAAGTATTCTGGATAATATTATGATGTTTGGTAACAGATTGGAGTTCTTCGATAGTCGATAGTTGGGTCACCTTCTATTCTATAACTGTAGAATTGTAAAATTTCCGAAAATTTTTTCAACATCTCAAGAGTGATTATTCTGAAAGATAT
Source organism: Aphidecta obliterata (assembly GCA_963966015.1). Lineage (NCBI taxonomy): Eukaryota > Metazoa > Arthropoda > Insecta > Coleoptera > Coccinellidae > Aphidecta > Aphidecta obliterata. Next base: position 7,689,443 of record OZ014430.1, on the reverse strand, counting down.
TAAGTGGGAAACTCACTCGAAAAAAAAATTGAAAGGAATGGAGATTCACTCACTGTAAAACCGAAATGTCATGAACCTGATGATTCAAAATTCGAAACGTCAGGTTCTCTTCAAACAGCTAATGGGCAGATGGAAACTGAACCAAAGCAAAGAAATCGCACACTTTGTTCCTACTTATCATGAAAAACAAACTGTTAAATTTCCGAATGAAAAGGACATCATCAGAGAACTTTTCTCTATTCAAGAACATTATAATTTTCGACTGAATCGAACGTCAATTATGGACGGACATTCGACACTTTTGGTCCAGATAAAATCTTTTTTTTTCCCATTTAACCAGCTCCTTTCATCGCCAATGTTTGGTTTTACCTTCGCACATTCAGAATTTGGCACGTGTCCTGATTCGAAAAGCAGGATGTAATCTCACGTCGAATTCTGATAGCTCATTGAACCGGAAGAGAGGAAATATCTTTCTGGCTAATACTCCGAAAATAATTACCCCACCCTTGAATTTTCGACCTAGTAGAAAGAAGTTGAGCGACTCTTCATCGTTCAAGATTTCCTCTTTCCTGCATATAAATCTGAATTGATGGATTGATTTGAGATGAGACACGTGGATGACATTCGAAATATTTGTCGTATGATTAATTTTTTCAACTCGGCGTTGAAAACCATTCAATTATGAAAAATTTTAAATTGAAAGGCATTGATGCGAAGCTTTTGCACGCTTGTCTGAATTCAGCCAGCTGTTGGATTTTATCTAACCATAGTACAACTGACTACATTCCAATCAATTTGGTTTCTGAAATTTTTTTTGAAAAATTAACTAATCTAGGATAATTTTCATTCCACATGAGGTGTAACTGTAGAGAGACTATGGAATCGAATATTAGGAAGGAACCAGAGATTCTGTGAACCAAACCGGCCGTCAAAGTGACAAATCATGTTATTTCAAAAAATCGACACTTGGAGATGAAATCACAGAGAATGATATCAAAATTCTCAACAACAGATCAGAAAAACCAATTTTTTTTTTATTAGACCAGATTTGAAAGCTGTAATATAGTTTCCAGAACACTAAACTATAAAAATTTCAGGAAGCCTAAAAACTTTTTCCGCAATTGAACATTATTGGCGAAAACTAACCAAAAACCACTGTCCATGTTTTTCAGCTTTATTCATTCAACTAATTTATTTTAGACGCAAATTGATACACACATCATCAAAAACTGTCTAAGAAAAATCTCATAAAATAACGGCGTCGCACCTCTGCATCCGGTAACCAAGGCGACCGAAGTTTATATATATAAAAGCGTCGGGACGCCGAATCATTCAGTATTCACGCTCTCGTCGATTTTATCTGGTGGGAGTTGTGGAGCTGTCCGCGAAAATATTTCGTGTGCATATTCGAAATTCCTAAGGACTGTTAAATCCAATTTTATACATTGTTTAGTGTCGTTTCGTGGTCCTTCCTTATAGGGAACCTCAAGGTGAGTCGGTGATTTTTTAGCTTGATAACCAACAGAAAAATATTTATTTGTATGGATTGGAAGATAATAATAATTTTCCTTCCATGACTGCGATAAAATTTTTCCTGGAAAATATTTCATTTGTCAAATAACTAAATGGTTATCCAGGATATTTCTCTAAAATCAATTATACGTTGTAATATTTAGGAATAGTGTGAATTTTGATGTGCTTAAAAAATGTATCAACATAATTATAGAGATATCTGAGATGTCTCAAGGGTAAGAATATTCTTCCCGGGATATTATTATATGTACTTCATGGTTTATAAAAAAAATAATATTGGAAACAACTGACAATAAAAAAAATTAAAAAAGTGAAATCACTCGTTTTATAATTCTGTGAATCATTTTCGAATAAAAAGAATTTTTAATTTTTTAATTAGGATTTCTTGTATATACCATTCCTTTTGATTGAGAAACAGGAATCCTGCTTTAACATAATCCTTTTTTTTTCAATTAAGTATCTAGTTGAAATTTATATGTGTTATACAAGTAATATATTATTATTATAATTCTGATTCATTGATCAAATCTTTTATATATATAATTATAGAGGGTGTTTTTTTAGGTGAGGCTTTTTTTTGACAGGTGCTAGATTTCATCAAAAGCGATCATTTTGCCGGATGTTGTTCATATAAAATATTCAATTTGAAAAAAGTTCAAAACATCATGAGCATCAAGATCTTGAGACGACTCTGGATCGTGTTATCACTCTTTTAGGATCTGCTATGAATCACGGTGCCTCATGCATTCCAGCAAGTAAATAAAGTGCTGGTTTTTATCGCAAATTTGCATATTCTATTTCAACTTTTATTAGGAGATTTTTCCTGAACGGCGTAATTCTCAAAGTTCAAACTAAGAAGAGGAAAAATCACTGATTGAAAAGGTCCTATAAAAAAATTAGTTCACAAACTCACTGTTCGAAATGCACCATTCTTTTGATGTGCACAAAGTCTTGCCCGGCGTAATAACGAATTATTACGGGCAGCCACTATCACATCAGTTGGCTCACGAATAATGTCACAAGCATTTTCAATGCGTTGTTTCAGTTCTTCAACACTATTCATCTAACCTTTACTGTATACTAATGTTTTCAAATGACCCCAAAGAAAGAAATCACAGGAGTTGAGATCCGGGTAGCGTCCAGGCCAAGAAATCGGCCCACCACGACCTATCCACCTATTTGAAAACACAATACGAAATTCAGAAAAGTCAAAAAAATCGTACGCTCTGTCAGATGATTTCCCGTAAACTGAACATATTTAAAAACACATTTAGATCTCTATACGTACCGTCAGATCCGGACTGTTTATTTCTCAGATTCGCGGGTAACTTTGATTTCGAAATACTCGGCCCTGGTGAATATTTTATGTGAAGGATTTTTACTTATTTTCATGCACCTGTCGAAAAAAAGCCTCACCTTTGAAAACACCCTGTATAAGTTTATGAGAAATCAATTATTATCCTGTTTATGGAACTACCTTATAATTTTGTGTAGGTATGGAATGAAGCATTAGATCGTACTAATATTTATATTATACTAATTTTCAGTGAATGTTTAACATTGCTGAGTGTGTCTGACCAAAACATTGAAATTCCCATAACTCGCTCAGATTTCTCGAGGATGCTTTAGGAATAGAAAAAATGGAATTTGAAATAAAACCAATGCAATTGCATCCATCCAATACCCAAACCTCTAACTAAATCATATCCCCCGAATGGATGGATGCCGACGAAATCGAGGAAAACATTTCATTTTTGACAGACATGATATGGAAGAGCTTTCGTATAATTCGACACGTTCAAGGTTGACATTTATGGAACCGTATGTTTGGATTCAACAAATAATGCGGATTCGAAAACTCGCCATGGTCTTTTTTTCTGAAATTGTTTAGACATGAGTCACAGCAAGTGATTGGTCCCAATTATTCTGAAAAGACAATTAACGATCACCTCGCGTTAGATAGATCACTACGGATTCGTATCGAACGAGTAAACATGCATTATGATTGAAATTCCATCAGCGCTGGGAAAATTCCGACATTATTACCGATGCTCATAAATATCGGGTAATATAAAATAGGCTGCGTGACCGTCTGTTGCTGATGTTTGTATTCTATCAGATGCGATAAAGCTCTTTTGAAAGCACCTTCAGATAAGTTGAACCTGTTTGTACAACGAATCAACATCCTTCACGTTGTCTGAATATCGAATGGATGTAATTTTCATGAAATTTAATCAAAATTTGCTTTAAATTTTCCGCTTTTTCATGATAGACGTTACCAAGGTCGAAAAAAATCATTTCCATAGAGCGTCTATTAAGCACTGCTATAATGATTTTTCGACAATTCATCTACTCAAAAGTTTATCTACGCGTCCCAGGTATAAGCTATATTTAGCGACAAGTCCCGTTTACATAACTTAAATATTTTCGTCATCCAGACGGCGAAGAGACTAGACAAAGTCTCCAACTTAATGATTTAATTTTGTTTGGCTTTTTTGGCATTTGACGAAAAATATCGGTGGACTCCGTTTCAAAACATATCTCATCGGTATTTCTCGAGGAATGTCGAAATGGAGCGATAATATATCAATAGGTGTCACTGAGATATTTTAGTTTTTTTCAAATTCTTTACGGTAGAACGCCACTCGCAATGTCACTTCCTCGTTGGTTATTCCGATTTTCGGACAATGTATTTAAGTTCAGAGTAACTATCCGCTGTTCTAATCTCTAAAAATAATCATTGAGATGAAAAGTCTAAAAAAATTCAATTCGAGTTTATGACTTATGTAATAATATAAAAAATATAACAGCAATTTGTGCAAAAATGGTGTTGAGTGTTTTTCAGATGCCGAAGAAGGTTTGAAATATTCTATCCAATTTGCGATAGTAACATTCGCAGAAAAGTATCTGTTTCCTATCAATGCACCAAAATAATTGTCGACGTATACATTTCCAGACGGCTTGAAAACCATCTTAGGGGCAGCTGAAGAGTATTCGGGTCTGAAACGAAATACTCAAACTGACTCAGAGCCAAAAAGCACTGACGTTCCCAGTATTTTTTTTCTTCAGTAGGATACCCCTTTTTAGGAAGTTAAAGTCACAATTGAATCATGTTGTTCAATCCACTGGGTAATTCAGACTTGTCTTTGTATCCGTAGTTGGTTTTGGGCAGATGAGGGGTAAAACAATGCCATAAAATATAATAACCACAGGATGGATGGGGACATATCCTCCTTAAGTCCTTCATGGAGTTCATTTGAATTATCGAACCCAATAGATCATTAGGTCGTAGCGCACTAAAAACCGATAATTTTCAATATAATAATATACATAAAAATAAATTTGAACTGTTTTCTTGAGAAATAAGATTTAACTTGGGATACCCAGAACATTCTGAGTGATGAGAATGATAAGGCTTTAAATTTTGCCAGTTTTTCTGAAATATACCTATGGAATTTTTGGGTTAGGAGATTTGAGGAGAAGAATTATTCAAAGGAATTTTCCGGATTTTGATTCGAGCTTGGTTTGATTTGAAACATTGTATTGCTCTCACACAAAATAATATATAGTTTTTTTCTATGGTGATATTGTTTTTTCGAGAGACAATAGAACTCATCAAAATAAGTCAATACACCAAAAATCGTTTTAATAAAATATTTACCAGGGCCGATTATTTTGAAATCAAAGTTACCCGCGAATCTGAGAAATTCCCAGCCCGGATCTGACTTAAGTCCGTATCGATATCTAAATGAGATATTACCATCTGACTGAGGTCAGTATACGGGAAATCATCTATGATGATTTAGTTATCCGATCTCAACCCCTGTGATTTTTCCTTTGGGGCCATTTGAAAACATTAGTGTATAAAGGACGGTGGGATGAATAGTGCGGAAGAACTAAGACAACTCATTGGAAACACTTGCGACCTTATTGCAAACTGGTGTGATAGTTGCTGCATGTAACCTTTCGTTATTACGCCAGGCAAGACTTTGTGGACACAGAACGAATGTTGACCATTTCGAACAATTTCTGTAAAACAATTCGGATCTATTTTATCGGTGAGTTTGTGAGCATCCAAATTTTTTTTAAAGGACATTCCTCTCCTCAGTTTGAACTTCAAGCATCATACCGGTCAGGAAAATCTCCTCATAAAAAGTTGAGAGACAATACAAATTTGCGATCAATTCTAGTGCCGAGAAAAGATCACATGCATATGGCATAGAGTAATTCATTACAGGCCATCACAGAGATACACACGATCAAGAGTCGTATTAAGATATTGATGCTCAAGATTTTTTGCACTTTTTTCAAATTGAATATTTTATATGATCAACTTCTCTCTTAATGAGTTCTAGCACCTGCAAAAAACTGCTCATGTAATATAACCTAATGAAATGATATTATCACTTTTTTTCGCCTTTCCTTAGAAACAAAAAGGCCTTTTGAAAATCAATATTAATAAAAGAGGATCTATGGTTCACCTATGTGCGGGCATCACGTTCGAACGACTGCACCAAATTCGATAATTCTTTTTTAGTTGTGTTCATTATTATCAGGACAAGGTTTATATAACGGAATATTACCGAAAAACCCGTACTGAAAAGAAAAAAAGGCTTTCCTTTTTCCTCCGACCAAGCGAACAATCATAGATTTCATGAGAATTTTGACACTTGTGTGATATTCAGCATTATAATAGTGTGATCTAAATGACATCATTTGGTTCAAACATAATTGAGGGACGAGGTTTCAATCCAACTTTTAAGATATTTTTTTTTTATATCGAACATTGATCATAACATATACGTACGAATATGAACATTCTTTTGAGACTCATAAACAAGGTTAAGGATAAGGGTTAGGGTTAGGGTAAGGGTTAGGTTGAGGTTAGGTTAGGGCAAGGTAAGTAATAATAATAATAATCCATGACCTTAGCCACAGCAACACGTGGCCGGGTCTGCTAGTAGTCTTATAAAAGTTCAGGTTATTACTCGTTGAATTTTTTCCGTACCTATTTTAAAACAGCGGAACCTTGCTAAGATACCATCAGGAACTCTACTCTACACAAGAGTCTGAACATCTCATGGATTATGTATCTTCTCCTCTCATCCCGTTATGGTGACCGGATCTTAGACATCCCATGAAAATCGGCAAGCACGGACCGGGAAGCTCTTTGATGGCTTTTTGCGGTAACGAACGCCTGAGTGGCTCGCGCGAAATATATTCCACAGTGGGTACCGGGTTTAATATACTAAAGCCGCGTATCCATCTGGGCATTCGCCCCAAACCGAACAATTAGCTTCGAACATACAAGGTTGTTTCGAGAGTTGTACCGACTGCTCTATGTCTGTTGAATACATTTTTCTGTATTGATGCCTGGCTACTGGCTGAGACGAGGCTACGCCCCCTTCGCTGTCCAATCCGGACATGATTTCAAAGACGTCCCAAAAGCACATGCACGCTCAGTGTGAATCCACCTTAAGAAGAAAATTGATCGCCTATTGGAGAGAATTTTTCAAACCTCATTCTGTTCAAACCGAAACCAGATCAAATTGGTTTATATGATTGGAACGCTAGCACTGCCGATAAATTTTTCCGCACTCGAAAGCAATAGGATTCCCATGAATACAAGATTTTCATCAACCAAATAAGTACCCAACAAAATTCGTATTTGGAAGGACTTCAACCGACCACTTCAGTTTCTTAATATAGTAACCAATGAATTTCTTATTAGGAGTCTCCAGCTGGTATCAACACTTGGTTGCACGCTAGAATGATAGCAACAATCATGTCTGATACTTCGGATTCCTCAACGGTTATTTTTGTCCGTATCTCGACGCCAGCTCTATGTTTGTAGGCGACGAGGTGCGTCGGCTTGGCGTCGCTTATCCGTTGAGTTTTTCGGAAGTTATGCGAATTTTTTATAGCTTGTATTGATCTCACTGCTTTAATACGTTGTGGTTGATGATTGGTCAGAACTTGGAACATTAAATTATTTGTGAATCAAACTCATGTTCGTAGAAGTTTTGAGGAATGTTGTTTCAAAATGTCTATTTGAAGGAATAAGTATGGAATGAGAGAAAGGGGTGTCTTGTTTTTTGTGATGGGATAACGAACCATTGAATCCCTTTGAATCCGCTGAATTCAAAGGGATTCGGATTCAGAAAACTAAAACATAGCAAACCTACAATAGAATAACTAATATGATTTCCACTACATTGGGTTGAATTCCACGACACGTTTCGATGCAATGTAATCATCTTCAGGTGGTTAAGGTATAACCAAATTAATTATTTAAACTGTAAAGCTACCTACTAATACAAACTAATCTTATCACTAGATGGTAATGATCTATCCTATCAACTGAATATTTAATGATAACTTAATGACACTTTCAAGGATGAAATTATGCTTATCTCTTCGCCATCAAGTGAGAAGATCGGTTGCCGCTAGTTTTTTTCCCATAAGTTAGAAGAAATACAAAAAATTTTTACTTCGAAATAGATTCAATAACGGTGAATTGTTCAGGTCTTTTTGATCGTTCCATAAGACAACAGACGATTTTTGTTTATTTATCTCGAGGCTCTCCAAAAAGTTGAATCCTCCATTTAGTTTCCGTATGCAAAATTTCGAAGCCTTTTTCAAAATCAAAAAAAAACTAACGGCAACAGATCTCCTCACTCAATGGCGGTAAGATAAGCATAATTCCATCCTTGAACCTGATGTAAAAAGCCGAAAATTTCAACGGCAAATTTCGAATTGTATAATTATTAGAATTCGGACGTAGGTAGAATCAAGTGCGCTCTATAAATTAATTAGCAGTAATATAAAACGCTGAAGGCAGATGTTTGAACACTGACAGGGAGGGCAATCGATCCTTTGCTCGAAAGTATCGCATTCAAATTAATCGTTCCGCTAAAAATTCCACGGGTAGCCGATATTTTCCACGAATTGGAATTTTTCCGAAGCGATAGGCGATAACCTGATACAAGGTATTAGTCGAAGGGTTCTGCCTGACGTTATCTTAATTGACAGAGCTGCATAGAAACAATTGTTCTTTCCTCAGTATAGTCAACTGTAGTTCCAACACGGAAAATCAATTGCTCATCGAAAATTACTCATTTCTGCAACGCAGGCCGTAAGTTGAACTCATGAGCCCAGCTTCGAGCAATAGATCGGTTCTTCTTATAAATTCAAAAAATATTTTATTGTTATTTAAATTTAAATTTCGCGCCATCAAAGTACTTCACTCATATTTGTGAAAATACTCGCGTTTCACCGAACGAAATAAAATAGCAGTCATTTTTCTCTCCTAAGAATATATTTTGAGGTTTCAATGATGTGTTCACTGTTTGGACTGTTACCGAAAACAATGGCCAGGAGGCGTTGCAAAACGTTCGAAACACCAGGCGTCCATTAATCTGTATTTTGCAACGCGGGCCAAAAATTGTGAGCTCAGCAATGAAATATCCTACAACCTCTGTTTTGAGTTATAAAATATTCTCCCAAAACAAATTCGAAAAGAATTTAATATTTAATGATAGGCATAAATCTGGTGTAGTGTTGAAATCCACAACTACTCTACCATAATGAAGTAGTAAAAATATCCCACGTTCTAGTTTTTTTTTTCGCAGTTTATCTTCCACCATACCATAAAATATTAATACTATTCTCCTTTTCAGAAAATGAAGACGGAGGACAAAAATAACGTGGCGAAAGTGCGCTTAGCTGTCATTGGAAAATCTCACGTGGGCAAATCAGGTAAATACGCTATTTTTTCTCTTATTGTTTTTTCTATTATTGTTATCGTCAATTTTTCTATTCATCTCATGAAAATACTTGTCGCAATTTTTTTTTGTGAAAATTACGTCCAAAACAATGTGATAAGTGAAAAAATTCGAAGAAACATTTTTGCAATTATTGATAAACCGGAAAACGGAAGACCAAGAACTCTACCCGAAAATAAAACATGTGATAGTGTTGAGAATATAAGCATCATTGACACACATTTCCGCAGCATTTCAACACAATATATTTCCAATCCAAATGGTTTACAACGAGTTCAATGAAATTTCGAATTATAGACAATGTGAAGGTCACTAGATTCAAATATTTACTTGAAATTATGCGAAATATTCGTTATCACCTGTGAAAAACAAAGTAGGTTACCATGAACTAACAGGAATAAACTACTGAAAACTAATAAGTACAAACTTCCTTATTTTTTTCGCGAATGTTGAACTGAAGATGTTACGGAATTTATTCAAGAATTAACGGAAATAATTCCAGGACATGAAGTTTATAGGAAATAATGGAATGTCCGACTTTTGTGTTATGACTGGCAATAAGTAGTTCTGCTAAAATATTCGATCTCAATATCCGCGTTCTTTGAATGGATTGTATAAATCGTGAACGAAAAATAACATCATTTCAGTATGATTCCGCGGAAGTTAAAAGGATTATTGATTGATGGTGGAGTAACGAAGCAAGAACAAACTGAACCAAATGAATATAGTCAGTTATTACACTATATAAAAAATTGCGCGGCGACATTCCTCGATTGTGATATTTCGCGAATTATTCTGGTTGAATGTCGCGATAATATGAATAGAAAAATGACAAATATTCTGTTTGATAAACCAAACTCAATAACCTACGAGTGGAAGGGTCTATCTCTCATAAATTTTGTCAATCATGTGACAATCCCACATTAAAATAAAAAAGTTCGGGTTCTGGAAACATTTCGGTGTAGATCAATCGTTTACAATGGGCCAGTTGAATGATCACCCTTGGGATTATTTATTTTTCATGAACCTCGAAAATTAACTCAAAATCAATATTCGTATGTTCAATGGACACACAGGATGTCCCAAAGGCGCGAACTGAAAGAGAGAAGAAAAGTTGCATCTAACCACATTCCTACAATCTCATATCTTCTCTCTTCTTCCCTTCTTCAGAGCAAAACCCTTCTACTCTGGTGATTTCCGTCGTTTCGAAGTTCGGTTGTCTAAAATTGATTCGAATCGGAAATTGAACATCAGTAACCAATAGATACTACCTGTCCATCTTCAATCCATTTACTGATAATGAATTGTAATGGGGAAGAGGAAACAAAGAGATCTGTCAGAACTTTGAAGTTTTCGTTTTAATGAGATTTGCGAACTTCAAAGGACCGTCGAGGATGGTACACTACGTATTTTTCGTTACCGAACTCCCAACGAAGCAAGAATGGGAAGTTGAACGTGAGTGACTCACGAAGTTGAATTTTCCTGAAACCTCAAATCGGTTCATCGGTAAATTATATACGATGTCCTTCTCTAGTTTTGCTAGCATTGTATTAATGAACATTATGTCTTCAGATGTAACAAATTAATTATTCTTGAATCGTAGGTTATTTTTAGTTAAGTGTTTCTTATAAAACAATTAATTAGGAGTACTTTAATGTTGGGCACAATCCAATTCGCAGAGGAAAATCGTTTTCTGCTCATCTTACATCATGTTTTTGGTAGCCTGGAGGTCAATCAGTTCAAATGGCCGGGAATCGAAACAGAATCAAAGAACTGTCAGTAGTTTCATGAAATAGAATGTTATGAAACGATACACCCATTTTTTATTCCAATAAATAAGATGAATTATAGGGGAGACGGTAAAACTTGGAATGACGCATTGCACATTGAATTTTCTCGTAAAAAATTTCGCAGATCCTTACCCTCAACAATTCTCGAGTAATTATAATTCACCTATATATGAGGAAAATTGACTCTTGTTGAATATTAATGATTGGGTGATAATTCACATACATCGAATTAAATGATGTGGGATTTTGCAATATCAACTCAGTTTTCCGCCTTCTATCAAATGTGGTGGGCTCCGCAATTGTTACTTGTTTTCGAACATTTTCCAACGTGTTTGCAAACCAGAATTGAGTAGGAGTTGTTGTTCGAGTTCTTTGAATTCATCGATTCTCCCCCACTTACTATGACCTTCCCCAATAAGTATTTCGCGCAAGAATCGAATTTGTGTAACAGCATTGAGGCAGATTTATTCCATCAAAAATAGTTATGTACACGGTCGACTGATGGTAAGAATTGTAGACATTTCCCCGCCAGATGTCGCTATTTACAAGCTATCGATGCGCGTTTTCTCGCTGGTAATATAAGTTCCGCATTCAATGTTGGCCATCATCGTCGACTGAGTTGCGGTACTGATTACGGCCTACAAGCCAGAAACTGGTCTACCTGCTACTTCTGTCGTTCCATTCAGTTCACTCCATAATTTGGATCTCCACCAGTCCATTCATGGATAAAACACGAAGTTATTCTGCCATTACTTCATTCGAGAGAAAAAAAATAAGAACACCGAAAAATTTCCCTGAAATAGGCTAACCTGTATTTTTTTGTTCCAGCACTCACAGTTAGATATTTGACAAGAAGATATATCGGGGAATACAGGAGTAACACTGGTGAGTAAATTCAAAATATATTTCGAGTAAATTGTGATGTTTATTATTTTGCCCTTGGTTACAATATTGGTTGAAGTTATGGAAAAAAGGCCAGACCTGGATATTGAATTCGAATTTTCATTAAAATCTTCCACATAATATTTCTTCTCCTCTGCAACTTTTCGTCTATCCATGTAGTAAAGCCTTTCGCACGTTGAATAAACCATCCGCTAGATATTTATGTGAGAGCTCATTGTTTGTGTTTTGAATTCGTTTCTGAATTTATGAGTAAAATAACATAATTTATATGATTATCTTTTAGATAATCAAGATAACAATGCAATTGTTATTTAGCTTATTAAGTAAGTCGCACGCTTCACGTGAAAATAATTACTCTCGTTGCAGAGAAAATAAATTCTTCCTTTTCCTAGGAAAGCTCGAAGGTGATTTATATCATAAGATCTGACCAGAAGGAGCAATTTAACTATGCAAATAATATTGTCGTAAACCTTGACTTTGGGTAAATATTGAACGAAGAGAAGCCAGAAACGAGATGGGGAAACGATAAAACAACAAATCGTACACATTGTTTCAATGAAATTTATATTTATGAACAGTTTTTGCCAGTTGCTGATGGACATCGGCCAAAGCGATACATATCAAACGCATTTATCGATGCAGCGCAATTTCACGGTGAGTTTCAGAACTTGAAAGCTCATGCCCTTCATTATTTTCGCATATCTTTCATGATTTGACAGAAGAAAAAATATCTCAATCGGTTTTACCGAGTCATCATCGAATTCAAAACTACCGATTCATTTAACTCCAGAACTCTCCAAAATTATAAATCACTTCGGTAGTTATCGTCCATTCTGAGATAAAATATCAAATCACTCATATTCCAGCAGACCTACTACAAAACATCGTTGCTAAGTTGCTATGTAGCAACCTTTAATGTTGTCCTCAGCACGTCCTGATTTATTCAGGTCAGGGAGCATAAACCATTAATTGGGTCCACGCAGAAACTGAATGAAATGGATTCCCTACGTCGGAATATCAGTTTTGACGGAAATAATGGGATATCTCGGATTCGTTACACGTACACACAAACACTTTTTTTCAAAGCTTCTGAATCTACGTCCTTTCAAGCGGATTTAATGAAGTTCTTTCCATGTTGTGGTAGGCGTCAAGTTCCTACAGGAAAACGCTTGTACCAAGTCCAACTATAATCAACACTCACCTTCGGATTGAAATCCATATATCAGCATCCGAATAGTTTGGCACAAAAATCCATTCATTGATGATTCCATCGATCTCTGTAATATTCAGGTCGGATTCACCTTCATGAGATTGGATCTCGGCAATTATTCACCGGACGGAGTGGAGGATTCGCTGATAAACAAAATATAACTCTGAAAACATTTTTAGTTTATGTTTCCAGATGCACGGCTGCCAGTGATATATTGATATAATTCAGCGGATTGTAAGCCCCATCGTGATTTATTATTATTTTGTGGTTGAAGGTTAGAGTGCGTAAATGTTTGGAGTATGAATCATACCTTCTGAACAAGGTAACTCGCAGAATGGGAACTTCGTGTTCACTCGAAGTTCTATAATCGATAACTACTCACTTTTATTTTTCATACTCTCCCTCAATTTTTTTCACAATTTTTTTATTTCGCATTTTCAATTCTACATTTTCACTCGAATTTTTCCATTATTATCTAATCTATTGATTTCGAATTTAGGCATCTCTATAAGTCTTTAATCTATTTCTACATTATTCCTTATATTTTTAGTTTTCTCATAGATTCATCTCATTTTTTCGATTACATATTACCCATAGAGATTCTTCCAATGCAAGTAAATAAATATTTCAAAGGTCATAATTTGGAACTCATGCTGCTATCTCGAGATTATCTGCAATTAGATTCCGAACGAAAATTCAGCCATGGTGAAACAATTTGTGTCGCCTCTTTAATCTTAACTGGATTAAGGGAACCAATCTGCGGAGTTCAGTCAATTTGAGTTGAATTAGAAATCCCTTTTGACCTTTTATGGTATATTTTTCATCTTAAAATCGGTAACCTCGTGACCCGAAAGAATTTCACACGAGTTAAATAAAAAAGTACGTAGCCTTTTCGTCTCGGAAAATATGAAAATGAATAAGTCTCCATCATTTTCCCTTGAAAAACAGATGTGACACCAAAGAATTTAGACATTCATAATTATATAGGGTGATTTTACAGGTGCTAGAACTCACCAAATAGAGATCATTTCGCCGGAAGTTGATCATATAAAATATTCAATTTGAACAAAGTACAAAAAATCTTTGGCATTAATAGCTCAATATGACTCGTGTTATCTCTCTGTTAGGATATGAGGGAATGCATATCGCATTGTGATTCATCATCATGTGATGTGAATAAAATGCTCGTGTTCCTTTGCGATCTTTACTAGGCGCTAGAATTTATCGCAAATTTTTATATTCTCTTTCAACTTTTATCAGCAGATTTTTCCTGAACGGTCAAATTATTGAAGTTCAACTATGGAGAGGAAAAATTACTGATTGAAAAGGTCCTACAAAAATCAGGAAGTTCACAAACTCACCGATAAAATTGATCCAAATTGTTCGAAATGGTCACCATTACTTTGATGTGCACGAAGTCTTGCCTGGCGTATTAACGAATTATTACATGCAGCAACCATCACATCATTCACATCAGTTTGCTCACGTATAATGTCACAAGCATTTTCAATTCGTTGTTCAAGATCTTCCGCACAATTAACCTCACCGTATCAATGGGGTTGAGATCGGAAAACACAAAAATCATACGCATCATAGATGATTCGTTATACTGACCTCTCAGACCACGATTATAAATACATATGACACACATTTAGATCTCAATACGAACCTTAGTCAGATCCGGACTGGGAATTTCTCAGATTTGCGGGTAACTTTGGTCTCAAAATACTCGGCCCTGGTGAATATTTAATATAAACGATTTTTGGTATATTGACTCATTTTGATGAGTTCCATTGCCTGGATAGGATGTTCAATCAATATTTATTCATTCTTACAAAATATTTTCACTTTCAGTGATACAAAATTCAGAATTTAGCCGACTGATTTAACTTTCATGATTTTTGTACTGGACAGTATGAAGTAGTTCATCATTATTTTCAAATGATGGGCAATAAAGTTTCTTTCCTTCGGCAGTGGTGTACGATAATAGTATATTATTTAACGAGCGGTAATGTAGGTCATAACTCACTTGATGAATTACAGCTGCAAACTTCATCGGACCATTACCGCAAGTTGAATACTATTCTTTATCTACTACTAACAATAAATACTAAGATACAAGTACAGATGAAGAACTGTATTTACAAATCTCAATAGTTACCTATAACAATGCATTATTTATGTTGATTTAGCTTCTTAGCATAGAGTAGAAAGTCCATAGGGGCGATGCTTTATATTTAGTGCTGAGTTCAATAAAATATTCCAAAAAAATATATTCTGTAAACGATGACTTAATATTCTTACTGCTACACCAATCTTGAAAATTGTTGTATATACCATTATATTTGTTTTGGGATTTTTCGGGCAGCAAATTCTGCATGTAACACTGGCTGATTGTCTTATTTCTGAAGGTGTACATAATAATTCATCTTCACTATCTGAATTCATATTTTTCAGCACAACATTCACAATAATGATTAGGTATCAACTTAATTTAAGAAAATGTCAAAATTATTCAAGTGACCTCCTCAATACCAATAATGGATTGTTCTATTTCGGCCAATCGGCTTGTTCAGAAGCACAGAGCCAGGGAGTTATAGTAATGAGTTATTATAACTCACGGCGCTTGTTTACAGATACTATTAATTGCTCAAAAGTAGTTGAATAATGAATATATAATTCAATAGGACTAGATATAGTTATTCAATCAACTACTTTATTAATGACAGCGATTAATGGTCGAAATATTTTAACGTGTAAGCGGAGCGAGCGCGTTAATGTTCGAGACCATTAATCGCTGAATTAATAAACGAGTTGATTACAAGATTTTTCCGTCGACCTCATCAGGAATTGGATATAAATTCTGGATCGAAACCAATTTTTATTTTGCATGATATACAAATTTGACGTAATACAAATGTCTATGTTCATTTCGATATATTAATATTTATGCTTCCTATAGAACAATTCGAAAAATTCATAGAGGGAGTATTGGACATGTTGTGACATTCTGAATGGTTTACATTTATTTCATTTCTTATAATGTCCGATAAGGAACGTGTGGATGAAGTGGAGGTTGAAGCATTATTTACTTTGGAACTATTATGACATAAAAATTTTTCTGTAGTTTCTATTTTATTCTGAATGGAGTTTTCAATATACCCTTCTGCAACAGAAGTTGATTTCCAACCACCAAGTCTTTTGATGGCTGAAAAATCTGCACCACTGTCAGAAAGAATAGAAGCAGAAGAATGCCGAAAACAGTGACCTGTATACAAATGTGGTTGCTCTAATTCAAGAAAGTTTGCAATCATTGACGGTAATTTAGAAAATGTATTAATTCCAACTGGTTGTGTTGAGCATTTATAGTTCTTATAAAAAACGAAAAATCTTTCGTGTGGAGTGTGAGCTGGCCTCAAGGATATATATCTCTTTATTATGTTTAAAAGTGTATGCTCATAATTATCCACCACAGTGATTATCCTGTTCGAATGTGTTTTCGATGAATTCACTGTCACCAAAAATTTCGATTCCATATCTTGTACATCCTTTCTCTGCAACCTTAACAATTCATCTTTTCTCAATGCACCCGCTACTCCGAATATCAAAGCGACCTACAAATCAAACAATGATAGTTATTTCACTATAACGAGATAATGAGAATAAGTTGGAATAACGATTCAATTGAGTTTTATTTTTACCTTCGACATCAAGAAAAAACTATCAGGAGCATTCGCTATGAACTCTCTCACATGTTCTTTTTCGAGAACTTTTGATTTTTTTGGGATATATCCCTCTCTTTTCCGTTTAATAAACATCACCAGTTTGTGGTATCTGCTTATTTCAGTATTGTCTTTCACATTAAGCGTTGATTTCAGCCTCGAATATTTTGTCCATAAACTTGCTAGATGCCCCTTTTCTACAATACCCGTAAAGTATGCCAACAAAACCGTTTCCGTAAAGTTCCGAACCTTCTTGTCCTTGCACCAAGATCTGAATTCAGCATAGATTTTCTCATATAAATGGCGGCTCTTTTCAGGAAGCAGACTCAAAGTTGCTGCTTCAGCAGTTTTTGTCACATCTGGCGGTGTCAAAGGGATATTTTCTTCGTTATTCATTATGTAGTAGCGTAACGGATAAAATCAGATTCTGATCGAAAGCGAATAAATAAATTTGACAGCTCGATCGTGCTCCGACATAGATGCATCTATGCTCCGACTGAATATTTTATAATCGGTTGCCATGATAATCATGCATTAATACAAGAAATCCTGCATTAATGGGGGTCATTAATGGATGATTTCGAGTACGTCAAAATGAGCTTTTATTCTATGGCCGACGGAAAAATTAGTTTCCAAAACCATTTCAGAGCATTCGCCATTTTGCAACCTCGGGCTTTGAACCAGTAATGCAATTGAAAACTTTGGTTGTTTAAATGGAACAAACATAAGGTGTAGTTTCCAGGCCAAATGTATGAAGATGTGAGAAAAATTATGAAGTGCCTGAATACACCTGCAAGGTGGAGTGCCTATTCAGTATTTCTCCTCCGGGATTTCTCGGAACTGTTATATTGAGTAAATCCGAATGCAGAGCTAAAGATAATTACTATTCACGGAAACACAAACTTGTCGTCTCCAGTATTTCCGAATTATATCTGGTGGGTTTGAGTTATTGAATAATATGATGCGTTGGGTAATATCCATCTGAATCTTATTGGATTTGTATGTGGCAGAAAAACGTAAAGATTACTGAGATGAAGGTTTATTTCAGAGTGACGTAAAGTCTGATCACTGCATGATCGCCAAAGGCTATAAACGAAGTGAGAAAATACTTGGCGACTCCCATGTTCACACAGGTCATAACAGGTCAAAACAGAAGACGTTTTATGTCCACTCCTATGGAGCAACATCATCTTTCTAAACTTGATAAACGTGAGATGTTATGATGAAAAAACCGGGTGCGATTGAATTTTCGCTGTGGATTCACCACGCATACAGACACGACTTGCATTGTACGATTTTATCGGATCTGTGAGTTCGAACGGGTGTTTTAGACCAACTCGTGTTCGCCCTGACGAGAAAACGTGTGTCTTTATGTCGAGAAATTACTTTCTTTTTTTGTTGGTCTCATTTCTGTTCCTTTCAATTTGGGCACAATGACTCCGTCCGGACAATTGGTATTTTTATTCTACCGATAATTCGATCGAAAAATGGGGGGAGGCTCAGGGTCGAAACATCAATTTAACCTCCGTTTTCAAGGTCTAATAACATTCAAAGAAAAAACACGTGTAGCTCAAAAAGTCCAATGGTTTACTTATCATTGGATACAGGATGTTTTTAAAGGTGAGGTTTTTTTTTGACAGGCAATAGAACTCATCGAAATAAGTCAATATATCAAAAATAGATATATAAAATATTCACCAGAGCCGAGTATTTCGAGATCCAAGCTACCCGCGAATCTGAGCAATTCCCAGGTTGGATCTGACTTAGGTTCGTATTGAGATCCAATTAGGTGTCATGTGTGATTATAATCGCGATCTGAGAGGTCAGTATACTGAATCATCTATGATTTTTGTGCGTTTTTCGAATTCAACCCCTTTGATTTCTTCCTCTGGGGTCATTTGAAAACATTAGTGTATAGTGACGGTGACGTAAATAGTGCGAACAAAATGAGACAACGCATTGAAAATGCTCGAGACACTTTTGCAAACTGATGTGTTAGTTTCTGCATGTAATCATTCGTTATTACGCCGGGCAAGACTTTGTGCACATCATTTCGAACAATTTCTGTAAACAATTTGAATCAATTTTATCGGTGAGTTTGTGAACTTCCTTATTTTTTTTTATAGGTCCTTTTTAATCAGTAATTTTTTCTCTTCTTGGTTTGAACTTTAAGAATTATACCGTTCAGGAAAAATTTCCTAATAAAAGTTGAAAGGTAATATACAAATTTGTGATGGATTCTAGAGCAGAGAAAAGGTCGCAAAGGAATCGAGCACTGTATTCACATTATGAAGGAATGCATATGGCATAGTCTCCTAACACAGAGATAACAAGATCCAGAGTCGTATTAAGATATCGATGATGCCCAAGATTTTTTGAACTTTCTTCAAATTGAATATTCTATATGATCAACTTCCGGCGGAATGATCTCTCTTAATGAGTTCTAGCACCTGTCAAAAAAGCCTCAGCTCCCTGTGTAATGAACCAAAATCGAATAGAAAAATATCCGTCCTGCTGCCGTGCAGAGGAAATTTTCCCGGAAACTGTAAGAGCTAATTGCATGAAATTTGGTTGAAAAATCATTGGCATCCGGCATGGATCCTCCTAGCTCGAATATCTAATCCATTCATTTCAAAGGCAAAAATTAAATGATCGAAATCAAAGGAAAACATGGAATCTTCGTCAATCGTTTGTGACGATGCGGTCTAGTTATCAGAATCTAAATTTAAATGCCTGAGAGTCCCCCTTTTTTCAGAGAATAATTACCAATAATTTTTTCGGAATAAGTTAAAATTGATGCATCTAATAAAGGGTAGTTTCAAGTTTCAAACGTAATATGAGACGTGCCCACCATGTTTCACCATTATTCCGATCCGCTAAAGTGCATCTGTTCTTAAAAGGAACACAATACAAGGAATCTAATATCTGCACATCTTAGTGAATGAAAGTAAACATTCTCGCATGAGTTCCCAAAAATTTACATTTATCTATTCTTGCCACGAAGGAATTCCACTTAGTTTGTTATTTGACTGCCCGTATTGAATAAACAGAGTGTTGCGATGAATACAAAATATTACATTCACAAAAATCTACGCAGACTTGAACCTTGTTCAACTCGCTTTCCTTCTAGACTGCCCGTCTCCAAGAAGGAGGGAAAACTTTCAAGGCAGAAAAAGTTGTGGGATTGGAAATGACAAATTTGGATCATCTACCACATAAGCTCAATATTTTTTTCGACAATAAAATGAAAAAACTTCAACTTCAACTTCAATAACTTTTAGGGCGTGTTTCTTAAGAAAATGTTTCATATGATTTTCAGTTAGAATTTGGATCTTAGGATCCCTAATAATGCTTTCTCGAAAGACTTGGAATAATTGGATATTGAGCTAAATCTGCAACTCTTCATATTTAATGAAAACCTCGATTTTTTTTCAATATATGGAGGCAGACTCAACTGATAATTATTTTCTTGTTTTTCGAATTTATATAATAATTGGTAGGTCGGTCCCAAAACACAGCCAAATTTCGTTAGAAATTATGAGTAATTTTCTCATACGTGGGAAAAAATTTGGCAAGTCTGATGACTTCTCTGACGCTGAGTAAAATGCAACGGAGATGAATCACATTCCTCAAGAAAACGCTCGATTTGTGATCTTAATTGGATGATGGAATCCTTTCGGGGGTAAACTGAGAGTCATAGTAAAATATATTTGCCTATACGGGATCGTCTCTTGAAAGATGGGAACTGACAAAAACATCCACTTCAGATAGAAAAGATTTTTTCAAGAAATTTGGCGAGGAGACTATTCAGATCGCTGTGCCAATGTTATTTTCATTATTGGCAAGAAAGTCCACACAAAAGATATTACACATGTATTATTTCAATGGGCGAATTAATGATACAAAATTCAAGTAGGTCTTAATCATAATCATCTCCAATACTTACTGATTTTTGAGCGCTCGTACTACTCACACGAGGGCTATATCATTTCGTCACGATGACTGTATTTTTCGAATTTTGAGCCGAAAATGGTCTCAATCGACTATGTTCGACTCACTGATGACGAATCCGTCGGAAAATTCGAGTCTGTCCGTCCGGCCGTCCGTCCGTAAGCACGATAACTCTCGAACGGAACAACCTAGAGACTTGAAATTTTCAGTATGGGTTCAGTTCCCGAATGCCTCGGTTGAGTTCGTTAATGGGCCAAACTCCTCCAGGGGTTCCGTAAATATGGCCGTTCAAAGTTTTGTTCCCCTGAGAATTTGAAAACTACAGATTTGATCAAGATGAAATTTTGCACTTAAATGGAGAATGAGGTTCTCAAGCTACATGTAAAATCTAATTAAATAGAAACCATAGAAAATCATAACTTTCGAACGGAAAGGCCTAGGGACTTGAAATTTTCAGGAGAGGTGTGGATCTGGAATGTCGCGTTCACGTTTATCAATGAGCAGAATTAAATTAGGGGTTCCGTAAACACGGTCGTTTGAAATTCTGGTTGGTCGATAATTTCAAAACCACGGAGTCGATCGAGATGAAATTTTGTATTTTAATCAAGAATGATATATTAAAACAATATTTTGTCCAGATCGCATCACCAGAACCATAGAAACCATAGAAAATCATAACTTTCGAACGGAAAGGCCTAGGGACTTGAAATTTTCAGGATAGGTGTGGATATGAAATGTCGCGTTCACATTCATCAATGAGCAGAATTATACTAGAGGTTCCGTAGATATAGCCGTTCAAACAGCTGTCGAAAATTCCTTCAATTGATTTCTAAAACTGGAAAATGCGAATCTACCTACAAGGTGGATGTACGAGCGCTCAAAAGCTCCTGACTTCACGGCAGTGCTTTTCGTAATTTTTTATTCAGATAATCAGTTCGAAAAATTTTTATGCAATGGACCGAATGGGTCTTAAAAATTTTTTTGTCGTGAAGTCGAAGTGGGAATCGAAATCTTACAGAAACACCTCGCAAGATCCATTTATATGATGGAAATAAGCCTACATTCAGGAGAATGAAAATTGAAAAATTATACTAGATAAACGAATAAGCAAGCCAACAAAACAATTCATGTATCCCAGATACCAACAAATCCATCATTTGCAGTCGTAGACCGGTTTCGATCCATATCAGATCTCATCAGTACTATTAGCAAAACGATAAATTCGATGTG
Source organism: Aphidecta obliterata (assembly GCA_963966015.1). NCBI lineage: Eukaryota > Metazoa > Arthropoda > Insecta > Coleoptera > Coccinellidae > Aphidecta > Aphidecta obliterata. Next base: position 7,667,320 of record OZ014430.1, on the reverse strand, counting down.
AGAAACAGAAGAGCTTAAAACATAAGGCAACGTGGTCCTGAGAAATTTCCGAAATCACGCCACCTGTCCGTTCCAAAAGCAACTGTCTCAAATATCTGTAGATCATAAACTGCTTCATCGGCTCTCCAAAAACAAAATACACATGTATGACGACGCCGTAAACATTACGAACATAGATAGTACACAAGGAATTTAACAGATTCAAGCTTAAACCTTATTCGTCTGAATAATTGACTAAAGAATAATATACGGCTGTTTATCTGAATTTATAGAATTCAAGAATGAAAATTGAAAAACAAAAACCAACAAGAAACAAAGCCAACAAAACAATTCATGTATACATGAGATTTTCCAATGGAATTCAAGATGCAGAATCATTTCGTGTGGCTGTGCATGAACTAACTCTCCAATCTTCGTTTTGTTACGACAGATTGAATTTTTAGGGAAGTTGGCAATAAATTCTGGAAAAAAAATGCACTCATTAATGAATTCGAGGAAATTCACTCCAATACTGCAGGAAGTACACAGCACTTGTTGCTGAGATCCAATCCATGACGTTTTCTAGGATGCCAACCGAGACTAATAATAGTATCTACAACAGCGTCTGAATATTTTTGTTTTACTCAACAAAATTCTTGGTGTGAGAATCATTCATTCTAATTCAGAAAATTTCCTCCGATGGTAACGTCAAAGTTCTAACAGCTGAGATCGACGTAAACATTTACGACTTCATAAAATCCAAACTCTCAGCAAATTTATTCGTTTCGTCAAAATAAAATCCAAATAAGACCGTAGAGGATGAAATATACTCAACTCAATGAATGGACTGGTGAAAATCCAAATTGAGAAGTGAACTGAATGGAACGGGCCATCATCGATCGACATGAGTAGCAGGTGGACTAGTTTTCAGCTTTTTAGTTGACGATGAAAACAAACAAAAAATGCAGAACTTATATTATCAGCCAGAAGTTGCGCATATAATGTAAAGAGCCGAGATATCTGGCGGGGAAATGTCTACTATTCTTTCCAAATACCTGAAGACCCATAAATGAATACCTATATGATAGAAAATAGGGTCTTCAAATTTCGAAAAGGGCCAAAAATTATATAACAGGATTATAATAGTAGGAGAATAATGATTCAGCTCTTCCTTTTTGAGCAATTCGCGAGAATCTGGTTTATTTCTAGCCAACAGATTTTATTTCTTTTGTGTTTGTATTCAGTCATCATTCCGATTGTAAGCTCGTAAAAATTCCATTTTATTTTCAATATAGTCTTATGAATGGGCCTATTGTCTATTTAAAAATCATGAGAAAGTTCTCGATTGCTTTGGCTAAATGTTTTCGAAATTTCAGCGCCTCTAATTTGCGTCTGAGATCTCAGGTATCTCTGGCAAGCGATCATGATATACTATTTTTGTCCGGCACATTGATAAGTTACGAGACGCCGGGAATAAATAATACAGAGTGTTTGATATCTATGAATCCTTCGAATAAGAACAATAAAAAAGCTGGAGTGTCACAAGGATCTGTACTGGGACAACTCCTTTATCGTATCCCCGCAGTTGGCTTTTCCATAAGTGACACATTTGAAAAAACTCAGTTCCAGATGGAATAGCGAAGAAATACTAAAAAAAAAATTTCAAAAACTATGGGAACATAAAAAACAAATTTCAAGACGATTGAAAAAGTACACTTCAACCGCAAAAAGAGACCAAAGCGACATTAAAAAGTTAAACAATCAATAAGGACGAAACTCATGTCTGAACAAAATGATTCGAATTCCTTCCCTCAAAAGTGCACATAAAAACCACAATTCATCGACTTCAGAATGCACAAATCAATCATTGGAAGCCTGCACAATCTCGGGTGGAATATCCTTCGGCTGAAACAAATCGAACGGACTATTTTTAAATGAGCGTCTTTTACTCTTCCTCGATACTCCAAAGTAAAGTGGCTCACAATTAGATTTAAGCAGCCTGAAGTGGGTCAAACTACACCATTAATTACGGATAATAGAAGTGAAAACTGCAAATGTTCCCAAAGACATTGACATATCACTAGAATTTCCGAAATGACTTATCGCCGAGTGGCTGGGTAATTGGACGGTTGATTTCACAACTGGACAAGAAACATTAAGGGTATTGGGGGTACTATTTATCTGACCGAAATAGCTTGCATACCGACCTCAAAAATTTTTTTTATTTGATACTCGAAAATACAACGATACATGAGTGGGAGTAGTTTTACCTTGAGAACGTTCTACTGTGCGAAAGCTTCTGTGGTGTCTTATACTTACCTTCTCTTTGCGTTGAAAACATTCTTTGTTAAAACCTGAGTTTATTGATTCAATTGATGAGTCCCAATCAAAAGTGATATCATTCACATTCCCAAAATGTTAAAATCTGAAAAGGACAAAAAAACCGATATCCTGTTTGCTGGACAAAGGAACACTAAATAGGTAAACTTTAGTTATTAAAAAATTAAAAAATATTAATGGGTTGTGAGCGGTGGGCGGAGGATGGATTTTCTGAACTCGCTTATTAGATTCTACCTAGGCAAAACATCACGGGTTGATAATTTTTTTTATAAAAAAATTACGAAAAGCACTGCCGTGAAGGCAGGAGCTTTTGAGCGCTCGTACATGCACCTTGTAGGTAGATTCGCATTTTCCAGTTTTAGAAATCAATTGAAGGAATTTTTGACTGCTGTCAAAAAAATTCTGAAACTCAGGCGAAACTCCAGACTTCATGTCAGTGCTTCAGCTGATCAATTTTTTTTCGATAATTCGCTATAATTTTCTACGGTATCTATGGTCTTGGTGGTGCGATCTGGACAAAATTTTGCACGTAGTTTGAATACATTATTACTCAGCAAGGTGCAAAATTTCATCTCCGCTCAGTATTCTCGGAACTATCAGCAAAAAAATATTTTGAAAGGCCATATTTACGGAACCCCTAGTCTAATTTTGCTCATTGATGAACATGACCGCGATATTCGCGATCCAAACCCACCCTGAGAATTTCAAGTTCCTAGGCCTTTCCGTTCAAAAGTTACAATTTTCTATGGTTTCTATGGTTCTGGTCATGAGATCTGGACAAAACATTGTTTTAATATATCATTCTCGATTAAAATACGAAATTTCATCTCGATCGAATCCGTAGTTTCGAAATGATCGAGAAACCAATATTTCAAACGACCGTATTTACGGAACCCCTAGTATAATTTTGCTCATAGATGAAAGTGATCACGAAAATCGAGATCCACACCTATCCTGAAAATTTCAAGTCCCTAGGTCTTTCCGTTCGAAAGTTATGATTTTCTATGGTTTCTATGGTTCTGGTCATGTGATCTGAAGAAATGTAGCTTGAATATTTTATTGTCCATTAGTATACAAAATTTCGTCACGATCGAATCTGTAGTTTTGAAATTATCAAGAAAACTAAATTTCAAAGTACCATATTTACGGAACCCCTTGTATAATTTTGCTCATAGATGAACGTGATCATGACATTCGAGATCCACACCTATCCTGAAAATTTCAAGTCCCTAGGTCTTTCCGTTCAAAAGTTACAATTTTCTATGGTTTCTATGGTTCTGGTCATGTGATCTGGACAAAATTTCACATGTAGCTTGAACACCTCATTCTCCATTTGAGTGACAAATTTCATCTTGATCGAATCTGTAGTTCTCAAGTAATCAGGGGATCAAAACTTTGAACGGCCATATTTACGGAACCCCTGGTGGAATTCGGCCCATTAACGAACTTAACCGAGGCATTCGGGATCTGAACGCACACTGAAAATTTCAAGTCTCTAGGTTGATCCGTTCGAGAGTTATCGTGCTTACGGCCGGCCGGACGGCCGGACGGACAGACTCGAATTTTCCGACGGATTCGTCATCAGTGAGTCGAACATAGTCGATTGAGACCATTTTCGGCTCAAAATTCGAAAAATACAGACATCGTGACGAAATGATATAGCCCTCGTGTAAGTTGTACGAGCGCTCAAAAAGAGTGAACTGAAATCAATAGGTTGATTAAAAATAAATTAAGAAAATTTGCTACAAGAGACATAGTAATGTCAATCACCTAGTTTCATCTTTTTGAATCAAAAAAGTCTTGTTATATTGAAGAATATGCATCCATGTGCTCAGATTGCACAGCTTCCAGTTTTTTTGCAAGTTTTGTAGATTCCAAAAGTTGGCGAAGGTCCACGAGTTGAATTTTCAGCAAAAATTGAATTACCACCGATATTAAAATTCACAAATTTCCTAAATGAGTCGAAACTTATGTGGATATAAATAAATCGACATTCTCTGAATAAATCGAGGAAAGATGTAAAAATATCGTTTTTTTAAACGAAGTCGTTAACACAGTTTCCCTAATAACATTTTGACAATAGATATTTCAACAACATGACGATAATAAATTTCCGTTGATCTTAATGGGTTTCTGAATTTATTTTCTGTCGTCGATATTTCCTTGAAATATGTGTATCGATGTGAATATATTCTTCTGATTCTTCTGAATAACGTGTAACAATGCTTCATGCCAGGATGGAAAAAAAACTTTTATTATTGATTTTGGATGGCAATATGACTTAATTCTTTTCATTAACATTCTATGATTATATAACATTACAGTCTTGCATCTTGAGCTGCATTTTCAGCGGGATCGGGAAATTCAATTCAGGAATTGAAATGTTTTTCCCACCTTGCAAGTTGCAAGATGAAAACCTAAGCAATTACGGAAAAAATTGCTGTTGCTTTTCACGAAGGTTCATTATCCTACATCATCTCGATTCCTCTAAGATTGCATGGAATATCAATATCTGAAAAATTTCACGAACAGTTCCAAATCTTTATTATAGGAAATAACGAACCAAAAAACATATCCAGTCATGCAAAACCATTCATTGAATCGGACAACAATAACACATTTATGGAATTTTCGTGCTGATACTTTTTTAACTTTATGGCAGGAAATGCTCTTCTTCGTCAAAACAATATAACCACACTGACCTATTTCTGCCTTATTTATAACAGTTTCTCCAATTCCTCAAGCAAGAACATCAAAAAACGATGCAAATATTATACAAAGGTTCATTGTTTCCAAGTCACCTCGTTTCCTGAATCTTGATTTGGCGGAATTTCTCATTATCATGAAAAAAATATTTAATTCTGCAATTATACAGGGTGTTCCTAAATTGGAGGTACAAATGAATAGGGGGATTCCTTGAGTAATTTTAAGATAAAAAGTCCCATAAACATGGGATCGCAAACGTTTCGTTTTCGAGTTTGAATTTTTTTCAGGTTATTTTTCTCATATTATCTACACTTCACAAGATATTCAACTGAAAAAGTTTAATTTAATGTGTCAAAACAAACAATGAATCATTTCACCACAGCCTACTAACTGAATTTTTATGACAATTTCGATTGTTCTGAGGATTTCGAGAGGATCGTTTAGAATTTTTTTCTCGAAATCGGTAGCGGATACGACAAAACTACAAGAGAACATAAAGTTTAGTATAACAACAAAGCTGCTTCTTACCTTTTTTTAAATGAACATTGGCTCACCAAAAAATAGTTCTGGAGGAAAACAGGGGACAGCCAGAAAAAATATCACCCTGTAGATTAGCTATCAAAATTGGCATGTCTCATGGTGTAAACTCTCAATTGTAATATCTATGCCAAATTTCAGTTGAATATCCTGTGAAGTGTAGATACTATGAGAAAAAAAATTGGAAAAAATTCAAACTTTAACACCCTGTATCTCGAAAACGAACCGTGTGTGATCCCATGTTCATGGGACTTTTTTTCATCCAATTTTGGAACATCTTGTGTGTATAGTTCTTCCGCAATTATTTTAATAATTTGATTTTCACCAAATTTTATGCAATAAGTCTTCAAGTTTCTGACGGAAATATGGGTTTTTTTTCGATCTTCACTTCCAAATTTGATATTGAGAAAATTTCAGCAGAGTTTGATTTTTTCATTCCAAAATCTCAATCGGAAATAATGAAACCAAACCGTCAGGTGAAATCCACATTTCCACGAGGGAAAAACTTCAGAAAGTCCATAAATTTCCTCGAAAAAAAAATTGAAGCAGCAATAAATCCATATTTAAAGTTACCTTCCATATATAGTTCAAGACAGGAGTTCCTTGAACTCCATGGTTTAACGCACCCTCCCTCGTTTGGGAAAGTTGGTAATAATGCGGAAAAAATTGGAAATACCGCGAAGTGACGACAAAATCAAGATGGATGATACAATATCTAGCTACAGAGGAAATGGAAGAGACATTTCGAGCATCCCGAGGGAAGCTCCTCATGTACTCGGAATATATATGAGGGTTTAATCCTCAATCCTCACACTCAAATATGATATTAAATAGTCGCCTGAAAAGTCTTTCGAATTTCGCTCAAGTCTCAACTTCTTCAGGAATAAGAATTGAAAACGTGACTTCCATATCAAATAGTAAGAAAATCTCATGAAACAAATTAGAATATCAAGCATCTCTCCATGATAGAATGGCGACAGCATCCCATTTTTTCTTCGTGTCATTTGAGTACATCCGGAAAGACGAAACTATAAGACAGAACCCTAAAAATAATTTCAAACGAACGAGTCCTGAGTCCTATTCTAAACACTTCCTTTTTCTATTACAGACCTCCTCTACAGACAGACACTAACGGTAAACAGCATCCCTCTGGAGGTGGAAGTGGTAGACGTCTGTAGCTGCGAACTGTCCCTCTTTCCTGAAGAAGCGATATACTGGGCTGATGCCTGCGTCGTCGTTTACGATATCACCTGGAGGGATTCACTCACGCATGCTGCCGAACTTCTACAGAGAGTTGCTCAGCTCAGGAGTCAGATGCCAATCGTTTTGCTTGGAAATAAATGCGACTTAGAGCATTTAAGACAAGTAAGTAAAACTTCCTTCATTCTCATCATGCCAGGTCAAAAATTAAACCGTTTCTAATATTGATATGTGCAAAATACTTCGTTTTCGAAATTAATAAGGTTCAAATATTTTCAGTTTTTCAACCATTACCAAAAAATTCTCTCCATTGATTTGATTTATTTCGCATAGTTTCGAGGTAATTCTTTCAAGTTTTCGCAAAATTAACTATATTAACATTTTGGCAAAATTTCCCCCTTTTTTGGGGAGTTCAATTTTACCTTTTAATGACCTTAAGGGCAGAAAGCCTAAACCTAACCAACCACACTCATCGAAAAATTATCTCAGATAAAGCCATATTCTTCAGTAAATTAAAATGTCGCGAATAAATTCGTGATGTAATAGAATCCTTGAGATTTAATAACTCAATTGGAAAATTATTTAAAACATAAATAGAACTCTCACTGACCTTGGAGAACTATAAATGATGTGTTTGATCTGGCATGAATTATACCTATGTGGTGAAAATTCCTCTCGATCAAACATCCGGATTGCTATGAATAAACTATTTGAAGTCGGTATTCACTCAAATTTCAACTGAAGAAATAATCAAGCAGTAATTCGATAACCCATTATGAAAATATTTTTCAGTCCGCGAAAGCCGTCTAAACAATCATTTTCCTTCTCGGTAGTGCCTTCTAAAATAGCCAATCAATATTTTCATTCCTTTCCCGAGATGTTCATTCAAGTACGAATCAATTTCGGCTGCTTTTTTTGCCAATAAACCTCGTGAATTGCCAGCTACTTTTAAAAATAACTTTCAAGCACCTACCTACTCTGAAAACTAATTTTGTCCAAACATGTATCCACTGCATGAACAACATTGAGATATTCATTGAGCTCACCTCTTGTTATCATAATATATCTCTTTTTTATGTTATCTATTCCGTTGCACAAACCAAAACTCCTTGAGAGCAAAAAAGTGTGTGGAATCACATAACTGTTCACTGTCCATAATCAAAGACACACCTTATATAAACATTTAACTCGAATTCGAAATTGAGGCGTTAATAGAGTCGTTAACATAAACCGAAAAAATAATCATCACCGGAAATGGTTCGAAACGGACATAAAATTTAGTGCACATAAAAACTCAGATGATGAAAAGGCCATCGACCTATCCTCCTGTTTTTCCCTTCTGTTTGAAGGGGTCATTTTCACGTCGTCAGCTGGAAATTTCATTCTTGTGGTTCTGTTGCCGGAGGTTCGATCTGACGCGGCAAAGAAATTTCCGGGTTCACGATTCAGTCAGGAAGTGATCGAAAGGGTGAAAACCGGCAGACAGCTTCATTAGTTCCCCCAAAACAAACTTGTACTAATTGTCTAAGTTGTATCCCTTTTATCCGCCTGGTACTAGAATTGTTTGACTGTTGGAAAGAAAATGTTTAACCCTCTTCTGATACGATCCTTACGAAATTTCACACGAACCTTCGTGCCATTATTTTACAACTAACTAAGGAGTTTCAATTCGATTTTTTGAATTATTTCTTCCATCCAGCAATGATCCGTATTAGTCTCATAAACATAATAAAACAAAATTAGAAATACGCACCTTCGATAATCATAAAATTATTCAATATTTTCCATGAATTTTACACATTTTTAAAGCAAAAAGTAAGTTCTTTTATTTCAATACGCAGTTGGGAAAGGAATCAACAATCTTATTGGAAAATCGAAAAATCACATCACATATGAATCTGAAGGAGCCGCCCTAAAACCGAACCGCTCATCAAAGAATGTCGGCAAGCTTGATATACAGGGTCTTTCACGAGGAACCTCACCCATTTATTATATACGGGAAACTACTGAACGTATTTTCATGAAATTCAGCACTTATAAGTATTTCACGATGCTGATGAAATCTAAAATATTTTCAAGGCATGAGCACCTCCGGTTTTTCCGGAAATGACGTCAACTTCCGTTTTTCAAATTAGAACACCATTTTTTTATTGCAGAAATAGATTCCTTAGAAAATTTCAAGTTATTTTGATGTAACATTTTTCAGTTTTGGTTGGAAAATTCTCTCTTAGCGGGAAAATTCGAAAAAAAAATCGAAAATAGAGCTCCGCTGAAACAAGAATAACTTCGAGGTTTTTGGATGGAAAATTTTCATTTTTGGTATTTTTCAAGATGTAAGATTGATGTATCCACTTTAAAAATCGAAATCGCGATTCATGATACAGGGGGTGAAAAAATCGCTTTCAAAGTTAGGGATGACAAAATCGTGAAAAATCAATTTTTTCAAATTAGAACCCCATTTTTTATGGCAGATATTGAATCTACGTTAAAAAATAATGTGAGTGTATGCATCACACCCTTGCCCTAAAATGGATATTTTCTGAGTTATTCACAAAAAACTGTTTTTCGTCTTGAATTTTCAGCTATTTCTTTTCCCTTCACGCCAAAAAGATGAAATTTTCAGGAACTGTTACTTAAACCATGTTTTAGATTTTACTACCCTAATATGCGAGAGAAAAAAGTTACAGGTTGTTCCTAAATAGATGGCGAATTTGGATTCGAATTTGTATCGGAAACCTCTTTATTTCAACTAATCGGCCATCGGTTTTCTCTCCAGTGATAAATAAATAATTCCTTATGAACCATATGCAAAAACTTACCATGATTTACATTCTTTTTTTTTAATGATAGATATCATTAAAGGTTTTTAAACACTTTTGCAGATCTCTTCCTCTCGATGAAATAAGAAGAGCAACGCACGAAGCATTCCTGAGACGTATAAATAAATGTCTAGAAATTAACGGTCAAAACTTTGAGCATCTTCTCTAGTTATAACTGCGAGAGTTTGCCATGGTTCTCCTAATAGTAACTTGAAGTCGGTTTCAAGAAGGGGTGAAAAATCTACAGCATGGTTCAAATAACAGTTCCTGAAAATTTCATCTTTTTGGCGTGAAGGGAAAAGAAATAGCTTTTCTAAGGAATCTATTTCTGCAATAAAAAAATGGTGTTCTTATTTGAAAAACGGAAGTTGACGTCATTTCCGGAAAAACCGGAGGTGCTCATGCCTTGAAAATATTTTAGATTTCATCGGCATCGTGAAATACTTATAAGTGCTGAATTTCATGAAAATACGTTCAGTAGTTTCCCGTATAAATATGGGTGAGGTTCCTCGTGAAAGACCCTGTATAGTAACTAGTGAATATGTAACTCGCAATTAGAAGGGAATAGGCCCGCCCCGTCTTTGTGGACGCGGGACTGTCGCATCGCACTCGCAGAACATATTAGAAATTGTAGAAGAAGCGCAAACTTGCCATTATAGAGTTGTTGTCAGTCGTGTTTCGGTATTGCTGGATATTATTATTGAAAACTTTTAGTATACAGAAAGTTTTTGAAAACTAACAAGGGAATTGAATGAAGTTAAAAATTATTACAAGGATTTTGCTGCAAAGTTCTCTTTTTATTGAAATTGCTAAAACTTGATTCCGAAAAAGTAGCAGTTATCTTATTTCTAATTATCCGGACGATTTAGATGACAAGCTTCACGATGAATGTTTCCACTTCAAAGCCTATGTAGCTCAATCAGAAGGTCCTCCAAAAACTCTACTCGAGATGAGTACCTTCATTAGAAGCGAAAAAAAGCTTAGTGCAAGTTTTTCCCTATCTTGATATTGCTGTTGGAATGTTTTGGCAACGAACTGCTCAGCAAAAAGGTCTTTTTAAGCTTTAAAACGAATTTTATCATAGTGGCGATCTAGCATATCTCGAGAGCGTTTAAATAATCTTGCATTATTGTGCGTTGAAGCTGAGATGTGCAAAAAAAATATATTTTGAAGTAGAGTTACAAAAGTTTGCAGAACAAGAAAAACATTGTTAATATATTGATAAAGAAAAGTTTAATTGCAGTGTTTTCAAAAGTTTTTTGAATGTTATGTAGAATAATATTGAATAAACACTCTGACAATTCGCTCAACTCAAAAGGGCGGCAAATTGTTATTGGCCTAAGGGAGGAAATAAGTCTAATCTGGCCCTGCTCATAAACCCCACAGTTATAATCATAGGATGACTCTTTGAAGTTAAAAATCCTCACATCAAAGATATACAATCGTAAAGATTCTACATTCGGATCTTGATGCGATGAACATTATGTTCTGATGCTTCCGGTATTTTCTTTTTGAGCGCTCGTACTACTTACACGAGGGCTATATAATTTCGTCACGATGTCTGTATTTTTCGAATTTTGAGCCGAAAATGGTCTCAAACGACTATGTTCGACTCACTGATGACGAATCCGTCGGAAAATTCGAGTCTGTCCGTCCGGCCGTATACACGATAACTCTCGAACGAAACGACTTAGAAACTTGAAATTTTCAGTGTGGGTTCAGTTCCCGAATGCCTCGGTTGAGTTTGTTAATGGGCCAAATTCCACCAGGGGTTCCGTAAATATGGCCATTCAAAGTTTTATTCCCCTGATTACTTGAAAACTACAGATTCGCTCGAGATGAAATTTTGCACTTGAATGGAGAATGAGGTGTTCAAGCTACATGGGAAATTTTGTCCAGATCACATGACCAGAACCATAAAAAATTGTAACTTTTGAACGGAAACGCCTAGGGACTTGAAAATTTCAGGATAGGTGTGGATCTCGATTGTCGTGATCACGTTCATCTATGAGCAAAAGTATACTATAGGTTCCGTAAATATGGTCGTTTGAAATTTAGTTTTCTTGATAATTTTGAAACTACAGATTCGATCGCGACGAAATTTTGTATACTAATGGACAATGATATATTCAAGCTACATTTTTCCAGATCACATGACCAGAACCATAGAAACCATAGAAAATCATAACTTTCGAACGGAAAGGCCTAGGGACTTGAAATTTTCAGGATAGGTGTGGATCTGAAATGTCGCGTTCACGTTCATCAATGAGCAGAATTATACTAGGGGTTCCGTAAATACGGTCGTTTGAAATTTTGTTTTCTCGATAATTTCGAAACTACGGATTCGATCGAGATGAAATTTTGTATTTCAATCGATATTAAAGCAATATTTTGTCCAGATCGCATGACCAGAACCATAGAAACCATAGAAAATTGTAACTTCTGAACGGTAAGGCCTAGGAACTTGAAATTTTCAGTGTGGGATTGGATCGCGCATATCGCAGTCACGTTCATCAATGAGCAAAATTAGACTAGGGGTTCCGTAAATATGGCCGTTCAAAATATTTTTTCCTGATAGTTCCGAAACTACTGTTTGAATTGGAATGAAATTTTGCACCAATCTGAGAAATAATTCATTCAAACTACGTGCGAAATTTTGTCCAGATCGCATTACCAAGACCATAGATACCGTAGAAAGATCTAGCGAATTATCGAAAAAAAATTGGTCAGCTGTCGAAAATTCCTTTAATTGATTTCTAAAACTGGAAAATGCGAATCTACCTACAAGGTGCATGTACGAGCGCTCAAAAGCTCCTGACTTCACGGCAGTGCTTTTCGTAATTTTTTACAAAAACCTCTACTGGTTCCGCCATCATTAATATTTGCTTTTATTGTTTCAGGTCGAAGAAGTGGAAGGCCGAACCATATCAATACAAAACAACTGTCAGTTTCACGAAGTCTCAGTTGCTGAAAACACCAAAGCCATCTACACAGCCATCGATTCCATACTCAACGAATGCCGGTCTGTCCAGTCCACCCAAAAAACGAGAAAATTTTCAGTGTCGAAAATGATAGGAACACTAATAGGAAGTGCGAACGGCAAAGTAGCTCCTAACACAAATCAAGGAGGTTCAGTCGTGGTATGTCACAAGTCCGATCTCTATAAATCCAGAATCCTGAGAAGGAGGCAGAATTTTACCGCCACAGCCTCGCTTTGACTATCGGATGGGCAGGATAGCACTGCTCGATGATTTTCTTCGAAAAATTGGGATACTGATGACGATGTCGTATCATGGAAAATGTTGAATTTTTCAGTTTTATGAAAAGTTCGCAGCTTAGATTTCCTTTTTGAGCTCAATATGAAATTCATTTGCTCTGTAGACAATTTTGTCGCGTTAGTGTGGATATTTTCTACATTTGTATATCCGACAATTTCAACAAATGATTTGTATGATGATGTATTGATGTTGATAAATGTTTTTAGATTCGGATGAAAATTTGAAATATCCTACTGTTATTGAGGAGTTCAATATTCCAACTCGAATCGGCTAGTTGAAACTGAAAATTATTTGACATTAACTCCTCAGTTTCAAGGGCTGATTTTTTATTTAGGAATCCAACCATTGCTTCAAATAATTTCACAATATTCATTGGTCAAGCCAATAGTATTAGTCAACCAAACTACCAGTGGATGTCAAAAAACTTTGATTATCCCAACAAAATATATTCTGATGATTGATCATTCATATTCACTTATTCAAAATTTCAGCGAAATTTTAAAATTAATTTGACATTTCTTGATCGGATAATCAAAGTTTTGTAACACCCTCTCCCCTGTAAATGTAGGTAGGTACACATTGTTTTGACCAAAATTTATGTTTTCAACGTATAAATCCATATCATATTTTAATTGGTGTAATAAATTGTGATATTATTCCACTGATTTCAGATGAGGCAGAAAAAATATTTCGCAAATTTATTGAATTTTTTAGGTAATTCCATGATGGAATTACGATTACGCCAAATATTTGTATATAGTAGTACATACTATTTATATAATATGTATGCTACTCAGGCTGTGATAATAGGTTAATTGAATGATCTTGTGAATTTGACAATTTCATGACATTTTGTCATTAGTTTTATAATTGATTTAATTCAATTCGTATGGTTTAATTGTGAGAAATATATTTGTATTTATTGAACTTATTGTTTTTTTCTCGATATCCCATATTGTGCAATGATATGTTGAACTCACATATTTGAACTCCATAAAAATAGAATAACCTTTTCTTACAGTTGGATAAAAATAGAAATTTTTTTAAGTCAAATTTTAGACTCCTGTCAATACAGCCACGAGTTGTATGGTTTCCAATTTTGGGACATCTCTCATAGTGACATTATCCTTCTGGGATACAAATCTGCATCCCATTAAATTAGTTGTTTGGTTAGATCTACTCATCGGTTCCATTTTCTGAGCTATTTGAACTGTCGGGGCTTAAAAACATCTGCCAAAAAAACCGCCTAAAAGCAATAACCTTTTACTTTCATCCAAAGTTCACTCACATGCACAATGAAGTGCAAAAAAAATAACTATAAAATTTATTTTTTGCATCAAACAGTGCTCTTTTGATAGAATACAAATTGAAGAAACCCAAGAACTCGATATTGAATTAATTATAAAATAATTAACTTTTACGGGATTTCGCAAAATCCAATATTTCAATAAAAAGGAGGGCTTTGCCCCCAAATGCACCAGGACCTTTCTGTTCTGATACCAGAAAATGATTTTCTTGGTTTTATTATCTCGAAGGTTCACTGCACTTAATTAACAGTGTGGATATTCACTAGAGATTTATTTCTTAATTTACTCGTTTATTATGAAATAATAATAATATCTTTATACAGAGTGTTTGCATGGTTTACTGATACATATTCGAAAATAGGTGGAAGATGAGAATTGCTGTTTCGAACGACACTTCATGTTTCATAACGCTCGAACAGACTTTATAGGCCCTTCGCGCCAATTCTTGAAATATGCCATTGGAAAAATAAATCATAAAAAAAAGAATACTTATATGTATATTCATTTATTTGTGTGATATTTGGAATAAGTTAATATATAGTTCATTTTCATTTGATACTTTCTTCCATCTCCGCTTGCGTCATGAGATCGCCTACAGTTTTTTCTAAGTCATCTATTCTCTTCCCCATCTCTTCTATTCTGGACAATACTTGATCCGATGTTGTCTCAAGTTTACTTTGGATCATTTGGAGCAGATTTTGTACCTGTAACTCATGAAAATATAATCGAGTGGAGATATTAATACAACACAACTAGCATTCCAAAATATTCTGCGGATTGGGGGTTCGTGAGTATTTCAAGAAAATCGCAAGGGGGTAGTGGGAAGCAAATGGTTGGGAACTACTGTCCTATATATCTTAAGGACCTGATACAAGAATAAAAAAAAATCGCTGAGTAAAATTGTACCGCAAAGGTCCACTCCTAACACTTCTTGAATTCTGAATCTATCAATATTGATCAGGAACATGTTTTGTGGTTATTCATGATTCAGCCTTCCATTTATGTTTTCATGAAAAATACTATGGAAAAAAGAGAACGAATTATCGTGTGGTCGTGGTAATAATAAACTTTTATGCAAATTTTTTTTTTTTTTACTGTCCGATTAAATAATAAGGGTATCACAAGTGAGAAGGAAAATTATGTGAGAATAAACAAACTTACATATTGAGGTAGTTCTTGCACGGTTTTGGGATCATTCAACGATGAATAGACCTCAGTTTCAATCATTTCTGGTGTTTGTTATTCGCTTGCACACAAAGATCTAAATGGAAATTAGTCAGTCTTCAGTCCATATCTGTTTGATCGAAATTCGTGACCCTTCACTCCTGGCACGAATATGCATGGAGCGTCAAGGGTAGGGTAGGTATATAAAGGGAAAGAGGAAAGCTGGATAGTTCTGAATAATTTCTCTATAATTCATGATTCAACTGACATTCGTCTGCGAAATTCGAAACGTTTAGAAGTACCGATTTTTCGAATAACTAACAATTTTGAATAAATTCAACACTAACTTTTATTCCCAACCCTTTTCAGTTTACCATTTCATGAAAATATTTAAAAAGAAGTTAGTCAATTTTGTGGATAATATGCAGGTTTCAATCTCATTTATAATCGTTAATATTCCCAAGCCCACTCTTCACTGGGAATGTAGAATTAAAAAATTACGAAAAGCACTGCCGTGAAGTCAGGAGCTTTTGAGCGCTCGTACATCCACCTTGTAGGTAGATTCGCATTTTCCAGTTTTAGAAATCAATTGAAGGAATTTTCGACAGCTGTCAAAAAAATTCGACGAAACTCCAGACTTTGTCAGTGCTTCAGCTGACCAATTTTTTTTCGATAATTCGGTAGAATTTTCTGCGGTATCTATGGTCTTGGTGATGCGATCTGGACAAAATTTCGTACGTAGTTTGAATACAATATTCTTCAGCTAGGTGCAAAATTTCATTCCAATCAAATCGGTAGTTTCGAAATTATCAGGAACAGAATATTTTGAACGGCCATATTTACGGAACCCCTAGTCTTATTTTGCTCATTGATGAACGTGACCGTGAAATTCGCGATCCGAACCCACCCTGAAAATTTCAAGTTCCTAGGCCTTTCCCTTCGGAAGTTATGATTTTCTATGGTTTCTATGGTTCTGGTCATGCGATCTGGACAAAATGTTGCTTTAATATATCATTCTCGTTTAAAATACAAAATTTTATCTAGATCGAATCCGCAGTTTCGAACTAATCGAAAAAACAAAATTTCAAACGACCGTATTTACGGAACCCCTAGTATAATTCTGCTCATTGATAAACGTGAACGCCACATTTCAGATCTACACCTATCCTGAAAATTTCAAATCCCCAGGCCTTTCCGTTCGAAAGTTATGATTTTCTATGGTTTCTATGGTTCTGGTCATGCGATCTAGAGAAATGTAGCTTGAATATATCATTCTCCATTAGTATACAGAATTTCGTAACGATCGAATCTGTAGTTTGGAAATTATCAAAAAAACTTAATTTCAAACGACCATATTTAAGGAACCCCTAGTATAATTTTGCTCATAGATGAAAGTGATCACGACAATCGAGATCCACACCTATCCTGAAAATTTCAAGTCCCTACGCGTTTCCGTTCAAAAGTTACAATTTTCTATGGTTTCTATGGTTCTGGTTATGCGAGCTAAACAAAATTTTGCATGTAGTGAGAACACCTCATTTTCCATTAGAGTGCAAAATTTCATCTCGATCGAATCTGCAGTTTCAAAGTAATCAGGAAAACAAAATTTCGAGCGGCCATATTCACGGAACCCCTCGGCGAATTTTGCCAAATAACGAACTTAACCGCGGCATTCGAGATTCGAACCTACCCTGAAAATTTCAAGTTTCTAGGACATTCCGTTCGAGAGTTATCGTGTATACGGACGGCCGGCCGGCCGGACAGTCTCGAATTTTTCGACGGCTTCGTCATCAGTGAGTCGAACATAGTCGTTTGAGACCATTTTCGGCTCAAAATTCGAAAAATGCAGACATCGTGACGAAATTATATAGCCCTCGTGTAAGTAGTACGAGAGCTCAGAAATAAAGATTGATTGCGAGAGAAACATATAGTAATATTGTGTTGGATCATTATCCAAACAAATATTTCATTCAAAAGCTTTTGAAAAATTCTCAGAATAAAAATTTGAAATGCACTTGACGTTACGAGCATTTGCGCTCTTATTTGAATTCATCGCCAGAGAGGTCACTGATAAGGTACTTCGAAATAATCGAAAAGGCAGGACAAAACATTGAAATTTTCGAAAAATTAAGTATTTGATGGTACTCACTTATTATCCACCATAAATCGGTATTTTTCAAGATATTTTCATCTGAAATTCGAGATGTCAGATTTTGAACAATTTCACGAATTCTGGAATCAGATTCTGTGAATCAAACGAACCGTCAGTGTGAATAATAATGTCATTTTATTTTTATAAACTGCATTTGATGAAACCACAAAATTATTACATCAAATTTCTTAGCACCAGATCAGAAAAACTCAATTCTCTTTTGACGTGAAACAGCTAGAAAGCTGAATCTCTTCATCATTTTGTGGCGCCTCTCCGCACGTCCGGAAGATGGCGTAGTCGACCAATTACGGTAACCGTGATTTGAATAATTCGATCACCCCAACGATCGGTGATTTGAAAATCACGGTGATTGTAGATATCGCTCGTCTCTACTGTTCAGGATTACAAATTACAATAAGCACAGATTCAATTTGGATTAAAGTTTTGAAGGGATATGATAAATTACTTAGTAAATTCTCTTTGTTGAATCATAAACCTATTTCATGATAGCATTTCTAATGTTTAAGAAAAGTAGTTTTGCAGGTGCGTCATATTTCAAATTTCAACAAAAGCAAACAACACCATTACATGTTCGAGTAAAACTATCTTTGATTGGATCAACTTTCAAGATGTCACAATTGACATGACTCTTGATTATCACAAAGCACCTTGAAAGAGATTCTCAACATATTCAAATAAAACATAGGTACATTGTATAATTACTGAATTCCACGCTAATTTCAAAGAAAAATAAAACCGTAAATCATAAATAACAAATTTATTCACAATTGCCATTTCTTATTTATCTTTACGGTCATGTAAAAGTGAATTATGTAGTTTAGAAACTTCAGCATCTAGCAACTCGGGCACCACCAATCCTTGCTCATTTATGAAATTTGCTACACTTTTTTTGGATGATGTTTCATTTAATTTTCCATTCGAATCTTTGCAGCTCAATTTCAAATGATAAATATCATCATATCTGGAAATGAATATTCATATAGGTATGCACTGAATGAAAGATATCACTAACTTCAAACTCAGTATCGTATCGACTCTTATCATTTTTGTATATTTGATGAAAGTTATATTTCATCAGCTAATCAGTAGACTATTACTATTCCGAATACAATAGTTATATTCTACATGTTAATGATGAAAATACAAGATACTAAGCTCCATAGCATCGAAACTACTTCTACCTACTTTTTCAAATAAGAGCTCGCTTCCCAAACAACATCCCTTTTGGAGTTCTTCTGTATACACACAGCAAAAATACCTTTTTCTTTGTATGTCGTATATAATGTTAGTACACCCATCATGAAGAAGTACATTGTGACGGAAAATATCAAAATAGGCCTTCAAACAAAATTATTTTGTAGATTTTTTGAAAGACTAATGATATTTTGTACTCACTTAGATTCGGGAAAGGGATATAAAAAATCCCAAACCAATGCAAACATTGCTACTCCCACAGCTATACCACAAATCAACAATCTTCCATCCATAAGTGCAAAATTTTCAACATAGTTGTATTTTTTGGTGAGAACCTGAAAATCGACATTCATCACGAAAATATTATAAAATTTGTGAAACTAGTTATACCTCTTTAACCGCATCATCTAGAGAATTTTTTACAGCTGAACCATCCCATTTGTTGATTTTCGTCGGCTAAATAAGAAGGTTAGATTATTGAAAAATCGGCCAAATAACATATGTCGAAAGAAATTGAAGAGTAAATTATTTAACTCGCCTTGTTAACACCATCATCCTTATCTTTAGTGTCTTGGTTAGTCATTTTTCTCTCAAATTCCGACTGAAAATAACCCCTGATTTCTAATACTCCTTTTGTAGAGTTTGTTTAGAATCGCAAACAAATAAACGTCAACGAATCAGATTCGACACGTATGACAGGAATACATAGGAACATAACACACAACCACAAGATCGCCGCCACGTAAATTAACCTAATAGGAGTAATAGGTGTGTTGTTCTATGACATGTACTCTCTATGATTCAATCATAGTGGAAGTATTTGTTTCCACCATGGATACTGTGAATTTTTAGGTCTTTACGGGAACACTCGTTCTCGGTTCCAATAATTATCAGTTGTCTTCAGTTGAGACTTTGTACATAACTGTCTTATGAAAAATATTACTTTTTATGAAAGACAGAAATAACAGAATATTTTGATCACCTCTCGGCCCGACATTTCGTCATTTTCAGCGCCATCTCGTGGTGATTTTTCCCTATGGTTGGCAACAATGTGTTTCTAAGTGCTTTCTGTGATCAAAAAGAGGTGCTTGAATGTGAATATTTGAAATCTTGTGATAGTAGAACCAAAAGAGTCCTTAGTTTTGTTAAATACTTTAATCTCAGTAAGTTTGACATCCGAAGTGATCGGAGTATCATTCTCTATAGGTGTGTACAGACATGCTCCGAATATCGTACCGAACCGTGTCGCGTACCCCGACGCGATCAGCGAGAGCGAATCAAATTCACGAATTCAAATTGCACCTCTACGTGCGATGAATTTGATTCGCTCTCGCTGATCGCGTCGGGATACGCGACACGGTTCGGTACGATATTCGGAGCATGTCTGTACACACCTTATCATGAAATATCAATCAACGGCAACAGACTCGATCATTTTATAGTTTTCGAAACTTTTTTTGAATTGGGAATGACATAGTCGAATTTTAATATTTCTCCTGGTTTGCCTTAAACTTTCCTCCATTTTTTTAAGATTTTTTCCATAATCTATAAATATTGTATGGATAGATGCTTGAACTGGGAGGCATTTGTCGATAGATAAGTTTAGGCAGAATGCAATATTCAATATGCCTAAATTATTACATTTTCCGAGATATGATATATCTGTTATATTCTTGCAGCTCTTCAAAATTATTTTCTTTAACTTTTGACAACTTTCAGCGATTGCTTTGATAGCATTATCTTTTATCTGAAACAAAATTTTTGTATTGAAGATTCTTTCAGGACATTTTGAGAAATACTACACCTTCCAACATCCTGTGAAATCAATCACTTCCAAATTGCTCATTTCTGTTCTTCCATTTAAAAAAAGAATTTCCACATCTTCATCACTTATTTGGTTGCCGAAAGTTAACTTCAAGGTTTTTAATTGGGTCAAATATTTCCAAATAACAGAAAAAGTCCTTCCATTCAAATTATAAGCCCGATGGAATCCTAAATGTTCTAATTCATGGCAAATTAATATTCTCTACAAAGATTGAGATGAAAAAGGGGCAATTCTAACACAAAAGTATTGCCTGAGTTACACAGATAATTAAAGGAACTATCCCAAGAAGTATAAAGACTAAAAAAATTCAAGATTATTCAACATTTACGTTTTGGGTAGTGTGGAAGAATCTAAAATCAAATTGAAAAATCCGTCTGTCCAAAATTTTCCTCTGCAACATTGCATATAATTTGGTACGAAAATCAGTTGCTAGAAGGAGTTATGGCTGGGAAATCAACCAATGTACATTCATTTCGAAGTAGTGACAAATGCAAACTATACAAGTTAATGTTTTAAAGGATAACTCTATGGATTTTTATATAATATCAGCTTTTCACAGGCCTCCCCCAATTTCTTGTTGCTGACTCAGCTGACTGGAAGCGGTAAGAATACCCGCATACTATTCGCGATTCCGAAAGTCTAAACGCCCCCTGCTGGCTAAATCCTGAAAACGAGTATTGTTTTCATATTTCATGTGCTTCTAAGCCAGATATTTTTATTTTATATCCAGGATTCAGGTATTCGTGAGGAATATTTATAAATTTTCATCGTTTTCTGAGCAGAGTAATTGGTATTGAATTATAGCTGTTGTAAAGAAAATCTCTGAGAACATATCAAAACTGAAAATTTCTGAAGGGTCTTATTTCACCCCTATAGAACTATTTTTCCTCCATATTTATTATTTGCTGTAATAGACTTACTTACCTGAAAACATTGATCAGTTAAAGTAGCTCCATCAATGTAGAAACCCTTCAAATTTTTGGACATATTTGATACAATGAAATTACAGTCTTCATCCGTAAATTGTTGGCCGGTTATATCTGTTCTTAAAAAAGACACGTAAAATTCTTCTAAATTTCGACAATTCAGTGAAATATCGATCATATATTTGGTGGTGAGGTCTCCATTGTCGGTCAAATTCAAAATCCTTCAACAAATTCAATTTGGTGCATTTCACTTCCAAGAATAATATGAAAAAAAATTTGAGAAAAGCAATGATACAAAGGCGGGGGCTTTTGCGCGCTTGTTTCTATAAGTGCTTTCCAGCGACCCGGTGCGACTCGGGTGGGAGTGCGCCACACATACTAATAATAATGATACTGTGGATGAGCTAAAAAGTAAGCAGGCTTGGACACTCATAGACCCAGAGGGATAGTTCAAACGGCGCATGTGCGAACGAATCTCCACCAATCCAGTGCTCGGAAATCCAAATAGCAAAGCGGCCATCTTGACATTGCGCACGCGCAGTGAAGTTTACCCCTCCGCTACAATTGTCAGAGCATAACCTGATCTAACCTAACTCACTTCAAATTATCCAGTCTAGGTAATTCATCGAAGACAGAGCCATCTTCGAAGGTCGTTCCTTTCAGATCTAACATTTTGAGTTGCTTGCATTTCCTCAACACAGCTTTGACAGTTTGAGAACTAAGATTACTACAATGTCTTATGATAAGATACTGCAAATTTGGTAAGCATCGATAAACTTGTCTCAGGAGAGCGGATGCCTCTATCACGTCTTTAATATAAACTCTTTCTAGTTGACCAAACATCCAGATCTTTTGTAAAGCCATATTTACGCTGTCGGTGGTACGGAGTTTTTGAATTTTCAGGTTTTTCCATAATGAGGGATTCAGAGCACCTTGTTTCCATCTTTGACAAACCTGAAATCATTTTAAATAATTTTGGTTAGAAAATTCTATCTACACACCTACAATCATGGTTTGAAAAAAATTTGGTGTATCAATTGTCTTTGGATAGCTATAATCGCTCTCATATTGCTAAAATTATTATATACCTGCTGTACTGTATGCAAATCTTTCTCATTCAAATGAGAAAATATCTCCAAGAGAATCTGTTGTGGTAGTCTATTAAATCCTCTAACATTCTTCTCAAATTCGTTTCCAAACAGTGATGAGTCAGAAGAGTTGATCGAATGTGAATACGGCATGAAGTCTGTCTGTGATATTTTTTGAAATTGTCAGTGATTTTGTGATGTCATTGAAATTTCAGCGCCGTAGGGAGGTCGCGTGACAGCGCCATCTAGATCAGAAAGCTCTATTCTATCCTATCCTACTCGAGATCCCAGATCCAGACAGAGTAAATAGGCGCTTTCGATTTAAGGTTTTGTGCACCGACTGTGAAAGTCGAGATAACCACTTCTATTCGGGCTTTTTGAGCGCTCGTACTACTTACACGAGGGTTATATCATTTCGTCACGATGTCTGTATTTTTCGAATTTTTAGCCGAAAATGGTCTCAAACGACTTTGTTCGACTCGCAGGTGACGAATCCGTCGGAAAATTCGAGTCTGTCCGTCCGGCCGTCCGTCCGTCCGTATACAAGATAACTCTCGAACGGAATGTCCTAGAGACTTGAAATTATCAGGGTAGGTTCGAATCTCGAATGCCGCGGTTAAGTTCGTTATTGGGCAAAATTCGCCCAGGGGTTCCGTAAATATGACCGCTCAAAATTTTGTTTTTCTGATTACTTCAAAACTACAGATTCGATCGAGGTGAAATTTCGCACTCAAATGGAGAATTACGAGTTCAGGCTACGAGCAGCTACTTTGTTCAGCTCGCATGACCAGAACCAAAGAAACCATAGAAAATTATTACTTTGTAATGGAAAGGCCTAGGGGCTTGAAATTTTCAAGATAGGTGTGGATCTCGCATGTCGCGGTCACATTCATCAATCAGCAAAATTAGACTATGGGTTCCGTAAATATCGCTGTTTGAAATTCAGTTTTCTTGATAATTTCAAAAATATGGATTTGATCGTGACGAAATTTTGTATTTAAATTGAGAATGATATATTCGAGCTACATTTTTTCCAGATCGCATGATCAGAACCATAGAAACCATAGAAAATCATAACTTTCGAACGGAAAGGCCTAGGGACTCGAAATTTTCAGGATAGGTTCGGATCGCAAATTTCGCGATCACTTTCATCAATGAGCAAAATTAGACTAGGGGTTCCGTAAATATAGCCGTTCAAACTATATTTTTCCTGATAATTTCGAAAATACTTATTGGATTGAATTGAAAAAGATGAAGAGTAATGTATTCAAACTACGTGAGCCCAGATCGCATTACCAAGACCATAGATACCGTAGAAAATTCAAGCGAATTATCGAAAAAAAAATGGTCACCAAAGCACTGACGTGGAGTCTGGATTTTCGCGTTAGTTTGAAATTTTCTTTGACAGCTGTCAAAATCTTTCCAATTGGTTTCTAAAACTGGAGAAAGCGAATCTACCTACAAGGTGCATGTACGCGCGCTCAAAAGCTCCTGCCTTCACGGCAGTGCTTTTCGTAATTTTTTGATTATGTGGTGAACTTGAATGTGATGGCGAATGATCACTATTGAAAATAGTCGCGAATTTTCCATTTAAACATCATTTCAGCAGGGCTACATCAGTCACAGTATGAGGCGTTGAATGATACTTACTACTACAAAAAAATTTCAAAGGTGCAGCACTCTGATGATAAATATGGTCGTTTGAAATTTAGTTTTCTTGATAATTTCAAAACTACGGATTTGATCGTGACGAGATTCTGTATTTTAATGGAGAAATGATATATTCGAGCTGAATTTTGTCCAGATTGCATGACCAGAACCATATATAAAATCACAACTTCCGAACGGAAAGGCCTAGGGACTTGAAATTTCCAGGATATGTGTGGATCTCAAATGTCGCGGTCACGAATATCAATGAGCAAAATTAGAGTAGGGGTTCCATAAATATGGCCGGTCAAAATATTATTTTTTTCATAATTCCGAATCTACTGATTGGATTGAAATGAAATAATGCACATAGATGTATTCAAACTACGTGCGAAATTTTGTCAAGACCGCATCACCAAGACCACAGATACCGTAAAAAAATCTTTGCGAATCATCAAAAACAAAATTGGTCACTTAGCACTGACGTGAAATCCGCAGTTTAGCTTCAGTTCAAGATTTTTTTAGACAGCTGTCAAAAATTCCTTCAATTGGTTTCTAAAACTGGCAAATGCGAATCTACCTAGAAGGTGCATAAACGAGCGCTCAAAAGCTCTTGGCTTCAAGGCAGTGCTTTTTATAATTTTTCTAAACTAAAAATAATCAAGAATTATCTTTGGAATTCAATTTCGCAAACGCGTCTACTTGAAAGCGTCAGACTTGAACCTTGAACCTACTCAGCATTGAGCAAGAGGTAGCCAGAAGTTTGGACATCGACAAGCTAATAGATATGTTTGCAAAAAAAAAGGCTATTGAATTCTTGTTGAATAATTTTAGTTATACTGGGTGTCCGGGAAAATGTGGGAAATCTCTCGGATCCAGATAAAACATAGAAAAATAAGATGACCAGTTTTCATCATTTTTGAGCGTTCGTACTACTAACACGAGGGCTATATCATTTCGACACGATGTCTGTATTTTTCGAATTTTGAGCCGAAAATGGTCTCAATCGACTATGTTCGACTGACTGATGACGAATTCGTCGGAAAATTCGAGTCTGTCCGTCCGGCCGTCCGTCCGTAAGCACGATAACCCTCGAACGGAACAACCTAGAGACTTGAAATTTTCAGTGTGAGTTCAGTTCCCGAATGCCTCGGTTGAGTTCGTTAATGTTCCAAATTCTACCAGGAGTTCCGTAAATAAGGCCGTTCTAAGTTTTGTTTCCCTGATAACTTGAAAACTACAAATTTGATCCAGATGAAATTTTGCACTCAAATGGAAAATGAGGTGTTCAAGCTACATGTGAAATGTTGTCCAGATCGTATAACCAGAACCATAGAAACCATAGAAAATTGTAACTTTTGAACGGAAACGCCTAGGGACTTGAAATTTTCAGGATAAGTGTGGATCTTGAATGTCATGATCACGTTCATCTATGAGCAACATTATTCTAGGGGTTCCGTAAATATGGTCGTTTGAAATTTAGTTTTCTTGATAATTTCAAAACTACAGATTCGATCGAGACGAAATTTTGTATACTAATGGAGAAACATATATTCAAGCTACATTTCTCCAGATCACACGACTAGAACCATAGAAACCATAGAAAAACATAACTTTCGAACGGAAAGGCCTAGGGACTTGAAATGTTCAGGTTAGGTGTGGATCTGAAATGTCGCGTTCACGTTTATCAATGAGCAGAATTATACTAGGGACTCCGTAAATACGGTCGTTTCAAATTTTGTTTTCTCGATAATTTCGAAACTACGGATTCGATCGAGATGAAATTTTGTATTTTAATCGAGAATGATATATTAAAGCAATATTTTGTCCAGATCGCATGACCAAAACCATAGAAACCATAGAAAATTGTAACTTTTGAACGGAAACGCCTAGGGACTTGAAATGTTCAGGTTGGGTGTGGATCTGAAATGTCGCGTTCACGTTTATCAATGAGCAGAATTATACTAGAGGTTCCGTAAATACGGTCGTTTAAAATTTTATTTTCTCGATAATTTCGAAACTACGAATTCGATCGAGATGAAATTTTGTATTTTTATCGAGAATGGTATATTAAAGCAATATTGTAACTTTTGAACGGCAAGGCCTAGGAACTTGCAATTTTCAGGGTGGGTTTGGATCGCGAATATCGCCGTCACGTTCATCAATGAGCAAAATTAGACTAGGGGTTCCTTAAATGTGGCCGTTCAAAATATTTTTTTCCTGATAGTTTCGAAACTACTGATCGGATTGGAATGAAATTATGCACCTAGCTGAGGAATAATGTATTCAAACTACGTGCGATATTTTCAGATCACATCATCAAGACCATAGTTAGGAAGGGGTTACGTTCCATCATCAAGACCATAGATACGGTAGAAAATTCTAGCGAATTATCGAAAAAAAATTGATCAGCTGAAGCACTGACATGAAGTCTGGAGTTTCGCCTAAGTTTCAGAATTTTTTTTGACAGCTGTCGAAAATTCCTTCAATTGATTTCTAAAACTGGAAAATACGAATCTACCTACAAGGTGCATGTACGAGCGCTCGAAAGCTCCTGCCTTCACGGCAGTGCTTTTCGTAATTTTGTTTCCTAGCGGCCCTCTATACGGAGATATGCGGCCTCCCATATGACGCCACTGGAAATTCATTTTACTGGAATAAATTTTAAACTACTTAATATAATCTAATGGAAATTTGATATGATTAACACTAGTAAGGACCTCTTAAAATACTGCCCTTAAATTCAAATAGGCTCGTTCAGTTTACCAGGGGCGGACTAGATTGTACATTTTAATGCCTACATTTTTAACAACCTGTATGATAAGGAGGTAAAAAACAAATTTGGATACCTTGAATATTTATCTAAAGAAAAGGTACTCTTGTTCATTGTCGATAAAATGAACCGTTTTCGAAAAACAAAATGATAAAAGAAGTAACTTTTGTATTTCTATTGAAAAGAACCATGAATTCTAATTTTTTCTCTCTGTAATAAAGTGTGATACGAAAGTTATTCAAGGAACAAAAAAGTTTTAGTTAATGTTATCGAATCCGACAAAATTTGTTTCTTATTAAAATTTATTCCAGTAAAATGAATTTCCAGTGGCGTCATTTAGGAGGCCGTAGCTTCGTAGGGAGGGCCGCTATAGGAAAAAAAAATTATGGAAACTTGTCATCTTATTCTTTTATGTTTTATCTGAATCCGAGAGATTTTCCACATTTCCCGAATTCCGCCTGAAGTTGATCATATAAAATATTCAATGTGAAAAAGGTGCAAAAAATGCAAAAATTGGGCATCACTATCTCAATACGAATCTGGATCATGTTATCTCTGTGATGACCAGTGATGAATCACTCTTTTTTTTACCAATTTTTCTTCACTATCCGCCAGTGAAAATTTTCAAAGCAAACTTATCATTAATGAGAGAGATCTAGAGAGGGGCCCCCAAATTTTTCGCTACGCCACTGCGCTTTCCATTAAAGAACAATTAATAATTTCATCATTATGACACGCCTCGCGTTACATCAGAAAACCTGATTGGTCTCACACTTTTACACACCGCCTCTGAGGAACCATGAGTTATCGGGACAGGGCTACCTGCCGGAACCAGAGGATTCTGGAGGTACCGGTGGTACCCAATGGTACAATGCGCACCATTGTTATGAATGGATAGATGGAATGACCCTTCTTCCTATAGTAATGCTATATGTGGCGCGTGCCGCTCATGATATTATGGGTCTGAAGTAGTACCCGACTGGTACACCAGTGGCGCAGCTAGGATTTTGTTTTTGGGGGGCTGAACTGAACAATTAATAATGAAACTAGAAATATACGAAAGATGGGAAAAAAATTCGATAATGACGAGAAGCACTGCCGTTAAGTCAGGAGCTTTTGAGCGCTCGTTCATCCACCTTGTAGGTAGATTCGCATTCTTCAGTTTTAGAAAACAAATGGAAAGATTTTGACAGCTGTCGAAGAAAATTGGTGACCAATTTTTTTTCGATAATTCGCTAGAATTTTCTACGGTATCTATGGTCTTGGTAATGCGATCTGGAAAAAATTTTCCACGTAGTTTGAATACATTATTCTTCATGTATGTGCGGAATTTCATTCCAATCCAATAAGTTGTTTCGAAATTATTAGGAAAAAAATTGTTTGAACGGCTATATTTACAGAACCCCTAGTCTGATTTTGCTCATTGATGAACGTGACCGCGAAATTTGCGATCCGAACCTATCCTGAAAATTTCCAGTCCCTGGGTCTTTCCGTTCGAAAGTTATGATTTTCTATAGTTTCATGCGATCTGGAGAAATGTAGCTCCAATATATCATTCTCAATTCAAATACAGAATTTTATCACGATCAAATCCATAGTTTTGAAATAATCAAGAAAATTGAATTTCAAACGGCCATATTTGAGGAACCCCTTGTCAAATTCTGCTCATTGATGAAAGTGGCCGCAACATTGAAGATCCAAACCTATCGTGAGAATTTCAAGTCCCTAGGCCTTTCCATCACAAAGTTATAATTTTCTATGATTTCTATGGTTCTGGTCATGCGAGCTGGACCAAGATTTGCATGTAGCTTGAACACGCAATTCGCCACCCGAGTGCAAAATTTCACTTAGATCTAATCTGTAGTTTCAAAGTAATCAGGAAAACAAAATTTCGAGCGGCCATATTTACGGAACCCCTCGGCGAATTTTGCCCAATAACGAATTTAACCGCGGCATTCGAGATTTAAACCTACCCTGAAAATTTCAAGTTTCTAGGACATTCCGTTCGATAGTTATCGAGTATACGGCCGGACGGACAGACTCGAATTTTTCGACGGATTCGTCATCATTGAGTCGAACATAGTCGATTGAGATCATTTTCGGCTCAAAATTCGAAAAATACAGACATCGTGACGAAATGATAGAGCCCTCGTGTAAGTAGTACGAGCGCTCAAAAAGGAAGGAATAATAAAACAAAGAATCAATGAACAATCCAATTTAAGAATTCATAATTTCTCAATATTTAATTTTCAAATTTTCTGTAATCGATTGTTTTTATTCTCGTTCCCTTACGAGGTTAGACCTTTTTGATGATATCAAATATTCAGCCGTCTTTCAGATGTTCCTAATATATCTAATACGTCGTCAATATCGTTAGCAATTTATAAATCGGTTTTAAATAATTTTATTAATTTTTTAAATTCAATCAAAGAATTTGTGTCTTTGGGGGGGGCTGCAGCCCCAAAGCCCCCCCCCTGGCTGCGCCAGTGTGGTACACAGTGGTCCAGAATCGTCAAAAAGCGCTCAAAACTCAATAACTTTTGAAGTAGTTGAGTTAGAAACTTAGAAACCTGAAATTTTGCACACCAATCTCCTAACCACAATGAACGTACATATTGAGAAGTCAGTCAAATGTTATCAAAGTTAAACATTTTTATTAAAGTAACAATGTCGAATAAAAAGAATTTAAAAATTTAAAACCACTAACTAATCGAATTGCTTACAGATTGGCATTGTCAATCATCTAAAATCTATAATTTAAAACTAGCACTGACGTGAATTCAGGAGCTTCTGAGCGCTCGTTCATGTGCCTTTTAGGTAGATTCGCATTTTCGTGTTTTAAAAACCAAATGAAGAAATTTCTGATAGCAGTAAAAAAAAATTTCAAACTAAGGCGAAACTCCAGACTTCACGTCAGTGCTTCTTAGCACTGAGCACAAAATTGGTCACTTGACCAATTTTGTTTTCGGTAATTCGCTAGAATTTTCTTGAGTATCTATATGGTCTTGTTGATGCGATCTGGACAAAATTAGTGTAGTTTGAATACATTATTTTTCATCTATGTGCAGAATTACATTCCAATCCAATCAGTAGTTTCGAAATTATCAGGAAAAAAATATTTTGAACGGCCATATTCACGGAACCCCTAGTCTAATTTTGCTCATTGATATACGTGAACGCGGCATTCGAGATCCACACCTATACAGAAAATTTCAAGTCCCTAGGCCTTTCCGTCCGAAAGTTATAATTTTCTATGGTTCTGTTCATGCTTGATTATATCAATCTACATTGAAATACAAAATTTCGTCACTATCGAATCCGTAGTTTTGAAATTATCAAGAAAACTAAATTTCAAACGACCATATTTACGGAACCCCTAGTCTAATTTTGCTAATTGATGAACGTGACCGCGAAATTCGAGATCCACAACTACCCTGAAAATTTCAAGTCCCTGGGCCTTTCCGTTCGAAGGTTATAATTTTCTATGGTTTCTATGGTTCTGGTCATGCGATCTAGACAAAATTCATTCCCATCTGAGTGCAAAATTTCATCTCGATCGAATCAGTCGTTTCGAAGTAATTAGGAGAACAAAATTTCGAACGGCCATTTTGACTGAACAACTGAACCCCTGGTCGAATAACAAACTCAACCGCGGCATTCGAAATTCGAACCTACCCTGAAAATTTCAAGTTTTTAGGTCGTTCCGTTCGAGAGTTATCGTGTATACGGACGGCGGGACGGACGGAGTGACTCGAATTTTTCGACGGATTCGTCATCAGTGAGTCGAACCTTGTCGATTGGGATAATTCTCGCCTCGAATTCCAAAAAAATAGATATCGCTCAAAAAGTTAAATTGATAATCCCAAGTCAATAGTCCGATCCATCAATTTTAAGGGCTGAAAATCAGAGATTCAAATTGAACATGATATGAAGTGACTTGGTATGATGTTACTCAATCGAATATGTTTCACCGCAAAGCTCTTCCTACTCCCAATAGTTCGTAAATTATGGAATTTTTAATATCAGTTCGGAATTGACAACTGAAGAAAATGGTTTATATAATCTCGGTAGGCCTGGTTGCGTATCGAATGAAATAGAACCTCTCATATTGCCTGAGTGTAGCAGGGACCTATTTTTTTAATTGATGAGTTCAAATATTTCTTGATATGTACCTACTTAGATAGAGGAGTCGAGATGCTAAAGTAATAATGAACCCCCGTGTTCAATCATCGAGTCGTTTTGTTCCACAAAATTGCACTTGCATTTCTGCAATTATTCCGGTGAAAAATTGGTTTCCACGTATTTTCGAACGTTTGGACTGCCTGGAACTGTCAGTTCGTCTTACAAGTGTACAACAGGTGGTTTTCCTGGAAGTGACTTTTTCTGTATGTGCTAGTTATCGCGATTTTTCGTTCAGGTAAGTTCCAACATCAGAATTTTGTGGGGTTTTGCTTGTGGGATCGAGTTTATTCATCATCTGAGGGAATTCGTTTGATGTTACCGTAACTTTTCGTTGTTTAACTTTTGGTAATTTCTATTCTTATATCCCGTTTCTCGAAGGGAACTTGTTTTTATTGAACATTGGCTGAATCGTATTTAAACCCAGGAATTGAATTTTTTTTTAAGATACCTCCCTCATGATTTTTTTTACGTAGATTTACTGAAAAAACTGGTTGTTTTTCATGAATCAAAATTCAAAACCGATCCAGTTCCTATAAGTAGTGTGTTTCTGACTCGAAAATGTCAGTTTTCAACAGGATTTTCCTTATTTCATATTGATTTTGACTCAGGGTTCATCGAGAAAAGTTCGATAGATAGGTTATCCAATAAAAAAGTTTGGAAGTGTAAATTAGGTTCGGTTTTGACTGATCACTTGAATTTCCTCAAAATTCCTATTTTATTGTTCGAAAACTGACAATAATTTTCCGATTTTTCAATATTCAAATCATATATTTTTTTTTTAATTCAGAAACATGAAATACAATAGGAGAATGTTGAGATCGGTGCCAATTGACGCATGTGGTAAATTTAAATAATAACGGTCAAACTTCGTATATTCCTATTGGTTGGAGTATAAAATTCTATGAGCTAATCCGGCAATGATCCGAGCTTTTTGTTTCAACAGTCTTTTGGTGTCGAATAAGCAGAATGGCATGTCACGTTCAGTGCTCCTATAGTTTTAACGTTTTTTTGATTATTCAATGGAAGAAAAAATTGATTTTCTTCTGGTTTTCGATCATTGAAGTTTGTTTTTACTGGTGAGTTTTTTTCGTGATTCACAGTATTCACACATTAAAAGGGCAATTTTCGGTTAAACGTGGTCTGGAGGACTCGTAACCATTTTAACGAGAAAGAGGATGTAATTTTTTTCACTTATATTTGAATCACAGGAAATCTAGTCTGAACCTTTTAATAATTCTCACGTTTTAAGATAGTTTAATTAATTAATTTCGGTTCAAGGAATTCAAAAATTATGACCTTTTTTGCCAATTTCCATGTGAATTGGAAACTAGTTTTCTGAATTTTCTTATTGTTTAGTGTAGTGGAAAATTGATTGTCTTTATTTTTTCGACGATCGAAGGGTTTATTTTTATGGGCTAGTTTTCAAGAGGATGTTTTTTCGGAATTTTTTTGGAAACAGGTGAGGCTGATGTTTCGTGTAAATTATGTTTGGTTTTGACTGATCACTTGAATTTCCTCAAAATTCCTATTTTATTGTTCGAAAATTTAAAATAATTTCCAGATTTTTCAATATTCAAATCATATTTTTTCTCTAAATTCAGAAACATGAAATACAATAGGAGAACGTTGAGATCAGTGCCAACTGACGCCGGTGGTAAATTTGAAAATAACGGTCAAACTTCGTCTATTCCTATTGGTTGGAGTATAAGCTAATGCGGAATCCGAGCTTTTTGTTTCAACGGTCTTTTCGTGTCGAATAAGCAAAATGGCGTGCCACGTTCAGTGCTCCTATACATAGTTTTAAAGTTTTTCGATTATTCAATGGAATAAAAATTGACTTTCTTCGGGTTTTCGATAATTGAAGTTTGTTTTCACTAGTGAGTTAAGAGCAGGTTGTTTTTCTTGATGATTCACACATAAAAATCGCGATTTTCGGTTAAACTTGGTCTGAAGGAATCGTAACCATTTTAACGAGAAAGAGGATGTAATTTTCTTCACTTATATTTGAATCTCAGGAAATCTAGTCTGAACTTTTTTATAATTCTCACGTTCCAAGATAGGTTGATTAATTGATTTCGGTTTCAGGAATTCAAAAACGATGACCTTCGAGACCTTTTTTGCCAATTTCGATTTAAATTGGAAACAAAAAAAATACTGGAGAGGAATTTTACCCAGAGGAATCAACCTCAAGTTCAGTTATTATTTGGTGAGTAACTAATAAACATAATTTAATCATTGAAATTTTTGATAAAAAAATTAGAATTTCATTCGAGAGGTGATTAATTTTTCTGAATCAGCATATTTTCCAAAGTGAATATTCAATTCATATCTACAAACTCTACCTTTTTTGATTGAAGTAGGTAATCCAATTCAGGAAAATAAAGAATTTTTGGCATTAACTTTGAGTTGATTATGATAAAAAGTATGAATATGTAGGAGTTTACAACAGGTTGTTTTTTCGAAATATTCCCGGAATTTTTTTGGAAACGGGGGTGGCTGACGTTTCGTGTAAATTATGTTCGTTTTCGACTGATCACTTGAATTTCCTCAAAATTCCTATTTCATTGTTCGAAAATTGAAAATTATTTTTGAATTTTTCAATATCCGAATCATATTTTTTTAAATTCAGAAACCTGAAATATAATAGGAGAATGCTGCCAACTGACGCCGGTGGTGAATTCAAAAAATAACTGTCAAGCTTCGTCTATATATTCTTTCAATATGTAAATTTGGGTTTTGGTTATATAGGAGCGATTTTCTTTTTTTTGTCTAGGAAGTAAGTATTACCTAATATTCAAAGATGTAATATTTGACGCTATTTTGTTTGATGTTTAGCTGTAGCTTTGATGTTATATGTGGAAGATCATTCAAAATAAAGCTTATTATTATTATTTTTATTATTATAAATTTATTTCATTTTGAATCTAAAATTAAACCTTCATGTTGCAGATCATTACTTGATATCTTTTCAAAGAAGATAAACTCCATAATAAAAATGAAAGCATCAGAGTAACTAGATTAAGAAAGTTAAAGCAAAAAATTTATTTCATTTTGAATCTAATATTAAACCTTCATGTTGCAGATCATTACTAGCTATCTTTTCAAAGAAGATAAACTCCAGAAGAAAAATGAGAGCATCAGAGTAACTAGAATAAAAGAATTGAAACAAAAAATTTATCTCATTTTGAATCTAATATTGAACCTTTATGTTGCAGATCATTACTGGCTATCTTTTCAAACAAGGTAAACTCCATAAGAAAAATGAAAGCATCAGAGTAACTAGATTGAAAAAATTAAAACATAAATTTATTTCATTTTGAATCTAATATTAAACCTTCATGTTGCAGATCGTAACTAGCTATCTTTTCAGAGAAAATTAACTCCAGGAGAAAAATGAGAGCATCAGAGTAACTAGAACAAAAAAATTTCAACAGAAAATTTATTTTATTTTGGATCTAATATTAAACCTTTATGTTGCAGATCAATACTAGCTATCTTTTCAAAGAAGATAAACTCCAGAAGGAAAATGAGAGCATCAGAGTAACTAGAATAAAAAAATTAAAACAAAAAATTCATTTCATTTTAAATCTAATATTAAACCTTTATGTTGCAGATCATTACTAGCTATCTTATCAAAAAAGATAAGCTCCAGAAGAAGAATGAGAGCGTCAGAGTACCTAGAATGAAAAAATTTAAAACAGAAAATTTATTCAATTTTGAATCTAAAATTGGACCTTTATGTTGCAGTTCATTACTAGATATCTTTTCAGAGAAGATACACTCCATAAGAAAAATGAGAGCATCAGAGTAACTAGATTGAAAAAATTAATTTCATTTTGAGTCTAATATTAAACCTTTATGTTGCAGATCATTACTAGCTATCTTTTCAGAGAAAATTAACCCCAGGAGGAAAATGAGAGCATCAGAGTAACTAGAATAAAAAAATTTGAACAGAAAATTTATTTCATTTTGAATCTAATATTAAACCTTCATGTTGCATATCATCATTAACTATCTTTTCGAAGAAGAAAAACTCCAATAGAAGAATGGGAGCATCGGAGTAACTAGAATAAAAATATTAAAACAAAAAATTTATTCAATTTTGACTCTAAAAGTAAACCTTTATGTTGCAGTTCATTACTAGATATCGTTCCAAAAAAGATAGACTCCATAAGAAAAATGAGAGCATCAGAGTAACTAGATTGAAAAAATTAAAACAAAAAATTTATTTAATTTTGAATCTAATATTAAACTTTTATGTTGCAGATCATTACAAGCTATCTTTTCAGAGAAAATTAAATCCAGGAGAAAAATGAGAGCATCAGAGTTACTAGAATAAAAAAATTAAAACAGAAAATTTATTTCATTTTGAATCTCATATTGAACCCTTGTGTTGCAGATCATTACTAGCTATCTTTTCAGAGAAGATAAACCCCAGAAGAAGAATGAGAGCATCAGAGTAACTAGAATAAAAAAATTAAAACAAAAAATTTATTTCATTTTGAATCTAGAATTGAACCTTTATGTTGCAGATCATTACAAGATATCTTTTCAAACAAGATAAATCCCAGAAGAAAAATGAGAGCATCAGAGTAACTAGATTGAAAGAATTAAACAAAAAATTTATTTCATTTTGAAACTAATATTGAACCTTTATGTTGAAGATCATCACTAGATATCTTTTCAAAGGAGATAAACTCCAGAAGAAGAATGAGAGCATCAGAGTATAGTTTATAGTTAGGAAGGGGTTACGTTCCACTGCGACCTCAAGGTCTATTGTGCCCCCCATCAGAGCCGTATTCGCAAATGCGCTACCTACAGCTCGCCCTCCAGCTCCAGAGCTCCAATGAACTCCAGTATCTGAGAGGGCTTCAAGGAGGTTAGATCCTGAGCATCAGAGTAACTAGAATAAAAAAATTAAAAAAAAAATTTATTTCATTTTGAATCTAATATTAAACCTTCATGTTACAGATCACTATAACCTATCTTTTCGAAGGAGATAAACTCCAGAAGAAGAATGAGAGCATCAGAGTAACTAGAATAAAAAAATTTAAACAAAAAATTTATTTCATTTTGAATCTAATATTGAACCTTTATGTTGCAGATCATTACAAGCTATCATTTCAGAGAAAATTAACTCCAGAAGAAAAATGAGAGCATCAGAGTAACTAGAATAAAAAAATTGAAACAAAAAATTTATTTCATTTTGAATCTAATATTGACCCTTTATGTTGCAGATCATTATAACCTATCTTTTCAAAGAAGATGAACTCCAGAAGAAAAATGAGAGCATCAGAGTAACTAGAATAAAAAAATTCAAACAAAAAATTTATTTCATTTTGAATCTAATATTAAACCTTCATGTTGCAGATCATTATAACCTATCTTTTCGAAGGAGATAAACTCCAGAAGAAGAATGAGAGCATCAGAGTAACCAGAATAAAAAAATTAAAACAAAAATTTATTTCATTTTGAATCTAATATTAAACCTTTATGTTGCGGATCATTACTAGCTATCACTTCAAAGAAGAAAAACTCCAGAAGAAGAATGAGAGCATCAGAGTAACTAGAATAAAAGAATTAAAACGAAAAATCTATTTCATTTTGAATCTAATATTAAACCTTCATATTGCAGATTGCATTACTAGCTATCTTTTCAAAGAAGATAAACTCCATAAGAAAAATGAGAGCATCAGAGTTACTAGATTGAAAAAATTAAACAGAAAATTTATTTCATTTTGAATCTAATATTGAACCCTTATATTGCAGATCATTACTAGCTATCTTTTCAGAGAAAATTAACTCCAGAAGAAAAATGAGAGCATCAGAGTAACTAAAATAAAAAAATTAAACCAAAAAATTTATTTCATTTTGAATCTAATATTAAACCTTTATGTTGCAGATTGCATTACTAGCTTTCTTTTCAAAGAAGATAAACTCCATAAGAAACATGAGAGCATCAGAGTAACTAGATTGAAAAGATTAAACAAAAAATTTATTTCATTTTGAATCAATTATTGAACCCTTATATTGCAGATCATTACTAGCTATCTTTTCAGAGAGAATTAACTCCAGAAGAAAAATGAGAGCATCAGAGTAACTAGAATAAAAAAATTAAAACAAAAAATTTATTTCATTTTGAATCTAATATTGAACCTTTATGTTGCAGATCATTACAAGCTATCTTTTCAAAGAAGTTAAACTCCATGAGAAAAATGAGAGCATCAGAGTAACTAGATTGAAAAAATTAAACAAAAATTTTTTTTCATTTTGAAACTAATATTGAACCTTTATGTTGCAGATCATCACTAGATATATTTCCAAGTAAGATGATCGCCATAAGAAGAATGAGAGCATCAGATTAACTAGATTGAAAAAATTAAAACAGAAAATTTATTTAATTTTGAATCTAATATTAAACTTTTATGTTGCAGACCATTACTAGCTATCTTTTCAGAGAAAATTAACTCCAGAAGAAAAATGAGAGCATCAGAGTAACAAGAATAAGAAAATTAAAAAAAAATTTATTTCATTTTGAATCTAATATTAAACCTTTATGTTGCGAATCATTACTAGCTATCTTTCCAAAGAAGATAATCTCCAGATGAAGAATGAGAGCATCAGAGTAACTATAGTAAAAAAATTAAAAGCAAAAATTTATTTCATTTTGAATATTATATAAAACCTTCATGTTGCAGATCATTACTAGCTATCTTTTCAAAGAAAATGAACTCCAGAAGAAAAATGAGAGCATCAGAGTAACTAGAATATAAAAATTAAGACAAAAAATTTATTTCATTTTGAATCTAATATTAAATTTATGTTGCAGATCATTACTAGCTATCTTTTCAAGGAAGATGAACTCCAGAAGCAGAATGGGAGAATCAGAGTAACTAGAATAAAAAAATTAAAACAAAAAATTTATTTCATTTTGAATCTAATATTAAACCTTTATGTTGCAGATCATTACTAGCTATCTTTTCGAAGAAGAAATATGAGAGCATCAGAGTAACTAGAATAAAAAAATCAAAACAAAAAAATTATTTCATTTTGAAGCTAATATTAAACCTTTATGTTGCAGATCATTAAAAGCTATCTTTTCAAAGAAGATAAACTCCATGAGAAAAATGAGAGCATCGGAGTAACTAGATTAAAAAAATTTAAACAAAAAATTTATTTCATTTTGAATCTTATATTAAACCTTTATGTTGCAGATCATTGCTAGCTATCCTTTCAAAGTAAATAAATTCTATAAGAAAAATGAGAGCATCAGAGTAACTAGAATAAAAGAATTGAAACAAAAAATTTATTTCATTTTGAATCTTATATTGAACCTTTATGTTGCAAATCATTACTAGCTATCTTTTCAAAGTAAATAAATTCCATAAGAAAAATGAGAGCATCAGAGTAACTAGAATAAAAGAATTAAAACAAAAATTTTATTTCGTTTTGAATCTAATATTGAACCTTCATGTTGCAGATCATTACTAGCTATCTTTTCAAAGATGATAAACTCCAGAAGAAAAATGAGAGCATCAGAGTAACTAGAATAAAAAAATTAAAACAAAAAATTTATTTCATTTCGAATATGATATTAAACCTTCATGTTGCAGATCATTACTAGCTATCTTTTCAAAGAAGATAAACTCCATAAAAAAATGAGAGCATCAGAGTAACTAAATTGAAAAAATCAAAACAAAAAATTTATTTCA
Source organism: Aphidecta obliterata (assembly GCA_963966015.1). NCBI lineage: Eukaryota > Metazoa > Arthropoda > Insecta > Coleoptera > Coccinellidae > Aphidecta > Aphidecta obliterata. Next base: position 7,628,470 of record OZ014430.1, on the reverse strand, counting down.
TTTTGAATCTTATATAAAACCTTCATGTTGCAGGTCATTACTAGCTATCTCGTTGTAGAAGATAACACAACCGAGCTCAATACTGAAGATTTTATTCATTTATTTATTCACAAGGAACACAAACAGGTAACCCAATACCCAAAACAGTGTTCACAAATTAAAAATACAAAAAATTAACAAAAGTGCCTTATTTCTAATACCTAATATATAAACCTAATAACAAGTTGACAATTGGAAGAAAAAAATAACAGATATAGAGCCAGAGGTGAGGCAATTCAACAGCGGGATAGAAAATACCTTTTGAGTGAATTTTTCAAGGTATTTTCGCTTTGGAAAAATACATCGATTTGATCTTTTAGATTATTGCAGTGACGTAGCATCCTGGAAATAGGGGAATTTTTCGCGCTGTTGGAGTGCGCTAGGAGTAAATAGAAGGTTTCCGGCCACCTAGATCTTCGAATTGGCGCATGCAAGTTAATCAACCCAGTGATGTCTTGAGAGTCCACACGATTGATCAATAACTTAGAGATAAAAACAACATCGCCAACAACTCTACGATCACCGAGGCTTATCATATTAAAGTACTTTAATCTAGTGGAGTAGTTCCTGGGATCTCCCCGAGTCAGACTCAAGTTGTTTCGGTACCCTAAAGTGCGGAGAAACCTTCTTTGAATTTTCTCGAGACGGTTTATATATACGCCGTAATTGGGATTCCATACACAGGAGGCAAAATTTAGTCTACTGAAAACGTAATTATAGTAGAGAATAACTGCAGTTCTTCGGTGAGAAAACCATTGGGTTGTCTCAGTATAAATCCTAATGTCACGTTACAGGATGAGGTGACATGGTCGATATGTAAATCGAATTTGAGCTTAGAATCAAATGCAACTCCCAGATATTTTACATGAGTTGAACGACTAAGCACTACGTCTTGCATTGAGTAGGAAAGAGAATAATATTCTTATTTCGTGTAAAAGAAACCACCTGACATTTACTCAAGTCCAGGATGAGTCCACTCTTTTCACAGAATTCCTCATACTCACAGAGTTCTCTCTGAATGGTTATACCGTTGTAGTATTTGATTCTGAAATAAATTTTGAGGTCGTCGGCAAAGAGGAGTATTTTACAAGTATTGAAATACTTCATAATATTTTTTATATACAGGGTCTTTCACGAGGAACCTCACCCATATTTATACGGGAAACTACTGAACGTATTTTCATGAAATTCAGCACTTATAAGTATTTCACGATGCTGATGAAATCTAAATATTTTCAAGGCATGAGCACCTCCGGTTTTTCCGGAAATGACGTCAACTTCCGTTTTTCAAATTAGAACACCATTTTTTTATTGCAGAAATAGATTCCTTAGAAAATTTCAAGTTATTTTGATGTAACATTTTTCAGTTTTGGTTGGAAAATTCTCTCTGAGCGGGAAAATTCGAAAAAAAAATCGAAAATAGAGCTCCGCTGAAACAAGAATAACTTCGAGGTTTTTGGATGGAAAATTTTCATTTTTGGGATTTTTCAAGATGTAAGATTGATGTATCCACTTTAAAAATCGAAATCGCGATTCATGATACAGGGGGTGAAAAAATCGCTTTCAAAGTTAGGGATGACAAAATCGTGAAAAATCAATTTTTTCAAATTAGAACCCCATTTTTTTATGGCAGATATTGAATCTACGTTAAAAAATAATGTGAGTGTATGCATCACACCCTTGCCCCTAAAATGGATATTTTCTGAGTTATTCACAAAAAACTGTTTTTCGTCTTGAATTTTCAGCTATTTCTTTTCCCTTCACGCCAGAAAGATGAAATTTTCAGGAACTGTTATTTGAACCATGCTGTAGATTTTTCACCCCTTCTTGAAACCGACTTCAAGTTACTATTAGGGGAACCATGGCAAACTCTCGCAGTTATAACTAGAGAAGATGCTCAAAGTTTTGACCGTTAATTTCTAGACATTTATTTATACGTCTCAGGAATGCTTCGTGCGTTGCTCTTCTTATTTCATCGGGAGGAAGAGATCTGCAAAAGTGTTTAAAAACCAAATTGAGTTTCAAAACTATGAATCTAAAAATCTAAACAAACCTGAACGCATTTCTGACTCGTTCTATGCAGTCCTCTTTATCAGTCAGGGGAGTTGAGTAGACAATATTTTTTATCCCACCCCAAACATAATAGTCTAAAGGAGTTAAATCGGGAGAACGTGGTGGCCAAAGATGTGGACCATTGTTCGCCAACCATCGATCTTCAAATAGCCTGTAGAGGATATTTGACACATTGAGTGAATTGTGTGGAGGCGCGCCATCTTGTTGATACCATAAATCATTATGGTTCTGTACTAGCGGCTCAATTATTTGAGTCAATATGTCAGAATATCTATCTCCTAAGGGAGAACATTCTTTAAATAATGCAAAAATGTGTAGTGTTCTATCTTACCAGTTAAAGTCTCATCATAAATGTGAACATCGAGAATTGCATTATTTTTGATGGCGCAAAAAACATTGAAACTCCAGGTCTCTTGAAAGTTCCATTGTCTGAAGTGGTGGTTGTTCTCTTCATCCCAATAATGACTGTTATGCCTATTGAAAGAACCATTCTTTCTGAATTTAGATTCATCTGTCCAAATTATACAGTCCAAAAAGTTTTCATTCTCTTGAAATCGAATCATCATAGCTTCGCAAAACTCTGTTCTCCTGACGAAATCAGTTTCCTTCAAATGCTGTAACCTATTGAATTTATATGGGTGCATTTTATGTTTTTTTAATATTCTCCAAACACTCGATTGAGATAATCCCAGATCAATCTCGGCATCTTTGAGAGAATTTTGAGGATTCACACGAAAATATGCAAGAACTGTAATTTCGTTGTTCTCATCTTCTACTACACTTTTTTCTCTGTGTATAGTTTTCTTAACGAAAGATCCGACATTTCTCAAGTTTGTCATGGTTCTGTTAATGGTATCTCTCGTTGGTCTGGGTCGGTCAGGAAACCTCTCAATGAACAGTCGAATCGTTCTATCTACAACTTTATTACATTCTCCATGAAGTAGAATGAGATTTAAATAATCTTCATTGGTAAAATTAGGCATAGTGATCGATTTTATAACTTAATACGAATTATCACCAAATTAATAGTAAACACAAAATGCTACTGAATAAAGAGGAATTTGGCAGATGTAATTAACGATATCTATCATTAAAAAAAAAGAATGTAAAACATGGTAAGTTTTTGCATATGGTTCATAAGGAATTATTTATTTATCACTGGAGAGAAAACCGATGGCCGATTAGTTGAAATAAAGAGGTTTCCGATACAAATTCGAATCCAAATTCGCCATCTATTTAGGAACAACCTGTAACTTTTTTCTCTCGCATATTAGGGTAGTAAAATCTAAAACATGGTTTAAGTAACAGTTCCTGAAAATTTCATCTTTTTGGCGTGAAGGGAAAAGAAATAGCTGAAAATTCAAGACGAAAAACAGTTTTTTGTGAATAACTCAGAAAATATCCATTTTAGGGCAAGGGTGTGATGCATACACTCACATTATTTTTTAACGAAGATTCAATATCTGCCATAAAAAAATGGGGTTCTAATTTGAAAAAATTGATTTTTCACGATTTTGTCATCCCTAACTTTGAAAGCGATTTTTTCACCCCCTGTATCATGAATCGCGATTTCGATTTTTAAAGTGGATACATCAATCTTACATCTTGAAAAATCCCAAAAATGAAAATTTTCCATCCAAAAACCTCGAAGTTATTCTTGTTTCAGCGGAGCTCTATTTTCGATTTTTTTTTCGAATTTTCCCGCTCAGAGAGAATTTTCCAACCAAAACTGAAAAATGTTACATCAAAATAACTTGAAATTTTCTAAGGAATCTATTTCTGCAATAAAAAAATGGTGTTATAATTTGAAAAACGGAAGTTGACGTCATTTCCGGAAAAACCGGAGGTGCTCATGCCTTGAAAATATTTAGATTTCATCAGCATCGTGAAATACTTATAAGTGCTGAATTTCATGAAAATACGTTCAGTAGTTTCCCGTATAAATATGGGTGAGGTTCCTCGTGAAAGACCCTGTATATAATAAATAAGAGTGGACTGAGATGAGATCCTTGAGGCACCCCAGAAGTCGCTGCGAAATACCGAGATTTGAATCCCTCCACTGAAACGGATTGAGATCTTTTATTCAAGTAGGATATGAACCAACGAAAAAGGGAACCGCAAACCCCAACCTCCTTTAACCTGGTGATCAGCAATTGTATATTTATTTTATCAAAGGCTTTGCTAAAATCAGTCGTCCTGAATGCCCTTATCTAAACTTTCAAGAAGGTATTCAGTGAAAGTAATTAAATTAGTCTCAATGGACCATCCTTTAAAAAATCTATGTTGTTCGGGAATTATTTGAATTTGAACAAGATGGAGGAGGTGGGGATACACGATTAATGCAAATATTTCACCAAAAATACAAAGTTTACTGATAGGTCTATAATTGTTTATAAAATTCTTTTTACCGGATATTTGAAATATCCAGGATGAGTGAATGTTCCCCTTAGCAAGAAGTGAAAAAGCCGACTGCGAGAGGGGTGTTTCCCATCTACGATGATAGGCTAAAATCGGGTGTTCATTGAAAGAAAAATATATAAAAAAATCGAATTTTATTTAATTTTGAATATTTCATTAATCTCAGAATGTTGCAAAACATTACTAGCTATCTTTTCAAAGAAGATAAACTCCATAAGAAAAATGAAAGCATCGGAGTAACTAGATTAAAAAAATTAAAACAGATAATTTATTTCATTTTGAATCTAATATTGAACCTTTATGTTGCAGATCATTACTAGCTATCTTTTCAAAGAAGATAAACTCCATAAGAAAAATGGGAGCATCAGAGTAACTGGAATAAAAGAATTGAAACAAAAAATTTATTTCATTTTGGATCTAATATTAAACCTTTATGTTGCAGATCATCACTAGCTATCTTTTCAGAGAAGATAAATCCCATAAGAAAAATGAGAGCATCAGAGTAACTAGATTGAAAAAATTAAAACCAAAAATGTATTTCATTTTGAATCTAATATCAAACTTTCATTTGATTTTGAATATTTCATTAATCTCAGAATGTTGCAAAACATTACTAGCTATCTTTTCAAAGAAGATAAACTCCATAAGAAAAATGAGAGCATTGGAATAACTAGATTAAAAAAATTAAAACAGATAATTTATTTCATTTTGAATCTAATATTGAACCTTTATGTTGCAGATCATTACTAGCTATCTTTTCAAAGAAGATAAACTCCATAAGAAAAATGGGAGCATCAGAGTAACTGGAATAAAAGAATTGAAACAAAAAATTTATTTCATTTTGGATCTAATATTAAACCTTTATGTTGCAGATCATCACTAGCAATCTTTTCAGAGAAGATAAATCCCATAAGAAAAATGAGAGCATCAGAGTAACTAGATTGAAAAAATTAAAACCAAAAATGTATTTCATTTTGAATCTAATATTGAACTTTCATGTTGCAGATCATTACTAGCTATCTTTCCGAAAAAGATAAACTCCAGGAGAAAAATGAGAGCATCAGAGTAACTAAAATAAAAAAATTAAGACAAAAAATTTATTTCATTTTGAATCTAATATTAAACCTTTGTGTTGCAGATCATTACTAGCTATCTTTTCGAAGAAGATAAACTCCAGAAGAAAAATGAGAGCATCAGAGTAACTGGATTGAAAATATCAAAACAAAAAATTTATTTCATTTTGAATCTAATATCAAACCTTTATGTTGCAGATCATTACAAGCTATCTTTTCAAAGAAGAAAAATGGGAGCATCAGAGTAACTAGAAAAAAAAAATCAAAACAGAAAAATTTATTCATTTTGAAGCTAATATCAAACCTTCATGTTGCAGACCATTAAAAGCTATCTTTTCAAAAAAGATAAACTCCATAAGAAAAATGAGAGCATCAGAGTTACTAGATTGAAAAAATTGAAACAAAAAATTTATTTCATTTTGAATCTTATATTAAACCATTATGTTGCAGACCATTAAAAGCTATCTTTTCAAAGAAGATAAACTCCATAAGAAAAATGAGAGCATCAGAGTTATTAGATTGAAAAAATTGAAACAAAAAATTTATTTCATTTTGAATCTTATATTAAACCATTATGTTGCCGATCATTACTAGCTATCTTTTCAAAGAAGATAAAAAACTGCAGAAGAAAAATGAGAGCATCAGAGTAACTAGAATAAAAAAATTAAAACAAAAGATTTATTTCATTTCGAATCTAATATTGAACCTTTATGTTGCAGATTATTACTAGCTATCTTTCCAAATAAGATAAACTCCATTAGAAAAATGAGAGCATCAGAGTAACTAGATTGAAGAAATCAAAACAGAAAAAATGTATTCCATTTTGAATCTAATATTGAACCTTTATATCACAGATCATTACTAGCTAGCTTTTCAAAGAAGATAAACTCCAGAAGGAGAATGAGAGCATAAGAGTAACTAGAATAAAAAAATTGAAACAAAAATTGATTTCATTTTGAATCTTATATTAAACCTTTATGTTGCAGATCATCACTAGCAATCTTTTCAGAGAAGATAAATCCCATAAGAAAAATGAGAGCATCGGAGTACCTAGATTAAAAAAATTAAAACAGATAATTTATTTCATTTTGAATCTGATATTGAACCTTTATGTTGCAGATCATTACTAGCTATCTTTTCACAGAAGATGAACTCCATAAGAAAAATGAGAGCATCAGAGTGACCAGATTAAAAAAATTGAAACAAAAAATTTATTTCATTTTGAGTCTAATATTAAACCTGTATGTTGCAGATCATTACTAGCTATCTTTTCAAAGAAGATAAACTCCATAAGAAAAATGAGAGCATCAGAGTAACTAAAATAAAAGAATTAAAACAAAAAAATTATTTCATTTTGAATCTAATATCAAACCTTCATGTTGCAGGTCATTACTAGCTTTCTTTCCAAAGAAGATAAACTCCAGAAGAAAAATGAGAGCATCAGAGTAACTAGATTAAAAAAATTAAAACAAAAAATTTATTTCATTTTGAATCCAATATTAAACCTTCATGGATTGTAACGTACCCAGCTAAGGTAGGTTCGCTCAATCGTTATGCAGTCGAGGGATGGTGAATAATAGACTAATCACTCATCAAAGGTTTATTCTTACATCTAGAGTAGACTCTCATCTGAAGACTCTGATCTAGCCAAGATGTTAATATGTATTTATATTCAGGATAGTTACATGTTTAATCGATTGTATCAAAACACCTTCGAGAATCGATAACATGATTGATAACATCACATATTATAGTAAACACATCTGTTTACGTTTCGAGCACGCTTTGGCGACAAAGCGAGGTAACAGATATTGCATCTCAAGATCGTTAATATACAGAGGGTTCGTACTGATACATACTACACCTTCCCCCTTTGAGAGAAAAAATTTTTCTATATAAGTATAAATTTTTTTTTTTTTTGACTTATCTATTGCTGATATATACGTTATACATAATTTCAATGGAACTTACATATACAAAGTTTTAATACCTAATCTAAAATTTACATCAGTCTTTTAATTCTAATCACTGGTTAGTATTCGTTACTCGTTATGAAGAATACGGTTTCACTCTGTTCTTGTGAACTTCTTTGATTTTGTTCCTGTCCGTTTTCACAATAATGTTTGGGTTTCGCACTTCCACTATTTCGTAGGCACCTTATCTCCTACTTTATAGTTCATTTCATTACAATGTCTGTCGAAATTATCTTTTCTTTTTAATTTTGTCTTCACCAAGTTTTCTCTAGCATCTTTCCATGCCGTTTGCAACCTATATTTTAGTTCTGGAGGATAGTTGTCAAAATTGTAGATTGGATCTACTTGGCTTTCTAAATTTTGTGGAAATCTACTAGGTTTTCCGAAAACAAGTTCGTGAGGAGTATAGCGAGTTGAAGAGTTCACAGTATTGTTGTCTGTAACAACTTCCCAAGGTATACCATACCTTAAAACAAAGTTATGAACAAAAGATTTCGAAACTGTTTCTGCCTCTTTGTTTGGTAGTGGGTAACACTCTACGAATTTGGTCAAGTTGCATTGAATAGTTAGAATATACTTATTATTTCCGATATCCGTAGGTAATGGACCTACGAGATCTAAAAAAACTTTCTGAAAAGTAGACGAAGCTGTGGTGGTGATTGCCAAAGGTTTCTTCCTAGGTAAGGAATGTTTATGACGTCACACTTATTTACCAATTTTTCAACGTCAGATCTTAAACCATTCCAGAAATACTCTCTTTTTATATTGTTGAACATGCGTTCGATACCTGCATGTCCACCGGTTGGAAGCATATGAAAGTCGTTCAGAATAATTTGCCTTAATTCTGTGTCTTCTATTCGCGTTACATCTCTTATTATGTTAATCTTTAAGGATGTTCCTAGAATCTCATTTTTAAAATTTATCCACATATTCAAAAATTTTATGTTGCTAGCTAGCTTTATGAGGAACCATTCTAATATATTATTTACTGCGCATTTTTTTTTCCAGTATCCTCAACGATGTATCTAGGTCGTACGTTGATCGGATTTCTGGTTAATGAAAATAATTTGTGAATTTACATTATATATTAAATTCTCATTGTAATCCTCTGAATGTTGCTTTTTCAAATTGAGAAATTCTTTTTATGAAAGCGGTCTTAACTCAACACTTTCTACTGGACGTTTCAACACTTCGATAACAACAGGTGATCAATTCTTTTGCCATCGGAAGTATTCGCGATAAGGCATCTGATTCTTCTAAAATGAAGATGATCGATTACGATATCAAATTTCCGTCTATATAAACAATAACATAGTTATTGTTTCTCGAATGATAGGTAACTGACCCCGACCTTGAACGTATTTCTTTTTCGCTGATTTGACATTCTAATTTTTGCGGTCACGACCTCGATGTGAATGTTTATACCTTACGATTTCGATTTAAAATTTCAATTAGATCTTTCTTGAAGCGCTTTCCTCGATTCTAAAAATGAATCTTCCATGATTCTTTGGTGAGGACTTCATGCTTTTGAGAAAATTTGGTTCTGACTTGACAATTTCATTCAATGTGTTGAATTCAAATTCTAACTTGAGTGATTCGTTCAGAGATTTGCTGACTTTATCGGCCGTTCCCTACGTTCCCGGGATTCCTTCTTGATATTATCAAGGCATTTTTGGGACACATCACTGAATTCGGAAAATAGTTCATTATATACCATGGATAATCAGATATAACCAAAGAGAAAAATTTCTTACGGTTTGTTTTACACTAAATCGTGGTGGCTTCTTCTGATTTCCAGCTGCACCTTCTTCTTGGGGTGCCTTGGGTAGGGCGTTGGGCTTCTTCTTGGGGTGATGGGGTTGACTGTCTTCTTGGGGTGCCTTGGGTAGGGCGTTGGGCTTCTTGTTGCCTGTCTTCTTAGGGTGCCTTGGGTAGGACGTTGGGCTTCTTGTTGCCTGTCTTCTAGGGCCTGCCATCTTGGCTTGGCGGTGAAAACCATTGGACCTCGACTGCATAGGACTGTTCTGCTCATCTCGGCTTGGTGGTGAAAACCCACCATCCCTCTGATTGCATAGGACTGGCAGGATCGCCATGTAACGTACCCAGCTAGGGTAGGTTCGCTAAATCGTTATGCAGTCGACGGATGGTGAATAATACACTAATTACTCGTCAAAGGTTTATTCTTGCATCTAGAGTAGACTCTCATCTGAAGACTCTGATCTAGCCAAGATGTAAATATGTATTTATATTCAGGATAGTTACATGTTTAATTGATTGTATGAAAAAACCTTCGAGAATCGATAACATGATTGATAACATTACATATTATAGTAAACACATCTGTTTACGTTTCGAGCAGGCTTTGGCGACAAAGCGAGGTAACAGATATTGCATCTCAAGATCGTTAATATAGAGAGTGTTCGTACTGATACATACTACAGGATCATTACTCCATAAGAAAAATGAGAGCATCATAGTAACTAGAATGAAAGAATTAAAACGAAAAATTTATTTCATTTTGAATCTAATATTAAACCTTTATGTTGCAGATCATTACTAGCTATCTTTTCAAAGAAGATAAATTCCAGAAGAAAAATGAGAGCATCAGAGTAACTAGAATAAAAAAAAAAAAACAAAAATTTTATTTCATTTTGAATCTAATATTGAACCTTTATGTTGCAGATCATTACAAGCTATCTTTTCAAAGAAGATAAACTCCCTAAGAAAAATGAGAGCATCAGAGTAACTAGATTGAAAAAATTAGGCATGACTACGGCACTCGAAGCGATGACTCCATTAGTACCATCAGGGTGAGTACAGAAAATCAAAGTTCTCACCCGGGCACAGTTCCTGTTACAACATGGCGACCCCTGCCGCGAACTCGGCCATACGGAAAAGTGGCGGTACTTGGGAGTTAATATAAGCCCTCAGGGACTGAGAAAAAGCAGCCCCACAATGGAGGTGGAACTCTTAAGAGTTTCACGAGCTCCACTCAAGCCGCAACAACGCCTTGAGATCTTGCGTTGTTTTCTGGTACCCAGATATTATCACTCGTTGGTATTGTCTGGGTGCATCTTGAAGGTCTTTAAGCAGTTGGACCTCCAGATTGAAGCCGCAGTAAGGGATGGGTGGGATTGCCTAAAGATACACCGCTTGGGTATTTTCACGCCTCTGTGAAAAATGGTGGACTCGGGATTCCCGCATTCACCATCATTATACCCGGTAACATCAGGGACAGACTGGCACGCCTGAAAGGAATCAAACTCGAAGGAGGCTAGATCTCGGATACAGATTGGATCGGATACAGATTGGGCCCAACATAAAACCGGTTGAGCTGAGAAAGTTCTGTCCATAGGTGGTGACAGGATATACTCTGCAGAACAACGCAGACAGTACTGGACCATGAGGTTATATACCTCTAATGATGGGTATGAGCTAAGGGAGAATGAGAAGTCGACCGCTTCCACTCGGTGGACTGATGCTGGCAGCATGGGCATACCCGGAAGAGACTATCGCCAATATCATCACGTGCATGTCAACAGTCTGCCAACCCGAGTACGCACGACGAGGGGTTGGAGAACAGCCCACACGAACATAAATTGTAGCGGCACACGTAATCCACTGTTGCTTCCGCACTCATGGCGGAAGGATCATGAGACACGATGCCGTGTGCAAGACACTCTCTGGCTTCTTCAAAAATAAGGGGCTCGAGGTGCACAACGAACCGCGCCTACGAACATCAGAGAGCGTTCGTAAACCTGATCTGGTTGTCGTGAGGGAGCACGATGTGTGGGTTGTAGACGCCCAGGTCGTGTCAGGCGCGCAGCCGCTTGACCTGGCCCACAGTTTGAAGGTCGGCAAGTATAATATCGATCCCGTCAAGGACGAAGTCACCAAGCTGACTTGTAGGCCGGCCTCATTTGTGTGGGTCACATCATGCAATTTCTCTTGTCTCAACAGTCAGCAGATATATTGACTGACGACTTGGGAGTACCAATTGACTCAGTGGAATAACCACTAGGGTGTTGCAAGGGTCGTCCACGAACTGGACCCGGTGGAACCAAATAACATCAAGGGTCCCAGTCTTAGAGTCAGTGTCGGGTAGGGTGTTCGCGCAACCTGCGCCCATAAGAGCTGAATTCGGTTGCAGGAAATCAAATCTTCTTGTATTAGGAATGGGAACAGAGGAGTTTTTAGTGAGTACGACCCCCGTGAATTCGGGGGAAGAGTCGGCACACACCGCCAAACAGCTATGTAGGTCCGTGAACAGGATTTTCTCTTCTCCAAAAAAAAAATAACCAATTTTTTTTTTTGATAATTTGCTAGAATTTCCTATGGTCTTGCTAATGCGATCTGGACAAAATGCCCCACGTAGTTTGAATACATTATTCTTCATCTATGTGTGAAATTTCATACCAATCCAATAAATAGTTTCGAACTTATCAGGAAAAAAAATGTTTGAACGGCTATATTTACGGAACCCCTAGAAGAATTCGCGATCCGACCCTATCCTAAAAATTTCAAGTCCCTAGGCCTTCCGTTCGAAAGTTATGATTTTCTATAGTTCCTATGGTTCTGATCATGCGATCTGGAAAAAATGTAGCTCGAATATATCATTCTCAATTTATATACAAATTTCGATCAAATCCATAGTTTTGAAATAATCAAGAAAACTGAATTTCAAACGACCATATTTACGGAACCCATAGTCTAATTTTGCTCATTGATGAACGTGACCGCAACATTCGAGATCCAATCCTGAAAATCTCAAGTCCATAGGCCTTTCCATAACAAAGTTATAATTTTCTATGGTTCTGGTCATGCGAGCTGGACAAAATTTTGCATGTTGCTTGTACAAATAATTCTCCATCTGAGAGCAGAATTTCACTTCGATCGGATCTGTAGTTTCGAAGTAATCAGGAAAACAAAATTTCGAGCGGCCATATTTCCGGAACCCCTGGGCGAATTTTGCCCAATTAAGAACTCAACCGCGGCATTCGAGATTCGAACCTACCCTGAAAATTTCAAGTTTCTAGGACATTCCGTTCGAGAGTTATCGTGTGTACGGACGGCCGGAGGGACAGACTCGAATTTTTCGACGGATTCATCATCAGTGAGTCGAACATAGTCGTTTGAGACCATTTTCGGCTCAAAATTCGAAAAATACTGACATCGTGACGACATGATATAGCCCTCGTGTGAGTAGTACGAGCGCTCAAAAAAGGCGTCATCAGCCCACCAGAATAATTTTGGTAGATACAGTCATTCAAAGTTTACCGAAATGTTGAACTTTTGCGTCTGAAAGAAATATGTTTCAAAAAGTAAGAGCTTCACAAAAAAACTAATAACATGTTCTTGATCTGAGGCATCTAATCAATGATTGAAATGATTTTGGCGAATATCGTACAAACAAATTTTCGACATTTCCTGTTTTTTTCGGTAAATTTATAAATTTTGGTTAGTTTTTCGAGTTTTTTTATCTTTCTTTATTGATATTGACAAAATGTGTCGATGTATTCAATAGAATGAACATTTACTTCTGCAATTAAAAATCAACAATGTTTGACTTATGCCTTGGTTTTAAAATATTCAGCTGGAAATGTTAAAAATCCTATTATCTCAGAACGGAACTAAAGTGACATTCCTTGTTTTTTGAGCGCTCGTACTACTTACACGAGGGCTATATCATTTCGTCACGATGTCTGTATTTTTCGAATTTTGAGCCGAAAATGGTCTCAATCGACTATGTTCGACTCACTGATGACGAATCCGTCGGAAAATTCGAGTCTGTACGTCCGGCCGTAAGCACGATAACTCTCGAACGGAACAACCTACAGACTTGAATTTTTCAGTATGGGTTCAGATCCCAAATGCCTCGGTTGAGTTCGTTAATGGGCCAAATTCCACCAGGGGTTCCGTAAATATGGCCGTTCTAAATTTTGTTCTCCTGATTACTTCGAAACTACAGATTCGATCGAGATGAAACTTCGCACTCAAATGGAGAATGAGGTGTTCAAGCTACATGTGAAATTTTGTCCAGATCGCATTACCAGAACCATAGAAAATTGTAACTTTTGAACGGAAACGCCTAGGGACTTGAAATTTTGTGGGTGTGGATCTCGAATTTCGTGATCACGTTCATCTATGAGCAAAATTGTACTAGGGGTTCCGTAAATATGGTCGTTTGAAATTTAGTTTTCTTGATTATTTCAAAACTACAGATCCGATCGTGACAAAATTTTGTATATTAATGGAGAATGATATATTCAATCTACATTTCTCCAGATCACATGACCAGAACCATAGAAACCATAGAAAATCATAACTTCCGAACGGAAAGGCCTTGGGACTTTAAATTTTCAGGATAGGTGTGGATCTGAAATGTCACGTTCACGTTTATCAATGAGCAGAATTATACTAGGGGTTCCGTAAATATGGTCGTTTGAAATTCCGTTTTCTCGATAATTTCGAAACTACGGATTCGATCGAGATGAAATTTTGTATTTTAATCGAGAATGATTATGTATCAAAACAATATTTTGTCCAGATCGCATGACCAGAACCATAGAAACCATAGAAAATTTTAACTTTTGAACGGAAAGGCCTAAGAACTTGAAACTTTCAGGGTGGGTTTGAATCGCGAATATCATAGCCACGTTCATCAATGAGCAAAATTAGACTAGGGGTTCCGTAAATATGGCTGTTCAGAATATTTTTTTCCTGATAATTTCGAAACTACTCATTGGATTGGATTTTGCACCATGCTTAGGAATAATGTATTCAAACTACGTGCCAAATTTTGTCCAGATCGCACCACCAAGACCATAGATACCGTAGAAAATTCTAGCGAATTATCGAAAAAAATATTGGTCAGCTAAAGCACTGACGTGAAGTCTGGATCTTCGCCTTAGTTTGAGAATTTTTTTGACAGCTGTCAAAAATTTTTTCATTTTGTTTCTGAAACTGGAAAATGCGAATCTACCTACAAGGTGCATGTACGAGCGCTCAAAAGCTCCTGCCTTCACGGCAGTGCTTTTCGTAATTTTTCCCTTCACGCTTCAAACATTTTTGCCATGGATGATATTACTGAGTTAGATCTATAGTTGTTTAGGAGGCATGTTTTCCTTTTTTTATGGATGGGCGTCTCAACCGCTATTTTGAATTCTGGAGGACACACCCGTAGTGAATACTTTATTGATCAAGATGGCGAGGGGGTCAATTATTTGTTCGCGAATTTCCTTGAGTGTTTCAGCTTTCAATTGATCTTTGTTCCGACATACCTCACAAACAGAAGAGGACTGCCGGATGGGTTGGATATAATTATATTGAAGAATATAACACAAGAATTCGAACTGAACACAATAGAAAATGAAACATCAGATCACAACCCGATATTGGGGCAAGAACCAAGATGAGATGACATTAAAACAAAGGAATATACAGATTGGGAGAATTTTAATTGAATATTTCAACTTTAGATCGTGGAAATTCCATTGATCAATACTGCTTAATTGGAGAATGGTGTTGAAAACTTAAAAAACAATAGAAAATCAAGAAAAAAGTATAAGATGAACAAAAGAGGACTGAAATGAAGAAGCACAGCCAAGTTCTTGAATATGCTGAGAAATAAGAACAGATATATGGAAGAAAAAAGTACCGGATATGAAAACCACAAACCAGTCCTCGAGGAAAATTCGAAAATGCCTTCGACTAAAAACGACCAAAATTCCTCCACGGCAGGGAGCAAATGGAATAGCATATTCAGAATATGAGGACACAGAAGCACTTGCCGGTTCTCTAGAAGAAAAATCCTGAAGAAGAAGAAGGATTAAAAGAAAACAGAAAATTAATGAAACGCCTAACAGAAGACGATTAAATTCGAACCCAGGTTCACCAGCAAAAATAAAAGAGTTGATCAAGAATTTGGAGAGGCGTTGAGCAGCGGGCAGTAACAAAATAATATATAAAATGGCGCAATCAGCACCGAGCACTTCCTGAAAAGATGGAGAACAGCAGAAAGTAATTATTTTCAATAAACCAGGAGAAGATAGAAAAAATAATATAACTGAAATGATCAAATTCAGTAATGAAATTAGAAAAATTATACTAGATAAACTAATAGCAAGCGAACAAAACAATTCATGTATAATTATTCTAATTTCATTACTGAATTTGAGAAGATAGAAAGTTCTGACAGATCTATAGACCGAATTTCAATTTTTCAATTCACCGAATATATTACTGGTTCTCGAAGTAAATAAGCCACAGCACTTATTCTTCTAGATATGGCGAGAGCAGGATTGGCCTCTACAATGATTTGAGCAGAATACACAATCAAGATATGCAGAATAATAAAAAATTATCTAAAAGATAAAACTTTTACATAAGAATAGATGACAAACCGAGGACAAACACTCAATTATCAGAAACTTGAAAACAGGGGTGCCCCAAGGATCCGTTCTAGACCATTTATTGTATAACAGATATTTATTATATACCCAAAAATTATACTTTCAACCTTCTGCAGTGCAGTAAAAGCAGATTAACCAGCATAGTTTCTCATTCACATTAGATTCACGTTAAGCTCATAAGTCGATTGAATAATATCGAGGAATACACACACAAAAAATGTTAGTCTGATTCGTTACTTACATTATTTATTATTTATATTATAGGGGTCGATAACATCTTTTATCGCACCTATCAACCGTCCATTCGGACGTATTCAACGATCAAATCCATTTCCCTGAATTATTTTCGAGTTGGTTTCATCTCAGATAACATGTTCTTACGCAGGCTCATAAAGCCGTATAAAAATATCTTCGATATATTTCATACGCTAACAATCCTCAACAGAATTCTAGGAACAGCTAGTTTCACCACTATCCAGAATAATGACGGAGTTAAAATCAATTTTGCTGATAGGGGAGACCAAATTTGGCCATCAGGTAAATTTTCCATTCTTTATCGAAATACATTCTTTTATCATATAGTAGGTGTAATTTTGAACTTATTGAGGAACGAATTTAGGGTCATTTTCTCCTCATGATTCATCAGATATAACAAAAAAACTGGAGCTCAAAACGAATGTAATGGGAAAGTGTTGAACTGACCACCGTCAAGGATGGTTGTTTCTGTGTGACGCTCCGTAGTCAGAGGTAAATCGATTTTCAACGAGGTTTATAGAGCTTCGTCCAGATCTTATCATTTCGGATTGAAGTGACAAATTGGTGAAGAGTTGAGTTGAGTAATCAGTGCTATTTTTTGAACTTTTTCGACACAAAATGCCGGAACACAGCTCTGGAAATGAAAATAGCGATAACTCGCCGAAAGAGAAGGAAACTCCGATATGAGCTCGAAGTAAAAGGAGAAATAACAGGAGGAGAAAAGAAAAGAGAAATTAAACTGCTGAGGACTGAGAGAACTCAAAGCCAGAGTTAATGTAATGGTCGAAATGTTAAGAAAATGGCAAAAATGCCATACACTCGACCTTTCTTGTTAATAATAGAATAAATGAAAGGGAGAATAAGCATAGCATGCCAAAAAATTCAAGTTTAAGTTTCCCAGAATTTAAGGGCCGAAATTGAAAAAGGTTATATTTTTGTCTCAAAAATAATAGACAACATTTTCAAATTCATTTATAGTGAGAAATTTCAAATTTTTTTCATGTTTTATAGCTCGTGTCTTTCCTATTCTATTTTTTTCCGGAAGTACTATAAACAATTGAAAAGCACTGCCGTGAAGTCAGGAGCTTTTGAGAAACCAATTCAAGAAATTTTTGACAGCGCCAAAAAAATGACAGCAGCTCTTTGTCAATTATTTGAGGATTCTTCATTCAATAATTCGTTGAAATTTAAAATGGTTCTGGTTATGCGATCTGAAAAAAAGTAGCTTTTTTTTTCACTCTTTATTGAGGTTTACTATCTACTTCTGTGAAGTATTAAGCAAACATGATGAATGTTATAGATATGTAGAAGATATTAATTATTAATTCTCCTTTATTATACTTTAATTCAAGTCAACTGGCCAGGCTCTCTTCAATCTTCTGATATTGAATGGACTTTCAGCTAGCTGATTTATGAGGTTGTTTTCGTGGCCCTGTTGTAGGTTCTGCTGATATTTGTTTAAACGGTTTCTGATTTCTTCTTCGATTAATGGTATTCCCAATGGTGAGATTGGAGACGTACCAAGGTGCGTCTGTTAAAGTGCGAAGTATTTTTGATTGAGTTCTTTGGATAATGTTTTTGAGCTCTCGTACTACTTACACGAGGGCTATAACATTTCGTCACGATGTCTGTATTTTTCGAATTTTGAGCCGAAAATGGTCTCAAACGACTATGTTCGACTCACTGATGACGAATCCGTCGGGAAATTCGAGTCTGTCCGTCCGTCTGACCGTCCGTCCGTATACACGATAACTCTCGAACGGAATGTCTTAGAAACTTGAAATGTTCAGGATAGGTTCGAATCTCAAATGCCGAAGTTAAGGTCGTTATAAGGCAAAATCCGCCAAAGGGTTCCGTAAATATGGCCGCTCGAAATTTTGTTTTCCTGATTACTTTGAAACTACAGCTTCGATCGAGATAAAATTTTCCACTCTAATGGAAAATGAGGTGTTCAAGCTACATGCAAAATTTTGTTCAGCTCGCATCACGAGAGCTATAGAAACCATAGAAAATTGTAACTTTTGAACGGAAACGCCTAGGGACTTGAAATTTTCAGGATAGGTGTGGATCTCGATTGTCGTGATCATTTTCATCTATGAGCAAAATTATACTAGGGGTTCCGTAAATATGGTCGTTTGAAATTTAGTTTTCTTGATAATTTTCAAACTACAGACTCGATCGTGACGAAATTGTGTATACCTACTTATGGAGAATGATATATTCGATCTACATTTCTCTAGATCGCATGACCTTAACCATAGAAACCATAGAAAATCATAACTTTCGAACGGAAAGGCCTAGGGACTTGAAATTTTCAGGATAGGTGTAGAACTGAAATGTGGCATTTACGTTTATCAATGAGCAGAATTATACTAGGGGTTCCGTAAATACGGTCGTTGTAAGTTTTGTTTTCTCGATAATTTCGAAACTACGGATTCGATCGAGATAAAATTCTGTATTTTAAACGAGAATGACATATTAAAGCAACATTTTGTCCAGATCGCATACCAGAATCATAGAAACCATAGAAAATTATAACTTCCGAAGGAAAATGCCTAGGAACTTGAAATTTTCAGGGTGGGTTTGGATCCCGAATTTCACGGTCTCGTGTTCGATGAGCAAAATTAGACTAGGGGTTCCGGAAATATGGCCGTTCAAAATATTCTGTTCCTGATAATTTCGAAACTACCGATTTGATTGGAATGAAATTTCGCACCTATCTGAGGAATAATGCATTCAAACTACGTGCGAAACTTTTTCCAGATCGCATCAACAAGACCATGGATACCGTAGAAAATTTTAGCGAATTATCGAAAAAAAAATTGGTCACCTAAAGAACTGACTTGAAGTCTGGATTATCACCTCAGTTTGAAAATTTGTTTGACAGCTGACAAAAATTTCCTCAATTGGTTTCCAAAACTGGGAAATGCGAATCTACCTACAAGGTGCATGTTCGAGCGCTCAAAAGCTCCTGCCTTCACGGCAGTGCTTTTCGTAATTTTTGTTTGATGGTTTTGCGCATCCCCAAAATTGAATGCCGTAGGTCCAAATTGGTTCGATTATTGCCTTATATATTAGTGTTTTATTCTTAAGAGATAGTTTTGACTTCTTACTTATGAGCCAGTGCATGCTGCGGATTTTCAGATTGATCTGTTGTTTCTTTGCTTGAATATGTTTCCTCCAGTTCAGACGTTGGTCTAGATGTATGCCAAGATATTTCGCCTTGTACTGACTGGGATTTGTTCATTGTTTATTTTGCCCGGAGGAAATAGGCTTGTTTTGTTAGTCAATGCATCATGTACTGATTAAATATCATTTATTTCAAGACGCCATTTTTGATACCAACCTTCTAGTTGATTCAGGAGTTGCTGAAGATATTCCGAAGCTATTTCAGCATTCCCGTGAGTTGACAGTACTTCTACGTCATCTGCATATGTAGCCATCGTGGTGTTGGGATGTGTTGGTAAGTCAGATGTGTGAATGAGGTATAGGACTGGTCTATGTATGATTCCTTGAGGAACTCTCGATCTAATTTGAAGTGGAGGTGATATCGCTCCTTCGTATTTGACCGCAAAATGTCGATTAGTCAAATGGGATTCAAACATAAGGAGTATGGTTGTGGAAGTAGCTTCTTCAGTTTATACAGGAGACTTTTATGCCACACCTGAGACGAGTCTAGAAATACAGCTAAGCAGAATTTGTTTTCTTCTATACTGGTGGAAATAGTGTTAACTATGCGATGAATTTGATGTGCCGTTGAACGGTTTTGTCTGAATCCTAGTTGGTGGTCTGGTATTATGTCATGCAAGTTTATGTCACTTTTCAGTCGTTTCAGTAAAAGTTTTTCAAATAGTTTCCCAATTACAGGTAACAGACTTATGGGTCTATAAGATTTCACATCATTTTCGGGCTTATTCGCCTTATGTATCATTATTATTTCAGCATATTTCCATATAGTGGAAAAATATGATAGGCTCATGATGAAGAAGTTGTACAAGAAGATGAAAAAACATTGCCGTAATAATTTTGGATACTTTTTTCAGCTATTGAAGCAAAGTGATTTGCAAATAAATTACAAATATCTGTTGAATCTGTATATGTTTTATCAGAATAATTAATCACCATGGCTGATTTCACACCTCCCCTTCTTCCAGTTATACTGTTCACTATATTCCAAACTGATTTATTTTCATTGTTAGATTAGTTTATAACCCCCTCAAAATATTTAGATTTAGTTCGCCAAAGGAGATGATCAAAATCGGTTTTAGCCTTTTTATAGATGACATAAGATTCATAAGACTTCAAGTTTTTATTTAAACAGTCCAAATTTTATAAATTTTGACGTCCATTTTTTTTACATTTTACATTTGGATTTGCACCTTTTGGTTTTACGAATGGACAGTTTATTTCCAAACATGTTGTATTAAACTTGCGAATCTAGAGAAGGCAACATCCACGTCAGTATAAGTATATATATCACCAAAACTTATAGTTGAAATGAATTGGGTCAGGTTTTCTAATGTTTCAGGAGTCACCTTCCTAAATGCTACAATACTATCAGTAAATTTCATATTCTTCTTAGTTTCCCTCATGAAATAATTTAGTGAGAGAACCTTGTGGTCAACCAAAAACCCTTCAAAAACTCTAGTTTCGTAAGACTCAGACTAAGCATTCGTCAAAATATAATCTATCTTAGATGAAGTTGTGATATTTCTGATATTATCAAAAACTCTAGTAGCAGCTACAGAAGTAATTTTCATGTCGAAACATTGCAGGAGATCATATAAAAGGCGTCTACGCGAGCAATTATTTTCAAAATGAGCAATATTGAAATCTCCACACAGGAAGATACTATCAGCCAGTTTGTTACAATGAACAAGAAAAAAAGCAAGTCGGACCAGAAACAACGAAATATCAGGAATGACACAGTATCTTATTCCTCCAAGTAAAAATTTCACCCCACAGACCTCAAAGTGCAACTCAACTGAGTATTTTGAGATGCCAATATCACTAACTGGAAACACTGTTTTCACATAGATCACAGTACCAATATGCATGTGATTTTGTCGACGAAACGAAGCCGCCTGATAGTACCCATCCACAGCTATCATGCTCAGCCTCTCCATGCAACACCAATGCTCTGCAGTGCTAACTATCAAGGGACGCTGACTATTTAATAGTAACTTCATACCATCAATCTTATTGTTTAGGGATTGAACATTGGCGTGGATGATCTTGAATGTTTCTAGTGTCTCATCGCAATATCCGGAAAAATAATTTTCGGTCTTTGAAAAAAATGATGAACACTGGCATTATTTGGCCAATTGGTAGGATCCTGGACTTTTTCTGTTTTACCACTTGCAATAAGTACCTTGAACGAAGCATAAATGTCGGGGTATCTTGACTGTAATTGTTCGCATCTAACATTAGTGAAGTTCCTTTCCAAAAAATTCTGAAGGTCTCCTGCTGTTGTGGATGGTTTCAACCTTGATACATGATAGGTTTAAACCTTTTCAATTCCTTCGACCATAGAAGCATCAGTATTTGATCCATTTACTAAAGCCGGACGATACTTCTTCTCAAACTTTCTAGAGTTGGCCCGCTTCCGCCCTTCATAATCAGAGCTCTTTGGGTTCTTATAGTGTCTTAAATTAATAACAGGTGTATCAGAGATGGATAATTGCATATTTGCAGGTAGAACAAGAACGTCGACTGAAGCACGGCGTGACGTGCGCACTGTATCATTTTTCTGCATTTGAATAACATCGTTGTCCTTATCGATATCTTTATCACGACGTATGTTGGAAGGAATTTCACATTGAACAGAACCATTATCAGTTATTTTCATTTACAACACAGAAATTTTATAATTCAACAATTCATTATTCTTCACAAATAAGCCATTTTTTTTTTCTAATTCATGGATTATCCTCAATAACAATTCGTGTTCGATGACACCGCGTTCCTGCGATGAATCTTCCATTTTAGATAGCTCAGGAAGTGAAAATGTGAGTTCTTCATTACAACACTTTTTGCCCCTTTGTGCACAGCTTCGATGGAACATAATTGTGCAAATTCTACATTTCATACCACTTTTAACAACGGCATTTATACATTCACTACATTTCGAATGATAAACACGCGAGCTAAAACTCGGAGCATCTGCCTTGCTTGACGACATGTTGACGACGGTTATTGCCTTTAGAGGTAGATCGTTCAGCAGAAGCTGATTTATATTATGATACTAGCTGACCCGGCAAACGTTGTTTTGCCATATAAATAATTTCCTAGTAATTTCTAGTGTAGACAAAAAATAGCTTAACCTTAATCACTTGATTAACTAATCGTGCAAAATACACTCAAAATTGATAATTTAATTATTATTGATAAAATAGGAATGATTAAAAGTTAATATGAGAGTTACACTGAGATAGCAAAATAATAATTGTCAACGTTACTACTACACTTGATGCATAAACAATAATGATGGCCGACAACTGTGTAGGGAGTGAGAAAGAAAGGAGACCGGCTTTGTTCTCATCCCTACTCCGTGCTGTTTACTGGGTCAGAAGTGACACCTGTAGACATCTGACGGGGATAACTAATTAAATGACGATTGATCAGTTTTCGACCGGAGAGGAAAAATGATTAAATTACTAAAATGGCTATTAAAAAATTAGGGTTGATCGTAGAAGGGTGAAAATTGGGGATTGTATGTATTTTTGTATGTTGTATCATAAAAAAATAGAAATTAGAAATTTTGTCTAAAAAATAAAAAAAAAAAATTTAGGGGTGGACTACCCCTATTATTTAGGGGGATGAAAAATAGATGTTGGCTGATTCTCATAGATACCGGATAAGCACAAAAAATTTCATCAAAATCGGTTAAGCCGTTTCGGAGGAGTATGGCAACGAAAACTGTGACACGAGAATTTTATATATTAGAAGATTAACCTGGGGGGAACAGTGGCGGCTCGTGGCAGTTAAGACAGGTGAGGCCCAAAGAAGGAATAAATTTCCACGCCACTGGGGTGCTTAGATACCTGAGGGTCCAGAGGCATTATTTCTTGACACGATGCATTTTATATGGAAGTCATCGCCAATAGTAAAACCATAAAAAAACTTTTAATCTCTAACATTTATTCTCAAGAAAAAAACTAATAATTAAAAAACATACATTGTGTATTTATAAATCAACATTATAACGTTTTCTGGACCGAAAATCTCAAATAGGTTGAGGAAAACAAAAACAAACCAATTGCACGATGAAGGGCACGCATCCGGCATCGCCGAGATGCGACTGTTCGACGCGCGCGCGATTAACAAGCCCAAATATATGGGCCTCAACTCAATGCGTATGCGTACAAAAATTCACGTATCATTCTTGGCGTGTGTAACTGAAGCGGTGGGGATCTAGCAAGGCGTTCCATCAGCGAGTTGTGACGTATAGGGAGCTCAATTTTCTGGGATAACTATTTTCTCATTATGCGGTCGTTTGAGCGTTAAGAATTAAAGTTAGATAATTGGAAGGGGTGCCCCCTCAATTTGAAAGGTAATATTTTTAACTTTCATGTTTATTTGATGTTTTGATAATTCATTTCGGTGACTGGAAATGTAAATTGGCTAAAATCGTTTCATATATTTATGAATAAATAATGTATAAAAAATTTCACAATTCATCAATTTTTTCATGTGAGGCCTGGCCTCAGTTGCTTTATACGACGAGCCGCCACTGGGGGGAAACGATAAGAATGGGTTACATTGCAGAATACTTGAGCATATCAGATAGTAAGATTTGGGGAAATGCACAAGAAGATTTGATTTGGTCAGAAGACGAATGGAAGGTGGTCACTGATAAAGGGTGACGAAGAAATCACAGCAGATGATGACACTGCCGAAGATGTTGGAGAAGTGTTCGGACGTGTTCGAGGAGTTCTCTGAGGACGTCGAGCACAACCATTGAAAGTGCCAGGTGAGAAAAAACATGTTTGGACTTCTTGCGATGGCGAGCATACGACCCATAGAGTACCCAACCTAAGATGCACCTGGAAGCTCAGAATATGGGCTCACCGTGGCAGAAAGATCAAGATGAGGAAGATAGAAGAGTGGATCAGCTAGGCTGAGTTGATGACACTCAGGCGACCGGCCCCCTTTGGGAGCTTCTTTTGAATCTGACGGGGTTGTCTCTTTCTCTCTTCTGTCTCAAAGGACAGCCAAATATTGCTGCTGACCGTTAACACTCTGAGCTGCTTTTTGAGTATGCTCCTTCTGCTTCTTTATAATTAGTTTTTTTTCAGATTCTAGTTTTCTTCTTCAGACGAGTTATCTGCGTCGGATTCTTAACGAGGCCGTAGTGTAGTGGTTAGCGGGTTTGGCTCGTATTCGACTGCCAGACACCGAACTGGATAGACGTACCTGGTGGTGACCAACCCATTAGACCCAATCAATAAAGTGTTATAAACTTAAACTCGAAGAGAACAGTGAAAAGTGAATCAAAGACAGAGTGTGAACGTGAAAGCGATACAGAATGACAAATCTTACGGAGGAAGATTTTTGAAGAAAGTGAGTGCAACAGTTCAAACTGTAATGCAACAAATGAACAGTGACAAAAATATGGAAATGGATATAGAAAGTGCCTCAACGAGTTAAGTGACAAAAAGACCCTCACCGGTTTCCGTAGAAGAGTCATATATGTCAACAGTCGAAGAATCGCAAATAAGCACAAAGCGTAGCCGCCGCGTACATGACAGTGGAAACCCAAGAATCACCCACCCAGCAACGACAGGAAAACAAAAAGACAGGAAACAGCACGAGATTAAAACTGAGAACAGTTCAACTCGCTCAACAATGACGAAAAAGAGGATACCACACATGAAGCCACAGCAGTAAAAATTTCGAAACCAAGTTAACCACCCCCAATAGTTGTGAAAGGTATATTCACAAATCACAAAAAAAATGTGCATGAAATAAATGCCATTACAAAAGGATCTTTTCACATCAAATACGGTGGACTTTCTTCGAATATATACTGTGAAAGACAGGAAGACTACAAAAAACTGATAAAATATTTCAAGGATGACCAGAAGGAGTTTCTCACATACACTCTCAACGAGAATAAGACCCATGGATTTGTAGTTCGAGGGCTTGGAAACGACACAGATCCTGCAGAAATAACAGAAGAATTGAAATTCGAAAACATTCCAGTTCAAACTGTATATAAAAAAATTACGAAAAGCACTGCCGTGAAGTCAGGAGCTTTTGAGCGCTCGTACATCCTTGTTGGTAGATTCTTATTTTCCAGTTTTAGAAACCAATTGAACAAATTTCAAACAAAGGCGAAAATCAAGACTTCACGTGCTTTAGGTGACCAATTTTTTTTTCGATAATTCGCTAGAAATTTCTACGGTATCTATGTTCTCGGTAATGCGATTTGGACAAAACTCAATTTGAATACATTATTCTTCATCTATCTATGAAGGGAATGCGCTTCCCAACTTTCTTAGTCATAACTGACGCAAAAACGACACTAGCAATGATTGAAAAAGTGCGGATTATAAATCACACCCTGGTTAAATGGGATAGATATACCTTCAATAAACAAGTGATTCAATGTCACCGTTGTCAAATGTGGGGACACGCTACATCAAACTGCAACAGGGCATTTGCCTGCTTGAAATGTGCCGAGGGAAATCTCACCAGAGACTGCCCCATAGAAACCACCCAACCCGCCAAGTGCGTGAATTGCAACGGAAATCACCCCGGAACCAGTGTCACATGCGAAGCTTATATGAAAATTATAGAGAGCAGAGCTAACAAAACCCAACAACAACAAAAAATATATACTGCGGCCCCATTACCGCAAAAAAATATATGGGATGAACGCAGAAACCAATTTGAGGAAAAGAAGAACGAAACAGAAGCCCCCAGAACGAACAATCAAAGTGAGCTTTAAAGAAATAAGAAGGATGGTGAAGATACCAGTCAGAACCACAGACAAGAGGAAATACCTCTTGCAAAGAAGCCGATAGACGAATAGCAAAAAACAATGCAAAAGAGAGGAGGACCTCTCTAAATAATCAATAGAAGAAGAAAGGAAAAATTATATCAAAGGCGAAGGGAAGTAAATTCCAGTCCTTTTCAAAAACCAGGACCTATGATGATCAAAGTGAGCTAGTGAATGTGAAGCCAAGTACAGCGAAAGTAAGTTCCCAAAGTTTCGCAACTGGTAACCACATAACATTAAATCCAACTAACGAAATCCAACAAAATCCTTTCATAGAAATTCAACATGAATTTGAAAAACTAAATAATCTTATAAATATTTCCAAGTTTTAAGAGTACTTAAGACAACTAAATAGCGAATTAGAAAAAGCATCAAATAATTTTTTCAAATTCCAAATTATTTATTTATGAATAAAAAAAAATCTTGATGGATTTTAAACTTAAAATTGCTACTTGGAACGCAAATGGTGTTTCTGGAAAGCACTTAGAAATCTCACATTTCCTAAAAACTCATGAAATAGACATTATTTTGTTAAACGAACTCAAGATTAAACCTTCGCAAAAATTTTACATTTGATGAAATCGGGTATCCCTTTTGTACCGCTACCCGATTCTACCTGCACAATCGAACATGTCGGAATCCGTATAAACAACGAAATTTCTCTTATCGCTGCATACAATAGACCCTGTAACAATTTTCAACTGAACTGCCTATACCAACTACTTAAAGGCAATAAAACTATCGTTATCGGTGATCTGAACGCAAGACATCAACAATGGGATTGTCAAACACGGAATGCAAACGGAAATACTTTATTTAAATTATATTAAACATCAAAGCCCCTGGTATTGACGAAAATGATAATAAACTAATCAGAAATGTCTCAAAAGAAGCAATCGTCCAACTAACATATATAATCAACGCCATTATTATACTACAGTTCTGGCCAGATTCGTGGAAAACGGCTATTGTCATCCCTATCATCAACCCAAAAAAAACTAAAAACGACCCAAATGGTAACCGACCAATCAGCTTATTATCAACCATCAGCAAATTAGAAGAAAAGGTAATAAAAAACCTAATACAAACCATAACCAAAAAAGTTAAAATGCAATCAATTCGGATTTTAAGAAAAACATAGCGCAGTGCATCAGATTTGCCGTATAGTAACAAATATAATCAATAATTTCAATAAACATAACCACACTGTTATGTTACACTTAGATATCGAAAAAGCATTCGACAAAGTGTGGGTCAATGGATTGATCAAACTAAAGTTTTCCGCAACTTTTGTCAAACTGATAACTTCCTACCTCACGCAACGAAAAATTAGAGTTAAAGTCAAAAACTCATTGTCAGATCCACTTAACATAGGTGCCGGGATTGTCCAAGGGTCCGTCCTAGGTCCAACCTTATTCAACATCTACATTCACGATCTCCCCAGGCACAAATGTCGCTTTATTCGCCGATGATACCGCTATTTACTGCCATTCCGCGTAGGCAACGGTAGCAAATCGCAGAATACAATACCATATGAACAATCTGGCGGATTATTACAAGAAATGGAAAATTACGCTGAACGTTGCGAAAACAGAGCAAATCGTGTTTAGCAGAAGGCACACGGATAACACCATACCCAACAAATTTAGAATAAATGGCCATCGAATCACTCCCAAAAAATTTATCAAATATCTGGGTATAGAACTAGATGATAGATTGAACTTCCATTCTCATTCTAAAATCGTCCTTTCCCGCGGTTACGCAGCATTAAGAATAATTTCCCCCTTATTATGCAGAAAGAGTCGTCTGAATCAAAAAAATAAAGCACTTATTTATAAATCAATAATTCGACCACTGGTTACATATGCTGCACCTGCCTTCTGTCATCTTCGACCTCGGCCCCTCCATCCACACTAAATTTTTCAAAATAAATGTTTACGATTAATTACCGACCGAAATAGATATACACGCATATCAGATCTCCACGAATTAACTAGCATCCCTACAATTCGCGAATTTATTGACCAACTGTCAAACAATTTTTATGAAAACCAGTTTCTCGTTAACGATGTCACCAAAAAATCACTCAAACAAGGATAAATAATATAAGATCCCAGAATCACCACCCTTTACCATAAGAACTTCTCCGCATTTTTCATCAACCAAACATCAGTTGTGTTTAGTCTTATATTCTTCTTCTTCTTCATTCTTCGGTCTAGGCGAATCGCCTGTTTCTTCTCGTCGAATCTCTGCCTACATTGATAAATTGTCGCTCTATCGTTTCCGAGGGCGTCCTAAACTTCTGCGACCTAGTGGAGATTTGTCGCGTGCAATTCTGATCATTCTTTCCTCGTCCATTCTACATATGTGATCGTTCCATTCCCTCTTTCGACCCAGTACCCACTCATTGACGTTTTCCACTCTACATGATCTTCTCACATTTTCACTTATTTCCCGGTCCAACAGTGTCTTTCCAGCTATTCTGCGAAGTACCCTCATTTCGGTTGTCTCCAGTAGTTGTCTGGTCTTCGCTGTGTCGGGTCGAGTTTCAGCGGTGTATGTCATAGTTGGTCTCACAACTGCCTTATAAATTCTGGACTTTGTTTCCACTTTGATGTTTTTGTTTCGCCATACTGTGTCGCTCAAACATCCCGCCACTCTTGTTGCCCTCATGGTTTGCTCCCTCACTTCCTCCTCAACATCGCCACAGCCTGAGATTTCTATGCCCAAGTATTTGAACTGGATAATTTTACCGTCGACTTCCAGTTTGCATCTTAATGGCGTTTTTGATGTGGTCATGCATTTGGTTTTCTGGGTCGATATTGTCATATTGAGTGATTTAGCAATGCAGTTGAACCGATGCAACAACCGTTGGAGGTCGTCCTCACTCTCAGCCACCAGTAAGGCGTCATCGGCATAGCAGAGAATTGTTATTTCACGGTCGCCCATTCTGTATCCCCTCAGTGCACGTACATTCCCTATCACCTCGTCCATAATGATGTTAAAGAGGAGAGGGCTCAAGGAATCTCCCTGTCGAATGCCACGGCCCACAGCTATTGGTTCTGTCATGACACCGTTTATTCTCGTCTGAATCCAGTTTGCCTCGTATATGTTCTGAATGGTCTGAATGAGGTTATGCGGAATCTGCCTGTTGTAAAGCAGGTGCAGGACGTCCTTCAACTGCACAAGATCGAACGCCTTCTCCAAATCAACAAAACACATATATGCTGGTCTGTTGTATTCTATCGATTTTTCCCTTATTTGTCTCACAACAAACACCGCATCCGTGCATGACCTGCCCGATCTAAATCCCTGCTGTTCGTCTGCTAGGGATGTTAAGTTGTTAATTTTGTTTGCCATGACTTTAGTGGTAAGTTTTAGTGAGGTGCTGAGGAGGTTGATACCTCTGTAATTCGAGGGCACTTTTTTGTCTCCCCTTTTGGACATCAGGATGGTGTTGCTTGTTCGCCATTCATCAGGTATTCTATGATGGTTGATAATTTTTTTGATCAGTGATGTTAACTGCTGTGTAAGGTGTTGACCGCCATATTTGAGTAATTCATTAGGAATACCATCTGGTCCTGGGCTCTTCCTGTTCTTCAGTTTTCGGAGAGCTGTAAGTACATCGGCTGTCTCAACTTGTATGTTGTTGTTCACTGCTATTTCGGGTATATTCAGTGCAGTCTCGATTTCTTTCGACTTATACAATTCGGTCAAATATTCAACCCAGGTTTCTCGTTCTATCTGATTCGTTTCTATCAGATCATTAATTTCTTTTCTTTGGGTTCTAATGAAGCGCCAAATTTGTTCTCCCTAAAAATCATCCTCCAAGCTTCTTGATGTTCTATAGGTCAGATATGCTTTTTTCTTTTCTTTGCATTTTTCTTTGATCCCTGGGCGAAACCATGGGGTCCTGTCTGTTTTAGCGTTTTTATTCCTTTTCACAGTTCGGGTGCCAAGAGCTTCATGGGCGGCTTCTTTAATGTTGTTCTTTAGTTTCTCCCAGGAAACGTTAATATTATCCTCTTCTCCTATTGGGTTTTCGAGAATTTTTGCTTTCAATCTATCTTCGTATAATTGCCTAATTGATGAGTCCCACAGTGATTCGATGTTTATTTTTGTTTCCTGATAGGCTTGTACTGGGCTCTTTTTGAGTTTGAATTTCATTCTGTCTTATATGTTATGTAAAAATATGTAAATGCTAGATAATAAGATAACATGATTTTAAACCATTAGGAACACTGAATTGTCTCAAGCAGGTTTTCTGTTTTTATTTTCCTGCAAACATCTCTGAATAAAATAAACAAAATTGTACGATACTTAAAACAAAAACACACAGAACCAATTGTTAATGGAATTAAGTTCATAAATATATTATAAAATTATAGTAGATACTTAAATGTAGGAACTATTATACAAACAAAAATGTCTCACGTGTGTACAACGTACCACAAACTGTATCAAGTATGTAAATAAATTGTTTTTGACTTTTGACTTTGGGTTTGGCTCGTTATCGAGATGTCTCGGCTTCAAATCCCCCTGTCGAAAAAGGAATTTCCTGACCTGGAGTACGCTTCCACCATTCACATTAATTCATTTCGATTATATTCTTTCCCGCTTGAGAAAAGAAATGGCTCCAACATTCCACTTTCCGCGCTATACAAGTTGTGAAACTTACCTTTCTTCACTATAAAATAGATGTATAATCTCAAATCACTCGAATTTCCTTTAGCGGAACCAATAAGCACAGTTATGAAGCACGAACTTACTTAACAAAAGTTGAATTATTGCCGGGCCTATTCAAACATCGGTAAATCCCCGAATGCCGCCAAATAACAGAAACGCTACACGCATCGCGGCCGAGAGCAAAAGCTGAACATAGATTGAGGCCATCTAGGAAATAGAAGATGAACTGAAAGGTTGAGTAGAAATCTTATTTTTGATCATTAAAGCCCAACTGTCCAATAACTACCACATCTCCAATAACTTCCACATGTTCAATAACTGGTGGGTTTATCCTATATCCTGAGAATATAATACCTTTAATATAACTTAAAAATATTGTAACACCGTTTAAGGGTAGTTAACCCAACTTTGAAACATACTTTGTGATGACCTCATCTTGAACTTTTCATTGGAATGAAGTTTTTTTTTCCGGTTGGCAGTTGAGTACAGGTTTGAATTTTTTATTTACCCATCACTGACAGCACATAACCTAAGTAAGGCCCCCAAGGCTTGGACTCTCAGTAGAGATTGACCTCTCGAGGAGTGCAGACATATTGAGAAGTGCGCATGTGTGCCAAGTGAACTAACGGATTTTATTACCCAGGTAGTCTTGTCATAGATACCGACAGGGTAAATTGTACCTGTGTGACGCTTCGTTATAGAAAGCTACTTGTTTATTAATATTGCCCCGTAGTGAAAACAAATCGTTTCTTGCTGAGTTCTAGATAGCCTCGTATAGAAATAATAAGAATCGAAGTTATTACTGTGTCGAGTCCAGATTTAGATCGATGCTTCCACAGATTATTTGACATTGAAGAGACAAAAGTGAATTTAGTGAAAAGTTAAATAGGTATTCAAGTGTTGTTTACTGAGCCATTCTGACAAAATGTTGGAATACGACTCTGCAAATGAGAACGCAAAAAACTTGTCAGATGAAGAAATAGCCGATATGGATATTGAAGAAAAAGTTTATGATGAAACGGAAGAAGATTGGATTATAAAAGAACAGAAGCACTTCATCAACAGCCTCATGAATCAGCTGAAAGTTTTGACGGAGAGTCTTAAAACTTCATCCGCAGAGATAAAAACAGATGACAAGAAGAGAAGACAAAGACAGATGTTTATTCGGCGAGGTTATGTGGACGCAAGATAACCATACTTGCAGTCGCTCGGAACAACGTTCAGATGAGGCGCAAGACTGAAGAGAGTACGATGTTGGCGAAGCTCGAGAAGAGACTGAGCCTGCCGCCCTAGAAGTCTTGCGCGACACCATCCGGAGTCTCGCCGATTCAACGCCATTTTTCGCTGCTGGCTATTATGCAGCAATTTTTTTTTAGGTTTTCTTTTGTTAGCTTCTTTTGAATCTGACGGGGTTATCTCTTTCCCTCTTCTGTCTCAAAGGACAGCTAAATGTTAACGCTGGCCGTTAACACTCTAAGATGCTTTTTAAGTATGCTCCTTCTGCTTTTTTATAATTGGATCTTTTTCAGTTTCTTCATTTACTTCTTCGGACGAGTTATCTCCATCGGATTCATAACGAGGCCGTAGTGTAGTGGTTAGCGCGTTTGGCTCGTTATCGAGAGCTTCAAATCCTCTGGTCGGAAAAGGAATTTTCTGACCTAGAGTACGCTTCCACCATTCACTGTTGGGTGTTGGCCTCCAGTGGCCTGAGGACACAGTAACAAAGTCTAACAAAACACAACCGGACTTCCTAACGCGCAAATGCTCTGAGATTAAGAAGGGTCTCACAGAGATCAACATCTTACTTCGAAAATTTTCAATGGCGGATAGTGAAGAAAAATTCGTAAAAAAATATTAATCAACAAAAACAAAACTATTAAAATAAAAATAATATGAGCTTTCTTATGATGAATAAGATATATGTATAAAATATAAAATACTGGGTGTTTTCAAAGTCGAGACTTTTTCACGGACACGCAATATAACTCATCAGGATAAGTCAAAAAATTTTTATATGAAATATTTACTAGGGCCGAGTATTACGAAATCAGAGTCAAACTCCCCCGGTCGGAAAGGGAATCTTCTGACCTGGAGTAGGGTTCCCTCATTCACGGTTGGGTAATCAATTAAAAGAACTGGGCCTGCAGTACCGTAAGGACACAGTAACAGAGCCTTAAAAACACAACCGGATTCTCTAACTCGCAGAAGCTCTGAGCTAAGGAGGGGTCTCACAGAGATCTAGGAGAGTCGAGATATAAACATAAACATAAACATTATCATTTTTTGGATATTGTGTCAGAATGACTCAACAACCAACATTAGTAAAACTTTTTCACTTAGCTTCTGACAAATTTCACTTTGTCACTTCAATGTTAAGAGATCATGAAACCAACGATCTGTGATCTGGTCTCGACACAGTAAGAACGTTGATTCTTACCACTCAGGGCGACATTAACAGGCGATTAGTCTTCGATTACGGAGCGTTACACAGGTAAAACCGATCCATACCCTGGTGACAGCTCAAGATGATGATGACTTTCTGTACTGTATACCATTTTACATGTCTTCTTAGAACTTATTGATTCTACCAATTTTATATTTATCACGAAGAAATTAATTGGAATATAAGTTCTGAATTTCATGTTTGTCTTCAGCCAGAAACCGGTTTACCTGCTACTCCTTCGATCGATGACGGCATGTTTCATTCAGTGCATTTCTTAATTCAGATTGTCTCCAGTCCATTCATCGATTTATATTTATTGTTGAACTACAAAGTAACTCAAGAATCATATTCTCAGCATTGTTTTCGGAAAAAAACAAACATTTTCGAAACAAATAGCACACTCATCTTGAATTATTTCAACTTGAAAATTAACTCAAACGTTTTTTTCAGTTATAAGTGTTTTTTCGGCATGTGCATCTTTGATGATTTTCTGGTGTGATTACTACCCTATGGATACCACCGCTGATAATATTTTCTACAAGCTCGCATACTGCTATCTATCATGGTGTGGAAATATTTCTAGGTTGATATTGAGCAGACACATAACAGAGTTCTTGAGATCGTTTGATTTGATCGCAGAAATTGATATAATACTGAACAGCAATGGCATTCCTGTAGACTATGAATCTAGTAGAAATATCGCAAAAATTGCCATTAAAACTTACATCAGCAGTCATTTGGCTTTCTACTTCATGTATTATGATGAGAACATTCCTGAAGAATTGCGAGTTTACCACTTCATCAACCTAACTCTCTCTGTTGGCTTGAGTGTTGCTACAGTAGTAATGATTCTTCTTTATTTGTTGGTAATTTGTTTGACACTTGAGCGTCGATTTATACTTTTGAGTTCATACTTGGGTGAGTACTTTGGCTGTTGATGAACCACAAATATAAATGTTCTTTTGAGAATGAGTTGGAACAGAAAAACCTCTGACGTGAAAATGATGAACCTGATGATTTACAACATCTTTTTCAGAAATTGTTCAAACATATAATGTCTTTCTTACAGAGAATTTGAAGAAAATTGAAAATAGCAAGATATTGGAACAAGGCCTTCTATTGATATCAAACATTCACATCAAGCTATGCCAATCCTGGTCCTTTGCTTCATATACGATGGGATCATCAATAATTTTTATTCATGGAGCATTTTATTTCTATTGCTTTTATCCATTAATTCATTTCGATTATCTGCTTTCCCGCTTGAGAAAAGAAATGGCTCCAATATTCCTCATATTGTTCTATTGGGTACTTTTGGCACTGAATTCGATGAAACGATTGAAAGCCGCGGTAAGCTTTTGAGTATCTCCTGAGAATATAATACCTATAATATAACTGAAAAAATTACGAAAAGCAATGCCGTGAAGTCAGGAGCTTTTGAGCGCTCGTTTATCCACCTTGTAGGAAGATTCGCATTCTTCAGTTCTAGAAACAAATTGGAAAGATTTCGATAGCTGTCGAAGAAAATTTCAAACTAAGGGAAAAATCCAGACTTCAAGTCAGTGCTATGGGTGACGATTTTTTTTTCGATAATTCGCTAGAATTTTCTATGGTATCTATGGTCTTGGTAATGCGATCTGGACAAACTTCTCCACGTAGTTTGAATACATTATTCTTTATCTATGTGCGAAATTTCATTCCAATCCAATAAGTAGTTTCGAAATTAACAGGAAAAAAATAGTTTGAACGGCTATATTTACGGAACCCCTAGTCTAATTTTGCTCATTGATGATTATGACCGCGAAATTCGCGATCATTTCGTTCGAAAGTTATCGTGTATACGGAGGGACGTCATCGGTGAGTCGAACATAGTCGTTTGACACCATTTTCGGCTCAAAATTCGAAAAATACAGACATCGTGACAAAATGATATAGCCCTCGTTCAAGTATTACGAGCGCTCAAATAGATTTTAACACCCTTTAAGAGTAGGTAACCCAACTTTGAAACATACCTTGTGATGACCTCATCTTGAACTTTTCATTGAAATGAAGTTTTTTCTTTTTCCGGTTGGCAGTTGAGTACAGGTTTGAATATTTTATTTACCCATCACTGATAGCACATAACCTAAGGTTCGGTCCTCAGCAATACTTTCTCAGTAGCGATTGAGGAGTGCAGAGGTATTGAGAAGTGCGCATGTGTGCCAAGTGAATTAACGGATTTTATTACCCAGGTAGTCTAGTCATTGACACCGACAGCGTATATTGTACTTCGCTTCGTTATAGAAAGCTGATTGTCTATTAATGTTGCCCTGTTGTGGAAACTAATCGTTTCTTGATGAGTTCTAGATAGCCTAGAATAGAAATGATAAGAATGGAAGATATTACCGTGTCGAGTCCAGATTTAGATCGATGCTTCTACATATTATTTCACATTGAGGAGACAAAAGTAAATTCAGTGAAAAGTGAAATAGGTGTTCAAGTGTTGTCCACTGAGTCATTCTGATTCAATGTTGGAATACGACTCTGCAAATGAGGACATAGAATCCGACGCAAAAAACTTGTCAGATGAAGAAATATCCGATATGGATATTGAAGTAGAAGAAGTTCATGATGAAACCGCAAAAGATTGGAAGGGAACAGAAGGACTTTATCAACAGCTTCATGAATCAGCTGAAAGTTTTGACGGAGTGTCTTAAAACTTTATCCGATAAGGCGAATTCCTTAAAAGCAGAAATGTCCCAGTTCTTGAAGCCGCGGAAACGAACTGAGAGAAAAGTAAATACCTTCTCCTTTGGGACAGAGGAGACAGTTTCAACCCCCACAATCCCAAAAGAAGCTCCCAAAAAACATATCGAAAGTAATAATACAGTTGCAGGAGGGCCACCTACGAAGAAGTCGTATATTGCAGCATTACAAAAGGAACAACGACCATTAGAAGCTACTTCTGCACCCGCAGTTCCTGATCCAATCGACCAGAAAAAAAGAAAGTCCCTCCAGTGACATTGAAAGACACGGCCGACTGGACACAAATCTCGAGAGAGATGCAAGTGAAGGGGATCAAATACCTGAGAGCAACCACAGTAAAGAACGGCATTCGTATTGTACCTCGATCCTCCGATGACCACAGGAATATGACAAAATTCCTCAAGTCGAGAAAAAAAGATTTCGACATCCTCCAAAGAGAAGAAGAGAAGATAATCTACGCGGTGGTACGTCATCTGACACAAGACGCAGATATGAACATAATCACAGAAGGTCTGGCCGAGCAAGGCATTAACGACGCGGATATCATAAGGATGACATCCAACAAAACTGAAAATACCCTTATTCTCGGTGAAAACCCAAAATAAGAAAGTATTCGAAGTTAAACAGCTCTACGGTATGAATTGTGTACCATCATAGGTCCTGGTTTTTGAAAAGGACTGGAATTTACTTCCCTTCGCCTTTGATATAATTTTTCCTTTCTTCTTCTATTGATTATTTAGAGAGGTCCTCCTCTCTTTTGTATGGCTTTTTGCTATTCGTCTATTGGCTTCTTTGCAAAAGGTATTTCCTCTTATCTGTGGTTCTGACTGGTATCTTCACCATCCTTCTGATCTCTTTATTTTCGTGTTCTTTCATCGTTTCGATTGTCTTCTTGGTTTGTTTGTCTATTATTTCCTCGATAGTTGGTATTTTCAATTCTTCTCTTATTTGTTTGTTGCTGACGTACCATGGAGCGCCTATAGCTATCCTTGTTATTTTATTTAAAATACTTTGTAGATCTTTCTTTTTGCAACTTTCAACATTGAACCAAACTACTCCTGCGTACGTTATGCTTGGTATTTGCACTGTCTTGATTATCTTCATTCTGTTTTCCAGTGACAGTTTGCTGTTTGGATAAAGCAGGGGGTATAAATGCCCGTGCTGTTGCCTGGTCTTCATTTTGGTTTCTTTCATCTGTTTATTGAATTTGAGTTTTTCGTCTAGAATTACGCCCAGATATTTCACTTCATCTTTCCAGTCAATTTTTTGGTTTTCTATCATGAAGTTTCCTGCTTTTTCCTTCTTCATATTTGTGCCGCCGAAGTATATGGCAACGGTTTTATTCGTATTTATCTTAAACCTCCATTTCTTGAAATAGCTCATTAGTTTGTCTAAGTCTATCTGGAGTTGCTTCGTTATGAATTTCCTCATTCTGCTGGAGTCATAGACAGCAGTGTCATCTGCGAACTGGGCAATCTTGCATCTTGTCATTCTTGGTATGTCCGACATATATATGTTGAACAACAACGGTCCTAGGACCGATCCCTGCGGTACGCCGGCTTCAACTTTTCTGGTTGTAGACCTCGTATCATCTATGTTAACTTTGAATTTTCTTTTGTTCAGATATGATTGTATCAATCGCGTCAGTTTGGCTGGAAACTTCCACATCTTCATCTTGTTTATCAGATCTTGGTGCCACATTTAATCAAACTCTTCTCTCTAGATCTTCGATTGCTTTATCTATTTCTTCTTTGTTTTATCTTCACACTTCTGGATTTGAAGACTTCTTTGAACTTCTTCCAGTTTATTGTTTTCCTGTTGGTAGGTAATCTGTCTGCTTCTATTTCTAATGTCAGGATCACGGGGCAGTGATCCGATGATAGATCCATCTTGGTTTCGATCACATAATTTGTTCTTACGTTCTTCATTATGGCTATATCCAATACATCCATCGTTCCTGTTGCTTCTTGGATGTGTGTGGGGTCATCTGGACCGACAACTAGTATATTATGTTTGTCGGTGATTTGTTTGAGTTTGTTTTCTTGACTTTTAACTCTTCTGCTGTTCCAGTCTGGGTGTTTTGCATTCAAGTCTCTTGCGACTATGGTTGGTCTTCTGTTCTGGAAAAAGGCTGTGATATCCTTTTTATCTAGGTTGCTTTGCGGTGGCCTGTGAACAGAATAAATGTTAATTTCACCTTCGCATGTTTTT
Organism: Aphidecta obliterata; assembly: GCA_963966015.1. Taxonomy (NCBI): domain Eukaryota; kingdom Metazoa; phylum Arthropoda; class Insecta; order Coleoptera; family Coccinellidae; genus Aphidecta; species Aphidecta obliterata. Next base: position 7,590,140 of record OZ014430.1, on the reverse strand, counting down.
ACACTTACCCCCTTTTCCTCGATGTTGTTTCCTGGGACATCTGGCAATTCGAGATGACTAATACCACTCTTCACTAGAACAGCTGTTCCACCTCCTCTGCCCGTTTGTCTCTCTTCTATACACTTCATAATTTCTCATTTTCAAATGAGTTTCTTCCAAGAGAAAAATATCGACTTTATTATTTTCGAAAAGAGTGTCAACTCCTGTTTTTTTGGAATTACCGAATTTGCGTTCCAGAACGCAATATTTAAACTTTTGTTGGTTGTATAGTTCATTTCTTCGTGAATAATTTGACCAGTTTGTCCTGCTCTTCTATGAAGGAGATTTTTTGTTTAATGGTAGTATTTGTTGAACATAACGTCAGCGTCATTCTTCCTAGGATGACAGCTAATTCATTTCCATCTTTCACTTCTTGTTTAGGTGCATCATTTTGTTTTTTTAGTGCTTTTTTCTCTTTCTTCTTCACTGGAATTCTTTTTGGCGCTTTGACCTGAATATCTTCTTTCTTGGCCATTTCTTCTTTTCTTTCTTCGGTCCATTTTTGCCATACATTTTCTTTAGGCAGCGGGGCTTGTGTATTGTGTAGTGGAGCTGAAGAACAAAAGCATTGGACCTGGCCAATGCCATAGATGTCAACACTACGGACATGCGCAAAGTAAATGCACATTCCCATGGGAGAGTGTCAAATGCTCTGGATCGCACAAAAGTAGAGATTATACACTAGCCAGAGCAACGGAGAGCGAAATGCTACCTGTGCGCTCTGCGGAAAAGCAGGTCACCCAGCCAGCTACAAAGGATGTAGGGAGTGGAATTGGGTGGCCAAAAAGAAGACAACGACCAAACCAAGAAAATAAAAAGATTACAACTGTTCAACAAGAACAGAAGAAAAAGAAGAAAACGCCACCATCCAAACAATAGAAAAAAAAAGAAGCCCCAAAGAATGTAAAACCCAAGAAGAGTGACCCGAAAACACTGAGGATCTACCGGGTCCGACACTCGAAGTGTAACCAGTTTCAGACCATTGTCGTCTCTGTCACAGTGACATCAGCTGTTTAGAAGATTGCTAAGGGACAGTTTTAAGTATTGTTTACAAGCGTACAAAAGCATTTTGCTAAAAGTGAACGCAGAAAGAAGTTATAAGCGATGGAATTCAAACGTGATTGTGTGATTGCTTTATATTGAGCTGGGAAATCGCAACCAGCGATTGTTCGTGAGCTAAAACACCTCGATGTGAATAAAGTTTTTGTTTATCGCACCATAACTCGTTATAATGATACTGGCAGCATCGCAAAACGCCATGGAGGTGGTCATCAAAAAACTGCTACGTCACCTGAGATGGTTCGAAAAGTGAAGAAGCGAATTGAGCGAAATCCACGACGAAGTGCCAATCAAATGGCTAAAAATGACGAAAAGCACTGCCGTGAAGTCAGGAGCTTTTGGGCGCTCGTTCATCCACCGTCGAATACTGCGATCGGATATTTATAGTTTTTGAGCGCTCGTACTACTTACACGAGGGCTATATCATTTCGTCACGATGTCTGTATTTTTCGAATTTTGAGCCGAAAATGGTCTCAATCGACTATGTTCGACTCACTGATGACGAATCCGTCGGAAAACTAGAGTCTGTCCGTCCGGCCGTGAGCACGATAACTCTCGAACCGAACAACCTAGAGACTTGAAAGTTTCAGTGTGGGTTCAGTTCCCGAATGCCTCGGTTAAGTTCGTTAATGGGCTAAATTCCACCAGGGGTTCCGTAAAAATGGCCGTTCAACGTTTTGTTCCACTGATTACTTGGAAAATACAGATTCGATCGAGATGAAATTTTGCACTCAAATGGAGAATGAGGTGTTCAAGCTACATGTGAAATTTGGTCCAGATCACATGACCAGAACCATAGAAACCATAGAAAATTGAAACTTTTGAACGGACTTGAAATTTTCAGGTTAGGTGTGGATCTCGAATGTCGTGATCACGTTCATCTATGAGCAGAATAATACAAGGGGTTCAGTATATATGGTCGTTTGGAATTTAGTTTTCTTGATAATTTCAAAACTACAGATTCGATCGTGACGAAATTTTGTATACTAATGGACAATGAAATATTCAAGCTACATTTCTCCAGATCACATGACCATAACCATAGAAACCATAGAAAAACATAACTTTCGAACGGAAAGGTGAAATTTTCAGGATAGGTGTGGATCTGAAATGTCGCGTTCACGTTTATCAATGAGCAGAATTATACTAGGGGTTCCGTAAATACGGTCGTTTGAAATTTTGGTTTCTCGATAATTTCGAAACTACTGATTCGATCGAGATGAAATTTTGTATTTTAATCGAGAATGATATATTAAAACGATATTTTGTCCAGATCGCATGACCAGAACCATAGAAACCATAGAAAATTGTAACTTTTGAACGGAAAGGCCTAGGAACTTGAAATTTTCAGGGTGGGTTTAGATCGCGAATATCGCGGTCACGTTCATCAATGAGCAAAATTAGACTAGGTGTTCCGTAAATATGGCTGTTCAAAATATTTTTTTCCTGATAATTTCGAAACTGCTGATTGGATTAGGATGAAATTTTGCACCTAGCTTAGCAATAATGTATTCAAACTACGTGCCAAGTTTTGTCCAGATCGCACCACCAAGACCATAGATACCGTGGAAAATTCTAGCGAATTATCGAAAAAAAATTGGTCACCTAAAGCACTGACATGAAGTCTGGAGTTTCGCCTAAGTTTCAGAATTTTTGTGACAGCTGTCGAAAATTCCTTCAATTGATTTCTGGAACTGGAAAATGCGAATCTACCTACAAGGTGCATGTACGAGCGCTCAAAAGCTCCTGCCTTCACGGCAGTGCTTTTCGTAATTTCTGAATTTTATTTCGTTATTCATAAATTGCATTGTAGAGATATTGCTCGAATCAACTTTAGTAATTCCCAACGTTTCAAGGCTCCAAAAATTTGTCAAATTCATATTATCATTTTCATTCTCGATAGTTTGTAGAGCAAGAGAAGGGATCATATTCGAATTCACTCCAAAACAATGAAAATCGCTTAATCCATGTAAAGTCCAACCAAACTTCGTTTTTACTGCCGTTCAATTTTCAGCAATTTTTGTGTTCACCAGTTACAATTTACCAGTAGTTATCTGCTCTAATCAATAACTTGATACATTACTTTCAAGCCTTCCACTAGCATTAGTATCTGCTAAATGAACTTTCATAGCGAAATTCTTTACCAACGGATCATCAACTGACGGAGGATCAAGAGAATCAAAACATATGTCCGGAACTTCAATAGCGTTAATTTCAATTATTTCATTATTGTACTGGTGTACTAACAACTTCGAACTAGTTATAGTTAGGAAGGTGGTTACGTTCCACTGCGACCTCAAGGTCTATTGTGCCCCCCATCAGAGCCGTATTCGCAACTGAGCTACTTCAAACTAACTCTATTACAGAGTTTAGCAGGCGATGGACTGCTATTTCCAAATGGTATGATTGATATATCATAAGTTCCAATGATTGGAAGTGCTAATTTCCTAGGAATACATTCTCTAATAAATGTCAGCTGAATTCCTCCATCTAGTATTATTCTAATAAATGCATTTTCTGGTGAATTTTCTGGCTTAATAAATACACAAGCTGTTTGTAAATATGCATTATGAATTCGACTTTCACTGAAGAGGCATTAGTTGATGAACATAATTTTCTATGATTCTTTCATTATTACCAAATTCATTCTTCAACATTTCAACTGCATCTATATAACAAGACATACTGGATGTTAATCCGTTGATCGTTACAGCTGCTCTTCCAGATAACAATGATTCCAAATAATTAAATTTAGCATTGTCATTTAAATCATCGTTATCATGAATCACAGTTCGATATTGTTCCCAAAAAGCTGGCCACAAAGTGATTTCGTCGTTGAATTTCAGTAAATCAAGTATAGGTAATCTCACCGATTTTGCTTGTTGAATCTCTCTTTTTTTGGATGGTAATACTTCACTAGCTGCATTTGACTGCCGACGTGAAGCAGGTTACCTTTTCGCATTCTACTCCAATCTGATCATCGTTATAACTAGGAAGTAATTTTTCGTTTACCTTAGACAACTTTTCGCTCGCCGCATTTATTCTACAAATTTAAAGTTTCAGTTCCGCCTGATCTCTAGTATTTTCATTCAATAAGTCGTTCGCATTATTTATCAGTTTCAATAGTTGAGTTCGATATGTTTTCCTGAGAGCCAAGTCCATTTTTCTGCACGTTACTCAGTTGTATCAAACCTTCCCTGGTTTCGGCACCAAATTTTAAAAATACGTTATAAATTCCCTATCGAAATTTGTTCGTTGAAGTACTATTTGCAATTGAGCAAGGTCATGGATGAAATAGTGTGATTGAGAAAGAGTTAAGTGCTTTGGAAGGAAATAAAGCCTGTAAGTTAGTATCACCACCAAGAAATAAAGTAATTATTGACTCAAATTGTGTGTTTAGTGAAAAAATAATGGAAGGACGAGTGAATAAGGAGACAAGGTTAGTGGCTAATGAATTCGACCAAAGTGTAAAAAATGAAGGAATCCTTGAAATGAAATGATATTTAAGTTAGATTGGCATCAGTTAGGACAGTGTTGAAACAATTCTTAAAATGAATCAGTATTTAGGTTAGGTCATGTAGGCTTAAGTTAGGACGGTGTTGATATAATGCTCGAAATGAATTAATAGGTATTTAGATAAGGTTAGCTCAAGTTGGGACAGTAATGAAATATTTCTCAAAATGTAATATTATCTAGATTAGGTTAGCTTGAGTTGATAATAATAATAATATTTACTTAGTTCCTACAATTATTGTAATTACAATAATGGGGAATAAGACGAATAATTTCAATAGTTACTGGTTACAAAGTTGACGTAGATTTGGCTTCACAAGAATCAAAATATTTTAGCAAGTTGTATGGTTCAATATTCAGCAAAAATTTAACTAATTTTTTTTTCAGTAGGTATATTAACATTTCTTATCGAATGAAACTGTTTGGGTAACGCATTGTAGATCTTTTTGCACATGTATTTTGCATTTTTCTGTGCTAGTGTCAATTGTTGCCTCGGGTATATATAAGGATCAATTTTCCTAGTTGGGTTGTTGTTCAGAAACTGTTCAAATAGTGCACTGTGGCTTTGGAGGAAGATAACACACATTAGCACATATATTGCTGTTAACGACAGGTTTTTATTCCTTTCGAAAACACCTCTACAAGTCTCTCTGTACTTCATTCTAACCATAACTTGGATAACTCGCTTTTGTGTTAGAAATATTTTGTTCCGTGATGTACTGTTTCCCCAGTAAACAATGCCATATGATAGGGTTGACTGAAAATTGGATGTGTATAGGAGGTTCAATATATCTTGTTGGATATGGTGTTTCGTAACATTGAGGGTGTAGATTTTGGTGTTGAGTTTCCTGTTCAAGTTTTATAGTTCAGGGTTCTATTTCATAGGACAGTGTTGAAACAATTTATTTTATTTTTATTTATTTTTGTTTATATCCCGACTCTCCTAGGTTTCTGTGAGACCCTCCAGAAGTTCACAGCTTATTCTTAAAAAGGATCAATATTTAGTTCAGGTAAGGTTGGCTCGAGTTAGGACAGTGTTGAAACAATTCTTAAAATGTATGGATTATTAGGTTAGGTTGGCTTGAGTTGGGAAAGTATTGAAATAACTCTCAAAATGAATCAATATATAGGTGAGGTTAGGTAAGGTATTAGGACAGTGTTGAAACAATTCCCAAAATGAATTATTATTAAGTTTAGGTTAGCTCAAGTCAGGACGGTGTTTGAACAATTCTTGGAATGAATTAATTAAGGTTATGTTAAGTAAGGTTAGCTAAAGTTAGGACAGTGTTCAAACATTTTTCGAAATAAATTGATATTTAGGTTAGGTTAGCGTGAGATCTGGCAGTGTTGAAACAATTATTGAAATCAATTATCATTTAGGTAAGGTTAGCGTAAGGTATGACAATGTTGAAAATAATTCTCGAAATGAATCAATAATTAGGTCGGGTTAAGTAAGATTGAGTTAGGACAGTGTTTAATACAATTTTCATATTGGATTCATGAATCAATGAATCACTATTGCGAACGCAAACGTGGATTCAGAAAAAGAACGGAATAGCGAGTGGGACCGTTAAAATACGATGGTTTTCTTTCCCCTCAAAATCTCATAAAATCATATCCATCCAATTGTTGAAAATATTACCGATCAATCTGCCAATTTAATTCTTGAAATAATTAATATAATTTCCCCATGTTTAATTTCATTGTTTTCGTTAACAAAATGTATTTTTTTTTCAAGAAATGAGTGTATCTGTATCAACATCACAAAATGAAAGTTTTCCCATTTCAATTTTCCTCATTATTATATTATTAAATATAACGATATCCCAACAGATATGATCAACTTCTATAATAGAAATGGAAAAATAATAATACGTTCAATGTGATCCTATTATAACATTTTCTGTGGATTAATTTATTTTGTGGATCTGTCTCTTCGTGGATCTATTTATTATGTGGCTCTTCGCAATATATTGATCTACCTAAAATGTGGATCTACTGGTTTACCAGTATCTTTTATAAAATTATGCATTTCTATATTTAACTACAAACATATTATTCGAACCAAATTTATGCGATTGAGATCTTCCTTATTATAATCCTCGAATATACCACTCAGAACTCAGTCTTGGTCAATGTTTCAATAAAATTATTTTCGAAATATACATGGCCAGCAAATCATAAATATTTAATCGATTAATGCAATTTTTGTGTTTTCCTCAATCAAAAACCAAACCTGAAAAAAAGTTCTCATTGGTTATGATTCAAGGAAATGAAGCTATTCACATTAATGCGAATTTAAATTCTCAGATATATATTTCAGGCTGATCAACTAAAGAAGAAAGTGATCGACTTATCCCTTGAAAAAGGAAGCTCGGATCCAGTGACAAGAAAAATGGTTAGTATTGGTGAATAGCTAGATAACATATTCTACTGAAATAGCAATAAAATTGGTACTTATATCGAGCAAAAAGAACGGGGTTAAGAGTGTTTGGATTTTATTTTATAAATATATGCATCCTTTGTTCCTTCGGCAAAAATAGTAAAAAATATCAATGAAACAAATTAAGTTTCTGCAGAATTGAACTATGGTTCCTTCGAATTTCCGAAGAAAATAACTGGTGTACTTTAAAATTGTTCTTGTTTTCCACATTCTCTTCTGACGGAATTGAAATCATTCTACAAAATGTTTGGTATTATTCTGATGAATGTGCATTTGATGTATTCAAGCGTTTATTGAAACACGAGGTCTATGGACTCTTCGGATTATTGTATTTCATCCTATATTCTGTAATAGGCTTTTCTTCAACATGTTGTGATGGTTCTCGAGCGCCAGCTTCGTTTTTAAATGAAATGGGAAAAATAGCAAAACCATCAGGGCAACTGCTAAGTCGAAGACAGGATTCGGGTTATCTAAGGTGGTAGCGATAATAATGAAAGTTAAAATTCAAGTTTCAATAAAACATTTATTTATTTGAACCACAATTGACTGCAACCAGAGACAAGCGGACAGAGGAGGCAGTTATAAAGGGTATTTCAATAAGAGCGCAAGATTTCAGTGTTCGATAAAACATGGTTTTCTGTGGCAAAGTTTTGAAATATTTATTGATTCAGAAAAAATTCATTTGGTAATTATGTATGGAACAAAATATATTGTTAATGGCCGCCACGGCTTTGCTGGCATATGCGTTTCCTTTTCACGAAATTTTCCATAATGTTATTGAATACATGTGGTGGTGATGGTTTCGGGCTTGTTGGCATAAACATGTGATTTCAGATAACCCCACAGCCAGAAGACTAAAAGCGTTAAATCGCAAGAGCGTGGAGGCCAATTCTGGTCGTGTCATTTTTCGAATTGGTGACCAGAATTCTCTCTTACGTTTAAACGCTTTAAGACTTTTGACTGTGGGTTTATCTGAAGTCACAAGTTTATGCCAATAAGCCTGAAACCACCGTAGCATTGAAAGCCGAAATTAGACGCTGTGAAATTGTGAATACCACCACATGTATTCAATAGCGTTATGGAAAATTTCGGGAAGGGAACACATATGCAAGCAAAGCCGTGGCGTGGCGGCCATTTACAATATATTTTGTTTCATACATAATTCCCAAATAAATTTTTTTTGAATCAATGAATGTTTCAATACTTTGCTACAGAAAACCATGTTTTATCGAACACTGAAATCTTGCGCTCTTATTGGAACACCCTTTTTGAGCGCTCGTACTACTTACACGAGGGCTATATCATTTCGTCACGATGTCTGTATTTTTCGAATTTTGAGCCGAAAATGGTCTCAATCGACTATGTTCGACTCACTGATGACGAATCCGTCGGAAAATTCGAGTCTGTCCGTCCGGCCGTCCGGCCGTAAGCACGATAACTCTCGAACGGATCAACCTAGAGACTTGAAATATTTCAGTGTAGGTTCAGATCCCGAATGCCTCGGTTGAGTTCGTTAATGGGCCAAATTCCACCAGGGGTTCCGTAAATATAGCCGTTCAAAGTTTTGTTTCCCTGATTACTTGAAAACTACAGATTCGATCGAGATGAAATTTTGCACTCAGATGGAAAATGAGGTGTTTCAGCTACATGCGAAATTATGTCCAGATCGCATGACCAGAACCATAGAAACCATAGAAAATTGTAACTTTTGAACGGAAATGCCTAGGGACTTGAAATTTTCAGGATAGGCGTGGATCTCGAATGTCGTGATCACGTTCATCTATGAGCAACATTATACAAGGGGTTCCGTAAATACGGTCGTTTGAAATTTCGTTTTCTCGATAAATTCGAAACTTCGGATTCGATCGAGATGAAATTTTGTATTTTAATCGAGAATGATATATTGAATCAATATTTTGTCCAGATCGCATGACCAGGACCATAGAAACCATAGAAAATTGTAACTTTTGAACGGAAAGGCCTAGGAACTTGAAATTTTCAGGGTGGGTTTGGATCGCGAATTTCGCGGTCACGTTCATCAATCAGCAAAATGAGACTAGGGCTTCCGTAAATATGGCCGTTCAAAATATTTTTTTCCAGATAGTTTCGGAACTACTGATCGGATTGGAATGAAATTATGCATCTAGCTGAGGAATAATGTATTCAAAGTACGTGCAAGATGTTGTCCAGACCGCATCACCAAGACCATAGATACCGTAGAAAATTCTAGCCAATTATCGAAACAAAATTGATCAGCTGAAGCACTGACATGAAGTCTGGAGTTTCGCCTAAGTTTCAGAATTTTTTTGACAGCTGTCAAAAATTCCTTCAATTGGTTTCTAAAACTGGAAAATGCGAATCTACCTATAAGGTGCACATACGAGCGCTCAAAAGCTCCTGCCTTCACGGCAGTGCTTTTCGTAATTTTTTTTTTTATTTTTTTCATTTAACAGGAAACTGAATCAAAAGGTATATTATGTATATTTATTATCTATATATATTGTTTATATCCCGACTCTCCTAGGACTCTGTGAGACCCCTCAGAAGCTCAGAGCTTGTGCGAGTAACGAAGGAAATGGGATTCTAGACTTAATCTTAATCTATAGTCCATTTAAGAATTATTGAAATCGAAGCAGGCCATGAACCTCCAGTCGAGGCTTTATTTCTGGTTACAAAAAGTAACTAAATTCCATCATAGAAATAAAACATAAATATAACCTAGAAAAGTGTTCAGTATACGAATTATTGGAATTATTGAATAATTAAGCCGGAATATATCGATTGCAGTTTCTACATGGGAGTTCAGGTTTGAAAGCGCCGAAATATCGTGGAATGTTTTCATATGAAATTATCTCATAAAAGTCAACCATGGAAAATTGATGATCAGGACCATGCAATATTTATTGGTATTGGAAATCTTGCAAAATTCTAACCATATAACTATAAGAGTACCATTTTATGTCAGGATTCAAGAAGGATAATTAATGGAATTCTAGCAGGTAGCTAGTGGTGCAACAGAAAAAAATTTTTGGATACTTCGCAAGCACAGGGCCAAAATAATGGATTGGAAAAAACGTTATATTGCATTAAGAAATGAGAGAGAAACAAAAATTAAGAATCTATGTAGTACATGAAGAATTTTGACATGAAATTTGTACCGAACTATCAATATAAGCACCAATTTGTGAATTATTTATTGCTCGGTGTTGAATACTTCAAGAAAGTCAATTTTTATTTTCATTCATTAAAACTGTCCATGAATTATTGAAAATATTATAATTGATGAACAATTTTACAATTATTCAGTATACTTTTGAATTGGGAACAATATAGCATGTGTATTAGCAGAGGGAATGTGAACAGGGTACCATACAGTATAAGTATAATAAATAAACTCAAAATATCTATGAATGATACAAGAGCAAAGATGAAAATATCATTGAAAACTTTGTATCCACGTAGTGTAGTGATTTGGATGTGTTTATTGAATAAGCTGACATAATCCTATTGATGGGCATCTTTTTGCAGGGAAGGTATCAATTTTTCAATAACCCATTTATGAAATAATTCACCATTCATAGTAATCCTTATCATTAATACCACTGTCAAGAATCGGATCACATCCAGGTAAAAATCCATCAATGGTTCCAGCATTCAAAATAGTGCACCTTCTGCCTTTACCCTTGAATATACTCGGCATACCTTTTGGATTATTTTCTAGTGTCCACTGACAAATTTGAATACCGTTTTCGAATATCCAAATTTCATGAAGATAAATGAATTTTACGTTTCGTTCCATGTATTCTCGGTATTTATCACAATATCGTATTATTTTTATTATATTTTTCTGTTAATCAGTAAGAATTTTCCTTCGATTAACTTTTTTGTATTTGTATCCAATTTTTTTTATGATATAATATAATGTTGACTTTGATCAATTGAAATCTAGGTGCTCTTTGGCCAGTTCGAAAAGGATATCTAAACTGATATATTCATTGTTTTTAATTCTAGCAAAAACAAAGTCATTCAATGACTCTTTGAAGGAATAATCGTATCGGACAGGTTTTCTTCCACTGCTAATTCCAGGCTGTAATAACATGCTAATATTCTACGGACAGGGCTTGGTGAAATCTGAAAATTTAAGAGACATTGATCAATCAGAATACACTTCGAGTCGGTGAATAACAGTTTACCTGAAACACTAGCGGAAATATATGCAAAATCTTTGAAAAATTCGAAGTAACACCGACAAACTGCCTGGCGTTCTCTTGTTAGGCGCGATGTATCCTGGTCAATTCCAGCCATTTTAATAGCATAAGACAAAAAATACTCAAATTCAGAGCAAATTTTTATAATTAAATATTCACCAATATCTTCGATAAAATCATCAATGCAAGATTTCTATGGATAATGTTAGTGTTATTCCTATACCAACCTGAATTCAGCAACCCAAAATATAACTGAATAGTCTATTACCAACTTAAATTCGATTTTTCACAGCCAACCGAGATGTCAATAACGGAGTATGTTTCAACATGATCCAATCTGTAGTTTCAATGAAATCAGGAGAACAAAATTTCGAACGGCCATATTCACGGAACCCCTGGTCGAATTTTGTCCAATAACCAACTCAACTGCGGCATACGAGATTGAAACCTACTCTGAAAATTTCAAAATTTTAGATCGTTCCGTTCGAGAGTTATCGTGTATACGGCCGGACGGACGGACAGACTCGAATTTATCGACGGATCCGTCCTTATCGATTGAGACCATTTGCGGCTCAAAATTCGAAAAATACAGACATCGTGACGGAATTATATAGCCCTCGTGTAAGTAGTACGAGCACTCAAAAAAAATGACGAAAAGCACTGCCGTGAGGACTATGTGAATTAGTACCACACACACTGCAACTTGTATCATGAAACATTAGGGTCGATGCTTGCATCGCAACATGTTTCAGCGTGTGTAGGCCCCATTAAGTGCGCCACACACGCTGAACCATGCTGCGATGCCATGCATCGACTCCAGGATACAGGAAACTTGCATCAGTTGCATAAGCGCCCACTCACATCGAAACTTGTTGCGATGCCTGAATCGACTCGATACAAATCACATCAATAATAAAAATATGTATTTGTTGACATCATCCAAATCCGTAGTAACCACAACAAAAAGCAATAGTTGGCATAATAATCATAGTAACCTTAACAATATCGTCTCTTGTCTTCGCATCGATGCAACACCATACACGCTGAAACTTGCATCAGTATCAGCGATTCTGCCTCGTCGCTCGCCGACCCGAATGAGATTTCAGACTCTGCACCGCTTGAAGCCGCAACTGATACCAAATACGTGATTAAGTACCACACACACTGCAACTTGTATGATGAAACACTAGAGTCGATGCTTGCATCGCAAAAAAAAAATTCAGAAAGCAGCTTTGTTGTTACACTAAACTTCAGGGTCCCTTGAAGTTTTGTTGTATCTGCTACTGATTTCAAGAAAAATATTTTGAACGATTCTCTCGAAATCATCAGAAAAATCCATTATTAGAAAAATTCATTATTAGAATTTATGGTCATTTTCCTGATATGTAGCAATCATTCATAAAGATTCGATAAACTCGTATAATAATTACAAAAAATGTATTACTACAAGAAACTAACTTCAACACCCTGTATCTCTAAAAACCATGTTCATGGGATTTGTTTTTCTTTAAACTACTCAGGGAATCTCCCCTCTTCGTTTGTTCCTCCAATAAAGGAACACCCTATATCTGTCTGAGCTATGATGTTTCGTCAATTGTTCTTCAATTAGAGCCAGTGAGTCACTAATGGCAACATTGTTGTAAAGATTTATTATGTCAAAAGATCAAAGGGTATATTTTCTATTAGGTTCTAACTTGAGTGACTTAATTTATTCCACCAATTCTAAATAATTCAATTGAATGAGTTGACCGATATTTTAGTTCGTTAGTGAAAAATTTATTGATGAATTTTGAAATTTTATGACCGGGGGATGATATTGAAGAAGTTATGGGTCTACTTTTCTTTCATAGTTTTTTGAGAACATCATTGGGCCAGAGAATTATATTATTCACTGGAGTTCCTCTTTATAACAGAATCCCTGATCAAATTCGACGTCTTCGTTCTCCCTCCTTCGCTGCGCCTCAGGAAGCTTATTCTGGATGGTTATTCCATTTGGGTTTGAGTTGGAAATGATTGTTTGTTATTGAGAATTGAATGATTATGTTTTGTTTTTTATATTCTGCCTGTTGCATGTTTTTTTTTTTTCTCCTCAAGTGGATCCGTAATTGCGCGACCAGCCGCTATATGAGCCATTAGGGATCCACTAGAGGAGAAAACAAAAACATGCAACAGGCAGAATATAAAAAACACTTCATAATTGATATTTGTACATTTATTTGTTGATTTATGCATTTTTGGGAGAACATAAATAAATAAAACTTCAGTTATAAACGGGGAAAGAAATTATGGAAGTTTGGGTGAGAGAATATCAAAATAAATCTAAATAATTTACGCAGAGCCCTAGTGTATAATGGTGAGGGCGTTTGGCTCGTGATCTTCTGACCCACCATTCAATGTTGGGTGAACAATTAAAAGTACTGTGCCGAAGGTGGTGTAAGGACACAGTTACAGAGCCTACACAGAACACAACCGGATCTCCTAACTAGCACAAATTCTGAGCTTATGAGAGGTCTCCCAGAAACCAGTTTTGATTTATATTCTCTCAAAATGCAAAATTTGTCACCACGGTTCACTGAAATTTGAGCGAATCAATGTAACATTTCGACTCGAAAAGTTGACAAGTTTTTAACGATGCAAAATTTTCACTAATAATACCACTAGAGGTCAAATTATTTCCGGAAATTTTTTCGAGCTCATGAATATTTTTAAAATTATCCCGAGTCGAAGACGAGGGATAATTTTCTAAAAATATTCATGAGCGAGAAAAAATTTCCGGATTTAATTTGACCTCGTGTGGTATTCGGTAAGAAAATTCCACACCAAATGCGTTTATTTCCAACAACATCAATTTTCGTCTTCATCAAGTATAATATTCTGTCATTATAAACGTCAAAAAAATTTCCAGTATAATTCGCTGTTGGGTACCTACCCATGACAAAAAAATTTCCACTAAAATTCATCCGTTGCGATGGTGATCTGTCAGAAATAGACGTTCTGATTGGTTAAAAATTACATGTGTGGAATTTTCATGGAAATTCCGGTTCAAGAATGTCAATTTCAATATCTATTTTCATTAGGTTAGGTAAGGCGTGAGATCAGCTTGAAATAGGACAAGGAACATTATTACCAATATTAATTCATATTTAGATTGGGTAAGCTTAAGCTCACAATGTTGAAAATAATATATAAAACGAATTTATATTAAGGTTAGGTCAACTCAAGTAAATACAGTTTTTAATATAATTCCCGAATCAAACTCACAAGCACACGTTATTGTGTGAACCACGCGATCTAAGACTTCTCCTAGCCATTATGATAATATCTGGATGAACTTATTAATTTATCATATTCCATATAGTCAATAAACATTATATTCAGCCACGATAGAAATTGGTAAGGAAATTTCCTTCAAACTTTCATCCGTATTTATTCTTTTATATTACCTATTGCGCATTCATGAATGGAGTTGTGATTGGATAGGTCCATCGCTGGATTATTTGGAGCGTCTTCAACTTGGCAGCAAACTATTAAAATTGATTAAAATATTTATTGGCTGTCGATCTATAGTTTTCAGTTACAGTAATCTTATTACTGTTAGTAATTGTATTACTGTAACTTCAGATAGATATATTATCCTAGCCAATATATTATTATCCTAGTCGATTATGTGAAGTGAAGTGCACATACAATGCGCGATATAATGGCGATCTCTATGGCGAGCTGAATGAGCTTAATCAAATCAAATCAATGTTTATTGCGTGTTATCGTGATACATTCTCTTTGCAGTTTCAGGTATTTCTCTTTATACGATAGCTTCTACTAAGCAGTATTCACTAAATATTTCATTTTTTGATATTTGAAATATTTGAGGAAATTTGGGAGGATATAGTATTTTTGAGCGCTCGTACTACTTACACGAGGGCTATATCATTTCGTCACGATGTCTGTATTTTTCGAATTTTGAGCCGAAAATGGTCTCAATCGACTATGTTCGACTCACTGATGACGAATCCGTCGGAAAATTCGAGTCTGTCCGTCCGGCCGTCCGGCCGTAAGCACGATAACTCTCGAACGGAACAACCTAGAGATTTGAAATTTTCAGTGTGGGTTCAGTTCCCGAATGGCTCGGTTAAGTTCGTTAATGGGCCAAATTCCACCAGGGGTTCCGTGAATATGGCCGTTCAAAGTTTTGTTTCCCTGATTACTTGAAAACTACAGATCTGATTGAGATGAAATTCTGCACTCGAATGGAGAATGATCTGTTCAAGCTACATGTGAAATTTTGTCCAGATCGCATGACCAGAACCATAGAAACCATAGAAAATTGTAACTTTTGAACGGAAAGGCCTAGGAACTTGAAATTTTCAGGGTGGGTTTGGATCGCAAATTTCACGGTCACGTTATAGTTATAGTTATAGTTAGGAAGGGGTTACGTTCCACTGCGACCTCAAGGTCTATTGTGCCCCCCATCAGAGCCGTATTCGCAAATGCGCTACCTACAGCGGTCACGTTCATCAATGAGCAAAATTAGACTAGGGGTTCCGTAAATATGGCCGTTCAAGATATTTTTTTCCTGATAGTTTCGAAACTACTGATCGGATTGGAATGAAATTATGCACCTAGCTCAGGAATAATGTATTCAAACTACGTGCAAAATTTTGTCCAGATCGCATCACTAAGACCATAGATACCGTGGAAAATTCTAGCGAATTATCGGAAAAAAATTGATCAGCTGAAGCACCGACATGAAGTCTGGAGTTTTGCCTAAGTTTCAGGATTTTTTTGACAGCAGTCAAACATTCCTTCAATTGATTTCTAAAACTGGAAAATGCGAATCTACCTACAAGGTGTATGTACGAGCGCTCAAAAGCTCCTGCCTTCACGGCAGTGCTTTTCTCAATTTTTACTCAATTATTATATTGGGGGGAATAATATAGGTTCATGCATAATGAGCTTGATATTTTGACTAGGAAATAATCAAACACGCTAAATGTGGGGAAAAGTTAAAAGTTTACGACAATATGTAGAAAATGATACAAGAAGGACTCAACTTTCGACAGACTAGAATTCAATAGATTCTCACCTAAAAACTGGAGATCAACCTGCGTCGATGGGAGCCAGAATTGAAGTTCTGTTAGAAAGGGAGAAGCGTCTGCACAAATTTTGATGTAAAATGTTAAATGATAGCCAAATCCAACAACAATGACGATAATATTTATTATCGCATCGATGGGTTTCAAAGTTGCAAAGTTGACAATCAACCCTCGAAGAACGTATTGGACCTATATTCGGTTGATAATGGCTGGCAATTTCGCTTTAAAAGCGAAATTATTCTAAGAAGTCCTTAAGTGAAAAGATGTCAGTAGGATGACTAAGAATACGACTAAAGACAAATCTGCCTTTAAAAGGAGTTGAAAAAAGGAAATTATTTTTATCGAGCAACAGATATTTTTTTGATCAGATCAGATTCATGCCATATTTGTGTATAGTGACTTCAACATTGACGTCAAGAACAACTCGTAGATAGATAAATATCATGAACGAGTTGGGTTTCAGTCCACTCATGGATAACTAGCATAAGTGCCCACATGCATAGACAATGTATTTTTCAGTGAAGTTGAGCCACATATCTTCCATCATAAGGCACAAAAGGTATGTTGCACGTCAAGAATTCCAGAAAATAATTATATAGCACACACTTCGTAATGAAAAATCTATCCAAAATAAACTAGTAAGTGAAACTATCGGCAAAAGCACGATCAGATGCATTTTGAAGTCAGTATCTACTCTCCCATCCAGAAAAGTGAAAACAACGCCTTGATATGTTTAGAACTCGAAAAAAATGGATAATGCACTAAATGAAATGAAAAAATATAAGGAGTATAGTAGATTACACACGAAAAAGTTGGGACGTGCAAAGAGAAGTTATTTTTCAAGGTGAAGGTGATATTCAACACAGAAAAATTTCAGATTTGAAATCCACGTAGCGCAGTTTGTGAGGAAACTATCATTAATATTATTTTCCACGACAAAACCGCTCAAAATAACTGACGAGCGTGCAATGCACCTACTATTCATTTCTCCATAGAGTTTATTACCTCTGAAATTAGGTTTATTATGGTTTTTATATATTTGTGACATTTACTAATCATGATCCGAATCAAGAATAGAATCACATATTTGCATGATAAAAGTTAGCTCCAACTTGTTTTTTTTTTAGCAGTACTGAATCATCGACGACAGTTTTGTGTTTTCAAAGAATATACATAAATTTTCTTTTAGGGTACAACTCTCTTACTGCAGATGGAACATATTGACCTTGGAACGATTTTTTGTGGTGTTTTAGCAGTTGATCTACAATCGTTTATATCTGTGAGTAGATTCAAGATTTTCACCAAGTACTTGTTGCAGTTCCATCTTTCGTTCCACTCATTTCAAAATGCAAATCTATATTTCATTGTGAAGGGTTTTTCAATAGTTACGCTCGATGTTTGACAACAGCGTATGACGAACTCGATTGTCACACAGGTGCTATCTTTGGCATCCGTATTCAGTTAGTTTCTACATTTTATCATGAGGCGTTACAAGGCTGCGAAATTGTTAAAATTATTATCAAAATCAATGCTCCATTCGACAAACATTTCTTGCACTCCGTGCAATTTATGGTGTCGACGATCGTCCTGCAGAATCCACAATTGGCTGTTTGATAAACTGGGTCTGTGGCAGATCATAAATTGCCTGTACGTCAGCAAAACACAAGATCTTTTGAAAATATTGCTGAGTTCGGGCAAGTGTGCATGAAAATCCGCAACAGTCTACTCCGCGTCGGGCTCAAGAACTTGGCCTGTCTTCGACGACAACTTGAATCCTGCATAAGGACTTAGGGCACAAGGTCTATGCTAACAAACCGCGGAAGGTTGCCACCTTGAAGGCCAACATTAGGGGCGTTATTGCTGAGATGGAGCCACTTTTATGCGATAGAGTCAAAAATAATTTGGTATCCAGGATGCAACAAACCAGGCAACGCCGCGGCGGACATTCACCTGATATAATTTTCAAAATATAATGAGAACATTTTTATGTTCTTTCTAATAAAAATAAAAAAACATCACTATTGCGTTACAAAGATCGAGCGCTCCTTATGAAAAACCCTTTATATTCCGTAAATTCATAACTTTTGATTATTATTATTTATGTTGAATTTGAAGCTATTATGTTTTAAAGAATTTTTTTTCGGCTTTATTCTTATACCAACGAAAAAATGATAGGAGGCATATAATCAAACCACAGATAAGTCCCACCACCATTCGAAATCAAGAGAAGCATTTGGAGAATCTGAAAAATACGACCGCGTTTCTTACAAGAAGAAACGAGCTTTCTGGTGATATCCATTCGGTCTTCCTAGCCCGTCTGGAAGAGGATTATTAAAAAATGTTCGGAAATGGCAAGAAAAAGAATAGAAAAAAATTGAGAAAAGCACTGCCGTGAAGGCAAGAGCTTTTGAGCGCTCGTACATGCACCTTGTAGGTAGATTAGCATTTTCCAGTTTTAGAAACCAATTGGAAAGATTTTGACAGCTGTCAAAGAAAATTTCAAACTGAGGCGAAAATACAGACTTCACGTCAGTGCTTTAAAAGACCAATTTTTTTTTCGATAATTCGCTAGAATTTTCTACGGTATCTATGGTCTTGGTGATGCAATCTGAAAAAAATTTACCACGTAGTTTGAATACACTATTCTTCATCTATGTGCGAAATTCCATTCCAATCCAATGGGTAGTTTCGAAATTATCAGGAAAAAAATAGTTTGAACGGCTATATTTACGGAACCCCTAGTCGAATTTTGCGTATTGATGAACATGACCGCAAAATTCGCGATCCGGGCCTATCCTGAAAATTTCGAGTTCATAGGCCTTTGCGTTCAAAAGTTATGATTTTCTATGGTTTCTATGGTTCTGATCATGCGATCTGAAAAAAATGTAGCTCGAATATATCATTCTCAATTTGAATACAAAATTTCGTCCATCAAATCCATAGTTTTGAAATTATCAAGAAAACTGAATTTCAAACGACCATATTCACAGAACCCTAAGTCTTATTTTGCTCATTGATGAACGTGACCACGATATTCGAGATCCGCACCTATCCTGAAAATTTCAAGTCCCTAGGCTTTTCCATCACAAAGTTATAATTTTCCATGGTTTCTATGGTTCTGGTCATGCGAGCTGGACAAAATTCTGCATGTAGCTTGAACACGTAATTCTCCATCTGAGTGCAAAATTTCACCTCGATCGAATCTGTAGTTTCGAAGAAATCAGAAAAACAAAATTTCGAGCGGCCATATTTACGGAACCCCTGGGCGAATATGGCCAATAACGAATTCAACCGCGGCATTCGATATTCGAACCTACCCTGAAAATTTCAAGTTTCTAGGTCGTTCCGTTCGAGAGTTATCGTGTAGACTGTAGACGGATGGACGACCGGACGGACAGACTCGAATTTTTCGACGGATTCGTCATCAGTGAGTCTAACATAGTCGTTTGAGACTATTTTCGGCTCAGAATCTGAAAAATACAGACATCTTGACGAAATGATATAGCCCTCGTGTAAGTAGTACGAGCGCTCAAAAAGATGCCAAAATCGATAAGAGTTGCCATCTAAGAAGTAGAGAAAGCTTCTATTCGACCGCCTTTTGAGGCATGAGGAAGCTGAAATCGATTCGCGAAGAACAACAAACTTGCAACACCTATATGTTTTCTTCACCCATTCCACTATTTTCGCAAGCACTTGAAACGTCAAACTTCTTTGTAAGCCCCTACTGGAAGGCTTTCGGTCATCGGTCATTTGTCATCCGTCAGCTTTCATTTCGACAGCAATCAATCATACAATAAATTGCATACTCGTTAAACCAGAGTTTTACTCGACTCTGAACTATTTAACTCTGAAGCTCTGTAAAATAAAATGACGATTTTTGAAACCTGATGCTGATGATTCCGGTTGGTGAAACACGCAATTTGAACTCAACGAAACAATTCAATTGTG
Organism: Aphidecta obliterata; assembly: GCA_963966015.1. Lineage (NCBI taxonomy): Eukaryota > Metazoa > Arthropoda > Insecta > Coleoptera > Coccinellidae > Aphidecta > Aphidecta obliterata. Next base: position 7,569,837 of record OZ014430.1, on the reverse strand, counting down.
ACGCTCCGTTATTGAAGACAAATGGTCTGTTAATGTTGCGCCAGAGTGGGATCGTTTGTGAATAGCCTCGCCTAGAAGTGATTTGAATCGTAGATATTACTGTGTCGAGTCCAGATCTTAGATGAATGGTTCCACAGATTTTTTCACATCGTAGAAAAAAAAGTGAATTTATAGAAAAGTGAAATAGGTGTTCAAGTGTTGTTTATTGAGTCATTCTGACAAAATGTCGGAATACGACTCTACAATGAGGACAGAGAATCTGACGCAGAAAACTTGTCGGATGAAAAATCTCCGATATGAATATTGAAGTAGAAGAAGTTAATGATGAATCCGAAAAAGATCGGATAATGAAAGAATAGGAGGAATATATCATTAACCTCATGAGTCAGCTAAATGTTTTGACGAAGAGCGTTAAAACATTATCCGGTGAGGTGAAATCCTTAAAAGAGGCAATGTCCAGTCCCCGAAGCCGCGCTAAGAAAAGATAAGTGCCTTCTTCTCTTGGACAGAGGAGAAAGTGTCAACTCTCACACCTCCAGAAGAAAACCCCAAAGGACACCCCGAAAGGGATATTACAGCAGAAGGGAAACCTAAGAGAAACCTAGACGTCGTATACTGCAGCGCTGCAAAAAGGAAAGCGCCAAGTAGAAGCACCCGAAGAAGAAATTGAAGGCCCTACTCGTGAGGGACGGCATTCGTGTTGTAACCCGAACCCCGATGACCTTAGGAATAAGACAACAAACCTCGAGTCGAGGGGAAAAGAGTTCTAAACCCTCCAAAGAGAAGAAGATAAATACCTGCCACTTGACGCAGATATCAACATAATCACAGAAGACCTAGCCGAGCAAGGCATCACCGACGCAGATTTCATTAGGATAACATCCAACAAAAACAAAAGAGCGATACCCTTGCTTCTGGTAAAAACCCAAAATAAAAAGGTATTCGAATTTAAACAGCTCTACGTAATAAAATATGTACTGGAGCCGAAGAACAAAAGCCTTGGACCTGGGGGTGTTAAATGCTCTGGAGCGCACAATAATAAAGATTGTACGCTAACCAGAAGAAACGAAGAGCGAAATGCTACTTGTGCGCACTGCTGGAAAACAGGTCACCTAGCCAGCTACAAAGGATGTATCAGGTGGAAAAGGGTGACCAAAAAGAAGAGAGCGACAGAAACAAGAAAAGAACCAAAATGATTCCTACTGTCCAACAGGAACAGAACAAATAAGACGAGAAGAAGAAGACGCCTTCACCCAAACAAGAACCCCAAAGAATGGAAAATCAAAGAAAAGCAACCAAAAGAAGAAAGGAGGGACCAACAAAAAAGGACCCGAAACCACCGAGGATCCTGATATCATTACCAAGAATATCATGAGCAAGCTCATGAAATTTCTGGCAATACAAATGGACAAAAAGTTCCTTGAACTCACTGAACCCAATTAAGGAGCTAGTGACTAACGGAAATAAATAAAAATAACTTGAAGATAGTCTCATGGAACACAAACGGTCTACGATCCTGTACATCTGAAATAGAAGAAACAATATCCGTGAAACAACCAGATATTATAGCCATTGAAGAGACGAGACTATCTACAAAAATTTTAGAGGAGAAAAAAAAAACATGCAACAGGCAGAATATAAAAAAATTACGAAAAGCACTGCCGTGGAGACAGGAGCTTTTGAGCGCTCGTACATACACCTTGTAAGTGGATTCGCATTTTCCAGTTTTGGAAATCAATTGAAGGAATTTTCGACAGCTGTCAAAAAAATTCTGAAACTTAGGCGAAACTCCAGACTTCATGTCAGTGCTTCAGCTGATCAATTTATTTTCGATAATTCGCTAGAATTTTCTACGGTATCTATGGTCTTGGTGATGCGATCTGGACAGAATTTTGCATGTAGTTTGAAAACATTATTCCTCAGCTATGTGCAAAATTTCATTCCAATCCGATCAGTAGTTTCGAAACTATCAGGAAAAAAATTGTTTGAACGGCCATATTTACGGAACCCCTAGTCTAATTTTGCTCATTGATGAACGTGATCACGATATTCGCGATCCAAACCCACCCTAAAAATTTTAAAATCCTAGGCCTTTCCGTTCAAAAGTTACAATTTTCTATGGTTTCTATGGTCATGCGGTTTGGACAAAATATTGCTTTAATATATCATTCTCGATTAAAACACAAAATTTCATCCCGATCGAATCCGTAGTTTAGAAATTATCGAGAAAACAAAATTTTAAACGACCGTTTTCACGAAACCCCTAGTATAATTCTGTTCATTGTTAAACGCGAACGCGACATTTCAGATCCGCACCTATCCTGAAAATTTCAAGTCCCTAGGCCTTTCCGTTCAAAAGTTATGATTTTCTATGGTTTCTATGGTTCTGGTCATGTGATCTGGAGAAATGTAGCTTGAATATATCATTCTCCATTAGTATACAAAATTTCGTCACGATCGAATCTGTAGTTTTGGAAATATCAAAAAAACTAAATTTCAAACGACCATATTAACGGAACCCCTTGTATAATGTTGCTCATAGATAAACGTGATCACGACATTCGAGATCCACACCTATCCTGAAAATTTCAAGTCCCTAGGCGTTTCCGTTCAAAAGTTACAATTTTCTATGGTTTCTATGGTTCTGGTCATGCGATCTGGGCAAAATTTCACATGTAGCTTGAACACCTCATTCTCCATTTGAGTGCAAAATTTCATCTCAATCAAATCTGTAGTTTTCAAGTAATCAGGGAAACAAAACTTTGAACGGCCATATATACGGAACCCCAGGTGGAATTTGGCCCATTAACGAACTTAACCGAGGCATTCGGGAACTGAACCCACACTGAAAATTTCAAGTCTCTAGGTTGTTCCGTTCGAGAGTTATTGTGTATACGGACGGACGGCCGGACGGACAGACTCGAATTTTTCGACGGATTCGTCATCAGTGAGTCGAACTCTATCGTTTGAGACCATTTTCGGCTCAAAATTCGAAAAATACAGACATCGTGACGAAATGATATAGCCCTCGTGTAAGTAGTACGAGCGCTCAAAAAATAATTTCATTTCCAAAACATAAAATATACAGAAATGACAAAAATTGTACAGGAGGGGGCGTAGACCTAATAGTCAAAAAGACGTCGACCAATATTTTGACGGCGTACTGAATAATGGGCGAATAGAAGCCTTCTCGATTACAGTTGAGCAAATCGAGGACAAATGAAAATTACGTCAGCCTACAAACCGAAGAAGATATGCACTGCAAATCAAGAGAATGGAACAGCAGAACTCAAAACCAAAATGGGAAGAAGCTTAAGAATTACGCTGAAAAACTAAATGCCGTAGTATTAGGACCTGATATTCCGACTTACTGCCCAGAAGTTATGGCCTACCAGACTTATAACATATCGTCATAATGAAAGATATTACCCAAGATTCCACAATTTATACTATAGAAGAGGGAACATCAGACCACCTTCCAATAGAACTCAGACTGGGTAGCGGTCCGATAACAAAAGAACGAAAAACTTCACAGACTGGGAAAAGTACAGTGAAATAATCCAGGAGAAAATTACTGAAATTCCATAGATAAGAACTCCTGAAGATCTAGAAGATGAAGTTAAAAAATTGGAAACCCAAATAAAAGAAGCCTACGAGGAGAGTACCAGAAGAATCGAAAGGCCAGCTCCTAACCACCCATATGCTGAACCCCAAAAGCATTAAAGGAACTTATGAAGAGGAACAGAAAACTTAGGAAAAACTGCCGAACTTCACATAGAGGATTGAGACAAGAAAGAGCTGAATAAACACAGTCAAGTGCTGAAAAATGCATTGAGAGAACTGAGGAAAGACAGATGGAACCAGAGGGTTAGCGAGCTGAAAACCATAGACCACTCAGCACGAAAAATCCAAAAGTGCCTACGACGCGAGAAAACCGAAATCCACCCTCTACGCAGATGGGATAGCCTACACAAAGTTTGAAAAAGCCGAAGCACTGGTCGACGCAATAGAAAGAGAAGGAAATGAGGAATTGATGTTGGAACCTCCGGAAAGCGATACTATCCCGAACCAAACAACACCAACGGAGATTAAAGAAATCATGAAGACATTGAAAAACAGGAATCCTCCAGGGAAAGATGAAAAAAAAAGCCTAATGATGACACTCCGAAATGACGGTGTTGCCAGATTGAACAATGGAATAATGAACTAATAGCGACTTCTGTTATCAAAACCACACGAACTTATTCATATTACTGCTCAACAAAAGAACAATGAAAACAATATCAATAAAAAAATTCAAAAATGAAACGAAAATCGCTTTCAAGTAGCAGAAGATATCCTCGTCCCACGTATATTCGATGTGGGTGTTTCTTTTATTCAAAGGTGATGAAAAACATAAGTACTGATGGATTAGAAAACAGACCACAAAATAATGGTGGATCGAAAAAAATTACCGGTATCACAACAAGTAACGAAAATTAAATTTTCTTTCGCAAAATTTCTGTATGTTTATAAAGAAAATATATAATGTCGAAAGACGCCTGCGTGATGCAGCACATGGAAACATCCCCACAAGTGGCAGTGGTAGTACCTAATCGACATACTATACTCCGTTTAAGAATTATTGACATCTCGGTTGGCTGTGAAAAATCGAATTTAAGTTGGTAATAGACTATTCAGTAATATTTTGGGTTGCTGAATTTAGGTTGGTATAGGAATAACACTAACATTACCCATAGAAATCTTGCTTTGATGATTTTATCGAAGATATTGGTGAATATGTAATTATAAAAATTTGCTCTGAATTTGGGTATTTTTTGTCTTATGCTATTAAAATGGCTGCAATTGACCAGGATACATCGCGCCTAACAAGAAAACGCCAGGCAGTTTGTCGGTGTTACTTCGAGTTTTTCAAAGTTTTGGCATATATTTCCGCTAGTGTTTCAGGTAAACTGTTATTCACCGACTCAAAGTGTATTCTGATTGATCAATGTCTCTTAAATTTTCAGATTTCACCAAGCCCTGTCCGTAGAATATTAGCATGTTATTTTAGCCTGGAATTAGCAGTGGAAGAAAACCTATGCGATACGATTATTACTTCAAAGAGACATTGAATGACTTTGTTTTTGCTTGAATTAAAAACAATGAATATATCAGTTTAGATATTCTTTTCGAACTGGCCAAAGAGCACCTAGATTTCAATTGATCGAAGTCACCATTATATTATATCATAAAAAAATTGGATACAAATACAAAAAAGTTGATCGAAGGAAAATTCTTATTGATAAACAGAAAAATATAATAAAAAAAATTACGAAAAGCACTGCCGCGAAGGCAGGAGCTTTTGAGCGCTCGTACGTCCACCTTGTATGTAGATTCGCATTTTCCAGTTCTAGAAATCAATTGAAGGAATTTTCGACAGCTGTCAAAAGAATTCTGAAACTTCCAGACTACATGTCAGTGCTTCAGCTGATCAATTTTTTTTCGATAATTCGCTATAATTTTCTACGGTATCTATGGTCTTGGTGGTGCGATCTGGACAAAATCTTGCACGTAGTTTGAATACATTATTACTCAGCAAGGTGCATAATTTCATTCCAATCCGATCAGTCGTTTCCAAACTATCAGGAAAATAATATTTTCAACGGCCATATTTACGGAACCCCTAGTCTGATTTTGCTCATTGATGAACGTGACTACGATATTCACGATCCAAACCCATCCTGAAAATTTCAAGTTCCTAGGCTTTTCCGTTCAAAAGTTACAATTTTCTATGGTTTCTATGGTTCTGGTCATGCGATCTTGACAAAATATTGTTTCAATATATCATTCTCGATTAAAATACAAAATTTCATCTCGATCGAATCCGTAGTTTCGAAATTATCGAGAAACCAAAATTTCAAACGACCGTATTTACGGAACCCCTAGTAACGGGTGATTTTTTTGAAGTTAGGATTTTCATGCATTAGTATTTGCTCAGATTTTTTTGAGGTTAGGATTTTCATGCATTAGTATTTGCTCAGTATGCTTTGACATTTCATCATGAATAGACTTACTAACGAGCAACGCTTGCAAATCATTGAATTTTATTACCAAAATCAGTGTTCGGTTCGAAATGTGTTTCGCGCTTTACGCCCGATTTATGGTCTACATAATCGACCAAGTGAGCAAACAATTAATGCGATTGTGACCAAGTTTCGCACTCAGTTTACTTTATTGGACATTAAACCAACCACACGAATGCGTACAGTGCGTACAGAAGAGAATATTGCGTCTGTTTCTGAGAGTGTTGCTGAAGACCGTGAAATGTCGATTCGTCGCCGTTCGCAGCAATTGGGTTTGTGTTATTCGACCACATGGAAGATTTTACGTAAAGATCTTGGTGTAAAACCGTATAAAATACAGCTCCTGCAAGAACTGAAGCCGAACGATCTGCCACAACGTCGAATTTTCAGTGAATGGGCCCTAGAAAAGTTGGCAGAAAATCCGCTTTTTTATCGACAAATTTTGTTCAGCGATGAGGCTCATTTCTGGTTGAATGGCTACGTAAATAAGCAAAATTGCCGCATTTGGAGTGAAGAGCAACCAGAAGCCGTTCAAGAACTGCCCATGCATCCCGAAAAATGCACTGTTTGGTGTGGTTTGTACGCTGGTGGAATCATTGGACCGTATTTTTTCAAAGATGATGTTGGACGCAACGTTACGGTGAATGGCGATCGCTATCGTTCGATGCTAACAAACTTTTTGTTGCCAAAAATGGAAGAACTGAACTTGGTTGACATGTGGTTTCAACAAGATGGCGCTACATGCCACACAGCTCGCGATTCTATGGCCATTTTGAGGGAAAACTTCGGAGAACAATTCATCTCAAGAAATGGACCGGTAAGTTGGCCACCAAGATCATGCGATTTGACGCCTTTAGACTATTTTTTGTGGGGCTACGTCAAGTCTAAAGTCTACAGAAATAAGCCAGTAACTATTCCAGCTTTGGAAGACAACATTTCCGAAGAAATTCGGGCTATTCCGGCCGAAATGCTCGAAAAAGTTGCCCAAAATTGGACTTTCCGAATGGACCACCTAAGACGCAGCCGCGGTCAACATTTAAATGAAATTATCTTCAAAAAGTAAATGTCATGGACCAATCTAACGTTTCAAATAAAGAACCGATGAGATTTTGCAAATTTTATGCGTTTTTTTTTAAAAAAAGTTCTCAAGCTCTTAAAAAATCACCCATTATAATTTTGCTCATAGATGAAAGTGATCACGACAATCGAGATCCACACCTATCCTGAAAATTTCAAGTCCCTAGACCTTTCCGTTCGAAAGTTATGATTTTCTATGGTTTCTATGGTTCTGGTCATGTGATCTGGAGAAATGTAGCTTGAATATATCATTCTCCATAAGTATACAAAATTTCGTCACGATCGAATCTGTAGTTTTGAAATTATCAAGAAAACTAAATTTCAAACTACCATATTTACGGAACCCCTTGTATAATTCTGCTCATAGATGGACGCGATCACGACATTCGAGATCCACACCTATCCTGAAAATTTCAAGTCCCTAGGCCTTTCCGTTCAAAAGTTACAATTTTCTGTGGTTTCTATGGTTCTGGTCATGTGATCTGGACAAAATTTCACAAGTAGCTTGAACACCCCATTCTCCATTTGAGTGCCAAATTTCATCTTGGTCGAATCTGTAGTTTTCAAGTAATCAGGGGAACAAAACTTTGAACGGCCATATTCACGGAACCCCTCGGCGAATTTTGCCCAATAACGAACTTAACCGAGCCATTCGGGAACTGAACCCACACTGAAAATTTCAAGTCTCTAGGTTGTTCCGTTCGAGAGTTATCGTGCTTACGGCCGGCCGGCCGGACGGCCGGACGGACAGACGGACAGACTCGAATTTTCCGACGGATTCGTCATCAGTGAGTCGAACATAGTCGATTGAGACCATTTTCGGCTCAAAATTCGAAAAATACAGACATCGTGACGAAATGATATAGCCCTCGTGTAAGTAGTACGAGCGCTCAAAAAGGCAGACAATTTTGAAGATTGGGAAACGTATATCAAAGATGTTGTTACTTTGCAGCAAGCACGTCCTGCATGATGATTTTTTTATCGTAAGTTCAATAATTTTCAATTATATAGTGGTCATTTGCTATCACATTCACGTTCACCCACATAATCAAAAATGTCCGAAGTGGTTATCTCGACTTTCACAGGCATTATTATCCATTCCGCAATCTTATAAAAAAATATTTGATTTACTTGTTATGAAAGACAGAAATGACAGAATAATTATGACCATCATTCGGCCCGACATCTTCTGATTTTCAGCGCCATATATTGTATATATATTGTTAATTTTTTTTCAGCGGTACATGATTTTTCCCCATAGTTTTAGCTTTGTGAGAAACCTTCTTTGTGACTTTTCTCCCCTCAACCTTTTTTTTTCATATCACTCCTTTAGAGATTGGATATGGAATGAACAATATTTCTTTGGATGGCATTTACTTAGATGTCATTGTTATCGGTTACATAAGATCGGTTAGATCCTATCTAAATTGTCACCCCATTATTTTGCGTATACAAATTGAATTTCATTCCGATCGTATCTGTTGTAACAGAAATATTGGGAATTTTTTATTCTATAATTCGTTGGAATTTAAAACGGTTCTGGTTATGCGATCTGAAATTTTTTTTACATGTAGCTTGAATGTATCATTCTCCATTAAAATACAGTATTTCGTCACGATCGAATCCGTAATTTCAAAGTTATCCAAAAAACAAAATTTCAAACGACCATATTTCTGGAACTCCTGGTCGAATTTTGCCCAATAACGAACCTACTCTGAAAATTTCAGGTCCTTCGGCGTTTCCATTCGAAAGTTATAATTTTCTAAGATTCTGGTCATGCGATCTGAACAAAATTTTGCATGTAACTTGAAAATTTCATTCTCCATCTGAATGCAAAATTTCATTTGCATCGAATCATATATATATTTCGAACGGTCATATTTACGGAACCCCTGGTCGAATTTTGCCCAATAACGAAATCAACCGCAGCATTCGAGATTCGAACCTACTCTGAAAATTTCAGGTCCCTAGGCGTTTCTGTTCGAAAGTTATGATTTTCTATGGTTCTGGAAATGCGATCTGGACAAAACTTTGCATGTTACCTGAAATTTTCATTCTCCATCTGAATGCAAAATTTCATTTCGATCAACTTTGTAGTTTCGGAGTAATCAGGAAAACAAAATTTCGAACGGCCATATTTACGGAACCCCTTGTCGAATTTTGCCCAATTACGAACTCAACCGCAGCATTCGAGATTCAAACCTACTCTGGAAATTTCAAGTCGCTAGGCCTCTCCATTCGAAAGTTATAATTTTTTATTGTTCTGGTCATGCGATCTGGATAAAATTTTGCGTGTAACTTGAAAATTTCATTCTTCATCTGAATGTGAAATTTCATTTTGATCGAATCAGTAGTTTCAAAGTAATGAGGAAGACAACATTTCGAACGGCCATATTTACGGAACCCTTGGGCGAATATTGCCTGATAACGAATTTAACCGCGGCATTAGAAATTCAAACCTATTCTGAAAGTTTCAAGTCCCTAGGCCTTTCCGTTCGAAAGTTATAATTTTCTATGGTTTCTACGCTTTTGGTCATGCGATCTGGACAAAATTTTGCATGTTACTTTAAAATTTCATTCTCAAACTGAATGCAACATTTCATTCCGGTCGAATGAAGTAATCAGAAAAACAAAATTTCGAACGGCCATATTGACGGAACCCCTGGTCGAATTTTGCCCAATAACGAACTTAACCACGGTATTCGAGATTCGAACCTACTCTGAAAATTTCAAGTTTCTAGGTCATTCCGTTCGAGAGTTATCGTGTATACGGCCGGCCGGCCGGACGGACAGACTCGAATTTTTCGACGAATTTGTCATCAGTGCGTCGAACCTTGTCGTTTGAGACCATTTTCGGCTCAAAATTCGAAAAATACAGACATCTTGACGAAATGATATAGCCCTCGTGTAAGTAGTACGAGCGCTCAAAAATATAGTGTGAACGGCAATATTTACGGAACCCCTAGTCTAATTTGGCTAATTGATAAAAAGGATCGCGAAATTCGCGATCCGAACCTATCCTGAAAATTTCAAGTCACTAGGCCTTTTTGTTCGAAAGTTATGATTTTCTATGGTTTCTATGATTCTGATCATACGATCTGGAAGAAATGTAGCTCGAATATATAATTCTCAATTTTAATTCAAAATTTCGTCGAGATCGAATCCATAATTTTGAAATGATCAAGAAAACTGAATTTCAAACGGCCATATTTATGGAACCCCTAGTCTTATTTTGCTCATTGATACACGTGAACGCTACATTTACGATCCACACCTATCCTGAAAATTTCAAGTCTCTAGGCCTTTCCATTACAAAGTTATAATTTTCTATGGTTTCTATGGTTCTGGTCATGCGAGCTGAACAAAATTCTGCATGTAGCTTGAGTACGTAATTATCCATCTGAGTGCAAAATTTCACCTCGATCGAATTAGTAGTTTCGGAGTAATCAGAAAAACAAAATTTCGAGCGGCCATATTTACGGAACCCCTTGACGAATTTTGCCCAATAACGAACTTAACCGCGGCATTTAAGATTCGAACCTACCCTGAAAATTTCAAGTTTCTAGGACATTCCGTTCGAGAGTTATCGTGTATACGGACGGCCGGCCAGCCGGCCGGACGGACAGACTCGAATTTTTCGACGGATTCGTCATCAGTGAGTCGAACATAGTCGATTGAGACCATTTTCGGCTCAAAATTCGAAAAATACAGACATCGTGACGAAATGATATAGCCCTCGTGTAAGTTGTACGAGCGCTCAAAAATAGTACGATATTATGATAAATACCGAGAATACATGGAACAAAACGTAAAATTCATTTATCTAGATGAAATTTGGATATTCGAAAACGGTATTCAAATTCGTCAGTGGACACTAGGAAAGAATCCAAAAGGTATGCTGAGTATATTCAAGGGTAAAGGCAGAAGTTGCACTATTTTGAATGCTGGAACAATTGGTGGATGTTTACCTGGATGTGATCCGATTCTTGACAGTGGTATTAATGATAAGGATTACTATGAATGGTGAATTATTTCATAAATGGGTTATTGAAAAATTGAAAGCTTTCCTGCAACAGGATGCCCATCAATAGGATTATGTCAGCTTATTCAATAAACACATCCAAATCACTACACTACGTGGAAACAAAGTTTTCAAGGATATTTTTATCTTTGCTTTTGTATCATTCATAGATTCATAGGATTTATTATACTTATACTGTATGGTACCCTGTACACATTCCCTCTGCTAATACACATGCTATATTGTTCCCAATTCAAAAGTATACTGAATAATTGTAAAATTGCTCATCAATTATAATATTTCCAATAATTCATGGACAGTTTTAATGAATAAAAATAAAAATTGACTTTCTTAAAGTATTCAACACCGAGCAATAAATAATTCACAAATTGGTTCATATATTGATAGTTCGGTACAAAGTTCATGTCAAAATTCTTCATGTACTACATAGATCCTTAATTTTTGTTTCTCTCTTATTTCTTAATACATTATAACGTTTATTCCAATCCATTCTTTTGGCCCTGTGCTTGCGAAGTATCCAAATATTTTTTTCTGTTGCACCACTAGCTACCTGCTAGAATTCCATTAATTATCCTTCTTGAATCCTGAAATAAAATGGTACTCTTATAGTTATATGGTTAGAATTTTGCAAGATTTCCAATACCAATAAATATTGCATGGTCCTGAGTGAAAATAAATATTTATTTGAATGATCTTCAATTTTCCATGGTTGACTTTTATATGAACGATAAGTTCAGATAATTTCATATGAAAGCATTCCATGATATTTTTGCGCTTTCAAACCTGAATTCCCATGTTTGAACTGCAATCGAAATATTCCGGCTTAATTAATAATTATTCGATAATTCGTATACTCAACACTTTTCTAGGTTATATTTATGTTCCATTTCTATGATGAAATTTAGTTACTTTTTAGTAACCAGAAATAAAGCCTCGGCTGGACGTTCAGGGCCTGCTTCGATGTCAATAATTCTTAAATGGACTATACGTGCACCTCACGATTTTTTACAAGGCATCTGTGCTGGAAACATAGATAAAAAGGTATCTATCTATATCATTGCTCTGTGAAACAGGCAGGATGATCGCCAGGCAATTGATATAATGGTATTCGCAGATATAGTTTTCAAAACATACAAGTTTGAAGGTACTGACACACATGAAATTTGAGCTTTGTTATTATATTATTATTGATAGTCATAACTGATATTTAACGACTTTTATGATTTGCGCCCTAGGCCACATCCTAGGTTGGTATTATGGGTTATCAAAGCCCGCGGTTGGAAATTTCAATTCCAGATTGAATACTGATTTTCTGGTGCTCGTAATAAATGAGTTGTATGTATACAATAATATGACTTTATGTTTCAGGGAATCAAAAGATGTTCAACGTATATGATGTTTTTCTTACGAATGAACAACACAAACATGTTTTGAGGAATGGTGTGGTAACCGTGATTTGTGATGGAATATTTTTAATTTTGGGATCATATCAGTAAATTCACATTTGTCACAGTGCACGAAATAAACGTAGGTGGTTGCATTTCGGATTTTATAATTTCTTATACAAAAACCTATCCTTACTTGATGTCGAAATGAATGTGTTTGTTTATTTGTAATGTTGGTAATTTCTGAAATATATGACAGGTTTTAATAGGGTTTCCACCTTAGTCCAGATTATTTAGTGGAAGAAGTTAATGTGTTTATTCAAGAACTTAGTTCTATCAAGAGTCTGACTCGTGAGTCCGACAAAAGTCTGACTTTCGGGGATAATCCACAACAATCATTTCTGGTTTTCTTCGGAGCGACAAGAAATGACTGAAGATCTATAACTCGATTAAAATGTTTTCCATTTTTCTCCAAAAATATAATTCTTGAGAGCGCCTGAAGTTACATGAATCCGTGATTCATGCAACTTCACGTGCTCTTTTCATCAAATACTTTTCTTTTCATATTATACTTTGGTAGTTGAAAACAGAAGTACTTGCCGATACTATGGAAAAACAAGCCAAAAAACACAAATGTATCAGACACATCTTCTCTGATAGAAGGCGAAGATTAGCCAGATGGGTCAGTTGATGTTAATTCATTGAGAAAACTTACAATAAAATTTGGGTTTAACTCCACTGAACGTATTTCGATGCGAGGCATTATCTTCAGGTGGTTGGTATAACTAAATTACTCCTCTTAATTGCAAAGCTACATACTTATACAACTAATCTAATCACTAGGTGGGGGTAATAGTCAATCCTATGCGCAACTCCTTGTGCGGGATAAAAATTTTATGATATCTCAATGATGCTTCCAAGGATGAAATTATGCTTAACTTACCGCCATCAAGTGAGAAGATCTGTTGACGTTTTTTTTTTTTCATAATTTAGAAAAGAGACAAAAATTTTTACTTCAAAAAAGATTCAATAATGGGAATTGTTCAAGTCTACTTGATCATTCAATAAGAAAATAGACGATTTTTGTTTATTCATCTCAAGGCTCTCCAAAAGATTCAATTTTCTACTTTTTTTCGTATGCAAAGTTTAGAAGTCTTCTTTAAAAGCATGGTTATTAATTTTCAAATGATCCGCGTATGCGGCGTATGCCGAATGTCCTATACAGAAACAATTTCTATGTTCTTGTACCCTAGTTTCTACCTGTTTATCGTACTATTTTTGAGCGCTCGTACAACTTACACGAGGGCTATATCATTTCGTCACGATGTCTGTATTTTTCGAATTTTGAGCCGAAAATGGTCTCAATCGACTATGTTCGACTCACTGATGACGAATCCGTCGGAAAATTCGAGTCTGTCCGTCCGGCCTTCCGTCCGTCCCTAAGCACGATAACTCTCGAACGGAACAACCTAGAGACTTGAAATTTTCAGTGTGGGTTCAGTTCCCGAATGCCTCGGTTAAGTTCGTTAATGGGCCAAATTCCACCTGGGGTTCCGTAGATATGGCCGTTCAAAGTTTCGTTCTCCTTGTAATAAACCTGGGGTGTTCTATTCTTTATTTAATTTACTTAATCGTATTTTCTATATTCCGCTGTCACCAATTCGTACTAAAACCTGGGGTTTCTACCCTTATTAATCATATTTCGCTGTCACCAATTTTTATCTATCTATTCTCCGAAAAGGCCTTGATTCGTGCTCTCTGCACTAAGAGAGAGTCTTTTGTCTTATCTTTCTGAGGAACAGGTATTCAGGAAAGAAAACCTCGAAATTTTTAAGAGAACAAATTATATTTAAGAAAGAAAAATGATGGTAAAATGCGTACATAAAATCGTAATTTGCACAAACATCAAAAGAACATCCAAATAAAGCATCTATCGTTCACTTAGTTTCTCACAATCGTAAATTAAATCAAACAATTCAACTGTTACTTCCCATCACCATGCCATTCGAAAATGTACGAGGGGTCAGATAACCAGTTACAACTAATATTCAAATTTCGTACGTAAAATCGAACGTACATCAAATCAACTTCGGATCGAGATATCAATAATATTGGGAATTACAATAATGCCATTCGCATTCATAGGGGTTAAAGCTTTGAATTGAATTTTCCTACCTTGGTCTGCAAACCACCTAATTTCTCTTTCGTGCCTGTTTGGGAACTAAACCACCCACACACGATATTGGCCTTTATTTTTATTCGCACTCGAAACACAACCTACGGCTTTTTAACTCTACTTAAAATAAACTTCTTAAACACTCATTTGTACGATCTAACACAGTTACCCCCTTAAACCGAAATCTAACAGAAATCCTCTACTGAAAAATACAACACTATTTTTCCTCTAACCGAAACCGTCGTCCGATTATCCCCATCATCATGATGAGTCCCCGTTTTCCGAGCAACCCCCTTTTTTTTTCCGAGTAACTCCACTCTCGCCGAGTAACTGACTCTAATTTTTCCTTGATCTCCAAAAGTGAACTTTACCCCCCTTTTCAAAAAGAATCTACAGCTCAAGAGTGGGCATCCAGACGCTTAAACAGCAATTCTCGTTTCAAAAATGTTCCCGTGAGACCGATACTCGTAATCTACGGTAGACATAAACAATTTCAGCCACTACAATGTTGCAAATGGACAACTTTGCCTTTTAGACATTACTTATCGAGACCATGGGTGGTCTTTTCGTCGAACTTATCATGACCATTAAAATAAATGAACATCCGTCCCAAACACCTGCAGATTAATACAATGTAGATGAAGTATTTTCTTTCCATTCAGGCAATGCATTTGAATTTAAATAATGAATTGAATAAGTATTTCCCAATTATTACATCACTCTTCCCTACGAAAAAGTCTTGGCACTACAAGGCCAATACTTTTCCCATATTCACATAACATATATAATGGGCTGACCCCATATCTCGTCTCAATCCAGACAATGCGATACCTATTCGCTGATGCCCAACAACTTAACAGTAACCCCTCGTATATACGCAATTTTACCGTCTTAATACTAAGATACTATCTATAGAGTGCATCATCTACAACTTAAACTAGGAATAATACAAACTAAAACCTAAAAAAACAAGAATGAACGTCCTCTAGGGTAAATTAACCAAAACAAAAAATATGACAAAGATTTCTTGCATAACAAACAATAAAGCGTTCAAGCAATGTACTTCTCACTACGTTACGACCCACTTCCGCACACATGACTTTTCGTTCACCTTTTTCCGATTCGAAATGGGCTCTTTCGCGAATACCGAGATATTCGCGACACATTCCTAATCCATGGGTTGGGCGAATCCTCTCCTGTGATCGGGCCTCTTATTGTAGGGAAGTCTCCTTGTCTAGGGCATGACTTCTTGTGGTAGGGCTCGTTTCAGCAGACACCGATCCATATGGTAGTAAGAGAATAATCTTAATGGAAACGGTAACCTTCGGGGTAGGGGGAAAGAAAAGGGATTTTCAGGTCTATTTGGCATGATACGTGCTCGATCACTCATGTTTACACTAGCATTCACTGGTCTACATTAGTCTGACAATGACGCACACGACACCACCGTTGTTTTTCGAGAGGTATGAAGTCTAATCACCGCACCAAATATACGACGAACGTCCTAGTTTAGTACTCATTATTTCGGTTCTTCCGTCCAATGTCTATAGAGGGGTACAATCTCGCATCGTCACTTCTTCCAGGGTTTCCGACTCTCGTCCTTCTGTTTGGGTTTTTACTCGTTCCTGCTTTGCCCTGTGCATGTGGGTGACCCACATTGTAAGTGCGTTCCACAGACCGGCTAACATCATGAATTCACATCCTGGGTTCTGGTTTAATTGTACTCCATTCAATATTACTCCTGTCTCGTCGTGTGGTGTGCTAGTTTCTTCATCTCCTCTGGGTTAAATCGTTCCACTGTAAAGAAACCCTGTCCAGTCCCTGCTACTTTCTCCACCATAATATTCTCAACAGCATTTCGCTCTGCTCCGAAACTCTGCATTCTCGGTGCCTTATCTATCTCCCTTGGGTCTATATTCCCAATTCTCCAAAGAGGTTGTATTCAACTGAGTTACTTTTGTACGCCGTTTTGGGGGCCGAACACTACGCGAATTCTTGAATTGATACCGCAGCTATTTCCGCACTTTTGTCCGTACAATCATAGTCTAGTCACGCCTGAATACCGACAATGGAAAGGACAAAGGATGAAGGTTACTCCACATGTGATTATTTATCAACTCGGACTGATCCTGTAGAGTTCATTTTCACAAAAAACAAAAAAAAAATTGAAAACAACAAAAAAAATTGACATTCTTATCAATAAAAAAACTTCTCAACATGAACTCCTATTCTTGACCTAACTATTTTGTTACACGTGAATTATAACAGTACAAAAAAAAATTGCAATTATACAATGAAAGTCATTCCGGGAATACCTACATAATTCAACAATCAGTTTATTCACACCACACTGACGTTTCGTGGTTGAACGAAAATAAAGAAAAACTTAAATAAAAACAACTCCTTCCTTTCCACTCTCAACGTTGTGTTCACCTATGCACCAATCAGTGACCAAAACGTTAAAATCATAACGATTTAATTTTCGTTACACGATCTTTTCCAGTCTTACGAACTGCTTGAAAAATTATATACAAAATGAGGCTAGCTCTAGAGAATGATACTATCAACATAAAAACGTAAACGATAGTATAGACCAGGCAATAGAGCAGAAAAAGGGTCATTCTGTGACAAAAATAGTAGAAGAAAACCGCGAGTGGGGAGTTACGTGGGGTGGTCCGTGGATGTTCAGTGATATGTTTTCGACTCGCAAATATCATTACTTTTCTTGTAATTGCGAAGAAACACCAAAAAAAACGATGTTTTTTCAGTTTTTTGCTTGTAAAATCTGAACGAATAGAGCGGTGCTAATACTTTCAACAGACAAATTGTAGAGAATGAAAAGATGAAGAAAATGAGTGCTAGTGCAACTCAATCGGGTAATCATTACCGGAGGAAAGCCGGAAAAACCGTGAAAATCAGCGTTTTTTCAGATCCTCATAACTCGGCCAATTTCTAAGTTGTAGCGCTGGCTTTCCAAATGAAAGTAGTGGTTAATAGATACTTCAAGTGTGCATAACCCAGACGTTGTCCGATAAATAGTTTTTCCGTAATTGCGATTTGAATTATTTAAGGCACTATTTTCCGGAAGAGCTGGATGCGTCGGAAGTAGTCCGATTTCAATTTACAAAACGGATTTTGAAAGAAGAAGTATAGTACTACAAAACGGCAAACTTGATTTTTCGTTAAAATGTTGCAAAATAGGTGAAAAATACGTGGAAACATGATCAAAACCGGCTCAGTGCCCCATCTGGGTCGGATAGTGGGGGTAGCCGGCAGACGCGGGGAACCAAAATCGCGCTGAGGCCTGGCGCGAATATTTACGTATATACCCCCACTACTTGACTGCAATCGAGCATTCGGCTTATTTTGGTCATGATTGCATGCTTTTTTCACCTATTTTGAAGCATTTTAACGAAAAATCAAGATTGCCTTTTTGTAGTACTATACTTCTTCTTTCAAAATCCGTTTTGCAAATTGAAATCGGACTACTTCCGACGCATCCAGCTCTTCCGGAAAATAGTGCCTTAAATAATTCAAATCGCAATTACGCAAAAACTATTTATCGGACAACGTCCGGGTTATGCACACTCAAAGTATCTATTGACCACTACTTTCATTTGGAAAGCCAGCGCTACAACTTCGAAATTGGCCGAGTTATGAGGATTCGAAAAAACGCTGATTTTCACGGTTTTTCCAGCTTTTCTCCGGTATAAATGACCCGATTGAGTTGCACTAGCACTCATTTTTTTCATCTTTTCATTCTCTACAATTCGTCTGTTGGGAGTATTAGCACCGCTCCATTGGTTCAGATTTTACAAGCAAAAAACTAAAAAAACATCGTTTTTTTTGGTGTTTCTTCGCAATTACAAGAAAAGTAATGATATTTGCGAGTCGAAAACATATCACTGAACATCCACGGACCACCCCACGTAACTCCCCACTCGCCGTTTTCTTCTACTATTTTTGTCACGAAAAAATCTCTATTGCCTGGTCTAGTAGGGATAGAGGCGTTCATTGAGGAAGGTCGCTAGTCAGCAACTCAGATTCAATAACGGAACCGAAAAATGAAAACAAGAATTGGGACCTTGACCTTAGTTGCTGACAGCAGAGTATGTAACTCAAGACGGGACCCTTTCAGCTGATAACTCCCCGGGTCAAAAGAGCCGCTGGAATCTACGCTACAGGCAGGAAGTCGATTCATTTCTCCTGAAGGTAATGTCAATTATCATTACCACGCGTACCTGAACTGGAATCTTCGCTAAGGGCAGGAAGTCGATTCATTTCTCCTGATGGTTCTGATATTATCACCACGCGTACCCAACCTGGATTATTTTTTCATTAAACAGTTCGCGACATATACTTGTCCGGTGCCCAAATTTGCCGGTTCGCAAACTACGTGAGCCCCTTTTCCGTCCTTTTTCAGTCTAGCTTCTACTAGAGCTTCTGAACGTGCGGAAATAGTAACCCCTGTTATCAATACAACGTCAGTTTTCCACCGTTCTTCTTTATCGGTGGTGAATTCCTCCCCGTTATTCTCGATATTTCGCTGTTCTTCATTTCTCCTCCCTCTTTCTTCTCCTCTACATACCCTAATGTCTATATTTTCCAACAATACAACATCATCATCTGGTTCATTTGTCTCATTACCTTTCGATCTCCTTATCGCGTCTGTTTCTTCTATTTGCTCCACCTGACTTTCGACAGTCCTCCCTTTCTTTACCATTAGTTCCCTCATTTCCGTATAATTGTCGGTCTGTGTACCGAATTCCCTAAAAGATATTCTACCCTTATTTCCTACATTTCCTTGTAGATTCCCTGGAATATCCTCCCTTGTGTCGTCCCTGACGACTCCGTCGCCCTTGGGTGTGTAGTTATTCCTTGTTCCCGCCGTCTCCATCGGCCTAATCTCCACAAAACCACTTCTATAACCTCCACGATTATACCCCTGAACCTCCTGTATTCTTCCAGTAACTCCTTCCGTATTCTCACCTCCCGTGAGTATCTGTTCCTCTAAGTCTCCCTTATTCAAAAACATGAATTTCCTACCCCACATCTTCAGGTAGGGTTCCCCCTCATAATCTAGGTGCGCCTCATTGGCGTACAAAAAATCTCGTCCTAATATAACCTGGACGTTCCCTAACGTCGTGTCATCACAAAGGACCGCTGTCCAATTCGTTCCCAATTTTTCTCCTTCTGGTCTTACAAAAATAGTCGTCGTACCCCAGGTACGTAGATCGTGTCCCGTCACACTCTTTAGACGGACACCGATCTCGTCCTTATCGATCCTATCGTCCGGGATCAATCCTCTATTCACGAGAGTCACCGCTGCCCCGCTGTCAACCAAACAAGAACACGCCTTTCCATTAATATTCAACTTTATTATATGTGGTATGTCATAATATAATCCAAATGAATTTACTTCCGGGATTAACATGACTGATGATCCATTTGGATTCTCCTTGTGTCCTTGCTCTATTGATGACTCCCGTTTTCCCTGCCTCTCTACCACCCTTTGGCCTCCGTCCTGGCAGATGAACTTTGGCCCTTGAAGTTTAAATTTGTTGTACGAAAAGCAGGCGGCGATTGCGATCGTTGTGGAATCGCGCCAGTAGATTCCCTATTTGCGGAAATGATCGGCCCTTCTTGGTTCCTGGAATATTGAGAATTCTCATTCTCGCCCCCTCGTGTATTCCTGGTCGGGAATCCTTCCTCTCTCCTTGTCTCCTCTCTGAACCTCTGCCTTTGCTCCTGTCCCTTATTTCTATCCCTTTGGTCCTGTCCCCTGTTTCTATCCCCTTTCGGACAGTCCCTTATCCAATGTCCTTGTTGGTTACAGTTGAAGCACGAACCTGGCCCTCCTTGTGTTATCCCTTTTGTGTTTCGACATTCTCTTGAAATATGGCCCGTTTGGCCACAGGAAAAGCATCTCATTCCTAGTGGCTTTTCTCGATTTTCCCGACCCTGTCTGGTCCTCCTACATTCCCTTGCTGAGTGCCCCTCCTTGTCACACAGTTGACATACTTGTTCGGTGTCGAATCCTGCTATCCTGGTACCGCCCAAACGCCCTTGTAACATTCTTGTGATATTTTCCTGTAACTTTACTAACTCTTCCGCTTTTTCCAAATCTAAATCTTCCTCCTTCAACAATAAGATTCCTGTGTCCTTCATTAAATCCTTTCGTAGACCCATTTTGAATTGGTTCAAAATCAGGTCTTTGTTTTTCTTTCTGATTCCAGCCTCCTCATCCACGGTGGCTCCTTCCAAATCCTCCCGCAATAAACTTGCTCCTAGCGTACGCAGCCTTGTGCAAAATGACGATACATCCTCGTCATGTCTTTGGAAACACCTGCACAGGTTCCACTGATTTTCCCCTGGCAGTCTGAACGGCGTAAATTTTCGTAAAAATCTATTCTTTAATTCGTGATACGTTAATAAATCTAACCCTGGATCTGATTTGAAAAAACTATACGCCTCCCCTACGAGTTTAAATTTTAGCAATTTCTGAGTTTCTTCCTCGGTCCATCCGTCCAATTTTGAGCGTAACTCCAATTTATCGAATTACCTCGCCGCTTCTTTCCCTGAAAAATTTTCTAATGTGCTGGCTATCATACCTAGCGAGTACATCCCCGCCCCACGTAATAGGTTAGCTACGTTTGGCGTTGGCACATTCGCATTTCCCCCAGCCATACCACTCGCCGAAGAAGCTGCAGGCAACATCTCAAATCTTTATTTTTTGAAGGTAAAATTTATATAAAAAAAAATGAAAAAATGAAAAATTTAAAAAAATTTCAATCCTACTTCCTCTTAATCAGCTTTCTGAAAAAAAATTTTTTTTTCTCAAATGCACCGATAACTATTATTTTTGAGAAACTTATTCGAGAATATTTTGATAACCCAAAATGACAACGTTAATCCCAACAAAAACAAAAACAAAAAATTTTTGGAATCGAACCCCAAATTGACTCGAACTAATGTCACAAAAAATTTCAAACAGTTGATGTTATTTAAATCCACTTGACCTAAGTCCTATAAAATTTATATTCTGAAATCCCGTCCAAAAAAATATAGAATGACCAACAACCCTCAAACTGATTAAATTTATATTCGAAAATGCCGTCCTGAAACACACAAAATAATAAACTTCCCAGAAATCAACAAAACTTTTACTCGGAAATGCCGTCCTGAAACACACAAAATAATAAACTTCCCTAAAATCAATCAAATTTATATTCAAAGCTGCCTTCCTGAAACACACAAAAATTATCCACACAAATGTTAGTAACACATAATTAGCTCAACAAATCAAAAACATTCCCCTGTCTGATATTCTCTCGATCCAACTGATTTGATGTTTCTATAAACACCGAAAAAGTTCTATTCGACCTTAAATTTCCGACAGAAAATAACTTTCCCGATAGAAAGACTAATTTAAAATTCTCTATCTCTTTCCTGCTCCTTTCCCTCAAAAAAAATTTAAACAAATCCCACCGCTGGTCGCCAATTTGTAATAAACCTGGGGTTTCTACCCTTATTAATCATATTTCGCTGTCACCAATTTTTATCTATCTATTCTCCGAAAAGGCCTTGATTCGTGCTCTCTGCACTAAGAGAGAGTCTTTTGTCTTATCTTTCTGAGGAACAGGTATTCAGGAAAGAAAACCTCGAAATTTTTAAGAGAACAAATTATATTTAAGAAAGAAAAATGATGGTAAAATGCGTACATAAAATCGTAAATTGCACAAACATCAAAAGAACATCCAAATAAAGCATCTATCGTTCACTTAGTTTCTCACAATCGTAAATTAAATCAAACAATTCAACTGTTACTTCCCATCACCATGCCAATCGAAAATGTACGAGGGGTCAGATAATCAGTTACAACTAATATTCAAATTTCGTACGTAAAATCGAACGTACATCAAATCAACTTCGGATCGAGATATCAATAATATTGGGAATTACAATAATGCCATTCGCATTCATAGGGGTTAAAGCTTTGAATTGAATTTTCCTACCTTGGTCTGCAAACCACCTAATTTCTCTTTCGTGCCTGTTTGGGAACTAAACCACCCACACACGATATTGGCCTTTATTTTTATTCGCACTCGAAACACAACCTACGGCTTTTTAACTCTACTCAAAATAAACTTCTTAAACACTCATTTGTACGATCTAACACAGTTACCCCCTTAAACCGAAATCTAACAGAAATCCTCTACTGAAAAATACAACACTATTTTTCCTCTAACCGAAACCGTCGTCCGATTATCCCCATCATCATGATGAGTCCCCGTTTTCCGAGCAACCCCCTTTTTTTCCGAGTAACTGCACTCTCGCCGAGTAACTGACTCTAATTTTTCCTTGATCTCCAAAAGTAAACTTTACCCCCCTTTTCAAAAAGAATCTACAGCTCAAGAGTGGGCATCCAGACGCTTAAACAGCAATTCTCGTTTCAAAAATGTTCCCGTGAGACCGATACTCGTAATCTACGGTAGACATAAACAATTTCAGCCATTACAATGTTGCAAATGGACAACTTTGCCTTTTAGACATTACTTATCGAGACCATGGGTGGTCTTTTCGTCGAACTTATCATGACCATTAAAATAAATGAACATCCGTCCCAAACACCTGCAGATTAATACAATGTAGATGAAGTATTTTCTTTCCATTCAGGCAATGCATTTGAATTTAAATAATGAATTGAATAAGTATTTCCCAATTATTACATCCTGATTAATTGGAAACTACAGATTCGATCGAGATGAAATTTCGCACTTAAATGGAGAATGATGTGTTCAAGCTACATGTTAAATTTTGTCCAGATCGCATGACCAGAACCATAGAAACAATAGAAAATTGTAACTTTTGAACGGAGAGGCCTAGAAACTTGAAATTTTCAGGGTGGGTTTGGATCGCGAATGTCGCGGTCACTTTCATCAATGACCAAAATTAGACTAGGGGCTCCGTAAATATGGCCGTTCAAAATATTTCTTTCCTGATAATTTCGAAACTACTGATTAAATTGGAATGAAATTTTGTACCTAGCTGAGGAATAAGGTATTTAAACTACGTGCGAAATTTTGTCTATCTCCATCGCATCACCAAGACCATAGATATCGTAGAAAATTCTAGCGAATTATCGAAACAAAATTGATCAGCTGAAGCAGCGACATGAAGTCTGGAGTTTCGCCTGAGTTCGAGAATTTTTTTGACAGCTGTCGAAAATTCTACCTACAAGGTGGATGTACGAGTGCTCAAAAGCTCCTGACTTCACGGCAGTGCTTTTCGTAATTTTAAATATATTTGCTCAAATTCCAAATTGTTCAAATTGTTCGTGGTTCATATTAAAAACAATAAAGATTAAACGGACGAATTAAATAAATGTGGTGTATACAGGGTGTTTCATTAGGAAACGGAAATACTCGAAAGGCGGATAGAGGGCACCGAAGTGGTTCTAGATATACCAAATTTATTGGCTCACTCAATAACCACAACGAAAATCAAGTCCGAGTTAACAAAAAATCATGAAACACATATTTGAGAAGAGCATAAAAAACTGAACTGAAACGTGTGCTTCACTTTTTTGCGCAGACAGTTTCAATCCACAAATTTTCTACTCAAAAGTGAAGTTTTTGAAGAAGTGGATACCAGAGAGTGGTTAAAATTGACATTCAATGATATATTTCAGAACTATTGAATCCCTAGTATTTTGAAATTTCTAAATCATCATTGAATACATTGGTTACCAAATTCCATGACGAAAATGTAAATATTGCTGTTCTGTACTTTCAGCACCGATGGTGCATCGCCTCATCATCGCTTTTTAAACAACAATTTTGGTAACTTATGGATCGGTCGTGAAGGCCCTCATAGCTGGCCATCAAGATCCCCTGATTTGAATCCCGTAAATTATTATGTCTGGGGCCACCTGAAATCTCTAGTACCTATATTCTTCTGAGATTAATACTCGGGATCAGCTTATTAAAAAAATACAAGAAGCAAGCAGGAAAATAACGAACAATCCGAATGAGGGCCACCACGACCAATCCATTATTTACCAAAATTGTTGTTTGAAAGTCTATAACGATAAGCGATACACCATCGTGCTGAAAGTAAATGCCATCAATTTTACATTTTCGTCATAGAATTTGGAAAACAATGTATTTAATGATGATTTAGTAAATTCAAAATAATTATGGATTCAATAGTTCTGAAAATAAATCACTTAGTCACTTTTAACAACTCTTTTGGTATCCCCTTTTCCAAAAATATCACTTTCGAGTTGAAAATTTGTGGAGTAAAACTGTTTGCGAAAAAATGTGAAGCACAAGTTTCAGTTCAGTTTTTTATGCTCTTTTCATATATGTGAACGAATTTTCAAAATTTCGATGTACAAGGTTTCAAGGATACAATATTTTCATAATTTTCCTTGTGCTTATTGAATGATTCATTCGAGCTTTGAATAAGGAACATGTGTGCCAAATATAAAGAAAATATACTGGGTGGTTCGTTTGTTATGACTTCAAGAAGAAATGAGCAAAATTCATAAAACATCCTGTATCCCGGTTACAAAGACAGTCACAGCCAAAAAATGTGGTACATCTAGAACCACTTTGGTGCCCTCTATCCACCTTTTAAGTATTTCCGTTTACCAATGAAACACCCTGTATAAATTAACTTGCGGAGATTGCTCATGTTTTTAATAGGACAAACAGGTAGGAATTTCAAAACAAGAGGGTACTAGAACATAGAAATTATTTCATCAAAGGTAGAGGACATTCCGCATATGAGGATCATTTGAAAGAAAATCAATAAACTTGCTTTTAAAGAAGACTTCGAATTTTGCATACGGAAAATAAAAGTAGAAAATTACGAAAACCACTGCCGTGAAGGCAGGAGCTTTTGAGCGCTCGTACATGCACCTTGTAGGTAGATTCGCATTTTCCAGTTTTGAAAACTAATTGAGGAAATTTTCTACAGCTGTCAAAAAAATTTTCAAACTAAGGCGATAGATAATCCAGACTTCAAGTCAGTGCTTTAGGTGACCAATTTTTTTTTCGATAATTCGCTAAAATTTTCTACGGTATCTATGGTCTTGGTGATGCGATCTGGACAAAATTCCGCACGTAGTTTCAATACATTATTCCTCAGCTAGGTGCAAAATTTCATTCTGATCAAATCAGTAGTTTCGGAAAATTATCAGGAACAGTATATTTTGAACGGCCATATTTACGGACCCCTAGTCTAATTTTGCTCATTGATGAACGTGACCGTGAAATTCGCGATCCAAACCCACCCTGAAAATTTCAAGTTCCTAGGCCTCTTTCTTCGGAAGTTATAATTTTATATGGTTTCTATGGTTCTGGTTATGCGATCTGGACAAAATGTTGCTTTAATAGTCATTCTCGTTTAAAATACAAAATTTTATCTCGATCGAATCCGTAGTTTCGAAATTATCGAGAAAACAAAATTTCAAACCGTATTTACGGAACCCCTAGTATAATTCCGCTCATTGATAAACCTGAACGCCACATTTCAGATCTACACCTATCCTGAAATTTTCTAGTCCCTAGGCTTTTCCGTTCGAAAGTTATGATTTTCTATGGTTTCTATGGTTCTGGTCATGCGATCTAGAGAAATGTAGCTTGAATATATCATTCTCCATATGTATACAAAATTTCGTCGCGATCGAATCTGTAGTTTGGAAAATATCAAGAAAACTAAATTTCAAACGACCATATTTACGGAACCCCTGGTATAATTTGGCTCATAGATGAAAGTGATCACGACAATCGAGATCCACCCCTATCATGAAAATTTCAAGTCCCTAGGCGTTTCCGTTCAAAAGTTACAATTTTCTATTGTTTCTATGGTTCTTGTGAACACCTCATTTTCCATTAGAGTGCGAAATTTCATTTTGATCGAATCTGTAGTTTCAAAGTAATCAGGAAAACAAAATTTCGAGCGGCCATATTTACGGAACCTTTGAGCGGATTTTGCCCAATAACGAACTTAACCGCGGCATTCGAGATTCGAACCTACCCTGAAAATTTCAAATCTCTAGGACATTCCGTTCGAGAGTTATCGTGTATACGCAAGGCCGGCCAGCCGGACGGACGGACAGACTCGATTTTTCCGACGGATTCGTCATCAGTGTGTCCAACATAGTCGTTTGAGACCATTTCCGGCTCAAAACTCGAAAAATACTGACATAGTGACGAAATGATATAGCCCTCGTGTAAATAGTACGAGCGCTCAAAAATTGAACCTTTTGGAGAGCCTCGAGGTAAATAAACAAAAATCGTCTGTTTTTTCAATGAATGATCAAGCAGACTGGAACAATTCCTTATTGAATCTTTTTTGAAGTAAAGATTTTTGTCTTTGTGAGCGCTCGTACTACTTACACGAGGGCTATATCATTTCGTCACGATGTCTGTATTTTTCGAATTTTGAGCTGAAAATGGTCTCAATCGACTATGTTCGACTCTCTGATGACCAATCCGTCGAAAAATTCGAGTCTGTCCGTCCGGCCGTCCGTAAGCACGATAACTCTCGAACGGAACAACCTAGAGACTTGAAAGTTTCAGTGTGGGTTCAGTTCCCGAATGCCTCGGTTGAGTTCGTTAATGGGCCAAATTCCACCAGGGGTTCCGTAAATATGGCCGTTCAAAGTTTTGTTTCCCTGATTACTTGAAAACTACCATTTTGATCGAGGTGAAATTTTGCACCCAAATGGAAAATGAGGTGTTCAAGCTACATGAGAAATTTTGTCTAGATCGCATGACCAGAACCATAGAAACCATAGAAAATTGTAACTTTTGAACGGAAACGCCTAGGGACTTGAAATTTTCAGGATAGGTGTGGATCTCGAATGTCGTGATCACGCTCATCTATGAGCAACATTATACAAGGGGTTCCGTAAATACGGTCGTTTGAAATTTTGTTTTCTCGATAAATTCGAAACTACGGATTCGATCGAGATGAAATTTTGTCTTTAAATCGAGAATGATATATTGAAGCAATATTTTGTCCAGATCGCATGACCAGAACCATAGAAACCATTGAAAATTGTAACTTTTGAACGGAAAGGCCTAGGAACTTGAAATTTTCAGTGGGTTTGGATCGCGAATATCGCGGTCACTTTCATCAATGAGCAAAATAAGACTAGGGGTTCCGTAAATATGGCCGTTCAAAATATTTTTTTCCTAATAGTTTCGAAACTACTGATCGGATTGAATGAAATTATGCACCTAGCTGAGGAACAATGTATTCAAACTATGTGCAAAATTTGTTCAGATCGCATCACCAAGACCATAGATACCGTAGAAAATTCTAGCGAATTATCGAAAAAAATCAGCTGAAGCACTGCCATGAAGTCTGGAGTTTCGCCTAAGTTTCAGAATTTTTTTGACA
The DNA here is from genome assembly GCA_963966015.1 of Aphidecta obliterata. Classification (NCBI taxonomy): domain Eukaryota; kingdom Metazoa; phylum Arthropoda; class Insecta; order Coleoptera; family Coccinellidae; genus Aphidecta; species Aphidecta obliterata. The sequence continues at coordinate 7,541,676 of OZ014430.1, read as the reverse complement.
GCTGTCAAAAATTCCTTCAATTGATTTCTAAAACTGGAAAATGCGAATCTACCTACAAGGTGCATGTATGAGCGCTCAAAAGCTCCTGCCTTCACGGCAGTGCTTTTCGTATTTTTTTATTAATTACGAAAAAAAATGGTAAGATGAGCATAATTTCACCATTGGAAGCATCATTAAGATATAATCAAATATTCATCCAGCACAAGGAGTTGCGCATAGGATTGACCATTACCCCCACCTAGTGATAAGATTAGTTGTATTAGTAGGTAGCGTTATAGTTTAAAGAAGTAATTTAGTTTTATCGCATCGAAACACGTGTTAGCTATTTTATGAGTTTTATTGTGGATTTCCATCAAGTATCGAATAATTCTCTCTTACTAGATGAACCTGCGCTTATAGTGTATAGAAGACTATATTTGTGTGAAAAATCTCTTTAAAGAAACCCAACAAGAATTTCCTATATGCATAGTAGTATTACTTGTATTATTTTCCATTTGTATATGCTAACACCATTTCCATTCTATATTAACTGTAATTGGAAATAGAGCGTTTATCTATTTATTTATTTGAACAAGCGAAGTGATCCAGTTTCAACGATGCCATGATGAAAGAATACATGGTATGTTCTGATAGAAGCTCATTTTCGTCTATGTTGGCGCATGACGCCACTCAGAGTAATAATTTGAACTGGTGAACCTATTCCTTGTATATAATTTCTCATTGCCTGAGTATCAGTAGGTTTTTTCTTCAGTTAAATATTGGTTTGAACTTTTCAATTCAAAATCGAAATATCGGGATCATCTAGGGTGCAATGGTTTCGGTACTGACCTCATAAAACAATTATCTATCACCAATCAAACCACTGATATCATCACAATATAAGGGTGGAAAACATAAGAGAATTTTGCTATTCCAGAAAAGTTGTTATTTCAACATCCTCTACTAACGATTGATTCGTTTTTGGAATATAATGTCATTGATGTTCCTTTGAACTTGAATGAATGAGGCAATGTTTTAGTTCTTCTCAATACCACATAAATGAACTGCAAATTTCTCAAAAACATTTAGAATTTTCGACAAATATACAATTCAAGTTTTAATGATACTTCGCTCAAATTCATCGGAAGCTTTGTTTAAATACTTCAATATCAAAGTTAAGATGAATAGGGTTTAGGTGTTTTAAAATTGCCATATCTTCAATCGCCAAATCTTGAAATATTTTATCATTTACATGAAAATTGAGAAAAGCACTGCCGTGAAGGCAGGAGCTTTTGAGCGCTCGTACATGCACCTTGTAGGTAGATTCGCATTTTCCAGTTTTAGAAATCAATTGAAGGTATTTCGACAGCTGTCAAAAAAATTCTGAAACTTAGGTGAAACTCCAGACTTCATGTCAGTGCTTCAGCTGACCAATTTTTGTTCGATAATTCGCTAGAATTTTCTACGGTATCTATGATCTTGGTGATGCGATCTGGACAAAATTTTGCATGTAGTTTGAATATATTATTTCTCAGCTAGGTGCATAATTTCATTCCAATCCGATCAGTAGTTTCGAAACTATCAGGAAAATAATATTTTGAACGGCCATATTTTCGGAACCCCTAGTCTAATTTTGCTCATTGATGAACGTGCGACCGCGATATTCGCGATTCAAACCCACCCTGAACATTTTAAGTTCCTAGGCCTTTCCGTTCAAAAGTTTCAATTTTCTATGGTTATTGTCATGCGATCTGGACAAAATTTCACATGTAGCTTGAACACCTCATTTTCCATTTGAGTGCTAAATTTCATCTCGATCAAATCTGTAGGTTTCAAGTAATCAGGGAAACAAAACTTTGAACGACCATATTCACGGAACCCCTGGTGGAATTTGGCCCATTAACGAACTCAAAAGAGGAATTCGGGAACTGAACTTACACCGAAAATTTCAAGTCCCTAGGTTGTTCCGTTCAAGAGTTATCGTACTTATGGACGACCGGACGAACTCGAATTTTCTGACGGATTCGTCATCAGTGAGTCGAACATAGTCGATTGAGACCATTCGGCTCAAAATTCGAAAAATACAGACATCGTGCCGAAATGATATAGTCCTCTTGTAAGAAGAACGCGCCTTCAAAAATATATTATATACCTTCGGATTCGTGTTCATCATAAACGAATGCACACGACCTGCAGGAAAGGTCACTAAGGAATGAGCAAAATAATATTGAAAAAAATTTTTATTTAAAACTAATTTAATTTTCTTTTTTTTCTTTTTCTTTTTTTTCTGCTTCCTCTTCTTTCTTCTTCTTCTCCTCGTTTTCTTTTGTTTTTCTCTTCTTCTTCCTCTAATCTTTCCCTTCCTTCTTCCTCTTCCCTTCCTCTTCTTCCTCTCCCTCCTCTTCCCCTTCTTCCTCTTCCCCTTCTTCCTCTTCCCCTTCCTCCTCTTCCCCTTCCCCTCTTCCCCTTCCTCTTCTTCCCCTTCCTCCTCTTCCCCTTCCTCCTCTTCCCCTTCCTCCTCTTCCTCCTCTACCCCTCCCTCTGTACCTTTCTAGGGTTTCTAGGGAATGGACCTTTGGAAGAAACAAAAAAAAATGTTGATAAATATATAAATAATAAGAAAGTTAATCCTATTTCTTCGAATTTTGAGCTGAGAATGAGAATGCGGTTTGTAAGTATGTTTGTTTGTTTGTCCACTAAAAACTCTCGAATGAAACTGCTGAATGTTTTATTTGTTTGTATACAGGAAGAAGAGATAATAGAAAAGGTATTTTTCGTGATACATTGTGTTTCATTGGTAAGTGTACATACGTTGACCTGAGACAGAGCTATCCAAGAAGTGTTCATATGCCATATGCCATATGTGATAGGTCTAATAATTGACTTCATAGCCGAGATACAAGGTTCTTTATATATTCGTGAATATTTTCAATTGCTTATAACTTTTGAACCATCCAGTATAATCATTTGATATTTGGAATGTGAAACATACTTCTTGAAAATTCTCTGAACTAACCAAAAAATTCAGGTCCATATCAGAAAAAAATATGGGAATATGTATGATGGAATAATGGAATTTGATTAGAATATTTGGAAAGTGCAGGAAGTTTTCAATTGGGATCAGTCAATTTTAGTGTCCCGCACGACATTTGACCCAACCAAATTTTTGTCGAAAGATCTATAGTCCTTTTAAGAAGTATTGACATCGAAGCAGGCCATGAACGTCCTGTCGAGGCTTTATTTCTAGTTACAAACAAAAAAGTTATTGTTTTAATCATAGAAATAAAACATAAATATAACCTAGAAAAGTGTTCAGTATACGAATGATCGAATAATTATTAATTAAACCGGAATATTACTACTGCAGTTCAAAAATGGGAATTCAGGTTCAACGTTATATATATTAAGAAATGGAACCCCCAAATAGAAAACTTGAACAGGAAACTCACCACCATAATCTACACCCTCAGTAGTATGAATTACCATATCCAACAAGATACATTGAAGCTCCTATACACAGCCAATTGTCAGTCAACTTTTCATATGGCATTGTTTACTGGGGAAACAGTACATCGGAAAGAAATATTTAAAACACAAAAGCAAGCAATCCAAGCTATCTATAGAATGAAATATAGAGAGACTTGTAGAAGTGTTTTCAAAAGGAATAAAATCCTGACGTTAACAGCAATATATGTGCTGAAGTATGTTATCTTCCTACAAAGCCACAGTGAACTATTTGAACGGTAGAATATTTTGAATCTTGTGAAGCTAAAACTACACCCGAGCTATGTATTGAATGAAATATAGAGAGACTCGTAGAGGTGTTTTCAAAAAGAATATAATCCTGAACATCAATATATGTGCTGAAGTATGTTATCTTCCCACAAAGCCACAGTGGACTATTTGAACGGTAGAATATTTTGAATCTTGTGAAGCTAAAACTACATCCGAGCTATGTATTGAATGAAATATAGAGAGACTCGTAGAGGTGTTTTCAAAAAGAATATAATCCTGAACATCAATATATGTGCTGAAGTACCTTCCCACAAAGCCACAGTGAACTATTTGAACGGTTTCTGAACAACAACCCAAGTAGTAAAATTGATGCTTATATATAATTTGCTAGAATATTTTGAATCTTGTGAAGCTAAAACTACATCAACTTTGTAACCATTGAAATTATTTGAGTTATTCCCCATTATTGTATTACAATAATTGTAGGAACTAAATAAATATTACTATTATTATAGAAATAAGAGAAAAACAAAAATTAAGAATCTATGTAGTACATGAAGAATTTTGTACTTAAAATTTCAATATATGAACCAATTTGTGAATTATTCAGTGCTCGGTGTTGAAAAAGTTGGAAACCATTATTTGAAACGTTTTCTTAATTGAAACTTTTCAGAGGCGATGTTGTTGAAACGTTTCATGAAACTACACTGAGGTAGGACATTTACATTCTCTGGACCATATTCTCAATATTATTATTGAGAATATGGGTTGAATTTTTTGTTCAAGATTTGAGTTGAGATAAAAACTAAATATTCAAAGATCTTAAACATTAAGAAATTTGCTGTCGAATAACAGTAGGTACTTCAAATAGGAAATGTTTTTCATGGATAATTTCATTTGTGTAGTTTTTATCATTATATCATGTTTGTTTCAAATTCGAATCAATTTGCTTGAATACATTTTAATTGTTCTTATTCTTATCAGAGGTTGATACTTTAACTTGACAACATTCTGGTATATTCCTTATTCGAAGTTTCTTCCTCATAGCATCTGCATTTCTCAAGAAATCAGTCAAAACTATTGATAAACCCATAAATGCATTCGAATATGCCAGAGCCTTTTGATTTGATATTATGTACTTACCAATAACACCTCACTGACCACTAAACTGAACAATTACTAATAATAATTAACACTAAAAAGCTAATAGATAACACTAAGTCTAATTTAAATCGAATAACCAACAATATGATTCTAATTCGAACTTTGTCGCTAATTAAAATGGACGTTTTCGTCATCAATTGTTTCACTAATTCGAATTTGACAATTTGAGAGTCACAGAAAATACTTTTGATGTCTGATTGTATTGTTCTGTAAAATGAAAACCATAGATGAATAAATATATACTCCGTTTAAGAATTATTGATAATAAAAATAATTATTGATAATTATTCGATAATTCGTATACTGAACACTTTTCTAGGTTATATTTATGTTTGATGTTTTATTTCTATGATGAAAACAGTAACTTTTTTGTAACCAGAAATAAAGCCTCGACTGGACGTTCATGGCTTCGATGTCAATAATTCTCAAATGGACTATACAGGGTCTTTCACGAGGAACCTCACCCATATTTATACGGGAAACTACTGAACGTATTTTCATGAAATTCAGCGCCTATAAGTATTTCACGATGCTGATGAAATCCAAAATATTTTCAAGGCATGAGCACCTCCGGTTTTTCCGGAAATGACGTCAACTTCCGTTTTTCAAATTAGAACACCATTTTTTTATTGCAGAAATAGATTTCTTAGAAAATTTCAAGTTATTTTGATGTAACATTTTTCAGTTTTGGTTGGAAAATTCTCTGTGAGCGGGAAAATTCGAAAAAAAAATCGAAAATAGAGCTCCGCTGAAACTATTCTTGTTTCAGCGGAGCTCTATTTTCGATTTTTTCGAGGTTTTTGGATGGAAAATTTTCATTTTTGGGATTTTTCAAGATGTAAGATTGATGTATCCACTTTGAAAATCGAAATCGCGATTCATGATACAGGGGGTGAAAAAATCGCTTTCAAAGTTAGGGATGACAAAATCGTGAAAAATCAATTTTTTCAAATTAGAACCCCATTTTTTTATGGCAGATATTGAATCTACGTTAAAAAATAATGTGAGTGTATGCATCACACCCTTGCCCTAAAATGGATATTTTCTGAGTTATTCACAAAAAACTGTTTTTCGTCTTGAATTTTCAGCTATTTCTTTTCCCTTCACGCCAAAAAGATGAAATTTTCAGGAACTGTTATTTGAACCATGCTGTAGATTTTTCACCCCTTCTTGAAACCGACTTCAAGTTACTATTAGGAGAACCATGGCAAACTCTCGCATATGGTTCATGAGGAATTATTTATTTATCACTGGAGAGAAAACCGATGGCCGATTAGTTGAAATAAAGAGGTTTCCGATACAAATTCGAATCCAAATTCGCCATCTATTTAGGAACAACCTGTAACTTTTTTCTCTCGCATATCAGGGTAGTAAAATCTAAAACATGGTTTAAGTAACAGTTCCTGAAAATTTCATCTTTTTGGCGTGAAGGGAAAAGAAATAGCTGAAAATTCAAGACGGAAAACAGTTTTTTGTGAATAACTCAGAAAATATCCATTTTAGGGCAAGGGTGTGATGCATACACTCACATTATTTTTTATCGTAGATTCAATATCTGCCATAAAAAAATGGGGTTCTAATTTGAAAAAATTGATTTTTCACGATTTTGTCATCCCTTACTTTGAAAGCGATTTTTTCACCCCCTGTATCATGAATCGCGATTTCGATTTTTGAAGTGGATACATCAATCTTACATCTTGAAAAATCCCAAAAATGAAAATTTTCCATCCAAAAACCTCGAAGTTATTCTTGTTTCAGCGGAGCTCTATTTTCGATTTTTTTTTCGAATTTTCCCGCTCAGAGAGAATTTTCCAACCAAAACTGAAAAATGTTACATCAAAATAACTTGAAATTTTCTAAGAAATCTATTTCTGCAATAAAAAAATGGTGTTCTAATTTGAAAAACGGAAGTTGACGTCATTTCCGGAAAAACCGGAGGTGCTCATGCCTTGAAAATATTTTGGATTTCATCAGCATCGTGAAATACTTATAGGCGCTGAATTTCATGAAAATACGTTCAGTAGTTTCCCGTATAAATATGGGTGAGGTTCCTCGTGAAAGACCCTGTATAGTCCATTTAAGAATTATTGACATCGAAGCAGGCCATGAACGTCCAGCCGAGGCTTTATTTCTGGTTACTAAAAAGTAACTAAATTTCATCATAGAAATGGAACATAAATATAACCTAGAAAAGTGTTGAGTATACGAATTATCGAATAATTATTAATTAAGCCGGAATATTTCGATTGCAGTTCAAACATGGGAATTCAGGTTTGAAAGCGCAAAAATATCGTGGAATGCTTTCATATGAAATTATCTGAACTTATCGTTCATATAAAAGTCAACCATGGAAAATTGAAGATCATTCAAATAAATATTTATTTTCACTCAGGACCATGCAATATTTATTGGTATTGGAAATCTTGCAAAATTCTAACCATATAACTATCAGAGTACCATTTTATGTCAGGATTCAAGAAGGATAATTAATGGAATTCTGGCAGGTAGCTAGTGGTGCAACAGAAAAAAATTTTTGGATACTTCGCAAGCACAGGGCCAAAAGAATGGATTGGAAAAAAACGTTATAATGTATTAAGAAATATGAGAGAAACCAAAATTGAGAATCTATGTAGTACATGAAGAATTTTGACATGAAATTTGTACCAAACTTTCAATATATGAACCAATTTGTGAATTATTTATTGCTCGGTGTTGAATACTTTAAGAAAGTCAATTTTTATTTTCATTCATTAAAACTGTCCATAAATTATTGAAAATATTATAATTGATGAGCAATTTTACAATTATTCAGTATACTTTTGAATTGGGAACAATATAGCATGTGTATTAGCAGAGGGAATGTGTACAGGGTACCATACAGTATAAGTATAATAAATAAACTTAAAATATCTATGAATGATACAAGAGCAAAGATAAAAATATTCTTAAAACTTTGTTTCCACGTAGTGTAGTGATGTGGATGTGTTTATTGAATAAGCTGACATAATCCTATTGATGGGCATCCTGTTGCAGGGAAGCTTTCAATTTTTCAATAACCCATTTATGAAATAATTCACCATTCATAGTAATCCTTATCATTAATACCACTGTCAAGAATTGGATCACTTCCAGGTAAAAATCCATCAATTGTTCCAGCATTCAAAATAGTGCACCTTCTGCCTTTATCCTTGAATATACTCAGCATACCTTTTGGATTCTCTTCTAGTGTCCACTGACGAATTTGAATACCGTTTTCGAATATCCAAATTTCATCTAGATAAATGAATTTTACGTTTTGTTCCATGTATTCTCGGTATTTATCATAATATCGTACTATTTTTATTATATTTTTCTGTTTATCAATAAGAATTTTCCTTCGATCAACTTTTTTGTATTTGTATCCAATTTTTTTATGATATAATATAATGGTGACTTCGATCAATTGAAATCTAGGTGCTCTTTGGCCAGTTCGAAAAGAATATCTAAACTGATATATTCATTGTTTTTAATTCAAGCAAAAACAAAGTCATTCAATGTGTCTTTGAAGGAATAATCGTATCGCATAGGTTTTCTTCCACTGCTAATTCCAGGCTATAATAACATGCTAATATTCTACGGACAAGGCTTGGTGAAATCTGAAAATTTAAGAGACATTGATCAATCAGAATACACTTTGAGTCGGTGAATAACAGTTTACCTGAAACACTAGCGGAAATATATGCCAAAACTTTGAAAAACTCGAAGTAACACCGACAAACTGCCTGGCGTTCTCTTGTTAGGCGCGATGTATACTGGTCAATTCCAGCCATTTTAATAGCATAAGACAAAAAATACTCAAATTCAGAGCAAATTTTTATAATTACATATTCACCAATATCTTCGATAAAATCATCAAAGCCAGATTTCTATGGGTACTGTTAGTGCTATTCCTATACCAACCTGAATTCAGCAACCCAAAATATTACTGAATAGTCTATTACCAACTTAAATTCGATTTTTCACAGCCAACCGACATGTCAATAATTCTTAAACGGAGTATACATTCCTTTATCTATAGTGTTAACTTAACACGTTGAGCGCCACGTGCACACCGGTGGACATTTTGAATTTTCAAAGCAGGACCAAGTGATCACTGGTGGTCATTGTTGATTTTCATAGATCGGACAGCATGACCACCCGTGGTCACATTATGTATTTTATTGGGGGACCGCGTGCTCATCGGAGGCTACGTTTTCTATTCAGTTTAACATTAGGAATGTAAGGTTTGGTCCCAGGGTGTGACCATTTTTCACTTGGACTTTGTAGTTTGGTCCAGCAATGTGTACTAATTACTGGATAATAATTGGAAAGGAAAACTCCATATTTCGTGATTGGATCATATTTATTTGAACTTTCTGTAGCATTGAAACTTTATGAAAACAATATAAAAATGTCTTGACATAAAGTATATAAAAAAAATGTATATTATGGCGAAAATATTTCAAATGAAAACAAGAATGAATTTAACCAAACGAAACTTCTCTGAAAATTAAAGTACACTTGAAATTATCAAACTTAACAGAAATGGTTCATTTATGATTATTAAAACATGATATACACATTGGTTGTTCACATTGCTCGCAAATTGTGTTGACCTTTTTAGCATTTTTCTAGCATAAGCGGAATTGTGCTGCCTTGACATACTTTTGTAACACATACTACATCTCTTTCTGGTCACCCTCTTTTGTCCCTCCACTTCTTTTGATGTGTGTATTTGCCTTTGGGAAGCTGTAGAAGTTGTTGTTCGAGCAGGTAATGGCATATCCAATTGATTAGTAGATTCTACCAGAGACGAAACAATAAATTCCTTGAATCGAGTTATGTTCATCTTTTTGTTATTTACCTTGTTGAATAAATATAAGGCGTTCACAACTGTCGTAGCTGTTATTGGATGAAAAAGTAAACGTTTATACCATTTTACGGTACGGCGACAATATGGAGCGTATGCAGCCATTTGATCAGATAAATCTATAAATGTTTTTCCTTTGTTGTAATCTAAGACCATATCTGGCTTGGTACATTCTCTACCTTTTTTGGAAAAAGTTGTAAGTGCATCATCATGTTTGGTACTTAGCATTAGCACATCTCGTTTATCTTTCCACTTCAGTACCACTGTTTTATTTTCATTCTGTCGTGCTACTACTTCCCCTTTTTTCAATTTTGCTTTTGTCACTTCTGGAGGATTACCCTTTCGATTTACCCTTAAAGTTCCAACGAGATGTGTCTTGTTCTCAATCATTTTATCGGCTAATGAGACACTTGTATACCAGTTGTCCGTAACAAGTGTTCTTCCTGAATTCAAGAGTCCATCCATCAACTCAGTTACAACTTTTTCCGAGACTGCTATGTTTTCTGTCCTCTCCTTGCCAGTGTAAACTTTAAATGCCCAGGTATAACCTCCTGTTACACAAAGTTTAAAAACTTTTATGCCATATCTATGGCGTTTGTTTGGTATATATTGCCGAAAATGTACTCTTCCACGGAATGGAACGTTACTTTCATCAATACAAACAATATTTTCTGGTACATATGCTTCTTGAAATTTGAACTGGAGCATATTCAGGGCATCGGATATTTTATAGAGACGATCATTCAGATCTCTTGGTTTTTCATTATCACAGGTATGAAACATGCTCAATATATTTTCAAATCTATTGCGGCTCATTATAGTAGGAATTTTATTTTGATATATAAGGCTCCTTGACCAATAATCCCTTAGTTGGTGTACTTGAAACAAGCCCATCCAAATAATGATTCCCAAAAATTTACGCATTTCCGATTGATCGGTATCAACCCATTTTGAGATTCTTGTTTTACATATCTGGCTTCCGGAGTTGGCGGCGGTAATGATCTTTTGTGAAGCAAACCTGTTAGTTTCGGTAACGAACAGATTTATAATATCGTCATCTATAAAATACTTGAAAAACTCCACCGGATCTTTTCCAACCAAAGCAGCAGCTATGTCTGGATTTACTCCTGCATTTGTGGGCATTTCTTTGAAGGTAAGACGGTCTCCATTAACTGGCTTCCATTTTCGACTATTTATTAGGTTTGCTAGTGGGACAATGTCTTCGAGTTCTTCTTCCGAGCTATTTTCACATTCTTCAGTATCAGATTCTGAATCAGAACTGCTCTCTCCTGGCTGAAATTCTCGATCATCGGTCGAGTCATCCGAAAACCCAGTTATTTGATCCTCATCACTAAGATTATCGAGATTAGCGGCAATTTCGTGAAGTTCTTGATATGTTAAAGCCTTTTTGAGCGCTCGTACTACTTACACGAGGGCTATATCATTTCGTCAAGATGTCTGTATTTTTCGAATTTTGAGCCGAAAATGGTCTCAAACGACTATGTTCGACTCACTGATGACGAATCCGTCGGAAAATTCGAGTCGAGCCGGCCGTATACACGATAACTCTCGAACAAAATGTCCTAGAAACTTGAAATTTTCAGGGTAGGTTCGAATCACAAATGCCGCGGTTAAATTCGTTATTGGGCAAAATTCGCCGAGGAGTTCCGTAAATATGGCCGCTCAAAATTTTGTTTTCCTGATTACTCTGAAACTACAAATTCGATCGCGATGAAATTCTGCACTCTGATGGAAAATGAGGTTTTCAAGCTACATGCAATTTTGTTCAGATCGCATCACCAGAACCATAGAAACCATAGAAAATTGTAACTTTTAAACGGAAACGCGTAGGGACTTGAAATTTTCAGGAAATTTTCAGTCGTGATCACTTTCATCTATGAGCAAAATTTGACTAGGGGTTCCGTAAATATGGTCGTTTGAAATTTAATTTTCTCGATAATATCCAAACTAGAGATTCGATGGTGACGAAATTCTGTATACTAATGGAGAATGATATATTCAAGCTACATTTCTCTAGATCGCATGACCAGAACCATAGAAACCATAGAAAATCATAACTTACGAACGGAAAGGCCTAGGAACTTGAAATTTTCAGGATAGGTGTAGACCTGAATTGTGGCGTTTAAGTTCATCAATGAGCAGAATTATATTAGGGGTTCCGTAAATACGGTCGTTTGAAATTTTGTTTTCTCGATAATTTCGAAACTACGGATTCGATCGAGAGAAAATTTTGTATTTCAAACGAGAATGATATATTAAAGCAACATTTTGTCCAGATCGCATGACCAGAACCATAGAAACCATAGAAAGTTATAACTTCCGAAGGGAAAGGCCAAGGAACTTGAAATTTTCAGGGTGGGTTTGGATCGCGAATTTCACGGTCACGTTCATCAATGAGCAAAACTAGACTAGGGGTTCCGTAAATATAGCCGTTCAAAATATTTTTTCCTGATAGTTTCGAAACTTCTGATCGGATTGAAATTAAATCATGCACCTAGCTGAGGAATAATGTATTCAAACTACGTGCAAAATTTTGTCCAGATCGCATCACCAAGACCATAGATACCGTAGAAAATTCTAGCGAATTATCGAAACAAAATTGATCAGCTGAAGCACTGACATGAATTCTCGAGTGTCGCCTTAGTTTCAGAATTTTTTTGACAGCTGTCGAAAATTCCTTCAATTGATTTATAAAACTGGAAAATGCGAATCTACCTACCAGGTGCATGTACGAGCGCTCAAAAGCTCCTGCCTTCACGGCAGTGCTTTTCTAAATTTTTTTTTCCATAAAATTGTACAAAAATAACATAAAGTCAATTATTAAATTATTCATCAGGATCACTAACGATATTTTCATACAGAGACATGCTGTTCATCAGTGTCAACATTTCTGGATCGGGAAGAAATTCGCAACATTCACCAGCTTTCTTTATTCCTTCTTTGGCATGTAGAATCGATACATTTTTGTTCGCAAATCGGTTTCTCACTTTAGTTTTAATCCTGTTAATTTCCGAAAATATTCGCTCACATTTCACATTTGATACAGGTGAGCACAGCATCTGCTTTGCAAATTTCGAAATGTGCAAATACTTCTCGATATTGGCTGCATTTTTTAATTTGCTAATCTTTGTCCAAAATTTTTCTACATTAACAGGATCGTTTGAATCACTAGAGCTACTGCTGCACATAAGATTACTTACTTCTCGATGCAACTTCATTTCTCTATATTCGTTATCTATAATCTGAATAGGAAAGCACCAAGTGCTTGAAATTCATTATAAACAGCTGTTTGTGGATCTGAAAACTCTAACTCCTTGAACATAATATCCAAGGGCAACCGCTACCTTAATTCTACAGATAATTCTATCAAAAAAGATTGACAAGTTGTTGAAAAATCGTTGACTTTTTCTACAGAAATTATTTTTTTGCAACTATTCAAGTGAGAAGAAACTTTATGTCCTAAATATTAAGATTGCAGCGGTAAATACTGCAAAGTACATGTAGGATCAATCTCCTCTATTGGAGTTGTTGTTATGTAACTAGATTTCATGTAGCAGCTCACGATTGATGCAAACATGTTTGATATATCTCTATAGATTCTATGAACTACAGGATAGTCCCCTTGAAAAATTATGTTGAATTTGTTTGTAATAGGCACAATGAAATCTAAAAAATAAAAATAGAGCTTCACTGTCTCATCATTGAATGAATTGGATAAAAACTCGCAAGAAGCATTTTGCCTCCTATCTTCCAAAAATTGCCCATTAAAGTAGAGTTGAAGAGGTGACCACTGTTCTAAAATTCTACTTATACACGCTTGTAATGATAGCCAACGAATATCATAATGCCTAAGGATTTTGTGCGTTTCAGAATTAGTGTAATTTTGAAAGTAAATTGAAGAAGAAGATAATAGTATGCAGTTACGACAAATATAAATTGAAATTTATAATTGATATGAACTTCATGATATAAAATGACTTTGAAGTCAAAGAGGGTGAAAATCTACCAAAATCTACTCCCAAAAATTTACCTACCACAGGTTGCCTGAAATCTACCAAAAAAGTAGATTTCTACCACATATGGTCACACTGTATAGCCCTCGTGTAAGTAGTACGAGCGCTCAAAAAGATACTCGTCTTTCTCCATGTTTGTTTACATTTCGCTCTCATCGGTAGTTGCAAAGAGTAACAAAGTTGTCTATCTTTGGTAGTTGGAACGCAAATTGAGTTCTGACAAATAGAGATGAGCCAAACAGTGATTTCTGAATATCATCGTGATCAGTGATCGTGATTCGCCAATCACCGTTCTTTTAACCGGTGATTGCGATCACCGTTCTTTCGAAGTTTGAACGGTGAATTAGTCCGACCGTCCGACGAGTCGGTGATTGCGATCACCGACATCACCGTACGCCTTGAGTTGAACCAAAGATTAGACAACTTGTTACTCTTTGGTTGAACGAACATTGAATGAAGTAATGGAACAAGGAACAAGTAACGATGAAAGTGATTCTTAAATGTTCACAAAATTGAAATATATATTATTAGATACGAATAGATTTCCACGTCACCCAAGAGGTACTATTTGACGACGCGTTGGTAATTTTTTTTGGATTGGGACACCTCGCTTATAATCCTATTATAACCCAATATAAAAAACAGAGTTCTCAAATGAATGAAAACTGAAAATAAAATAAAAATAATCAAAAATAACAGAAATGCCGAACCTGCATACCTTGATGAGATATAACAAAAAAATCAACAGTTTTTATGTTTTGAGTTCAAGAACATCAACATTTTAGTTTTTTTATCAGCTAATCGCGACTGTCTATCAGAGATTACCAGTCTTAGAGAAAAATTTGGTTACTCTAAATTTTATTGCTTTTCAAGATTTCCAGGTTTTTCCAACTTATATTGGCAAGATATCGTTTTAACTAATTTTACTAAACAATAACAAATCTGCATGAGAGGTAAACTATTCTCCCTCTATTCATACAAAAAAACGTTGTCAAATACTGACCAATAACAAAATTTGGTTACCCAAAATTTTATTGCTTTTCAAGATTTCCAGGTTTTTCCAACTTACATTGGCATCTTCCTATTCCCAGAACCATATCAGATATAATCTGGTTATCCTAAATGATGCTAATACCTTCCTTACCTTCCTAACAATGCGTAGACTCAAATCTCAAATTCACCGCACCGCCGATATTGCCGATATTGCCTCTCCTAATCGTCTCTTGATACTTACTTTTGTTAGCCGTGATTGCGATCACCGGGTACGAGTGGGGTAAGTGGTGAGTGAACGATAGGAACGATGAACCAATCACCGTGAAAGCACATCCCAGTTCCCAGTATCGATATCACTGATATCAGAATATCAGTGATATCGAGTATCCCAGAGCGTGAGTGAGAACACCGAGTACTGAGAACGATATTCAACTTGAAAATCACAGGAGCGGTGATTTGAATGTTTCGATCACGCCAGTGATCGGTGATTTGAAACTCACGGTGATTGAATCACCGGTAGTGAAATATCGCTCATCTCTACTGACAAAGGAATATTTCTTTATCTATGGTTTAGTGAAAACAACTGTTTGAGTTTGAGTTCAAAGTAGCGCGATATAAGTAAATGGGACAAATTTTTGATTTGGATGAGACATATAACACTGAGATATAAAATTCAAACCGGAAAATTCCTCTTCTTTATAAATTTCAGCGTTGAATGAAGTAAGAATTAATACTTCAATCAAAGGTTTTCGTTCGTCGCATATCAAATGAGAATTGGATTCTTGCAATATGCAGTGCTCCCCTGCAGAAATAGAAAGGAAAAGACAGGAAGCACTCAAAAAATTAGCTAGTAAGAAAAAATCACCACTAAGAATTCAAAATCTTCCTGTAATTGGAAATGTTCCTCCAACGACGTCGCCAAATCCGAAATTCAAGTTCACTAAATCTTTCCCCGCTGCATCCAACAAAACTCACAACGTAAAACCATATGATAGGGGAAATACTAAAAGTACACCAGTTTCTCAATTTTATTCGAAAGAATCCACTGTCACTGCCAAATGCATTCTACAGAGCGAATCAAGATTTATCGTAGAACTTTCAGCGTTCAGTACCCCAGCCATCGAAGTTTTCAAAACTATTCCGTCTAGAAATTATGGTAAATAGATCTGACAAGTGTTTCGTGTTCAATCATACCATTTTGCAGATACCAAGGAAAGATTGTGGAGTTTTGACATTAAGGACTATGAAATACTTGCGTCGAGAATTAACGGATTAAAGGGTCTTTTGGAACTTTCAGGTTTGCCAAAATATGTTTTGAGTTGTGTGAGATCGCCTAAAAGAGATCTTTCTATAATTGATTTGAGCCAAGTCGAACCTGAATTGAGGGATTCTTTGATGCCATTTCAAAGAAATGGGGTGGCGTAAGTAAGAAAACTACCGGATCATTAAGAAAAATTCATGTTATTCTTTGCAGTTATGGAATTGATAAAGGTGGAAGATGTCTAATAGCTGATGATATGGGTTTGGGAAAAACGCTCCAAGCCCTTGGCATCGCTAGTTATTATAGAGAAGACTGGCCGTTACTTATTATTACTACTGCTTCTATGAAGTACGTTAAATTAATTTTTTTAGTAGTATCCTTCACTAATGAACGTTGATTTTTTAGAAACGCATGGGAACAAACAATTATCAAGTATATTCCAAGCCTTCCATTAATGCAGTTACAATACATGGTGACCACTAAAGATTTCATTGGAGGGGTGCGTGTTCTGATTGTAAGCCATGATATGTTCTTAAAATTCGGAGTCGTTATAGTCGACGAGTCTCAAAACTTGAAGAATTTCAAAAACAAGGGTACGATTGATCGTTTTCATCTCGAAATTACACATAGTGTAACTGAATATTTCAGGTACTCAGGCGGCAGCGAAGATAGCGAAACTGGCCAAAAGGGTGATACTCCTCAGCGGTACTCCAGCCCTTTCTCGCCCCTCAGAACTATACAGCCTATTCTTTATCGACAGTAAATTCTTCCCGAACTTCTTCGAGTACTCTAAGAGATACTGCGATGGAAAGACCAGCCATTTCGGATGGGACTCCTCGGGCCAGTCCAACCTCCAAGAGCTCCAGATCATCTTGGCCCGACATTTCATGATACGAAGGACCAAGGACGAGGTCTTGGCGACTTTACCCAATAAAAACCAAGAAATTATAACGTTGGACGTTGGACTCAACCAGCTGAGCAAAGAAGATAGGAGCTGCCTCGAATCTCTAGCGAATAAGTTCCACTCGAAGAAGGGAAGAGAGAGCCACGCTGCTCTGTTGAGTTTCTTCTCGGAAACTGCGAGGATAAAGATTCCCTCGGTTCTGTAAGTCTGATTAACGTTTCAACTGTTATCGTCTTATTCAAAACAATTCTGCAGGTCCTACATACTGCACGTTCTACAAGAGAACAAGAAATTCCTCGTTTTCGCCCATCATCAGGTAATGTTGGACGCGATAACTCAGATATTAACGAAGAAGGGGAAGAAATTCATGAGGATAGATGGGAGTACAGCTACTCTACAGAGACAATATTTTGTCGATCAGTTTCAGACGGATGACGATTGTATTTGTGCCGTGCTTTCGATAACTGCAGCCAATGCCGGAATAACTTTGACTGCAGCGGAGCTGGTGGTTTTCGCCGAGTTGCATTGGAATCCCAGTGTGAGTTTCCTCAATTGAAATTGTGTAGGGTCGATATTAAAAATTATTTTCCAGATTTTAAGCCAGGCGGAGAGCAGGGCTCATAGGATAGGTCAGGATAAGGCGGTCACCGTACGTTATCTCTTAGCTCCGGGAACAGCCGATGACTCAATTTGGCCGATGCTCAAGAAGAAGCAGAAAATTTTGAGCGAGGCGGGACTTTTCAAGGAAAGTTTCAGTAATGTAGAAACGAAAAACCAACCTATTTCCTTGGAAACTACTCATCGGTAGTCCAGCCCTTTCTCGCCCCTCAGAACTATACAGCCAGCTATCCTTTATCGACAGTAAATTCTTCCCGAACTTCTTTGAGTACTCTAAGAGATACTGCGATGGAAAGACCAGCCATTTCGGATGGGACTCCTCGGGCCAGTCCAACCTCCAAGAGCTCCAGATCATCTTGGCCAGACATTTCATGATACGAAGGACCAAGGACGAG
Source organism: Aphidecta obliterata (assembly GCA_963966015.1). Classification (NCBI taxonomy): domain Eukaryota; kingdom Metazoa; phylum Arthropoda; class Insecta; order Coleoptera; family Coccinellidae; genus Aphidecta; species Aphidecta obliterata. The sequence continues at coordinate 7,523,705 of OZ014430.1, read as the reverse complement.
GTCTTGGCGACTTTACCCAATAAAAACCAAGAAATTATAACGTTGGACGTTGGACTCAACCAGCTGAGCAAAGAAGATAGGAGCTGCCTCGAATCTCTAGCGAATAAGTTCCACTCGAACAAGGGAAGAGAGAGCCACGCTGCTCTGTTGAGTTTCTTCTCGGAAACTGCGAGGATAAAGATTCCCTCGGTTCTGTAAGTCTGATTAAAGTTTCAACTGTTATCGTCTTATTCAAAACAATTCTGCAGGTCCTACATACTGCACGTTCTACAAGAGAACAAGAAATTCCTCGTTTTCGCCCATCATCAGGTAATGTTGGACGCGATAACTCAGATATTAACGAAGAAGGGGAAGAAATTCATGAGGATAGATGGGAGTACGCCTACTCTACAGAGACAATATTTTGTCGATCAGTTTCAGACGGATGACGATTGTATTTGTGCCATGCTTTCGATAACTGCAGCCAATGCCGGAAAAACTTTGACTGCAGCGGAGCTGGTGGTTTTCGCCGAGTTGCATTGGAATCCCAGTGTGAGTTTCCTCAATTGAAATTGTGTAGGGTCGATATTAAAAATTATTTTCCAGATTTTAAGCCAGGCGGAGAGCAGGGCTCATAGGATAGGTCAGGATAAGGCGGTCACCGTACGTTACCTCTTAGCTCCGGGAACAGCCGATGACTCAATTTGGCCGATGCTCAAGAAGAAGCAGAAAATTTTGAGCGAGGCGGGACTTTTCAAGGAAAGTTTCAGTAATGTAGAAACGAAAAACCAACCTATTTCCTTGGAAACTTTGTTAACTGAAGGCATTGAATGCAAAACATCGCATAATACACTGGATATTTCTACATACTTCGAATCTCCTAGTGAAAAGCAAAAAATAAACGATAGTGTCGTTAGTGACTTGATTGATAGTTTATTTGATGATTGTCCCAATATAAGTCAAAATGTGAGAACTTCTAAGGTTGAAAATAGTTGTGATAATGGATTCAAAAGTGAATTGAACGTGTACGATATGTTGAATGATGGATTCAATGATATATTATGTAGTATCGATATTTAACTCTCGAGAATTTTGAATATGTTGGCCTTTCATTATACTGTGAATGCAATTTTTATTTTTACACAACGAAAACTAGTTTTAAGACCATGTTGAGATAAAGAAACTTATTTATTTTTGTTGATAAATTATATTTTTTACTGAATGGATTATTGTTTTTATTGGGTAAAAATTCATCTTTGATTTTGATGTTTTGGACTTCGAGTCTCGATTTCATAAAATGACATAATTTATCACCCTTACGGCCGTTTTGATTCACAGAATCTATGGTTCGATAGTCGCTACCATAGAATATAGCATATTATTCTATACTGGAAGGTGGCTGCCTTGGAGTATAGAGTATTCTATGGTCGCTACAGTGTCACTTGAGTCATTCTGGGACACCCTGTATAGCGGGTTTTTTCAATTATTGCGAATTTTGAAATTTTTTGTATTTAATCATATTCACTAACGGACAACGGTCATTTTGACTATTCAATACAATTCGTATTCTATACAGGGTCTTTCACGAGGAACCTCACCCATATTTATACGGGAAACTACTGAACGTATTTTCATGGAATTCAGCACTTATAAGTATTTCACGATGCTGATGAAATCTAAAATATTTTCAAGGCATGAGCACCTCCGGTTTTTCCGGAAATGACGTCAACTTCCGTTTTTCAAATTAGAACACCATTTTTTTATTGCAGAAATAGATTCCTTAGAAAATTTCAAGTTATTTTGATGTAACATTTTTCAGTTTTGGTTGGAAAATTCTCTCTGAGCGGGAAAATTCGAAAAAAAAATCGAAAATAGAGCTCCGCTGAAACAAGAATAACTTCGAGGTTTTTGGATGGAAAATTTTCATTTTTGGGATTTTTCAAGATGTAAGATTGATGTATCCACTTTAAAAATCGAAATCGCGATTCATGATACAGGGGGTGAAAAAATCGCTTTCAAAGTTAGGGATGACAAAATCGTGAAAAATCAATTTTTTCAAATTAGAACCCCATTTTTTTTTGGCAGATATTGAATCTACGTTAAAAAATAATGTGAGTGTATGCATCACACCCTTGCCCTAAAATGGATATTTTCTGAGTTATTCACAAAAAACTGTTTTTCGTCTTGAATTTTCAGCTATTTCTTTTCCCTTCACGCCAAAAAGATGAAATTTTCAGGAACTGTTACTTAAACCATGTTTTAGATTTTACTACCCTAATATGCGAGAGAAAAAAGTTACAGGTTGTTCCTAAATAGATGGCGAATTTGGATTCGAATTTGTATCGGAAACCTCTTTATTTCAACTAATCGGCCATCGGTTTTCTCTCCAGTGATAAATAAATAATTCCTTATGAACCATATGCAAAAACTTACCATGTTTTACATTCTTTTTTTTTAATGATAGATATCATTAATTACATCTGCCAAATTCCTCTTTATTCAGTAGCATTTTGTGTTTACTATTAATTTGGTGATAATTCGTATTAAGTTATAAAATCGATCACTATGCCTAATTTTACCAATGAAGATTATTTAAATCTCATTCTACTTCATGGAGAATGTAATAAAGTTGTAGATAGAACGATTCGACTGTTCATTGAGAGGTTTCCTGACCGACCCAGACCAACGAGAGATACCATTAACAGAACCATGACAAACTTGAGAAATGTCGGATCTTTCGTTAAGAAAACTATACACAGAGAAAAAAGTGTAGTAGAAGATGAGAACAACGAAATTACAGTTCTTGCATATTTTCGTGTGAATCCTCAAAATTCTCTCAAAGATGCCGAGATTGATCTGGGATTATCTCAATCGAGTGTTTGGAGAATATTAAAAAAACATAAAATGCACCCATATAAATTCAATAGGGTACAGCATTTGAAGGAAACTGATTTCGTCAGGAGAACAGAGTTTTGCGAAGCTATGATGATTCGATTTCAAGAGAATGAAAACTTTTTGGACTGTATAATTTGGACAGATGAATCTAAATTCAGAAAGAATGGTTCTTTCAATAGGCATAACAGTCATTATTGGGATGAAGAGAACAACCACCACTTCAGACAGTGGAACTTTCAAGAGGCCTGAAGTTTCAATGTTTTTTGCGCCATCAAAAATAATGCAATTCTCGATGTTCACATTTATGATGAGACTTTAACTGGTAAGATAGAACACTACACATGTTTGCATTATTTAAAGAATGTTCTCCCTTAGGAGATAGATATTCTGACATATTGACTCAAATAATTGAGCCGCTAGTACAGAACCATAATGACTTATGGTATCAACAAGATGGCGCGCCTCCACACAATTCACTCAATGTGTCAAATATCCTCTACAGGCTATTTGAAGATCGATGGTTGGTGAACAATGGTCCACATCTTTGGCCACCACGTTCTCCCGATTTAACTCCTTTAGACTATTATGTTTGGGGTAGGATACAAAATATTGTCTACTCAACTCCCTGACTGATAAAGAGGACTGCATAGAACGAGTCAGAAATGCGTTCAGGTTTGTTTAGATTTTTAGATTCATAGTTTTGAAACTCAATTTGGTTTTTAAACACTTTTGCAGATCTCTTCCTCCCGATGAAATAAGAAGAGCAACGCACGAAGCATTCCTGAGACGTATAAATAAATGTCTAGAAATTAACGGTCAAAACTTTGAGCATCTTCTCTAGTTATAACTGCGAGAGTTTGCCATGGTTCTCCTAATAGTACCTTGAAGTCGGTTTCAAGAAGGGGTGAAAAATCTACAGCATGGTTCAAATAACAGTTCCTGAAAATTTCATCTTTTTGGCGTGAAGGGAAAAGAAATAGCTGAAAATTCAAGACGAAAAACAGTTTTTTGTGAATAACTCAGAAAATATCCATTTTAGGGCAAGGGTGTGATGCATACACTCACATTATTTTTTAACGTAGATTCAATATCTGCCATAAAAAAATGGGGTTCTAATTTGAAAAAATTGATTTTTCACGATTTTGTCATCCCTAACTTTGAAAGCGATTTTTTCACCCCCTGTATCATGAATCACGATTTCGATTTTTAAAGTGGATACATCAATCTTACATCTTGAAAAATCCCAAAAATGAAAATTTTCCATCCAAAAACCTCGAAGTTATTCTTGTTTCAGCGGAGCTCTATTTTCGATTTTTTTTTCGAATTGTCCCGCTCAGAGAGAATTTTCCAACCAAAACTGAAGAATGTTACATCAAAATAACTTGAAATTTTCTAAGGAATCTATTTCTGCAATAAAAAAATGGTGTTCTAATTTGAAAAACGGAAGTTGACGTCATTTCCGGAAAAACCGGAGGTGCTCATGCCTTGAAAATATTTAGATTTCATCAGCATCGTGAAATACTTATAAGTGCTGAATTTCATGAAAATACGTTCAGTAGTTTCCCGTATAAATATGGGTGAGGTTCCTCGTGAAAGACCCTGTATGTATTTCAATTTTTCAATAGAACACAAAAATTGGTCAACAAACTCTAGATCTAGACCATTGAGCCTTACTATAATTCAAACGATATAGGACGCTTCTTATTAGGAACAAAGGTATCATAATATACTTTCCAAGAAATAAATTGAAAGTATACGTTTTAACAAGTACCTATAGATATTTGCTTTTGATTATTAGAATCTTCAACTTCACATAATATTATTTGCAATGTTGCCAATGACGCTCCGCCGAAAAATCCGAATTTTCCGTAATAAAATCCGAAAAAATCCGACGCATCCGTAGAAATATCCGAAAAAAATCCGCTCGATCATCGAACTATTAAATTAACACAGAAGACCGAAATGATATTTTCTCATTTATTTAGGATGAAAAAGCTTGACAAGCTCCATCGTTTTGTCACCCGTGCTGCCATCTAACGGTTATGAGTAACAAAGCGCGTGTTCAAATATAGTGTTCTGTAATTGTCAGAGATTGAATTTTAGTAGTGATTTGATATTTGATGGATTTCTGGTGGTTGGAAGATAATAAGAATCGGAATATTCGAAATGGGAATAACATGAGCATTGTTTTGTTTATGTCGAAAATAAGTTTTTCACTTCAACTAAAAACAAACTATCAAGTCTTATACTTCGTACTATACAGGGTGTTCCTGAATTGGAGGTACAAACGAAGAGGGCGGATTTCAGGAGTAATTTCATGGAATTTCAAGTTTTTTTCTCACGAAATATTCAACTGAAATTTGAGAGTTTACACCATGTAACATGCCAATTCCGTTAGCAAATCTACAGGGTGATATTTTTTCTGGAACACTGTCCTCTGTTTTCCTCCAGAACTTTTTTTTGGTGAGCCACTGTTAATTTGAAAAAATGTAAAAAGCAGCTTTGTTGTTGTGGGCTCTTGTGGTTTTGTCTTATCTGCCACCGATTTCGAGAAAAAAATTTTGAACTATTTTCTCGAAATCCGCAGAAAAATCCAAATTATCATAAAAATTCAGTTAGTAAACTGTGGTGAATTAATTCATTGTTTGTTTTGACACCTTGAATTAAACTTTCTCAGTTGAATATCTTGTGAAGTGAGAAAAAAATTTGAATTTTAACACCCTGTATCTCGAAAACGAAACGTTTGCGATCCCATGTTTATGGAACTTTTTTCTCTTAAAATTACCTAAGGGATCTCCACTTTCCGTTTGTTGTAAATTTAGGAACACCCAGTATATTTCAATAAAACAACAACAAAATTGATCAAGATTGTGCCGTTTTGAAATTATCCATTAGTGAATATGACTGAATGACTAGGCCCGACCATATTATTTATATTCAATTATTCATTTTGTTTTTTGTGAAAGAAAAATTATTCGTTTCTGATTAGTTGGTTGTTTTGTGGGAATTACGAAACACTAGAATTACTTATCGAAGATTAGAAAAGAAAATTATTATCAGCATCGTTATTATTCTTATGGCTGACGGTGACGTTCTTTTGAGTAAATATCATAAGTCTTTCGCTGCCTCTCGGATTTCGAGACAAATAAATCGAGCCAAATAAATTCAATGCGTCGTTTAGGATAGAAAAAGTTTCCTGGTTTTTGTCACCTGTGCTGCCATCTAAAGGTAATGAGTAACAAAGCGCGTGTTCAAATATAGTGTTCTGTAATTGATGGGGATTGAATTTCAGTAGTGATTTGATATTTGATGGATTTCTGGTGGCTGGAAGATAATAAGAATCGGAATATTCGAAATTGGAATGACACGAGCATTGTTTATGTGCAAAATAATTTTTTTACTTCCACTAAAAACAAACTACCTAGTCTTATAATTCGTATTCCAATTTTCAAATGAAACCACACAAAAATTGATCAAAAACAAACTTTAAAATTATTCTAAAGTTTGTTCTTGATCAATTTTTGTGTTGTTTTATTGAAAAATTGAAATAAATATGGAATACGAATTGTATTGAATTGTCAGAATGACCGTTGTCCGTTAGTGAATATGAATAATCCCGATAGGATTAAATACGAAAAATTTTAAAATTCGAAAGAATCGGAAAAACCCGCTATACAGGGTGTCCCAGAATGAATGGATAATCCTGATTTCTTGCACATCACGTTCACAAATGAGTTACTTTATGGTGAAATAAGTTATGAAGATGTATTGTACCATTTTGATATTTACATGAAAGACGCATATTATTTATATTTTTCTCAAATTTCATTTCCACCATAAACGATTAAACTTCTACATTATGAAATATTCATCACATTTCATGATGAAATTCGAAGTTGGATATTTTTTTCCAAAAAAGTCACAACAGATATTTATACGTTTTTCAGCATATCTATTGGTATTTCAATGAAGAATATTTCACCATGAAGAAACTGATGGATTTGATCCACTTGATACACAGAACCGCAACGTGATGTGCAAGAAATCATAATTTTGAAAAAAAAAAATTTCTAGTGGGGATAGATTTTTTTTTGTATTTTTTTCAGAGAGTCCAAAAGCTCTTCTATACAGTGTTACAGGATTATCCATTCATTCTGGGACACCCTGTATAATTATACACTGTATTATCAATCAAAATAACCTTAAGTTAAGCTGTGGAAATATCTCACATTTATTTATTTTTATTTGGGATTTTGGAAAATGAAAAGTTATTCGTTTCAATTAACTGTTTATTTTGTGGAAAATTACGAAACACTAAAATAACTTACCGTTGCCAGATTGTTTATATTAATTTTCTTCAATTCAACCTCAAAAATTCTTCGTATTTCGGCAATGGTAAGTAATGAATAGTTTAAATTGCGTAAACTTTGAAAATGCCAAAAAAAAACGAAAAAATAAAAACAATCGAGTCGTAATTGAACCATTTCACAGAAATATGTCAGAACGTATACGAAATCCAAAAAATAGTAGCAAAAACACGTGATTTCAAAAAAAATCTTCATATTTCAGTGGCTTTTGTAAAATATACAACTTTCCTTCATTATCTCATATAGGAATCTGAAATTCTGCATATTAATGAAATTTCTGCATTTCTGGCTACTCTACTTACCGAAGATTGGGAACGAAAAATTTTATTCATCATAGGTCCTGGTTTTTGAAAAAGACTGAAATTTACTTCCCTTCGCCTTTAATATAATTTTTCCTTTTTCCTTCTATTGGTTACTTGGAGAGGTCCTCCTCTCTTCTGCATGGTTCTTGGCTATCCGTCATTGGCTTCTTTGCAAGAGATATTTCCTCTTGTCTGTGGTTCGGACTGGTATCATTACCATCCTCCTTATTTCCTTGTTTTCGTGTTCTTTCATCGTTTCGATTGTCTTCTTGGTTTGTTTGTGAATTATTTCCTCGATTGTTGGTATTTTCAATTCTTCTCTTATTCGTTTATTGCTGACGTACCATGGGGCACCTACAGCTATCCTTATTATTTTATTCAACGTACTTTGTAGATCTTTCTTTTTGCAACTTTCGACATTGAACCAAACTACTCATGCGTACGTTATGCTTGGTATTAGCACTGTCCTCATTATCTTCATCTTGTTTTCCAGCGAAAGTTTGCTGTTTGCATTTAGGAGCGGATATAAATACCCATGTAGTTGCCTGGTCTTCTTTTTGATTTCTTCCATTTGTTTGTTAAATTTCAGCTTTTCGTCTAGGGTCACGCCCAGATATTTCGCTTCATCTTCCCAGTCTATCTTCTGGTTTTCTATCATGACGTTCCCTGCTTTTTCCTTCTTCAGTTTTGTGCCGCCGAAGTATATGGCAACTGTTTTCTTCGCATTTATCTTGAACCTCCATTTCTTGAAATAGCTCATCAGTTTGTCTACGTCTATCTGGAGTTGCTTCGTTATCGATTTCCTCATTCTGCTGGAATAGTATACAGCAGTGTCATCTGCGAACTGGGCAATCTTACATCTTCCCATTTTTGGTATGTCTGACATATATATGTTGAACAGCAATGGTCCTAGGACCGATCCTTGTGGTACGCCGACTTCAATTTTCCTGGTGGTTGACCTCGTACCATCTATGTTTATTTTGAATTTTCTTTCCTTCAGGTATGCTTGTATCAATCTAGTCAGTTCGGCTGGAAACTTCACATCTTCATCTTGTATATCAGACCTTGGTGCCACATCTTATCAGAAGCCTTTTCAATATCCAGGAAAACGGCTCCGGTGTCTGTAGATAGGTTCATCTTTTCTTTTATATCTTCTGTTAATCTGACCAGTTGGTGTACCGTCGAATGTTCCGTGCAGAAACCGAACTGGTCTGGAATTATTTTCTTCATTTTCACGAAATCTGCTATTCTTCTGTATATAACCTTCTCTATCACTTTGCTCAGTGCAGGAAGTAGGCTTATAGGTCTATAGTTGGTTGGGTCGTTTTTGTTCTTCTTTCCTTTTTTCCATATCAGTATTGTGTCGGATGTCTTCCATTTTTTAGGGTAATGTCCTGTTCGTAGCATAGCCCTGGCTATTTCTTCTTGCGCTTCATCTGGTAGGTTTTTGAGAGCCTGGTTTTGGATTCTGTCGATTCCGGGGGCCTTTCTGTTTTTCAGTTGTCCAATAATTTCTTTTATTTCGTCTCTGGTTAGTTCATTAATTTCTTCTTTTGTTCCATAGAGGTCGGTGGCTGGTATATTACCAATTTCTTCTACTGATTTGTTGAACTTGTCGTCGTTGTTCTTCGGATTCGGCTTGAATTGTTGCTCTAGCGAGTCGGCGAACATTTCAGCTTTTTCTTCGTTCGTAATTGCTGTCTGACTTCCTTTTGTCAGTTTTGGAATCTTTGTTTTCGTTTTCTTCCCGGTTAATGCTGATGCCATTTGCCATAAGGATCGATCTTCTGTATCTAGATTCTCTAGCTTTTTGTCCCACTCTTCCGTAAATAATTCACGGACTCTGGCTTTTACCTCGTTGGTTAGTTTATTTGGTATAGTTTTGTCATTTGGGTGTAGTGTCCATCTATACTGTTTCTTGGCCTTCCTTTTTTCCTCCAGTAAAATTTGGACGTCTACAGGTAAAGGACTTTTCTTCGGTATTTGTTTAGTTTTACTTGACTGTGTTTGGGCTTCGATGATTCTTCTCTCTAAATCTTCGATTGCTTTATCTATTTCTTCTTCGTTGTTTATCTTCACACTTCTGGATTTGAAGACTTCTTTGAATTTTTTCCAGTTTATTGTTTTCCTATTGGTAGGTGATCTGTCAGTTTCTATTTCCAAAGTCAGGATCACAGGGCAATGATCCGATGATAGATCCATCTTGGTTTCGATTTCGTAATTTTTTCTTACGTTCTTCATTATTGCTATATCCAGGACATCCGTCGTTCCTGTTGCGACATGGATGTGTGTGGGGTCATCTGGGCCGACCACTAGTAAATTATGTTTGTCGGTGATTTGTTTAAGTTTATTCCCTTGACTATTTACTCTTCTGCTGTTCCAGTCTGGGTGTTTTGCATTCAAGTCTCCTGCTACTATAGTTGGTCTTTTGTTCTGGAAGAAGGCTGTGATATCCTTTTCTTCTAGGTTGCTTTGTGGGGGCCTGTAAACAGAATAAATGTTAATTTCGCCTTCGCGTGTTTGCACACTTACCCCTTTTTCCTCAATGTTGTTTCCTTGAACTTCTGGTAATTCAGTATGGCTTATTCCTCTTTTCACTAAGACAGCTGTTCCACCTCCTCTGCCGGTTAGTCTGTCTCTTCTATAAATCTCGTAATTTCTTATTTTCATCGTCATTGTCGGTTTCAGATGGGTTTCGCCCAATAGGAGAATATCTATTTTGTTATTTTCCAAAAAGAGTGTTAGTTCCTGTCTTTTTGGAATGATCGAATTTGCGTTCCAAAACGCAATATTTAAATTTTTGAAGGGCTTATCGTTCATTTCTGTCTGAATAGTCTTATCAATTTGTCCTGCTCTTCAATGAAGGAGATCTTTTGTTCCATGGTCGCGTTTGTTGAGCATAACGTTAGAGTCATTCTTCCTAGAATGACGGCTAATTCGTCTTCGTCTTTTGATTTTTGCTTGGGTGCATCAGGTTTTTTGTGTTTTTTCTCAGGAACTTTTTCAGGTATTTTTACCTTGGCCTCTTCTCTCTTGGCCAATTCCTTTCTCCTTTCTTCTGTGCGTTTCTGCCATACGTTCTCTTTGGGGAGCGGGGCTTCTTTATATTTTGGGCTTTTTATGTCCGGGTTGTTCGGATTCTTAGTACATTTAATGTAGATCGACAGATGATCGCCTTCACAATTCGCACATTTTGTCACTGGTTTTTAACATTCAGCGGTAACATGTTCTTCTCCACACTTCATACATTTGTATGCAGCATGACAGAACTTCTGGGAGTGTCCATACAATTGACAGCGGTAACATTGGATTACCCCTGTTTTGATCCTCAAACTTTCGACTGTGATTGATATTCCACAGCATTTTTCCAATTTTGTGAAGATTGCCTTATAAGCTTTATCAATCTCCACAAGTACAAGGGGGGTTGGGAATCCCTTCTTTCCTTTCATTCTGGATACTTTAGTCACCGGGTAACCTTGCCTTGTCAAATCTTCCTTTATTTCGTCTTCATTGGATTCAATAAGTACTCCTCGGAGTACTACCTTCAGTTTTTTCTGACTTTTTAGTCCGTAAGTGTGGAATTCTTCATTTTTTTCTCTAAGTATCTTATAGAGAGTGCGGTAATCGGTTTCAGTTTTGGGCTCGATTTGTATTCCCTGAGATACTAGTTTCACCCTTTTGCAGTCAATATTTGCTGTTTTGATAATTTCATTAATTTCGTTCCACCTTGATTTATTCCTCAAAATCATGTTAGAAATCCTTTCAGTTTTATGCATCGGCTGTTGTTGAGTTGGGGCTTCTTTTTTCTTCTTATCGGGTCGGTTCTGATTCATTTCTGGTCCAGTGATAATAGATTTTTCTTCTTCTTCCTCTTGTTGTACGATATCCTCGATGTCCATTTGATTTTCCTCATCGCTGCTTAAAAGTTCATATCTGTTATAAATTGGGGTTCCATTTTCGTTAGTTGTAAGTTTGTTCGTCGTAGTTTTTCTTATCTTTTTCGAAGCGGGTTGTCCTTCATTGAATTTTTCTTCTTCTTCTTTACTTTTGTTGCTTTTCCTTGTTTTCCTCGCATCTTTCAGTTTTTTCGAAATTTCCACGAAAAAATCATCCATATCGTTGTCTGATAGTTCTTGGGCCATAGAACACATTTGAGCAATATATTTCTCCATTGTGGAACCAACGATCGTTTGATCTGGACTCAACGCAATACAATAAAATTCGTTAGATTTAACTCACTTGGTACACATGCGCACTTCGCAATACGTCTGCACTACTCGAGAGGTCAATCGTTATTGTACTTATGGCTGACGGTAACGTTCTATTGAGTAAATTTCATACGTCTTTCGCCTCAATCGCCGCCCTCGGATTTTTAGACAAGTAAATCCAGCCAAATAAATTCAATCCGTCATTCGAAAATTGATGGTAAAATTTTAGGTTAAGGTTGACAATAACCAAAATCAGTTTTTGGTGAACAAATCGAAAAGTGAATTAAAACCAAAGAACTAGTAGTTAGTTCTAGAAGTACAAGATAATGTAGACGATAGAAAAATGATGGTTTACCGTTTTGATTCCAAAATTGTCATACCATTTGACAAGAATGAAATGAGGTAGATATTTGCAATGATATTACTCAATATTTATACTATGTACATGTAATGCCCTCTTGCAATTTCTAATATCAGAAATTCATTATGAAGAAAGTGTAAGTATTCAGGTTGATTTGTAATATTTTTCCATTCAATTACAACATATTATCACTTATTTCGAATTGTATTGCATATATCCACTCAGTTCATTCTAAAATTCAAACATTTCCATGCACTTTGAAATTTACTCACATTGACATCATCTTCTTCAATTCAAAGTTCCAGCGATAGCCATTCGTGAATCTGGATCGTTTCTCGTTCTAACAACTGACCTAAAGAAAAATATAAATATTCTCTTATTTTGAAAAGAAAATGTTACGAATTATCATAATCAATCTGGACTTTTTTTCAGATCAAACCCAGAAATGGTGCAAGTTCAACCACTTCAAAGCGACCATCAAAGAAGCCGAGAGTGATCCAGACGTGGATATTCCCAACATAGTCCATGCCTTTCAAACGGCCGAGAGAATAAGGAAGGATTTCCCCGACTGCGACTGGTTTCATTTAACCGGATTGATACACGATGTCGGAAAGGTGAGTTGACTCATTTGAAAAAATTCCAGGTAAAATATAAATTTTCACGTTCAGGTACTGGTTTTTTTCGAAGAACCACAATGGGCTGTGGTGGGCGACACATTTGTGGTTGGATGCGAGTGGTGCGAAAACATCGTATATCGAGACACTTCCTTCGCAGAGAACAAGGACGGGAAAGACGACAAATACAAGTAAGACTTAGTTCAGCATTTATGATATTATCTCGCAAGAACTTCACGATTTGAAACAATCCTTCTAATTATCCTAGCACAAAGTAGAGCACGCTTCCGGAGAAAGCCCTGAACATCGTAAGGTATCACAGTTTTTATCCCTGGCCTTCGAGCGGGGACTACGAGCATTTGATGAGGGACAAAGACAAGGAAACCAAGAAATGGGTGCTTATTTTCAAGTAAGGAAGATATAACCTCTTTTCGAAAGCCGAAAACTCAATATTATGTGTGATTTCAGCAAGTACGATTTGTATACGAAGAGCGAGGAGGTGCCAGATATAGAAAAATTGTGGCCGTATTATGAAGCTTTGATCGATAAATACATCCCGGGATGCTAGAATGGTGATTGAATTAATGTTTTATATTGGGTAACCATCTAAAATTGTTATCGTGGCATGAAAAAAACTTTCTTTCTAACTCAATTCATGTTTTTGTGAAAGTGGTGGGGATTGTACGGAAATTAAGATCAAAATGATCTAACAACTGCAAATGCATCTAACGTTACTGAAATAGATTAGGATTAATTCATAAATATGTACTTCAAACTAGTTAATTGTAAATAAATATTGTTTTTTTATTAAACTGGTTACAAAGTTCGAGATTTCTAAGAGAGAAAGATGAATCAAAGAAAATTTCAAAATCGCCAATTAAATTTTTTTCTGTGCATTTTAATTGCAGAAAAATCTCAACATCAGCAAAACTGTTAGGATACATTCTAAAATCTGTACTTCGGTAAAATGAGCCGACAATAATTTTAGGAAATTTGTTGAACTGCATAAACGACGAGAATTCAATCTGATTGTACAAGATGGTGGAAAGTAGAATTTATTTAGAAGAATGAGCTTTAATATTCATTTTTCCAATATTCTGAAGGAAAATAGGCATCAAGTTGAGAATAATCAGAAATAATTTGTTGAATTCTCTAAAGTTTTTAACCTAGTTTTGTTGAAAAGTTGATATTGAAAAAAATTTCGTTGACCATTCCTTGCATACTTACATTAACTTACACTACGAGCCCATGATAGGCATGATATAAGAATATTCTCGAATAAAGCATTTTGTACATAGAATAATAAAATTATTAAATTAAATTATTCATCTATGATTTTTATATCATGACATCATTGCCCAACCAATGAGAAGGAAGCACGAGCTTTCGTGTGGAATCGACGAATTTCGTTTGTTCGGTCCGAACATAGAATACTTCTATGTATATTCTATACTCAAAGGGTCCGAACCTTTGAGTACAGAATATTCCAGATTTTATGGTCCGAACAGGAAAGGAAAATTCAAATATTCTACTGGACAAAACTAATTGATATTTGAAATCAGCTTGGCCGATGATCCAACAAAGAAATCATTTTTTCGGCCTAAATTGAAAGAGGGGAAATATTAGGAAGTCAGCATGTTCAAGAAAATTCGAGTTCGAAGTATAGGTAATTATATTTTGTATTTATGCGAATCATTCAACATCTCATTCATCTACCTACTACATTGATAATAATCACGTTTCGATTGACCTAGAATTAAAACACAATTGAATTCAATGATGAAGTATCTAGAGTGAAATCTATTGATAAATTTATAAATCACTGGGAAAAATCAGGATCGTCATAGTGTTGAACTGAAAGCACCATTTGGTTCAAATAAAATTTTTCGACATCTATAAAACTGAACTTCCCCGATTGGTAGAATAGATAAGAAGGATTATTGCCGATTCGGAACATCAGAAATTTTATCTGTTTTTACTGTTTTCAGATAACAATAGTAGCATGATGAATATTATTAAAAATTTAATCTTGATTGTTAAACGAAATAATGATTCATTCCTTGATAACGTACGATTAGTTATTCGACAACTATTGGAAATCTGACTTAGACAAGGTCCAGGGTTGCCGTATTGCTTCATTAAAAATACCCCAGATGATCCCCAATATTCCCCCAAAATCATAATATTTTTTGAAAAATCCCCCAGATTTTTTATTTGTGTATATTTATAAACTGTACTCCAAGAATTATAAGAATAATTGATTCTCGATGTTTATAAGAGAAAGATTTTCTCATTTCTTGAAAATCAATATTGTATGAACTTAATTTGAAAGAAAAACTGAAAATTTTTCCTCACCCTTAATATAACAAATGGTAGGTAGGTAGATTCTCATTCTCCAGTTTTAGAAACCAATTGGAAAGATTTTGACAGCTGACAAAAAAAATTTAAAACTAAGGTGAAAATCCAGACTTCAAGTGCTTTTTTTCGATAATTCGTTAGAATTTTCTACGGTATCTATGGTCTTGGTGATGCGATCTGGAAAAAATTTCCCAAGTAGTTTGAATACATAATTTTTCATCTATGTGCGAAATTTCATTCCAATCCAATAAGTACTACTCACACGAGGGCTATATCATTTCGTCACGATGTCTGTATTTTTCGAATTTTGAGCCGAAAATGGTCTCAAACGACTATGTTCGACTCACTGATGACGAATCCGTCGGAAAATTCGAGTCTGTCCGTCCGTCCGGCCGTCCGTATACACGATAACTCTCGAACAAAATGTCCTAGAAACTTGAAATTTTCAGGGTAGGTTCAAATCACAAATGCCGCGGTTAAGTTCGTTATTGGGCAAAATTCGCCGAGGAGTTCCGTAAATATGGCCGCTCAAAATTTTGTTTTCCTGATTACTCTGAAACTACAGATTCGATCGCGATGAAATTCTGCACTCTGATGGAAAATGAGGTTTTCAAGCTACATGCAAAATTTTGTTCAGATCGCATCACCAGAACCATAGAAACCATAGAAAATTGTAACTTTTAAACGGAAACGCGTAGGGACTTGAAATTTTCAGGATAGGTGTGGATTTCGATTGTCGTGATCACTTTCATCTATGAGCAAAATTTGACTAGGGGTTCCGTAAATATGGTCGTTTGAAATTTAGTTTTCTCGATAATTTCCAAACTAGAGATTCGATGGTGACGAAATTCTGTATACTAATGGAGAATGATATATTCAAGCTAAATTTCTCTAGATCGCATGACCAGAACCATAGAAACAATAGAAAATTGTAACTTTTGAACGGAAACGCCTAGGGACTTGAAATTTTCAGGATAGGTACGGTTCTGGAATGTCGTGATGACGTTTATCTATGAGCAGAATTATTCTAGGGGTTCCGTAAATATGGTCGTTTGAAATTTAGTTTTCTTGATAATTCCAAAACTACAGATTCGATCGTCACGAAATTCTGTATTTAAAAGGAGAATTAAATATTCTAGCTACATTTTGTCCAGATCGCCTGACCAAAACCAAAGAAACCATAGAAAATCATAACATACGAACGGAAAAGCCTAAGGACTTGAAATTTTCAAGATAGGTGTGGATCTCGAATATCGCGATCACTTTCATCAATAAGCAAAATTACACTGGGGGTTCCGTAAATATGGTCGTTTGAAGTTTAGTTTTCTTGATAATTTCAAAACTACGGATTCAATCGTGTCTAAATTTTGTATTTCAATCGAGAATGATATATTCAAGCTACATTTTGTCCAGATCGCTTAGCCAGAACCATAGAAACCATAGAAGATTATAACTTTCGAACGAAAAGGCCTATGGACTTGAAATTTTCAGGGTAGGTTTGGATCGCGAATGTCGCATTAACGTTCATCAATTAGCAAAATTAGACTAGAGGATCCGTAAATATGACAGTTCAAATTTTTTTTTCCCTGATAATTGCACATAGATGAGGAATAATGTATTCAAACTACTTGCAGATTGCATTACCAAGACCATAGATCCGTAAAAAATTCTAGCGAATTACCAAGAAAAATGGTCACATCGCCGCCTTCAGGAGAAAATTGCGTAACTCCATTCGACAAAATTTTATAGGAGAAACAAAAAACACTTTCAAAGTCAGATTTTTATTAACATTATTTGTGTTGACTTAACAATTAAACATGTGGTTAGTTGTTTTCATTGAACTACAAAATTGCATAAAGGTGGGGGTGTGAATTTAACACGTTGAGCGCCACGTGCTCACCGGTGGTCATTTTCGATTCTGCGCAGTAGACCGCTTGCTGACGTTCAGCAGTTCTTGTTGTGACATGCTGGGACCAACATCGTTAAGTCAGTGAAACAAACATTTCACATCGAGTAAGTACTTTTGGTGTTCATAAGTGATAAATAGAATCTAGTTTTTGTACTTCTTTTTTCTTTTATTTTTCTGGTCATGCGATCTGGACAAAATTTCACATGTAGCTTGAACACCTCATTCTTCATTTGAGTGCAAAGTTTCAACTCGATCGAATTTGTAGTTTCGAAGTAATCAAGAGAACAAAATTTTGAACGGCCATATTTACGGAACCCCTGGTGGAATTCTGCCCATTAACGAACTTAACCGAGGCATTTGGGATCTGAACCTACACTAAAAATTTCAAGTCTCTAGGTTGATCCGTTCGAGAGTTATCGTGCTTACGGCCGGACGGACGGACAGACTCTAATTTTCCGACGGATTCGTCATCAGTGAGTCGAACATAGTCGATTGAGACCATTTTCGGCTCAAAATTCGAAAAATACAGACATCGTGACGAAATGATATAGCCCTCGTGTAAGTAGTACGAGCGCTCAAAAATGAAGGAATACAAGTTGATATTTTTCTATCATCTTTTTTACATTGCTTCGAAACCGAGCTGATATCTTGGGAGCCCAGTGAAAAACATTGAAAACAACAGGTTTTTCCTAATACTAAATTATTTTAATAGCAGGTATGACCTCCCCTCGCCCTTATAACATCCCGCATACGATTAGGCCTACTTCTAATTAAATTCACTATTGTTTCTTGTGGGATGTTTCGCCACTCTTTCTCTACTGTAATACAGAGCTCTGGGATCGACGCTGGAAAAGGCTCGTAGTACTCTTCGTTTTAGTTCAATTCACAAATTCTCAATGGGGTCTAGGTCAGGACTGCACGGTGGCCACACCATACTTGAAAATCGACTGCTGCAATGTAGTCTCTTACAATTCTCGAAGAATGTGTACTTTTTGTAAGTTTGTTTGAAAGTTTTCTCCCAGGCAGAAATAATAGAGATAAACACACGATTTAAAGAACCAAATAACCAGACAAGATGGGACTTCGGTTTGACTCCTTTTGCCATTCGTTGCTGCGGCTCCTTGTTTCCACAGGGTGTGTCAAAGTTGAAGGAAAAATCTTCTTATCAATCTTGCACCTCATATATACTGAAATTAAAATGTAGACAAAAATATCTTGAATTTTTAATTATTATCGAAGGTTTAACCAAAAATTTAAAAAAAAGGACATCAATATCCGACTAGCGGCTCGCTAGTTCTCGATGTTTGAAATTGTGTCAAATTCAAGGTAGGCCGATTTCATTGCTCCCAAGTGTATTTCACAAAAGAAATTCAAATCAATCAAAACCAGCAGAATTGTTAATGATTGATTACATCGGAATATTCATTGCGAATGTTTTAAACGATTCGAATTATGTTACCCGACTGACGTCATAGTGTGCGACAAGGACGGGTACTGGAACGGTCAAACTCAGGTCTGGCGCACTCCCTAGGCGCATCAGTGGTGGGATTCCGTAGGAGCAAAGCGAAGCGATAACGTGACGAAACGTTGGTTTTGTTCGGTTCGGTATTCTATGAAGAGATTCTGCAAGTGTCGTGTTTGCCGAAGCAGAAAACGAACTCATGACGATAACGCAAACTTGAAGGTCCCGTATTCATAACGAAACGCCTGATGACGATCCCGATTGGTTGAATTTTACCACGTGATCAACTCTCAAGCGTCAAATGAGTTGTTTCGATTTGAATTCTAGGTTATACTTTGGAATCATTTCGCATCACTCATTTTCGAAGGTACATTAACATGCATTGAATAAATTATGAAAGATATTGGAAGTATTCTCATTGTCAATTTTTGAGCGCTCGTACAACTTACACGAGGGCTATATCATTTCGTCACGATGTCTGTATTTTTCGAATTTTGAGCCGAAAATGGTCTCAATCGACTATGTTCGACTCACTGATGACGAATCCGTCGGAAAATTCGAGTCTGTCCGTCCGGCCGGCCGGCCGTAAGCACGATAACTCTCGAACGGAATAACCTAGAGACTTGAAATTTTCAGTGTAGGTTCAGTTCCCGAATGCCTCGGTTAAGTTCGTTAATGGGCCAAATTCCACCAGGGGTTCCGTAAATATGGCCATTTAAAGTTTTGTTTCCCTGATTACTTGAAAACTACAGATTCGATCAAGATGAAATTTGGCACTCAAAGGGAGAATGAGGTGTTCAAGCTACATGTGAAATTTTGTCCAGATCACATGACCAGAACCATAGAAACCATAGAAAATTGTAACTTTTGAACGGAAACGCCTAGGGACTTGAAATTTTCAGGATAGGTGTGGATCTCGAATATCGTGATCACGTTCATCTATGAGCAACTTTATACAAGGGGTTCCGTAAATATGGCAGTTTGAAATTTAGTTTTCTTGATAATTTCAAAACTACAGATTCGATCGTGACGGAATTTTGTATACTTATGGAGAATGATATATTCAAGCTACATTTCTTCAGATCACATGACCAGAACCATAGAAACCATAGAAAATTATAACTTTCGAACGGAAAGGCCTAAGGACTTGAAATTTTCAGGATAGGTGTGGATCTCGATTGTCGTGATCACTTTCATCTATGAGCAAAATTATACCAGGGGTTCCGTAAATACACTCGTTTGAAATTTTGGTTTCTCGATCATTTCGAAACTACGGATTCGATCGAGATGAAATTTTGTATTTTAATCGAGAATTATATATTAAAACAATATTTTGTTCAGATCATGACCAGAACCATAGAAACCATAGAAAATTGTAACTTTCGAACGGAAATGCCTAGGAACTTGAAATTCTCAGGGTGGGTTTGGATCGCGAATATCGCGGTCATGTTCATCAATGAGCAAAATTAGACTAGGGTTTCCGTAAATATGCCGTTCAAAATATTTTTTCGCTGATAGTTCCGAGAATACTGAGCGGATTTGGATGAAATTTTGCACCTTGCTGAGTAATAATGAATTCAAACTACGTGCAAAATTTTGACCAGATCGCACCACCAAGACCATAGATACCGTAGAAAATTCTAGCGAATTATCGAAATAAAATTGATCAGCTGAAGCACTGAGATGAAGTCTGGAGTTTCGCCTAAATTTCAGAATTTTTTTGACAGCTGTCGAAAATTCCTTCAATTGATTTCTGAAACTGGAAAATGCGAATCTACCTACAAGGTGCATGTAGGAGTGCTCAAAAGCTCCTGCCTCCACGGCAGTGCTTTTCGTAATTTTTAATGTATATCTTTGTAAACAATAAGGGCGATTAAGTATTAATATCTCGTTTGTTGGTGCTACCAAACTCAGCTCAAAGCTGGTATCATTGGCCTATCCCGGGTACGAAGTACCAAAGAGATTAGACTCAATTTACATTGTGAACTTTCGTACTGTATGACAGGTGTTCAATATAACAGCCTTCCGGATGTCTGAATAGGTGTTTTTAAGTAGTCCCAGTTTAGCGATACTTTCGTGCAGAGTCTTGGGCACCACTCTGGTTGATGATATTATCACTGGAACGATTTCCACTTTCTGGCAATCCCACATTTGTTTGATTTCGATGGCGAGATCCGCATACTTAGCAATCTTCTCCTGATATTTATTGATAATGTTGCGAGTGTTCGGAACCGCTACATCAACGAGGAAGACCGAGTTGACTCTTTTATCCAATACTACAATATCTGGTCTGTTATTCGTCACCTGTCTATCGGTGATAATGGACCTATCGTAGTTAAGTCTGAAATTGTCATTCTCGAGAACCATCTGTGGCTGATACTTATAGTATGGTGTATAGGTGTTGAGAAGACCGAACTTGTTCGCTAGTTTCTGGTGGGCGATGTTGCACACTTGATTATGTCTATGCAGGTAATCAGTATTAGTCAGCGCGCTACAGCCAGATGTTATATGCTGAATAGTCTCTGATTTTTGTTGACACTTCCTGCATTTGTCGGATTGGGTATTAGGATCCTTAATGATGAACTTCTTGTAATTACTCGTATTTATGACCTGATCTTGAATAGCGATCATAAAGCCCTCAGTTTCTGGAAATAAGTTTCCGCTAGTGAGCCATCTATTTGAAGCCTTCTTGTCAATGTGTTGCTGGTTGAGCTCGTGGTGGTGTCGGCCATGCAATGCCTTTTACGACCATTGTTCTTGTTCCTCCACATCTGAAACTACTCCAAAATCTGCCTCCAGCAACGCGAGGTGTAGGGGCGTGTTACCCTTATCCGCTCCAGTAACAGTCCGATGAAGATCGGAGGTTTCGGCATTCTTATGAAAGAACTCGCGTAATTTCTGGACCTGTCGATTGTGCAGATTGATGAGGTCAATAAACCCCCTTCCTCCTTCCTTCCGAGGTAGTGTCTTTCTTATAGTGGATGACTTTGGATGGTGGTTGTTGGTTTTTGTCATCATTGTTCTTGTCGACCTCTGAATGGCATCCAACTCAGTTTTTGTCCATTTGAGTATTCCGAAAGATTTTGATCTTGGATAGACCAAATTCCATATGAATATCACTGGAGAATCCATGCGCTATCTCTAGAAGACGTTCAATTTGATGCTGGTTCGCCGCATATAGCTTGAGATCATCCATGAACAGAAGGTGTGAAATAATAAAATTCATTTTTCTATTAGCTTTGAAGTTGAAGCCGTATTTCGTACTATTGAGCATAGTGGAGAGGAGATTCATTGCGAGGCAGAACCATAGTGGGCTCAAGAAGTCACCCTGGAAGATTCCCCTAAGGATCGGTATTTCTTCGGTGTTAATTGAGTTTTGACCGAGATGCACATGCAAGTTTGTTCGCCAATCTTTCATTGTCGTTGAAAGAAAACCTATAATAGTCGGGTGGACTTTGTAGATTTTCAACACCTCGAGAAGCCAAGAATGAGGTACACTATCAAATGCTTTCTTGTAATCGACAAAAGCTGTGTGTATATTCCGGTGTCCCTTCTGGGCTTGGCGAAGTATAACAGAGTCCATAACAAGTTGTTCCCTGCAACCTTGGTGATCTCTTGTGCAGCCCTTTTGTTCTTCTGCCAATATATTATTTTCCTCGGCGTGCTTGTATATTCTGTTGGTGATGCATGCTGTTAGAATTTTATACAATGTTGGTAGGCACGTGATAGGTCTGTACTGTGTAGGGTCATCCGTCTTCGAACTCTTTGGCAGCATATGTGTTGAACCCAAAGTTAGAAATGATGGCATATCCTTAGGGTTGTGCAGGATGTGGTTGAATTGTTTAGCCAGTTCTTCGTGGACACTGGAAAATTTCTTGTACCAGAAATTTTAGATGTTGTCTACTCCCGGGGAAGTCCAGTTGTTAGCATTTCGGACAACTTCTCTGATTTCTTCTACGGAAATCTTATCGAATTGCATCTGTGCAACTCTCAACTGTTCCTTCTCAGTTTTTATCCAGCTGGCGTCTACGTTGTGATATTTGGGCGTTGACCATATCGAGGACCAATAATTCTCTAAGCAATGCTTGGACGGCATTGGTTTGTTGATGTTAACATTTTCAGTTTTTGATTGTCTGAAGAAGGTTCTTTGATTATTTCGGAAAGTGCTGTTTTGTTTTTTCCTTTTTGTGCACTTGATGTATCTCGATAAACGCTTGGACTTCGCTTTCAATTTTTGCTTCAACAGGTCGACATGTTCACTCAGATGATGTTGATGATCTGGATCGTTGATATGTTTATTTATTTTCTTGAATATTTTTCTAACATGATTTTTCAAGCGTTTTGAAGGTTCTCTATTGCTCTGATATTCTGTTAGTCGTCCAAGCTCAGTTCTTATATCGTTGATAGTATGCTCCAGTCGTTGCTGGTATTTTTGGCACGTACAGTTGGTGCATATACTTCCTGGTTGTGCATTCGGAGCACTGATACGGCTCCACAGTAAATGAGCAAATGAAGCTTCTCGAGAGAATTGTAGTCTTTGATGTATCTTTCCAGTGTTGAATTCACAGCTGCAATGATATTATTGGTTTCTCTATTGGTCCTCAGTTTCGGCAGTTTTGGTCGACGTATCGGATTAGTGCCCTCAAATTCTGCTAGTGATTTGCTCAGTTCGAAGAGCACTTCATCGAGCAACACTGGTTGAGCTGTTGTATCGGGAACAAGAGTTATGTGGTCTGTAGTAGCTATTTCGTCTTTGTCAGTTTGATCTTCTCTGTGAGAACTGTTTACTACTTCTCGTGCTTCAGGAGGGATATTTACTATCTGCAGCTCATGAAAAACTTCTCCGCGGATTTGCTGTAAGATCGGATCAGGAAGCAATTTGTTCCTCAAAATAGCTCTTCTCTGGTCAGCTATTCGTTGCTCTGTTATGTGTAGCAATTCTGGATACCTTTCAACAAAACTACGGTGAAGAGCATAACGGTACGTAGTCAGGTCAGTTTCCATCTTCGTAACTGTAAAATAGGAGCGCATTATGAAAGAATTCAACCCTTTGGTCCATTTCATTCGCTTTCTAGGCAGTCCGGCTTTAGTGGTCGCAGGCACATTGACATACGTCGCCGTAGAAATACCTAAAGTCGGTTGAGAACTATAGGCGTTAACGTCCTCTCCAGTGGTGGGATTCGCAGTAGCCATACTCGTCATCGCGCTGCGCCCGCCGCTATCCGAGGGAGACTGCAACTCATTTTTCGAACAGGAGCCTCTACCTAAATCCTAAACGCGACAAGAGGTTAAAGTGGTACAATGCCGATTCACCTGTTTACTCCTTAAATTGTACATCATCAAGATTTTGCATTTTATCCCTACTGCCAGGGTCAGCTAGGGTACCTCGGGTTTGCCAATCCCGTACTCCGGAACAAGTCCCAGAGCCCCTGAGGGTTTATTATTATATTATTATTATTATTATTATTATCTCGTTTGTTGATGCTACCAAACTCAGTTCAAAGCTGGTATCATTGGCCTATCCCGGGTACGAAGTACCAAAGAGATTTTACTCAATTTACATTGTGAACTTCCGTACTGTATGACAGGTGTTCAATATAACAGCCTTCTGGATGTCTGAATAGGTGTTTTTAGGAAGTCCCAGTTTAGCGATACTTTCGTGCAGAGTCTTGGGCACCACTCCGGTTGATGATATTATCACTGGAACGATTTCCACTTTCTGGCAATGCCACATTTGTTTGATTTCGATGGCGAGATCCGCATACTTAGCCATCTTCTCCTGATATTTATTGATAATGTTGTGAGTGTTCGGAACCGCTACATCAACGAGGAGGACCGAGTTGACTCTTCTATCCAATACTACAATATCTGGTCTGTTATTCGTCACCTGTCTATCAGTGATAATGGACCTATCGTAGTAAAGTCTAAAATTGTCATTCTCGAGAACCATCTGTGGCTGATACTTATAGTATGGTGTATAGGTGTTGAGAAGACCGAACTTGTTCGCCAGTTTCTGGTGGACGATGTTGCACACTTGATTATGTCTATGCAGGTAATCAGTATTAGCCAGCGCGCTACAGCCAGATGTTATATGCTGAATTGTCTCTGATTTTTGTTGACACTTCCCGCATTTGTCGGATTGGGTATTAGGATCCTTGATGATGAACTTCTTGTAATTATTCGTATTCATGACCTGATCTTGAATAGCGATCATAAAGCCCTCAGTTTCTGGAAATAAGTTTCCGCTAGTGAGCCATCTATTTGAAGCCTCCTTGTCGATGTGTTGCTGGTTGAGTTCGTGGTGGTGTCGGCCATGCAATGCCTTTTGCGACCATTGTTCTTGTTTCTCCACATCTGAAACTACTCCAAAATCTGCCTCCAGCAACGCGAGGTTCAGGGGCGTGTAACCCTTATCCGCTCTAGTTACTGTCCGATGAAGATCGGAGGTTTCGGCCTTCTTATAAAAGAACTCACGTAATTTCTGGACCTGTCGATTGTGCAGATTGATGAGGTCAATAAACCCCCTTCCCCCTTCCTTTCGAGGTAGTGTCGTTCTTATAGTGGATAACTTTGGATGGTGGTTGTTGGTTTTTGTCATCATTGTTCTTGTCGACCTCTGAATAGCATCCACCTCAGTTTTTGTCCATTTGAGTATTCCGAAAGAGTATGTTAAAACTGGTATGGCATATGTGTTGATTGCCTGTACTAAGTGACCTGCATTCAGCTCAGACTTCATCAGTGCTTTTACTCTTCTGGTGTATTGCTCCTGAATTCTTACTTTAGCCTGCTTGTGTTCCAGCAACCTGGCTTGTTGGAATCCCAGGTATTTGTAAGATTCTCCGTTTTCCATTGCCTCTATGATATCTCCGTTTGGAAGTTTTATATCTCCGTCTATGACAATGCCTTTTTCGATATGAAGGATTGCTTCTTCAGATATCACGAAGGATCTAGAGGAATGATTTTTGGAATCCTTGATACTAACAATTATCAGCTTTTCTTTGTCGTCTATGTCGTCAATGGTGAGTTTTGTCACACTCTTGAACATTGAATATCTTGCCCATAAAGTGTTCGGCTTCCATGTTTTAGACATTTCTAGGAAATAAGCCAAGAATACTTCTTCTTTATTTGGTGTTTTCACTTTTTTATTGTTGCACCGTTCAATAAAACTCGTGTATTGCTTCTCATACCTTTGTTTAGATTTCGTTGGCAATAACTTTAAGTTCGCATCTGTAGCTGCTTGCACGATTTCTTGTGGAAGTTCTTCATCAGATGAATAATCCATCGTGGCAATTTCACTGAATCGAAAATTTTATATAAGTAACGCTTTGTCTGTCACTCTGACAATTACAAACAAATTTGTGTATTGATCGGCATGACAACATCAATTGTTACCTACTCGTTATCAGATCAATCAAAGCCTATATATAGGGTGATTTCCATAACAATACATTTTTATTTATCAATATTTGTTCATTTTTTCAATAAATAGTGCAAAATGATGGATTATTTTGAACAAACTCACTTAGTATTGCAACAAAAAAGCTTGAACTTTCATATTTTGTCACCCACCACTTATATTCTACGAGGATATCATATAAATGTTTTTCCCGCACTAGTGTGGGAAAACTTTTCCCGCACGACTGAGGGAAAATGACACTTTCCAAACTGAATTGCGTGCGGGTAGAGGGTGAATCACGCACGCTTGTAGGAAAAAATATTATCGATACATGTTTGTGAGTTTTGCGTTATTCTGGTATTTTCCAAAATTGTAGGATGCACATTGAAAGAACTGAACATCGCAATTAATTCGGATATGTTATTGTTATGCTTGATAAGTTCAATGTTGAAATCGCCCGCCAAGAATATTTTCTTATTTTCTGAAATAATTATTTGGAGCAGCAGCTCTACCTTATTGAGAAAGATCTTGAAATCTTCGCTATGAAGGTCGGTATATAGATGCAACTATAATATTTTCCGATTCAAAGACGTATTCGATACATGAACACTCAAATATTCCCTCCAGCGAAATTTCCTCAATTTTTCTTTTCTTGTGATATTTGATATTTTCAAGTGAATAGACTGCAGTACCTCCATACCTCTCTTTTCTGCAAAAGCTTGAAGCTAGTTTAAAATTGTTTATATTTAACATATTCAGTTGATCGGCTTTTTTCCAGTGTTCCGAGAGACACAGACATATACAGTCTTCATTTTCCTTCAATAAGATATTAATCGTGTCTATGTTATTACCTAATGATCGAACATTCTGATGTATGATTCCAAGATATTTAAAATTTACTTTACTTACTTGTTTCTTACCGAATTCTTCCGTATCAGCATTCTTTATAAAAAATCGTTTTGTTGTTCACCATGTTCACTTTCGAAGTTTATATATTCTCGTTGTTTCTGCTGTTTTTTCAGAAAAGCTGGACATTTTTGATCTCTCGCTTCCATAATAGAAATGGAAAATTAATAATACTTTCAATGTGATCCTATTATTACCCTTTCTGTGGATTTATTTTGAAGATCTACTCATTATGTGGATCTGCCTGTTCGTGGATCTACTTTTTATGTTGATCTACCTGTTTGTGGATCTATTTATCATGTGGATCTACTGGTTTACTAGTAACTTATAAAGTGAACTATTTTAGGAAATGTAATCCTTCAAAGTATTCCCTTTACAATACAAATAACTAGAAATTAATATTTTTTATTTTTCTCGAAAAACTTGAAACCTATTTATCTCATTTCACAATACGAAATTGGAAAATTATTATTATAAGAGATGTTCTAAATATAGTCCTTTCGTCTCGACACATTTCCTAGCTCCCTCGATGAGATTATTTATTGCTCTCCTTATAATATCGGGTTTAAATTCTGTGCAAGCTCCTCCTATCATCTGCCTCAAATGCTCTCGTGAAGTTATTCTAACGGCATATACATTTTATTTCAGATGAGCCCACAGAAAATAATCCATAGAAGTAAGATCTGGATACTTTGGGGGCCATGCTACAGGGTGCTCCCCGGTTTGGAAATCTGTGACGATATTCTTGAACTGGTGCTCTTGAAATTCAATTGCAAAAGCCATAAATATCATATCGAATTACTCACAATTGTTGTAAATAGGTCGAATTTTGAATACAAGTTGGAGTTCCTTTGAATTTGACAGCTATGTTTGAAGGCACTGAATGTCGTTCCTTGAATTCCAGTAACACAAATATTCAATGTGCAAAGAGCGATATCTAGCGAATTTCCTGAGGAATACAAGTCAATATTTCTTTGTTTTAAAGCGAATGCACTCATTGATTACATTTGTCGCTGAATTCAATATGTTGTTCCAATAGAATTCAAAACTTGATTATGCATACTTTTGATTAATTCTTTACGCAGCATGTTACAACACTCAGTAAGTGCTGGAGGTTGAGAATACGAAGGAGTTGAACCGAAAGCAAAAAAATTCAAAATTTCAGTAGAAGACATGAAATATTATCGAGAAAGGACTAAAATCAGGACCGCATTTCAGGAAAATTACATAAAATATGAATTCGTTCGATCGCTACTCGCTTGTAGGAAGTGTGCCATTCAAAATGAAAGTTGAATTTCTTAAATTGAACTATGTATTTTCTCGATGGACATCAGCTAGCTACAACAGAGTCACATGAAGACCTCGGGTTAATCATCATACACCATTTAAACTGGTCTCTCCATGAAAATAAGGTAACGTCCAGGGCAAGAAGCCTCGTCTTTATGGTCTTCAAGTGTTTTCGAGGTTGTTCTGTCTGTTGCAGCTTATATAAGACCTATATAAGACCAATGCTCGAATTTGCTGGTCCTGCCTGGTGCCCTGTCCTGCCGACTTGGAGCAGTGGGAGGCGGTTCAGCGTTGGGTTACTCGCATTCCTTATGGTCCCAACCGTCCTGCGTATGAGGAGAGACTCTTCGGTTTGACCGCATTTCAAGATCGCCGACTGTGAGGTGATTTGATATTTAGCTTTCGATCGAATCAATAATATGATTGGTGCCAACCTATTATCCCTTTTCATCCGCAACACTAATAACTTACGAGGACACATGTACAAGTTGAAAAAAGAAAACTTCTGGACTACCCCACGATAAAACTTCCTGTCCAATAGAATTTTTTCAGCCTGGAATGGATTTCCTGCGGACGTGGTTTGTGTGAACACCTCCAAGAATATATTCGATTCACATAAATTTCGCCCACTTGATGTCCATGAGTGCTTGGATTTGTGTATATTTTCCTTATATTTTTTGAAATTATTACTTACGTACTGTATTAATTAATTTTTTGTTTTTGAGCTTCAAAGGCATAGCCTCAGCTCATTCATTTGATAATAATAATAATAATAACCACAAAATTTCTATAAGTGATGTAAAAAATATAGATTTTCAGGCTTGAAAGATGAACCACTATATTCTGAGTACTGCCCTAGAAATACTTATATTTTGTGAACCATTCGAAAGGGTCTTCTGAAGTGAACAAACCCATGAAATTTCATCAAAATCGGACCTCAGATCCCAAAGTTATAGCTATCGTAAAATCAGGCCGAAATCCATAAATCACCCTGTATCTCCTAAACTAATAGCCTCGGGATACAAAACAAGCAACTTTTTTCTGAAAGGCCTGGATGACCTGCATTCACCGCTAGTCTATGGCCAACCACTCATGAAACACCATGTTTACCCCTAAATATGAAATAGATCAAATTTTTGCTGGGAATGATGAACCTATTGACTGAATATTCTGGTAGATCACCGTGAACTGTTCTTCCCGATATTTGATGGCTCCATATTTCTTTGCCTGGAAATAATTTGAAGTTCAACTCTTATTGCTGTTCCTTGCGGCCAGATTTCTCCACTTGCAATACTGCTTCCGATTTTATCTGGTACTCCTACACTAAAAGCGGAATTGAGGCCCTTCGTATTCAACTTCTTCACTTCAACTGATGTGTTATCTACAAATTCTGAGATATAATTTAATATCCTCAGCCGTAACATCGTGACCCTAAATTCGATCAATATAAATCCATTTGCGACGTAGTTCGCCTTTAATCTTCGCTTTGCTTTGTACCCTGCGACAGAGTGTTGGTTCTTCTTTTGTGATTCCCTCTTGAAATTGTCTCCCATGCGAAATTTCTATTTTTATTCGATGCTGCTTTCTCGATGCTGTATCAGTGTTCCCGGTTCTGGGTTTCTCGGTTTGTTGACTAACAACTGTTGTGTAGTGCTTTCTGCCACATCAGATCTCGCCGGTTTTTGAGCGCTCGTACTACTTACACGAGGGCTATACCATTTCGTCACGATGTCTGTATTTTTCGAATTTTGAAGCGGAAATGTGCCGTATACACGATAATTCTCGAACGAAACTTCCTAGAGACTTGAAATTTTTAGTGCGGGTTCAGTTCCCAAATGCCGAATTTAAGTTCGTTAATGGGCAGAATTCCATGAGGGGTTCCGTAAATATGGCCGTTCGAAGTTTTGTTGTTCTGATTACTCCGAAACTACACATTCGACCGACATGAAATTTTGCACTCAGATGGAAAATGTCTTGTTTAAGATACTCACAAAGTTTTGTCTAGATCGCATGACCAGAACCATAGAAACCATAGAAAATTATAACTTTGTAATGAAAAGGCCTAGGGACTTGAAATTTTCAGGGTGGGTTTGGATCGCGAATTACGCGGTCACGTTCATCAATGAGCAAAATTGGACTAGGGGTTCCGTGAATATGATCGTTTGAAATTTAGTTTTCTTGATAATTTCAAAACTACGGATTCGATCTTGACAATTTTTTTATTTTGATGGAGAATGATATATTCAGGCTACATTTTGTCCAGATTGCATGACCAGAACCATAGAAACCTTAGAAAATTATAACTTTCGAACGGAAAGGCCTTGGGTCTTGAATTTTTCAGGGTAGGTTCGGATCGCGAATTTCGCGTTCACGTACATCAATGAGCAAAATTAGACCAGGGTTCTCTTGATCACTTCGAAACTGCTGATTTGATCGAGGTGAAATTTTGCACTCAGATGGAAAATGACTAGTTCAAGTAACATGCAAAATTTTGTCCAGATCGCAATGCCAGAACCATATAATAATAATAATAATAATAATTTTATTCACTTCGAATACATATCTAAGATTTCCAATGAACCATAAAATAATTTCACAGTGAAGAAAAATATACTCACGAAGCAGAGGCTGCTCGTGTGTGAGTGAAATATAAAATAAAATGAAATAGGTATTGAAAAAATTGGTTTAAAAAAGAATCATGTCAACACGTTAAAATCGGCAACAATATAAACAAAAAACACAAACAATAAATATAAAAGCATCAGTGGTTACTGTAAGATACTCATTTTTCTATAAGCCGTATAATTGTACTACGGTGAGTTTGACCCATAAAAACTCGGAGCGCCGTCCTGAAATGGCGGAGTACGGGACTCTGTCGTATCTCGATTGGAACAAACTTGAAGATTTTAGGCCCCAAGTAACAATAATTCATCTGTCCTATGGTTTTATTCATACGTGGTAAAATGAACCTATGTCTGTGCCGAGTTGTATAATCATGTCTCAGAGTAGACAATTCACCTCTGTTCCTATATTGAAGAATTGCAATGTTCATGAAATAGATCTGTCTCGGATCAAACTGCCCGGATTCAGAATAAAGCAAATCGCTGGGATAATCATATCTTTAGATTATTCTGAGGAAACGTTTTTGTACCACCTCTAGAGAATGCAGGTGAGTCCTAGCCACACCACCCCAGCCAATAATTCCATAGTTTAGGTGGGTCTCCACTAAACTCTTGTATATAATAATCATCTGATGGAAATCAAGGATGTTCACTATTCGTCTGAACTTATACAATATACACCTCAGCTTCTTCACAACATATTCTATGTGGTAGTTCCATCTTAAGTGGCTGTCCAAGATAATCCCAAGGTATTTGATCTTATTGGTGGGTTTGATGACTCCCATATTATTGACCGATAACTCAAACGATGGCAAGGAAATGTTGTAGCTACTGAACGGCACGTAGTACGTCTTTTTGAGGTTGATTGACAGGAGTCTATGATCGAAGAACGCCTTCAATTTACTTATATCGGCTTCAAGTTTACGCTTCAAATCAAACCAGTTTTTATCTTCACAGAACAACACAGTGTCGTCGGCAAAACTGAAAATCTTGGAATTGATATCTTATAGAAAAACATTATTCATATAGATGTTAAATAGGATTGGTCCCAATATAGTTCCCTGGGGTACACCACATGTTATGATCTTCTCTTCACCGACAATATCTCCAATTTTTACTTTTTGTTTCCTAACAACCAGGTAACTCTTAAACAGATCATGAGCCGCTCCCCTCATTCCCATATCGTACAGCACATCCAACAACTTCATGTGGTCAACAGTATCGAAAGCTTTCGTAAGATCCACAAATAATCCAATCGATGGGTGGGAGGAATCTAAACTCTTGTATATATTCTGGGTAAGTATTCTAATCGGGTCTTGAGCAGACATACCCTCACGAAAGCCGTACTGTAATGGTGACAACAAATTATGCTTCTCAAGAAAGGAATTCAATCTTCTCTGGATAACTTTCTCTAGTATTTTTGTGAAATTTGTTATTAGAGAAATCGGTCTATAACTACCCATATCGTTTCTATCTCCACCTTTATAAATTGGTGTAACTATTGAGGTCCTGAAAACCAATGGAAAGTATCCCTCCTGCAAAGATCTGTTGATAATGTTGGTAAGTGGGGCAGATATGTGATCCGACACAAGTTTGAGTGTTTCCACTCTGAGATTATCGCATCCAGGTGCCTTTTTATTTTTGAGTTCCGAAATACTCCCCTTGACTTCCATCTCCGTTGCCGGGTTCAAAAAAATTGAGTGACCGCAAACAGTCTTCTTCTCATCATAATTTGAATTTTGTGGTATTTGATTGGCCAGTCTCACCCCGACACTAACGAAATATTCATTGAAACAGTTTGCGATTTCGAAAGGATCACTTATATTTTGACTGCTTTGATCTCTTATGGAAGTCATAATGGGAGGCTCCGGACTCGTCAATACCTCCTTCACAGTCTGCCACAATTTTCGAGAGTCATGTTTTTCAGTCGCGATACAACCACGGTAATAGGTTGTTTTAGCTTTCTCGATTAATTTTTTAAGTATTTTCTTGTATTCAACGTATTCCTTCATCAAAATTTGGTTTCCCTGATGTTTCTTCAGCTTACGGTACATAGCATTTTTTTGTTTATGGAATTAATTAAAAAAACAGTTATCCGTTTTTTCCGTTTTCTATGGTTACTATTTACCCTTACATACCTCGTACAGTGTCTTAAATTTGCTTCTATTATACCTATGAACGCATTTGTTTCGGAGTCCAAATCACCACCCCTTGGTAAAACTTCATCCCAGATAAAAGACCGCAATTTCTCCAAGAACACTTTTTCATCGATTCTCTGGAAATAGCTCACAGATCTACGCTTCTTATCCTCGTCCTGTGGCACCATGATCTGCACCATAACCGTGAAGTGATCCGTTATATCCGTTTCAAATGTTATTGGCAACACAGAATCATAGGTCTGGTCAATTGACCTGATGAATATATGGTCTAGACATGTGCAAGAACCATTTTGAACTCTTGTAGATGTATTTATGGCAGATATGTAGCCATGCTCACTCAGGGTGTCCAAGTAATATTCGACTTCCTTGCAATTAACCATTAAGTCAATATTTATATCTTCAACGAACATACTATAATCAGACGTCCCCTCACTCTCGTCCATAATCAGGTTCAACTCATCAACAAAAGACAAAACATCAGTAGCTGGTGACCTGTAGGCAGCATCGATGTTAAAAGTTTTATCGCAGCAACTGATCTCAATCCTCAGTAGATAGCTCCCACCGAGTTCAACCACACTATGCGAACCATAGACATCCGACCTCACAAACGCAATAACACCATCGTTTTGGTTTAGCCCACCAGAATTATATAAAGTTCTATATCCAGGTATATTCAACATTCCAACATCAGGTATCATATGCGTTTCTGTGCAAATGATGCACTCAAAAGAGACATCAACTTCATCCAGAAGAAGCAGGAATTCATCCAAGTTTTTCGAAATGCTACGAATATTGACATGTATCAGTTTGAAATTCCCCAATTTCCCATTTACTTTTAAGACCTCTTTCACCTCCTCAGGTCGACTCAGCAAGAATGTGTCTAACTTGGGTACATTAAAATCACGTATATACGGGTCCATAATATAAAATGTAGAAAAATTTAAATTATATTTTTATTCTGTTATTTTCTATTTTGTTTTTTTTTTTTTTTTTCATTATTAGTTAATTAATTCTTAATTCTCACCGGTCGACTCTTGTTCCTCAATGTTCGAACTTCACCAGTGTTGCCGCTCTTTGTCGATGGATGTTTAGTTCCAGGAGGAGTATTCTTCAATATTGTTGACGCTACCTGATGGACTGGAAAATGCCCGCGTGGCATCTCTGCATTATGGCCAGAATCCACTTTTATACTGTTCAGCCCAAGAATATCTTCACCCTGTATAGAATTCCCTCTGACAGTGGGGGTCCGAGGAGCACTGTTAATTCTTGGAGCAAGGGTATATTCAATCTCAGTATCACATTGGGATTCTAACTCATCAGCCGTATAGGAAACCCCATTCACATAGAGTTTCGAGTTTCTTATGTATGCGTTCAGATTTTTTGACTTTGCCTCCTTGAGATGTTTAACAAGAATCCTATTTGATTTCCTATCTTCAGGACTCAGATCGTTTGTAATTGATATTCCAGTTCCCCTTAATTTGTACAGTTGCTTAAAGATGACCTGCTTTCTAAGATATGAGACGAACTTAATAATAATAGTATTCTTTCTTCCAAATGTGTATATGTCGTCTATGTCCCCTTCCACAAATTTATTCCCAAAAATCAAATTTAATTTCTCCAGAGTTGAACTCAATAGATCTTCCCTATCCGCATGAATACCAAATAACACTATATTATTTTTCCTACTAGATCGTTCCAAATTAGCAACTCTTTCCTCCAAACTCAGATATCTCCTTTCTATACACTCGAATTTACAATTTATAGCCTTTATTTCGGCTCTAATTTCAGCTGTATTCTTGGTTACGCGATCTTCCATTTTACTGAACAACTCTTGATTTGTAAGGGACTTCATGTTTACAACCAGATACTGCTATTTGATATATCCGATAAATGTCAGAGTGTGTGAACCGCTTTATATTCTCACCAAACTTCTTATCTCCTCCTCCTCCAGATGCAGTACAGTTCTCGAAGTCCGGAAATAAACCGAAAACAATTTCACGAATACAACAAAACAATAAACAAATCGACGCTAAAATTCTTTTTTGTGTTGAACAATAGAGCACCTTGCTCTTGCCGCTGCCCTCGTTCAAAAGGAACACCATGAAGATTAATTTTTGTACTATAAAAACAAACTATATCAGGAGCAACTGCCAACACACGTTCAATCTCAACAAACCAACACAATATAAATGTCAAGCCCGATCCACACTCATGCCGTGAACGTCCGCGAACCCGCGAAACGCGAGTGTGGATGGGATCGCGCGAACCAAACTGCGAATATTCCTGGCTTATTTACACGTGAAGTTCACGCCAAGATTCGCGGCATGAATTCTTGCCGTTATTCGCGGCATGAGTGTGGATCGGGTATTAGATGTAAGCTCCGCCTGATTGGAAATTAGACGATAACCAACAATACACTCTTCATGTCTCGTTAGACATGAAGTGTATGAATGCCATATTGTTGGAAGCAAACTTCCCTATCGATGGTTGAGAATATTCTATGAACAAACAACGATATAGATGACCGTTGAAATTAAGAGTTAACCCTATTCACCATTCGAAGATTCGAAAGATATTATATCTAGAGAATTGTTAGATGTTAGATGCTTAGAGAGATTATAGAGTTTTGAGTATACTTTGTATTATCATTCCTATTCACGTGTGAACGTATTTCCCAAGATCCAACGAATCCAACAGGTTATGGGCCCAGCACGCTTCCACTGCGCTAATAAACAAAACTTGGTGAGAAAACACGTTTTTGTTGTGTGAAGAAAATATCTATAGATTGAACTACAAGGTGAGTTACAATCTTTTATTTAGAAGTTGCAATGAAGTTAGATGCTCTGTGAGAGAAATATTAGATGATTTCCTCACAGTACCTACTAGAGTTAAGAAGCTTCACAATGAAGATGTTTGGAGGAATATTTCAACAAATCTAGATGCTTAGAGAAATAATTCCACAAACTTAGATGCTTGAAAAAATATTTCAACAAACTTAGATGAATATCTCCACAAACTTAGATGCTTGGAAAAATATTTCAACAAACTTAGATGAATATTTCCACAAACTTAGATGCTTGGAAAAATATTTCAACAAACTTAGATGAATATGTCCACAAACTTAGATGCTTAGACGAATATTACCACAAATCAAGATGATTAGATTGACATAGAAATGAATTAAGATGTTTAGATGATAGAAATGATGATGAATTAATTAAGATGTTTAGATGATAGAAATGATGATGAATTAATAAAGATGCTTAGATGAATACAAAAACAATATATTCTTCAGAGAAGAAATATTTCGGGGCTTCAAACATACAATGCGTGCTGTGCTACATTGTTTGTTTGAATGCTAGGGACTTCACAGAACTTTAGTCTGCATCCCGCATGTGTGCTTGGCCAACCTATTTCAACAGGTATTCATTGCCGTGCATTTGCGAGGTGGTGCTTCTTGAGAACTTGAAATCCTGTTTCGAATTGCTTTGGGCTGCTGTGCGTCCAATGTGATTCAGAAGCATGAAACAATTAATTTATATTCATATACCTGGTATTAGATGATTTTAGAGACGAACTGAGTGCAAATAACGCATGTTAGATGTAAATGAATAATATAAATATTTTTGTTTCAAAAACCCGAAATAGATGGCAGGAACAAGAGGATTAGTAGAGAACTATAGCAGTGAATCTGAAGACTCCAATGAGGTATTCATGCAAACAGAGGATGAGTATGTGAGTGAGGAATACTCTTCTGATAAAGAAGAGTACATGTCACAAGGTAAGAAGTCTTTTTATACTGCAGACTAGAGCAGACGACTATTATTCTTCCACATAACTCCTGTTATCTCCTCCTCATGCCAATTAAATCAGAGTGATGTATAAACACTTTAAGACAATAAGAAGTTAGAGGAGAACAACTTTGAGAAGTTATAGATTAGACGTATAATGTAATTGGTAAAAAATTTCCCCAGTTATTAGAAGTTAGATGAATTATAAAATTTTAGAGAGAAGGCCTTACAAAATTAGAGTTAGATGAAATCCAGGTATAAACATTTCTATTTTACAGTGGAACTTGAAGATGGACCGAAGAAAGT
This sequence comes from Aphidecta obliterata, assembly GCA_963966015.1. Classification (NCBI taxonomy): domain Eukaryota; kingdom Metazoa; phylum Arthropoda; class Insecta; order Coleoptera; family Coccinellidae; genus Aphidecta; species Aphidecta obliterata. Next base: position 7,486,784 of record OZ014430.1, on the reverse strand, counting down.
CCTCAATATAATTGAGGATATCAGACTGCAAGCCAGTCAAAATATGAATAGGCTTCAGACTGATAGGACGGAAGTCGTGCAGGTACATGAGGTTGCAAAACAACTGAATGAAGCGGCCAATGTCCTCAAAACGGTCCTAGATGGTGCAAAGGCGATGGTGCAGACACTTGCACAAATCTCCAAGGACAATCTGGAGACTGAGAGAACCCGTTTGAGGATATTGGAGGAAAAACGTCGGGATGTTGGTCAAACCAACAAAACCGGCAAGAGAAAATTGAGTGTTGAAGGATGCTCCAATGTCTTGCCGGAAATAAAATGGCCTAAGCCTAAACAGGAAGTAGAGAAGGTCCAGAAGTTGGCGGAGCAGGAAGTGCTCGCCAATAAAATTAATATAGAGAGGGAATATCGACTGAAGAAAGACTCTAACTTTGACATTTGGATGGACTATTTGAAGTCTGAGCTAACGAGCAACGAGCTACTAGATGTCATCGAACCCAACATTCAAGTTGCCCAAATGCCAGAGGCAACAAAAATAAAGAGGAAGAATTGGGTTCGTGACATCATAATAAACCGGTTAGAGGAAAAATATCATAAGAAGGTTCTCCATATAAGAGACCCAATAGAGGTTTTGAAAGCACTAAGGTGCTCGCGAAAGAGAGAGAGCAATGTGACTCACATCTCTGTGCGAGCACGCTTATATGCAATTAAGATGAGAAGAGGTGAGCCAGTCAATGACTTCTGCAACAGGTTTGATTCCATCGTCAGGGAATATGAGACCTGTGAGGATGTCATTGAGTTGACGGCTCAAGAGGTAAGGTCTGCTTTTTATCAAGCTGTTTCGCCAGTGATCCCTGAACTGCGAAACGCAGACTTCATAAAAAGGCAAACCTCAGCTCAGGAGATGACTTTAGAAGAGATTAAGTCATTTATCTCCCAATTAGAAGCAGAGAAGAACTCTGAAAATAAAGAGGAACCCCCAAAAATGCATAGGATCCAAGCTCCCTCTTCATCTAAAATTAGATGCTTTAGATGCAACAAAGAGGGACACAGATCATCCGAATGCTTTTTGAGGGTACACAATAAGTGGTTCTGCTACAACTGTCAGGCCATTAGAAGCCATAAGGGGGATGAATGTCCAAACCTGACAGTTGAAAACAGAAACACTGTACAAGCCAGGACTTCAAATAGGCCAAAGTTCAAAGTTGGAGTTAGAGGTGGAATTGGAGTTAGAGGCAGAGGCAGGAATGCGATTAGAGGTAGGCATGCCAGAGGTACTGAAGAATCGCAGGTAAACCCAAGGTTAAGACGAATTAGAGAAAAAGAAAACCCAAATAAATCAGGTGAGTGCAATCCTAAAGATAATATTAGTTTTATTGCAGATTCTGGTGCCACCGTGTAAATGATTGCTGGATTTTGAGTAATTTTAAGAGGTGTGAAAATAAAACAATTAAGAGTGCGAACAAAAATCAAATTGCTGACATAGAAATAGATGGTAAAGGTGATCTTTTATTATATAGAGATCCACTAAAGAGTAAAAGCATAAAACTGTTGAATGTATAAGCAGCTAAAGATGTGTCTGAAAACCTGCTATCACTGAGAAGGTTTACACATTCTGGACTCAAAATTTATTTAGATGACAAGGTTTTAAGAGTTTATGATAACGAGAATAATAAGATTGTTTTAGAGGGAGAGTATGAGAAGCCAAACTGGATCATAAACTTTAAAATTAAAAAGACAAATAAAATCCAGTCTGACAATGAGGTAGAGTATGATGTATATTGCTGTAGAGCTGCAATGTATGAAGAGAATGAGATGTTTGAGCAATCGCAGCTACCCAATAAAGAGGAAGAGTTGTTAAAGTGGGAGGGAGAATCTCCCAAGAGACGAACCTTGTCTGCGATTGGGAGGAAGAAAGAGAGAAATCTCATTACTCCTAAGGAAACGGCTCTCAACACAATAGTTGAAGATGTAGATGAACCAGAGCCGGAAATAAAGAGTTAGGACTGTAGTCTGCTAACAAGAGAAGCAGTAAAAATAGATGACTTAGAGTCAGTTCAAAACTTAGAGGAACTGTTTATAAATAATCCTTTTGAGCATATCCCTTGTTCTGAGAAAATTAATGAAGCTATGCTGTGGCACCTTAGATTAGGTCATGCCTCATTAAACTACCTAAAGAAGTTACAAAAGCTTGATAAAAGATTGGAGAAGATAAAGTTTGATGATTCCATAGTTTATAGTTTATAGTTAGGAAGGGGTTACGTTCCACTGCGACCTCAAGGTCTATTGTGCCCCCCATCAGAGCCGTATTCGCAAATGGGCTACCTACAGCTCGCCCTCCAGCTCCAGAGCTCCAATGAACTCCAGTATCTGAGAGGGCTTCAAGGAGGTTAGATCCTCATTCCTCCTGTAATTCTCTTGTCCAAGACATTCTTTGCGCTGGTTTGCAATGGCGAGGCATTCTGTAACCAGGTGAACAGGAGTCTCCTCCTCTTCACCACAGAATCTACACTCGTCTGTTTCTGTCAAGCTCATTCTCATCATATGCTTCCTAAGGCGACAATGTCCTGTGAGGAAGCCAGTGAGTAGACGTAACTTGTTCTTACTGAGATCCAAATACTTTTTGGATCTTGAACTTTCATAGTTCCGAATGAACCTTTTAGAGTGGTCCATTCCTGGAAGGTTCCTCCAGAGTGCTTCTCTTTCGGTCTCTTCCTTCTCCAGAAACTCTTTCTTATAGGTGTGTTCACCTATGCCACAGAAGGGTTCTGGGCCAGTAAGTGGTGTTTGTGCTCCCTTTCTGGCAAGTGTATTGGCCTCTTCGTTTCCTTTGATTCCTGTGTGACCAGGAACCCAGACTAAAGAGACCTTATTTTTCATGCCTACTTCATTAAGTTTCCTCCGGCACTCCCATATCAGCTTTGAGTCGATGATATAGGAGTTCAGTGCTTTGATAGCAGCTTGACTATCCGAGTGGATCACAATGTCACACCCTTGATAGTTTCTTTCCAGGTTTATATCTATAGTCCGTTTAAGAATTATTGACATCCCGGGAGGCTGTGAAAAATCGAATTTAAGTTGGTAATAGACCATTCAGTAATATTTTGGTTTGATGAATTCAGGTTGGTATAGGAATATCCCTAACATAACCTATAGAGATTAGAGACCTGCTTTGATGATTTTATCGAAGATATTGGTGAATAATTATAAAAATTAGCTGTGAATTTGAGTATTTTTTTGTCTTGTGCTATTGAAATGGCTGGAATTGACCAGGACACATCGCGCCTAACAACAAGAGAACGCCAGGCAGTTTGTCGGTGTTACTTCGAGTTTTTCAAAGATTCGGCAGATATTTCCGCTAGCATTAATCGAGTTTCGCTAGTGTTTCAGGTAAACTGTTATTCATCTACTCAAAGTGTATTCTGATTGATCAATGTGTCTTAAATCTTCAGATTTCTCCAAGCACTGTTCGAAGAATATTAGCGAAAAAAGAAGAAGGCATGTCATTACTGCCTGGAATTAGCAGTGGAAGAAAACCTGTGCAATATGATTATTCCTTCAAAGAAACATTGAATGATTTTGTTTTTGCTAAAATTAAAAGCAATGAATATATCAGCTTGGATATCCTTTTTGAACTGGCCAAAGAGCACCTAGATTTCAATCAATCGAAGTCAACATTATATCATATGATAAAAAAAATTGGATATAAATACAAACGAGCGCTCAAAAAGTTGATCGAAGGAAAATTCTTATTGATAAACAGAAAAATATAATAAATAGAGTACGATTTTGTGGTAAATACCGAGAATACATGGAACAAAATGTAAAATTCATTTATCTAGATGAAACTTGGATATTCGAAAACGGTAGTCAAATTCGTCAGTGGACACTAGAAAGTAATCAAGAAGGTATGCCGAGTATATTCAAGGGTGAAGGTAGAAGGTACACTATTTTGAATGCTGGAACAATTGATGGATTTTTACCTGGATGTGATCTGATTCTTGACAGTGGTATTAATGATAAGGATTACCATAAAACTATGAATGGTGAATTATTTCATAAATGGGTCATTGAAAAATTGATACCTTCCCTGCAATTACTTGATACAAAGTGTGTGGTTATCATGGATAATGCACCATATCATTCGATTAAAGTTGATAAATTACCAACAACTGCTGCTCGTAAAGAAGTAATTCAACAATGGTTACAAGAACATAATATTCCATTTGAAGCGAGTTTCACTAAAACTAAACTTCTAAGTTTGATAAAACCATTTTCTGACAATCCAAACTTTAAAAAGTACCATATTGATCAAGTACTAGAAAATGCTGGACACGAAGTCCTCAGATTGCCTCCATACAATTGTCAGTATAACCCTATTGAATTGGCTTGGAGTTTTTGTAAAATGTATTATAATCGAAGAATACAGGGAAAGTTAGGAGATAAGGAACGAGTGAAATGTCTTTGGAAAGAGGCACTTCAAGAGTGTACAGCTGATAAATGGAAAGCTTATGTAGAGCACGTTGAGAAAGAAATAAGAGAAGATTGGACAAAATATATGGGATATCATGATGTTTCAGACATACCACCTTTCATCATAAATACAAGTCCTGATGATTCTGATTCTGAAGATGATTGCGAAGAGTTATGTTCAGATGAGGAAATAATAACAGTTATGGTTATTGATTCTGACTCTGCCTGAGTTGTGGAGGGGTGGATTGAGTAGCTCAAACACAACTCTGCCGGTCCCCAGCCCAGTTAAAGGAGGGCGGTTTAAAGAGTTCTGTCCAGAGGAAGAATAAATAAACAGTTATGGTTATTGATTTTGACTCCGCCTGAGTTGTGGGTGGGTGGATTGAGTAGCTCAAACACAACTCTGCCGGTCCCAAGCCCGGATTGAGGAGGAGGGTTTAAAGGTAAGGCCAGCTACTTGCCTTTTGTAAAAACAAAAGAGGGCTCATAGAGCAATCATAAAGGCCTTGGAACCGGACTGATTAACGCAGACGACGAATGCACGAAATAGGAAACAAGGAAGAAGGAATGTGAAATTTTGGACGTGATGAGGTGATCATGTGCAAGAAGAAGACAATGGAATGAATATGTGTCCAGAATGGGCAATGAGGGATTAGCAAAGATTGCATGAAATGGAAAACCAGCCCCCAGATGCAAGAGGAAGCAGAATGCTATTATTTTGGAAATTGAAGGGATTTTAACTGACATACAAGTTATGTATTGATTAACTTTTGAGTGTTCCAATTACTGTAGTGATCTTCTAAATAATTCAGTCAATGATATATTATTTAATGCTTTTTTCTGGTTTTTCTGCTTTTGTTTCAGATCTCAGTACTCATTTCAAGATACCTCGTCAATAGAAATGGAATAGAAGAAAAACGATTGTTTAAAGGAAAAGGAAGCCCATCAATAGGATTATGTCAGCTTATTCAATAAACCCATCAAAATCACTACACTTACAAGTTTTCCTGAGAATTTTATCTGTGCTCTTGTATAATTTGTAGATATTTTAAATTTTAAGTTTATTTATTATACTTTCAGGGAGGCAGGGTTTTTTCAGCTGAGGTTTTTCCCTGAGCTCTTGTATCATACTAAGAATTGTATGGTTCCCTGTTGCACCAACCTCAGCTAATTGTGTTTGTTTGATTTGTATTATGTATTTGCTCTTAATCAATAGAATATAATATATATTTATGTATTTAACGTAGGTGTATAGTACCCTGTTCAAATTCCCTCTGCTAATACTGACATTGAACACAAGCTATATTGTTCACAATTCAAAAGAATTCTGAATAATTGTAAAATTGCTAATCGATTATATTTTCAATAATGCATGGACAGTTTCAATAAATACAAATAAAAATTGACCTTTTTGAAGTATTCAACACCTTCCACTAAATAATCCACAAATTGGTTTATATATTGTTAGTTACAATACAAATTTCATATCGAAATTCACTTGTTTCGATCGATGGCACACGGCCTGGCTGACCAGCACTTCCGGTCTTATGAAGAAGTAAAAAGTTGGATCAATTCGTGGATCTATTCAAAAGATGACCAGTTTTTTCAGAGCGGGATTCGTATGCTGCCTGAAAGAAGGGAGAAAGTAGTGGCCAGCGATGGACAATACTTAGAATCATAAATGTTTAACCAGTTTTTTACAATAAAGCCTCGAATTTCGGGAAAAAACGGCGGAAGCAAAGTTGTACACCTAATACTACATAGATTCTCAATTTTTGTTTGTCTTATTTCTTAATAATAATTTTTTTCCAATCTATCCACGTGGCCCAGTGCTTGCAAAATATAAAAAAATATTTTCTGTTGCACCTCCTTATAGGTACCTGCTAGAATTTCTCTAATTATACTTCTTGAATACAGGCATAAAATGGTACTATAAATGGAGTTATATTTTATTTATATCCCGACTCTCCTAGGTCTCTGTTAGAATTTTGCAAAATTTCGAATACCAATGAAGATTGCATGGTCTTGTTTTAATGATCTTCAATTTTCCATGGGTTACTTTTATATGAATGATATCTCAGCATTGCTTGCTTGGAAGTTATAATTATTTCATGTTAAAGCATTCCATATTTGCGCTCCCAAACCTGAATTCCCATGTTCAAATTGCATTCCGGCGTAATTATTCGATTTCGATAATTCGTATACTAAACACTTTTCTAGGTTACAATGGTTACATTTATATTTGACATTCTTTGATGTTCCATTTCTATGATGAATTTTAGTAACTTTTTTGTAACTAGAAATAAAGCCTCGACTGGACGTTCATGGCCTGCTTCGATGTCAATAATTCTTAAATGGACTATATGCATCTTTCGATTGCAAGTATTTCTGCCTGAAAGGCACTCGAGTAGGAGCCTAGCGATAGTGTACACTTGGTTCTTGCCCCGTATACTCCAGCGCCGGCCCCCATCGTGGTTTTAGAACCATCTGTATACCATTTAATGGAATTCACTTTGAAGTTTTGGGTAGTGTATTCCTTTTCCCATTCTTCCTTTTTACATAGCATAGTGTTGAAGTTCTTCTGAATGCTTACTCTTTTAATCATAACATCACTAGGCAGGTTCGCTGATGAGATGTACTTGTTCAGAGAGGACCAGGCTCCTTGACTTTCAATTCTCTCATTCCCTGTACCTTCCCTAGATATTCTTAGGATAGCCTCATGGGCTACTCTGTTGATCACTAGATGTAGTGGAGTGAGATCAGTGGAGACCTCAAGTGCTCTTGTCGGGCACGTTCTCATAGCTCCAGTGATGCAAACGCAGGCAAGCCTTTGTATCTTATCGAGTATTTTCCTCGTGCTTGTCTGCCCTGTCTTAGCAGACCAGACTACTGCCCCATTGATGATTCCATACTAGAATGTGAAGTGTGTATCATGTCGAAGATGCAAAAATTACCTTTTAAGGAGACTAGAAGAAGAGCCGATAGGCCACTTCAGGTGATACATACAGACACGATGGGTCCAATTAAACCAAAATCTTATCCTGGCCAGAAGAGATTCATAAATGTTTATATAGATGATTACTCGAGACTAGCTAAAGCTTTCTCGTTAAAAACTAAAGATGCATCTGGAGAGGCATTAGAGAAATTTCTTATATCCACGCGAAACCTTTTAGGTAAGAACGAGAAGGTCTGTTACATCAGATCAGACCAAGGAGCCGAATTTACTGGAAGAAAATTCTTAGAAGTACTGAAGAAGGAGAACATCGAAACAGATCTCACCTCACCATATACACCAGAACACAATGGCATAGCCGAGAGGTTCAATGGAACCATACAAAGAAAAGTCAGGGTATATATGTTTGATTCAGGACTACCTAAGAGTATGTGGGAGTTAGCCGTTGATGCTGCAATACATGCATACAACCGAACCCCACACAAGTCGATAGAATATCAAACACCTTTGACAAAATTCGTATCAAATGCTAGATGTCATTTTGATCAAATTAAGAGGTTTGGATGTATAGCATACATAAAAATTCCAAAACCCAATCTCAAATTTGGAGAACGTGCATTGAAGTCTGTCCTAGTAGGTTAAACTTCTACTGGATATCTAATGTGGCATCCCAGATCAAGAAAATTCCTTGAATCAAGACATGTGAGGTTCAATGAGAAACTTGTTTATAAAGATGTTTACCAAAAGAATGAGCTCAAATTAAGAGGAAACATCTCCGCCGGAGAAGAGAAAATAGATTGGGATTGGATGAAAGAATTTGGAGAAGTTAGAGAAAACTTAGGAGTTGAAAATATTGAGAAGAAAAAGAGAGGAAGACCACGAAAGGAGACTAAAGAACTAGAAATATGTGAATAGAGTAAGATTGCCAGACCTTATACTAGAAGTCAAAATAAGAGAAGATCTGAAGATGGAAATTTCAGAGTTAGGTATGTAGAAGATAGCAGTTATGCTAGATATATAAAGTTATCAAGTAATACCTTAGATAAAGATCTTGGTAAGGTCGAAACTGAAGAAGAATTAAGAAGATGCCTTATATCCACAATAAATAAAGAACCGCTCAACTTTAGAGATGCTATAAATTCTAAAGATGGCATCTTTTGGAAATAGACCGCCCAAGAAGAAATTGATTCTATGATACAAAATAAAGTATGGAAAATAGTAGACAGAAAGAAAGTACAAATAGACGGGAAAAAGGCAAATATCATAGATTCAAAATGGGTATTTAAGAGGAAATTGGAAGTAGATGGAAGCACTCGATACAAAGCACGACTAGTTATCAGAGGTTTCAAAGACAGAAACAATTACGACTTAAAAGAAACCTATGCACCAGTCTCTAGACTTCCAGTCATAAGGGCAGCGTTCGCAATAATAAATAAGTACGAATTGTATTCATGTCAATTAGATGTTAAAACTGCATTCCTTAACGGAACATTAGATGAAGAGATTTATATGGAAATTCCAGATGGCTTAGACGTAGATGAAAACACTAAGAGGTCAAAATTATGCAAATTGGAGAAAGCATTATATGGTCTGAAAATAAGCCCCAAGAGATGGAATAACAGGTTTTCGGAAGAAGCAAGAAAACTTGGACTGGAAAATGATCTTCATGAACCATGTTTGTACTCTTGGAGGAAAGATGGAAAAATGGCATTACTAGTCATATACGTAGATGATATTCTAGTAGCCAGTAATGATGCAAAGAAATAAGATGAAATAAAAAGCCATTTGAGCAATGCCTTCGAGATGAAAGATCTCGGAGAACCTAAGAGTTTCCTAGGAATCCACATTGAACGAAATAATGATGAGAAGTATGCAATATTGAATCAATCAACCTACACTATGAGTATCTTGGAGAGATTCAATATGATTGAATGTAATCCACAAAATACTCCCATGGTGACTAGGCAGGTGGAGAACAGAAATAAGAGGAACAAATTAGAGGAATTAGAGTTAGACGAAAAACATGCTAAAACTACAAGAGTTCCATATAGAGAGGCAATTGGAAGTTTGATGTACTTGGCAAATAGTACACGGCCAGATATAACATTTGCTGTGAACTATTTGGCTAGAAAACAGCTAGAGCCCACTGAAGATGATTGGAAAGATGTGAAAAGAATATTCAGATACTTAAGAGGCACAATAAATTCAGGTTTGAAATATACAACCAAATCTGATAATCTGGAAGCATTTACTGATGCAAGCTTTAGAGACCATAGAGATTCAACATCGACAGGAGGATATGTAATCAAACTGTTTGGTGATGTTATCGCTTGGAGAAGCCACAAACAATCCTATGTTACTCTATCTACCTGTCAAGCTGAATACTTAGCTATGAGTGACGCATGTCAAGAGCAAATATCTCTAGATAAAGCAATCAGGTTCGTTATAGGAAAAACATTATTTCCTGTAAGAGTCTGGTGTGATAATAAATCTGCCGGAGACTGCACTAAGAAGGATGGCAGTCACAAACTTAAGATGTTTGACGATCACTTAGATGTTATACATGCGAGTATACTAGAGGGAGAAAATAGAGGAACTAGACGACACATGGCTGACACACATGGTGACTTCATTAAACAATGTGTGGAAGAGAAAAAGGTTGAAGTAAACTGGATTGCTACTAAAGAGAACATAGCAGATATTATGACAAAACCTTTGCCTTTAGACGCTCACAAATATCTCAGAAGCAAAATGCTTTACTAAAAGTTTTTAAGATGTTTAATTCATTTCGTTTTTCAGATGAACCTTAAGATGTTTAGAGGAAGGTCCAATTCAGGCAAAGGGAGGGAGTGTTAGATGTAAGCTCCGCCTGATTGGTAATTAGACGATAACCAACAATACACTCTTCATGTCTCGTTAGACATGAAGTGTATGAATGCCATATTGTTGGAAGCAAACTTCCTTATCGATGGTTGAGAATATTCTATGAACAAACAACGATATAGATGACCGTTGAAATTAAGAGTTAACCCTATTCACCATTCGAAGATTCGAAAGATATTATATCTAGAGAATTGTTAGATGTTAGATGCTTAGAGAGATTATAGAGTTTTGAGTATACTCTGTATTATCATTCCTATTCACGTGTGAACGTATTTCCCAAGATCCAACGAATCCAACAATAAACCATAGAAAATTATAACTTTGTAATGGAAAGGCCTAGAGACTTGAAATTTTCAGAATAGGGATAGATCTCAAATGACGCGGTCACGTTCATCAATGAGCACAATTAGACTTGGGTTCCGTAAATAAGGTCGTTTGAAATTTAGTTTTCTTGATCGTTTTGAAACTACGTATTCGATCGGGACGAAATTTTGTATTTTAATGTAGAATGATATATTCAAGCTACTTTCTTTCCAGATCGCATGACCAGAACCATAAAAACCATAGAAAATTATAACTTTCGAAGGGAAAAGCCTAGGAACTTGAAATTTCAGGGTAGGTTTGGATCGCGAATTTCGCGGTCACGTTCGTCAATGATCAAAATTAGACCAGGGATTCCGTTAATATGGCCGTTCAAATTATTTTTTTCCTGATAATTCCGAAATTACTCATTGGATTGAAACGAAATTCTGCATATAGATGAAGAATAATGTATTCAAACTACGCTACGCATTACCAAGACATTACATTACAAGGTGGATGAACGAGCGCTCAAAAGCTCCTGACTTCACGGCAGTGCTTTTCAAATTTTTTTTTTCAAAAATGAAATCTTTCAACGTAGGAGTGCACCATTTTCCTTGATTATAATATGTTTCTCCTTCATTTCATTAACGACTTGTTCAAAAAATTCTACTTCAATTTTGAAGAATTTTGAATCATTCACCTCTTCTTCGAAAACTGTCTTTATATCTTGCTTTCGAAGGATTATGAGGGAAATTTTCTGGAGGGTTTTCGGTATGTTGTGTGTGGGTCTATTATCGATGGATGGTTTTTTGAATTTGTTGACTGTTGTAGCCGTTCTGTAGTAGAGCGATTTGTAGGTTGTGAATTTCTTGTGAAATGTGTAGGTTATCTTATAATTCAATGGATCTATGGATTAAAGAGTTTAACACGGAGGTTATTCGTGACGGGTGGTGTGAGTTGGTTTTCTGTAAATCGTGTGCGTGAAGAAGTTGTTGCATTTAGTTATATGAACGTCAAGAAAAGAAAGAGCATTGTTAGTCTCAACTTCAATTGTGAATTTTATACTGTTGTTAATGGTATTCAGATGATCAAAGAAATCTTGGTGAGTTTCGGAACCGTGTGGCAATAAGACGAAGATATAACGGAGTCAGCAAGTGGGTCTTAGGTGGAATGTTTCGATGGCATTAATTTCGAAATCTTCCATGTAAATTTCAGCGATGGCTGGGGAGAGAGGGAAACCCATGGAGGCGCCTTTTACTTGTTACTCGATATAAAGGGTTCTTCAATAGTTACGCTCGATGTTTGACAACAGCGTATGACGAACTCGATGGTCACACTAGAGCTATCTTTGACATCAGTATTCAGTTAGTCTACACATTTTATTATGGAGCGTTACACGAATGAGCAACGCGTCGAAATTGTTGAAATTTATTATCAAAATCAATGTTCCATTCGACAAACATTTAGTGCACTCCGTGCAATTTGAGGTGTGGGCGATCGTCCTGCAGAATCCACAATTCGCCGTTTAATAAACTGGCTCCGTGGAAGATCAAGAAGTGCCTGTACGTCAGCGAAACACAAGATCCATTGAAAATATTGCTGTAGTTCGGGCAAGTGTGCATAAAAATCCGCAACAGTTTTTTTCGCGTCGGGCTCAAGAACTTGGCCTGTCTTCGACGACAACTTGGCCAATCCCGCATAAGGACTTAGGGCTAAGGGCATAAGGTCTATGCTAACAAACCGCGGATGGTTGCCGCCTTGAAGGTAAACATTAGGGGCGTTATTGCAGGAATCGAGCCTTTTTTATGCGATAGCGTCATCAAAAATTGGGTATCCAAGATGCAACAAACCAGGCAAAGCCGCAGAGGATATTTACCTGATATAATTTTCAAAACATAATGTGAACATATGTACTTTCTAATGAAAATAAAAAAAGATCACTATCATTCTCACAATTTGTTTTATTGCGTTACAAAGATCGAGCGCTCCTAATGAAAAACCCTTTACAATGATTGATGAGATCCAATGTATCTTGGGCTATGTGGTGTTCATCATAACAACATGGCGCACGTAGGGTTGCCATCTCTGTAATCTGAAAACTAGGACAAGAAGCTTAAAAACCCCGGACATTTTATCTAAAAACCCGGACATGTTGGAATATTTTTTCAACTACCTTTTATAGAGGAAAAATATTTCAGGAGATTCTTAATTTTTCCAATTTTTGAATTATACCATGAATCATTTTTCTTTCATACAGGGTATCCCAGAGGGACTGAAAAATCCTGAAATACTGTGAAGAAGAGCTATCAGGCGCTCTGAAAAAAAAAAACAAAAAATATCTTTCCCCGGTAGAAATATCTTTTTTTTCAAACGAACAGAAACAATGTCATATTTCGACTGACAGGATCATCGAAAAGTTCTATTTCTCCTCCGCCGTAGGGAAATGAGTTGCTATGTCAACGATGAATTCCATTTCCGTTCGCCGTAAGGAAAAATATAATTAACTATCAAAATTAATTTTGCGAGACAACCGTAACTAGGCAAACTTTCTATTAATCACTCAATTATAACGTTCGTAAATACGAATCTAATCCCCAGATTTCAATGAATTTCGAAGCGTTTGAAAAAAATAACATATTTCATTCGGAGGAGAAGTGACTTTTCATCCTTATGAAATAATATACTATTTTTTTCTAAATAATGGTTTCTACTACATCACGTTGCGTTTCTGTGTAACACGCTCACAAATAAATCAAATCCATTAGTTCCTTCATAGTAAAATATTCCTCATCAAAATACCAATAGGTAGGAATAAAGAAAACCGTATGAATAACGGTTGTCATTTTTCTGGAAAGAAATATCCAACTTCAAATTTCCTCATAAAATATGATATGATGATATGCATTTCATTTGGTATGTGAAAGTATGATATTTTAAGATGAAATTTGAAGTTGGATATTTTTTTCCAAAAAAGTGACAACAGTTATTCATACGGTTTTCTGTAGGTATATCTATTGGTATTTCAATAAAGAATATTTTACTATGAAGGAACTGATGGATTTTAATTTGTGAGCGTGTTACACAGAAACGCAACATGATGTAGTAGAAACCATTATTTTGAAGAGAAAAAAAAGATATTTCTACCGTGGATAGATATTTTTCGCGCGACGATTTTTCAAAACTATTTCGTCCATTTTAAAATATTCGTATTTTTGCGTCGAAATGGTGGCGTCACGCACCAAATAGTTTGAAACAATTGACTCCGGTTCGAAAACAAGTTTTGGGATAGTTCGAACTGCAGTTCGTACTTTTATGACATGGATAGACTGGTTTCTGAGCGCTTTCGGAACCAGCTTTTTAAAGAATATTGGTTATGTTTGTTGATTTCATCATGGATTCGTTCATTCGTGCGTTTTTTGAAGATTTGAATGGTAGGACGTCACCGTTTTGAAATTATGGCATTTTATCGATACACGAACTGGTGACGTCAACTACAAAATGTTTTAGAAATAGTTTCGAACCGGGATCCAAGCGGAAAAACGGTTCTACTTGAAAATTGCAATACCCGGACAACAAATAAAATCCGGCCCGGACGCTCCCCGGACGCCCTAAAAACTAGGACAAATCCGGGGAAACCCGGACGGATGGCAGCCTTAGGCGCACGAAGTGGATGTACAGTCCCGTGATCTCATAGTAAATGAGTTAAATAAACTTACCAAAAAATGTTTGATTGATACAATCATAACGAGAAGTGTTCCCAAGGAAATCACAAATATTACTGTGAAGTCATTTTTGGAAAAGCTACACCAAAATGAAAGGAATATAAATGTTGACAATCTGATTACAGTGATGGATGAGAATGTTGTGAAATACAAGTAAGACCAACAATGGAACGAAGAAAAGAATACTTTGATGAAGCTTGTACACCATTTAGAAGAAAGAATAAACGATCAGAGTGAAATTATCTCACATTTGAAAGATAAAACCGAAAAATCTGAAACTGTGAATAATGGAACAATCCAGAGCAGTAAACTCGCCCGACGAACTTCAAAAGTCGCTGAAGGTCATAGTATTCAATCGAAGAAGTTTTCCAAGCAACATCATGACGACACATCGGGACCATCAGGTATCACTGCTATCAGTGGCCATGTAGACCATCAGGCGAATTCAATGATCCTTCCAATTTCTAACGATTATAACATTAAAGATGTTAGGGAACAGCTGATCAACCCGATAAGTTCAATTACCCGGTCATATTCAGATGCTACCAAGCGTACTTCAAAGAGAACCATTACTGTTGGAAGAAAAGAAGTTGATCCAACCAACAAATTAGTATCACTGCCCAAACTGGAATATGTTCATATCTATAGATTGCATCCTTCAACCACGGAAGAAGATGTGATTGAGGAACTCAAGTCAAGGGTAAATGTGGTGAAATGTGAAAAATTGGAATCGAAGAATTCGGAACAATACGCTTCATTTAAGATCACTGTTCACAAGGAGGATTTATCATACATTTTTGAGCGCTCGTACTACTTACACGAGGGCTATATCATTTCGTCACGATGTCTGTATTTTTCGAATTTTGAGCCGAAAATGGTCTCAATCGACTATGTTCGACTCACTGATGACGAATCCGTCGGAAAATTCGAGTCTGTCCGTCCGTCCGTCCGGCCGTCCGGCCGTCAGCACGATAACTCTCGAACGGATCAACCTAGAGACTTGAAATTTTCAGTGTAGGTTCAGATCCCAAATGCCTCGGTTAAGTTCGTTAATGGGCCAAATTCCACCAGGGGTTCCGTAAATATGGCCGTTCAAAGTTTTGTTTCCCTGATTACTTGAAAACTACAGATTTGATCGAGATGAAATTTTGCACTCATATGGAAAATGAGGTGTTCAAGCTACATGTGAAATTTTGTCCAGATCGCATGACCAGAACCATAGAAACCATAGAAAATTGTAACTTTCGAACGGAAACGCCTAGGGACTTGAAATTTTCAGGATAGGTGTGGATCTCGAATGTCGTGATCACGTTCATCTATGAGCAACATTATACAAGGGGTTCCGTGAATACGGTCGTTTGAAATTTTGTTTTCTCGATAAATTCGAAACTGCGGATTCGATCGAGATGAAATTCTGTATTTTAATCGAGAATGATATATTGAAGCAATATTTTGTCCAGATCGCATGACCAGAACCATAAAAACCATAGAAAATTCTTACTTTTGAACGGAAAGGCCTAGGAACTTGAAATTTTCAGGGTGGGTTTGGATCGCAAATTTCACGGTCACGTTCATCAATGAGCAAAATTAGACTAGGGGTTCCGTAAATATGGCCGTTCAAAATATTTTTTTCCTGATAGTTTCGAAACTACCGATCGGATTGGAATGAAATTATGCACCTAGCTCAGGTATAATGTATTCAAACTACGTGCAAAATTTTGTCCAGATCGCATCACCAAGACCATAGATACCGTGGAAAATTCTAGCGAATTATCGGAAAAAAATTGATCAGCTGAAGCACCGACATGAAGTCTGGAGTTTCTCCTAAGTTTCAGAATTTTTTTGACAGCAGTCAAAAATTTCTTCAATTGATTTCTAAAACTGGAAAATGCGAATCTGCCTACAAGGTGCATGTACGAGCGCTCAAAAGCTCCTGCCTTCACGGCAGTGCTTTTCGTAATTTTCTACCAGAAAACTGGCCCACTGGGGTGCATGTTCGCATGTTTTTCTACATCCGAACAACGATGCAACAGATGAAATAGTAACTGATGATGCAGACAACTTCCCTGATGCAGATAATAGCAGGTGCAAGAAAGAAAAAACCTTTAATATATTACACCTAAATGTTCCGGGCTTAAATCCTCTCAAAATGAATGATATGGAAGTGTTTTTAGGGGACCATGAAAACTGTGATGTTATATGTTTCACGGAACATTGGTTGAATACGATGGAGGCGGAGGCAATGGTTTTGAGTGGATGACATGTAGCTTCTTGTTTCTCTAGGACAAATTCAAAGCGAGGGGGTTCGATGATACTTTGCAAGGGCGCCTCCTGTGAGGAATTGACGGATCTGTGCGACTTGTCGGAAGAGATGGAATGTGAGGTGTCTGCAGTGAGGAGGGGCAAATTGGTTATTTTATCGGTCTACCAAGCACCATGTGGAAACATCCTTCGAAAGGATGATATTGTTGTTTTGTTGGGTGACTTTAATGTGCATTTTAATATGCGTCCGGAGGGGGATGGGGCGTCTGACTCTAGGGATCTGACAACATTGCTTGATCTGATGGGTTCGTATAATTTGCAAAAAACTATTTTTGAGCCGACTAGAGGAAACAATTGCCTAGATAATGTTTTCCTTGACTCCTTTCTGGGCGGGATATCCTCGAGCGTTTTAGATGTATGTTTTTCGGACCATAGGGCGCAATCGGTAAGTTTTAATGGGATAGGTGAAATTGTGTATGATGAAACTGTAGTTCATAAGTGTAGACCTCTTACAGAAGCCGGATTTTATGATATGTACAGTAGGTTGTGTTGCTGAAAAGGAATTCAGATAATATAGTTGTACCATTGACTAAAGTATTGAATAAATGTCTGAGGGCAGCTGTTTTTCCGGACTGCTTGAGAATATCTAAAATAGTTCCACTTTTCAAGAAGGGATCTAGAGATGTGGTGTCGAATTAAAGACCTGTTTCATTGTTGCCGGTGTTCTCAAAGGTTTTCGAAAAGGTTATTCATAAACAGGTAGTTGATTATGTTGAGACACATGGACTTCATTGCAGTAATCAGTTTGGTTATAGGAAGGAGTCGACGACATCTGACGCTGTTGTACGTTTCATATATTTCACTATGAGATGTTTCGAGCTGGGGCATTTTTTGCTGTCGATATTTCTTGACTGAGTAAAGCTTTCGACTGCGTTGAGCGCTCTGTTCTTCTGCGAAAGCTCAGATCTTACGGCTTTACAGATAAAAGTACAGCATTGATAGGTTCTTATTTCAAAGACAGGAAATAGAGGGTTTTTTCGGATGGGCGGTGGTTTGGGGACGGACACCTGGGAATTGGTGTGCCACAGGGGTCTGTTCTCGGACCGTTGCTCTTCCTTATATATATATAAATGATTTTTCAGAATTTATGAAATCTGTTGAACATATTTTGTGGGCGGACGACTCATGTCTTACTGTTGCTGCGGACAATGAGGAGAGAGTAGTGGAACTGGGGCGCGTGGTGGAGTCGAGAGCAAAAAAATGACTTGTAATGTGGAGAAAACGGAGAGAATGGTTTTTAGTTTGAGAGGTTATGATTTTGAGAATACTGGTGACCATGTACGTTTTTTGGGGGTTAGTCTGGATTCACGTCTCATTTGGGATTTTCACGTGGATGTTGTGGCAAGCAAGCTTGTAAAGAATATCTTTGTCTTAAGAAGCTTGTCGGGTGATGTCTCGGGAAAAAAAATAAAGGTTGCGTATCATTCTTTGATAGAGTTACATTTAAGATATTGTGTGCTTGTATGGGGAAACTGTTCCGGACGCGAGAGGATGTTCCGATTGCAGAGGAGAGCGTTGCGAATTGTGGCTGGTTTGAGCTATAGAGAGGACTGTAGGAGGGATTTCAGGAGGTTACAGATATTAACTCTCCCATCAATTTACATTTATGAATGCATCATGTATGCCTATCAAAATTGTAATATCTTAAACAAAAGTAGTGACAATCATAATCATGACACGAGGTATAATAGACCAGGCAATAGAGATTTTTTCGTGACAAAAATAGTAGAAGAAAACGGCGGGTGGGGAGTTACGTGGGGTGGTCCGTGGATGTTTAGTGATATGTTTTCGACTCGCAAATATCATTACTTTTCTTGTAATTGCGAAGAAACACCAAAAAAAACGATGTTTTTTTAGTTTTTTGCTTGTAAAATCTGAACCAATGGAGCGGTGCTAATACTCCCAACAGACGAATTGTAGAGAATGAAAAGATGAAAAAAATGAGTGCTAGTGCAACTCAATCGGCTCATCATTACCGGAGGAAAGCCGGAAAAACCGTGAAAATCAGCGTTTTTTCAAATCCTCATAACTCGGCCAATTTCGAAGTTGTAGCGCTGGCTTTCCAAATGAAAGTAGTGGTCAATAGATACTTTGAGTGTGCATAACCCGGACGTTGTCCGATGAATAGTTTTTGCGTAATTGCGATTGGAATTATTTAAGGCACTATTTTCCGGAAGAGCTGGATGCGTCGGAAGCAGTCCGATTTCAATTTGCAAAACGGATTTTGAAAGAAGAAGTATAGTACTACAAAAAGGCAATCTTGATTTTTCGTTAAAATGCTTCAAAATAGGTGAAAAAAGCATGCAATCATAACCAAAATAAGCCGAATGCTCGATTGCAGTCAAGTAGTGGGGGTATATACGTAAATATTCGCGCCCGGCCTCAGCGCGATTCTGGTTCCCCGCGTCTGCCGGCTACCCCCACTATCCGACCCAGATGGGGCACTGAGCCGGTTTTGATCATGTTTCCACGTATTTTTCACCTATTTTGCAACATTTTAACGAAAAATCAAGTTTGCCGTTTTGTAGTACTATACTTCTTCTTTCAAAATCCGTTTTGTAAATTGAAATCGGACTACTTCCGACGCATCCAGCTCTTCCGGAAAATAGTGCCTTAAATAATTCAAATCGCAATTACGGAAAAACTATTTATCGGACAACGTCTGGGTTATGCACACTTGAAGTATCTATTAACCACTACTTTCATTTGGAAAGCCAGCGCTACAACTTAGAAATTGGAAAATTGGAAAGTTATGAGGATCTGAAAAAACGCTGATTTTCACGGTTTTTCCGGCTTTCCTCCGGTAATGATGACCCGATTGAGTTGCACTAGCACTCATTTTCTTCATCTTTTCATTCTCCACAATTCGTCTGTTGAAAGTATTAGCACCGCTCCATTCGTTCAGATTTTACAAGCAAAAAACTAAAAGAACATCGTTTTTTTTGGTGTTTCTTCGCAATTACAAGAAAAGTAATGATATTTGCGAGTCGAAAACATATCACTGAACATCCACGGACCACCCCACGTAACTTCCCACTCGCGGTTTTCTTCTACTATTTTTGTCACAGAATGACCCTTTTTTGCTCTATTGCCTGGTCTATAAAGATAATATGCGTGCACAATATGTAAGACTAGAGAAGTCGAGAAAGAGTTATATCGTGTTGTCGTGCAAATGTTTTAATAAAATTCCCCATGATCTGCGGAGTCTGCCCGTGAAACAGTTCAAAGAAACGGCGGTTCGCTATTTGAAAAATAAGGCATTTTACTCACTTGATGAGTTCCTGGAGTCCAGCGACCCACCGCGTTTGTGATACTCTATATCTGTGTACCTATATGTTTTTATGCAATATTCATTTGTTTTATCTAATTTATAATGTTGGGAACTTGTTCCTCATTGTTTTTATATGTAGACGAATGTTTATTATTATATTTATTTTTGACGAGTGTAAACAAACTTGTAAGTTTGTAAATGACACAATAAAATTATCTTATCTTATCATCTTCAAGTATTTTAAGGGATTCTTTCAGTGGGATATTGGTGAAGAGAGATACGACGTCAAAACTGACGAGCATGTCTAACTCATGAATTTGAAATGATTTTAAGGTTTCGATGGAGTGGAAAGAATTCTTCACATGGGCTGATGATTCTTCAGCTTGATGTTGGATAGTAGAAGTTAAGTATTTAGCAAGACATGTGTTGGGGATCCAGAGGCACTGACAATTAGACGAAGGGGGATGTCCGGTTTGTGAATTTTCTGGTATGCCATAGATTCTAGGGGTGCGAGAAGATTTTTTTCCTGGGATGATGGATTTTTTTATTTCTGTCGAGAGTTCTGATACGTTAACCTGAGGTAGAGCTACCCTAGACGAGTCCAAAAAACCTATATGTGATAGGTCTATTCAACTTCATAGCCGAGATACATGGTGTTTTATGTAGTCGCCAATATATTCAATTGATATTTCGAAAGTAAAGCACACTCCATGGGTGAATCGATTCATCTTTAAATTGATCAAAAAATTCAGGTCCGTATTAGAAAAATATGGTATTTTTCGCAAGCTGAGATTCAATGAAGGAATATTGGAATTTGATAACAATATTCAGAAAGAGCAGAGAATTTTCAATGGGGATCAGTAGATGGCAGTGTCCCGCACGACGTTTGACCCATCAAAATTTTTGTCGAAAGATTTAATTCGATAGTAAAATTCCACTCACTTCACAATAATGTCGTACATTAATATTGAATTCGAAACACTGTCTGTTGAATTGATGGAATATTCGTATTTATTTCCATATTTCAATAGATGATTCCGGGAATTCTTCAGAAAAATATGGATTTTGAATAATTTATTCAAAATGATCAATGGTGAAAAAATAAATGAACAAATGAGTAAACAAGACTGCATGTGGGTTTTATTCAGCCCATCGATGCAAATTACTCAAATTGAAGACTCCATCCCTCGGAAATATGGCTCATCGTCACAGGAACCATACACGAACTGTCGAACAACATATTAGTATATAATTTTTTGTGTTGAATCCACTAGTTTTCATTCAAGTAGGCTACAACAATATTGAGACAATAAATTTTGACAACTGATTTCGACAGTATTGTGGTCTGATCCATTATTCTTGAAAAATAGTTCATAATTTTTGATAATAATGCCTCATAGATTCTCGAATCGGGAATATGCTGATATGTTGTTCGTGTATGGTTTTTGTTACAGTAACGGCTGTACGGAAAGATTCCCTAATAGAAGATTACCACATACTAAAACTTCCTCTTCAGTCTTTGATTAAATTTGTGAAAATGACAGCTTTCCTACATCAAAATTGAATAGTACCCAAGAAAGAAGACACCAAGATACTGAAGAAGAAATTTTTGAAATGATAGAGGCACATCCAGAATACAGCACCAGAACACTTTTACATGCACTGTATGGCTCAGATTGGAGAAAAACAATCTCTACCCCTTTCATCTCCAAAAGATTCAAAGATTAGAGTCAGGTGATAAAATTCGAAGAATTCGGTTCAGCTGGTGGATTTTACGACATGAAAGAATTGTGAAAAAATTTTTATTTACTGATGAGGCCACATTTACGGGGGATGGAGTCTACAATTTGAGGAATTCACATGAGCGGCTTTAAGAAAATCCACATGCAGTCAGACACATGAAATCCCAGTACAAATGTTCAATTAATGTATGGTGTGGAGTTTATAATAATAGATTGATTGGTACTCACATCCTGCCAAGACGGCTTACAGATGATATTTATTTGGATTTTCTTCAAAATCACCAGCCTGTACCACTCGACGTTACGAACATTGGAGGAATGTATTTTTAGCTCATTTTAGAGCCTTGTTATGAACTTTCTGGATCAGAACTTTCCAAATATGTGGATAGGCAGAGGTGGACCGCATGCATGGCCCCCTAGATCATCAGATCTCAATCCTATCGATTATTTTGTTTGGGGATATTTGAAATCTTCAGTGTATGTGTCTGAGATTGGAAGTGAGAATATTCTCCTACAACGAATCGAAGTTGCCTGCAATAAGATTCGTAATGATCCACAAATGATTAAACAGGCTATAAGACATAATTTGAGAAGAGCAAAGCGGTGGCACGTTTGAGCCGATTTTATGATTACTTTCAAATGTTTAACTTGTTTACTCTTTGTTCTGTTGATCATTTTGAATAAATTATTTAAAATCCATATTTTTCTGAAAAATTCTTGAAATTATTCATTGGAATATGAAAAAAAATACAGCTATTTCATCAATCCAACAGACAATTTTTCGAATTCAATCTCAATGTTGGACTTTATTGTGAAGTTAGTGAAACTTTACTATCGAATTAAATCTTTCGACAATAACTTCGATGCGTGGAACGTCGTGTGGGACACTGAAATCTACTGATCCCCATCGAAAATTTTTTGCTCTTTCCGAATATTACAATAAAATTCCAATATTCCGTCATACAGGGTGTTGAATTTCTGCTCGCGAAAAGTCCCATATTTTTCTAATACGGACCTGAATTTTTTGATCAGTTCGAAGATGAATCGATTCACCCGTGGAAGTGTGTTTGACGTTCTAACTATCAATTGATTATACTGGATGGTTCAAAAGTTATAAGCAAATCAAAATATTGGCGAATACATAAAACACCCTGTATCTCGGCTATGAAATTGGTTAGACCTACCACATATAGGTTTTTTGAGGTAGGTAGGTATTTAGAATACGTCAATTTAGGCGCTCCAAAGCACACGCCAGGACTGCTCGAAGAACCGTTGCAAAAAAAAATTTACACGCGCCACTCCTTAGCGCGCGAAAAACACTCGCGATTTTCGCGAGCGACTGGAGCGTGAGTGTAAAGGTCCATAATGGCCGCGCCGCTATGCTGTCGGTCAGTCGGTAAAAAATATCAAATGATATAATAACGCCAAATTCGCCCGCAAAATGGACCATATAGTCGGCAAAACATCCTGGGGATCGGTTTCGGCCCGAAATATGGTCTCCCAGTAGCGGGTGTCTGAGGATTAGCCACTTTCCGTCCGAAAACATAAAAGCCGCTCTCGTTTTGCCGCTAAGTTGCCAAGTAAGGGCCGGTTCTTTGTTCATTAGGCCGTTCCTATACAGGAATTGGGCCGACAGAAATCCAAATCTGGCTACGTCAGCCACCAGACTACCGTGCGTGCCGGCTGGCGGCCGAATATTTGCCGATGACGTTTGGTTTGTTGGGTTAGACCAATATAGTTAACCAGTATTGGGCAAAAATTTTAAAATTCTCACGTTTTCGACCTAAAATTTTGAGCCAATATTTCTAACTTGAAACTATATTGTCATTCAATATTTAGCCAATATTTCTTGCTACCTGGGCTTAGCACTGACGAGAAGTCTTGAGTTTCGCCCTAGTTTGAAATTTTTTTTTTACTGCAGTCAAAAATTTCTTCAATTCGATCCTAAAACTGGAAAATGCGAATCTATGAACGAGCGCTCAAAAACTCCTGACTTTTTATAATTTTTTGCTCTAAGATTTATTTTTGCAATAAAATTCGAACATTAAAATTTTGTTTCATTTTTGAGCGCTCCTACTACTTACACGAGGGCTATATCATTTCGTCACGATGTCTGTATTTTTCGAATTTTGAGCCGAAAATGGTCTCAGACGACTATGTTCGACTCACTGATGACGAATCCGTCGGAAAATTCGAGTCTGTCCGTCCGGCAGTCCGTATACACGATAACTCTCGAACGGAATGTCCTCGAAACTTGAAAATTTCAGGGTAGGTTCGAATGTCAAATGCCGCAGTTGAGTTTGTTATTAGACAAAATTCGACTAGGGGTTCCGTAAATATGGCCGCTCGAATTTTTAGTTTCCTGATTTTTTCGGAACTACAGATTCGATCGGGTTGAATTTTTGTACTCAGATGGAGAATAACGTGTTCAAGCTACATGCAAAATTTTGTCTAGCGCGAATGATCAGAACCATTGAAACCATAGAAAATTATAACTTTCGATCAATGAACAAAATAAGAGTATGGGTTCCGTGAATATGGTCGTTTGAAATTCAGTTTTCTCGATAATTTCAAAACTATGTATTTGATTGTGACGAAAATTTGTATTTGAATTGATAAATATATATTCGAGCTAAATTTTGTCCAGATCGCATGATCAGAACCATAGAAACCATAGAAAATCATTACTTCCGAACGGAAAGGCCTAGGGACTTGAAATTTTCAGGAGAGGTTCGGATCGCGAATTGTGCGGTCACGTTCAGCAATGAGCAAAATTATACTAGGGGTTCCGTAAATATAGCTGTTCAAACTATTTTTTTCCTGATAATTTCGAAACTACTTATTGGATTGGAATGGAATTTCGCACATAGATGAAGAATAATGTATCCAAACTACGTGGAAAATTTTGTCCAGATCGCATTACCAAGACAATAAATACCGTAGAAAATTCTAGCGAATTTTTGAAAAAAAAATTGGTCACCTGAAGCATGGACGTGAATTCTGGATTTTCGCCTTAGTTTGATTTTTTTTTGACAGCTGTCAAAATATTTTCAATTGGTTTCTAAAACTGAAGAATGAGAATCTACCTACAAGGTGCATGTACGAGCGCTCAAAAGCACCTGCCTTCACGGCAGTGCTTTTCTAAATTTTTATTGATTTGCTAGTTCCGGTATAAAGGCCGTTAAGGGGCCCTTCGGTCTTCTGTGCCTCGGGCCCGAAAAAATCTTAAACCGGCACTGGCAATAGTCCAATTAAATTACATAAATGTGATTATCAGATTTCAACACCTGCGGAATAGGTAGAAAAAGGCCACAATTATTTCGATTCACCAACCGGGCCAGAACAAAATTTTCCCAAATTACTGCAGACTAATAAGTTTATTATCGACAATCGGTAAACATATCCGAAAAAGCAGATAGATAGATAAACAAAATTATTGATAGAAACAAAAAGCGGGATCCACATCAATTCGGATTCAAAGACAAACACAGTTCCGTCCAAATAATATGCAGAATTGTTGCAGATGCATTAAACGGTTTCAACAAAACGGAATATAGGGATCCTTTTTCTGGACATAGAGGAAGCCTTCCATAAAGTCTGGGTGGAAGGCATGATTTACAAAATGATTAAATTGAAACTGCCCTCTTTCATCACTGACATAAAAAAGGGACCTTTTCAGAAAAAATTAATGATACATTATCACAATCAAAAAATGTGAATGCAGGTTTACCACAAGGATCAGTCCTTGCCCCTAGATTTTTATATTTGTTCATACATGATACTCCAGAGAGAACCTGGATCTTTATGCGGATAATACCGCGATCCATACGAAATATTTTTAAGCAACTGCTGTGAATCGATTGTTACAATATCACTTGAATATTTTAAACAAATAATACGAAACCTGGAAGTTCAATATGTACGAAAAGGAAACTGAACAAATTGTATTCAGCAAAAAAACCGAGAACAATGAAATTCGACCACAACGTAAAATAAATAAGTACTCAATAATTTCCAAAGACTCAGTTCAGTATATAGGTATAGAACTTGACTCTTGGCTCAACTTCAAAAAACACCGACTGCTTACCTGATAATATCCCACGCCTATGCTATGAATTTCTTTTTCTACCTTCTAATAAGCAGAAGCAGTAAATCAAATCAAAAAAACAAACTTATATACACGTCACACGTCAATAATAAGACCAATTATTATCTGCTGCCCCGATATGATGCCACTGGAAGCCGACGCCTTCAGCCACTCCAAATATTCCAGAACAATATTCTTCAGTTGATAACCAACAAAACATACAATCAAGTGTCACGGACTCCACAAATTGATAGAAATCCCAATCATAAGTCAATACGTTGAGCAAATATCATCAACATTTTATGAAAAACTGAATAATATGAGCGATCTTACGAGGAATATTACCAGAACCAGATACCATAATCGAAACTCCTATGATATACATACTGCCATAGAAAATCTTTCGATTTTCTTCCTGAGTATTTAATTTCCGAACATATTTTGTGAATGTCGTCTATAGTATGTTTTTTTGAGCGCTCGTACTACTTACACGAGGGCTATATCATCGTCACAATGTCTGTATTTTTCGAATTTTGAGCCGAAAATGGTCTCAATCGACTATGTTCGACTCACTGATGACGAATCCGTCGGAAAATTCGAGTCTGTCCGTCCGGCCGTCCGTCCGTCCGTCCGTCCGTAAGCACGATAACTCTCGAACGGAGCAACCTGAAGACTTGAAATTTTCAGTGTGGGTTCAGTTCCCAAATGCCTCGGTTAAGTTCGTTAATGGGCCAAATTCCACCAGGGGTTCCGTAAATATGGCTGTTCAAAGTTTTGTTCCCCTGATTACTTGAAAACTACAGATTTGATCGAGATGAAATTTTGCACTCAAATGGAGAATGGGTTGTTCAAGCTACATGTGAAATTTTGTCCAGATCGCATAACCAGAATCATAGAAACCATTGAAAATTGTAACTTTTGAACGGAAACGCCTAAGGACTTGAAATTTTCAAGATAGGTGTGGATCACGAATGTCGTGATCACGTTCATCTATGAGCAAAATTATACTAGGGGTTCCGTAAATATGGTCGTTTGAAATTTAGTTTTCTTGATAATTTCAAAATTACAGATTCGATCGTGACGAAATTTTGTATACTAATGGATAATGATATATTCAAACTACATTTCTCCAGATCACATGACCAGAACCATAGAAACCATAGAAAATCATAACTTTCGAACGGAAAGGCCTAGGGACTTGAAATTTTCAGGATAGGTGTGGATCTGAAATGTCGCGTTCACGTTTAACAATGAGCAGAATTATACTAGGGGTTCCGTAAATATGGTCGTTTGAAATTTTGTTTTCTCGATAATTTCGAAACTACGGATTCGATCGAGATGAAATTTTGTATTTTAATCGAGAATGATATATTAAAGCAATATTTTGTCCAGATCGCATGACCAGAACCATAGAAACCATAAAAAATTATAACTCCGGGAGGGAAAGGCCTAGGAGCCTGAAATTTCCAGGGTGGGTTTGGATCGCGAATGTCGCGGTCACTTTTATCAATGAGCAAAATTAGACTAGGGGTTCCGTAAATATGGCTGTTCATAAAATTTTTTTCCTGATAGTTTCGAAACTACTGATCGGATTGGAATGAAATTTTGCACCTAGCTGAGGAATAATGTTTTCAAACTACGTGCTAAATTTTGTCCAGATCGCATCACCAAGACTATAAATACCGTAGAAAATTCTAGCGAATTATCGAAATAAAATTGATCAGCTGAAGCACTGACAGGAAGTCTGGAGTTTCGAAATTTTTTCGACAGCTGTCGAAAATTCCTTCAATTGATTTCCAAAACTGGAAAATGCGAATCCACCTACAAGGTGCATGTAAGAGCGCTCAAAAGCTCCTGCCTTCACGGCAGTGCTTTTCGTAATTTTTCCAATTTTCTCGAACATGTTTTGCTTTTTCTTTCCTGTATAAATTCTAACAAAAAAACACAAGTTATTAAAAATCCTTTCGAATAAATTCTTTATGGGCTATATGTCCAAAATTTTTGAAATTGTAGTTAAGTATACATTTCTATTGCAGGAACTACTAAATGTGAATAAGTAATTGAAATTACGAATTGTAAATTATACTATGTATGAAAAATTTATTTGAATGAACTTTAAACCCTTCACTTCCACTTTCTCTATACAGACGGAAGACGACAAAATTCAGAGCGGAAAGAAACGTAGTGTTCATTGTAAGACAAAGTAGGAACTAGTGGAAAAAGGAAGAACACGTTTTCGAGAAGGCAGGATTTATGATATCATCCTCTTGACTAATTGATAAACAAACCTCGTTACCATTTTGGATTAACATTAAGGTACGCTATCATTTTCATATATCATGTTCTAATGAGTTCAAGTATAACGTTCCCTTTACTATACTTCAATTAGCTAGGCCCAATTTGTTTGATTGAATCCTCATTTCCGCCACTAGCCCGCTGAAAAATTAACGAAAGTTCTCTGCCGAATCATGTTCATGTGGAAACTCAGGAAGCCATTCGAAAGTATTTTCGATTTGTTTCCGACAATGAAATTTTGGAATGTAATTCTTGGTATAGCATGCTTCACAAGTGTCAAGCGAGCCGATGGGGTCAATATACATTTTGCTGATAAGGGAGATCAAATTTTTCCCAAAGGTGAATATTTCAAAATGCTGTAAATTTCTAGATACCATTATTTCCACTCCCAGAATTCCACAGAATTAGTAATTTTCCAAAAAAATTATGTTTTCCAAGTTACAACCTCGACCATCACTGGAATTTGAATAAATTATATTTCTTCTATAGCTAATGTTAGAATATTGTTATAGCAACTCTTTGAGTAGATGAAGTATCTCTTTAACCGCAAGGATAGATAAAGTAGCACTTTTACAGCAAGGATAGATAAAATGTTTCAACTTTTTTCATTCAATTGAATTCAAAAATTCAAACACATCAATTCGAAAGATTTACAAAAAGTGTAATTTCACAATTGACATCATTAGAAACATGTATTTTTGGAATACCACAACTTTTTCTAGTTTGCTTAGACACTTGAATCGAGCTACTGGATTGATTTTCAGGTCCACCAAGTATACACTTGGATACAGCAAACTTATTGCAGGATTTTCAGTATGGTGGTCAGCTTGCTGAATTAATGAATCTCACAATTTTCATTCACAAACAACGCAAGCTTCAGCATCGAATATAAAGACCATAATGACGATGGTTTCGCTTTCTTCGATATTTCGAAAAAATACGCCATACGAACTTTTTCACTCAACCCATTGATATTCTTGATGCTTATCTACTTTGTAAAGGACTGGTATTACTATTGATAAATCATCCTGAATTTTTGGGCGACAATAAACTTTCTGCTTCCAACATCTTCTACATCTGATGGCAGTGTGTTAATTCTTTTTCGTACATTTCGTATTCGCATCGTACACAAAACGCAAAAATACTGTAAAAACCAGAATGTAAATTTTATTTCACATTATTAGTTGACAGAGTAATTCATATCCCTATAGTAACGGAGCAACACAGTTACGATTTTTGTGCCAAAAATTACAATTTTCTTTCGACACTCTCGAAGATAAAGTACAATAAATAACTATTATTCGAGTTTAAAAGTGGCAGCTCGTCAAGGCCGTCAAGTCTCGATCAGCGAAAATGCAAATTTTTACTTCTGTCAAATCACCACAATTGAATTATAATGATTAAAATGGTATTACCTATATAGGTACATACTGTATAGAAATTCTAAAAATAACATACTTCCTAATCCATTTTATAAAAACTGCACATATATAATACTTATAAATTTCTGAAAATTTTCAAACATTTTTTGAAGGAAAAAAATGTTGAGCGACCAAAATTAAATTCATATTGTTGCCTTGGCACGGCAATTTCCAATCTGTCCACCCGGCACTCGCAGATATCTCGATTCACGAGAATTGTTCGGGATATACATATCTCGATTCGCTTTCTATTGTTTACAGCTCGAAATGATGTATTAGTTTCTCGCCCTTAAATAAGTCGCAATATTTGTTACTGATATATAGACTGTTGCGTTGTTTCCGTTTATTTATTCTAGTAAGAGACACCAACGGAAAGCTTGTACCTTTGTGACGCTCCGTTATCAAAGACTAATGATCTGTTAAAGTTGACCTGTGGTGGAAGTTAATCGTTTGTTAATGAGTTTCAGATAGCCTCGTCTAGAAGGGATTAGAGCGGAAGTTATTACTGTGTCGAGTCGATACATTAGATCGATGGTTTCACAGATTATTTGACACCGAAGAGACAAAAGTGAATTTAGTGAATAGTGAAAAGGGGAGTAAGTGTTGTTTTTTGACTCTGCAAATGAGGACAGAGAATCCAAATTCAAAATCCGCAAAAAACTTGTCGGATGTAGAAATCTCCAATATGGAACGTGAAATTGAAGGTGAGTGAATGATGAATCCGAAAAAGATCAGATTATAAAAGAACAGAAAAATTATATAAATAGCCTCACGAGTGAGCTGAAAGTTTTGACGGAAAGAGTCAAACTATCATCCGATTATATGCCTCTTATCATTTTTATTGTAAGTATAAGAATAAAGCCGAAAAGAAATTTTTTGAAACAGTCTAGTCAGAGACATCGAACGGAAAGGTTGTAACGCTCCGTGATAAAAGACTTATCGTCTGTTAATGTTGCAGCGCCTAGTGGAAACTGATCGTTCCAATGAGTTAAAGCCTCATCTATGAGTGATAAGGATCGATATTTACTGTGTCGATTCCAGATCCCAAATCGATGGTTCCTCACATTATTTCACATTGAAGAGATAGAAAGGATTTAGGTGAAAAGCGAAAAAGGTGTTGTTTGTTGAGTCATTCTGACAAAATTTCGGAATACGATTCTGCAAATTAAGACAGAGAATCTGACGCGAAAAATTCGCCAAAAGAAGAAAACTCCCGATATAGACAAAGAAGTAGAAGAAGTTAGTGGAGAATCCGTGAAGGATCGGATTATAAAAGAGCAGAAGGAAGAGATCAAACTACACAGGAATCACCTGAGAGTTTGACGGACAGTGTCAATGTTCCAGCCCTCGAAGCCGCGGAAACGCGCTAAGAGAAAAGAAAATGCCTTATCCTCTGGGACAGAGGATAAAGCCACACCCCTAAAGGACATCGCGGAAATCCCACCGGTGACCTTGAAAGGCACTGCCGACTGGACACAAATCTCGAGAGAGATGAATGGGTACCAGAGAGCTACTACAGTGAGGCATTAGTGATGTAGCTCAATCCTTCGACGACCACAGAAAGATACAAAATTTCTCGAGTCAAAGGAAAAGAATTCTACACTAGAGAAGAGGAGAAGAAGATCTACGTGGTGGTACGATACCTGCCACTAGACTCAGGTATTACTACAATTACTGATGACCTAGCCGAGCTAGGCATTGTTGACGCGGATGGCATAAGGATCGAACAAAACAAAACAGGCAATACTCTTATTTTTGTTGAAACCCCAAAACAAGAAAATATACCAAGTGAAATAGCTCTACGGCATAAACTTTGTAGTGGAGCCGAAGAAGAAGAGCATTGGCCCAGAAATGCGCAAAGTAAATGCACATTCCCATATAAGGGTGTCAAATGCTCTGGAGCGCACATTAGTAAAGATTGCATGTTAACCAGAGAAAATGACGAGCGAAATGCTACCTGTCCGCTCTTCGGAAAAGCAGACCACCCAGAAAGCTACATATAGCGAGTGGAAAATGGTGAACAAAAGAAAGACAGCGACCAAAAAGATTCCTACTGTCCAGCAAGAACAGAAAAAAGAAGAAGACGCCACTTTCCAAACAAGAGCAACCAAAAGAAGAAAGAAGAGATCAATAAAAAAGGACACGAAACCACCAAGGTTCTAGATAACTTTACCAAGAATATTATGACCAAATTCATGAAATTCCAGGAAATAAAGATGGACAAAAAGTTCCGTAGACTCACTTAACCCAATTAATGATAGTCTCATGGAACACAAACGGTCTACGAGCCAAACTGAAATAAAAGAAATAATATCCGAGAGACAACCGGATATAATAGCCATTCAAGAGACGAGATTATCTACAGGAAATATAATTTCATTTCTCAATCATGAAATATATACAGAAAAGACAGAAGTTGTACAGGAGGGGGCGTTGCCCTAATAGTCAAAAGTAACACCGACCACTATTTTGACGATGTACTAAAAAAGAAATAAAATTTAGAAAAGCACTGCCGTGAAGGCATGAGCTTTTGAGCGCTCGTACATGCACCTTGTAGGTAGATTCGCATTTTCCAGTTTCAGAAATCAATTGAAGGAATTTTCGACAGCTGTCAAAAAAATTCTGAAACTTGGGCGAAACTCCAGAATTCATGTCAGTGCTTCAGCTGATCAATTTTTTTTCGATAATTCGCTAGAATTTTCTACGGTATCTATGGTCTTGGTGGTGCGATCTGGACAAAATTCTGCACGTAGTTTGAATACATTATTACTCAGCAAGGTGCAGAATTTCATCCCAATCCGCTCAGTATTCTCGGAACTATCAGCAAAAAAATATTTTGAACGGCCATATTTACTGAACCCCTAGTCTAATTCTGCTCATTGATGAACATGATCGCGATATTCGCGATCCAAACCCACCCTGAGAATTTCAAGTTCCTAGGCCTTTCCGTTCGAAAGTTACAATTTTCTATGGTTTCTATGGTTCTGGTCATGAGATCTGGACAAAATATTGTTTTAATATATCATTCTCGATTAAAATACAAAATTTCATCTCGATCGAATCCGTAGTTTCGAAATTATCGAGAAACCAAAATTTCAAACGACCGTATTTACGGAACCCCTAGTATAATTTTGCTCATAGATGAAACTGATCACGACAATCGAGATCCACACCTATCCTGAAAATTTCAAGTCCCTAGGCCTTTCCGTTCGAAAGTTATGATTTTCTATGGTTCGAGTCATGTGATCTGGAAAAATGTAGCTTGAATATATCATTCTCCATAAGTATACAAAATTTCGTCACGATCGAATCTGTAGTTTTGAAATTATCAAGAAAACTAAATTTCAAACTACCATATTCACGGAACACCTTGTATAATTTTGCTCATAGATGAACGTAATCACGACATTCCAGATCCACACCTATCCTGAAAATTTCAAGTCCCTAGGAGGTTCCGTTCAAAAGTTAAAATTTTCTATGGTTTCTATGGTTCTGGTCATGCGATCTGGACAAAATTTCACATGTAGCTTAAACACCTCATCCTCCATTTGAGTGCAAAGTTTCATCTCGATCGAATCTGTAGTTTCGAAGTAATCAGGAGGACAAAATTTTGAACGGCCATATTTACGGAACCCCTGGTGGAATTCTGCCCATTAACGAACTTGACCGAGGCATTTGGGATCTGAACCTACACTGAAAATTTCAAGTCTCTAGGTTGATCCGTTTGAGAGTTATCGTGCTGACGGCCGGCCGGACGGACGGACAGACTCGAATTTTTTGACTGATTCGTCATCAGTGAGTCGAACATAGTCGATTGAGACCATTTTCGGCTCAAAATTCGAAAAATACAGACATCGTGACGAAATGATATAGCCCTCGTGTAAGTAGTACGAGCGCTCAAAAAAGAAGATATCTCGATTATAGTAAATACAAATCGAGGACAAATGAAAATTAAGTCAGCCTACAGACCACCTCAAAATGATCTAAATGAATGAGATCTGAAAAAGATACTCGTAGATATCCAACCAAACATCATTATTGGCGATATGAACTACAAATCAAGAGAATTGAACAGCAGAACAGAAAATCAAAATGCTAATGGAGTATGCCGCAAAACCGAATGCCATAGTATTAGGACCTGATAATCCAACCTACTTGCCCAGAAGTTATGGCCAACCAGATGTATTAGATATCGTCATAATGAAAGACATTACTCAAGAGTTTACACTTTATACCATAGAAGATAGCACATCAGACCGCAACCCAATAGAAGTCAGACTGGGACACGGCCCGATAACAAAAGAATTGACTGGCAAAAGTACAGTGAAACACTCCAAAAGAAAAACAACTGAAATTCCTCAGATAAGGAGTCAGGAAGATCTAGAAGATGAAGTTGAAAAATCAGAAACCCGAATAAAAGAAGCCTGCGAGGGAAGTACCAGAAGAATCGAAAGGCCAGCCCCGAAGCATCTACATGGTAAAACTTTTCCTTCAAATTTGACACACCTTGTGGATACAAGAAGCTGCAGCAACGAATGGCAAACTGAAGTCCCATCTCTTCTGATTATTTTGTTTTTTTAATCGTGTGTTTATCTCTATCATTGCTACCTGGAGGGAAACCTTCAAACAAACTCACAAAAAGTACACATTTTTCGAGAAGGCTTAGTTTAGGGGAGTGTTGATCGACAAAGAAGGGGTTCGACTGGAGCTCGGTACATTGAAGAGATTTTAGCAGAACATGTGACAACGTACGTCGAATACATTGGAGAAACCTTTGTTTTTATGCACAACAATGCGAGACCACACACCGCCAGAATTGTCAGAGGGTATTGCAGTAGTCCATTTTCGATTTATGGAGTGGCCACCGTGCAGTCCTGACCTACCCCCCTTTGAGAATTTGTGGGATGAACGAAGAGTATGTGCCAGAGTTCCTTTTCCAACGTCGATCCCGGAGCGTTGTGTTGCAATAGAGGAAGAGTGGCGAAACATCCCACAAGTAACAATAGTGAATTTAAATAGGAGTATGCCTAATCGTATGCGGGATGTTATTAGGGCGAGGGGAGGTTATACCCACTATTGAAATAATTTAGTTTTAGTTTTAGTTGTTTTCAAGGTTTTTTACTGCGCTTCCGAGGTATCAGCTGAGTTCCGAAACACTGTAATTTCCATAATAATAGAGATAAATACATGATTAAAAGGACAAAACGACCTGAAGAGATGGTACTTCAGTTCGATTCCATTTTTCATTCGTTGCTGCTGTTCCTTTTATCCACAGGGTCTTTCAAAGTTAAGGAATTAATCTTCTTTTCAATATTGCACCCTGTATATGCTTAAATTCAATTGGAAAAAAAGTATCTTATCACAACATTATCACCGACTGTTGACCTACAATTTAAAGAAAAGATCATCGAAATTTCGAATTTTAGAGGGGTCGAATTCATTGCACCGAAGTGTATTTCAAACTATTTTCTGCGCAACGTCACAAGTTCGACACGAAAATACGAATATTTGAAAACGGATGAAATAGTTTTGAAAAAAATTACGAAAAGCACTGCCGTGAAGGCAGGAGCTTTTGAGCGCTCGTACATGCACCTTGTAGGTAGATTCGCATTTTCCAGTTTTAGAAATCAATTGAAGGAAATTTCGACAAAAAAATTCTGAAACTTGTGCGAAACTCCAGACTTCATGTCAGTGCTTCAGCTGATCAATTTTTTTTCGATGATTCGCTAGAATTTTCTACGGTATCTATGGTTTTGGTGATGTGATCTGGACAAAATTTTGCACGTAGTTTGAATACACTATTCCTCAGCTAGTTGCATAATTTCATTCCAATCCGATCAGTAGTTTCAAAACTATCAGGAAAAAATATTTTGAACGGCCATAATTACGGAACCCCTAGTCTAATTTTGCTCATTGATAAACGTGACCGCGATATTCGCGATCCAAACCCACCCTGAAATTTTCAAGTTCCTAGACCTATCCGTTCAAAAGTTACAATTTTCTATTGTTTCTATGGTTCTGGTCATGCGATCTGGACAAAATATTGCTTTAATATATCATTCTCGATTAAAATACAAAATTTCATCTCGATTGGATCCGTAGTTTCGAAATTATCGAGAAAACAAAATTTCAAACGACCGTATTTACGGAACTCATTGATGAACGTGATCGCGACATTTAAGATCCACACCTATCCTGAAAATTTCAAGTTCCTAGGCCTTTCCGTTCGAAAGTTATGATTTTCTATGGTTTCTATGGTTCTGGTTATGTGATCTGGAGAAATGTAGCTTGAATATATCATTCTCCATAAGTATACAAAATTTCGTCGCGATCGAATCTGTAGTTTGGAAATTATCGAGAAAACTAAATTTCAAACGATCATATTTACGGAACCCCTAGTATAATTTTGCTCATAGATGAAAGTGATCATGACAATCGAGATCCACACCTATCCTGAAAATTTCAAGTCCCTAGGCGTTTCCGTTTGAAAGTTACAATTTTCTATGGTTCCTATGGTTCCTATGGTTCTGGTGATGCGAACTGAACAAAATTTTGCATGTAGCTTGGACACTTCATTTTCCATTAGAGTGCAAAATTGCATCTCGATCGAATCTGCAGTTTCAAAGTAATCAGGAAAACAAAATTTCGAGCGGCCATATTTACGGAACCCTCAGGCGGATTTTGCCCAATAACGAACTCAACCTCGGCATTCGAGATTCGAACCTACCCTGAAAATTTAAAGTTTCTAGGACATTCCCTTCGAGAGTTATCGTGTATACGGACGGCCGGACGGACGGACAGACTCGAATTTTCCGACGGATTCGTCATCAGTCAGTCGAATATAGTCGTTTGAGACCATTTTCGGCTCAAAATTCGAAAAATACAGACATCGTGACGAAATGATATAGCCCTCGTGTAAGTAGTACGAGCGCTCAAAAACGTCGTGCGAAAATGGTGCGTTCCTGGAACCATTGGCTTTACCTAATCCTTGTGTTAGTCATTCACTATTTATGGTCTCATTCGCACCCCTCTACGCTAATAATACTGAGCTATCGATGAATGTTTCTCAGAGTCAGTCTGTGAGACGGCACGTGCCTGTTGTCCTGTTAACCTCATAATTTGTCAAGGAGACTAGGCATGTTGGTCCGTCTGAACAAATGCGTTACGAAAGTAGAATCTTCGAAGAAACTTTGTTGGAATGGTTTGATGAGATAGCGATTTTCTAAAAAAAAATGAGAGAATGAATACAATTTTTCACAGCAGTGGAAGAAAATAATCCGAAAGTTGCGCGAATGCTCAATAAGTTCGACATTGGCTAGTATATTTTTAGGAGAGCTTTTTTTCTTTTTTTTTTACTGTATTCTTCATTCGGTTCTCGTCTTGTGGTAACATATATCCGTTTTGATCTTGAACCTTCTAAGTTTTTTTTTTGGCTTTTAGGGGCTAGTTGTAAATGGTTTTTCATCAGAAGCGCTCGATCTTGTAACACAATAGTACAAATTGTGAGAATGATAGTGATCTTCTTTTATTTTCATCAGAAAGTACATATGTTCACATTATGTTTCGAAAATTATATAAGGTGAATGTCCGCCGCGGTGTAATACGCAGACGCGATATCTCGTTACTTCTAAACAAAAAAAAACAAAAATAATCTTCCATAAACTTTTTGTGGGATACTAACCCCAATCCAATCGAGCGGTTAATTGGATAGGGCCTTGGATTCGAGCCTTGAGCAAAGTAAGGACTTCGAGTTTATTGAATTTTCCTTGAAAACCCCAATTAATGAATATAAATGAAACAGTGATGAGTTTTCATTAAATATATATTGAAAAAAAATAAAAAGATTCTTTACAAAGTATATATATACACCAATGCATCAACACACGCATTCAATCTTCACCAGAATGAATAAATCTCGACAAATTTATCACAAAAAAAAACTGTCAAATTAAGGTTTGATTAATTATCTCAGAATAACAATTATCTAAAAGAAACTGAATTTCAAGAGTACCTAATTCAATCTTGTGTGGGAGATTTCAAGACTCGGGACTAGTAAGAACTAAATTAAAACCATGCGTAATTTTAGAATTACCTTTTCTCGTGCTCCGCCACTGGAGGGTTTAATCCTGTCACTGTATTGTTCGCACTTAATAAAGCCGAGAATTCACTGCGCTACAAAACACACCCGTGTTTTATTTCGGATTTTCGATAGGATTTTACCCACTTCTTAACTGGCGATAAATGAATACTCAAGTCGAACAAGTTCCCGAATTACGAATTCTTTTCCCTTGAAACAACCTTTTTCGTCCGATTCTCCCGAATCCACTCCTGATAGAGTCTCCCAAAAACCTTTTTCTACCAAGTCCCGGAAAGAAAAATTATCGCTTCGACTGAGTTCCCTGAACTCTCTACTTCTTTTACCGGGTTCCCCGAACCAACTGCTTCTACCGGGTTCCCCGAACCAACTTCTTTTACCGGGTTCCCCGAACCAACTGACTTACTCCGATCTTTTTTCGTCTCAAGAAAATTTTCAACCCTACCATTCTAGGTGGTTCCAAATGATTTTTTCGTTTTCGTTGAACCAATCACCCCCTTCAATCATCTTTTTTAAGGCGGTTCGTAAACAAACCATCGGCAATTATTGGTCTGAAAATTCTGAACCAATCACCTATCGCATGGTATGGTGGTATGGTGTGAAATGTTTCCATCTAAACCCTAATCAAGTGTTTCGTGGAATCGATGAGGGAGAATTATAAATCTCCCAACGCTTCATTTTTTTTTTGGTCAATATATGCGCGATAAGGCATTTATATTTATGGGTCCCTAAACACTTGAGTTTGGGTTATCAACATATTTTCACTCTCAAATAAAACTAAACAGATGGAAAAATATATGCGCGATAAGGCATTTATATTTATGGGTCCCTAAAACATTTGAGTTTGCTTATCGACATTTCAACGAATAAAACTAAACAGATGGTTTGCTAGGCGTTCCCACGATATCGATTTTTTCTTGTATCGACTAGGCCAAAAGAAATAATTCTCTATTCCCGTCTATTTAAATTTATTCTGCCTTTACCGAAATGTTATCAAGTCTTTCAATTCATTACAGCGGCTTTGCCTGGTTTGTTGCATCTTGGATACCAAATTTTTGATGACGCTATCGCTAAAAGTGGCTCGATCTCAGCAATAACGCCCCTAATTTTGGCCTTCAAGGCGGCAACCATCCGCGGTTTATTAGCATAGACCTTATGCCCTCAGCCATTAGTCCTTATGCAGAGCTACGTATCGACCCTCGCGAGGCACGCCTCGCAAAGTCGATACCTGCCTCGTGCTCGATGTTGCCTCACCCTGAGCCAACGGATTTCGGTTTCTGGTCGAGATCAAAGGCGCCTCGCGATCAATTACTCGCTGTGTTTGGACCAGTATACATCGTTTCTGCCTCGCTCGAGGCGAATCGCCTCCCACCAGGAGCTACCAAAATGGACAATGATTCCACTTTTGGACTTATTAATGCAACTAAGTATTCGAAGTCGGCCAATGTCATACGCGTAAAATTTTTGATGGTATCTTCAGCTGCTTCAAATGTCATATCTTGCATTAGCCTATTCCCACACTGAAGTCGATTTTTGAATAGCTCTTTCATCCACCAACGCGACTTTCTCTTTCGTTTCGTCCTATCTGCCAAAATTCGATGAATTACAATGAAAGAAATGGTGCGACAGCTGTACGCGAAAACTGCGGTGTCATGGTGGATTGCCTCGCACTGACTGATGGCTCGCTCTGCCTCGCGTGCTTGCCTCATCCGTCCAAAATTACCCATCGAGGCAGCCTCGCGACGATGCCTCGCGGCCTGCCGCGCGCAGTCGATACGTAGCTTTATAATCTTGATAATTAACACCGGGAGCTATCAGAATGGACAGTGATAAGTGTTTGTTATTAATTGATTCATACAAAGAACATCCTCTGCTGTGGGATCCAAAGAATAAAAAGTACCACAATAATACTCTCAGAGAAGACGCCTGGAAGCAAATAAGTTTGCAATTAGATATTCCTGTAAATTACTTAAAAACAAAAATGAAGACTTCGATGGCCACCTATAGAAGAGAAAAGTCGAGACAAAAAAAAGTCACATCATAGGATCAGGTATGTATTTCAACTAATTACATAAGTAGAAATTTACTGCATTTCAATTTTTTTATTTTATCTATATAATATCAAATGAAGGTTTATTTTATACGAGTAAAAAATGTCAATGTTTTTGTTTTTTCAGGAACGGAAACGGTTTACTCATCAAAATGGTTCGCCTTCGAAAATTTCCGTTTTTTAACGGACCGGGACAAACCTACAAAGACTTTGCATACCGATATAGATGCATTAAATCAAGGAAGTTCGCTTCCATTTAATAATTATTTTGCCACGGTATTGCACCATTTGTGCTAAAATTCTTCGTCAAATGAAGACGTATATTTTTAACCTGGTCTGCTGTTCTGCGAGGAACAGCACGTATGGGCAATAACGCTGTTCGCTCTTCATCATCCATCTACCCGCTACAAATTGCCCATTCAATTCAGCATCAAACGTTCCAGTGGTGTATATATTTTCCGTGAAGAGGAGCGTTTGCGTAAAAAGTTGTGCAAATATATAGTTGCTGATACAACTTTTGATGCTCTTCATGGTTCCAACAAAATTGGTTTCCTCAACACACGAAACACACTACTCAATATCCCGAACGCGTTTTCTACAACCCTGCGAGCTCTAGATAAACGGGAATTGAAGATTCGTTCAATTGAGCCCTTTTCTGGATTGCCTTCGAAGGGTTTCATAGTGTAGTGGTTCATTGCAAATGCTTTATCAGCTAATATTACATATGGAACGTCGATTGAATATGGAGGTTGCAATGCACATGGTGGTGGGATATTTAGTGACTCAGTTTCCAATTTTCTGTACTAAGTCGTATTTTTGAACACTCCCCTATCGGATATGCGTCCTTGACAGCCTACATCGACGTACATGAAGTTATAATCTGCATCAACTAAAGCAAACAGCACTACGCTGAAAAAATTTTTGTAATTGTAATATTCAGTGCCGCTATTCCAAGGTGCTTGCAACATAACGTGCTTCCCATCCATTGCTCCGATAGCATGAGGAAAATTCCACCTCTCTTCAAACTCTTTCGCAACAGTCAGCCACTCTTCCAGTAGATGGCACCTGCAATTAAAGAACCGAAATTTAAACACTTCCAATTAATTTATTCATAAATGGAGCAATTTTGATAAAATGGATTCATTCAATCGATTTTCTTGTTAAAGGATGAAGTAGAGGTCCATACGGTCCAGCAAGATGACGAGATTCCGACCGCATGCTCCAGTGAGCAGATACCTTCAGTACAACAGCTGCACGCCCCTGTTGCAAAGAGAAGGCGTACTGCACAGAATTTCATAATTAAAGATCCTACGTTGGACAAAGCATTTGCTCTTCTGCAAAATAGCACTTATGATAACACAGATCCCTGCTTCACATTTGGCCAACATGTGGGAAATGAACTGAGGAAGTATGATCCTCAAAGACTCGCCTATGTAAAACAGGCGATCAATAATATAATTTTTGAAGCAGACATGGGAAGGCCGCCCTTACCCACGTATGGATATATTCCTCCACATAACATATCCCCAGCTTTCACAAATTCCTGGACGGGATCTTCATCACATGTTACGCCATTTTCTTCACCTACTCCAGTTTCTACACAAAAACAAAATGTAATGATACTGCCAGAAGAAACTGATAGTGATGTAACCTCTGATAAAATTGGTGATCCTTTGAGACTGATATAAATAAAGTAATTTGGTTATTATCTATGTATTTGTTTTTACTTACCTTTACATATTCTGCAAGACTTTCAATAATTGCATCGCAAACATCGGGCACAATAGTCGATATAGACTGTTTTGACACACGGAATAGATATTGTAAACTTGTAAAGGAATCTCCTGTAGCCAGAAATCTCAATGTAATGGCTAATCTTTCTTTAACAGTAATTCGAAGTCGGCTAATGTCATACGCTTAAAATTTTGGATGGTATCTTCAACTGCTTCAAATGTCATATCTTGCATTAGCCTATTCCCACACTGAAGTCGATTTTTGAATAGCTCTTTCATCCACCAACGCGGCTTTCTATTTCGTTTCGTCCTATCTGCCAAAATTCGATGAATTACAATGAAAGAAAATGCCGCGACAGCTGTACGCGAAAACTGCGGTGCCATGGTGGATTGCCTCGCACTGACTGATGGCTCGCTCTGCCTCGCGTGCTTGCCTCATCCTTCCAAAATTACCCATCGAGGCAGCCTCGCGAGACATGCCTCGCGACGATGCCTCGCGAGGATGCCTCGCGGCCTGCCTCGCGCAGTTGGTACGTAGCTCAGGATTGGCCATGTTGTCGTCGAAGACAGGCCAAGTTCTTGAGCCCGACGCGGAATAGACAGTTGCGGATTTTCATGCACAATTGCTCGAACTACAGTAATATTTTCAAGGGATCTTGTGTTTCGCTGACGTACAGGCACTTTTTGATCTTCCACAGACCAAGTTCATTAAACGGCGAATTTTGGATTCTGCAGGACGATCATCGACACCTTAACCCTTTCAGCCCTGACTTTTTGATTTTATTATTATCATTATTATTATTATCATAAGTTCATTAACTATCAAATTAGAGTCTTTTTTTAAATTTTATATAAAAATAATTTTTTTTTCTATGAATTTGCTTACAAGCAACCTCCTAGCAAGTTTTTCAACAAATATGAGGTAGTTCTCAGTGTTGAACTCTGTGAAGTAAGGGTGGCAAATGCCACCGTCAGGGCCGAAAGGGTTAAATTGCACGGAGTGCACGAAATGTTTGTCGAATGGAACATAGATTCTGATATTAATTTCAACAATTTCGACGCGATGCTCGTTCTTGTAACGCTCCATAATAAAATATAGAGACTGTGTAGATGACTCGTTTCTGGAAAAAATGTGACTCAACACACCTTACCTCTGAGGTGCTGATATATATTTTTTATAAAATTATAAGAAATGTTAGTCTACTTTAGAAATTTTACAAATTCGGTTGCTTCTGAATTTCATTTTCTCTTAATTTAATTTGCAGTTGTAAATTTTCAACTTCCTTCCTTCGAA
The DNA here is from genome assembly GCA_963966015.1 of Aphidecta obliterata. Lineage (NCBI taxonomy): Eukaryota > Metazoa > Arthropoda > Insecta > Coleoptera > Coccinellidae > Aphidecta > Aphidecta obliterata. The sequence continues at coordinate 7,444,143 of OZ014430.1, read as the reverse complement.
TTTTCAATTCACAGATTAACCCTTCCCAGCCCGATGATGCCATATGGCATTTCGATGTTTCAACTGTCACTGCGCAGGATACTTAAGTCCTATTCGAATCTTTTCTGTGCCTTTTGGTTCGTTGTTATCTTAAGTTTCAGCGAGATTAGTAGGCTTTAAGTTTCGCACGTGCAGTTTTCTAGTGATAGGCTTTTCATTGTGTACTGTTATTGAGTGTATATCTACCATTTCTCGTTTTTTTTCTCTGTCAAGTTGAGTAATTTTTCATATTTTTGTAAAGATGCTTGTAAAAACAATAGTTCCTCTAAGGCATTCAATCAATTATATCAGCAATTTTTGATGATATACTACGTTTCACAAGTGTGAAAAACTATGATTCCATTTGGCGTCAGTGGGCATCAAGAGTTATTTTGAACATAATTTTGGAAGTTATAAATATTGTTTCAGTCTTTTTCAGATGATTAGAGTTGGTTTTTCCGAAGTGGAAGAGAAACGATAACTATCATTCTTCGATCCTGAGGGAGAAATATCGGATATCGAACTCGACTGGACTAGAAAATTATTGGATCCTATGAACGAAAATTTTTTTTCGAAACCCACAGATGATGCAGACAGTGAATATGAATGGGACGAGGAGGAAATCCTTCCTTTATCGAACTAAGTGCTTCAAGAAAGAAATGTGAACACACATCTCTCAAACAGACACGACTTGCAGTATATCATTCGAAGGGTCTAATGAGTTGTTGACACCGCTGGAGTACTTCAAAATGTTTTTGAGCGCTCGTACTACTTACACGAGGGCTATATCATTTCGTCACGATGTCTGTATTTTTCGAATTTTGAGCCGAAAATGGTCTCAATCGACTATGTTCGACTCACTGATGACGAATCCGTCGGAAAATTCGCGTCTGTCCGTCCGGCCGTCCGGCCGGCCGGCCGGCCGTAAGCACGATAACTCTCGAACGGAACAACCTAGAGACTTGAAATGTTCAGTGTGGGTTCAGTTCCCGAATGGCTCGGTTAAGTTCGTTAATGGGCCAAATTCCAACAGGGGTTCCGTAAATATGGCCGTTCAAAGTTTTGTTTCCCTGATTACTTGAAAACTACAGATTTGATCGAGATGAAATTTTGCACTCAGATGGAAAATGAGGTGTTTAAGCTACATGTGGAATTTTGTCCAGATCGCATGACCAGAACCATAGAAACCATAGAAAATTGTAACTTTTGAACGGAAACGCCTAGGGACTTGAAATTTTCAGGATAGGTGTGGATCTTGAATGTCGTTATCACGTTCATCTATGAGCAACATTATACAAGGGGTTCCGTAAATACGGTCGTTTGAAATTTTGTTTTCTCGATAAATTCGAAACTACGGATTCGCTCGAGATGAAATTTTGTATTTTAAACGAGAATGATATATTGAAGCAATATTTTGTCCAGATCGCATGACCAGAACCATAGAAACCATAGAAAATCCTAACTTTTGAACGGAAAGACCTAGGAACTTGAAATTTTCAGGGTGGGTTTGGATCGCAAATTGCACGGTCACGTTCATCAATGAGCAAAATCAGACTAGGGGTTCCGTAAATATAGCCGTTTAAAATATTTTTTTCCTGATAGTTTCGAAACTACTGATCGGATTGGAATGAAATTATGCACCTAGCTCAGGAATAATGTATTCAAACTACGTGCAAAATTTTGTCCAGATCGCACCACCAAGACCATGGATACCGTGGAAAATTCTAGCGAATTATCGGAAAAAAATTGATCAGCTGAAGCATCGACATGAAGTCTGGAGTTTTGCCTAAGTTTCAGAATTTTTTTGACAGCAGTCAAAAATTCCTTCAATCGATTTTTAAAACTGGAAAATGCGAATCTACCTACAAGGTGCATGTACGAGCGCTCAAAAGCTCCTGCCTTCACGGCAGTGCTTTTCGTAATTTTTTGATGATGAAATTATCAGAAATTTGGTGGAAAAAACGATATTCGATATGATGGAGTTGGTCACTGGCCTGGCCATATCGAGCTAAAAAAACGCTGCAGAAATTGTTCCCAGGCATTTTCGAGAATGGAATGTACCAAATGTAAAATAGCCTTCTTACAAAAGACAGAAATTGTTTTATTTCATATCATAAGCGATAAATGAAGAAATGATATCATTTTTGACTGATTGAATTGAGTGTTTGATAAATAAAGATATCGTCAGAACTACTATATTTTCCTCCGAAAATTACCTATTCGAGCCCACTGATGCCATATGGCAACATTCAAAATTTTAATGGAAAAAATTAAGCATTAAGCAAGCACTGCCGTGAAGGCAGGAGCTTTTGAGCGCTCGTACATGCACCTTGTAGGTAGATTCGCATTTTCCAGTTTTAGAAATCAATTGAAGGAATTTTCGACAGCTGTCACAAATATTCTGAAACTTAGGCGAAACTCCAGACTTCATGTCAGTGCTTTAGGCACCAATTTTTTTTCGATAATTCGCTAGAATTTTCTAGGTTATCTATGGTCTTGGTGGTGCGATCTGGACAATCTGGATATGGCACCCAGTTTGAATACATTATTCCTAAACTACGTGCAAAATTTCATCCCAATCCAATCAGTAGTTTCGAAATTATCAGGAAAAAAATATTTTGAACAGCCATATTTACGGAACCCCTAGTCTAATTTTGCTCATTGATGAACGTGGCCGCGATATTCGCGATCCAAACCCACCCTGAAAATTTCAAGATCCTAGGCCTTGTCGTTCAAAAGTTACAATTTTCTATGGTTTCTATGATTCTGGTCATGCGATCTGGACAAAATATTGTTTTAATATATCATTCTCGATTAAAATACAAAATTTCATCTCGATCGAATCCGTAGTTTCGTAATTATCGAGAAACCAAAATTTCAAACGACCGTATTTACGGAACCCCTAGTATAATTCTGCTCATTGATAAACGTGAACGCGATATTTCAGATCCACACCTATCCTGAAAATTTCAAGTCCCTAGGCCATTCCGTTCGAAAGTTATGATTTTCTATGGTTTCTATGGTTCTGGTCATGTGATCTGAAGAAATGTAGCTTGAATATATCATTCTCCAGTGGTATACAAAATTTCGTCACGATCGAATCTGTAGTTTTGAAATTATCAAGAAAACTAAATTTCAAACGACCATATTTACGGAACCTAGTCGTTTTTGTTCAAAAGTTACAATTTTCTATGGTTTCTATGGTTCTGGTCATGCGATCTAGACAAAATTCCACATGTAGCTTGAACACCTCATTTTTCATTAGAGTGCAAAATTTCATCTCAATCAAATCTGTAGTTTTCAAGTAATCAGGGGAACAAAACTTTGAACGGCCATATTTACGGAACCCCTGGTGGAATTTGGCCCAGTAACAAACTTAACCGAGGCATTCGGGAACTGAACCCACACTAAAAATTTCAAGTCTCTAGGTTGTTCCGTTCGAGAGTTATCGTGCTTACGGAGGGAAGGTCGGCTTGACGGACGGACAGACTCAAATTTTCCGACGGATTCGTCATCAGTGAGTCAAACTCTTTCGATTGAGACCATTTTCGGCTCAAAATTCGAAAAATACAGACATCGTGACGAAATGATATAGCCCTCGTGTAAGTAGTACGAGCACTCAAAAAGTGTTATCAGGTGAAAAATTGATGGAATTGTGTTAATAGAAGCCTTTTCAGAAGAAATGAACAAACAAATAATTTTTCCCTGATTTCTGAAAATTTGGGCTTCAGAGGGTTTATGTGGTAATGGTAATATTCCATGGTGCACCGAGAGCAAATCAGGTTCTTTGATCCAAACTTAACCACCCAAAATGGGTGGGTAAGAATTAAGTAGGGTTTAAACCAAGTGCAACACTGAACCATGAATGTGCAACGGTATTTCATAACTGAACCGAGTTTAAACTCCGGGTGAAGTTTAAACTCCGGGTGAAGTTTAAACCACGATTGTTCAACTGGCCCAAAATAAATATTTTGAGTTATTTGTAGCTTTCTGTGCTTTTTGACAATTTACCCAACAAATATATTTTTTGACCAATTTTACAAAATTGTAGTCAGCCAATAGCATAGGGGCCCTATTATTATAATGTGCTTAGGGCCCCAAAACACAGGGGGACAACCCTATTTCAAAGAATATCTCAACTCCTTAAAACCAGATAACAACTGATGTTTTCGCCAAATTCCATGCAACTAGCTCCTAAATTCATAATTTCTCAGAATAGCTGTAGACGACAGATTCAAAATCTATGCTTACATCATCACTGCCTTCACAATGGTGTGCTGCATCCGTGACGCCTGTTTTTAAGAGTGGTGATAAAACATTCCCTTCTAACTACCGTCATATAAGCCTCGTGTCCACTATTTCCAAAGTTTTTGAAAGAATAATTACTGACCACATTCTTGATTTTGCTAAATCCAATGAATTGATACCCGATGTTCAAGTTCAAGACGGTTTTCTTTCGGGTCGCTCAATTTCGACTTATCCTATCGTAGCGGTGAATGATTCCGATTGATGTAGTTTACTTGTATTTCGCCAAGGCGTACGACAGGGTTCCTCACTGTCGTCTTCTTCACAAGCTGGAGCATTTGGGAATTCGAGGCGATTTCGAAGGATAAAGTCCTTCCTCCGTGACAAAACGATAAGGGTGAAGGTCGATGGTGTTTTTTTGCATGTGATTCGGAGGTTAGAACCGATGTGCCCTATGGTTCTGTTCTTGGACCGATCCTTTTTCTTCTATAAACAGCTGTCCCTCATTCACCAGTTCAGAGTGTCTTCTGTTCGCTGAACTTGCCAAATTATACATTGTTCCATCCCCTACCTCCAAGCGGTTGCAGGACGACCTGGTTAGTATTGCTCACTGGGTTTATGGGTGGTTGTTGCCCCTCAAAATCAAAAAGTGTTGTGTTCTGCACATTGGCAGAAACAACCCTAAACTTCCGTATACACTAGTCGGGCAGCCCCTCACTGTGGTCCGCAGCCATCATGATCTTGGTGTGACCGTCAATTATGATCTCGACTGGTCAGAACATATTACGGAAAGTTGCAGTAGTATCAGGAAAGTTGCCGACCTCATTCAGCGATCCTTTGGAGGTTGTAGTGTCCAGACAGCAAAATTGCTGTATATAACATACGTAAGGCCCATTCTGGAGTTGGTACGCAAAACCAGTTTGGTGGGTCGCTCTCAGATCTGGCTCGCAACTACTTGACTCTGTTCAGAGATGATGCAGAAGAATCCCATTTTCCTATTCCTCTCAACCTTCGAAGCAAGGATGGGATTATTTGGACTGACCAGCTTCGAGGACCGGCACCGGCGTGTTTGGGGTGATATGATAGTGGCTTACAGGGCAATGCATGGATTCTTTGGTGTAGATCTTGGGCATCTATTCCTTATGAATGCGAAAAATCTTCGAGGGCATAACTACAAACTTACCAAGAAAACATTTAGAACCTCCTGCCGGATGAACTTTCTGTGTAACAGAATTTTCGATGCTTGGAATCGTCTCCCGGGCGGGGTAGTGAATGAAACTACCATCAATAAGTTCAAGAACTTGAATGGTCAATGGAGAAGTGCATAAATTGATTGCTAGTAAATATGTTATGTATTTTTGAGCGCTCGTACTACTTACACGAGGGCTATATCATTTCATCACGATGTCTATATTTTTCGAATTTTGAACCGAAAATGGTCTCAATCGATAGAGTTCGCCTCGCTGATGACGAATCCGTCGGAAAATTCGAATCTGTCCGTCCGGTCGTAAGCACGATAACTCTCGAACAGAACAACAAATTTTTAGTGTGGTTTCAGTTCCCGAATGCCTCGGTTGAGTTCGTTAATGGGCAAAATGCCACCAAGGGTTCCGTAAATATGGCTGTTCGAAAATTTGTTCTCCTGATTACTCCGAAACTACAAATTCGATAGAGGTACATGCAACATTTTTCACAGATCGCATGACCAGAACTAAGGAACCATAGAAAATAATAACTTTCGAACGGAAAGGCATAAGGACTTGAAATTTTCAGGATAAGTGTGGATCTGAAATGTCGCGTTCATGTTCATCAATGAGCAGAATTATACTAGGAATTTAGTGTTTTCGATAATTTCGAAACTACGTAATCGATCGAGGCAAAATTCTTTATAATATATTAAAGCTACATTTTGTCCAGATCGCATGACCAGAACCATAGAAACAATAGAAAATTATAACTTTCGAAGGGAAAGGCCTAGGGACTTGAAATTTTCAAGGTAGGTTTAGATCGCGAATGTCGCAGACGTGCATCAATGAGCAAAATGAAACTAGGAGTTCCGTGAATATGGCTGTTCAAAATATGTTTTTCCTGATTTTTTCGGAACTGCTGATTGGATTGAAAAATAATGTATGCAAACTACGTGCGAAATTTCCAGATCGCATTACCAAGACCATAGATACCGTAGAAAATTCTAGCGAATTATCGAAAAAAGAAGGTCACCTAGAGCACTGACGTGAAGTTTGCAGTTTCGCCTTTGAAAAGTTTTTCAATTTGTTTTTAAAACTGGAAAATGCGAATCTTCCCACAAGGTCGACGGACGAGCGCTCAAAAGCTCCTGACTTCACGGTAGTGCTTTTCATAATTTTTTTCATCAATGTTCTGAGTGCATAGGTATAACCTCCGATCTTGTAATTAAATAATAATAAAATTAAGATCAATTTTTCTCATTCGATTTGGGTGGTTTAGAAACTTTTTACTACTAACTAATTTCATACAGTGGCTGCTTCAAACTCACATCCTCATTAGTTATTAGAGACAAAATAGTGTGAAGACTAGCCTTCTTGGTTGTGCGGATTCAAAAATCTATATAAATCTATTTATTTTCAGTTGTGACCGTATTCGCTGTTCTGGGATGTCTCATGATGTTCATCACCGAATTATACCCCATGGATTCATCATTCGACGGTTTTGCATTCAAATGTTTCTATGCAAGTATTTGTTGGAGCGGGAATATATGTAGACTTGTTTTAAGCGTGAGAATCAAGACATTTTTAAGGGCATTTGATGTCATAGAAGAAGTAGATCAACATTTAAGGAAGAGAAATATTCATGTGGATTATGAAGAATGTAGAACCTCAGCTAAAACGGCTCATAAAGGAAGCTTGCTCTGTTTGGGTGTCGGTTATTTCATATACTTTCAGAAATATATTTCTGATGAAGATAGAATTTATCATTTTATATTCGTTTGTCTTTGTTCAGGATTGAGTCTATATACATTATGTATGGCAAGCATGTATCTGGTTGTGATTGCGTTGACAATTAAGAGGAGATTCGAAATATTGACCGAATATTTAGGTGAGTATTCTACTTTGAAATTTCAGAATGTTATAACGAATATAGAATTATTATAACTTACTTACTCGAGGTGGTTTAAGATGGCATTGAGATTGATTTTATCGCTTCCGTTAAGTTTGTTCGACAAGGTACGAGTCGGTTCCAGAACGTCAATCTTGCTTCTCGTGTCAAATTTACGGAGCTACAGGGGATTCATAAATGCGAAACAAATAGCGAAACGATGTACTGAAAAATTTTGAAATTGCGAATTTTATGCCCGTTCGTGGCGACTGAAAAGATCCATCAGTGATCTATTAATCCTATGGAAATTTGGAGAAATGCTGAAGAAGGAGATACACACATATGAAAAAAAGGCTAATTTATTCCAGCAAAGTTTCAAACTTCAATGCAGATTGAATCGATCTCCCTGGAATTCATCGAGAAAAACCGTACACAAGAAGAAGACAATATCAAATACACCTATTCGAAAGGACTTCGGATGAATATTTGAAATTCTTGAGGAATCTCGTGAAAAGACAATACTCGAGACAATATTTCCCATCATCTTCAAGAACTTCATTGTTATATGATTCCAAAAAAATTTGAACAGCACTGCCGTGAAGTACGGATCATTTTAGCGCTCGTTCATCCACCTTGTAGGTTGACTCGCATTTTACAGTTTTAGAAACAAACTAAAAAAATTTTTGACAGCTATCAAAAAAATTTTCAAACTGAGGCTTCACGTCAGTGCTTTTTGTCGAAAAATCGCTAGAAATTTTTAACGTTATCTATGGTCTTGTTAATGCGATCTGGATAAAATGTCCCATGTAGTTCGAATACATTATTCTTCATCTATGTGCAGAATTTGAGTAATTTCGAAATCATCAGAAAAAAATATTTTGAACGGCCATATTTATGGAACCCCTGGTCTAATTTTGATATTTGATAAACATGACCGCGAAATTCGCGACCCAAACCTACTCTGAAAATTTCAAGTCCCTTGGCCTTGCCGTTCAAAAATTATAATTTGCTTGAATATATCATTCTCCATTAAAATACAGAATTTTGTCACGATCAAATCAGTAGTTGCAGTGATCAAGAAAACTAAATTCTAAACGACCATATTTACGGAACCCCTATTCTGATTTTGCTCATTGATGAACGTGACCGCGATCGAGATCCACACCTATTTTAAAAATTTGAAGTCTCTATGCCTTTCCATTACAAAGTTATAATTTTCTATGGTTTCTTCAGTTCTGGTCATGCGATCTGGACAAAATTTTGCGTGTAGCTTGAACACGTCATTTTCCATCTGAGGGCAAAACTTTACCTCGATCGAATCAGTAGTTTCGAAGTAATCAGGAGAACAAAATTTCGAACGGCCATATTTACGGAACCCCTGGTCGAATTTCACCCAATAACGAACTTCACTGCGGCATTTGTGATTCGATTCGAAGTTTCAAGTCGTTCCGTTCGAGAGTTATCGTGTGTACGGCCAGATGGACGGACAGACTCGAAACTTTCGACGGATTCTTCATCAGTGAGTCAAACCTAGTCGATTGGAACCATTTTCGGCTCAAAAATCGAAAAATACAGACAACGTGACGAAATGATATACCTCTCGTGTAAGTAGTACGAGCGCTCAAAAAGATGGCATTTTGTGCGAATCATTGTTCTCGTCTTTTTGAGCGCTCGTACTACTTACACGAGGGCTATATCATTTCGTCACGATGTCTGTATTTTTCGAATTTTGAGCCGAAAATGGTCTCAATCGACTATGTTCCACTCACTGATGACGAATCCGTCGGAAAATTCGAGTCTGTCCGTCCGGCCGTCCGTAAGCACGATAACTCTCGAACGGAATAACCTAGAGACTTGAAATTTTCAGTGTGGGTTCAGTTCCCGAATGGCTTGGTTAAGTTCGTTAATGGGCCAAATTCCACCAAGGGTTCCGTAAATATGGCCGTTCAAAGTTTTGTTTCCCTGATTACTTGAAAACTACAGATTTGATCGAGATGAAATTTTGCACTTGAATGGAAAATGAGGTGTTCAAGCTACATGTGGAATTTTGTCCAGATCGCATGACCAGAACCATAGAAAATTGTAACTTTTGAACGGAATCGCCTAGGGACTTGAAATTTTCAGCATAGGTGTGGATCTTGAATGTCGTGATCACGTTCATCTATGAGCAACAATATACAACGGGTTCCGTAAATACGATCGTTTGAAATTTTGTATTTTCGATAAATTCGAAACTACGGATTCGATCGAGATGAAATTTTGTATTTCAATCGAGAATGATATATTGAAGCAATATTTTGTCCAGATCGCATGACCAGAACCATAGAAACCATAGAAAATTCTAACTTTTGAACGGAAAGGCCTAGGAACTTGAAATTTTCAGGGTGGGTTTGGCTCGCAAATTTCACGGTCACGTTCATCAATGAGCAAAATTAGACTAGGGGTTCCGTAAATATGGCCGTTCAAGATATTTTTTTCCTGATAGTTTCGAAACTACTGATCGGATTGGAATGAAATTATGCACCTAGCTCAGGAATTATGTATTCATACTACGTGCGAAATTTTGTCCAGATCGCATCACTAAGACCATAGATACCGTGGAAAATTCTAGCGGATTATCGGAAAAGAATTGATCAGCTGAAGCACCGACATGAAGTCTGGAGTTTTGCCTAAGTTTCAGGATTTTTTTGACAGCAGTCATACATTCCTTCAATTGATTTCTAAAACTGGAAAATGCGAATCTACCTACAAGGTGCATGTACGAGCGCTCAAAAGCTCCTGCCTTCACGGCAGTGCTTTTCGAAATTTTTTATGGTATTGTTGATGAAGTGTTGTGTGTTGGATGGACATGAGCTTCGGGAAAGTTACAACTTCTACCACATGTCTTATCAATTGTGTTGTCACTTTGACGAATTGCAATTGACGGTTTCAACCTCTGAGAGGGCTAAACCAATGCAAATCGAAAAGGAAGTCTACTTGCCCTACCCAAATGTGATCCCACCATTTTTGCTAGTCTCTTGCAACATGACTGGGAAAGCGAGATCACACACAGTAAACATTCCAAGCTGAAAAAGTTCAGATCGAGTGTTCATATCCATAGCCTAAAGGGGTTCACCACTGCTCACCGAGTTCAGATACATAACTACGTAATATAATTCATAAAGGGCATACTCGAAGTCGAGTCAGCTGCTCTTCATACCGTTTTGGCAATATTCCGATTGTCATATTTCGCGTTTACAACTCATCAGTTTTTGAAACCTATAGTCGTACTCAAGTAAGTCAACACTCCATCTGATCAACTGCATCCTATCGCTGATTGTATTACATCTATATTAGTAATACCAATTTATAGTTTATTGTATTGATTATTTTTGTTTTTGACCCATCACCCATAAGCTGTTTGCATAACCAACTTGTGAACCACGCCCCAATTAACATACAGTCCATTGAAAAAGTCGGAATAAACCAATTGCGACTCAAGTCAGGTTTTAGTCCAGAACCTCTCAATCCACACTGTGGGTTTTTGGTCAGTAAAAATATGACACTACCTGGCTTCAATGGGTGTCTAAGAAGATTCACCTCCTCCTACAACCTCAACAAATTTACTTACGAATGCGCATACCCATGCGTACGCACGAGGTCACAAGAGGTTGCGTTCAACAAAACCCCCTCGCGGTGAAATTCGAATACTCACAGACTAAACGACCGGTGAAGAACCTCGCCCTATTCACATTACACCATTCACTATATTGATAAATGCTGCTATTCCCTTTCTTCTAGTGTCTTCAGTAGCTTCGATGTTTCTGATGGTCTTTCCAATTTCTGATTGGTAAACATGTTTAGGTGTTATGTATTCATCAAGTGCCTCCAGCATTATTGCTTTGTTCGTTGATTTTTTAACTATTCAGTTTCTATTCATTTCGTTGTTGATATACCTTTCACACCATTAGTCACTCTGCTCTCACTTGGAATTTCAACCAATGGATTGGGTTATCTTATAAATAACAGGGTTCTCACATAATAATCGACGCCTCCTATTGAAATGCCTATGGGGCTCGTGAATAACATAAAGGCCCGGTGCAAATTGAACACAGCCCATGCAAATTCCACGCACAGCACACGCACAGTACACTCCCAGTTTTTTTTTTTTTTTTTTGTTTAGTCAGGGGGAATCCTCATGGACGAACTATCTCCGATAGATAGAACAGTGTGAGACTTCGTGTGAAGCACGACCTACTCTAACTAAACCTAACCTGCTGTTTTAGATTCCGGGCATTTATTACCTATTAACCTTTTGGCTCTTCTTGTTTGTATCTCTATCACGATCTTTGTCGTGTGATAATTGTGTTACCTATGAATTTGAATTTCATAGGAGTCTCTTCCTCTGGATAATTTAAATTGAGATTACTCAATTTCTGTTACTACGTAGTTGATCTCTGGGTCGTTTGTGATAGGTGGGTATCCTAACCACATCTTCTGCGGGGTTGTAGTCAACAAGTCTTCTTAGCTCATCATTTGGGTGTTGACTTGCTCTTTCAAATATCTTCTCGGCCTTCTTTTTCAGGAAATCTGTGACAGTTTCCCATTCTAAGTCTCTGTGGATTTGTTGGTTTCTTACGAACCACGGCATATTCATTGCTGCTCTGAGCAGTTTATTCTCTGTTGCTTGAATCTTCTTTATATGGCTATTGGCTGCATGGCCCCATGCCGCCGAGCCATATGTTAGTTGGGGTCTTGCAATTGACTTGATCATTCGTAACTTCGTGCTTTGGTTCATTTGGCTTCTTCTTCCTAGCAGTGGGTAAAGTCTACTCATTGCTGAGTTTGTTTTATCCACTGCATATTTAATATGGTTTTTCCATGTTAGCCCTTTATCTAGTTTAACTCCTAGATATTTGACTTCATTTTCCCATTTTATCTCTTCTCCATCTATCTGTAGGTTGGAATTAATTTCAAGTCTCCGCTTCTGTAGTAAAATAGCTTGGCTCTTTTTGCTATTTATTTGAATTTTCCATTTAATGAACCATTCTTCCAAATCTTCTAGTGCTTCTTGCAGTCTTCTGTGTATGACATCTGGTCGTCGATGTCTGAAGGCTATTCCCGTGTCGTCTGCATAAAAGGAGAGCAGATTCCTTGGATTCTTAGGAATATCGTAGATATATATAATTATATTTTTGGAGCGAAAGCCGATCTTTTAAAAAAAAAAGATTTATTTACAACGGAAGATTATCCTATTCTAACAATTAGCTAGGAAGAAATGCACTTAATTAATCGAGGAGACATTCGTCTTGAGACGTATTTATAACATTCCTTATCTCAAATTAATTACGACAATCAGTATCGAACAATGGGACAAATATACACCCACACACGTGGCGTGTTCAAAATGATGTGTCATCAAAATGTAACAAGGTAATATGAATATTCGAATAAGAATAGATAAGGAGTTCATCTGCAATATACAGGGTTGGCATTATGTAATTCCTCCCCACCTTGAATAAAGGTATCACCTGTAGTAGGTGTAGCTTTACAAAAAATATCTTTTCTTAAATATTTCAAAATAGAATAAGTAATTATCAATAAAATGATTATTATAAAAACAAATAATAGGGTAAATCTTGAAGGCTGGAGATTCCATTGGTCCAGGTCTTCTATCTTGATATCCGGGATGTCTTCATCTTTCCGGGATTCTTCATTTGTGGAATTTGGGTTGAATAAAGTTATCTTGGGTAAAATCACGTATTTTTCTTCATTAAACGTAGTAGTTGGGACAATTTCTTTTCTCGTGTTGCTCACAGCACATTTGGTTCGTAGAATTGTCATAGGAGGCACAAAATAATGTCTTGTTTGCTGAAGACATTTTTCTAAAACATTTTTATTTTCGATGGATAAGATATTTCCATCTTCTAATAATTTTAAATCTGGGGAAAGTACCGTTGTCGTTCTTGGACAGTTTTCGGTGTGGTTTTTTCAAAATATTTCGAAGGCATGCTGGTGATTCAGCTAAGGTGTCTTGATCGCATAGATAATCATCTTCCACTGGATGGCAAAATTTCGTTGACCATTTCAGGGTTTCTTCTTGTGAGAGTAAATAAGGATCGGTATATGGAAGGGATAAATTGTTTTGTGGTAGATGGTAAAACTTGTATGAATCATAACTTTCTTCGTATACCGTTGGGATTGATATTAAAAATAGTAATGCTTTTTTTTTGGAAATTACTTTCGTATGACATATCTGATAATAATCTTTCAGATGATGTAAAGGTATTATCATCACATTTTTTATTAATTCAAGGAATTTTGAATAAGGTAAAATTGATTCATGTAAAAGATGTAATCTTGCAAAACTCACTGCGGTTGCAATTTCATCTAAAATATTCTTGATATCTTTAAGTTCAAATGTCAGGAGATGCATGTATTGAATTTCTTGTATTGCTGGTATAACTTGAAGCAATTTAAGGTTTTCTGACATTTTCTGAAATTTTTCAATATACTTATTTTTAAGGTCATTTACGACTGTTGCGATCTGTTTTTGATTTTTTATCAAAACTCTCTCATTTTTCTGAATACTATCAAAATAGTTTTTATATAATTCCTCGTCATCGGAATCTAACGTTCCGAATAAAATCTTTGAAATCTTTCCTCCTAAGTTAATGAGTCCTCTTTTAACTCTAATTTTTTCATTTAACAATTCTTCCATGGTATTGATATTAATATCATTAGTATGCTGTAGATACTTAAAATTGGCTGTTTGGGCAAAATTAGATTTTGACTTTTCTAATTTAATTATTTCTTTCTGATAATTAAGAATCAATTCTTCGATTTTATTTAAATCTACGTGATATATCAATTGAAGATTTTTATGTGTGACATACGCTTTTCCTAATGCGATTGGTAATATGTTGCTTTCAATTGGAATGATATCCATACATGATACGATAATTATTTCGAATAATATCGCGAGGATGACGTATAGATCCATTATCTGCAACAAAATTTTGAACTAGTTTTTTCTTTGCTTAAGAATTTTCTTATGATAAATGTGTTTATTTTTATTATCCTGAATGCGTAAATTATCAATTTCACGAGCATTAACCTTTTTAAATGCTGGGTCCAATTTTCTCGTTATTGGATTTTTAATATAAGTAGGATTTTTATTTAAGGGATGACTTTCTTTTGCTAATCGCTTTTCATTCGTTTTTTCCAAACGCGCAATATTTTTCTCTTTATTCTTTTCTAATTGATTTGCAATCTCATTAAGATTGTCTATGTAATTTTCCACGTAATCTTGAACTTGTTCGTTATGTGTACGTTCAACTGGTAAAGAGTAATTTAAATCTGCTTTAATAATCTGCATAGGTGTCATTTCTAGACTTGAATGATTCGAATTATTATAACTTAATAAAGCTTGGGAAAGTCTGCTTGGAAAAGTTGAATTCCTACTTTCAATTGTTCGCAATTGTTCTATCAGTGTAGAATGAAATCTTTCTACTAATGCATTCGAATTGGGATTATAATTTGTAATATAATGAATTTCAATTTTATGGATTTTACAAAAATCTTGGACTACGCCATTTTTGAATTCTAATCCATTGTCACACGTTATTTTATTAGGAATGCCGTTATGGCTAAAATACATCAATAATTTATCTACAATTTCAATTCCTGTCTTTTGTAGAAGTGGGTAACATTGACCTAATCTTGAAAAAGAATCTATTATACTCAGACAATACGTTTGATTGAATCTTATTGTATCACAATAAATGTGAGTGAAAGGTTTCGATCCAATTAGGTTTGGTCTAAATTGTAATTCAATGGGAGTTCGTTCATATTTGCTTTTTTGACATATTTCACAAGAATTTATAAAGCTTTGAACATCTTTGTTCATGTTCGGCCAATAATATTTTCGTTTTAAGCTAATTATATTTTCTCGTAAACCACGATGAATAGACTTTGTCTCGTGATACTGTTGAATTCGAAGAAGCTGTTCTTCCTTATCTTCAACATCTTCTACGTATGTTCTAGAAATTTTCAAATTTAACGTTTTATAATCAAACTTATTTTGTAAAATATTTATTAGAGGTTTCTCTAATTCGGGCGAAGCAAAATATAAAGTATACGACTTTTTTGGTTGAATATACTCTTTGACAAATTTGAATAAGTCAGTATCTATTGAGTTTATCATTACTCGAAATCTGAGCTTTTCTCCGAAAGGTTTAGTTTTCGTAACACTACAATTCGGGGATGATTTTAATATTATCTGCAAAGGGGCTGCATTTAAACTTCTTTCTGTATAGGGAAGTTCTAAAATAGGATTCTCAATGTTACTATGGACAGTAATATCGTCTGTCTCTAAATCAATAAAATCTTCGTTTTCATTATTATCATTATCATTATTATCATCGTCTGGATCCAATAGGGCCAAACATTCATCTAATTCTTCCGTAGTGATTTGATTTGCAATTGATAACAAATCATCTTCGATTCCGTTTATTTCAATATTTTCGTAATAATCTATGTCTGTGGCATTTGCCATTGAATCATTATCGATTCTGTTCGTTTCTTCGAACGTATTGATCTCTATCATTGGATCATTTTCAAATTCATTAGTATTTCCTCCGATATTCCGATTCGGTAAGGAATATACAATTATCTTTATATTAGATTCCGCAAAAATGTATTTTATCATATTTGAAATAATATGCCAGTCTAATTTATCTAGACCGCATGCAATTCTTGGTATAGCCAAGTACTTATCATTATTGTATTGACACAATTCTTTGAGATATAATATTGATTGAAAAACGGTTTCGTATTCCGGTTTATGAAAATACGAATCTTTCGTAATTAAATAATAAATGTTTCGATCATTTATTTGGATCATTGCTACTTCTCCTAGTAGCTTATTTTGAGATTTCAAATTATCTATCTGACCAAATTTATTTTTAAATTCGAGAGCTACACCTCTGTTCATGCGAAAATCACGGGAAACGCAATGTGCTAACGCATAATTCTTTGGGGCTTTAAATAAATTACCTGTTTTTTCAATTATCTTAGGGGAATCTTTCTTATTTTTCAATTCATAATTTTTTTCAAAATCTTTATAAGTCAATTTATTATCTGACTCTATTATAATTCGACTGAGAGCATCAGCATTATTAGTTGAACCTTTTTTATAACGAATTTCATAATCAAATTCTTCTAGTTTTATCCGCCAGCGCATAAGGCGGGAATTCGGTTCTTTTAATGAAAATAACCATATTAAGGGTTTGTGATCCGTATAAATAGTAAATCTCTTCCCATAGAGATAGGGGCGGAAATTTTTGCACGACCAGATCACAGCCAGTAACTCCTTCTCTATTGTGGAATAACGAGTCTCAGCTGGGTTAAGGGTTCTACTTGCAAATGCTATAGGAAGGTCGTTCGGAACTTCACCTTGAGATAAAACAGAGTCTATCGCGAAACCTGACGCATCAGTTGTAAGAACGAATGGCTTATCGAAATCGGGGTATCTCAATACAGGGTGATTCAATAAATTTCTTTTACATATTTCGAACGCTTCGATATATTTCGGATCATCAATATTAATTTTGGAATCTTTCTTCAAACATGAAGTTAATGGTTTCGTTATCTTTGCGAAATTCTATAATATCCTACGAGTCCAAGAAATGATTTTATTTCTTTAGGAGTTTTAGGAATTGGAAATTTGCTGACTGCTCTTAATTTGTTCGGATTCGGTTTGATTCCTTCAGGGGTAATAATATGTCCTAAGAATTCAATTTCAGTTTTGGAAAAGTGACATTTATCTAATTGAATTTTCAAATTATGTGCTTTAAATGCTTCTAGAATATTATGGATATCTGCTAAGTGTTGTTCGATCGTATCGGAGAATACAACTATATCATCCATGTAAACGTAACAGATCTTTCCTATGTGATCTTTCAAAACATTATTCATTAACCTTTGGAAAGTTGCCGGAGCATTTTTAAGTCCAAATGGCATTCTCAAAAATTCATAATGACGATTTTCTACAGTAAAAGCTGTCTTTTCAATTGATTCTTCATCTAATTCAATTTGATGAAATCCGGATGCTAAGTCAAGGGTAGTAAAATATTTTTTATTTCCTAATTTATCTAGGATACTTTCAATCTGAGGAAGGGGATACCTATCATCAATAGTTTTATCATTTAATTTACGATAGTCAATCGCTATACGCCATTTCTTTTTTCCGGATAAATCTTCTTTTTTAGGAACAATTACAACTGGAAATGACCATGGAGATATACTCGGTCTGATAATTTTTTTATCTAACATGTCTTTAATTTGAGTCTGAACTTCTTCTCTATGAACTTCAGGGTATCTATAAATTTTACAATGAACAGGAACTTCGTCACTTGTTCGAATTTTATGTTTTATTTTGCTTGAAAAATTAAGGGCTTGACCCGGTAACTGTAAAACATCTTCATTAGTTTGAAGGATTTTCATTAGTTGGGTACTAATTTCTGGTTCTAAATGACTAAGGTCAATTGGAATATTTTGGGATTTCTGACATACTTGTTGATAATAAAAGGGGATTTGCGAATATTCGTTAGTTAATAATTGATTTTTAAAATCTAAATTAAGTCCAAATTTATTCAAAAAATCTGCTCCTATAAGACCATCATAATTCTTATGGAACTTGTATACGACAAAGGGATGAAGATCATCTATTTGAAATTCGGGGAATAAAGGTATTAAAACTTTTTCATTTGCAGTTTGCTTTTTGAAACATGCAGTTAGTGTCGTAGATTCATTAAAAATATTTTTAGGGAAATTATTATACGCGAATTTTGGATCAATAAGACAAACAGAGCATCCACTATCAATTAAAAGTTTACATTTAGGATTTTGGAATTGGATATAGGGGAGTTGGTTTGTGTTATCGAACGTATTATTTAAGTCAATGAGTCGTTCATGGCACGATCTCGAAAATTTTCATTTAAATATTTACTGGAATTATTACGTTCTGGATATGAACGTTCGTTAAAATCACGTTTTTTAAAATTAGTATCTCTCGCTATATTGGTTAATTCTTCAATCATAATATTTGGATTGGGTTGATTATTAAAATATTGTCTCTGAGGACTTTGTTGATATTGGGTAGAATAATTAGATCTCTTCTGGGGATAATTCCTTGTCTGAATCGACATTTTTTCAGGGGGAGATTGTATCCTTTGATTAGGATGAGGTTTAAAAACATTTTCATTTTTACGTTCATTATTACCGAAGACTTGACGATTTGTCGGGAAATAAGTTTTCACTTGTTTTTGTTGGAAATTAATCGGTTGAGATGGGAATCTCGGTTGGGAATTATTTGGATAAAAATTTCTTTGATTATTTTGACTAGATTGGGGAAAATTTGATTGATTATTATGAGGAAAACTTCTATAATTATTAATTGGGAAGTTTGCTCGATTATTATTTGGGAAATTATTTTTATTAGTTTGGTTGAAATTCTTCTGATTTTGTTGAGGAAAATTCCTCTGATTATTTTGATTTTTATAGTGCATATAGGGTTGTTGATAAAAATAATAATCTTGACGAATAAAATTTACTATATCGTCATAGTTCATAATTCCGTGTCCTCTAAGGGCTGTTCTCAATTCTGGGTTAATATTATAGAGCAGAACTCTAGTTGCTACTCGTGACGCAATATTTTTTTCTTGATCCTTTTCAAGAATCGGTAAATTAGACAATTCGACTTGCGAATCGTATTTATTTTTTAAATCTACTATTCTCTCTAGAAAATCTAAATCGTTTTCGTTACGAATTCTTTGGGCATTTTGGAGATCCCAAAACAAAACTGTGAGGCTTATTTTTTCCTCAAATCTCAACTTTAAAAATTCCTTCAAGTTAAACCAGTTATCTGTAATTCTCTCATTAGAACTTACGATTTCACTGGCATTTCCTACCAATTTACTCTTTATTATATCGATTATCGCTTCATTTATTAACGCGTCGGCAGATTGGAACCTATTATAGAATCTTTCGCAGTGATTTAAAAATCGTGCGAGATTTGCAGGATTACCATCAAATGGTACAATTGACTTTGAAAATAAATCAATTAATTTAAGTCTATCAAACATATTTGGTTCTGGTGCGACCGCCATTTTATTCGTATTCTTCCGGCCTTTGAAATGCTTTACGGAAGTAATCTTGAAAAATTGTATTGTACTTAGAAAATAATTATATTCGGTTTTTTATTTTATAAGAAACCTAGGAAAAACTCTGGTAATCGGTTTTTTGTATTAAGAAACCTAGGAAAAACTCTGGTAATCGGTTTTTTATAAGAAACCTAGAAAAAACTCACACAAGTTTTACGCTCAAAACCGTGGGAAAAGATTGAAGACTTTGGACCAGGGTCAGTGACTGGGAATTAAAAAGTGTTTCTAGATAGGATTCTCACCACGTTGTTTTTCTGGAGTCGTTGTAGACGCTACCCACACAATCAGGGCTCCAAACGGCTTTTCTCCTCGTTGTTGCTGGATTTGGCACCTTAACAGTTGAAACTGAAAGTTTTTGGAAGTTCTTAGCGCGGCGATAACTACGATTTCACGCTCGAAGTTTCGAAACACAGTTCTTCACGAAAACCGGCACAATCCCATCCTCGTCGCCAATTATATTTTTGGAGCGAAAGCCGATCTTAAAAAAAAAAAAGATTTATTTACAACGGAAGATTATCCTATTCTAACAATTAGCTAGGAAGAAATGCACTTAATAAATCGAGGAGACATTCGTCTTGAGACGTATTTATAACATTCCTTATCTCAAATTGATTACGACAATCAGTATCGAACAATGGGACAAATATACACCCACACACGTGGCGTGTTCAAAATGATGTGTCATCAAAATGTAACAAGGTAATATGAATATTCGAATAAGAATAGATAAGGAGTTCATTTGCAATATACAGGGTTGGCATTATGTAATTATATGTTGTAGAGCAGAGGTCCTAGAACTGATCCTTGGGGCACTCCTGCTTCTACTTGTCTGGTGGTAGATAATGTGTCATCTATTTTGACATAAAAATTCCGGTTCCTCAGGTAGTTTCTCATTATCTTGCAGGTTTTGGTGGTGTAGCCTGCCATTATCATCTTGTAGGCAAGTCCTTCGTGCCATACTCGGTCGAAGGCTCTCTCGACATCTAATAGCACTAATCCCGTGGCTTGTTTATTCTGAAATCCTTCAGTGACATATTCAGTGATCCTTAACAGTTGAAGTTCTGTTGAATGATTTCTTCTGAATCCAAATTGTTCCGGTGGTATGAGATTCAGCGCTTCTGTTTCTTCATTGAGTCTTTTTGCAATGACTCTTTCGACATTTTTTCCGAGTGCCGACAGTAGACTTATCGGCCTGTAGTTTTGTGGGAATTTCCTATCTTTTCCTGGCTTATTGAACACAATTACTTCTGCTGTTTTCCATCTTTCCGGATAGTATTCTGTTCTCATCACTGCGTTTGCTATATTGGTTAACGCTGCTATTCCTTTTCTGGGCAATTTCTGTGTCTGTGAAGTCTTTCGTTCGAAGTTCTTCTGTTATCGGTCTGCGTCCCAATCTGACTTCTATTGGGTTGTGGTCTGATGTGCCCTCTTCTATAGTATCAAGTGTGAAATCTTGGGTAATATCTTTCATTATGACGATATCTAATACGTCCGGTAGGCCATTACTTCTGGGCAGGTAGGTCGGAATTTCAGGTCCTAATACTATGGCATTTAGTTTTTCGGCGTACTTCTTAAGCTTCTTCCCATTTTGGTTTTCAGTTCTGCTATTCCATTCTCTTGATTTGCAGTTCATATCGCCAATAATGATGTTCGGGTAGTTTCCTTCAAGCATCTTCTTCAGATCTTCCTCTATTAAGTCGTTTTGGGGTGGTTTGTAGGCTGACGTAATTTTCATTTGTCCTCGATTCGTATTAACTATAATCGAGACGGCTTCTATTTTCCCATTATTCAGTATATCGTCAAAATAGTGGTCGATGTTCCTCTTGACTATTAGGGCTACGCCCCCTCTTGTACAATTTCTGTCATTTCTGTATATTTCATGGTCGGGAAATGAAATTCTATTTCTCGTTTCTTGAATGGCTATAATATCCGGTTGTTTCTCGGATATTATTTCTTCTATTTCAGATCTACGGGCCCGTAGACCGTTTGCGTTCCATGAGACTATCTTTAGGTTGTTTTTATTTTCGTTAGTCACTAGCTCCATTAATTGGGTTTAGTGAGTTTTCGGAAATTTTTGTCCATCTCTATTTCCAGGAATTTCATGAGCTTGCTCATGATATTTTTGGTGAAGGTATCTAGATCCTCGGTGGTTTCGGGTCCTTTCTTGTTGGTCTCTTCTTTCTTCTTTTGGCTGCTCTTCTTGGATTTTCCATTTTTTAGGGCTTCTTTCTTTTGCTCTTGTTTGAGTGGTAGCGTTTTCTTCTTCTTATCTTCTTCCTTCTGTTCTTGTTGGATAGTAGGCATCTTTTTCTCTTCTTCTTTTCTTGCTTTGGTCGCAGTCTTCTTTTTGGTCACCAGTTTCCACTCGCTACATCCTTTGTAGCTGGCTGGGTGACCAGTTTTTCCGCAGAGCGCACAGGTAGCATTTCTCTCCTCGTTTTCTCTTGTTAGCGTATAATCTTTACTATTGTGCGCTCCAGAGCATTTAACACATCTCCATGGGAATGTGCATTTACTTTGCGCATGTCCGTAACGTTGACATCTATGACATTGGCCAGGTCCAATGCTCTTCTTCTTCGGCTCTACTACACAATTTATACCGTAGAGCTGTTTTACTTCGAATACCTTCTTATTTTGGGTTTTCACCAAAAATAAGGGTATTGCCTTTTTGGTCTTGTTGGATGTCATCCTTATGACATTCGCGTCGGTAATGCCTTGCTCGGCGAGGTCCTCTGTGATAATGTTAATATCTGCGTCTAGTGGCAGATATCGTACCACCGCGTAGATTCTCTTCTCTTCTTCCCTTTGGAGGGTGTAGAATTCCTTATTTCTCAACTCGAGGAATTTTGTCATCTTTCTGTGGTCGTCGGGGGATTGGGGAACAACGCGAATGCCGTCTCTTACAGTGGTCGCTCTCAGGTATTTAATACCCTTCATTTGCATCTCTCTCGAGATTTGTGTCCAGTCGGCCGTGCCTCTTAATGTCACTGGAGGGACTTTCCCTTTTTTCTGCTCGATTGGAGCAGGGCCTTCAATTTCTTCTGCGGTTGCAGAAATAGCTTCTTCTGGGCGTTTTCCTTTTTGCAATGCTGCAATATACGACATCTTCGTAGGTGGCCCTCCTGCTGCATCATTAAATTCGGTAGGTTTTTTCTGGTCTTCTTTTTGGATTGGGGTTGACACTGTCTCCTCTGTCCCAGAGTAGAAGCCATTTTCTTTTCTCTTAGCCCGTTTCCGCGGCTTCGAGGGCTGAGACATTTCTGCTCTCAAGGATTTCACCTCATCTGATAAAGTTTTAAGACTCTCCGTCAAAACATTCATCTGACTCATGAGGGGGTTGATATACTCCTTCTGTTCTTGTATAATCCGATCTTTATCGGTTTCCTCATTGGCATCTTCTACTTCAACATCCATATCGGATATTTCTTCATCCGACAAGTTTTCTGCGTCGGATTTTCTGTCTTCATTTGCAGAGTCGTATTCCGACATTTTGTCAGAGTGACTCAGCAAACGACACTTGAACACTTTTTTTCACTTTTCACTAAATTCACTTTTGTCTCTTCGATGTAAAATAATCTGTGGAACCATCGATCTAAACCTGGACTCAACACAGTTATTTTTTCTTCTTCTTATCACTTCTATACGAGGTTCACTTGGCTCACATTTCTCAATACGTCTGCACTCCTCGAGGGTTCAATCGCTACTCACACTCCCAGTACAAGTATACTTTTTTTAATATAACCGCATATTGAACACAGCCCACGCCGGCCAAGCCCAGACCATACCCAAATCTTCATCTTCATCTCCAACTTCTTAGTGGTGGTACGAGCGCTCAAAAACGATGAAAATCCAATCTTCACACAAAAATATAGACCTTTCATTAGCCTTCTGTGTTCGATGGCGAAACTCACGTAATTTCGTGCCTTGGTTCATTTTGGTTCTTTCCTCCTAGCAGGGAGTTAAGAATGGTTTTCCATGTAAGCCTTTTATCTAGTTTTACTCCTAGATATTCGACTCAATTTTCTCATTTCACCCCTTCTCCATCTTTCTTAGGTTCGAGTTTATCTCAAGTCGCCAAGTAAAAGAACTTGACCCTTTTTGCCAATTCATTCATTTTGACAATTTATTTGAATTTTCCATTTAATGCACCCTTCGTCTAGATCGTGGGTCTCACGGGAACGAGGACAAATCAGAGTGTGAACAAAACTTCATTCAAAAGTCGACGTATCGTCTAAATTTACTGACTTCATCAGGACTGCAAAGGAGATACAAATCACAATCAGACAAGACAAAATATGACAGATTCAGCAAATTTACCCTGAATAACTATTGTGAAAAATTGGATGTAAAAATGAAATCAGAACAAACATGAAGACGCAGGGCGAGAATAACCAAACTAATCAAGAGCACACAGTCGAACATGTTTCAAAACAAACTACGAATTAAAATGAAACGCACAACTAGGTTGAAACGGTAACAATTAGACAACCCAAGCGATAGAAACATCATGTGACCCCTATGTTGACATATATAATAAAGGCAATTCGAAAGTCGTGATTTATAGAGATGATTGCATCGATGGCATGAATGATATCCTGGCAGACACTCGAACATACACAAAAGTACGACAGGTACCTACAACAAGTAGTCCAATGAATTTGTAAAGAATCTACGCAAGAACGGATTTATCGATGAACTGATGTCCACAAAACTAACAACTTATACGGCAGTTTCACCAATGTTGTAGAGAATGCATTAAGGCGGGTGGTCAGCTGTGTTGACTCTCCTACATATAACTTATCTGCATACCTCCATGGAGTTATTTTCCCGTTAACAGCAACTTTCTCGTACAGTGTCAATAACTCGTTTGAGTTTGCAGAGTTTATAGGGAAAGTTGTGGTGCCGGAAGGATATGTCTTGGTCTCGTTGAATGTGGTTTCACTGTTCACCAATGTGTTGAAGAAAATTGTTGAGTTGTTGGTCCAAAGATATTGGCAGCATATACAGTCTTGCCTAGGGAAATGTTTCTCCGATTGATTGGATTTATATTCAATACCAGTTATTTTCAGTACGACGGTAAAGTATATAAGCAGTTGGATGGCACAGCGATGGGAAATCCAGCCTCCCCTGTTCTCGGCTAGTGTATAATGGAATGCATAGTGAGTGAGTGTTTGAAGAAACTAAGTTTCACGGTACCTTTTCTGAGACTTTATGTTGATGACGCCATCATGGCAGTTCCATGAGATGGAATCGATGAATTATTGACGTTGTACAACTCGTTGAGTCATAGAGTTAAGTTCACATGTGAAGTTGAATCAGACAATCGAATACCTTTCCTGGATGTTATGATCCACTGGCAGGATTATGGTGTTTTGTCAACTAGCAAGTATATTCAACCAAACAGTTCGGGTAGACCTGTAAATTATCTGTGAAATCATCACACATCACAAAAGATGGGAATCATGAAGGGATTGGTGGTGAGGGTGAGACGTTTGAGTAGTGCAAATTTCATTCCCGATGGAGCACTAGGCCGGTTTTGGTCATGTTTGTACGTTTTTTTTCACCTATTTGGCAACATTTTAACGGAAAATCGAGAAAGACGTTTTGTAGTAATATACTTTTACTTTCAACGTTTTGTAAATAAAGATCGGACAACATCCGAAGCATCCAGCCTTTCTGGAAAATAGTGCCTGAAATGTGCAATTACGCAAAAACTTTTTTTAAATCTCATAATGAAGACTTTGAATTCGCGTTCTACAATGTAAAGACTGTTGGCTCTGTTTACTCGAAACTTGAAGACAAGAGAAGAACTTTTGATAGTTCTGACTTAGTGTAGGTGTTATATTGGACAGACCAGGCAACTTCTTAAGAATAAAATACGACAGCATAAATATAATTGTCAATTGCGGAATGCTGGTCGACCTGGCAATACGTCACACTCTGAACATCATTTCGCAAGTCAGCATGATTTTGATTTCGAAGATGTTAAAATCTTAGGTCGCGAAACTAATTACGGAAAGCTTAATTTTTGGTGAAATTATGTACCTATATAATTATACTTTTCGTATTGAAAGCCAAGTTTTAAAAAAAACTTTAATCTTACAACGGACGATTATCCGACCTATCCAGCATATAAATAGAAAGAAAATCACTTAATTATTGACGGCTTATTCGTCTTCAGAGGTATTTATAATATTATCTTATCTAAAAGTTCCCGAATAGAATGCGACAAACAATAAAACCTGCAACAATGGCGTCATTGAAGATTCAGTGAGTAATCAAAATTATATATGGTTATATTCAATATTAAATGAAAACAGATAAGCAATTCATCTAAGGTATACAGGGTTGGCATTATGTAATTATATACATATGAATGATACTATGAATCATCGATCGGAAGCACAAGGTCTGAATGCTATTTACTGTTCCTTGTTGGATATATGCAAGGAGCGCATGTCAACATAGTGGTCATATAATGTTTCTATCGCTTGGTTTGTCTAACTGTTACCGTTTCAACCTAATTGTGCGTTTCATTTCAATTCGTAGTTTGTTTTGAGGCATGTTCGATTGTGTGCTCTTGATTAGTTCGGTTATTCTCGCCCTGCGTCTTCATGGTTGTTCTGATTTTATTTTTACATCCAATTTTTCACAATAATTATTCAGGGTAAATTTGCTGAATATGTTATATTTTGTCTTGTCTGATTGTGATTTCTATCTCCTTTGCAGTCCTGATGAAGCCTGTAAATTCATACTAAACGACGACTTTTGAATAAAGTTTTGTTTACACTTTGATTTGTTCTCGATCCCGTGAAATCCACTCATTGTATAGTCCATTTAAGAATTATTGACATCGAAGCAGGCCATGAACGTCCAGTCGATGCTTTATTTCTAGTTACAAAAAAGTTACTAAATTTCATCATAGAAATAAAACATCAAAGAATGTCAAACATAAATGTAACCTAGAAAAGTGTTTAGTATACAAATTATCGAAATCGAATAATTACGCCGGAATGCAATTTGAACATGGGAATTCAGGTTTGGAAGCGCAAAATTGGAATGCTTTAACATGAAATTATTATAACTTCCAAGCAAGCAATGCTGAGATATCATTCATATAAAAGTAACCCATGGAAAATTGAAGATCAATAAAACAAGACCATGCAATCTTCATTGGTATTCGAAATTTTCCAAAATTCTAACAGAGACCTAGGAGAGACGGGATATAAATAAAATATAACTCCATTTATAGTACCATTTTATGCCAGTATTCAAGAAGGATAATTAGTGAAATTCTAGCAGGCACCTATAAGGAGGTGCAACAGAAAATATTTTTTTATATTTTGCAAGCACTGGGCCACGTGGATAGATTGGAAAAAAATTATTATTAAGAAATAAGACAGAAACAAAAATTGAGAATCTATGTAGTATTAGGTGTACAACTTTGCTTTCGCCGTTTCTCCCTTCTTTCAGGCAGCATACGAATCCCGCTCTGAAAAAACTGGTCATCTTTTGAATAGATCCACGAATTGATCCAATTTTTTACTTCTTCATAAGACCGGAAGTGCTGGTCAGCCAGGCCGTGTGCCATCGATCGAAACAAGTGATAATCCGAGGCGGAAGCAAAGTTGTACACCTAATACATGTAGAATTTCGATATGAAATTTTGTACTGTAACTAACAATATATAAACCAATTTGTGAATTATTTAGTGGAAGGTGTTGAATACTTCAAGAAGGTCAATTTTTATTTGTATTTATTGAAACTGTCCATGCATTATTGAAAATATAATCGATGAGCAATTTTACAATTATTCAGAATTCTTTTGAATTGGGAACAATATAGCTTGTGTTCAATGTCAGTATTAGCAGAGGGAATTTGAACGGGGTACTATACACCTACGTTATATACATAAATATATATTATATTCTTTTGATTAAGAGCAAATACATAATACAAATCAAACAAACACAATTAGCTGAGGTTGGTGCAACAGGGAACCATACAATTCTAAGTATGATACAAGAGCTCAGGGAAAAACCTCAGCTGAAAAAACCCTGCCTCCCTGAAAGTATAATGAATAAACTTAAAATTTAAAATATCTACAAATTATACAAGAGCACAGATAAAATTTTAAGTGAAAACTCTGTTTCCACGTATAAGTGTAGTGATTTTGATGTGTTTATTGAATAAGCTGACATAATCCTATTGATGGGCTTCCTTTTCCTTCAAACAATCGTTTTTCCTCTATTCCATTTCTATTGACGAGGTATCTCGAAAAGAGTACTGAGATCTGAAACACAACCAGAAAAACCAGAAAAAAGCATTAAATAATATATCATTGACTGAATTGTTTAGAAGATCACTACAGTAATTGGAACACTCAAAAGTTAATCAATACATAACTTGTATGTCAGTTAAAATCCCTTCAATTTCAAAAATAATAGTATTCTGCTTCCTCTTGCATCTGGGGGCTGGTTTTCCATTTCATGCAATCTTAGCTAATCTCTCATTGCCCATTCTGGACACATATTCATTCCAATGTCTTCTTCTTGCACATGTTCACCTCACCACATCCAAAATTTCACATTCCTTCTTACTTGTTTCCTATTTCGTGCATTCGTCGTCTGCGTTAATCAGTCCGGTTCCAAGGCCTTTGTGATTGCTCTATGAGCCCTCTTTTTTTTTTACAAAAGGCAAGTAGCTGGCCTTACCTTTAAACCCTCCTCCTCAATCCGGGCTTGGGACCGGCAGAGTTGTGCTTGAGCTACTCAATCCACCCCTCCACAACTCAGGCAGAGTCAGAATCAATAACCTTTATTGTTATTATTTCCTCATCTGAACATAACTCTTCGCATTCTTCGCAATCATCTTCAGAATCAGAATCATCAGAACTTGTATTTATGATGAAAGATGGTATGTCTGAAACATCATGATATCCCATATATTTTGTCCAATCTTCTCTTATTTCTTTCTCAACGTGCTCTACGTAAGCTTTCCATTTATCAGCTGTACACTCTTGAAGTACCTCTTTCCAAAGACATTTCACTCGTTCCTAATTTCCTAACTTTCCCTGTATTCTTCAATTATAATACATTTTACAAAACTCCAAGCCAATTCAATAGGGTTATACTGACAATTGTATGGAGGCAATCTGAGGACTTCGTGTCCAGCATTTTCTAGTACTTGATCAATATGGTACTTTTTAAAGTTTGGATCGTCAGAAAATGGTTTTATCAAACTTAGAAGTTTAGTTTTAGTGAAACTGGCTTCAAATGTAATATTATGTTCTTGTAACCATTGTTGAATTACTTCTTTACGAGCAGCAGTTGTTGGTAATTTATCAACTTTAATCGAATGATATGGTGCATTATCCATGATAACAACACACCTTGTATCAAGTAATTGCAGAGAAGGTATCAATTTTTCAATGACCCATTTATGAAATAATTCACAATTCATAGTTTTATGGTAATCCTTATCATTAATACCACTGTCAAGAATCAGATCACATCCAGGTAAAAATCCATCAATTGTTCCAGCGTTCAAAATAGTGTACCTTCTGCCTTCACCCTTGAATATACTCGGCATACCTTCTGGATTACTTTCTAGTGTCCACTGACGAATTCGGCTACCGTTTTCGAATATCCAAGTTTCATCTAGATAAATGAATTTTACATTTTGTTCCATGTATTCTCGGTATTTACCACAAAATCGTACTCTATTTATTATATTTTTCTGTTTATCAATAAGAATTTTCCTTCGATCAACTATTTTGTATTTATATCCAATTTTTTTTTATCATATGATATAATGTTGACTTTGATTGATTGAAATCTAGGTGCTCTTCAGCCAGTTCAAAAAGGATATCCAAGCTGATATATTCATTGTTTTTAATTTTAGCAAAAACAAAATCATTCAATGTTTCTTTGAAGAAATAATCATATTGCACAGGTTTTCTTCCACTGCTAATTCCAGGCAGTAATGACATGCCTTCTTCATTCAGCAAACCAAAATATTACTGAATGGTCTATTACCAACTTAAATTCGATTTTTCACAGCCTCCCGAGATGTCAATAATTCTTAAACGGAGTATATATAAAGACGTGATCATCATTATGAATTCGTCTATATCTTTTAGTGCTTCTTGCAATTTTTTGTACATGATCGTCGATATCTGACTGCTATTCCCGAGTAGTCTGCATATAGGGCTAGCAGATTTCTTGGGTTTTTAGGAATATATTAGATATAGATGTTGTAGAGTAGAGGTCTTAGAACTGCACCTTGGATCACTCCTGCGTCTAATTGTCTGGTGAAAGATAATATGTCATCTTTCTTGACATAAAAATTCCTGTTCCTGAGGTGGTTTCTTATTGCTTTATATTTATGTTTGTGAGCGCTCGTACTACTTATACGGGGGCTATATCATTTCGTCATGATGTCTGTATTTTTCGAATTTTGAGCCGAAAATGGTCTCAAACGACTATGTTCGGCTCACTGATGACGAATCCGTCGGAAAATTCGAGTCTGTCCGTCCTTCCGTATACACGATAACTCTCGAACGGAATGTCCTAGAAACTTGAAATCTCAAATGCCGAGGTTAACTTCGTTATTTGGCAAAATCCGCCTAAGGGTTCCGTAAATATGGCCGCTCGAAATTTTGTTTTCCTGATTACTTCGGAACTACAGATTCGATCGAGATGAAATTTGCACTCTAATGGAAAATGAGGTGTTCAAGCTACATGCAAAACTTTGTTCAGCTCGCATCACCAGAACCATAGAAACCATAGAAAATTGTAACTTTCGAACGGAAACGCCTAGGGACTTGAAATTTTCAGGATAGGTGTGGATCTCGATTGTCGTGATCAATTTTATCTATGAGCAAAATAATACTAGGGGTTCCGTAAATATGGTCGTTTGAAATTTAGTTTTCTTGATGATTTGCAAACTACAGATTCGATCGTGACGAAATTTTGTATACTTAGGGAGAATGATATATTCAAGCTACAATTCTCTAGATCGCATGACCAGAACCATAGAAACCATTGAAAATCATAACTCTCGAACGGAAAGGCCTAGGGACTTGAAATTTTCAGGATAGGTTTAGATCTGAAATGTGGCGTTTACGTTTATCAATGAGCAGAATTATACTAGGGGTTCCGGAACTACGGTCGTTTGAGATTTTGTTTTCTCGATAATTTCGGAACTACGGATTCGATCGAAATAAAATTTTGTATTTTGAACGAGAATGACATATCAAAGCAACATTTTGTCCAGATCGCATAACCAGAACCATAGAAACCATAGAAAATAATAACTTCTAAAGGAAAAGGCCTAGGAACTTGAAATTTCCAGGGTGGGTTTGGATCGCGAATTTCACGGTCACGTTCATCAATGAGCAAAATTAGACTAGGGGTTCCGCAAATATGGCCGTTCAAAATATTTTGTTCCTGATAATTTCGAAACTACCGATTTGATTGGAATGAAATTTTGCACCTAGCTGAGGAATAATATATTCAAACTACGTGCGAAATTTTGTCCAGATCGCATCACCAAGACCATAGATAACGTAAAAAATTTTAGCGAATTATCGAAAAAAAAAATTGGCCACCTAAAGCACTGACTTGAAGTCTGGATTATCGCCTTAGTTTCAAAATTTGTTTGACAGCTGTCAAAAATTTCCTCAATTGGTTTCCAAAACTGGAAAATGCGAATCTAACTACAAGGAGCATGTACGAGCGCTCAAAAGCTCCTGACTTCACGGCAGTGCTTTTCGTAATTTTTATGTTTATATCCCGACTCTCCTAGGTCTCTGTGAGGTCCCTCAGGAGCTCAGAGCTTGTCCGAGTTAGGAGACCCGGTTGTATTCTGTGTAGGCTTTGTTACTGTGTACTTACGCCTCCTTAGGCACAGCACTGTTAATTGTTTACCCAACAGTGAATGGTGAAACCGTACTCCAGGTCAGACAATTTCTTTCCGATCGGAGGATTTGACCCGGGACCGATCTCGAGCCGAACGCGCTAACCATTACACCACGGCCCTGTTACATTATTACATATCGAATATTATCTTGCAGGTGTTGGCAGTGTAGCCAGCCATCATCATCTTGAAAACAAGTCTCTCGTGACAAACTCGGTCGAAGGCTCTTTCAACATCTAATAGCACAAACCCTGTGGTTTGTTTATTCTGGAATTCTTCAGAATCATATTCGGGGAGCCTTGACTGTTTAGGTTCCAGGAAATTATCTCTTCTGAATCCAAATTGTTCTGGTGGTATCAGATTCAATGCTTCTGCTTCTTCATTCATTTTTTTGCGATGACTCTACCTACTATTTTTTCAAGTGCTGAAAGTACACTTATCGGCCTATAGTTTTGGAAATTTTTTATCTTTCCCTGATTCATTGAACACAATTATTTCTGCGATTTTCTAACTTTTCGGACAGTTTTCTGTTCTCATCATTGCGTTTGCTATATTAATTACTTTTTCTCTCCTTGGAGCTTTCCTGTTTTTCACTATCTTGATAATTTCATTAATCTCTGTTGGTGTTGTTGGGTTTGAGATGGTATCGCCCTCCAGAAGTTCCAACAACAATTGTTCATTTTCTTCAACTTCTTCTTCCAAGTCTTCTCTGTAGTTGATTCTGGCTTCTCTATCTATTGAATCGGCCAGGACTTCGGATTTCTCGTGCCGTAAGCACTTTTGCATCTTCCATGCTGAGTGGTCTACGGTCTTCAGCTCTCTAACGCTTTGGTTCTATCTGTCTTTTCTTAGTTCTCCAGTGCAATTTTCAGCAGTCGACTGTTTATTAAGCTCATTCTTGTCCTCTTCTCTACTTGAAGTTTTTCCTGAGATTTCAATTCTTCTTTATAGGTTTTTTATTGCTTTGGGGTTTCACCATGTGGATGCTTCCGGGCTAGCCTTCTAATTCTTCTGGTACTTTCCTCGTAGGCTTCTTTTATTCGGGTTTCTAATTTTTCAACTTCATATTCTAGATCTTCTGGAGTTCTTATCTGTAGAATTTCAGTAATTTTCGCCTGGAGTATTCCACTGTACTTTTGACAGGCTGTGAAGTTTGAAATTTTTCTGTTATCGGGCCACGTCCCAGTCTGAGTTCTATTCGGTTGTGGTCTAATGCACCATCTTCTATAATTCCATGTTATGAAGTGTGAATTCTTGGGGAACGTCTTTCATTAAAACGATATCTAGTAATGGAATGCGGCTTGAGGACTGGACAAATCAAATGAACCTTATTCGAATTGTCGACGTTTCGATCAGTTGGGAATCTTTCTCGAGACTGAAACATTTATTAATGCATAAATATATGAAACATTTATTCATGCATAAATGTAAACTGTGGCATGAATATCGTACATCGTACAGTACACTTGTGCATGATAGTTTCCTCCAACAATACAAAACACAGTCAAACACATTTAATCGGCATTGAAAACAAACATTGAGATATTATCCATAGAAGTAGCCTAATGCTAGTTGCACACACACACACACACACATTTTTTTTGTTAGTAGATTGTTGTAAACAATACTGAGTGATTATACATCTGTTCTGAAGTTTATTATATAATTTATTCCAATTTGAATCATCTCACAACGCTTGAAATAATTAAAAAGAGATACAATGCAGAATCTCCAACAGCCACTGCCACATTATAAGAAACGATAAGCTAAGAAATTGCAAATTGAGTTTTCAAATACACAATGTGCACCAAAAAAAAATAAAAATGAAGAAAAAATATTAATCTACAAACAGAACGTGGTCACAGTTCGAATGCAAAAATTTATCATCGAGCGCATCCGCCAATTCTGACCAACTACTGAAAGAATTCCTAACAAAGTGGTTATGCCACTAAATCCGAACATCTGACGCAAAGAAGTCACCGGCAGAAACAAACAAATCTGCATCGAAGCGGCCACGAGAGACCTTCATGGGGTTTTACAATTCAGGAAGTGGTATTAGTGGCCGTCTTCCAGAGATCAATGAATAAAATGCATAAAGACAAGAATTACAAGAGTTAAAGTCAAAAATAGTTGAGTCAGATGAAATAAAGAAGACAACACGACGAAACACAGATACGGTGCTTCCTCTCCAAAGTTTTTCTTTGCAAAAAGAAACATCTTGAATTTCCGAAATACTTCCATTTTTTAGGCTTAAAGACCTCTTGAAATTGTACGATTCTGATCCACAGTATTTTCATCATCACGGCCTGAACGTATTGCAACATCATATGAATGTTCAGAAGGCTTCGAAAAATCCAAATTCACAATTCCAATAACAAGGTTACAAGACAATGAAACCAAATAATAACTGCAAATGTTTCGGAGTTATCAAAATCGGGAGAAAATCAAAAAAAAAGTGCAAAGTTGATATAGTGGTATATCGAGCGGACTCTAAATGTTGCCAGGTTTATCGAGCCCCACGTTGGTGGTCGCCAATTGTGTAACGGTATTACTTACCTGGCTCCACGTTGGCCGCCAAGTGTAACAATTCACCATTCACCCGATAGATTTAGAGCATGAAAATCTACTATAAATTTCTCAGGGGAGGCTTGATTATACCAGCAACAAAATTCCCTGTCAGTTTTCAACAAAATATCAAAAAATGAGTGTTCTGCGAAATTTTAATTTGTTTTTCCGTTGACGAAGGAACTTCTATGTTCCTCAATTCTTTTCTCAACATTTCTAGCAGTTTGGCCGATAGATAATATAAACTTGGACATTCTCGACACGTAAGTTTATATACTCCCGATTTATCTGATTGATCCGTTCAATTTTTTTATTTTTTATGGATTTACCTAAGCTATTATCAGTTTTATACGAGACTATTCTTTCATTTCGTTTCAAGAACATTAAGATTTTTTCGGAGACTTTTCCGGTATAGGTATTTATTCAATGATTTTGTTTCAATTCTTCTTGGAATGAATAAACTTCATTTATGGCTTCTTCATATACCTCTTTCGAGATAATGTTATCTATCAATGATGCTTTATAGTTGTTATTCACCGCAATTTGTTTTGATAAGGTACAGGCAGCACATCAAAAATGTTTTCTGGCCGGGGAAAGAACACTTTTATGTTCCTCACTATAAAATCTCGTATAATTATGATGATAATAAATGAATAATTCAATAATTACTATTTCAGTTGAATTGAAAAGGAATGAAAACAGCAGAATATTGATGCAGGAACTTACGATGATTTCTGTGCTTCATATGAAACTATGTCAATCATGGGACTGCGCAGTATATTCTCTTGGGAGTTCACTGATTGGTTTGAGTCTACTATTTCACTTTTTTTGCATCTATCCATTGATATGGTTTGAATATATGCTGGTTCGATTGAAGAAAGAAGCTGCTCCCATTATATTCATTTTATTTCCTTTCATGTATAAGTTACTCATCCAACTTCAAGGGTTGAAAATATCGGTAAGAAGAATTATAGAAGCCTTCATTTCTGGAATTTGTCACATCAGGCCTTTTATATTATTTCTTAACGACTTCATGTGACGAATTACATATGTGAAGGCATGAAATATTAGGAAATATAGTAGACTAAGAATTTGTAATGAACACTTGTTTTGCCGTGTAGAATTCAGATGGAAGGAAGTATGAGAGAAATTGTGTAAATCGGTGGTCCCGAAAATAAAAGAAAAATATCTAGAACGATTGTTTCGAAATCTTTTTTCAAATTCAACAGGGAATCTTGAAAATGATCCAATAGGATTTGGCCACGCCTTTAAGAATATAACGAAACATCGAGGGAAGCTCAAAAGCTTAGCAGTATTGATACGGCTTGTTTTTTTTTGCGCGCTTGTTTCTCTGAACACGAGACGTTTTTCCAAAATGTCTGAAATTTTCGAATTTTGAGCATGGAATGGACTCAAAAGATCAGGTCGGACTCGCTGATGATGAATTCGTGGTTAAATTCAATTATGACTGTCCGTAAACATCCGATAACTCCAGGAAAATCTACAGTTAAGGTGCACTCAGCGTGAGGAGAGTTTTACTTACTACTTTCCTTGTGAAGGATTCTAGGGCTATAGTGGCTCGATTAGCCCTAGTGATGAGTCCACCAGCAGCTGTGGGACGAATCATACATCTGTTTCCCCATAAGGGAGCGCGATTCAATAAAGCGATAATACTTCGCTAAAGTATCATTCTTTATCATATCAATTAGAATGAGGTACGCCATCATGAAATCATTCAATAATATATATAAAAAATTCATAATATTAACTTCATTAACAACCAGTAGTGACTAATATATGCCTCCTTTCTCATTCAAATGAATAATAATAATATCAATGAAAAAGTTTATCTCATAATATATGAATAGTTTTCATACAATCAATAAATTGTCGCCTTCAGGAGAAAATTGCGTAAATCCATTTGAAAAAAAATTATAGGAGAAACAAAAAACACTTCAAAAGTCAGTTTTCTAAACAATATTTGTGTTAACTTATTGAAATAAATGTAAGTTTATTTATTTATTTGAAGAGGAAAAAGGCTTTTTTCAAAAAACTCATATTATTAACCATGTTGCCGAACAGATTTCACCAAAATACCATTTCCTGAAAAATATGGAGTTTCGTAGTTTTCTCCGGAACACGACGATATAGGGTTCGTTATGCCGATGGAATTATTTAATGTCCGCGTTCATGAAATCGATGAAAGCATTCATTAATATTATGAACGTCTGTATTCATAATATTAACAACCAGTGGTACATTGGCACAAAGAATCCGTTCATTGGACCAATATCAATGAAAAAGTTCATTTAATCTATGTACCTATTTTTTCATTGTATTTAGGTACCAATTTTTTTCAGTGCAGGTGACGCTTCTGAATGACGTTGGCTAAATCGGGTATTTTCACGAGATATAAAGTCTTTCCAATTCTTTTTCAAATTATACCCTATATCCATCTAGGTGCAGTAACATCTCTTCAATCTCTGTCTGTGACCTCATCATTAAAATCCAATTCTATAAAACGTTTAACTTCTTCTGTTTCATTTGCTAATTTAGAACGTGATCTTTCAAACATGAATCTTTATGTTTCATTTCTGGCAAAAGTATATCGAATCGCGTCATCAATTGCCTACCGAAAATAAGATGTGCGGACTCATACCCGTAGTACATTGACTAGTATTTCTATAATTAAAAAGAAAATTGTTGATTTCTTCATTAAATTCTTAGTTTGAACTTTTGCCAAGAGCTCCTTTCAGAGAATCTTTTACAATTTTGACTGAAGTTTCTGCGGCACCATTAGATGATGTTGATATGGAGTAGAAGTAAAATGATTAATGTTGTTTCCCTTAAAGAAATTCTGAAATTCCTCAGAAGAAGAAGAAGGAGCATCATCAGTAACCACTTGTTGGGGTAAACTAAAATGAGCAGAACTGGATCGTAATACCTCATTGGTTAATTTAGAGGTAATAGAAGTCATTGGGTACACCTCTATCCATTTTGAATGAGAATATATCGAAATCAAAAACTATCTGTTTAGGAATGGACTATGAAATCTGAATAAAAACGAGACCAAACCTCTGGGGACCAAGGCCAATGATGTAGTAAAGCTCTGTCAGGACTCTTTTTATGTAGCAAACAATTTTCGCAGTTGCTATATAATTTTTCGATCTTTTCACCCAATCCCGGCCACCAAAAATAAGATCTCGCCAAACTTTTCATCTTGACAACTACCACGAAGGAAGAATGAAGATCTTTCAAAATGTCATATCTAAGAGTCTCTGGAATAATTAATCTGTGATTCCATATCAAACGACCTTGCTCAATACCGATATCATATCTTATTCTCTGAAGGTTGAAGATGATCATCCGCAATTTCACGTGGCCACCTGTACGGACAAACTCCATAATTTTCGAGAGGCGATGATCTTTGGCAGTTTCCCTTTTAAAATTTGAAAAAGTTATGGGAAACTAAGGGGTTATTGGAAAAATAATTCACAAAATCTGCATCTACATCTTCCCAATCAGTATCCTGTTTAAGCTCAGGTGAACGAGACAAACTATCGGCAAAATTTTTATTGGAAGGTACGAATTCAATATCATAACTATAGTTTGAAAGAATTACCCAACGACGTTATCTGTGTGCCGAAAACTGAGGTATACCTTTCCTTGGATGAAAATAGAAATCAATAGTTTATGGTCAATTTTCTTCCGTATAAATACTGATTAAATTTACATAAACCAAAAATGATCGCTATACCCTCTTTCTCAATTTGTGAATAATTCTGTTCTGTACTCGATAATGTACGAGATGCATAAGCAATTGAACCCGTCATTTCGAAAAGGGCCCGAGTCCAGTCATAAAAACTTTCCAGGAGCAACAAATGATTCATATGAAAAATACTATGGTCATAACGGAATTGAACATATTAGATGAGAAAGTGAGAACATATATACTTTTTGTGAGGTTCATGTATCAAACCAAAACATTCATCATGAAGTGAGTTTACATAAAAAATATTGGACTAATGCCTTTTTCGAAATGACCTCTCGGATGCACACATAAATCCAAAGAATTTCAGAACTATTAGTTATTATCCTGATTTTCTTGATATTCATTGTTGGCTTAAGTTATTGGCCATGAAGAAAACATCTGATAGAACAGTTGGTACTCCATTTGAATCTTTTTTTCTAATTTTTTTCAAATCTGACATTTTCTTTTCCTTATTGGCACTTTACCAGCATATGCAGGAGTATTACTTTTTCGTAACCTCGTGTACATCCTCTGTAATTGCTGGAATTCATAATAATAATAATAATAATAATAATGTTTATTTCAAAGAATGTTACAATTACATGGTAAATGCTCATTAAATGAAACAACGTCAAAACCTTACACCCTATCTATCCAGGTAATCTCCAATGGAATAGGGTTCTAGCGTGATAAGCATCTCTTTCAACTTCTTTTTGAAGATATAAATACTTCTACAGTTTTTCAATTCTTCAGGAAGTCTATTGAACATTCTGATACAGGCATAAGCTGGGTGTTTCTCAGTGATAGAAAGTCTATGTTTGGGGTAACAAATATCAAAATTTCGAGTGTGATAGGTATGCATTGAACTACATAGTTTATATTCACCCAGATTCCGAAACATATAGATCAATAGTTCGTAAATATAAAGAGAATATACGGTTAATATTTTGTTCTCTTTGAAAACTCCCCTGCATGATTCCCTGTAACCCAGCCCAAAGATGATTCTGATGACTCTTTTCTGAACGCGGAAGATCTCTTGTAATCCAGAACATGCCCCATAGAAAATCAAACCAAATCTCAGTAAACTCTCAAAGTTGGCAAAATAAAATATTTTCAGTGAATCAGCATTTAAGTATTGGCTGGTTATTCTCAAGTTATAAACAACAGAGTTTAATTTCTTTCACAGACTGATAATGTGGGCTTCCCATTTGAGGTTTTCGTCTAAGTGGACTCCTAAGAATTTTGTAGTAGTATTAGGTTTTGTTACCAGGTTTTCCAATTTGATAGTGGTTGGTGTCTGTATCCTCTGTTGTGATGTTCTGAAGAGTATAACATTCGTTTTATCAGCGTTGAGAAATAATCCATTCTTCTCGAACCATTCCTTAATCCTATTGAACAGTAGAGAACTGGTCCTGAGTAGCTGAGGATAATCTGAACCTGGTACTAACATACTCGTGTCATCTGCATAGTTTGTGAGAAGGCAATCAGTTAGATTGTTTTCTGTGGGTGTTTCATCAGAGTAGCTGTCTTTAAGGATAATAGATACGTCGTTGATAAAGAGCACAAATATAATGGGGCCTAATATGCTTCCCTGTCCCACTCCTGAGGGGTTCTCTTGGATTTCTGATTTGGAGATGTTGCCGTCTTGTTTTATGACTGTTCTTTGTCTTCTGTTTTTCAAGTACGACTTGAACCAATCTAGTGTGATGCCTCTCACACCATATTTTTCAAGTTTTATCAAGATGTTTTCATGGCTGAGACAATCAAATGCCTTAGATAGATCCAAAAATATGCCCAATAGGATTTCATTTTTTTCAAATGCCTCAACAATTTTTTCTGTAAACTGGAGTATGGCACTTGCTACAGGCTTTCCTCTAATGTAACCGTGCTGGTTTTTGTTCAGTATGTTACATTTGTCCAGAAAGTTTACCAACCTGTCGCACACGGCCATCTCAAGTATTTTAGAGAAAGAAGGCAATATGCTAATGGGCCTATAACTTTCAAACAAACTGCGATCCCCTTTCTTATAGACAGGAATTACTGAAGCTAATTTTAGTTGTTCAGGGAAAATTCCGTATACAAAAGAACTATTGACAATATAACTCAGAACTTCTGTTATACTACTCAGACATTGCTTGATGATAATTATTGGTATTTCGTCATCTCCACTGGTAAATTTATTCTTGAGTCTTTTACCCAATGATAGGATCTCATTTTCTGTAACGGGGTTCAAGAAGAAAGACCGTTGGTTTGGAGGGATATTACAGCTGAAAGTAGATCTTCTACTGTTTTGCATCAGATTAGGTATCACTTCTAGCAAGAAGCTATTATAGTGGTTGGCTGTTTCAGCTGGAGTTCCCTTGAAGTGACTATTGGAATTGGAATGCTTGTCTTTACTAACCACATCGTTGAATATGGCCCACATAGTTTTTGTTTTATTATCTGATAGAGAAATTTTTCTGTGATAGTTGTTCGAACGACTTTTAATTAGTAAGTTGTTATACTCTTTCTTTAACCGATTGTATGTATGTTTCATTTCGGGGTGATAGTGCGAGGCTAACTGTAATGCACTGAGTTTGTTTTTCCATTCCTCTATCTCTGGGTCGAAGGTTTTGGGCTTGCGCCGTTGTGGTACAACTAGTTTGAGTGGGAAGCATTCATGGAACAGTCTCAGAAAGAGATTCATGAAACTATTCCATTGTGAATTAACTTGACTCTCACCCACGTTATATACCTGTTGCCAATCTTGTTCATGACTGACAATACAATCTACCGATTCACGTGTTGTAACAAGACCTTGGGTGGACTTGGAAAATGTGAAATGTGACACCTTGGGAATAAAAGAGGTCAACTTTTTTTTCGATCGCTTTATAAGTTGGCTTGTGATACATGTAGATGTGCCATTTTCCCAGGAAATATGTTACTAGCTTCCATGAATGAACTGACACACTGTTATCACACCAATAACATAACCCGAAGCGTCGGTAATCAAACGTACCGGAAAATCTGAATAAGAATGAACTAATACGTCCGCGGACATAAATGACAGTTCAACCTTTTCAAAAGCTCTTTGCGCTTCTCGCAACCTATACCATTTGCTTTCATTTTTCGATAAGCTGTACGAAGGGTACATAATATTACTTAAATTAGGGACAAATCTACCAACTATTATTTGGCCTCAACCAGCCATTTGATTCCTGTATAATCGTCTCTTCTTCGGAAGTATTGGCCCATTTGTCCATTTACCTTGATACTCCATGACATACACCATTTGTTCATTTCGTCACCTGCTTCCCACAGTTTCCGGTATATGAAATCTGTATTTCGATGCCTCACAACTATTCCTGCAGAGCTGTGCCGAGCACTGAATATTAGTGCTTCGAGCACTAAGCACTAAGCACTTGGAAAAAAGGGCTCCCGAGTCACGAGCACTAAGCACCAATTTCCACAAAAGGCTCGCGATTACTAAGCACTTTGTGAAAGTAATTCGATATTTCGAGCACTAAGCCCTAAGCACTTTCTTAAGAACTGTTGAGGTGAAGTTACTTTAATCGAAAGAAATATTGCACCTATTTAGTTGAGGTTTTATAATAATTATAATGATAATTTATTCGCACATGATAAGTTAATACAAAAAAAGAATTCACATGTACAAATAATTTGCCATCAAATAAATGCATGGCTTGTCAAAGGCTATGTATAGATATATCTATAACGAAAAATAGAGTATGCACATAAATACAATAAATATTCACATATAAACACTCGAGTACTGAAAACAATGTTTTTCATGTATATATATGAGATGTGAACAGTGCTCAAAAAAAGTTATTATCTGTCCAAAAAATCACTCAACCTATAAATAGACTTCTCTAAAAGAAGACATTCTACCTTCCTACTGAAAGCTGTCGAACTCAATTTCTTAATCTCTTCTGGTAGTTTGTTATATAATTTCAAACATATATGATAATATGTGAGATTATTGATGTAAAGGGGGTCCCGAATTCGATTCTCACTTTTAGCATGTCGAGAACTATGTGTGTTGGAAAAAAATTTGCAAGGACTCCGAATCTCTTTGGTTGAAATAATATGAATTCATAAATATATATCGATTCATTTTCACTGGACCGAATATCAATAATAGATCACAAGGTATCAAGGCGTTGGCGTCGATTGCATATATTCGTGTTACGACAAGATTGGGAAAGGGCTTAGTGCTTAGTAATCCGCAGAAGTGCTCGGGAGCATTTCAGTGCTCGGGAGCACTTAGGGGATTACTAAGCACTAAGTCTTTTGCTGAAGGGCTTCGATTACTAAGCACTAAGCACTGCTTTTAAAAAGTGCTCGGGAGCACAGTGCTTGGGAGCACAAAAGGGCTTCGAGTGCTTTCGAAAGTACCAAGCACAATGCTTTGGCACAGCTCTGTATTCCTGTATCCTCTGCATGAAGGTTCCAACATTTTTCTTGGACTTTTGTGTTTATCATAAACTAGCAGACCCGGCCACGCGTTCCTGTGGTTGAGGTATACGTTGGATTATTATTAAAAATAACCCTAATATAACCTTAACCTAACCCAACCCAACACTTTCTCTTACCCTCTTATATTGTTGAAACCTCGTTCCTCAATGAACAAAAATGATGCCATGTGGAACAAACACTATTGTGATGCTGAATAACCTGCAAGAAATGTTCAGGTAGTGGTTCTTGTCCCGAAAGTAACGAATTCAAAGGTTCAGGTGGCGTTGTCAGTTGTGGCAATTTGATTTTCCCATTCAAACAACATAATTCGATATCTCAGAGCATTGCAGTATTGACAAATAGTGCTCATATTTCCAAAAGACACCAATATATGGCTAGCATAATCGA
This sequence comes from Aphidecta obliterata, assembly GCA_963966015.1. Classification (NCBI taxonomy): domain Eukaryota; kingdom Metazoa; phylum Arthropoda; class Insecta; order Coleoptera; family Coccinellidae; genus Aphidecta; species Aphidecta obliterata. The sequence goes on along the minus strand of OZ014430.1, from coordinate 7,401,501 downwards.
CTGTGGGATTATATCTAAATGCCAAACGCTCAAAGTCAATCATTTCATTGGAATCTATATTTTTTTATATCTCGCTCGAGGTCGATAATATCGATTCTTCCGGAGCTGGGGCAGATCTTGATTGAGAACCTCTCATTTTGTTTACTCATTGTCTAGATCAGGCATGGGCAACCTTTTTCTACTGAGGGCCACATAGAAAAATTTTTTGTAGACCACGGGCAGAAAAAAAATTTCTAGCTCTGATTTATTCAACAATCATGAAATTAACCTAACGTTCCTTACAATAGGAAAAATAAAAAAAAAACTTAGATTGATATAATTAAAAAAAAAATTATGAAAAGCACTGCCGTGAAGTCAGGAGCTTTTGAGCGCTCGTACATCCACCTAGTAGGTAGATTCGCATTTTCCAGTTTTAGAAATTAATTGAAGGAATTTTCGACAGCTGTCAAAAAAATTCTCAAACTTAGGCGAAACTCCAGACTTCATGTCAGTGCTTCAGCTGACCAATTTTCAATAATTCGCTAGAATTTTCTACGGTATCTATGGTCTCGGTGATGCGATCTCGACAAAATTTCGCAAGTAGTTTGAATACATTATTCCTCAGCTAGGTGCAAAATGTCATTCCAATCCAATCAGTAGTTTCGAAACTATCAGGAAAAAAATATTTTGAACGGCCATACTTACGGAACCCCTGGTCTTATTTTGCTTATTGATGAACGTGACCGCGATATTCGCGATCCGAACCCACTCTGAAAATTTCAAGTTCCTAGGCCTCTCCGTTGAAAAGTTACAATTTTTTATGGTTTCTATGGTTCTGGTCATGCGATCTGGACAAAATGTTGTTTTAATATATCATTCTCGATTAAAATACAAAATTCCATCTCGATCGAATCCGTAGTTTCGAAATTATCGAGAAAACAAAATTTCAAACGACCGTACTTACGGAACCCCTAGTATAATTCTGCTCATTAATAAACATGAACGCGAAATTTCAAATCCACACCTATCCTGAAAATTTCAAGTTCCTAGGCCTTCCCGTTCGAAAGTTATGATTTTATATGGTTTCTATGGTTCTGGTCATGTGATCTGGAGAAATGTAGCTTGAATATATCATTCTCCATTAGTATACGAAACTTTATCACGATCGAATCTGTAGTTTTGAAATTATCAAGAAAACTAAATTTCAAACGACCATATTTACGGAACCCCTAGTATAATTTCGCTCATAGATGAACGTGATCACGACATTCAAAATCCACACCTATCCTGAAAATTTCAAGTCCCTAGGCGTTTCCGTTCAAAAGTTCCAATTTTCTATGGTTTCTATGGTTATGGTCATGCGATCTGGACAAAATTTTATATATAGCTTGAACACCTCATTCTCCATTTGAGTGCAAAGTTTCATCTCGATCAAATCTGTAGTTTTCAAGTAATCAGGGGAACAAAACTTTGAACGGCCATATACACGGAACCCCTGGTGGAGTTTGGCCCATTAACGAACTCAACCGAGGCATTCGGAAACTGAACCCACACTGAAAATTTCAAGTCTCTAGGTTGTTCCGTTCGAGAGTTATCGTGCTTACGGACGGCCGGACGGACAGACTCGAATTTTCCGACAAATTCGTCATCAGTGAGTCGAACATAGTCGATTGAGACCATTTTCGGCTCAAAATTCGAAAAATACAGACATCGTGACGAAATGATATAGCACTCGTGTAAGTAGTACGAGCGCTCAAAAAAACTCCGTTACTCATAGGCCACTAGTTTTTAACTAATGAGACACCTGGAGTTGCGTTTCTTTCACAAGAGCATCAATATAAAAGGACTGATGTTGTTGCTACACTAATATTATTTGTTGTGGTATCTTCATAGAGCAAACTTGGGAGTTCGTCATGTATGGAAAAATTCATTGGCGGGCCAAGAGAATTCTATTCGCGGGCCGCATGTGGCCCTCGGGCCGTAGGTTGCCCATACCTAGTCTAGATCATTACGAACTCGCCTTCATTCACGCGTCCGCCGACCAATATTTGGACGCCTCACTAATGGCATTTTTATCACAATAACTATCCCACAACACAACGGTATATATCAAACACAGTGATAAACTTCTAAGCAATTCCTAGAAACACGATAAACTTCACTCACACAAGTGTCAAAATTCTCAGGAAATATAGGTAATCTATGATTGTTCGCTTGGTCGGAGGAAAAAGAAAAGCCTTTCATCTTTTCTGTGCGGTTTTTTCGAAAATATTTAAAACCTTGTGCTGATAATAAGGAACACAACTAAAAGAGAATTATCGAATTTGGTGCAGTCGTTTGACCGTGATTCTCGCACATAGGTAAACCATAGATCCTCTTTCATTAATATAGATAACTATACAAGTTATACAATAGAAGGCATAGGACTCATCGCTGGAGCACACCTGATACCAAATATATATGATTGTTCGTCATATATTTTGACGTGAAAGTTCTCTCCTTCAGATCATTTCTCATTATTCTGCGAGGTTATTCTGCTTTTTTGTTGCATAGTTATATGCAGTTCCGCTGCTAGTTACTCTACTGTTCTAGACTGTAAAATAGTATACATAGAATACAACTGGATCTCCTAACTCGCATAAGCATTCAAATGACCTCCTCGGAGTTTTCACAGAGGCCTAAGATAGTCGGGATGAAAGCAAACAATTAAAAATGAAGTTTTTTCGGAAAAATCCTATTCTATAACAGAAGTTACCTTTGATATCCACTCAGTTTTTTCGAACTTCCAAATTGCCAATTCCACTCGCGTCATAATGACATGAATTGATTATCTCACTACTGTAATACTAACAATCATTTTTTGAAATTTCAGAGTGAAAATATGACGAGAACAGTGATTGAATTTGGTCAAGAGAGAGGATTTTCTGAACCCATTCTCAATGAAATGGTAAGAGTGAAGAAAGATGTCCATTTTCCAATTACAACCTTAATTTAGCGAGACATTCTCGCTATATCGACATGCCTCCCCTGATGGGAAAACGAAGGTGTGTTTCGTCCCACTGTTGCAGGTGGACTAATCAGAATGGCTCATCCAGCAACTGTTACCCTAGACACCTTCTCCACACGTCAATTTCACCTTATAATAATATAATAATAATAATAATAAAAATTACGAAAAGCACTGCCGTGAAGGCAGGAGCTTTTGAGCGCTCGTACATCCACCTTGTAGGTAGATTCGCATTTTCCAGTTTCAGAAATCAATTGAAGGAATTTTCGACAGCTGTCAAAAAAATTCTGAAACTTGGGCGAAACTCCAGAATTCATGTCAGTGCTTCAGCTGATCAATTTTTTTTCGATAATTCGCTAGAATTTTCTACGGTATCTATGGTCTTGGTGGTGTGGTGGATAGAAACTACTAGTTCACTTGAATATTTCTAATTGGATTGCTTCACATTCCATCGAACTTATACTCGATGAGAATTAGTGTTCCACATTAATAAAGTGCAAGCTTGTCATATTATTGAACAATAGCTTGAATAATGCAAACAATACATTGAACTCAGGAAATGGAATATACAGGCTCTTTAGGCTTTACACCTTCCCTTCCTGAAAATGTCGTTGCAACGGCCGTTTGCAAGGACATCCAGAAATTATGAGCTGTGGAACAAAGCATTCAAGACAAGAAATAACAAAATAACTCTTACAAACTCTACTACATCTAACAATACTATTTACTATCTATTTACATGAATTCATAATTTATAATCACCTGAAAACTCGACACTTAAGTAACTCTTAATTAATTTTGTTAAAATGATCAAATTACAAATAAATAAAATATAATAAGAAAAAACATAAAACTAAAGTTAATGGATAAGGAATAGGGTGGTTGCAACCGTTGGGTATATAATAACAATAGTCAATAGGTACATAATAACAATAGAATAGGTATACTATCTCATTGCACAGGAAAATATTTCTTCATTCTGTTTTTATGCATGGTAATATGTCTTTTCTGTCCACTATGACCACCGTAAACAGGATTGTCGTGAAATTTTGTTATCAATTGATGTCGTTCTTCTTTATATTCAACAACTCTTCGCGGGCTACATAGTACAATTTCAACATTCTTCAAAATATTTTGGCCTACTTCCTTAAATTCATTTACAGTGCACTGCGTAAATAGAACATCATTCAAATTCATTCTTAATTGACTCAATTTTCTTTCACCGGCGAAACGATTCAGCTCAGACAAAAATGGTGGATAGAAACTACTAGTTCACTTGAATATTTCTAATTGGATTGCTTCACATTCCATCGAACTTATACTCGATGAGAATTAGTGTTCCACATTAATAAAGTGCAAGCTTGTCATATTATTGAACAATAGCTTGAATAATGCAAACAATACATTGAACTCAGGAAATGGAATATACAGGCTCTTTAGGCTTTACAGTGGTGCGATCTGGACAAAATTTTGCACGTAGTTTGAATACATTATTACTCAGCAAGGTGCAGAATTTTATCCCAATCCGCTCAGTATTCTCGGAACTATCAGCAAAAAAATATTTTGAACGGCCATATTTACTGAACCCCTAGTCTAATTTTGCTCATTGATGAACATGACCGCGATATTCGCGATCCAAACCCACCCTGAGAATTTCAAGTTCCTAGGCCTTTCCGTTCGAAAGTTACAATTTTCTGTGGTTTCTATGGTTCTGGTCATGAGATCTGGACAAAATATTGTTTTAATATATCATTCTCGATTAAAATACAAAATTTCATCTCGATCGAATCCGTAGTTTCGAAATTATCGAGAAACCAATATTTCAAACGACCGTATTTACGGAACCCCTAGTATAATTTCGCTCATAGATGAAAGTGATCACGACAATCGAGATCCACACCTATCCCGAAAATTTCAAGTCCTTAGGCCTTTCCTTTCGAAAGTTATGATTTTCTATGGTTCGAGTCATGTGATCTGGAGAAATGTAGCTTGAATATATCATTCTCCATAAGTATACAAAATTTCGTCAAGATCGAATCTGTAGTTTTGAAATTATCAAGAAAACTAAATTTCAAACTACCATATTTACGGAACACCTTGTATAATTTTGCTCATAGATGAACGTAATCACGACATTCCAGATCCACACCTATCCTGAAAATTTCAAGTCCCTAGGGGGTTCCGTTCAAAAGTTACAATTTTCTATGGTTCTGGTCATGCGATCTGGACAAAATTTCACATGTAGCTTAAACACCTCATCCCCCATTTGAGTGCAAAGATCGAATCTGTAGTTTCGAAGTAATCAGGAGAACAAAATTTTGAACGGCCATATTTACGGAACCCCTGGTGGAATTCTGCCCATTAACGAACTTGACCGAAGCATTTGGGATCTAAACCTACACTGAAAATTTCAAGTCTCTAGGTTGATTCGTTCGAGAGTTATCGTGCTGACGGCCGGACGGACGGACAGACTCGAATTTTTTGACGGGTTCGTCATCAGTGAGTCGAACATAGTCGATTGAGACCATTTTCGGCTCAAAATTCGAAAAATACAGACATCGTGACGAAATGATATAGCCCTCGTGTAAGTAGTGCGAGCGCTCGAAAATGTTTACACTTTAAAATGTTAGACAAATCACCATGATTTAAGATTGAGGGCATAATATCAAACTACACAAATCACAGATATACAGGGTGTTTCATGAGTGGTTGGCCATAGCCTAGTGGTGATTGCAGATCATCCAGAACTTTCAGAAAAATTGCTTGTTTTGTATCCTGAGGCTATTAGTTAAGGAGATACAACATGATTTATGGATTTCAGCCTGAATTTACGAAATTCCATGGGTTTGTTCACTTCAGAAAGTCCATTTGAATGACTCGCGAAATATCAAGATTTTCAGGGCAGTACTCAGAATATCATGGTTTATTTTTCAAGCCTCAAAATTTATATTTTTGACATCCCTTAGCGTTACGGCCATAAAAAAATACATAATTGAATCTAATGAATCAGATTTTGAAATGAGGTCCTCATTTTAGTTCTTTCGTGATAATTTTTCTTGTCTTTTGCTAAGTTTTTGGACTTCAAAGCTTAAAGAGCGTTATAACTTATTAAGTGAACCATTTTGAAAAATGTAATCTGTAAGTGTATTCGCTTCACAACACGAAAAAATAGATATTAAAAAATTTTATATTTTCGAAAAACTATTCGAAAAATTATTATTTTATATATCAGTCATTTCACAATACGAGAAAACAAATTTTCAAACGTCCATATTTACGGAACTCCTGGAAGAATTTTGCCCACTGTCGAACTTGACAGCGGCATTCGAGATTCGAACCTAACCTGATAATTTCAAGTTTCTAGGTCATTCCGTTCGAGAGTTATCGTGTATACGAACGGCCGGACGGACGGAGAGATTTTCGACGGAGTCGAACCTTGTGGATTGACCATTTTCGGCTCAAAATTCTGAAAATACAGACATCGAGACGAAATTCACAGTGTAAGTAGAACGAGCGCTCAAAAAAACCGCGGGAGACAACACGGTGTAGTGTAGCCGACAGTGCCATTTTCCGGACGTGCGGATAGACGCCACATAACGTACCTATTGATTTTTTTTTTGGAGTAGGGGAAAAAAATCTTCCACCTAGTGACGCCAGGTAGTTTCAGATTTTTACTGACTAAAAACCTTCCATGGAGATTGAAAGGTTCCGGGTGGAAGCCTAAAAACTAGTTATACCGTTATTTCGTCCCATGTGATCACTTTAATAGACTAGAGAAGCCATGGTATGGCAAAACACGTGCTTCGTGGTTTAGTTGAACCCTTAGTCGTAGTCAAGATAGATTAGTGAATACTAAGTCAGGCTTCAATTATTTGGTTTTCTACATTTCCGACTGCTTTCTCTGAATCTTCAGTGCTTTTGAGTATAGATTGTCTGGGTACTACTATAATTCCATCAGATTGTACTAAATTCCTTGGGATCCATATGGATCGAAGTCTCAGTTGGTCAATGCATGTTGACATCTTATGCAAAAAAATAAATAGTGCTTATTTGGCTATAAATAGACTTGAAAATACCTACCCCCAAGTTCTCTTATTGACGTTCATTACAGCCTCGTTTACTGTCATTTTTGAGCGCTCGTACTACTCACACGAGGGCTATATCATTTCGTCACGATGTCTGTATTTTTCGAATTTTGAGCCGAAAATGGTCTCGAACAACTATGTTCGACTCACTGATGACGAATCCATCGGAAAATTCGAGTCTGTCCGTCCGGTCGTCCGTCCGTCCGTCCGTCAATCCGTCCGTGAGCACGATAACTCTCGAACGGAACAACCTAAGGACTTCAGTGTGGGTTCAGTTCTTGAATGCCTCGGTTGAGTTCGTTAATGGGCCAAATTCCACCAGGGGTTCTGTAAATATGGCCGTTCAAAGTTTTGTTTCCCTGATTTCTCGAAAACTACAGATTTGATCGAGATGAAATTTTACACTCAAATGGAAAATGAGGTGTTCAAGCTACATGTGAAATTTTGTCCAGATCGCATCACCAGAACCATAGAAATCATAGAAAATAGTAACTTTTGAACAGAAACGCCTAGGGACTTTAAATCTTCAGGATAGGTGTGGATCTCGAATGTCGTGATCACCTTCATCTATGAGCAACATTATTCTGGGGGTTCCGTAAATCAGTCGTTTGAAATTTTGGTTTCTCGATAATTTCGAAACTACGGATTCGATCGAGATGAAATTTTGTATTTTAATCGAGAATGAAATATTAAAACAATATTTTGTCCAGATCGCATGACCAGAACCATAGAAACCATAGAAAATTGTAACTTTTGAACGGAAAGGCCTAGGAACTTGAAATTTTCAGGGTGGGTTTGGATCGCGAATATCGCGGTCACGTTCATCAATGAGCAGAATTAGACTGAGGGTTCCGTAAATATGGCCGTTCAAACTATTTTTTTGCCTATAGTTCCGAAAATACTGAGCGAATTGGGAATTTTGCACCTAGCTGAGTAATAATGTATATAAACTGCAAAATTTTGTCCAGATCGCACCACCAAGACCATAGATACCGTAGAAAATTCTAACGAATTATCGAAAAAAAATTGATGAGCTGACATGAAGTCTGGAGTTTCGCCTAAGTTTCAGAATTTTTTGACAGCTGTCGAAAATTCCTTCAATTGATTTCTGAAACTGAAAAATGCGAATCTACCTACAAGATGAATGTACGAGCGCTCAAAAGCTCCTGCCTTCACGGCAGTGATTTTCGTAATTTTTTATGGCACAAACAGAAAAATACTTTGAATTGAGGATCAATCGATAAGAATTCAAAATTGATACAACTATTTTCAAATTTGTTCGTTTGAATTACTGAACCAAGGTCTCTATGGGTTAGTGGTATTGTCCAATCTGAATTCTGCAACTCAAAATACTCTATTACCAACAAAATTTCGTTTTCCCATAACCGCCCGAGCTTTCAAAAATTTTTGGAGCTATTATAATGTCTGTCATTTTCACTATGAATGCGAAATCAAGATACAACTGATAAACTTGAAATGAAATGTAAAATCAATGTCTGCTTTTTAGTTAAGCCTGCCATATTTCACTGTAATAGTTCCAGCCAATAGTTTTCTACTAATTACCTATTTCAGTGCATTACCTTACTTCTGCAGATGACGCATGTGGAAATAAAACTAATTCTTGGTGGATTCTTTGTGTTCGATCTCGAATCATTCCTAATTGTAAGTATGAAGTTTATAACATGGTTTGTGTTGGAGCGCTATTAGCGCCACATACATGGGCGGATTATCCGTACAGTTCTGATACATAGAGATTTGATTCGACAGATCCGGATCGGACGACGAAAATCGTTCCTCGTCCATTGATTAACATACCAACACGCGTACCAGATCTGCATTCATGGTCTTTTAGGTGAACTAAAAGACCACGCGCCAGATCAAATTTGTCCGAAATGTAGGATTTCACACTAGTTCGCCTAAAAGACCACGCGCCAGCTCAGATTTGTCTGAAATGTCCGGTTTTACACCACTAACGGACGGATTTGATACCTCGAATCATGCATGCAGATCTGAAAAGGACACGAAAAGATTTAATTTGTCCGATCTGGATCTGTCGAATCGAATTTCTACGTATCAGAAGCGTACGGCTAATGATTCGAGAAGTACTTGGCTCGTATTACGCTTTTTTGAGCGCTCGTACTACTTACACGAGGGCTATATCATTTCGTCACGATGTCTGTATTTTTCGAATTTTGAGCCGAAAATGGTCTCAATCGACTATGTTCGACTAACTGATGACGAATCCGTCGGAAAATTCTAGTCTGTCCGTCCGTCCGTCCGTCCGTAAGCACGATAACTCTCGAACGGAACAACCTAGAGACTCGAAATTTTCAGTGTGGGTTCAGTTCCTGAATGCCTCGGTTAAGTTCGTTAATGGGCCAAATTCCACCAGGGGTTCCGTAAATATGGCCGTTCAAAGTTTTGTTCCCCTGATTACTTGAAAACTACAGATTCGATCGTGATGAAATTTTGCACTCAAATGGAGAATGAGGTGTTCAAGCTACATGTATTTTGTCAATTCTTTCAATTGATTACTAAAACTGCAAAATTCGAATCTACCTACAAGGTGGATGTACGAGCGCTCAAAAGCTCCTGACTTCACGGCAGTGCTTTTATAATTTTTCTATATTGGCTAGCGCATCTGTTCCTCTTTCAGCGTAAAGTTTGTTATGCCATTGTATGTTATGCGTAATGTTTGTTATTCGGAAAATCTTCGGAGGAATAGCCTTCATTCGCACTCGCCATCAGAAGATTGAGAATCCTTAGTATAAAGCTACGTATCGATGAGGCATCTTCGCGAAGCATGCTTCGCGAGGCTGCCTCGATGGGTAATTTTGGAAAGATAAGGCAAGCACGCTAGGCAGAGCGAGCCATCAGTCAGTGCGAGGCAGAGTCCACCATGGCACCGGTATTTTCACGTACAGCTGTTGCGGCATTTTATTTTATTGTGATACATCGAATTTTAGCAGATAGGACGAAACGAAAGAGAAAGCCGCGTTGGTGGATGATAGGATGAAAGAGCTATTCAAAAATCTACTACGGTATGAAAATAGGCTAATGCAAGATATGGCGTTTGAAGCAGTTGAAGATACCGTCAAAAATTCCCACACCAAAGGATGTTCTTTGTATAAATCTATCAAAAACGTTGTCCATTTTGAAAACGACGTGTACCGGTATGAACACAGCGAGTAATTAATCGCGAGGCGCCTTTGAGCACGACCAGAAACCACATTTCGTTGGCTCAGCCTGAGGTAGCCTCAGCTTCAGGGATGAGAAAGTAATTGGTCTCCATCCATCAACCTTTGTTAGATCTCCTGAACTCTTTGAGATCAGAGTAGTCCTTGATCTCTTCAGGCACTCTGGGACATGCTGGGTATACAGGGTGTTCCATGAGTGGTTGGCTATAGGCTAGAGGTGAATGCAGGTCATCCAGGACTTTCATAAAAATTGCTTGTTTTGTATCCTAAGGCTATTAGTTAAGGAGATACAGGATGATTCATGGATTTCGGCCTGAATTTACGATAGCCATAACTTTAGGATCTGAGGTCCGATTTTGATCAAATTTCATGGGATTGTTCACTTCAGATAGAATATCAATATTTTCAGAAAAATGATTATACTCACATGAGCACTATGCTTTTTACTACAACTAGTAGAGCAGAATTCTCCAAATTTTCGATGGTACTGATCAATGCAATTTCCACGATCTTGAGTTGGAGTATTTTATTATATTCCTCCCAATCAGTGTGTTATTTTGCTTCGATTTTTTATTGCCTTGATCCATGCTCCAGTAGAAATTCCATTGGGTTTTGATCCGATGTTTCACTCTTTATTGTGTTCTGTATGAATTCTTAGGTTATATTGTCTAGTATAACTAATTCCAATACGTCAGGCAGACCTCTTCGTTTCGGGATTTATGTCGGAACAGCTGATCTTAGAACGATTACATTTTGCTTCTCTATCTACGTTTCTAGTCTTCTATAATTTTCGCCCCCGCTTCTGCTGTTCCATTCAGGTTATCTACAATTTGTTTCTCTAATTATAATTTTAAAGCATCGTCCTTCTTTTATTCACATCTCTTTCCAGTAAGATGTTTTGGGGGCTTTGTATACGAAGTTTATTTGAATTGTCCTCGATGAGTATTGGCAACAATTATCTCTCTTTTCTCATTCACAATTTTTACGGAGTAATGGTTCACGTTTCGCTTAAGCTCAACAATAAGAGCAATAACCACTTAGTTGCTGTTTGTTCTATCATATCTATAGATCTCATAGTTATCGAACGATAATCCGCTGTTAGCATCGAGTTTCGTTCATTGTAAGGATATAGCATAGTTTTGTTTTTCAGCTAGTATTTCTTTCATTGCAGATCGATTTATATGTTATGAAACGAGGGTATTTTGCTGTAGGTAGGTTGTATACAGCAAATCAGATTTCCGATAAGATATTTGAGTTACGTTTTTATTTCTCTTCCGAATTTTAACATTATTCTTACGATTATATTTCCAGTGAATTTGTGAGTATTTTACACACCTTCATGGAAAGGTGCAATCGCTCTGAGCGTGTTCATACCTTCGACCAGATCCTTTCCTCTACTATAATTCAGAGATTTTGCAGTCTTTTGACATTAGATATTTCTTCATTCTCGGTTTCCATCAGATAAAGGAGCATCATCTTTTAATCCTCCGGAACGCGCTTGTATAAATACATTAGCGGGCGAGCATTGGGTTTTTTGTGTTTCTGGCTCACGAATATTTAAGCAAATATATTTTATGTAGTAAAATGAGAGAAATATACCATTATAAATATTTTATCAAAATATTTTCAAACAAATATAAACTTATAAAAAATAAAAATAAACTGAAACATAAAGTTTCTATATCAGACTCAAAGTGAACAGATGAAAATTTTTCGAAAATATTTTCTTAACAATATTCCATGTGAAATAGGTTTGCTTATCTAAAGTTTTTCATTATCTGATTCTGCGGAAAGGGCGAACACATTCAATAGATTTTTCATAAACATTGGCGAACGCCTAGCGAATAAAATACATAGACCTCATATCGACAGTTTTCCGAGACTTCCCCCGCACCCTTCGACCATTTATCTTCGACAGGTTGATGAGAATGAAATTTTATCTTATATGGCATCATTGAAGGGCAACACCTGTCCCGGACCCGATAAAATTTCAACATTTCTCATAATGTCTACACATGTGCCTATTCTGAAATTATTAGTGCATATTATTAACCTGTGTTTTGTAGGTGAAATTGTCTTAGCTGAGTGGAAGGAATCTTATGTTGCATGTATTTTTGAGCGCTCGTACTACTTACACGAGGGCTATATCATTTCGTCACGATGTCTGTATTTTTCGAATTTTGAGCCGAAAATGGTCTCAATCGACTATGTTCGACTCACTGATGACGAATCCGTCGGAAAATTCGAGTCTGTCCGTCCGTCCGGCCGTCCGTCCGGCCGTAAGCACGATAACTCTCGAACGGATCAACCTAGAGACTTGAAATTTTCAGTGTAGGTTCAGATCCCAAATGCCTCGGTTAAGGTCGTTAATGGGCTAAATTCTACCAGGGGTTCCGTAAATATGGCCGTTCAAAGTTTTGTTTCCCTGATTACTTGAAAACTACAGATTCGATCGAGATGAAATTTTGCACTCAAATGGAGAATGGGGTGTTTTAGCTACATGCGAAATTTTGTCCAGATCGCATGACAAGAACCATAGAAACCATAGAAAATTGTAACTTTTGAACGGAAATGCCTAGGGACTTGAAATTTTCAGGATAGGTGTGGATCTCGAATGTCGTGATCACGTTCATCTATGAGCAACATTATACAAGGGGTTCCGTAAATACGGTCGTTTGAAATTTTGTTTTCTCGATAAATTCGAAACTACGGATTCGATCGAGATGAAATTTTGTATTTTAATCGAGAATGATATATTGAAGCAATATTTTGACCAGATCGCATGACCAGAACCATAGAAACCATAGAAAATTGTAACTTTTGAACGGAAAGGCCTAGGAACTTGAAATTTTCAGGGTGGGTTTGGATCGCGAATATCGCGGTCACGTTCATCAATGAGCAAAATGAGACTAGGGGTTCCGTAAATATGGCCGTTGAAAATATTTTTTTCCAGATAGTTTCGGAACTACTGATCGGATTGAAATGAAATTATGCACCTAGCTGAGGAATAATGTATTCAAACTACGTGCAAAATTTTGTCCAGACCGCATCACCAAGACTGGAGTTTCGCCTAAGTTTCAGAATTTTTTTGACAGCTGTCAAAAATTCCTTCAATTGGTTTCTAAAACTGGAAAATGCGAATCTACCCACAAGGTGCATGTACGAGCGCTCAAAAGCTCCTGCCTTCACGGCAGTGCTTTTCGTAATTTTTAAGTCTGGATACGACTTATTATCGGCCAATATCCCTCATGAACAATTTTTCAAAGATATTTGAAAAATCATTGAAGACGAGACTCATTTCATTCCTAAATAGGTTTGAGCTGTTGAGCAATCGTCAGCTTGGGTCCAGGAAGAATATAACTACCAAAGATGCTATCCGGGAACTCACGGACACGGTAGATCACGGATCATTGGAAAAGATTGGAGACAATTGGGGTTAGAGGAGTCGCTGGGAGACTATTTCAAAAATATTTGAATTGCCGAAACCAACGTGTCAAAATAGACGTAGATGTATTGAGTCAACCACAAGCTATCAAAACTGGCATACCACAAGGGACAGTGCTAGGCCCAGTACTGTTCCTCGTATACATAGACTGGCTGCTTCGCGTTTCAGAATTGGAAATGATCGCATATGCCGACGACTCTGTTGTGGCGTTCAGCGGTGAAAGTTGGGTAGATACCTTTGAAAAGGCCATCATTGGTTTGAAGAAACTATCTAACCTGTTGTCTTACTGCTTGCTGACCCTTAATCCTGAGAAGACAAAATTCATCACATTCTCTCTCACAGCGCGTGGACAACCGGGATTTCGGGAGATTTCCATACACGGAACACTGTGTAACCCATCTTCGTGCACCTGTCCCACCATCGAGAAGCCAGAATCAGTCAAATATCTCGTAGTCTATATCGATCAACATATGAAGTGGACCGAACACGCTTAATTTCTCATTGAGATGATGAAACGTCTCTTATATGTCTTATAATGTCTCTTACATGTATTTTATGGTCTCCGGAATATCCTCCCCAGAAAGACGTGTCTTCGCGTCTATTAATCATTGGTATTGTCGATATTAAGATATGCGATTGTTATGTTGGGGATATGTGTGACACTCACTTGAAAGGGATTGAAATACTACAGAAAACCATACTAAAGATAATCTTGAATGTAGGGAAAATGTATGACTCTGATAAACTTTTCGTTGAATGTGAACAACTTAATATTAAACAACTTTACGTGTATGAGACAACATTAATTTATATTAAAAAATATTACGAAAAGCACTGCCGTGGAGGCAGGAGCTTTTGAGCGCTCGTACATGCACCTTGTAGGTAGATTCGCATTTTCCAGTTTTAGAAATCAATTGAAGGAATTTTCGACAGCTGTCACAAACATTCTGGAACTTAGGCGAAACTACAGACTTCATGTCAGTGCTTCAGGTGACCCATTTTTTTTTCGATAATTCGCTAGAATTTTCTACGGTATCTATGGTCTTGGTGGTGCGATCTGGACAAAATTTAGAACGTAGTTTGAATACATTATTCCTAAGCTAGGTGCAAAATTTCATCACAATCCAATCAGTAGTTTCGAAATTATCAGAAAAAAAAATTTTGATTAGTCATATTTACGGAACCCCTAGTCTAATTTTGCTCATTGATGAACGTGGCCGCGATATTTGCGATCCAAATCCACCCTGAAAATTTCAAGTTCCTAGGCCTTTCCGTTCACAAGTTACAATTTTCTATGGTTTCTATGGTTCTGGTCATGCGATCTGGACAAAATATTGTTTTAATATATCATTCTCGATTAAAAAACAAAATTTCATCTCGATCGAATCCGTAGTTTCGGAATTATCGAGAAACCAAAATTTCGAACGACCGTCTTTACGGAACCCCTAGTATAATTCTGTTCATAGATAAACGTGAACGCGACATTTCAGATCCACACCTATCCTGAAAATTTCAAGTCCCTATGCCTTTCCGTTCGAAAGTTATGATTTTCTATGGTTTCTATGGTTCTGGTCATGTCATCTGGAGAAATGTAGCTTGAATATATCATTCTCCATTAGTATACAAAATTTCGTCACGATCGAATCTGTAGTTTTGAAATTATCAAGAAAACTAAATTTCAAACGACCATATTTACGGAACCCTTAGTATAATTTTGCTCATAGATGAACGTGATCACGACATTCGAGATCCACACCTATGCTGAAAATTTCAAGTCCCTAGGCGTTTCCGTTCAAAAGTTACAATTTTCTATGGTTTCTATGGTTCTGGTCCACATGTAGCTTGAACACCTCATTCTCCATTTGAGTGCAAAATTTCATCTCAATCAAATCTGTAGTTTTCAAGTAATCAGGGGAACAAAATTTTGTACGGCCATATATACGGTGGAATTTGACCCATTAACGAACTAAACGAGGCATTCGGGAACTGAACCCACACTGAAAATTTCAAGTCTCTAGGTTGTTCCGTTCGAGAGTTATCGTGCTTACGGCTGGCCGGACGGACGGACAGACTCCAATTTTCCGACAGATTCGTCGATCCTTGTCTATTGAGACCAATTTCGGCTCGAAATTCGAAAAATTCAGACATCGTGACGAAATGATATAGCCCTCGTGTAAGTGGTACGAGCGCTCAATAACGGGACACTGGTTCATCATTCTATTTTTACTAGACATATCAAAAAAAAAATCTTGTGTTTCCGCTCTTCCGTAAGACTGGTTTGCAACATTATTTTCTATACTATACAAAATTTTATAATTCACTTCCAGTGGACATAAGGTCAAGATTTAACTTGAAAAGTAAGATGCAGAAAAACCATCTCAAAAATTACATAGTCAGTAATAACTTTCGAGACTTTCAGGGAGTCCTTTAGAGAATTAGAATATATTTTTGAATTTTTTTTCCTGCTATCGCTTCGTTGTTTCATTCTGTTCGGTACTGTTCATTCTGGCAAAGAATTGAGGTTTATTATGTCTGATTGCAGTTACTAGGAATGGTTCATCAATTTATATTGCGGGATATGTCAGTATACAAATGTTCTTAGACCGCTACTCCGCTACTTTCATTGTTATTTTTATTTTATTGTAAAATTTGTGATGAATAAATTGAATTGAATTGAATTGCGCCCTATGAAGAAACGGTAATAAACTTCAAGTTGCCTCTGTTTGTCATCGTCTGAGACTTCATCGATTGCTTCTGCTCAGCTACTGCGGTATATGTTTTGTGTAATCTTCTCTTCTGTGTCTATAAACATTTTCGTCACTATTAAATTCATATATAGGTTCCTCCCTCAGCACATTTCCCCTTTTTTTCGGCTAATTCCCTAACAACGTCTTCTGAAGCATTCTCCAACTCTTCTTGTGTTAATCCTTCACGTGACGTAAAATTCAATAAAATTGTGCTTTCGAATTTACATGTGATACAAAATAGGACATGCGCACAAAGATTTGAATGACATTACTCAATAACTCAATATTACAAAAAATACAATACTCAATACAACATACAACTTACATGACTGGGCGCGGTGCGGAAACACACCGCAAAATCGACCTACTTCAAATCTAGGAGCTGTACGACTGAGCGGAAAAGATACACGGCGCCAAAACTGTAGGTAACATAAACATAACATGAACAAGGAATACCTAGAAGCATAATATTCCAAAGCCGACCAAATCTTAGTTGTAATAATGAAAGTTAAATTTGCGGCATTTTGCTGCCGGCGCGTCTCCCATCTCATTTATTTAGTTTTACCAGATATTTCTCTAGAATTTTTATATCTGCAACGAGGACAGCGTACAGCTGTTCTGATGTCATAAATATAGGTAAGTGATTTTTTGTCTGACTGCTAATTCTCAATTTCATTTCAGGGAATAAAGAGCACATCCACAATGATGATGTTCATCTTACAAATGAATAATAAAGATTGAATTTAAAGAATTCAACAATTCTACAAGGAGGAAACGGTAGAACCACAGAATTATTAGCATTACTTCTATTCAATCAAACTCCAATGAAACTATTTCCGCGATAAGTTTCTCGAAAAGCGAGAAGAAAATATTCAATTGAAGGAAAGTTCCAGTTATTATAATTGCGTATTACAATAAAAAAAGTACCAGAACCGTATAAAGCGAATAATACTTAGAAATTAACAAAAAGATTAGAATTTCAATACCTTCGCAGCAATTATACTCAGCACAGTCTAGAATTTTAGTCTTAGCGAGCTATCACACCAGCGCTACGCGACAGCGGCGACTCAACCTGATTTTGCAGCCGCGCTGATAATTGAAAGGTATCCCTGTTTGTGCAGATTTCCATTCAAAACTATTCGGCCGACTGCAAAATCAGGTTGAGTCGCCGTCACGTAGCGCTGGTGTGATAGGTCGCTAAGTCTTACTGAATTCCTATTTTTGTTGATTGATGGAATATTTTGGAATCGATGGTTGTTAAACTCAAATTACCAAATACATTCTAATTTTATCTGCATTCGTTCATTCATTCATTTCATCAATAAAAATTTGAAAAGCACTGCCGTGAAGTCAGGAGCTTTTGGGCGCTCTTACATGCACCTGATAAGTAGATTCGCATTTTCCAGTTTTAGAAACCAATTGAAAAATTTTTTGAAAGCTTTCGAAAAAAATATGAAGCTAAGGCGAAACTCTAGACTTCACGTCAGTGCTTTGACTCTCCCAAGTCCAACCTAAAGCGCCCACGTCGTGGGAGTCTGGCAACGTCTCTTCGGAGGCGGCCAATAACAGGCAATGGCACCACGGCATTAATAATGTCAATGTCATGGGACAGGTGACGCTGTGGGCATAAGATCGAATGTTGGGCAAAGAAGGCAGCCCCTTCAAATGGCCCACTCCCACCAAAGCTGGTGTCTGGCATTCAGCCTAATGGGAAGGCCATAGGGGTAATTCCCTGTGTGGGTGTCGGTTAGCCCTCACCCACAAGACACACAAGTAGCTAATGACAGAATAAATAGATGTCGGCCCGAGGGCCAAAGGCCATGTACTCGGAGCACGGCCATACTTGTGACGAACCTCGGGAGTACCCGGTCCGATGCCGACGCGCATTTACGTACCTGTACGAGTGCTTTCCTCGACGAGAGGACTGGCCAATCACATGTGCACACACCGTGCCCAAGTAACGTTTCTGGATCCTTCGAGACCTGGGCCGTCTGGGTTCTCGGTGGCCGAGCAGACAGCAAGCCAAGGCTTTGTGTGCATGTTATGTGAACCGAGTAGGGAGTTCACAACCAAGATTGGCCTCGGGGTACTCATCCAGGGGCCGCGAATGAGGATATTAACATCGAACGTCGTCATAGGGAATACTCGAACGAGAAGATGGAAATCGCCGCGGTCGACGAGGCACACGTGATTGAGTACGGCCGAAGCAGACTGGGCCAAGAGATCCGGTTTGTTTATGTCTTTCTGAGCAGTTCTTCCCAGGAAGAACAATTGACTCATTGAAAGGCATGAGAATATTTCCAGCCTATAGGGCGTTGTTGGAACATGTCATCACGGAGTTCTCTTCCTCGGGTTCCTCTAGCCCGGACTCCACTATTAGTGATCAGGAGTCACTCGGTGCCTCTATACCTAATGTGGACCAGTACCTTGAAGCGGCAAGAAGTCTGTTGCCAAGGGTCAGAGAGTCCGACTATCCGATCTCTCAAGCGCTGGTCGCGTTAACAGAACAGGTCGAGGCAGGCCTAGACACGTCAGGAATCATAGAGGCCTGCCTCAAAGCCATGATTACATCGTATGGCAAACCAAAACGGAGGTACGTGAGAAAAAGAAGGGTTGTAACGCCTAGTAATAGGGATACTAGGAGGCGTAAGGAATATGCGGACATGCAAAATCTCTTCAAGAAGAACATGTCCAGAGCCGCAAAGCGGATTCTGAATGGAGGGGTTGAAACGTCTAATCCATCCCTCCAGGAAATGGTGAACCACTGGACACCAGTTCAGCAACACGAATCCCTGCCAGAACATCGGCAAAAATCGGCTACCGCTTCACCGATTAGTGAAAGCGAGATCAGTACGGCAAAATTCCGTAAAACTCAGCTCCTGGCATTGATGGCGTAACATTCGCCATGTGGAGTAAAAAAATATCCTTCTGCTTATTCAATTAACAAGGATATTTATTTGACGAATTGTTTCCACACGACATTATCGAGATGTTACCATAGATTCCGAAATACATTTTTTATGGCGGTTCGATTTATTGCGCTTAAAAATAAATTAAAGGAAATTATGATTTTTTTTACACCCATATCGTCGTGTTCCGGAGAAAACTACGTAACTCCATATTTTTCAGGAAATGGTTTTTTGGTGCAATCTGTTCGGCAACATGGTTAATAATATGAGTTTTTCGAAAAAACCCTTTTTCCTCTTCAAATAAATAAATAAACTTACATATATTTCAATAAGTCAACACAAATATTGTTTAGAAAACTGACTTTGAAAGTGTTTTTTGTTTCTCCTACAAAATTTTGTCAAATGGAGTTACGCAATTTTCTCCTGAAGGCGACGATATGTGGTTTTGTTATTTGAGGAAATAGAGGTCGACTGCATTGGAGCTTCTAAATGCAGCAAGGTATTCAAAACTAGTGTCCCCCGGTTCTAGGAGTCCGCCTTCTAACGGCCAACCTTCCCGCCGGCCTCACAGCCCTCGGCGTATGCTGCTCCACCACTGGCTTGGAAGGGATTGATTTCAGCATATCTTAATGGTTACTCGAGCGAGTCCCCACCGCCCAGGTGCACTCCCTGCAGAGACATGACTTAACAGGGTTGCACATAGGGAGTGTTTTCAGCAAACATTCGGCTACAGCAGCGGTTCCCTACCTCCGTGATGTCAAAGTTACACTAGGGCGCCTAACCTGGGACCAGGGCTATTATCACGTAACATGATTGGCGCCCAATGTGGTGCAAGGGCACCACGTTTCGATGCATTCCTAAACTATCCATACGATTGCTATGAAAATTTGTTCGTCTGTCTGGGTACGCGTTTCATATCTATATCGATTTTATTCAACAAAAAAAAATGACGAAAAGCACTGCCTTGAAGTCAGGAGCTTTTGAGCGCTCGTTCATCCACCTTGTAGGTAGATTCGCATTTTCTAGTTCTAGAAAAAAATTGTCGAACTAAGGCAAAACTCCAGACCTCAAGTAAGTGCTTTGGGTGATTTTTTTTCGATGATTCGCTAGAATTTTTTACGGTATCCATGGTCTAGGTGATGCGATCTGAACAAAATTCCGCACGTAGTTTGAATACATTATTCTTCATCTATGTGCAAATTTTCATTCCAATTCAATGAGCAGTTTCGAAATTCGAAAGAATATTTTGAACGGCCATATTTACCCCTGGTCTAAATTTGATCATTCATGAATGTGACCGCGAAATTCGCGATCCAAACCAAACCTAAAAATTTACCTAGGCCTTTCCGTTCGAAAGTTTAAATTTTCTATGGTTTCTATGGTTCTGGTCATAATATCTGGGAAGAATGTAGCTTGAATATATCATTCTCCAATAAAATACAAAATTTCTTCACGATCAAATCCGTAGTTTTGAAATGATCGAGAAAACAAAATTTCAAACGACCATATTTTCGGAACCCCTAGTCTTATTATGCTCATTGATGAACTTGACCGTGATCTTCGAGATCCACACCTATCCTGAGAATTTCGAGTCCCTAGGCCTTTCCATTACAAAGTTATGATTTTCTATGGTTTCTATGGTTCTGATCATGCGATCTGGACGAAACTTTGCGTGTAGCTTGAATACTTCATTTTCCATACGTGTTTACGGCCGGACGGATGGCCAGACGGACGGACAGACTCGAATTTTTCGACGAATTCGTCATCAGTGAATCGAATATAGTCGATTGAGACCATTTTCAGCTCAAAATTCGAAAAATACAGACATCGTGACGAAATGATATAGCCCTCGTGTAAGTAGTACGAGCGCTCAAAAAGCTTTCAAGCGGACGAACGCAACAGACTAATGGACGTATGCAGGCATGGACGGAAAGACCGACAGACATATGGAATGGACTAGACAGTACGGGATAGGCTGTAATTTCATCTGAAACACTTCTTCTAGTCGAAGGAGGTGAAATTCTGACCGGTATTCCTATACCTATATAGAAGACATTTTTTTTTTGACGGGATAAGTCTTTTATGGGCGAACACCGTGAAAGTCCAATTTTCTAGAATACCTACACTAGAAAATGGTTAACTCAGTGAACTCCCCGTTCTTTGGGATTTCCGATAGACAATGAGCCTGCCATCTTTCGGGGAATTTGCAAAACTGTAACATAACAGATGTGATTATTTTCCACAGACTTGTCAGGGATAAAACCAATTCTACTAACGACCCTAAATAAGAGGATAAAGAAACCGAATTCCTGGAAGTTATTACGGCTGAATGAATTGAAATGAGGAGAGATCATTAAATGAAATTACGAAAAGCACCGCCGTGAAGGCAGGAGCTTTTGAGCGCTCGTAAATACACCTTGTAGGTAGATTCGCATTATCCAGTTTTAGAAACCAATTGAAAAGATTTTGACAGCTGACACAGAAAATTACAAACCAACGCGAAAATCCAGACTTCACATCAGTGCTTTGGTGACCATTTTCTTTTTCGATAATTCGCTAGAATTTTCTACGGTATCTAAGGTCTTGGTAGTGCCATCTGGACAAAATTATACATTATTCTTCATATATGTGCAAAATTCCATTTCAATCCAATAAGTATTTCGAAATTATCAGAAAAAATACAGTTTGAACGGCAATATTTACGGAACCCGGCTCATTGATGAAAGTGATCCGAACCTATCCTGAAAATTTCGAGTCTCTAGGCCTTTCCGTTCGAAAGTTATAATTTTCTATGGTTTCTATGCTCCCGATCATGCGATCTGGAAAAAATGTAGCTCGAATATATCATTCTCAATTTAAATACAAAATTTCGTCAGGATCAAATTCATAGTTTTGGAATTATCAAGAAAACTGAATTTCAAACGGCCAATTTCATTTCAATCCAATAAGTATTTCGAAATTATCAGAAAAAATATAGTTTGAACGGCAATATTTACGGAACCCGGCTCATTGATGAAAGTGATCCGAACCTATCCTGAAAATTTCGAGTTTCTAGGCCTTTCCGTTGGAAAGTTATAATTTTCTATGGTTTCTATGGTCCCGATCATGCGACCTGGAAAAAATGTAGCTCGAATATATCATTCTCAATTAAAATACAAAATTTCGTCAGGATTAAATTCATAGTTTTGAAATTATCAAGAAAACTGAATTTCAAACGGCCATATTCACGGAACCCCTAGTCTAATTTTGCTCACTAATGAACGTGAGCGCAAAATTCACGATCCGAACCTATCCTGAAAATTTCGATTCTCTAGGCCTTTTCGTTCGAAAGTTATAATTTTCTATGGTTTCTATGGTCCTGATCATGCGATCTGGAAAAAATGTAGCTCGAATATATCATTCTCAATTTAAATTCAAAATTTCGTCACGATTAAATCTATAATTTTGAAATTATCAAGAAAACTGAATTTCAAACGGCCATATTTACGGAACCCCTAGTCTAATTCTGCTCATTGATACACGTGAACGCTACATTCACGATACACACCTATCCTGAAAATTTCAAGTCCCTAGGCGTTTCCATTACAAAGTTATAATTTTCTATGGTTTCTATGGTTCTGGTCATGCGAGCTGGACTGCATGTAGCTTGAGTACGTAATTATCCATCTGAGTGCAAAATTTCACCTCGATCGGATCAGTAGTTTCGAAGTAATCAGAAAAACAAAATTTCGATCGGCCATATTTACGGAACCCCATGGCGAATTTTGCCCAACAACAAACTTAACCGCGGCATTTGAGATTCGAACCTACCCTGAAAATTTCAAGTTTCTAGGACATTCCGTTCGAGAGTTATCGTGTATACGGACGGCCGGACGGACAGACTCGAATTTTTCGACGGATTCGTCATCAGTGAGTCGAATATAGTCGTTTGAGACCATTTTCGGCTCAAAATTCGAAAAATACAGACATCGTGACGGAATGATATAGCCCTCGTGTAAGTAGTACGAGCGCTCAAAAATGAACTCACTGATTATAGCACGCTAGGATTTCGAAATAACCAAGCTCTAGGCCAGATTCTACTAGATGTGACCGGAGCATTCGACAGAGTATGGCACAAATGACTAGCCTTCAAGAAGAAAATAGCAGGATTTTCAGGAGAACTGTGCAAAATAATAAGAGATTATCTAGGATATGAAATCTTTCACGTCACAATAGATTATGAATTTTGATATTTGTATAGCATATCCGTACCTCAGAGCAAAAGCGTATTTGTGATACCCGAAAATACAAGAAATAATATGTCGACACTTTATGCAGACGATACAGAAAAAGCTATCAGGTATCCTAATGCAGTTGGAATATACCGTTGAAGGCATAATATATGGTCAGCTGCAACGAATTGTGCATAAAATTAAACATCAAAATAAAGGCGCAAAAGAACCAAGCCACACCATTCCAGGAGAGACGATCGAAAATCGATGAAAAAATATAATAAATGATACAGAGACAGAATGGCATAGTGTGGTCAAATATCTATTGATATGTTGATTAAGCCTTATGGATGAAATACCAATCTGACTATAGTAAAGAAGATCGCTAGACCAGAACTAACCTACGGGTCAGCAGCCTGGGACAATCTAGCCAAAATCCATATCATGAAGATTCAGTCAACAGAAGATGAGTTTATTCGTTGAAAAACAGACAAATTCGGGGATGGGAGCCAATCACAATTTTCATGGAAAAAACAGCAGATAAGATATCCGGAGAAGTAATATATTTATTGATCCCTTAAGACATACAAAATGCATAGGACAAGTCAATTGGAAAAAAAAGAAAAATGAATTTTCTGAAAATAATTCTACAACAAGAAACTTAATTAAGCTGTGATAACATACTTGTCATCCAGATACTCCTTTACACTATAATAACATTTGTTATGTAAAATACATTTGATAGTTTTTTTAAATTTTATTTTATTGACCAACTTAACAGTATTGGGCAGGTGATTGAATAATGTTATGGCCTGATATACTGGGGAAGTTTCATATTTGGCTGTTGCATGTGATGGAATGTACAAAGTTGCATTATTTCTAGTAGAGTAACCATGAAAACTGGATAATGTTACCATCAAGTGTTCATGTTCGTTGATATAGGCTTAACATCTATAAATAAACTGCTCCACATGAGTTGGGGATATTGACCTAAAATGCAAAAAAATATAGTTAAAATAAGATTTTTGTGATGAAAATTCATATTAATATGAACTATGGCTGCACGGTGCGGTCTAGCGTTATCGTCTAGAAATTGAAAAGTTTCACCAATAGCAGCGTGAAAATTTGGCACAACATTGTCAATGACATGCTTCCTATAGTGTAAGGCGGTCATATTCCCAGAACAAATGTGTAGATCTGTGCGCCTGTTGAAACATATCCCGGCCCATACCATAACACTACCCCCTCGGAATGGATGGACTTCTTGGACATAGAGACGATTACAGGGTATGCGTGGGATTGTCCATACCCTTATTCTTCGAGAATCTGAAAATCGTCCATATCTGGATTAATCAGTGAAAAGGACACTAGGCCATTGATCGTTCCAATTGATATGTTGCCTTGCCCATTCCAGTCTTTGACGCTTATGGTCACTTGTTAATGGAACTCCTCTTAATGGACGTCTAGAAACTATATTCACCTCTCTCAAACGTCGTCTGATGGTTCCGATGGAAACTTGGACCCCATCTGCATTTTGAAGAGTATTCCGTAGCATTCTACACGTAGATGTAGGGTTTCTTCTCGCCGAAACGGTGATGAAACGATCCTGAGCAGGTGTTGTTTTTCCTCGCCCACCAAGCCTTGGTCTTTCCAACACGGAACCTGTCTCCCTGAACCTCTTCCAAAGTCGAGATATCACACTTTGGCTGACTTGGAGCCTTTTCGCTACAACAACCTGAGTTAGGCCACCCTGTAGCATTCCGATAGCCCTATTAGCCTCAGCGTTTGTTAATTTACGTCTTGGCATTTTCAGAAAACTCGTTTCAAATCGAAGCCGTTGATAAACTGACTTCATTTCAAAATAAGAACATTCATGAAGCATATGCAGAGATCCAAACTTCAGAAAAAAGACGACCAAATTGACGAAATGTCTTTTTATTGGATCGATTCAAGATGTTATTGAGTTTTAAATGATTTTACAGCGATTTTCTCGAAGATTGCATACTTTTAAAAACGATTGAATACGATATCCCTAACTCTTGTGGAGCAGTATATATAGAGCAGGTAGCGTCAAAATCTTATGTTGACGAAAGAAAGGCCTACAGGAATCTCGTGGATGTAGGTGGATAATCAGACGCATAATTCTCTTTTGAATAACAAGCACCCTTTTAGAATCGATAGAGTTACCCCACAACAGAATATTCTAGTTCATATGACTATATACCAAACTATAGTGAACAGCTAAAACCGACTGGAATGGTAATGAATTATTTATCCTACTAATCGCATAGAAGGAACTACACAATTTTTTGCAAACAGCATCCACATGGAAATTCCACCTCAGAGCACTGTCCAGATGAATACCTAGAAACTTTATAGTATCTTTCGAGACAACATCCTGGTTGAGGCAGCGGATAACTAATCGATTATTATTAATATTTCTGATACTGAAATAAATGAATTCGGTTTTGTTTGCATTGAGAATGAGCGCATTTGAACGACACCAATTTACAAAATTGAGAATCAATGTATTGCAAAGCTTAGAGAGTTCCTCAAGGCTACGAGCCGAGATCAACACTGACTTATCATCAGCAAATATAATCATTAATTCCGATATAATGTGTTCAGGTAAGTCATTAGTGAACAAAAGGAAAAGCAACGGACCAAGGACCGAGCCCTGGGGCACCCCTAAATTGACACTAAATTTCTCTGACCAACATTTATCTACTTAACAGTCATCCACCGATCGGTGATGTAGTTTAAAACCACTGGAGAAAAACACCGCGAAAACCAATGTTATACAGCTTGCTCTCGATGAATTTCCAAGGAAGAACATCGAAAGCAAGCGAGAGATCAAAGAAGAGACCTGCAACATGAAGGCCTCTATCGAGGCTCTTGTACACGTAATCAGTAAACGAGAATGCTGCAGTCTCTGTGGATCTACCCTCTCTGAAGCCATGCTGGCAGTCGCTTATCACATTAAAACGGTTCAGAAATGAGATCATACGACCATACACGTTTTTTTCAAACACCTTAGAGAACACACTTAGAAGTGAAATGGGTCGATAATTGGCTATATTGCTGGGATCATTTTTCTTCAAAACAGGTATAACCGAAGCAATTTTTAATATGGAAGGAAACTTGCCTGTGTTGACAGATAAGTTTATGAGATCAGCTGAAGGATTGGCAACAACCTCAGTCACCGCCTTCAATATGCCAACAGATACTTGGTCAATTCCTGTACTTTTCTTGTTTTTCAGAGTCTTCACAATTTGAATTACCTGTTCTCTCAGGACTGGATAAAAAACAAAAGTTTTCATTGAAAGTGTGGATGTGGTGCAAACCTGAGTCACAGAATCACCAAAGTGATTCGATATACTGGCCTGCGCAATGGAACTGAATTTGCAAATAAATTGGCAACAACAGTAGGCTCAGTATAGGTTATTCCATCTATAGTCAGACCTATAGTATTAGGTGTACAACTTTGCTTCCGCCGTTTCGCAATAGCTGGCTGTAGCGGTAAGTGGTAGTTGAAATAAATAGATCGAAGATGTCATACAATAAGCTAAAGTATTTGTGAACATAACGCCATTGAAATATTAGTCGATTTGTTTCTGCATCATAAAGTTTTTCTCGATTAAACATGTCAGTTTACGAGCCGAATTCTCGTCATTTGCGGGAGGTTTGAATTTTCTGCTTTAATATGAAGAAATCTGCGGCTGAGGCTCATCGAATGCTCTCAAATACCTATGGTGAGGCCGCTATTAGTGAAAGAACGTGCCGAGAGTGGTTTCAACACTTCAAGAACGGCGATTTTAACGTCGAAGACCAGCATGGCGGTGAATGAGAGAAGGTTTTCGAAGATGCAGAATTGGCGGCATAACTTGATGCAGACAATCACAGGCGATTGTGATCGAACACAATTAATGCGTTTGAGCCAAGCATTGAAAGAAAAACGGCCGCAATACAACGAGAGACATGATAAAGTGATTTTTTGCACGATAGAGCGACTTTTGTTAGTTACCGCGTTTGTTGCTAGATCGGTAGATTATTTTTACTGGTTGCTTAGATAAACAGAACAGTAAATGAATCACTTACCGTTCAGCGAACGTAATCAGTAAACGAGAATGCTGCAGTCTCTGTGGATCTACCCTCTCTGAAGCCATGCTGGCAGTCGCTTATCACATTAAAACGGTTCAGAAATGAGATCATACGACCATACACGTTTTTTTCAAACACCTTAGAGAACACACTTAGAAGTGAAATGGGTCGATAATTGGCTATATTGCTGGGATCATTTTTCTTCAAAACAGGTATAACCGAAGCAATTTTTAATATGGAAGGAAACTTGCCTGTGTTGACAGATAAGTTTATGAGATCAGCTGAAGGATTGGCAACAACCTCAGTCACCGCCTTCAATATGCCAACAGATACTTGGTCAATTCCTGTACTTTTCTTGTTTTTCAGAGTCTTCACAATTTGAATTACCTGTTCTCTCAGGACTGGATAAAAAACAAAAGTTTTCATTGAAAGTGTGGATGTGGTGCAAACCTGAGTCACAGAATCACCAAAGTGATTCGATATACTGGCCTGCGCAATGGAACTGAATTTGCAAATAAATTGGCAACAACAGTAGGCTCAGTATAGGTTATTCCATCTATAGTCAGACCTATAGTATTAGGTGTACAACTTTGCTTCCGCCGTTTCGCAATAGCTGGCTGTAGCGGTAAGTGGTAGTTGAAATAAATAGATCGAAGATGTCATACAATAAGCTAAAGTATTTGTGAACATAACGCCATTGAAATATTAGTCGATTTGTTTCTGCATCATAAAGTTTTTCTCGATTAAACATGTCAGTTTACGAGCCGAATTCTCGTCATTTGCGGGAGGTTTGAATTTTCTGCTTTAATATGAAGAAATCTGCGGCTGAGGCTCATCGAATGCTCTCAAATACCTATGGTGAGGCCGCTATTAGTGAAAGAACGTGCCGAGAGTGGTTTCAACACTTCAAGAACGGCGATTTTAACGTCGAAGACCAGCATGGCGGTGAATGAGAGAAGGTTTTCGAAGATGCAGAATTGGCGGCATAACTTGATGCAGACAATCACAGGCGATTGTGATCGAACACAATTAATGCGTTTGAGCCAAGCATTGAAAGAAAAACGGCCGCAATACAACGAGAGACATGATAAAGTGATTTTTTGCACGATAGAGCGACTTTTGTTAGTTACCGCGTTTGTTGCTAGATCGGTAGATTATTTTTACTGGTTGCTTAGATAAACAGAACAGTAAATGAATCACTTACCGTTCAGCGAACGGTAAGTAGGAATGACTAAATATTCATTGAAATAATGAAATAATTCACGAACGATTTGAATTTAATTCATTCGATATTGAAAGTGAAAGTATAATTATTACAATTGCTGATGGAAATACCGCTAGCTTGAGAAGTAGCTGAATTCACAGAAATTGCTGCTCAATTCAACATTTGTTGTTTCAACTCGCCACGTTCCGTCGAGTTTATTTTCTAGGGAATCCTCAACGTAACTTTCAGCAACAGTCGAGGACCGCCATCCACCGTGTCTTTTTAGTTTACATCTACTACTTTATTAGCTGAAAATATGGCCGACATGCGCCTGAAAAAGTGGCCAGTATAGACATTAAGAGTTTCTAAATTCAAAAAGGTTGACGGCCAACTTCCAATTGTCCCTTTGCTTATTACTTAAAATGTATCATCCGATGCTTCTTTCAAGAATTTATTCATTTCTTCTCTAGTGAAAACGGCAGATTTTTTGGGTGTGTAACCAACAGTTTTTCTCTTGAGTAATGCTTTAAGAGTTGTGAACTTGGATATATCGATACCATCGTTCAAAAATATTGTGCCTTTCAACATGGAATATTCAGCCCAAAGACTTCCAGGAGATCTTAGGTTTTCAATTCGCAAACGAAATAAGCAAGCAGTACTTTTTCATTGATTTGGCTGCCTTTTCCCTGAATCAATTTCTTGTAGTCTTGTATGTACGCTCGTTACGAAATTTCGATTTCTCGTGAATAACTGCAGAACAGCCGATTTTCCAGGCTTTTTGAATTTCGTTTTCTTCAGAAGATTCAAAATAGCTCATTTTTGAATTAAATTCAGTTGATTATTGTCACTTTGTAAATCTACAATCAATAAGCTTTCATCACCAAGACAACGCCTTCTTGTATATTCCTACAAAGTATTGACATTGAAGCCACGAATGACTATTTTAATTTTTTGGATAATTATTTTGTAGTTTGTGTGAAAAGTGTGTCCATCGTGCAAAAAACTCTATAAGTATCTCGAACGTTAAGGACTAACGATCTCAGACAATAATTGGAGTCGTCGCTGCGCTCCTCCTCCAAACTATTGTCTTCGATCGGTAAAATGTCCTTACCGTTCTCGATACTTAATATACTATTACAGCATGACAATGCTCGACCTCATGTTGCGAAAGTGGTCAAGACATGCTTGAAAACTTTGAGATGGGAAGTCCTACCTCACCCGCCGTATTCTCCAGACGTTGCTCCCTTGGACTTCCACTTGTTTCGATCGCTGGCTGGCTGACCAGCACTTCCGGTCTTATGAAGGAGTAAAAAATTGGATCAATTCGTGGATCGATTCAAAAGATGACCAGTTTTTCCAACGCGGAATTCGTATGCTGCCCGAAAGATGGGAGAAAGTAGTGGCCAGCGATGGACAATACTTAAAATCATAAATGTTCAACCAGTTTTTTACAATAAAGCCTCGAATTTCGGGAAAAAACGGCGGAAGCAAAGTAGTACACCTAATATTATTTGAGGCCGCTTTCCTACATAATTCCCTATTGACCAAGTTCCAAACAGTTTAAGTTTTATTCGTGGATGAATGGCATTTTGATAAAATTCACATTTTGTTTTTGTTAACAAATTCCTAAAATCAGTCTTAGCTTGCTTGTAAATTATACCCTGGGCCTTTCCGTTCGAAAGTTGAATTTTCTATGGTTTCTATGGTTCTTGACATGCGATCTGAACGAAATTCCGCATGTAGCTTGAACACGTCATTCTCCACTAGTACCTATAAAAAATTTTGTCACGATCGAATTCGTAGTTTTGGAATAATCAAGAATTCTATATTTCAAACGACCATATTTATCGTTATTTACGAAACCCCTAGTCTTATTCTGCTCATTGGTGAACCTGACCGCGAAATTCGAGATCCACACCTATCCTGAAAATTTCGAGTCCCTAGGCTTTTCCGTTCGAAAGTTATAATTTTCTATGATTTCTATGGTTCTGGTCATGCGATGTGGACAAAATTCTGCATGTCGCTTGAACACACCATTTGAGTGCCGAATTTCATCCCGATCGAATCGGTAGTTTCGAAGTAATCAGAAAAACAAAATGTCGAACGGCCATACTTTCGGAACTCTTGGTGGAATTCTGCCCATTAACGAAATCAACCGAAGAATTTGGGAACTGAACCTACACTGAAAATTTTAAAACTTTAGGTTGTTCCGTTCGAGAGTTATCGTGCTTATGAAAAATGGCGAACATTCGACAAGCCAAGATGAAATATTAATCGAAGAAATAGAAAAATATTCTGCCATATACGACTGCGAAGAATTGCAAGAAATTTTTGATAGCAGAAAATGCATGGAAAAAGTAGCATTTTCTGTCAACAGAGGGGGAACGTACAAATCAAATAATATGTTTTAAGTGTGTATCTATATAAGAGCGTTATATTAGCAAATGAACATCAATAATATGAAAAAACAAAAATCGAGCACTTTTTCAAATAGAACTACCTATATACAGAGCTAATCTGTTACAAACTTCCCCCGAATTGACGAGGGTCGTACTCACTAAAAACTCCTCTGTTCCCACTCCTAATACAAGAAGTGAGCACGGTTTGATTTCCTGCAGCCGAGTTCAGCTCTTATGGGCGCAGGTTGCCCAGGGGTAATTTGCCCTCGCGAACACCCTACCCGACACCGACTCTGAGACTAGGAACCCTTGATGTTATTTGGTTCCACCGGGTCCAGTTCATGGACGACCCTTGCAACACCCTAGTGGTTATTCCACTGAGTAGCCCAATTGGTACTACCAAGTCGTCAGTCAATATATCTGCTGACTGTTGAGACCATACACCTCGCCAGGAGAGGGTGCAAGATGTGACCCTCACAGATGAGGCCGGCCTACAAGTCCGCCTAGCGACTTCGTCCTTAACCGGATCGATATAATACTTGCCGACCTTTAAACTGTGGGCCAGGTCAAGCGGCTGCGCGCCTGACACGACCTGGGCGTTTACGACCCACACATCGTGCTCCCTCACGACAACCAGGTCAGGTTTACGAACGCCCTCTGATGTTCGTAGGCGCGGTTCGTTGTGCACCTCGAGCCCCTTATTTTTGAAGAAGCCAGGGAGTGTCTTGCATACGGCATTGTGTCTCATGATCCTTCCGCTATGAGTGCGGAAGCAACACTGGATTACGTGTGCCTCTGTCTCGGTGCTAGTACACCCAGCCCTACAATGTATGTTCGTGTGGGCTGTTCTCCGACCCCTCGTCGTGGGTACTCGGGTTGGCAGACTGTTAACATGCACGTGTTGGTATTGGCGATAGTTCCTTCCGGGTATGCCCGTGCTGCCAGCATCAATCCACCGAGTGGAATCGGTCGACTTATCACTCTCCCTTAGCTCATACCCATCATTAGAAGTATATAACCTCATAGCCTAGTACTGTCTGCGTTGTTCTGCAGAGTATATCCTGTCACCCCCTATGGACAGGACTTTCTCGGCCCAACCGATCTTATGTTGGGCCCAATCTGTATCCGAGTCAGATCTACCCGCCTTCGAGGACGATTCCTTTAGGCGAGCCAGTCTGTCTCTGATGATACCGGGTATAATAATGGCGAATGCAGGAATCCCGAGTCCACCATTTTTCACAGAGGCGTAAAAATACCCAAGCACTGACGTGAAATCTGGATTTTCGCCTAAGTTTTAAATTTTCTTTGACAGCTGTAAAAATATTTTCTATTCTCCAAAACTGGAGAATGCGAATCTACCTACAAGGTGGATGAACGAGCGCTCAAAAGCTCCTGACTTGACGGAAGTGCTTTTCGTCTTTTTTTTTATGAAGCAATCAACGACCATTCAGATATGAATAATGGAAGTATGGGTCTACAAAAAGAGGCCGATTTGTATTCATAGGAGACCGAATTATAAGTTGATCATCATCGGTATCATCAATTAGCCTCCCTACGTCCACCGCCTCCTCAAATCATTTCTACTTCTCTATACTTTCGTTCTGTATTTTGCTCCACTTGTTCAATATGTCTAGCCCATCGCATTCAGTCTTGTGGTTTTCTCTATTAAGTCTTGGACTTCCATTCTGCGTCTCGAATCCTCGTTTAGGACTTCGTCTTTCGGGTCCCACCGAGCATTGATTTTCGAATCCTATTTGTGTTGCCGGTAGTTTTATTATGACTGCCTATGACAATGTGAGAGTTTCTGTCTCAGGCATAATTATAGTTATAGTTGCGGAGGGGGTAAAATTTCACTGCGACCTCGAGGTCTATTGTGCCCCCATCAGAGCCGTATTCGCAAATGCGTGCCTCATGCATGATCACCGGTTACACGGTTGACTGCAAATTTCATCTCGATCGAATCGGTAGTTTCGAATTAATCAGGAGAATAAAATTTCGAACGGCCATATTTGAGTAACCCCTAGTGAAATTCCACCCATTAACGAACTCAACCACGGCATTTGGGAATTGAACCCTCACTGAAGATTTCAGTCTCCAGGTTATTCCATTCGAGAGTTATCTTGCTTACGGACGGCCGGACGAACATACTTGAATTTTCCGACGGATTCGTCATCAGTGAGTCGAACCTGGTCGATTGGGATCATTTTCGGCTCAAAATTGGGAAAATACAGACATCGTGACAAAATGATATAGCTCTCGTGTAAGTAGAACGAGCGCTCAAGAAGATTCCAATTTTAGCAGTTTTTTAGTTTTGTTTCCTGCAAAACTATGATGTGAGATGTTTGTTGTATTTCAGATTTTCTGGACCTGAATCCTTTTATGTTCCATAAAAAGTTGTTTTGAAGTACTTTTGTATTAAAAACCTATTTAAAAGTGCCGCAGGAATCAGTCCTAGGCCTATTATTGTATAACTTATTATTATTCATTTATGATATTCCCGAAAATCCAAAAAATATGTTAACCGACATATACAGACGATACCGGAGACTGCAAGAAGTTGCTGAAGAAATAAACGGATGGCAAACATGGAGAACCACGATGAATAGGCAAAGAAAAGAGCCAAGCCATAATCTCGCGGAAGAGAAGGTTGAAGATTTATGAAAAACTATCAATAGATGATACATATGATACGGAGATATAATGGCAGAATAAGGCTCAATATCTGGGTAATGTACTAGATATGAGAGAGCCATATAAAATATGCTGTTAGTAAAACGAACTCCGCAATGAGCCGAATCTTATCCATTAATAGGGAGGAGGAGCTTTATCGTAAGTAAATAGTAAGTAAGTAAGTAAGTAAGTAATTTCTTTATTTCAAGTGAATCTGAAACATCAGTGAACAAATGAAATTGTGTCAACATAATAATCATATCATATCACCTAAAAAAGTTTTCGATCTTGTATGGCTCGATCAATATTAATTGTTCATGCAAGGCCTTCTTGTATTTCTTGAAATTTTCTTCCTTCTGTATTGTCTCTGGTAGTGAATTAAAAAGTCTCAAACACCTATATTCGACTTTGTTCTGTGTTTTAGTCAGATTTACTCTAGGGTATGTGTAGTTTGAATTTCTGATGTTATATTTTTGTTTTCGAATGTTGCTGTGTTGTGAAAATAGCTCTTTGTTTTTATGGAGAAACAGGAGACATTCTTGGATGTATATTGCATAGATGGTTAGCATTTTATTTTTCCTTAACGTTCCACGACATGATTCTATTCTTCCCAAGTTGAAGAGTATTCTGACCGCCTTCTTTTGTAGTGTGAATAGTGAGGACATATTTCCTGATCCATAAAAAAGCATTCCAAATCGCATTCTTGATTCTATTGTAGCATAGTATATGGCCTTTAATGCACTTGAATTCAGGTTTCTTGACACAACCCTCAGTCCATAGATGCAGGAAGATATCTTTTTTGAGGTTTACTCTATGTGACATTTCTAGTTGAGTTCTTTGTCGATGTAGATTCCAAGAAATTTGACATTATCTTTCAATTTGTACTTTTCATTATTCAACTGGATTTCAAATGGGTTTTCATCTCCTGATGTTATGCAGTGAAATAGCATAGCATTGGTCTTGTCTCTGTTCAATATTAAGTTGTTGTTGTTGAACCAGGAGCTTGCTAATTCCAGTACTTTTGCAGCTGCAGTCTTCAGTTCTGGCCATTGCTTTTCCATGACGAGAACATTTGTGTCATCAGCATAGTTTACAACAGCTCCTTCGCAGTTAGATGAAGTTATTTCCTCAGCAAAATCATTGATGTAGACAAGGAAGAACATCGGCCCCGCTATACCTCCCTGCGCAACGCCAATGAGGATTTCCAGCAGTTCTGATTTGAAGATTTTCCCGTCAACTTGTATTTCAGCCATTTGAAATCTCTTATTGAAGTATTATTGTGTCCATTTTAAAGCTGGCCCTCTTATTCCATATCTCTCGAGTTTTTCCAGCAGTTTTTCTATTTTTACGCAATCGTAGGCTTTGGATAGGTCTAAGAATAGTCCTAGAGCTAATTCATCATCTTCAAAGGCGTTTACTACTTTTCTCAGGAATTGGTAGACTGCTGTTTGTATAGATTTTCCTTTCACATATCCATGTTGATTATTCGAAATGGTGTGATTTGCCAGCATAAACTCCATTACCTGCCTGCAAAAAGCCATCTCGAAGATCTTAGAAAACGATGGTAGAATACTTATAGGCCGATAGTTATTATAGTTTACTTTGTCTCCTTGTTTGAAAATTGGCTTCACTATTGCTATTTTTAGGTTGTCTGGAAACACTCCTTGTTTTAGTGATTTGTTTATTAAATATCTCAAGGGTTCTTCAATTTGATTGATTGTTTGTTTGATTAGGAAATTTGAAATGCCGTCCACATCACCAGTTTTTTTATTCTTCATATTGTTCACAATTTCTTTCAATTGTTTTGTGGAGATTGGTCTCACATATATGGATTTATCTATTTCATCTGTGTTTTTGTCGTAGTTGGTAACTTTCAGTTGTTTAGTTAGATTTGCTGCAATATTGATGAAGTGTTCATTTATCTCATTGACTGTTTTTTCCGGATTATCTTTGATGGGGAATTCCCTTTCACTTTCATCATTATTTATTGATCTTACTATTGACCAGAGTGCTTTGCTCTTATTGTCTGATGAGGATATTCGTTGGTCATATAATTTTGATTTTTGGGT
Source organism: Aphidecta obliterata (assembly GCA_963966015.1). Taxonomy (NCBI): domain Eukaryota; kingdom Metazoa; phylum Arthropoda; class Insecta; order Coleoptera; family Coccinellidae; genus Aphidecta; species Aphidecta obliterata. The sequence continues at coordinate 7,365,478 of OZ014430.1, read as the reverse complement.
TGCAAGTTCTCTGTCGTATTGTCTCTTCACTTCCTTGTACACATTCTTCAGAGTCGGATTGTATTCGCTCAGAATCAATAACAAATCTAATTTCTCCCTGAGTTGTACAATACTTGGTATTAGCTTGAGGTTAGTTCCATTTTTCTTCTCAATTGATATTCTCCTTAGGGGAAAAGTTGAGTTGAAGATCTCCAGATATTTATTGTAAAATATCTTAAAGGAGTGGTTTATGTCATCATCATCATTGTACAGTAATTTCCAGTTTTCTTGTTCAATTATTGTTTTGAAATTTTCTATAATTATTTTTGTATATAGCCTTTTCCACGTGAACTTTTTTTTAGTTATACTTATTTGATAGCTAATTTGTTGTGCTAAGTGGTCCGATATGTGTGTATTCCGTGTTAGTGTTTGATAGGGTGTGTGTAAGTTGGTAAATATTCCATCAATGCAGCTTGCACTTCTTTCAGTTATTCTGGTGTTGTCAAAAATTGTTTGTTTGATATTGTAGCTGTTGAAAAGATTTAGTAGTTCTTGTTTTTCTTTCGAGTTTTTGATCATATCTATGTTGAAGTCTCCTGTAATAGTAACGTTATATTTATTTTCAAGTTTGTGTAGGATTGTGTCTAATTGTTTCATCATTGTTTCTGTTGTTCCGTTGTTATATATAGCCATACAAATATGTTTTTTGCTTTGTATTTCCAGTTCAATACCTGCTATCTCAAATATTCCCTTTTCAGACATTTCTGCTATATCTTTCCTTTCTTTAGCTTCTATGCCATTTTTCACTTATATAACAACTCCTCCATGTTCACCTTCATTTCTGCAAAAATGAGCTTGGATGTTGAAGTTATCTATTCCAAAATATTTTAGCTGACTTTCGGTTTTCCAGTGCTCACTGAGACACATGATTTTTATGTTTTCATCTTCGTTAATTATTTGCTCTAATTTAACTTTAGAGTTGCCGATTGATTGGATATTTTGGTGGAATATTGTGAATTTTTCTTGTGCTAATAATGTTGATTGATTTGCTTCACATCTAAAAAATGTTGCCCTCTCCTGAAATTGAATCGAGAAAATGTTATTCCAATTGGCCAAAATTCATTTTCATATATCTTTTCTTTCAGTTGTAGAGGAACTCCTATCATGAAACTTTTGCATTTGTCTTCTAATTTCGTATCTAATTTTTTTATATTAATTTCTTCTTTTCCTATACACGCTTTTCCTGCAATATACGTTAATATATCTTCATCTTCGACTGATTGCTTGACGTTAGATATGAAAAGCCATATTTTCTTGTTTTCCGTATTGGATTTTGTAGATTGAAACTTGTTCATTGGGTTGTTTTCCATTTGACTTGTTCCGATACTTGCTCTTTCACATGTTTGACTTCTTTTGTTCTCGACTGGTTTAAATTGATCATTTTCACTACTGTCTCGATGTTCATAGGTATTTATTTGATTCACTTGTGTTTCTCTTTGTTTACGGTTTCGTGTTTCGAGAATTTGGTTAGGTATATCTTGTCTATGATTAGGTTGGGCGGTTGTGATTGCTTCTTTATAAGATGGGATTTTGGGTCTTCTATGTTCCGTTGTTAATTTGACATTATCCTCCTTTAATGTCTGTAGTTCATTTGATGGTAGTTCCCTTGGTCCCGTGTTTACTATTTGTGGTTCATTATCTTTCTTGTTACCTTCTTTTTTCTCCTGTTTTTTTGTACCTTGTTGATATTTTTTCTTATACTCCATTTTCTCGGTTTCCAATAACCTAACTTTTTCAAGTAGTAGTTGATTATTCAAAATGAGGACTTGGTTTTTCTCATCTGATGATTTAGGGAGTTCTTTCAGATATTTATTTTCCACATTCAAAACTTCCATTCGATATAGCTCATTACCTTCCTCTGCTGTTTCGTCCCGTATTACATGTTTGCAGCCGGCCTGTTTTTGGCTTGCAGACTGTGTGAGGCATCTTGGGTGGAACACCTCGCCACATTTCGCACATTTTACACTCTCTGCAACCTTTTTCTTGCAGTGAACACATTTATCTTCATTTGATTTTTCACTTTTCGCGGAGCGATTTTCCGCATCATCTTCAATTGGCGCCATCTTTGATCTTAGATAGATGATAATATCAACAACTCACCTTTGGGTCAGCAGCGTGGAAGCACCCAAAAGCCATATACAGAGCATTCAGACAACGGAGATAATTTCAATCGGTGGGCAATGGACGCTTCCTGCTTTGTCAGAAACAGAGAAATTCACAGAGACTTGAAATGGAAGCCAATGGCAACATGCACGAGAAGAAAATCAGGAGAGATATTCGAAGAAGCAAGTCAGCACCCAAATGGGGAACTCGAAAGACTATTGGACTACGACCTCGCAGAAAATGCAATATATCGCAGAAGACGCAGGAACCAACTATAGGGAAACGAAGAGTAAGTGGATAACAGTTCTTCAATTAAATCAATTATATAAAAAAAGCGAAGCCCCTCATCAGCATTATAAGATATAAAAAAAATAACTTCTCTACACTCATTTATTGTGTGCGAATTAATAATCGTCATGAGATATCTGGTTTTCTGACTTTGGCCGGATATCTAAATCTTCAGAAGGGTGTTTAGTGAGTAAAAATGTTACAGAACCCTTCACTGAGTTGATAATATGATTCACCTACCCTCAACCCCAAAAAAAAATCTTATGCGTTATAGGTTCAAATTCAATTTGAGAAATACAATAATTGTCAGGTAGAAAAATAAATAAAATAATCGAATATCTTATTAATATTATTATTATAATTATAGAGATGAAGATATTTGGTCTTAGAACGAGAGTTCATAATCTAAATCGATTCTGACAACAATGCCACATCTTCTAATGACATTAACTTTTATTCACAAGACCATTCAATACATCTCTAGGTCGAGGGAGAACAGAATATTCACATTTTAGGAAGGTATCTTAAATAATAATAAATTAGTCTTACATTTATATTAAATATAAACTTATATTAGTATATCACAACATCGAATTCACTCGGGTATATTCTTTATTTCGAATTATTGAAGATATCGGAAATCATTTCGATTTTACTATCCTCTATGGTATTGTTAACCAAAATTTTTTGGTTCGAACTGGATTAACCAATATTTTTGTATCTTTTGAGCGGATTACTTATATCCGATTATACAGGTTGTTTCCAAATAAATTTTTAGGGCCTGATTCGTTGGCGGAAATCGAAGGGGGTTTTGGGACTTTACTCGAAGAATAACACGCTGTCAAAAATGAGAAGAAAAAATTATTTTTCACTCGAAAGTGACGACGATTGAGAAATGACTTTTGTGGACAAGTTTTGCCAATAAGAAGGGTACCTATAAATATTTTTTCTATTTTTAGTGGTCTTTCAAAGGGGTGAAACATGCAACCCCTATTTCAAATTTCATTGATCCTTTTCAACCAAATCGAATTTTTCTATTCAAAAATATGTATTGAAATCGTTTTCAATTTCTGTGTTGTGTCCGTAAAAGCCATAGTTTCCTGACTATGCTATTAATTTTTGAAAGCGTGTAATTTTACAAGGAAACGCCTAAGAGCCTCAGTTTACATGAAAAACCTCCTTCAATCTTCAACAAGGAATAATGAATGATTCAAGTACAACATCAAAACATTACATGTCTCGTCAGAATCACCCCCTAAAAACTTTCACACTTATTTGGGAACACCCTGTATATTCATTTCATTGTTTTCATTCATTGGGCAATGTAAGTTATGACTAGTTTCGATGTCGACTCCAACCCTTAAAGTGTGAACCATACCTCATGAAGTTCGAATTTATGTAACCCATTTGCTTTACCAAAATTCGAATGTATCTGAAATCTCAATAAGGTCTAGGATCATAAGGTGTGGCATTGTGTCCAACATATCTATTATTCTTTCTATGTTTGAAACCATCTGGACCAGCATTGTAATAAATAACTCTTCTTATACCAAAGGGATCGACGTAACCGAAACTACCCGACTTCGTATGGGACCCTTCGTTCTGTTCTTCGTGATAGGCTTTGGGTATATAATACCTGAAACCATCATTGGTGACAGAAATTCCATCATAATAGGGATATTGTGGATCATATCCATTTCCTATATTGTTATAGACTGGATTGAAGGACTGTCCCCTAGAATCTATAGGGTAAGTTGGTCCATTCTGATGTATATAAGGGTTGACGAAATCTTCTGAATAGTGTTCATATTGAGGACTTCCTGAGTATTCTATAGAATTGGAATTTATTGGAGATTGAGGAATATACTTTCTTGAAGGTGGGGTTATTCTGATATACTCTGGTGTTGAAGAAGGCGAATATATCGCAGGTGGGTCTGACGCAGGAGTAGAAGGGGACCAATATATAGTTGACGGGTTTGGTGAAGAGGTGGAAGGTTGAGTATATGCAGGTGGAATGTATGTGAGGGGTCGCTCTGTGCTTAGACCCGATAACGGAGGAGACAGACTATTTTCTGGAGTGGGAGAGTAGTTTACAGAAGGTTCCGTAGAGCTTGATGGATATAAATTGGTGGGTGTAGAATATGACTTGATGTATGTTGAAGAAGGAACTGCTGGTATATCCGAAGTAGACAAAGGTATCTGATTTTCTAGAGTATTGGACGGACGAATATAAATATCTGCAGGTCTCGAAACTGGGAATGGCGTGGTGGAGGTGGATGGTCTCACGGTTGAAGTGTGGAAGTAGTTCTCTTTAGAGATATCATTACCCTGGGAATTGTATAATTGCGCATATGTAGTTGGTACAAATGATTTTGGAGAAGTTGTCGATGATGGTAAAGTGTTCGAGGAGAATTCCACTGATGGGGATACGGTCGACGATCTCAGAACTGGCCTTGGTGTCACGGCAACATAACCTCGATAAGGTATTGATGAAGGTATGTACGAATTTGTAATTTTTTTGGTTGCTTTGACAGCATCTCCAACGTTTACATTTCTTCCAACATATACATTTTTATTCTTGACGATTCTATATCCCTGACTATCGGCTATATAGTCTCTTTGGCGAAGATAACCATTGTCGTCGATCCAAGCATAGCTTCCGATAACTGTTCCATCTTCAAGGCGTTTTTCTTTCCGGTATTGGCCATTCTGGGTCTGGTACTTGAAGTATCGCTCTGGACCTTCATCAGTTTGGATGTGGAATTGGTTGCTTGATGGGTCATTCCAGGGGCTCGAAAGAGCAGTACTCACAACGAGTACACTCGCCACCTGAAAATTCAATAAAAAATTAGGTACATTGGACTGAAATTTGTTTTTATTTTATTCAAAACACCATTGTTGGACATATCGACCAGAATGAATGAGGGTAAATTATTTGATGGAATAATGATATTATTGATTCATATTGGAATATTGAGACGAACAAATAATTCCATTGAAAAAACATTTCAGAATACACTTGGAAGCAATGAAATCGGCCCACCTTAAATTCGACACAATTTCAAATATGGATATCTCGCGAGCCGCTAGTCGGATATTGATGTTCTTTTCTTTAAATTTTAGGTTAAACCTTCGACAATAATGTTATCCTAAAATATTTTTGTCTACATTTTAATTTCAGTAAATACGAGGTGCAAGATTGATAAGAAGATTTTTCCTTCAACTTTTTCACACCCTGTGGATACAAGGAGCCGCAGCAACGAATGGCAAAAAGAGGCAGACTGAAGTCCAATCTTTTCTGGTTATTCTGTTTTTTTTAATCATGTGTTTATCTCAATTATTTCTGCCTGGGGGAGGATTGTCAGAGACTACATTGCAGCAGTCGTCTTTCGAGTAATGGTGTGGCCATCCTGCAGTCTCGACCTAAACCCTATTGAGAATTTGTGAAATGAACTAAAACGAAGAGTACTACGAGCATTTTCCAGCGTCGATCCCGGAGCTTTGTTTTGCAGTAGAGAAAGAGTGGCGAAACATCCCACAAGAAACAATAGTGAATTCAATTAAAAGTATGCCTAATCGTATGCGGGATGATATTAGGGCGAGGGGAGGTCATACCCGCTATTAAAATAATTCAGTTTCAGGAAAAACCTGTTGTTTTCAATGTTTCTTCACTGGGATTCCAAGGTATCAGTTCAGTTTCGAAACACTGTAATTTCCGTAATAATAGAGATGAATACATGATTGAGAGAACAAAACGACCAGAAGAGATGGTACTTCAGTCCGATTCCATTTGGCATTTGTTGCTGCTGTTTTTTTTATCCCCAGGGTGTGTCAAAGTTGAGGAATAAATCTTTTTTTAATCTTGCACCCTGTATATGCTGAAATTCAATTGCAAACAAAAGTATCTCAACACAGCATTATCACCGATTGTTGACCTATAATTTAATAAAAAAATTATCAAAATCAGACTAGCAGATTCCGAGAAATAATTATTTGAAGTTGGGTCGAATTTTAGGTGGGCCGATTTCATTGCACCCAAGTGTATGTATACAAATTTGGAAAGCACTGACGTGATATCAGGAGGGTTTGCGCGCTTGTTCCTGAGAAAAATATAATATAAGTTTCTATATTTATAATTTGTGTGTATCAAACCTACTTTCAGTGTTCATTGTCAGTGTGTCAGTATACAGTTATTGAATTTTCATGAACTTCAAAACTTTGAATCACCAAATGATATCTTATATCCAGAAAACTGAATTTGCACATAACTCTTTTCATCGATGCCCCATAATATGTGAACACAAAATTTCAACAGGATATGGCGACTAGTTCCTGGGGTACCAAAAAATAATTTTGTATGAATTGTCTAGGAATACGGTCCTAGATTTCACTCGAACCTCGTTAGCAACTAATTGAATAGTTTTAGTCTAATCGAATTGGTAAATTCTTCGAATTGGTAAATGAAAAAAAATTCAGATGGCTAGTTTTTCGATAGGAAAAAAATTGTTACTAGATAATCCGATAGTTCTGAATGATGAATTTGTTGGCTGGCTTATAAGATTATCTGGTAACAATTTTTCCTCCGAAAAATTGTTTCTCTTTTGAATTGTTCAAAAAGATTAGCCAAAATATTATTTATTGTCGAATATTCGGACTTGAATAAAGGTTGAATAGCTTAAACCCGTCGTTCCACATGGAACAGCATATCGCGAAGTTCGCGGGTGTCACATGACTGGTCGTGGTTGGGGGGTTAAGGTATCTTTTCATGAACCTGCAGAGAAGTGGGGACAGTTGTTGTTGCAGTGGACAAGTGGCGTTGGTGGATTTGTTTGCTGCTTATCCGATATCTAGTAACAATTTGTCTTCCCTCCTCTTGGGTTATATGGATCGATATCAGATATCAATTTTTTATCCGAAAAATTGTTTCTGTTCTGAATTATGCAAGATAGATAAACAGCCAATTTATTATTCCGATTATTCATTATTTGAGTATAAATCTTATGAAAAAATGAAAATAAATTATGAAAAGCACTGCCGTGAAAACAGGAGATGTTGAGCGCTCGTTCTTGCACCTTTGTATATTCGCATTTTCCAGTTTTGGAAACCAATTGAAGAAATTTTTGACTTTCAAAAAACTGAAGCGAAACTCCAGACTTCACGTCAGTGCTAAGTGACCAATTTTGTTTCAGATAATTCGCTGGAATTCTTTACGTTATCTATGATCTTGGTTATGCAATCTCAACAAAATTCCACAAGTAGTTCGAATGCATTATTCTTTATCTATGTGCAAAATTTCATTCAAATCCAATTGGTAGTTTCGGAAAATCTGGAAAATAATATTTTGAACGGCCATATTTACGGAACCCCTAGTCTAATTTTGCTCATTGAAGTACTCGACCGCGACATTCGCGATGCAAACCTACCCTGAAAATTTCAAGTTCCTAGGCCTTTGCCTTCGGAAGTTATGATTTTCTACGGTTTTTATGGTTCTGGTCATGCAATATGGACAAAATTTTGCATGTTGCTTGAACACGCCATTTGTGTGCAAAATTTCATCTCGATCGAATCAGTTGTTTCGAAGTAATCAGAAAAACAAAATGTCGAACGGCCATATTTACAGAACCCCTAGTGGAATTCTGCCCATAACTTTACTCAACAGCGGCATTATGGAATTGAACCTACACTGAAAATTTCAAGTCTCGAGGTGGTTCCGTTCGAGAGTTATCTGGACTGACTGACGGACGGACAGACTTGAATTTTCCGACAAAATCTTCATCAGTGAGTCGAACATAGTCGATTGAGACCATTTTCGGCTCAAAATTCGAAAAATACAGACATCGTGACGAAATGATATAGCCCTCGTGTAAGTAGAACGAGCGCTCAAAAACTATGAATGTTATAGATTATACATCATTATAAATAAAGCAACTCATTCGTTGATAATGAAGAAGCATTGACATTGGAGAAATCTCAATAAAATCTATTTACTGAATACGAGCTCAATTTTATTCATCAAGGTTATCTGTTTGTATTTCTTCTGTCCTCATATTTTCAATTTCTTGTATTATCGAATGCGAGGCAAACTCGAGAAATCAAAATTCATCCTCACCCTCACAATGACTGGCAATGTTGAAAAAGAAAAGCAAAGAATTGGCAGACGTTCTACAGGTGGAATTTTGCTGTCAAAAATTTGTCGGGGGTAATATCCCTAGTGCTTTTAATTTTTCTGGAAAAATTCGGAAAAACGAGTTTCTAAGTAATTTGCATTCGCGAGAGTGAAAAAATCCTCGTCTTCGACTCGGATTTTTAAAACCACTCTCGCTCATGCAATTTGTTAAAACAGATTACTTAGAAATGAGTGTTCTAATTTATCCACAGGAAAATTTAGATGCCCGAGGGATATTTGGTAAGATTATTTCCTGAGTTGAATGAACATTTTATGTGTGATCAGAGTATTTAGTGGAACACTATTTTCAACAGCCGCATTAATTTTACTTTCGGAAACATCTCCAAACCATTGTTATATAAGTAATTTTTCAACTTAAAATTTATATTTGACATACCAATTCTTGATTGCGATTGGTCAAAATTAATAGGAAGGAAATAATCACAATTAATTTTGTGTGTTGTACTGTTTTCAGTACTTTTATTTTCATAACAGAACTGGTGACGAAATATGTTACGGAAATAAACTATTATTATTATTAGTATTATTATCATAGATTGGATAGTCCAATTTTGAAGGCAAAGCTTTCCAATGCAACCCTCATAAATTGATGCCGAATGGAACAGAATTAGAAGAATGTTAGATTCTTGTTGTTCGTCTTTAGAACGAGCTTTTACATATTGTGATAGCGTGAAAATTCAAATTCGACAACTCTTGGGTGGGACAGGACGGGAAGAATAAGACAGAAGGCAGACTGACAGGAGGACCTAAGGAAGGGAAATGGATACCTACTCCAAAATCATCAAAATAGTAATTTACGTAACAAGTCCGGAAAATACTGTTTTTTTGGACGAGTAAACAAAATTCTAGTTTATATTTTTTTGATGGTTCTGGTAATACGATCTCGACAAAATGTAGCTTGAATATATTCTAATATTTGGGAATATGAATAATTAATATCAAATTCGGTTACATATCTCGGAGAAGAGTCTGTATATTCGTGTATACATTGTATTACTCTGTATAATCAACGGATGTCGTTAATTTGGAACCGGGTGATAGAATCAGATATAATATGATATGGGTTTTCTTTCCTGAATACCTGTTTCTCAGAAAGGGTAAAACGAAAGACTTCCTCTTCGTGTAGGAAGCACGAACACAATTCTTTTTGGACAATAGATTATAAGTGGTGACAGCGGGTAGAAATATAAAATAATACACAACATAATACAACAAAATAACTTGTACCTTTATTAAGGGTACAAGTCGTATTATTACAATATCATTCTCCATTGAAATACAAAATTTCGAATCCGTAGTTTTTTGATTGTCAAGAATTCTAAATTCCAAACGAAAATATTTACAGAACCTATTTACGGAACCCTTGCTCATTAATGAACGTGACCGCATCATTCGAGATCCACACCTATCCTGAAGGGTCTCTAGGTCTTCCCATTTTAAAGTTATAATTTTCTATAGTTTCTATGGTTCCGGTCATGCGATCTAGCAAAATCTGATTGCAAAATTTCAAATGGATCAAATTAGTAGTTTCGAAGTAAACAGGAGAAAAAATTTTGAACGGTCATATTTACGGAACCCCTGGTCGAATTTTCCCCAATAACAAGGCATTCGAGATTCGGACCTACCCTGAAATTTTCAAGTTTCTAGGTCATTCCGTTAGAGTGTTATCGTGTATACGGCCGGCCGAATATTTTCGGCTCAAAATTCGAAAAATACATTGTGACGAAATGATATAGCCCTCGCATAAGTAGAACGAGCCCTCAAAAAGTGGATTTTCAGGGCCAGTGGAATGGTTGGGCATAAAAGATCAGAACGTCGCTGTGCAGAAAGGCTCCTGCGATGCCAAAAGACCACCACTAACCTTAGTCCAATATCGGTTGATATAAATGCCGGTTCGAAAAACTTTATAATTTGTATCTATTTATTAGTAACGAATGGATAATTGAAGATTGGTATTATTCTTCTTGCTGGAATTCAGGACAAAAAACCCAGAATCATCTATTACAAATTAATGTTCAACTCACTGAAACGTTTGTGCTTTTCCTGAAACAGATAGCGTTCAGAAAAGAGAAGTTGCCATTTATTTGTCAGTAGATGATGAGAATGAGAATGAATCATAATTTAGTCCCCTTAAGGTGCGTACAGACATGCTCCGAATATCGTACCGAACCGTGTCGCGTACACCGACGCGATCAACAAAATTTCGCGAGAGCGAATCAAATTCATCGCATCTCTACGTGATCGCGTAGATGTGCGATACGCGGTTGCAACCCTTCGTCCACACTTGGGTACGCGACACGGTTCGGTACGATAGTCGGAGCATGTCTGTACGCACCTTTAGAGGTTAGAGTCATTTTGATATTTGTCAATGTTTTGGATCAGGGAACATAGAATCAGAGCTGTGCCAAAGCATTGTGCTTGGTAATTGTGAAAGCACTCTACGCCCTTTTGTGGTCCCAAGCACAGTGCTCCCGAGCACTTTTTAGAAGCAGTGCTTAGTGCTTAGTGCTTAGTAATTGGAGCACTTCAGCGAAAGGCTTAGTGCTTAGCAATCCCCAAAGTGCTCCCGAGCACTAAGCCCTTTTCCAATCTTGTCATAACACGAATATATGCGACCGACGCCAACACCTTGGTACCTTGAGATCTAGTATTGATATTCAATCCAGTGAAAATGAATCGATATATTTATGAATATATATTATTTCAACCAAAGAGATCCGGAGTCCTTGAAAATTTTTTTCCAACACACATAGCTCTCGACATGCTCAAAGTGAGTGACTAGGGGTTCCGTAAATATGGCCGTTCAAAATATTCTGTTCCTGATAATTTCGAAACTACCGATTTGATTGGAATGGAATTTTGCACCTAGCTGAGGAATAATGTATTCAAACTACTTGCTAAATTTTGTCCAGATCGCATCACCAAGACCATAGATACCGTAGAAAATTCTAGCGAATTATCGAAACAAAATTGATCAGCTGAAGCCCTGACAGGAAGTCTGGAGTTTCGCCTAAGTTTCAGAATTATCATGTGCGAATAAATTATTATTATAGGTGCAATATTTCTTCCGATTAAAATGACCTCACCTCAACAGTTCTTAAAAAAGTGCTTAGGGGTTAGTGCTCACGACTCGGGAGCCCTTTTTTTCAAGTGCTAAGTGCTCGAAGCACTTATATTCAGTGCTCGGCACAGCTTTTCATAGAATAAAATAATTTCGAAACCGCGCTACTTTCAAGAATACATGACTTCCTTACATTGATTTTTGGTTGATTAGTATCATAATATTCCCGAAGGGAAAAATTTCAACCTATTCTGAGATTTTTATGATTGATGTTTAGGTGAGAATTTTTTTTCAATCAAAAAATCGAATGCGAAAAATCTATTCGTCCGCCGTTCTTCTCAGGCACTCTCAAGCTACCAGTGGCTATCTGGCATCGATACTCCCATCTATAGATTCGATCAATTAATTTTGAAGGCTTAAAATTGAAGAATCAAATTTGAAAAACCGTTTTTGAGCGCTCGTACAACTTACACGAGGGCTATATCATTTCGTCACGATGTCTGTATTTTTCGAATTTTGAGCCGAAAAGGGTCTCAATCGACTATGTTCGACTCACTGATGACGAATCCGTCGGAAAATTCGAGTCTGTACGTCTGGCCGTAAGCACGATAACTCTCGAACGGAACAACCTACAGACTTGAAATTTTCAGTATGGGTTCAGATCCCAAATGCCTCGGTTAAGTTCGTTAATGGCTGGCCGTCCGTATACACGATAACTCTCGAACGGAATGTCTTAGAAACTTGAAATTTTTAGGGTAGGTTCGAATCTTGAGTGCCGCGGTTGAGTTCGTTATTGGGCAAAATTCGCCGAGGGGTTCCGAAAATATGGCCGCTCGAAATTTTGTTTTCCTGATTACTTTGAAACTACAGATTCGATCGAGATGAAATTTTGCACTCTAATGGAAAATTAGGTGTTCAAGCTACATGCAAAATTTTGTTCAGATCGCATTACCAGAACCATAGAAACCATAGAAAATTGTAACTTTTGAACGGAAATGCCTAGGGACTTGAAATTTTCAGGATAGGTGTGGATCTCGAATGTCGTGATCACGTTCATCTATGAGCAACATTATACAAGGAGTTCCGTAAATACGGTCGTTCGAAGTTTTGTTTTCTCGATAAATTCGAAACTACGGATTCGATCGAGATGAAATTTTGTATTTTAATCGAGAATGATATATTAAAGCAATATTTTGTCCAGATCGTATGACCAGAACCATAGAAACCATAGAAAATTGTAACTTTTGAACGGAAAGGCCTAGGAACTTGAAATTTTCAGGGTGGGTTTGGATCGCGAATATCGCGGTCACGTTCATCAATGAGCAAAATGAGACTAGGGGTTCCGTAAATATGGCCGTTCAAAATATTTTTTTCCAGATAGTTTCGCAACTACTGATCGGATTGGAATGAAATTATGCACCTAGCTGAGGAATAATGTATTCGAACTACGTGCAAAATTTTGTCCAGACCGCATCACCTAGACCATAGATACCGTAGAAAATTCTAGCGAATTATCGAAACAAAATTGATCAGCTGAAGCACTGACATGAAGTCTGGAGTTTCGCCTAAGTTTCAGAATTTTTTTGACAGCTGTCAAAAATTCCTTCAATTGGTTTCTAAAACTGGAAAATGCGAATCTACCTACAAGGTGCATGTACGAGCGCTCAAAAGCTCCTGCCTTCACGGCAGTTCTTTTCGTAATTTTTCTCTAACTATTCGACCCAGAATCACAAAACATGAAAGGAAAGTGATTATTTTCGATCGAAAAATCTACTCAAACCCAAATATTGAATATGTAAACTGTAGAGTAAAAGTAGATTCCCGTCCTACAAATTAGAATGGCTAAGTGGTGGTAGGTAATCTTCCTCAAATATGTAACAAGAGTTTTGATAGTTTTGAAATAGTTGAAATTCCTTATATTGAATCCATTTTAGAATTCAGAACCCACCCACCATTTTGAATGTATTGCGATCTTGTTAGACGATTCCATATTTGGCTAGAGTATATCCACGTTATTTAAATTCTATGCTGACCATATTTCGTATCTTGTACCACGTAATAGGAAGTTCGATTAATTCTGAATCGTATTGGGAGAAATTGTTTTCATATGGATTTGTGTACAAGAGCGAGCTGAAAACAAAATACACTATCAATGACTCATCGAAATTATAAAATATTTCTTGTGGCAAAAAACACTCTAAATGTTGAAGGAAGAACTGGTGTGTTGGCATACAATCAAAGCAGGAATTCCGAAAAACTGCGGTTCGTACATGATATGGTCATCGTCCCGGATGCTTCGGGACTAGGGTTGCCATCTCTGTGATCTGAAAACTAGTACAAGTAGCTTAAAAACCTCGGACTCTGCATCTGAAAACCTGGACATGTTGAAAATATTTTTTTAACTACCTATTATAATGGAAAAAATTCTCAAAATGTTTCAAGAGAGTCTTAATTTTTTCAATTTTTGAAATATACCATTAATTAATACTCTTTGATACATAGTGTCCCAGAATAACTCGATAATCCTGAAATACATTATAGAAGAGCTATCGAGAGCCCTGAAAAAAATACAAAAAATATCTATCCCCGCAAGAACTATCTTCTTTATTCAAAATAACGGTTTTTACTTCATAACGCTCACAAATAAATCAAATCCATCAGTTTCTTCACAGTAAAATATTCTTCAATAAAATACCAATAAACAGAAAATCGTATGAATAAATGTTGTAATTTTTTTTGGAAAAAAATATCCAACTTCAAATTTGATAGTATGATATTTTATGCTCAAATTTGAAGATGATTATTTTTTTTCAAAAAAATTATAACATTGATTCATACGATTTTCTGTTTATTGGTATTTTAATGAAGAATATTTTACTGTGAAGGAACTGATGGATTTGATTTATTTGTGAGCGTTATGTAGTAGTGTATATTAAATCTGACAACCATTTCTTTTCACAACCCGAAAAAAAGGGTAAGGATAGGGTTAGGTTAGGCTTAAGGTAGGAGTAGATTAGGGTAAATAATAATAATAATTCCACTTCATTGAATATTTCACTACAATTTAATTCAACGTATACTTAAGCCACAGCAAGGCGTGGCTGGGTCTGCTGGTATTTTATAATTTCGATGAGTCATTAATAGTGTATTTTGAAAAATTTTTGATTTATCTCAAACTTTTCAGCTCTGTACACAATTCCATATGAAAACAATTTCTCCCAATTCGATTCAGAATTTATCGAACTTCCTATTACGTGGTACAAGATGCGAAATATGGTCAGCATGGAATTTAAATAACGTGGGTATACTCTAGCTAAATATGGAATCGTTCAACAAGATCGCATTCAAAATTGTGGGTGGGATCGGAATTCGAAAATGGATTCAATATAAGGAATTTCAACTATTTCAAAACTATCAAAACTCTTGTTACATATTTGAGGAAGATTAACTACCACCTCTTAGCCATGTGTTACACAACAACTCAACGTGATGTGAAAACTATCAATTTGGAAAAAAGAAGATATTTCTTGCGGGGATAGATATTTTTTGTATTTTTTTCAGGGCTCACGATAGCTTTTCTATAATGTATTTCAGGATTATACAGTCATTCTGGGACACTCTGTTTAAAAGAGTATTTGATTTATTTCTGAACGTGTTAAGCGAACGCAACGTGATGTAGTAGAAATCATTATTTAGAAAGAAAAAAATAAGTATTTCTACCAGGGATAGCTTTTTTTTTCCAGAGCGCCCAATAGCTTTTCTCTACAGTATTTCAGGATTATCTATTCTTTCTTCCCTGGTGAATCTAGTCAACTGTCCCCAAAAGTGAGCTGCATATCAGTCTAAAACGTAAAATTTTGGATATCAAAAGGATTTAGTCAACAGATCTCTGAGAAACAGATACATTTACAAAGACTTCAAATGGGAACAAATAACTACTGGTAAACGAAATCAGAATCAGTGGGTTACAATAGTTCAATTCGATTAATTCTTCAAACAAAGTGGAGTACATCATCTGCATTATAAGAAATAGAAAAAATACGAATATCTCGAACTCTCGAACGGATCAACCTAGATACTTGAAATTTTCAGTATGGGTTCAGTTCCCATATTCCTCGGTTGATTTCGTTAATGGGCAGAATTCCACCAGGGGTTCGGTAAATATGGCCGTTCGACATTTAGTTTTTCTGATTACTTCGAAACTACGAATTCAATCAAGATGAAGTTTTGCACTCAAATGGTAAATGACGTGTTTTAGCTACATGCAAAAATTTTTGCTGATCGCATGACTAGAATCATAGAAATCATAGAAAATCATAACTTACGATTGCCTAGGGACTTAAAATTTTCAGGATAGGTGTGGATCTCGAATATTGCGGTCGCTTTTATAAATTAGCACAATTAAGCTGGGGTTCTGTAAGTATGGTCGTTGGAAATTAGGTTTTCTCTATAACTTCAAAATTACGGGTTCGATCGTGACGAAATTTTGAATAATGTACTCAAACTACAGGCGAAAATTTGTCCAGATCGCATCACCAAAACCATAGATAGGTACCGTAGAAAATTCTAGCGAATAATAAATAAAAAAATTGATCACTTAAAGCACTGATTTCTGGAGTTTCGCCTCAGTTTGAATTTTTTTTTCACAGCTTTCAACAATTTTTTAAATGTTAAAACTTGAGAAGTCCTATGGCTTGTTCATTCTGAAATCCTCGCGTTCTGAGTCATGAAGTTCGGTAGAATGTTCTTTTCTGAATCCAAACTGTTCTTCCGGTATAAAATTTGAAAGTTTGGTTCCTTCATTAAACCTCTACTCATTAACTTTTTCCACTAATTTTTCTTGGTCTGGTAGTTGAGATATTGGTGCAAAGTTCTTTGGAGAATTTCTTACTATGCCGGGTTTATTGTTAATACTTCTGCTGTTTTCCATATTTTGGGAATGTGTTTTGTTCGCATTACATCATTCAGTATATTGGTGAGCGCTTCTTTTCTATTTCTTGGCATTTTGTTCAGCATGATATTTTTTATGTTGTTACTGCCTGGTGCTCCTCGCCTCTTCAAATTGCTTATTATGTCTTACATTGCTAATAGTGAATTTCATCATTCTTTATATTCCTTGAAGTTTCTCCATGAGGTTGTTACGGCAAGGGTTTTTTGATTTTTATTGTGGTTTTTTCATTGGCTTCTATCATGTCGTTTTCTAGGTTCTTTGATGGTATTTTTAAACAATTGCGACACATCATATTATCTAGCTGGGTGGTGGATTGGTCTCCAGCCAAGAACGCAGTTAGGTAAGGCGAGTTGATTGACATTCGAAGAGGGAAAACCAAGCTTCGATATTGGTTTTTGAAGATGATTGTTAATTTCCTGAACACATACCTTCTCCAATCAAAGTTTTCTTTGTTTTAAACTCTCGAGGACCCCATGATTTTTCGAAATGTAGCTAGAAAGTTGAAACCTCGACTAGAGAGCAGATTTCAAAACGTGCCGATTTTTCGGTATTGAAAGATAGGGGGACATGAATTATTAGGATCGCAGTTTCTATGCGGTGAAAATGTGAACTAAATAACTCAACTTACTAGAATGTCTAATGAACCTTCAAATTCAGGTAAAGTGTGGGAAAGTCAATGATATTATTCATCACTTACATTATAACAATGTTGAACTCAGACGCCACATGGAATATTTAATGAATGAACTGCAGAAATAATGTGTTCATGGTATTGTTTTGATTAGTCCTCCTCGCAGAGGAAGCACCCATCGCAGTGACTCACAATCATCTGTTGTTAATTGCTGAATGTTCTTCTATATTCGTGATATATGTCATTCATTACCGACAATTGTCACGTGCGACCTCGAAATCTCTAAATATGTGGCAAACTTCATTCCTTGCCATGAAAAAAAATCACACCTAGAATATTGATCAAACCTACACGCCTGGTGCCATGCAGTTCCTCCTTCTGACATTGACATTGATTTCGGCAATTAACATCATTTGGTTTAATTACCATTTGTTTATCGATGTTTCCGGATCTGATGGAGTATGTTTGTATTGTACAAGGAAGCGAAGTGAGAAACGTATGAGGATTCGTTTTTTATTCGTTTCACATCTCGGATCGGTCTGTTTTTCCCAAAATCCACTCGAGTTTCTGAAGAAATCTGGACTCGAAAAGTCAGATTAAATCACAGAATTAGGTATCAAGCGTAATTGAGCGCTCGTTCTACTAACACAAGGGCTATATCATTTGTATCTGTATTTATCTGTATTTTTTTAATTTTGAGCCCAAAATAGTCTCAATCGACTCACTGATGACGAATTCGTCGATATATTCGAGTCTGTCCGTCCGGCCGTATACACGATAACTCTCGAACGAAATGACATAAAAAATTTTCAGGGTAGGTTCAAATTTCCAATGCTGCTAAGTTCATTATTGGGCAGAATTCGACCAGCGGTTCTGTGAATATGGCTGTTCGAAATTTTATTTTTTCGATAATTTCAAAACTACGGACTCCATCGTGCTGAAATAACGTATTTTGATGGAGAATGATATATTCAAGCTACATGCTACATGCAGAATTTTGTCCAGATCGCATGACGAGAACCATAGGAACCATATAAAATTATAACTAGAGGCCTAGGGATGGGTGTGGATTTCGAAGGTCGCGGTCACGTTTATCAATGAGCAAAATAGGACTGGGTGTTCCGTAAATATGGTCGTTTGAAATTTAGTTTTCTTGATAATTTCGAAACTTCGGATTTGATCGTAACGAAATTTTGTATTTTAATGGAGAATGATGTATTCAAGCTACATTTCTTCCAGATCGTATTTTAAACTTCAACGAATAATTGAATATATCCTTATATTTCTGTAACAGCTGGTTCGGTATAATTGATAAAGTCAAAAATTTTTTCAATTGGTTTCTGAACCTGGAAAATGCGAATCTACCAACAAGGTGGATGAAGGAGCGCTGAAGAGCTCCAACCTTCACGGCAGTGCTCTTTATAATTTTTTTCACTCAAATCAGAAAACTAAAAAATTTCGATTTATTTTCACTTCGAACAGCTGTAAAGTTGAATTTCCACTATATTATGATATCGCACCCGTCGTAGAGTAAGGAGACAAATCAAAAATTGATTTTGTTGGGAAATTGTATTTGAAGTTTTGGTTTACCGAAGTTTTCGTTCTATACTTTTGTGTACTTACTCAATTTAACACGCTGAACTTTCGTAATTACTGCATCAATCCATTTGAACATTATAACTTTAGCATACAATATTCAATTAATGCAATTTTTTTCGTCGTGGTGTAATATTCTACTGTTTTTCCAAAAAATTTGAAATGTTACCTTTTTTCACGAACAATGTCTTATGTGACGGAGAGTTATTCTGATATTGCACGTAAGAAAAGGGTGACTTCCTGAATTCAATACCGTCACTAACACAAAATGGACCTTTTTTGAGTTGTCTCCTTATTCTACGAAAGATACGATATGTAGACACAAAATTTCAGCAGGATATGGCGGATAGTTTTTGAGTTGAATTTTTTCATATTATTTCATTGATATTGATTTCATATTTATTTTATTGATATTTTTCATAATATAACATATGAAACTTCGTGTCGTAATTCATAACTGATTATGAATAAACGATATTAATTTATTAATTTATTTGTTTATATCCCGACTCTCCTAGGTCTCTGTGAGACCCCTCGGAAGCTCAGAGCTTCACAAGCTCAGAGCTTGGCGAGTTAGGAGACCCGGTTGTGTTCTGTCTGTGAAGGCTTTGTTACTGTGTCCTTACGCCACCTGAGGCACAGCACTGTTAATTGTTTACCCAACGGTGAATGGTGGAACCGTGCTCCATGCCAGAAAATTTCTTTCCCGACCAGAGGATTCGAACGTTGAACTTTAACAAAGTGCTACTTAATCGTTTTCATAAAAAAAATATTTATTTCCTTCTACAAGAAGATTCTGGTAATTGAGTACTATCCTACTATTAAGTACAGTCCGGAATTCGAAATGAGCAATTCGGAATACAATGGCTCGATGAGATTGATAGGTATCCACGTACGACGTAGCGCAATACACTTTCGGAACTCGTTTGATTTGATTGCCAACATTCTAAATAGGAGTTGAGTTTGAGTACATTCTGACTAAATGAGATGATACAGCCGATTGAGAGTCATCCTTGGACGATAACCTATTTGACTTTGAAAGTATCTCCGCTTACTGTGTCGTTTTGTGTGTGAAATTTCATAACCGAATTTTGAATCAATTCTCATAATCTATCTATCTCTGTTGACAGTAAGAGAAACGGTGCGGCGTGGTCTTATCTGTCACGAATTTCGTTTTATTATATAGGTACAACAAAACTTTCTGAAAACAACGCTTAGGTATCCTTAATACACTTGAAAGAAGAAAATAATTTTCTACGAACTACCGAATCCAAAGTCCAGTTAATCGATGAATCAATATTTCAGGAAGCATCTAGCGCTTAATCATATCGTCGGTAAATTGACAAAGGGGCGTATCTGCAAATTTTGGTTTTTAAGATATCCGCGATCAAAGTTCTCCTGTGTACTACAAATAACCTGATTAAAATTTTCAACCTCTTATTCTGTTTCTTCCACTGGTTTTCAATGTGTTTTGCGACATTAGGGTAGCATCACTTCATAGAGACGAGAGATATGGGTTTCAAAGTGAAGCTAACTTAGAAAATAAAAATTTGCAGATACGCCCTCTGTCAATTTACCGACTATATCATTGACTTTATCGTCGTGTGCGCTTGACGCTTTCAAATACGTTTGTTTGTTTGTTTATATCCCGACTCTCCTCGGTCTCTGTGAGACCCCTCAAAAGCTTAGAGCTTGTGCGAGTTAGGAGACCCGGTTGTGTTCTGTGTAGGCTTTGTTTCTGTATCCTTACGCCTTTTCCCAACTGTGAATGGTGGAACCGTGCTCCATGTCAGAAATTTTTTTTCCCAAACAGAGGATTCGAACCCGGGACCGATCGAGGAGATCGGCCACTGAGCCGACCGCGCTAACCACTACACCACGACCCCGTACCTATTATAATAAGTGCTTTCCAGCCACCGTTTGGGGCGCACCCAGTGCGCCTCGGGAGACCGTTCCAGCATCAGAGCGTCAAACACTCGCGCTACGTTCCCCTTTCCCCTGGTGCACCTCCCGAATTTGCGAAGCTTCAAGCCCTGACAGCTGTTCAACGCCAAACTCGTTATATTTGCTGTTTTGTTCACGTTTTCCGACAGTTTGGTTTTGGCATTTTTCCGTGATAGCGAGGGCGTGACGCTCTAGTGCGTCAAGCCCTGTAGTATCACGCACCTGGCTTGAAAGCCACTAATATAACTCAATCTAGGCGTAGTTTTTTTATGAGATCTATTGAACTTTCTCTGAGACTAAGTTATGATTTCTGATTACATCTTTACTTTTTTCGGACATTGGATTATACACTAAATGAAATAAATGAGATTATTTCTTCCTTGTAGTGTAGTGGTGAGCGCGTTTGGCTCTTGATCTTTCATCATCAGACATTTTCTGATCTGTTGGGTGAACAATTAACATTGCTGAGCTTCAGGTGGCGTAAGGACATAGTAACGAATCCTACAGAGAACACAACCGGATATCCTAACTCGCACATGCTCTAAGCTTGTGAGGAGTCTCACAGAGAACTAGGAAAGTCGGGATATAAAAATTGAAACATTGAACATAGTATCATTGTATTCATTGGATTGTTTTGAGGAAAATAAAATTCGATGGACAAAGTTTCATTCTGATTCGATAAATGTACATAAATGGAATGAAAGATATTCGGACCATTACTATGATCGGTTATACAGGGTGTCCCGGGAGTAACTGTAGATACTCTTACTAGGGGTGAAGTACGGATTGACAATAAAAAATTAATTTCTGACATTACTCAGAAATCCACAGGTTGATTTATCGAATTCGTTATAATACTATGGCCTTTATGAATACCAAACTAATCAACAGAATTTATCGGGACTTGGACAGGACAATAGGGACCTTTACACTTACGCTCCAGTCGCGCGCGACAGTCGCGCGCGAAAATCGCGAGTGATTTTCGCGCGCGACTGGAGCGTGTAAAAAATTGCCTTCACACTACGCCGTCGCGCGCGAATTTGGTCGAGCCGTTCCAGTCGCGCGCGACTGGAACGTTAGTGTAAAGGTCCCTATTGACACATGTTGAGATCAAAAGGACGAGATTTCAATTATTTCGATACACCAGGGCCGTACTCATCTAACTTTTCGGGGTAAAAACATCACTTTCATTGTAAAATTTTGAATTTGCATGGAAATGAGCAAATACGCCTAGGGATTATTTCTATTCAAATTCTGGGGAAATAATAATAACAAGTTTATTAATATCATCTGAATGTCGCTATTATTGTTTCACGAATGATTTTTCTGGTAGTGGTTGGAATAAACTAATAATATTCACACTATTTATCTTGATAATAAAAAAATATTTCATTCGTTTTATCCATTTATTTGAATGAATTTTTTACTGTTTTAGAAGAACGTAACCTATAAACATAACTACAGAAGTGGAATATATCTAGTCATATAAAATTCACTCCACATGAACAATGTAATGAACTTCAGGCTGCGAAGCGGTTTTGATTCAGTGAAGAATGATAGTGGAATTGAATTAAGTTTTATATCATTTCATTCATTTCTGTATGTTTTCGTTCATCTTGAACGAATGGAGAAAATAGGTGAACTGCTGTAATTCAATGTAATAGGTATATATGTCGTGCAACATACATTTTTTATTGAAGATTAAGGTATATACTTTAAAGGAATTCCATGGTGCCTGCGTATAAAACACGTAGGACATTTATACATAATGTCATTCTCTAGTCTTTTCTAGAATACCAATTAACTTTAAATGAACAGCATGGCAGAGATCATGTACTGGACATTCCAGACCGATTATTTACATTTAAGAAGAGAGTTTTTGTAGATTGTAGGCCATGATAGTTGGATGGTGTATATTTGATTCAAAAATATATCAAGGTTTCCGCTCAAAATTTCGTTCATTTAAAGCTATAATATCAAGTTGTATCACAAATCAATTCAGATTTTCTATAGGATTTTGATGTTTCTTTTCTATTTGTGTTTAGAACTCTGACATTCTTTTACTGGAAATCTTTTCAGTGAATCTTTCAAAGTCGTTTAAAACTTCTGACTGTTTTATGTTGGCTTCTCGTTTATTCTGTTGTTGATTGTTCTTCTTTTCTAATCGTATGATCTTCTGCTTTTCTTTGGTATTTGAATCCTGTTTTTGAGCGCTCGTACTACTTACACGAGGGCTATATCATTTCGTCACGATGTCTGTATTTTGAGCCGAAAATGGTCTCAATCGACTATGTTCGACTCACTGATGACGAATCCGTAGGAAAATTCGAGTCTGTCCGTCCGGCCGTCCGGCCGGCCGGCCGTGAGCACGATAACTCTCGAACGGAACAACCTAGAGACTTGAAATTTTCAGTGTGGGTTCAGTTCCCGAATGGCTCGGTTAAGTTAGTTAATGGGCCAAATTCCACCAGGGTTCCGTAAATATGGCCGTTCAAAGTTTTGTTTCCCTGATTACTTGAAAACTACAGATTTGATCGAGATGAAATTTTGCACTCGAATAGAAAATGAGGTGTTCAAGCTACATGTGGAATTTTGTCCAGATCGGATGACCAGAACCATAGAAAACATAGAAAATTGTAACTTTTGAACGGAAACGCCTAGGGACTTGAAATTTTCAGCAAAGGTGTGGATCTTGAATGTCGTGATCACGTTCATCTATGAGCAACATTATACAAGGGGTTCCGTAAATACGGTCGTTTGAAATTTTGTCTTTTCGATAAATTCGAAACTACGGATTCGATCGAGATGAAATTTTGTATTTTAATCGAGAATGATATATTGAAGCAATATTTTGTCCAGATCGCATGACCAGAACCATAGAAACCATAGAAAATTCTAACTTTTGAACGGAAAGGCCTAGGAACTTGAAATTTTCAGGGTGGGTTTGGATCGCAAATTTCACGGTCACGTTCATCAATGAGCAAAATTAGACTAGGGGTTCCGTAAATATGGCCGTTCAAGATATTTTTTTCCTGATAGTTTCGAAACTACTGATCGGATTGGAATGAAATTATGCACCTAGCTCAGGAATAATGTATTCAAACTACGTGCAAAATTTTGTCCAGATCGCAACACTAAGACAATAGAATAGGGCTGAAAATCCCGAGATAAAGTCATAGAAATCCTTCGTTGTAAAACTATTTCACATAGAATCATGAAATTTGGTATGCGGTTTCATTCGAAAAATAATCCATCGAAAAGTAGAACCTACGCATCTGGAATCATTGATACGAAATCAAACAGAGTAAGGTACATCGTTCGAGATTCTCAACTCTTGTTGTCGGATTTCACTTTCAGAATTAGTTGGTAGCAAATAACACATGAAGCGCAGCTGACAATTTCGGATGATAGGATGTCTTGTTCATTCATGTGATCCGCCTTACATTAACAAATCATTGATCTCGTTTTATCCTCAAGAGTTACTCTCACTTTGACCTACTAAGAACCAGTTCGTTCCATTGTAACTCAATAACTCATTCAGGGTAACAACCGAGATACTATAATGAATTGCATAATTCGGATAATGTAAACAATGAAGTGGAATTTTATGCTAGAATAATTTCTTCCGTTTTGTTGATCGAACAGCGTGAATTCTTGTTGAATAATGATTATTATCTAGTATGTCATTGTGCTCTATCTTCTTGAATGATTCCTGATGACACAAAAGTTAAGCTACAACCAGCAAAACCTCATTCGAATTTTTATATTGTCACTGATTATACGAATTGGATTATGATGATTTATGAAAAATATAAGCATGAAGAAATTGAGATAATGAGGAAATTTCGAATTCTCATTTATATAACTGGGCCACCATGATTTTTGCGCGTTTGTTTTCATGAACATAATCTTCCGAAATATCTTCACGGATCTTGAGCTGAAAATGGTATTAAACGATTAGGTTGGACCCGCAGATGTGGAATTCGTGGTTAAATTCAATTGTGTCTAATAATTCGAAAAATTCATCCAAAATTTTGTAATTAGTTGTACGGTAACGACACATTCCGTGAGAATATTAGGTATTCCCTAAAGATGAAAAAAAAAATTTTTAAAACATTGGTATCACCGGAACTGAATTTATCGTCCTGAAATATTTCGAAAAATCACTTTCAAACGTTTGTAAACGTACTCAAGAAACATCCTGTCTCTATTCGTGAGACATACATGAATATACACCAGTGGTGGACCTGAGGGGGGCGGGCATGGAGACCATGCCCACCCCCCCCCCTCAATGGTTGACCAATGTTTCAACAAGTCTAGATACAACTGAATTTTTAGTCTGTTTCAAACAAGAAGAAAATTCGATATTATTTTTTGGTTCGAACACTCAAATATCTCAAGTTTGTTTTCAAATTTTATAAGAGAACCTTCGGAATAGAACATTCGTATCATGGGGTGGGAATAATAGTTTGTTGTGTAGAAATTGGGGATTTCCCTCATAAGTTTATTCGTATGTTTAATCTTCATGGAACCCTTAAAAACCATCGTTTCTGACCATTTATGGCTAGGATAATCTCAAGCTGGCAATTGAGAAGGTTAATTCGCTATTCAAGTAATCCCTAGAAATAGTTTTCCAATCGGGATAGTAGGCTTGTTTCGAAGAATCCATTAGAGGGTCATTGCACGTCTGCAAGACCCCTTAGAAGGGGAGGGTTTCTCGGCGAAAAAAAAATAAAAAAGTTTTGCAAGCAATATTGTTATAATGACAAATATTCAAGACGGTGATATTACCTGGACTGCTTGTCTTCAAAATTCAAATGAGGGGTAGATTCTATCATCTGTCCCATCCAAAAATATTCAGAAAAACCCAAATATTTATCATGAATCTAATAACCCTCAATTACCTCAATTCTTGTAGCTCAAATCAGTAACATTCGAGTCTTTTTATCTCTGTACAACCACAGTTTCTAAGTTTTTTAGTGTTTATTGCTATGAAAAAAATAGTGTTAGAAATATTCCAATAGCAGAACTAACGATCTTGGAACTATAAACATTGTTACATCGGGAAATCCATCTAGTTTCAGCAAGAAAACCAATTGAGAATAAACAGTGTGTATTGTGTTTGAAAGTGTATCATTCGTCGTCTTTCCCGCAAGTGTGGTCCTTCAACCAATCTACTTGAAAAAAAAACAGGTCAGATGGATAAGAAGGAGATTGATTCTCACTTTTTCCCTGAACCGAAAAAGCAGAAAATTGAACAACCTTCCCAAAGCATTCAAAGCGATGCAGGACCGTCATCTTCATTTCAAGAAAATCGTTTTTTATAAGGGGAAATTGAAAATATTCTCGATATATTATTTCATTGAGTGGTTTTGTTGGTTTCGACACTTCTGTTCCATTTTTTTTTATTTGTATATTATTATTCACTGGTCCCAGTTGTTTCAAATAAAAAATGAAATTTCATGTATTTCTCATGAACCTCATTAATATATTGATTACGAATTTTCATTAACCCATGGCCCTCCCTCTGAAAATCCTTCTAGATCCGTCCCAACAGGTCAGGTCCAAGACGATATTCGAGCATTCGAGGTAACAGGCAACTCGTAGAAAGAAGGAAAACCATCAGAGGTACAGCGCGATAACCACCCTAGGAGAATTATTCTGGTACCTGTCGAGAATTAACATTTCTATATCCCATGAAGTTTCTAGTTTGCGCTTGGGGTAGTGTAGACTGTAGATGCTAAAAAATGAATTAAACAAAATGGTCCTTCCTCTTTTCGTTGTTCATGAAGCTCAAAACCGAGAGATCAAATTATGAAAAGATTAATTCTCGGGAGAACTACCCCAAGAAATATGTGATTCGAAATGTGTTTATCACACCAATACACATTTCGAATTTTATGAGTTTATTTTCATTTTTCTCATTATGGAATCGACCATGCCAAAAGCGGATCCACGTGCCTCAATCATATCATTACATTTTTTCAAATTTTTCATTAATTCCTGATATTTTTGTATTCAAAATCGATTTTATATTCGGATAATCAACTCAAAGTCTAGACACTCAATTTTTAAAACCAGATTCATTAACCAGAACGACATGTTTCGATGTAATAGCATCATCTTTAGGTTCATTGAGTGCTGGGAAGAAAATTTCACATAGTAAGTAAAAAACTAAGTAGGCTGCCTGAATATCACGTTGAAAACAATTTCACGGTTGCCACTAAATTGTTGTACATTAGGTTGTTAAATATATATTTTTTCTTTTTTATTTACCGGTACCAAAGTTTTAGATGGAGAATACTTACATGCTTGATCCAAGATTCCAAGATGCTCCAAGATTCCAAGCTGTGACGAAAACATGTCGTGCTAGTTAATGAGTCTAGTTTCAAATTTCAAATGCCTAGGCCTTTCCGTTCGAAAGTTATGATTCTCTATGGTTTCTATGGTTCTGATTATGCGTTCTGGAGAAAATGTAGCTCGAATATACCATTCCCAATTCAAATACAAAATTTCGTCACGATCAAATCCATAGTTTTGAAATGATCAAAAAAACTGAATTTCAAACGACCATATTTACGGAACCCATAGTTTAATATTGCTCATTGATGAACGTGACCGCAACATTCAAGATCCACACCTATCCTGACAATTTCAAGTCCCTAGGCCTTTCCATTACGAAGTTATAATTTTCTATGGTTTCTAGGTTTCTGGTCATGCAAGCTGGACAAAATTTTGCATGTAGCTTGAACACGTAATTCTCTATCTGATTGAAATATTTCACCTCGATCGAATCTGTAGTTCCAAAGTAATCAGGAAAACAAAATTTCGAGCGGCCATATTCCCGGAACCCCTAGGCGAATTTTGCCCAATATCGAACTTAACCGCGACATTCGAGATTCAAACCTACCCTGAAAATTTCAAGTTACTAGGACATTCCGTTCGAGAGTTATCGTGTATACGGACGGACGGACAGACTTGAATTTTTCGACGGATCCGTCATCAGTGAGTCGAAAATAGTTGTTTGAGACCTTTTTCGGCTCAAAATTCCAAAAATACAAACATCGTGACGAAATGATATACCTAGTCCTCCTGTAAGTAGTACGAGCGCTTAAAAATTGAGTGTGTTTCGACGTTTAGTGATTATCTGTTACATATTATATTCATTTTGATCTGTTGGATAACAAGCCTCACATATTATGTGACTGCCTGGTTTTTCGAGTCGCCCATTACCGAGGAATGTGTCTTTGTATTGAATGCAAGTTTAGTCCTATACTTGCTTTAGAATGGTTATATCTTGGTCTGTCACATGATGATAACACAACTGTCTAGGTCCTAGTGCTTTAATGTTTACAAAATGTTTTAGGTATTTTTCGAAAAATTAGTTTGGTTACCGAGGTAGGTTAGCGATTTGAATGAACGTATATACGTTGGTATTGATACGGTACAAACATTGAAAATTTTCTGAATGGTTCCATCAAATCAAAGAGACTGGTTCCTGCCGTGCAGTTGTGATATAATTATATCTCCTGCTGCCACGATTTCAAGGATTTCATTGATGAATTTAATGTCACGATGACGATACGAATTCCATGCCAATTAATCGAAAAGAAAGTTACACGATTAATCCTGCGATTATAGAGCAAGAATATGACATGTACCGAAGGGAAAGTTATTACGGACTGGGATTCGAAGCTATATTCTACCATGAATCGTATTAATTTCTTGGAAGTTTTTTGCGAGGCAAGACTTCCGACCAGATATTTATGATAATTTGGCTCGTATGTTACATATAGGTATAGTATAGTACCTCGTAGTATAGTACCTAGTAGAAGTTGAATGTGAATGTTTCAGCTCTATCTCGTATCGATATTCCCGAGTCGATAAATTGAATTCGGAATGTTTTCCTACAATAAACATTTTTGAGTAATAAGTGAGATTTGGTAATCATATTTCGCTTGCTGTTTGGAACGCAGATTCGTCAGTTATCAAGTGGTAAATTGCACGTAGCCATGGCGCGTGTTATTAGCAAATATGGTTTACCTGTACTGATCCCAGAAGAAGAAATAGTCAACGTGATGTATTGGGAGACCTTTGTATTCTCCACTACTCAGAAGATTTTCCGCCCGTGGGAAGCCCGTGTCTTCAATAACAAAAAAGTTATGGGACATCAGAGAAATCGACTGAATTTGAGAATTGCCGTCATTTGGCTAATTTCCTCCAAATTTGAAACCGGGTGACTGGTTGAAATCGGTTGAAATTCTTCCGACACCGACAGAAACAAGACTTTTTGCATAGACAATTTTTGACTTTGAGCCACTTTGTGCATTGTATTAGTATTTTCATCTCGAGACCACTTTTCTACAAGGGGTGCCCAAGTTTTACATTCACCTATTTACAATCTTTTTTTTTTTCGAGAAAAAACCCAGATTTGGCAATTGTATTTATGGAACAGACACTGAAAAATAATGAATTAACCTGTTCTGTATTCATTGAAATTAACATAAAAAAATTTATGAAATAATCAATTTACCATATATTTCGTCATGTCCGTTCGTCCGTCTCTCCATATGTTAAGGCCTTTCTACTCGGAGACGTAGATGAAACAAAGAGAAATAATTGATCATGATTTCGTTCAAATGTTAAGATGAATTTTTAAGCGCTCGCTGGCTCATTATTACATGGTGGTTGTGGTTCTTTGAAGCTTCTGAAGAACGATCGGTGCCTCTTTTTTAAAAAATGTGTGTCATTTTTTGAACCCTCGTTCTACTTACACGAGCGCTATATCATTTTGTCACGATGTCTGTATTTTTCGAATTTTGAGCCGAAGATGGACTTAATCGACAAGGTTCGTCATACTGAGGACGAATCCGTCGAAAAATTCAAATCTGTCCGTCCGTCCGTAAGCACGATAACTTTCGAACGGAATGACCTAGAGAATTTGAATTTTAAGTGTGGGTTCGGTTCCCGAATGTCGCAGTTGAGGTCGTTAATGGGCAGAATTACATCAGGAGTTCCGTGAATATGACCGTTCGAAATTTTGTTTTCCTGGTTACTTCGAAACAACTCATTCGACCGAGATTAAATTTCGCACTCAGGTGATCACAGATGCGAAATTTTGTCCAGATCGCATGACCAAAACCGTAGAAACCATAGAAAATTATAACTGTTTAACAAAAGGGCCTAGGGACTTGAAATTTCCAGGATAGGTGGGGATCTCGAATGTCGCGGTCACGTTTATCAATGACCTGAATTAGGCCAGGGGTTCTGTAAATATGGTCGTTTCAAATTTAGTTTTCTTGATCATTTAAAAACTGTCGAAATTTTGTATTTCAATGGAGACTGATATATATTCAGTGTGGGTTCAGTTCCCGAAATTTAGTGTTCTTGATGATTTCAGAACTGCGGATTTGATCGTGACGGAGTTTTGTATTTCAATTGAGAATGATATATTCAAGCTACATTTCTTCCAGATCATAAGCATAACTAAAACAATTTTACATTCCAGACTACTAGTAAACCAAGTAGATCAACATAGTAGGTAGATCCACATGATAAATAGATTCACAAACAGGAAGATACATAGAAAGGTACGTATAGAATATAGATCCACGAACAGGCAGATCCACAAAATGAATTAATCCAGAGAAGGGGTAATAATAGGATCACATGGAAAGTATTATTATTTTTTCCATTTCTATAATGGAAGTTGATCATATTTGTTGGGATTATGTTATGTTTTTTTTTGAGCGCTCGTACTACTTACACGAGGGCTATATCATTTCGTCACGATGTCTGTATTTTTCGAATTTTGAGCCGAAAATGGTCTCAATCGACTATGTTCGACTCACTGATGACGAATCCGTCGGAAAATTCGAGTCTGTCCGTCCGGCCGTCCGGCCGTCCGTCAGCACGATAACTCTCGAACGGATCAACCTAGAGACTTGAAATTTTCAGTGTAGGTTCAGATCCCAAATGCCTCGGTTAAGTTCGTTAATGGGCCAAATTCCACCAGGGGTTCCGTAAATATGGCCGTTCAAAGTTTTGTTTCCCTGATTACTTGAAAACTACAGATTTGATCGAGATGAAATTTTGCACTCGAATGGAAAATGAGGTGTTCAAGCTACATGAGGATTTTTGTCCAGATCGCATGACCAGAACCATAGAAACCATAGAAAATTGTTACTTGTGAACGGAAACGCCTAGGGACTTGAAATATTCAGGATAGGTGTGGATCTTGAATGTCGTGATCACGTTCATCTATGAGCAACATTATACAAGGGGTTCCGTAAATACGGTCGTTTGAAATTTTGTTTTCTCGATAAATTCGAAACTACGGATTCGATCGAGATGAAATTTTGTATTTTAATCGAGAATGATATATTGAAGCAATATTTTGTCCAGATCGCATGACCAGAACCATAGAAACCATAGAAAATTCTAACTTTTGAACGGAAAGGCCTAGGAACTTGAAATTTTCAGGGTGGGTTTGGATCGCAAATTTCACGGTCACGTTCATCAATGAGCAAAATTAGACTAGGGGTTCCGTAAATATGGCCGTTCAAAATATTTTTTTCCTGATAGTTTCGAAACTACTGATCGGATTGGAATGAAATTATGCACCTAGCTCAGGAATAATGTATTCAAACTACGTGCAAAATTTTGTCCATATCCCATCACCAAGACCATAGATACCGTGGAAAATTCTAGCGAATTATCGGAAAAAAATTGATCAGCTGAAGCGCCGACATGAAGTCTGGAGTTTTGCCTAAGTTTCAGAATTTTTTTGAC
The DNA here is from genome assembly GCA_963966015.1 of Aphidecta obliterata. Lineage (NCBI taxonomy): Eukaryota > Metazoa > Arthropoda > Insecta > Coleoptera > Coccinellidae > Aphidecta > Aphidecta obliterata. The sequence continues at coordinate 7,333,887 of OZ014430.1, read as the reverse complement.
AGCAGTCAAAAATTCCTTCAATTGATTTCTGAAACTGGAAAATGCAAATCTACCTACAAGGTGCATGTACGAGCGCTAAAAAGCTCCTGCCTTCACGGCAGTGCTTTTCGTAATTTTTTTTCTAAGAGAAAGTGAGGAAAAGAGATTTGACCACATATTTGGAAACAGCATTAAATTCTCTACAAGATAAGAATTTCTGTCTGCCAAAAAAAATCTTATTGCGGGCGTGGTAAGGAGATGAATGTCACGATTCTGAAGTGAACAAAACCAGTCATATTTTTCCGATGGTTTTATCGATTCAGAAGGTGGAAGATGATTCAAATAAAACAACACATATGTCTAGATTATCTAGATAATCGATTATCGTTGTCCATATAGATCACGAAAATCTTCAGGAAGAGCTTATTTTGCAGAGTATTGTAAAAAGCCTCGATTATAGATAATAATGAAATATCATTAATTATAGACATATTTTCTTTTCGGCAAAAACTACCCCATTTGCTTTATAATGACATATCAATTTTTGTGCTTGCTGCTTGTCTTCTGCCATAATATTATGGCTAACAAGATAACAACGAATAAGTTGAAATATTCCAAACCAAAATTTGATGTCTTTTGAAAGCTTTTTATGATTGAATATTGTAGTTATCTTCATGAACTTATCTGTCGAATCGAAATAATTTGAAGGAACCAACTGAATTTTAATAAAACGAATGTTATGAAAACATGTGAAGAAAGACGACTGCTACTTCTTATAACAGTTATTCTTATTGTCCACCTCCTTGTTTAATACCTTTTACACATCGTTTTCGCACTGAATCTACAAACTTTCGAAGTTCACAACGTTTCTGACGCATTTCTGCACACCACAAATTAATTCTTTCGATCAGATCTTCTCGAGTCTCAACGCGAATTTGGTATTTTTTTCGTAAGGTCGGGGCTGCTTGGTGGCCATCTTACCGGGTCGTACCTCCCAATCCATTGCACCCCTAAATATTCATTCATTAAGTCCCGAAATTTCCGGCTTTGGGAGTCATGAGAGGTGAAATTTTCGGACCAGTTATACTTCTCGATCGCCTAAACGCTGAAGAATTCATTACATCAATTCAAAGTAGCTTAATGGACATATTGGATGAAACGCCCCTGGCTAACTGACAAAATGTCTGGTTTGAAATGAATGGATGCCTAGCTCATAATAGCCGGAATGTACGGGACTTAATGACTCAATATTTTGGAGTGCAATGAATAGTATCTGGTAAGATTGCCACCAAGGTGCCCCAAGGCTTTTGTATTTTTATGTCTGGAACACCTTGAAAGAAAAAATATATCAAATTCGCGTTCAGACTCGATAGGATCTGATCGAAAGAATAGATTTGTGTTGTGCAGGAATTCGTCAGAAACGTTATAAACTTCGCAAGTTTGTAGATTCAGTGCGAAAACGATTTGTAAAATTTAGGTATTGAATAAGGCAGAGGACATTTCGAACGATTGTTATAAGTAGTATTAGTCTGCCTTCTTTACATATTTTCATAGAATCTGTATTATTAAAATTTTGTTTATTCCTTCAAATTATTTAGATTCGACAGATAAATTCATGATTTCCATGAAAATAACTTCAATATTCAATCATGAATATCATAGTCATGATATTAGGGCAGAAGACGAGCAGCAAGCACAAAAATTGATATGTCATTCGAAAGCACACTCCATTTCCACTTATAAAATTTGAATCGTTAAATAATGTTTGAATAAAAGTTTTGCATTCAGTAATATTCAATTTGGCGTAACAAGGTATTCCTGTCAGATCTATAATCGAAAAATTGTCATTTAGACTTCACGTTTTTCGAGTCGTTGCTGTTGCCATGGTGACTTTAAAAAACGCGCGTGTTCAAAAGTTCGATTCAAACACGTTGAGGCGTTCTTGAAATGAGTGAAATGGGGCATCAATGAAAAAAAATTTAATTATTTTTTTTTATAATGAATGAACTTAAATGATTCACAAATATGCGTAACATTTGAAATACCTTATAAATATTTTAGCGGAAGTCATTAAATTGAATGCTCAGTAAGATCCGGTAATAATAATAAAGAAAATATACTTAGGTCAATTCAGGAAATTCAACCCTCCGATATCAATTATCTTAAATATAATTATATTTTCAAAGAGGGTTAACATCATCAAAAATATGAATTATTGAAGTTATTAATTATATAGTATTTAATTTGAATTTATGCGAGAAAATTTGTGAAAATGCAATTTAGATTCATAAGCTGGACAGAGTGAATCAAGAATGCTTCATACTACGGAAAATTTGATTGAAAAATTAATTTGAAACGTTGTGACAATTGAGAGAAACGTCAGAGTGGAAATCAATCCGTCAGAAAGTTTTGGTTTGAAATTGGTTTTGGAAGAAGGAATTCATATTCAAAAACCTCATCAAGAAGAAATACAAGTGTAATTTTGAAAGCACGAAAAGTAAATTTCAAGATTACGAATGAGAGAAGCATAGCAGTTTTCTCATAGAGGAAAAGTGAAGTATATTTGGACAAAGTTTTTCTCCGTGAGTGCACTCATTGGTCTTTAGTCAGATTTATAATTTTAGTTTCATTTGATCGTTAGAGTAAGTTTTATAGAAAGTAATTGTTAATAAAATAATTGTGTGAAGATATTTTTTTTAAATTGTTCATCTTAGAACCCTCCTTGAGGAAGAGTTTCGGGAAAGTCAAATAAAATATTGAACAGAATTTTCAAAAATTGTTATTGGATTTCAATTATCATCAAAATTGAATTAATTCCTTTAAATTTCACAGTAGAGCCATAACAATTTATGTCGCCCAACGCGTGGCTGAAATAAAGTGATTTGCTTGGATAATAGTATATCATTTAACGAGCGGTAATGTAGGTCATAACTCACGCAGATGAAGTTTGCAGCACGAGCCGAAGGCGAGTGCTGTAATTCATTAAGTGAGTTATGACCATTACCGCAAGTTGAATACTATACTTTATCTACGATTGTAACAATAAATACTAAGATACAAGTACAGAGAAAGAACTTTATTCAAAAATCTCAATAGTTACATATAACCATGCATTATTTATATTGGTTGTGCTTCTTAGCATGGAGTAGAAAGTCTATAGGGGCGATGCTTCATATTTAGTGCTTAGTTCGTTAAAATATGCCAAAAGAACATTCTCTGTAAACAATGACTTGATATTCTTACTGCTACGCCAATCTTGAAAATTGTTGTATACACCTTTATATTTGTTTTGGTATTTTTCGCAATAAATTCTGTATGGTAACATTAGCGGATTGTCTTATTTCTGAAGATGTACATAATAATTCATCTTCACTATCTGAATTAATCTTTTTCAGCGAAATATACACAATAATAATTAGGTATCAACTCAATTTGATTAGACGTCAAAATTATTCAAGTGACCTCCCCTCAATACTGATAATGGACTGTTCCCTTACGGCAATCACACAGGGGAGTTATAGGAGTCAGTGAGTGGGAGAACGGTTTTTGTTTACATATACCACTAATCCATCGAAAGTAGTTGAGTAATGACTATATTATTCAATCGGAGTAAATAAAGTGAATGATTTGAGTTTATTTTCCATCAACACACATAACTTTTTTTCACATGAAATATTTGCAGTATCTGTTTCAAAATGGAAAGAAGGAGTAAAACTTCGTTAGGGGAAAGAAGTGATGAAGTAGATGAGGCACAAGGAATTGGAGAAAAACAAAACAAAATAGAATCAAATGTATTAATTAATTCATTAATGGAGATGAATAAGAGAATTGAAGAAATGAAAGATGATTCAAAAAGAATGAATCAAGAAATGAAAGATCACTCAAAAAGAACGAATCAAGAAATGAAGGAAGAAATAAAAAATAACACAGAAAGAATAAAACAAGATATAAACAAGAAATTCAAAAAAATTTTAAAAATTTCAGAGATATTGATGATTAAAAAAGGAGAAAATTCAAGGGAATTGAAGGAAATCAGAGATATAATTAATACAACGGAAAATAGACCTGAGAGAAAAATTGAAGAAGAAATGATTGATTTTGAGAAAGATAAAGAACTAACAGAAATAATAGAAAATGCGGAAGAAAATAAAGAATCAAATGAAATTAATAGGCTGAAATTACTAGACCCAAGATTCAAGAAAGAATTCAACAATGCTTCTAAACTTGATGATGGTAAAAATTAATCTAATGAGAATACTTCTGGAACAAAAATAGAGAAATTCTGTTCTGGAAACATTATAAGAATAGATAATTTTATATCCAAATTCAAGGAGAGGGATACCAAGTTAATATACAAGAAGCCAGGCAACATTGAGCTGATACAAAAAGAAATTCATAATTTGATAGATTCTATTATACAAAAGACTTTGATGAGAATTCAAAAGAATTTAAGGAGATACTTGAATGTGAGAGTAAACAATTAAAAGTAATTCATAAAATGCTTTACCTAGTTGAAACTGAGAAAGATGAAGAATTTCAGCAATTCGATGAAAACTGTCAAGTTACCAAGTTGAGACAGAGAGGTGTTCTTGAACAAAAAAAAGCAACGTTTGATGACAGCGAAGAAGATATGGTTATCCTGATTCATGATGAAAGTGATAATGAATGCCAAAAGCAAAAACGAGCTTATAATATGAATACAAAAAAATTTTTATGTTGAAAGAGGTCATGAACTTGCGCCAAAGAAGACTTCCGTAAGAAAAAAGAAGAAAGTTAATAAGAAGTGGGAAGAAATATTTGAAAAAGAAGAATAAGAGGAAATATGTGATGTTTTAAAAAAAATTTAGTTATTATATGAGCACATAGAATCACTGGTAAAAATAGAAATTTTTGTTGAAAATTAGAATCTCCAATAGAAGCACCATATATAATAGATGATGAGAATAATTTATATAAATTCAATCAAGAAACAACAAATGAAAAAAAATATTAATATTCATTATTCAAGATATCAATCACAAATCAACCCTTTAATGCATGATTTTTTATTTTCTCATTCAAAAATTATTTAATGTAATAAAATATAATCAGGAACATGGAAAAAATATTCAAAAAAATCGATCGTGGAAAACAAAAGTTTATTTCAAAAAATTTGGGATGTTGCAAAAATGCAACACTATGCATTTCTAGATCTATCAATTTTATTGGCGGAGTAACTTGAATTTTTTTTTTATTGGAACATGTCAGAACACCACATTTATCACATTTGTTGTCTGTTATGCCTGAACATTTGTTCATTTTTCTTTTTAGATTTACCATTCTAGATGGTTTCTCTTCTCTTTCTTTACTCAGAGAAGTGCAAGGGCTTTCTTTGATTATCTCTTCATTATGTTCATTATTACCGTCAATTCTTTTATCCTTCTTTATCGATCCCTTTGTCATTTATCTTGAATTTCTTCATGAACTTCAGATATTTCAATCCTTTCTTTCATATCATCAACACTCGATACAAAATTTTGATCGGCAATACTCTCAATATCTGAAAAATCTAGCCCATCTTCACTTTCCCACATATTTTTAGCTATTTCAAGTGATTCTTTCTCTGAAAGAGCGTGTCGACGTTCTCTTTCGGAAGAATGACAGATCCGCAAGTGAAGCAGTTCTGTATGATGTTGCAAATCTGCAACAACCAATAATTCATTCGTTTTGGTCTCATTTTCGAATCATTTACGTATTTCTCGTAATACATCCAAAGTTGATGAACTTACCAAAGTAATTAAATTTTTTTCCAATAGTTTCACCAATAACTCCACAAATATTGAGGTATTATATTTCGCGACAATGCGGAGCGCGCCAGAATCCGTTTTCCATTTCGATATGTCAACAACTGTAATGAACTATTCCCGACCCGAATGTTTTTATCGAATATAATAGGTTGCTAAGGAATCAAACATTACATTGTATATCTGCAAAATTGTTCAAATCCGCCCATATCGAAGAAAAGAGGCAGAAAAATGTATTGTTGCGAATTTGCAACACCATGCATCAACAGGTTCAGCGCCATGGCGGACACCGGTGTCCGCTCTACTATCCAGATTATGTTTGTCTAGCCTGGCCAAGCGGACGAGTTCTTACGATATTCGACATATCGATGTCGTTGAAACGGGACTTGTTTGGGAAATATGGGTGGTATTTGGTTTCTAGTATCTTCGGATGTTAGACAATTTATAAAGAAGGCGCTTTCAATTTTTTATATTTTGAGACCTCATTTTCATTTTTGGGTCAGCACAAATGTTATTAAATGAACTCATATATAAGAAACTGTAAAAAAAATTGAGAAAAGCACTGCCGTGAAGTCAGGAGCTTTTGAGCGCTCGTACATCCACCTTCTAAGTAGATTCCCATTTTCCAGTTTTAGAAATCAAAAGAAGGAATTTTAGACAGCTGTCGAAAAAATTCTGAAACTAAGGCGAAACTCCAGACTTCATGCCAGTGCTTCAGCTGACAAATTTTTTTTAGATAATTCGTTAGAATTTTCTACGGTATCTATGGTCTTGGTGATGCGATCTGGACAAAATTTCGCACGTAGTTTAAATATATTATTCCCCAGATAGGTGCAGAATTTCATTCAAATCCAAGTAGTTTCGGAACTATCAGTAAAAAAATATTTTGAACGGCCATATTTACTGAACCCCAAGTCTAATTTTGCTCGTTGAACGTGACCGCGATAGTCGCGATCCAAACCCACTCTAAAAATTTCAAGTTCCTAGGCCTTTCCGTTCAAAAGTTAAAATTTTCTATGGTTTCTATGGTAATATATCATTCTCGATTAAATTACAAAATTTCATCTCGTCGAATCCGTAGTTTAGAAATTATCGAGAAAACAGAATTTCAAACGACCGTATTTACGGAACCCCTAGTATAATTCTGCTCATTAATGAACGTGAACGCGACATTCGAGATCCGTTCGAAAGTTATGATTTTTATGGTTTCTTTGGGTCTGATCATGTGATCTGAAGAAAAATAGCTTTAATATATCATTCTCCATTAGTATACAAAATTTCGTCACGATCGAATCTGTAGTTTTGAAATTATCAAGAAAACTAAAATTCAAACGACCATATTTACGGAACCCCTAGAATAATTTTGCTCATAGATGAACGTCATCACAACATTCCAGAAGCTCACCTATCCTGAAAAGTCCCTAGGCGTTTCCGTTCAAAAGTTACAATTTTTTATGGTTCTGGTCATGCGATCTGGACAAAAGTTCACATGTAGCTTGAACACCTCATTCTCCATTTGAGTGCAAAGATTCATCTCGATCGAATCTGTAGTTCCGAAGTAATCAGGAGAACAAAATTTTGAACGGCCATATTTACGGAACCGCTGGTGAAGTTCTGTCCATTAACGAAGTTAACCGAGGCATTTGAGATCTGAACCTTCACTGAAAATTTCAAGTCTATAGGTTGATCCGTTCGAGAGTTATCGTGCTTACGGACGGCCGGGCGGCCGAACGGACGGACAGACTCGAATTTTTCGACGGGTTCGTCATCAGTGAGTCGAACATAGTCAATTGAGACCATTTTCGGCTCAAAATTCGAAAAATATAGACATCGTGACGAAATGATATAGCCCTCGTGTAAGTAGTACGAGCGCTCAAAAAAATGATGGCCCAGGAAGAAATGTTGGTCAAAATACTTCGGCGCTGAACCTGTTAAAGGGTTAATGGAGAAATTTTAATATTTCAATTTTTTTTCGAGGAAAAATATTATCAAATATTAAATTTCGGGAATTGTTATGGAAATCAAAATATAATTTTTTTTTTATAATTTAAGAATAAACTCGAATGATCCACAAATATGCATAACAATCGAAAAACCTCATAAATATATGAGCGGAAATCATAAAATTAAATGCTTAGTAAGATCCAGTAATAAATAAAAAAAATATACTTCGAACTTTCAGTCAATTCAGGAAATTCAACCCTCCAATATCAATTATCTAAAACATAATTATATTTTCAAAGGGGGTTCACATAATCAAAAATATGAATTGTTAAAGTAATTAACCATATAGTAATTAATTAGAATTTATGTGAGAAAATTTGTGAAAAAATTCAATTTAGAATCATAAGCAGGACAGAGTAAATCAAGAATGCTTCATTCCACAGAAAATTTGATTGAAAAATTGATTTGAAAAGTTGTAACAATTGAGAGGAACGTCAGAGTGGAAATTAATCCGTCAGAAAGTTTTGGTTCGAAATTGGTTTTGGAAGAAGGAATTCATATTTAAAAATGTTGAAAGAATAATTCATCAATTCATTTATGTTTGTTCAAGTTACCCCCGGAAATGATTTGTAGATATGTTGATTATCATAATATTAAATAATGACTTTTGTTATTAAAATAGAATAAAAACGTCATAAAAACTTTTACTGATTTCATCATTTGATAAAGCCTTTTATAACAACATGGTAACAGAGTGAATGGAAGAGTGAGTAATATATCAATCTCAATTGGAATTAATACTGTACTACCCAAGAAATAAAAATGTCAGATCAAGATATTACGGCGATAGAAAAATTGAAGAATCGAGAAAACTATCCATTATGGAAGTGGCAGATAGACATTGTGCTCGGTGCCACTGGAATTTTAGAATATATACATGGAAGGAAGATTAAACCGGAACTTACAGATAACAGGTCCCTAGGCCTTTCTATTACAAAGTTATAATTTTCTATGGTTTCTATGATTCTGGTCATGCGAGCTGGACAAAATTTCGTATGTAGCTTGAGCACGTAATTCTCCATCTGAGTGCAAAATTTTACTTCGATCCAATCAGTAGTTTCGAAGTAATCAGAAAAAAAATTTCGAACAGCCATATTCACGGAACCCCTGGGCGAATTTTGCCCAATAACGAACTCAACCGCGGTTTTCGAGATTCGAACCTACCCTGAAAACTGTGACATTCCGTTCGAGAGTTATCGTGTAAACGGACGGACGGCCGGATGGACAGACTTGAATTTTTCGACGGATTCGTATTCAGTGAGTCGAACATAGTCGTTTGAGACCATTTTCGGCTCAAAATTCGAAGAATATAGACATCGTGACGAAATGATATAGCCCCCGTGTAAGTAGTACGAGCGCTCAAAAATGAAGATGAACTTGGAAAATTGGGAAGACAAGATTCTAAAGCTAAAAATACAATAATGATTACAGTTGATTGAAGTTTACTGATTCATTGATTTTCTAAAACAACAAGCACGGAAATGTTTGATACATTTAAAAGTCTATTTGAAAGGGATGCTGTCATTGCAGTCAATTTTGATTCAATAGAATAAATTTATTGTTGAAACTCGAATCCTGTCTTCGACCCAGCAGTTGCCCTGGTGATTTTGCTATTTTTCTCATTTTTTAAAAAGAATAGCTGGCGCTCGAGAACCATCACAAAATGGAGGAGAGAAGTCGATTACAGTAGAGTTAAAAAGGTTTTCGAAAAAGATATGAAAATATGGACACGATTATTCCGAAGAATAGTATAAATCAAAAAACACTATCATTTTTAGATATAAGATATTTTCGATTACACAACCTCGGCTCATGGACAACATATTCAAATTCACCCAATAGAATATTTGGTCCATTGTTGATCCTGAGCCAATAACGACTCCCTCAAATCTAAGTGTACATATTTATATCCCGAATCTCCTAGATTTGTGTGAGGCTCCTTATAAGGTCAGAGCTTGTGCGAGTTAGGAGACCCAGTTGTGTTCTGTGTAGGCTTTGTTGCTGTGTCCTCGCTCCATCTGAGGCACAGCACTATTGATTGTTTACTCAACAGTGAATGGTGGAAGCGTACTCCAGGTCGGAAAATTTCTTTTCCGATCGTAGGATTCGAACCCGTGATCTTTCGATCGAAAGATCACGGGCCAAACGCGCTAACCACTACACTATGGTTCCTGTAGTATGTCGGTTGAACGAGACACATTGCAAATAATGAAAATTGTGGAAAGCATAAGGTTTATTTTCAAATTAGAATGAACGAGTCAAGACAATATAAGTAACCAAGAAAGTAGGTAATCTGATTAAGTTGAAAAAAATTGGTTCACATAAGCTTTTGGTTGTTTGAACTTGTAGCGTCGTAATTCAATATCAAAATATTCACGGAAAGGTTCGTACTCAGTCAACATTTCGGAGGTGTTTATTCTAAATTTGAACAAATGAAGAATTTTGTGGGTGTGGGACATCCAGTTTACAGAATTGATATTCTCCCATAATCGATTCTTTGAAGACTAATTAATATAATAATCGTACATTATTATGATTGTTCCGGTGATTTTCGGTTACTTCGCTCAATATCTATCCAGAACATAAGTTGACCTGAATCAAGAAAGCAGCCAAGCCTATTTATTATAATCTGAAGCAGATATACGTAACAAGCAACAAATCATAATTAATGTATCTGCCGTTATCCACGATCTGACAGTGAATATTCTGCTGTTAAATCAAAGCTTTATTGCTCTACCAAATATTAATTAAACAGAACGATGCAGTGAAAGGTTATTGAAAAATGAAGGGAATATCCGTGAGTTACGTCAGTGTTTATATTTGGAACAGGTCATACTTGATCCAAATGTTAGTGGGTACGAATGTCGAAGTCATGACAATTTATATCCGTACTTCAGAGCAAAAGGGTATTAAGTCACAAAATGTGATTTTCCAAGGAGAGCGTAAAATATTTGCATTTTTCGTTTGATTTGCATTATGATTGAGGACTTGTACTATGTTATTTTCGTTATTTTAAGTTCAATCGTCTCGAAGGTAGACCACTGAATAGAGCGCGAAATTCAAATGAAGGTGAGCCAAAAAACCCGGAAATATTTGTTATAAATAATGTCTTTTTTTACAACAGCGCTGGAATTGTTTTTCCGAAATAGGTTTATTTCGTCAGTAGTTTTAGTAACTTCCCCCTATTTATTTAAATCCCCTGGCAATTAATTATTCGGTCCATTCTTGACCTCATCGGAGGAAATGAAGTGGCCAATACTTCAACCAGAGAAGGAGCGCAAACTCCTTTTATTTGGTCCTAGTAAGTAAATGTACCTACAAGAAAGAGTTTCAGGAGAAGAAAACAACCGAAAGAGAAACATTCTGGCGGAATCTTCCTGGATTGGACCAATCCCAAAAATTTCTTCGAAACTTTGATATTGCGAGATCTAAGAATTATCTGCACCTTAGCAAGAATATGGTACACTTCTCACTGGATTCCTTACAGGGCACTGTCGCCGCAGTAAGCGTCTCATGAAAATAGGTCTAGCAGAAAACAACTAGTGCAGATTCTGTGGGGAGGAGGAGGAACCTCTGGTTCACCTAGTCACGGTATACCTCGCCATCGCTAGCCAACGAAAAACATGCTTGCATGCTTCGGACAAGAGTTTTGTTGAATTGAGGAAGTAACCGACTTGATGCCATTCCAGCCATTGGAGTTCATTAGAACTCTGGAACTGGAGTGCGAGCTGTAGCTACGTAATGACGAGAGCACCTCGGATGAGGGGCAAAATAGACCTCGAGGTCGCAGTGCAATGAAACCCCCCTTCAATAAAAATCTAACTCTAATCCTTGAGCAACAAAATAATACTGCTCCAAATTATATTATGTCGATTGAACTGATAAGGTTGTGAATGAATTGAGTTCGAAGAGATTCCATAAAACTTCAGATTGTGGGAAAGCTGAGATGCATTTAATGGTTCCTTGGTTGAAACGGAATCCTTATAGATTTGTTATGTCCATACTTTTGTTCATATGTTACAGCCAATTTACTCTAAAACTAGTGGCTTTATAGGTGAGAAACTAATATACGGTAGGTGTCTTCAATGAGTCTTCATAGAATGGTGTAACAAAATCAAGACAAAAAATAAGAACAAGGCGCTCGCTATACATGTGATTCGAATATGAAAAAATATTTCAGTATCGTATATGGTGTTCTTGGATAGGTCTTTGAGAATGATAAAAGATTTCGAAGTGTCATGGTGGTTTGCGCGTTCGGCTTGCGCCCAAGAGGTATCTCGGGTTCGAATTATCCGACCAGGAAAGCCATTTTTTGAGCTGGAATACAGTTTGACCATTCACTGTTGAGTAATCAGAGGTGTTTTGCCTCAGGTGGTGCAAGCACACAGTAACAAAGCCCATAGAACAAAACCGGACCTCCTAATTCGCACAAGCTTTGATTTTCTGAGGGATCTCACGGAAACCTAGGAAAGGTCAGATGAGAGCATCAAATTTTGAAAAACTTTTTTTTAGTAAAAATTTCAACCACTATTTCAACTACATTATAATAATTTTTTGATTGCTGATCCGACAGGGGTACCTTGTTAAGTCAATGAAATATTGACTTTTATATCAATTCATTTCTATGCATTTTCGATATCATAAATTTCGACTGCAATTTCTAGACGGAATAAGGATAATGAATGCACTGTCGTTAACTGAATACAAAATTGATATATTTCGGAATATTTTTATCCAATATTCCTGGAAACTACACGTGGGTGTTGAAACATATGAGGATTCGTTTTTTATTCGTTTCAGCTCTCGGATCGGTCTATTTTTTTCACTCAACTGCGGCATCTGGAACTGAACCCACACTGAAAGTTTGAAGTCTCTAGGTCGTTCCGTTCGGAAGTTATCGTGCCTACAGCAAAATTCGAAAAATACATACATCGTGACGAAATGATATAGCCCTCGTGAAAGTAGAACGAGCGCTCGAAAAACATTCAAGAGAAAAACCACGGCATGGTGCACTGCGCTAATTAATATCTAATTATTGCACATTGAACGTTGTAAAATCAACAGGAAATGTGTATGTATAACTTAGAAGTTCTGGCAGTAGAGGCCGCTGGAGATTTCGGTTTAGGAAGAATCAAAGCGACATCAGAAATATCCACGCTATGTTCGTCTTCAATAATGGGAAACACAATTACCAGGTTCCTGTTTTTAATTCTGTTTCAGTATAATGACTCATAACTTTTGCTACGTAATGGACAACCGACTTTCTTTTTGCAAAATTCTACTGAAATGAAACAGTTGTTCTTAATTTGTTCGGGTCTCACTGTATCATCAATTTTTTTTTTACTTTATTTTATATTTAGCGGCTGCTTTTCTGTGAGACAATCATCCTTCTAAAACACCTTTCACTGCCAAAGACATATCTTCTTCGTTAATTGATGGGGATCTAGTCTGGGGCACATTCATACGCGTACGAATTATCCCCTGTAGTACCCGTACGAATCTGCCCCGAAGGACAAAAATGAATGATTTTACCTACACATTACTCAAAATGAAAAACCACAAAAAGATACACTATTATTATTATAATCGTAGTTACTTCCGATTGCGCAATAATCCAATAGAATTTGACACTTCACTTAAGCATGAAACATCCGGAAACATCGACGTTTTATTTACTTTAAGCATGCAAACACATTTTCGCTTGTCGTGTCGCTAACTTCGTGGACAAGTAGGGATAGCTTACTTCTACCCACACATGCAAAGCCGAAATAAATAAGCTGTTCTATCAAGTTGTAGTATCTGTATGAAGGTTCCCCGTGTACGAATGGTGCCAATCTTCCCCTAATCCACATTCCACATGGTACACTGATGGATCAAAATCAGAGAGAGGCTCAGACATTGGGGTATACTGACCTGAACTGAGGATATCTACGGCCCTGGGACCTGAGCCCTCAATTCTCAACCTCAAATGGGCGCATATCTACTCAACTACGGACATCCAGGTCACGCTGAGGTCCTTGGAAACATACAACCAGGGATCTCGGCTGACATAGGAATGCCGTAATACTATAAATCAACTGGCCAGTGGAAATAAAGTGACTCTTTTATGGGCACCAGGGCATTGTGGTATTGAAGGAAATGAAAGAGCCGATAAACATGCGAAAAGAGCATGAAGATTAGCTTCTGCTCAACCTGAGCCTTTCAATATAAGGAAGCGGTCCAACAATGAAAGTTGGATAGCAGAATAACCTTCTGCATGAACCCTCCTGGGTTGGCTCAGGCAAAGAAATTTGTGGTGCCTTTACCGACCTATACCAGAAAGCTATTGAAGCTGCCACGAGCTGAGCTCCGGGCAATGGTGGGACTGCTGACGGGTCACTGACGATAGGAGACTTATTGAATTGTATTCACCGTTTCCACTTCAAATTCGTTATATTTCACGATATTTTCATCCGAAATTCTAGATTTTGACAAATTTCACGAATGCTGGGTATATATCATGTCAACCAAACCAGCAGTCAGTGTGAAAAATAATTTCATTTTCATTAAAAATTTCAAGAGATGAAATCACAGAATTATTTTCCAATTTCTCAACACCAGATCAGAAGTACGGAATTTTATTTCCACCTTGAGCAGCCACAAATTTGTACTTCTACATAACTCAGTGTATATGCTCCATATATGTAGACCCAAAATTTCAACTAGATATGATAAATATTTTCTGTGATACTGAAGTTTTTAATAATAACTTTTATTCTATCCTTTTGGTGAGATGATATCTACGAAACTCTCTGGCGGATTCAATTGATTCGGGAATTGTTCCCTGAAAATTTAAAAAAACTTTTCTCCAGAAAGTTATTGGGTTCACAGCCGAATAGACAGAATTGAATTTGACATATAATCCTTCATCTATAAATCCAACCTTATCCTTTGAGATCAATATCGGCTCAATATTCGAGATAAATGATATTTCGGCGTATAGCGCTTTTGTTCATAGAAACAAGCCAGTCCTTTTAGTCTTTAAATGTGATGAAAAAGGCAAATCTATATGCATTCTTTCTTTGCCAAGTTTCATATTTGAGCTCTAGTTCTACTTACACGAGGGCTATATCAATTCGTCACGATGTCTGAATTTTTCGAATTTCGAGCCGAAAATAGTCTCAATCGATCAGGTTCGACTCACTGATGACGAATCTACCTACAACGTGTATGAACAAGCGCTCAAAATCTGCAGACTTCACGGTGCTTTTCTCGAATTTTTTTCATCTAATTCACACATGTTCAACCTTGTATGAAAACTTGGAAGCATCATTCGATTCCTGTATAGAATGAGTTCAAGAAAGAATTATGAACCTACTCCCCTTTTCGGTAAGAAAGGAGAGACAGCAAAGTTTTCAGCAATTTCTTATCGATTTTGGTAAGTTGTGATCATAATTCTGATGACGTCTCAGTACATTAATTCTCATTCAGAACGAGAAAACAGACGGATTTTATTGGGTCGAAAATCGTCAGAAGAAAGATTTTTACGATTCACGAGGTAATTTGAATTTGACCAGTAAACTCTGTGAACATACGTTCATGATAGGAAGAAACCGCCCTGCCCTGTTGGGCTCAAAAATGAGGTAAATATCTATGATCAAATAGATCTTCTAGCAACTTTTTCCTGCCACTCTTATAGGTTTGCACCGATTTTTTGAAGTTGCAGCTTTTATATTGTTCCGAAAAGAAATGAAGAAATAATTAGTTGACTTAGAGCGAAACAGTTTGATGGACATTTGGGGGTGTGGTAGATTTTGGAGTTTGAGGTTTTTTCTTGTTTTGACGTAATTTCTCTCAATGTTGTGATGTAGTAGATAAAATCCTTTCTGTACCTTGATGCATAACAAACATTATTAGAAAATAAAGGTAATTATTATTATTTTCAGATGTTGACATGGTCGAAGGTAATGAGGGCTTCTGGAAACTCATTCCTTGTTGACATCTTTTACCCTTTAATATCCTTCCTCACAACCCTGCATGTTTCCATTATTGTTGATCTTTGTATATCTGTTATTAAATGTTCAGGTAGGTCGTATTTTTTTATTATTATTATTATTATGAATCTTATTCCATCAACCTGTCGTAATTTTCATTTTCTGATATTCTTCATCAATGCAAGTGGATGGATTTGAAGGTAAAATAGGGTTATTTACAGTTGAAAATTTGGGTAACTGATGATGCTCAGAGATTTGTGAGCCCCACAATAGGTATTTTTTCCAGGTTTTCAGAATTTCACATGAAAATATCGTGCAATATACCGATTCAGAGGTGCAAACGGGGGAATACGATAAAATACTGCTCGTTTTGATAAATTGAAAGTATTTTTCTGTATTTCCGATAATTTCTACGAACCTGGCGAAGAATTCGAACACGCGCGCAAAAGCTGCTGAATTTCTGATACTTCTTTTGATCATTGACACCAAATGCATTCTTTATTGAGGACGAATCTATCGTTTTTTCGGAAAAAAATTTCGTTCTAATTGTGATAATAGGCCCCAGTTAATTTAATAGATCTTATTGTGAATCGAATGCACCAAGACTACACTACCGAACTATATATTATTTCCGAGTACAACGTAAGCATAGATTTTATAATCACACTTGGATTATAACGGATCATTATGGAAACAGAGCATTTTCAAGTAAATATTCGTTCGACAAGAGAATTCCATCTGCCTGAAATTTTAAGTTTACTTTCGACGTTGGCAAAAATCTGGCCGTACGAAAAGCACTGCCGTGAAGGCAGGAGCTTTTGAGTGCTCGTACATGCACCTTGTGGGTAGATTCGCATTTTCCAGTTTTAGAAATCAATTGAAGGAATTTTTGACAGCTGTCAACAAAATTCTGAAACTTAGGCGAAACTCTGGACTTTATGTCTTCAGCTGACCAATATTTTTTCGATAATTCGCTAGAATTTTCTACGGTATCTATGGTCTTGGTGATGCGATCTGGACAAAATTTTGCACGTAGCTAGGTGCAAAATTTCATTCCAATCCGATTAGTAGTTTCGAAACTATCAGAAAAAAAATATTTTGAACCGCCATATTTACGGAACCCCTAGTCTAATTTCGATCACTGATGAACGTGACCGCGACATTCGCGATCCAAACCCACCCTGAAAATTTCAAGTTCCTAGGCCTTTCCGTTAAAAAGTTACAATTTCCTATGGTCTCTATGGTTCTGGTCATGCGATCTGAACAAAATATTGCTTCAATATATCATTCTCGATTAAAATACAAAATTTCACCTCGATCGAATCCGTAGTTTCGAAATTATCGAGAAAACAAACTTTCAAACGACCGTATTTACGGAACCCCTAATATAATTCTGCTCATTGATGAACGTGAATGTGAATGTGATGAGATTTCAGATCCACACCTATCCTGAGAATTTCAAGTCTTTAGGACTTTCCGTTCGAAATTTATGATTTTCTATGGTTTCTATGGTTCTGGTCATGTGATCTGGAGAAATGTAGCTTGAATATATCTTTCTCCATTAGTATACAAAATTTCGTCACGATCGAATCTGTAGTTCTGAAATTATCAAGAAAACTAAATTTCAAACGACCATATTTACGGAACCCCTGGTATAATTTTGCTCATAGATGAAATTCATCACGACATTCCAGAACCTCACCTATCCTGAAAATTTCAAGTCCCTAGGCGTTTCCGTTCAAAAGTTACAATTTTCTATGGTTTCTATGGTTCTGGTCATGCGATCTGGACAAAATTTCACGTGTAGCTTGAACACCTCATTCTCCATTTGAGTGCAAAGTTTCATCTCGATCGAATCTGTAGTTTCGAAGTAATCATGAGAACAAAATTTTGAACGACCATATTTACGGAACCCCTGGTGGAATTCTGCCCATTAACGAACGTAACCGAGGCATTTGGGATCTGAACCTACACTGAAAATTTCAAGTCTCTAGGTTGATCCGTTCGAGAGTTATCGTGCTCACGCACGGCCGGACGGACAGACAGACTCGAATTTCCGACGGATTCGTCATCAGTGAGTCGAACATAGTCGATTGAGACCATTTTCGGCTCAAAATTCGAAAAATACAGACATCGTGACGAAATGATAAAGCCCTCGTGTAAGTAGTACGAGCGCTCAAAAATAGTTTCTTCGATGTCTTCGATGCTTCTAGTATGATAATTATATCTATTTGAAGAGCAAACAATGGAGGAATAAAATTTGAAAAAGAAACGAATTTCGAAAAAAATTTCCAATCAAGAATCATAAAATTCTAAATCTATATTGGTTATCTACGGATTATGACCTTTTTTATTGAAATAGAAACATCGAATGGGTTATCTTGAACTGCCTCAATTAGGTACGGGTCATTGTACAAATTGAACATTTTCATTTATGTTTCGTTTGTCGAAAATTGTGCTATGACTATGAGCACACAGCAGGGTGAAGTCAAATACAGTAGATCTAATCCGTCACCTTCGGGACTAGGGGTATGGTCGGAACGCAAAAAAGGTCGGATTATCCAAAAAGGCAATATTTATCACATTGAACATATAAAGACATATTTTACAGTGAAGAAAGTGA
The DNA here is from genome assembly GCA_963966015.1 of Aphidecta obliterata. Lineage (NCBI taxonomy): Eukaryota > Metazoa > Arthropoda > Insecta > Coleoptera > Coccinellidae > Aphidecta > Aphidecta obliterata. The sequence continues at coordinate 7,315,525 of OZ014430.1, read as the reverse complement.
TATATGAACTCAAACAATGTTTGTGAACATTGTTTTACTTGTAAAAGCCACTAAGAAATTACTTAGGAACAAATGTCAGTGATAGATTTTTGGCGCTTCTGGTGATGAGTCATCGACAATTTTTTTTTTTGTTTATTCAGGGGGAATCCTCATGGACGAACTATCTCCGATAGATAGAACAGTGTGAGAATTCGTGTGAAGCACGACCTACTCTAACTAAACCTAACCTGCTGTTTTAGATTCCGGGCATTCATTACCTACTTATATTTTGACTCATCTTGTTCGTATCTCTATCACGATCTTTGTCGTGTAATAATTGTGTTATCTATGAATTTGAATTTCATAGGAGTCTCTTCTTCTGGATACTTTAAATTGAGATTACTCAATTTCTGTTTCTACGTAGTTGATCTCTGGGTCTTTTGTGATAGGTGGGTATCCTAACCACATCTTCTGCGAGGTTGTAGTCAACTAGTCTTCTTAGCTCATCATTTGGGTGTTGACTTGCTTTTTCAAATATCTTCTCGGCCTTCTTTTTTAGGAAATCTGTGACAGTTTCCCATTCTAAGTCTCTGTGGATTTCTTGGTTTCTTACGAACCACGGCATATTCATTGCTACTCCAAGCAATTCATTTTCTGTTGCTTGGATCTTCTTCATATGGCTATTGGCTGCATGACCCCATGCCGCCGAGCCATATGTCAGTTGGGGTCTTGCAATTGACTTGATCATTCGTAGCTTCGTGCTTTGGTTCATTTGACTTCTTCCTAGCAGTAAGTAAAGTCCACTCATTGGTGAGTTTGTTCTATCCACTGCATATTTTATATGGTTTTTCCATGTAAGCCCTTTATCTTGTTTTACTCCTAGATATTTGACTTCATTTTCCCATTTAATCCCTTCTCCATCTACATGAAGGTTGGAATGAATTTCAAGTCTCCGCTTCTGTAGTAGAATAGCTTGGCTCTTTTTGCTATTTATTTGAATTTTCGATTTGATGAACCATTCTTCTAAATCTTCTAGTGCTTCTTGCAGTCTTCTGTATATAACATCTGGTCGGCGATGTCTGAAGGCTATTCCCGTGTCGTCTGCATAAAGGGCTAGCAGATTCCTTGGTTTCTTAGGAATATCTTAGATATATATGTTGTAGAGTAGAGGTCCTAGAACTGATCCTTGGGGTACTCCTGCTTCTACTTGTCTGGTGGTAGATAATGTGTCGTCTATTTTGACATAAAAATTCCTGTTCCTCAGGTAGTTTCTTACTATCTTGCAGGTTTTGGTGGTGTAGCCTGCCATCATCATCTTGTAGGCAAGTCCTTCGTGCCAAACTCGGTCGAAGGCTCTCTCGACATCTAATAGCACTAATCCTGTTGCTTGTTTATTCTGAAATCCTTCAGTGACATATTCAGTGATCCTTAACAGTTGAAGTTCTGTGGAATGATTTCTTCTGAATCCAAATTGTTCCGGTGGTATCAGATTCAGCGCTTCTGTTTCTTCATTGAGTCTTTTTGCAATGACTCTTTCGACAATTTTTCCAAGGGCTGACAGTAGACTTATCGGCCTGTAGTTTTGTGGGAATTTTCTATCTTTTCCTGGCTTATTGAACACAATTACTTCTGCTGTTTTCCATCTTTCCGGATAATATTCTGTTCTCATCACTGCATTATCATATAAAGTCGATTATAGGATAGAATGTCATTTATTCACCAACTTCTATTTCATGGAAGTGTCACTGTTCTAATTGAAAACTCTGATATCAATCATTAACACGTTTTCACCTCATTTGGTTGTGTCAAGGGGACTTAACTACTTGCAATCTCAATTATATAAGGATTAACCAATCAGAAATTATGCATTCATTCAATTCTCTCTGAATTGTTAAATGGACATGGAGTGATAATAAAGCGGTCTATTTTGTTGGGATCATTTATTTATATTTATTTTCTTTCTCCTGTGCTTTTATCGTAATTGTCGTTTCAGTTTTTTGTTACCGAAGTTATTGATTCCATTCAAATTGATCAATCATTTATCATTTCATTTCATACTGATACATTATACACAAATAAACCGTTAGTTACCGTAACTATAAACATGGTTAGAACTCCCTTGAAGTTAAAATGAGCAGTTAATAACTATTAACACTATAATGGAGGCAAGGGACACTTACCAGACGAGGACGTAGTTTGCGCCCGAGCAATAGCGAGGGCAAGCAATGAAGTCCGAGGCTGGTCACAAACTTGCCTCCTGAGTTGTGTATTATAATTTTTCCACTACAGAAGTTGATTCTCAATCAATTTTCTTTTGATGAATTAAGTTTGGAATTTATTTACGCACCTACAATAAAATATCCGTTCGACTTGGGTTACTAAGGTTTTCTTCTGTCAAACAAAGTGTTCGTCAAAACTACATTTCCTTCTCTGAAATGAATTACAAAGAAGATGAAATTCAAGAATCAGTAAATGCTGCATGTGAATTCCTTTTACCGGAGAAGTCTAACGGCTCGCTCATACCTTGACCGTCATCTGCCGAATTTTGCTCGGGCGACAACGACCGATATCGGACGAACAAATCAAACACTTGTGAAAGAAAGAGAGCGCGCACACCAACCCGATCGTCATCGTCCGATGACGCCCGAAAACGGCCGATTAACCGTCGAATCCGAACTTGTTGGGATTTCTCGCCGATATCGGCCGACATCTACAGTGCAAATTGAGTAAATAATTTATAGTTTAATTCAATCCTGTTGTTATCTTCCTAAACGAGTATGGATATTGAAAAAATAATTAATTGTGTTCATAATAGACCTACCCTGTGGGATAAACATCCAAGAAATTATATTAATCTAGATGTTTCGGAACGGTTATGGGCTGAAGCTGCATCGGCAACGCACGATGTCGGCACAAGTACACGGTTGCAGTGTGTTGCAGTGCAGTGCACGACGTGCGGTGACGTCATACGCGGAGACGCCTCCGTCAATATTCGAATTATAAGTATGCAAAATTAAACAAAGTAACTCTTTATTCATCTTTAAAACGTGTAGAAGCGCGCGTGTAGATTGCGAAATGAATTTCAGGGAGACCGTGCGCCGACCGACAGCCTTCCGTATGACGACCGACGCGGATACGCCTCCGTCAATTTCCGAATTATATGTTCGGGAAACCAGGGGCACGGTCTCTCTGAACCGCTGCATGCGACGTTCAGTCAGGGCGGGCGAGATTAAAAAGTTACACCGACAGCCTTCCGTATGACGCCACCGCACGTCGTAGGTCGCGTGTGAGCGGTTCGAGGAGACCAGCGCCTAAGAAACGTTACCAAGCAGCATATAATTGTTTCAAAGAGTGGTGCCTGAAAATTAATTCAACCTCAATATCGGAAACAACAATGCTGGCATATTTAATGGAAAAGAGCAAAATATTGAAGTCACCAGCAAGTTTGTGGTGCGAATATTCCATGTTGAAGTCAACATGGAACAGTTCTGGGGTTGCTCAATAGCAAGACATACACTGGGCATTCATTTGGGAGAACTTCAGCTACTTTGTTCGCCAATACTGGAGTCAACGTTCTTGCACTAAAGAGACATGGGGGCTAGAAATCAGATACCATTGCAGAAAGTTATGTCGCAGTTAGTCTTTCTAACAAAAATAAGATTGCCAATAGAATTTTGTACCATAATAGTTGTCATACATCGGACATAGTATCAGAAATATCCCAGAACTCAACACATATATCATCTATTAATGAAAGTGAGTCCGTATTGCCCACAGAATTTACATATCTAGAAGAGAACGGAAATGAGAAGAGTGCCCAAAAATTCCACCTAATTTTGTTAACTGTAAGTTCGAAAATTGTACCATAAATATTAATTAAATATGAAATTCTGATTCAATTTTCACTTACTTCCTTAGGGAAGCAAGTTTTCACTTACTCCCCGTTGTCAATAGTAACCCAAGCTATCTCAGTAAGTAGTACTTAACTCAATCAAATTAATGTGGTGGCAGACTACTTACTGTGTTAGTGGTGAAAAAAAATCTTTAACTCCCTGTTATGTATTTACAAAAACAAACCGACAATTTTCGAATTTTGCACTGAAATTATTTCCCGAATTGCAAGGAATCTCCATTGAATTGTTGTTACTGTTTATGACAGTAGTCAAACATAAAGTTGATGTTTCCTTTTTTCATCTGACATGCCAGCCATTATTCTTGCAGTTTTATTTTTCAATTTCATGCTGTCGACTAAATACCCTTCCGCTACCGTTGAACTTCGCTATCCACAATGTCTCTTCAATGTTGTCATTTTTGCTTTTGCATTGACCAAGGCAATCGCAGACGCAGAATGCCTTCGCAGACAATGTCCCGTGAAAGTTTCTGGAAACTAGCAACTTTGCTTGGGATTTTATCGAATGTACTTTCCCCAATGGGCTGAACTGTGCAACGCTTTTTGCGATGAGGAAATTGTCATATTCTTCTTCATACTTCGGTTCCAACTCTGTACTTAGTGGCAAGGCACGAGCTTCCTCAGCCTTTTGCAATAAATCGCCTGAAATCTCAATTATTTTCAAGCTTCCATTCATTTTCACAAATCAATAAATTTGACAAATATTTACAAAATATTTGAAACCAACAAAATTTGGTTTTCATATTTCATCCAGTATTGAATATTGGTTATTTATGTATCAAGGGTACTAAGTAGACATTCTTACGAAGCCGAGGGCCTCTGGCCCGAGGGTTCGTAAGTCGCCCGAGGGTATATACCTACTAGTACCCGTGGTGCATACAAACTTTTATGTCATACCAGTTCGTTTTGAATAATTAATATTTAATATGCCATCAATTTAATTTGCCAATTTTTACCTGCGACACTACCTTGACATCATTATTGTCTCCGTTTTTGTTGTTAGGGAGATGAGTATTGAAATTTTTAATGTGTCAAAGTCAAGAATTAAGAATGGAACAAAATTTTGAAATCCGCGACGAAATTGCAAGAAAGGCTGAGAAGGCAACGCAAAATTTGTTACCGAGAAAATCCAGAGACTCGTACGATAAAGAATATAACCAATTTTTGAAGTGGATGTCAGACATTGCTGTAGAAAACATTAACGAAACTGTGCTGTTGGGGTACTTTAATGATCTATCCGAAAAATTCTCCCCGAGCTCTCTGTGGGCTAAATACTCGATGATGAAAAAGACTTTGATGGTAATTAAGAATATTAATATTTGTAATTTTCACAAATTATGCGAGTATTCAAAGCAGAAGTCAAAAGGGTACCAACCAAAAAAATCCAGTTTATTATCCAGAGAAAATGTCCTAAAATTTATTCATGAGGCACCAAATGAAACGTTTTCAATGAACAAGGTCGCATTATTATTTGGTGTATTTGGTGGATGTCGGCGGCAAGAACTTGTGAATATGTTAGTCACACATGTAGAAGATAGAAAATCAGTCTTTGTTGTAACGGTGCCCGAAACCAAAACTGACAAAAAACGAGTTTTCACCATTGTTGCTGAAGATAAAATGAACAGTTTGAAACTTATAAGAGATTATATTTCTTTGCGCCCACATGGCTGCTCAGAAAAGAGACTATTTTTAAACTACAGACAAGGCCGCTGTACTGTACAACCTGTTGGAAAAAATACATTTGGGAAAATTCCCTGTATTATTGCAAAATATTTGGGTCTGAACAACCCCGAGAAGTACACTGGTCATTGTTTACGTCGAACGTCAGCAACTCTTTCAGCAGAAGCTGGAGCTAGTATGACTACGTTGAAGCGCCATGGTGGATGGAAGAGTACCACTGTTGCTGAAGGATATTTAGAAGACAGCATATCCTCAAAAAATGAGGTTTCAAAGATGTTGGCAGGCGTACCATCTGGATCTCGCATTTCCTTACAGAAACTAGAGACCCAGACAATGAATCATGAGTCAACCTTTGCTGCAGGAAATTTGGCTATCAGTGGAACCTTCCAGAATTGCCAATCCTATGTAAATACAACCAAATAATATAAAATGTAAATTCATATTTTGTTAATGAAGAATAAGTTAATCAAAAACTGTTTATTGTCCGCGCGGGCCATAATGTGTACTTTAAGCCCGCACGGGCATAAAGTAATCCATTATGTAAATTGTATCTAAGGTATAAAAACACAATAATGTACTGGTATGACATAAAATTAATTATTTATCTCGTGGGTTATTGGATGTTCACAACCTGGGGCAACTCAACAATCCCTCGGGATTGAAATCTGTTGCCCTATGTTATTAACATCCTCATAACTTTCTTGAAACATAAATAACTATTATGAAATGAATAATGTTTCAAAATATGTGGGAAAATTGTTGTGGATGAACTGATGAGTTTTGCCTTTGTCAATTCTATTATTCCACCTAACCTTTTTTTTCTTCTTTTAGTCGGGGGGAATCCTCATGGACGAACTATCTCCGATAGATAGAACAGTGTGAGACTTCGTGTGAAGCACGACCTACTCTAACTAAACCTAACCTGCTGTTTTAGATTCCGGGCATTTATTACCTATTTACCTTTTGACCCTTCTTGTTCGTATCTCTATCACGATCTTTGTCGTGTGATAATTGTGTTACCTATGAATTTGAATTTCAAAGGAGTCCCTACTTCTTGATAATTGAAATTGAGTTTACTCAATTTCTGCTTGTACGTTCTTGATCTCTGAGTCTTTTGTGATAGGTGGGTATCCTAACCACATCTTCTGCGGGGTTGTAGTCAACTAGTCTTCTTAGCTCATCATTTGGGTGTTGACTTGCTTTTTCAAATATCTTCTCGGCCTTCTTTGTTAGAAAATCTGTGACAGTTTCCCATTCCAAGTCTCTGTGGATTTGTTGGTTTCTTACGAACCACGGCATATTCATTGCTGCTCTAAGCAGTTCATTTTCTGTTGCTTGAATCTTCTTTATATGGCTATTGGCTGTATGACCTCATGCCGCCGAGCCATATGTCAGTTGGGGTCTTGCAATTGACTTGATCATTCGTAGCTTCGTGCTTTGGTTCATTTGACTTCTTCCTAGAAGTAAGTAAAGTCCACTCATTGCTGAGTTTGTTTTATCCACTGCATATTTTATATGGTTTTTCCATATCTAGTTTTACTCCTATATATTTGACTTCATTTTCCCATTTTATCTCTTCGCTAACTATATGTAGGTTGGAATTAAGTTCAAGTCTCCGCTTCTGAAGTAGAATAGCTTTGCGTTTTCAGCTATTTATTTGAATTTTCCATTTAATGGACCATTCTTTTAAATCTTCTAGTGTTTCTTGCAGTCTTCTGTGTATGAAATCTGGTCTATTCCCGTGTCACCTGCATAAAGGGCTAGCAGGTTCCTTGGGTTCTTAGGAATATCGTAGATATATATGTTGGAGGTCCTAGAACTGATCCTTGGGGCACTTCTGCTTCTACTTGTCTGGTGGAAGATAATGTGTCGTCTATTTTAACATAAAAATTCCTGTTCCTCAGGTAGTTTCTTATTATCCTGCAGGTTTTGGTGGTGTAGCCTGCCATCATCATCTTGTAGGCAAGTCCTTCGTGCCAAACTCGGTCGAAGGCTCTCTCGACATCTAATAGCACTAATCCCTTGCCTTGTTTATTCTGAAATACTTCAGTGACATATTCAGTGATCCTTAACAGTTTAAGTTCTGTGGAATGATTTCTTCTGAATCCAAATTGTTCCGGTAGTATCAGATTCTGCGCTTCTGTTTCTTCATTGAGTCTTTTTGCAATGACTCTTTCGACAATTTTTCCAAGTGCTGACAGTAGACTTATTGGCCTGTAGTTTTGTGGGAATTTTCTATTTTTCCTGGCTTATTGAACACAAGTACTTCTGCTGTTTTCCATCTTTCCGGATAGTATTCTGTTCTCATCACTACGTTCGCTATTATTATTCATCAGCGCTGCTATTCCTTTATTTGGTCAATTTAGGTAACATAAAGTTGGTTACTTTGTCTTTCCCTGGAGCCTTCCTATTTTTCTATTTCATGATGATTTCTTTAATTTCCGTTGGTGTTGTTGGGTTTGGGATGGTATCGCCTTCTGAAGGTTCCAACATCAATTCTTTATTTCCTTTGAGTTCTTCTTCTAAGTTTTCATTGTCATCGTCTCCTCTGTAGTTGATTATGGCTTCTCGTTCTATTGCGTCAACTAGTGTTTCGGCCTTTTCAAGCTTTGAGTAGGCCATCCCATTAGCTCCGTGTAGAGGGGGATTTCGGTTTTCACGGGTCGTAAGCACTTTTGCATCTTCCATGCTAAGTGGTCTATGGTGTTTATCTCTCTAACTCTTCGCTTCCATCTGTCTGTTCTCAGTTCTCTCTGTGCATTTTTCAGCACTTGACTGTGTTTATTCAGCTCTTCCTAAGTTTTCTATTCCTCTTCATAAGGTCTTTTATTGCTTTTGGGGTTTCACCATGTAAATGTTTCGGGGCTGGCCTTTCGATTCTTCTGGTACTTTCCTCATAGGCTTCTTTTATTCGGGTTTCTAATTTTTCAACTTCATCTTCTAGATCTTCAGGGGTTCTCATCCGTGGAATTTCAGTAATTTTCTCCTGGAGTATTTCACTGTATTTTTTCCAGTCTGGTAATATCTTTCATTATGACGATATCTAATACGTCTGGTAGGCCATTACTTCTGGGCAGGTAGGTCGGAATTTCAGGTTCTCATACTATGGCATTAAATTTTTCGGCGTACTTCTCAAGCTTCTTCCCATTTTGGTTTCCAGTTCTGTTTTTCCATTCTCTTGACTTGCAGTTCATATCGCCAATAATGATGTGCGGGTAGTTTCCTTCAAGCATCTTCTTTATATCGTCTCCTATTTAGTCATTTTGAGGTGGTTTGTTGGCTCACGTAATTTTCATTTGTCCTCGATTTGTATTAACTATAATCGAGACGGCTTCTATTTGCCCATTATTCAGTGCATCGTCAAAATAGTGGTCGATATTCTTTTTGACTATTAGGGCTACGCCCCCTCCTGTACAATTTCTGTCATTTCTGTATATTTTATGGTCGGGAAATGAAATTCTATTTCTTGTAGATAGTCTCGTCTTTTGAATGGCTATAATATCCGGTTGTTTCTCGGATATTATATTTCCTCGTTCAGATCTACGGGCTCGTAGACCGTTTGTGTTCCATGAGACTGTCTTGAGCTTAATAAAGGCTCGACTGGACGTTCAAGGCCTGCTTCGATGTCAATAATTCTTAAATGAAGTATATGTGCAAATTTCGTTAGGAGTCCGCGATTTTTATGCGCTTTTAATTGTTGTTAATAAACGCTAGGTGGACAGTTATCGAGTAAGTGCAGTGGAAGCTAGCACAATTCTTGACAACTTTTTGTGCTCTTGCTTCCATGAACAAGAGCATTATCATTTCCGAAATTTGAGCCAAGAATGGTTTCAAAAAATTTGGCCAGTACTCGCAGATGAAGAATTTGAGAAATGGTTTTATTTTTTCCGTCTAACCGTCCGTGAACACAATAATAATCTTCGATAGAAAAGGACTAGAAATTTGAAATTTTCAGGGTACGTTCGAGGTCTGAAACCGCTGGTTGAGTTCGTAGGTAAATAATAGCCCCAATAATACGGAAAACATCGATTGGATGGGTTTTAAACTTTGTGAGTAGTAGTAAGATAACGACCCGTGGGTTCATGTTCATGATCATTTCGTAATGATTGTAAGACTGGAAAATAAAAAAAAATAATTTTCAAAACTTCGGTATCTAATGAAATAACAAATGGTGTTTCTTGTTCAACGTTAACACCATTAATATAGTTATTTTCGAAGAAAAATTTCAAATTTATTTTCTATTTGTGTTTATAAATCATAATGACCATACACTTATAATAAGATGATGAAGAAATCCATCCATTGTATTTCGTACGACTATGTATTTTTTCTGATATTTGGTCTTATAGAGATTCAATATTATCTGGTTGAATTTGGTGGACTCGTTCATTCAAATAATCTCAGAAGAAATACTCCATCGTCGATCAATTAAGACTAGGTATACAACGTTGCGTACGTGCTTTTTGCACTGAATTTTTTTTCGTTATTTATAATTCCCGACGCAAACAGTTGAATAATTTCTTGTGCATCTGTGTAGCTGCCAGTGACGTCGTAGCTCCTAAATGGATGAACCGATTTTTATTTGGATTCTGTTTTTGAGCGCTCGTACTACTTACACGAGGGCTATATCATTTCGTCACGATGTCTGCATTTTTCGAATTTTGAGCCGAAAATGGTCTCAATCGACTATGTTTGCCTCACTGATGACGAATCCGTCGGAAAATTCGAGTCTGTCCGTCCGGCCGTCCGTAAGCACGATAACTCTCGAACGGAGCAACCTAGAGACTTGAAATTTTCAGTGTGGGTTCAGTTCCCGAATGCCTCGGATGAGTTCGTTAATGGGCCAAATTTCACGAGAGGTTCCGTAAATATGGCCGTTCAAAGTTTTGTACCCCTGGTTACTTGAAAACTACAGATTTGATCAAGATGAAATTTTGCACTCAAATGGAGAATGGGGTGTTTAAGCTACATGTGAAATTCTGTCCAGATCGCATAACCAGAACCATAGAAACCATAGAAAATTGTAACTTTTGAACGGAAACGCCTAGGGACTTGAAATTTTCAGGATAGGTGTGGATCACGAATGTCGTGATCACGTTAATCTATGAGCAAAATTATACTAGGGGTTCCGTAAATATGGTCGTTTGAAATTTAGTTTTCTTGATGATTTCAAAATTACAGATTCGATCGTGACGAAATTTTGTATACTAATGGATAATGATATATTCAAGCTACATTTCTCCAGATCACATGACCAGAACCATAGAAACCATAGAAAATCATAACTTTCGAACAGAAAGGCCTAGGGACTTGAAATTTTCAGGATAGGTGTGGATCTGAAATGTCGAGTTCACGTTTAACAATGAGCAGAATTATACTAGGGGTTCCGTAAATACGGTCGTTTGAAATTTTGTTTTCTCGATCATTTCGAAACTACGGATTTGATCGAGATGAAATTTTGTATTTTAATCGAGAATGATATATTAAAGCAATATTTTGTCCACATCGCATGACCAGAACCATAGAAACCATATAAAATTTTAACTTTCGAACGGAAAGGCCTAGAAACTTGAAATTTTCAGGGTGGGTTTGGATCGCGAATATCGCGGTCACGTTCATCAATGAACAAAATTAGACTAGGGGTTCCATAAACATGGCCGTTCAAAATATTTTTTCCTGATAGTTTCGAAACTACTGATCGGATTGGAATGAAATTTTGCACCTAGCTGAGGAATAATGTTTTCAAACTACGTGCCTACCGTGCTTTGTCCAGATCGCATCACCAAGACTGTAGATACCGTAGAAAATTCTAGCGAATTATCGAAATAAAATTGATCAGCTGAAGCACTGACAGGAAGTCTGGAGTTTCGCCTAAGTTTCAGAATTTTTTTAACAGCTGTCGAAAATTCCTTCAATTGATTTCCAAAACTGGAAAATGCGTATCCACCTACAAGGTGCATGTACGAGCGCTCAAAAGCTCCTGCCTTCACGGCAGTGCTTTTCGTAATTTTTTTCTCTTGATATGTGACTTGGTTGATAGTGTTCTCAGCTATGATTAAAGACTGGAGTTTTATTAATTTTTGATGATCTCTCTTTACTATTTCAATGATTTAACCTGATTACCCATACCCAAGATATGGTGAAACTTTGTTCGTAGAATGGTGGGACTGCCTGAATATAACAGAGTTATGGAAGAAACGACTTTGGGTGAAATATATTTCCTACAGGATTATAAGAATTTTTTCGATAATTCGCTAGAATCTTCGACGGTTTCTATGGTCTTGGTATAATGAGATCTGAGCAGGATCACGCACGTAGTTTGAACACATTATTCTACATCTATGAGCAAACGTGACATCGAAATTCGAGATCCAAAGCTAGCCTGAAAATTTCAAGAATCTAGGTCTTTCCGTTCGAAAGTTAAAAATTTCTATGGTTTCCATGGTTCTGGTCCAGTTATCTGGACAACATTTCGCGTGTAGCTTGAACACGTCATTCTACATCTGAGTGCTGAATTTCATTTCGATCGAATCAGTAGTTTCAGGAAAACAAAATTTCGAACGGTCATGTTTACGGAACCCCTGGTCGAATTTTGCCCAATAACGCAATCAACCGCGGCATTCGAGATTTGAAGCCTGAAAATTTTAAGTTTTCAGATCGTTTCGTTCGAGAGTTATCTTGTATACGACGGGACGAACAGATTTGAACTTTTCGACGGATTCGTCATCAGTGAGTCGAAGCTTGTCGATCAAGACCATTTTCGGCTCAAAATTCGAATAATACATACATCGTGACGAAATGATATAGCCTTCGTATAAGTAGAACTAGCGCCCAAAAAATGACACATATTTTCTAGAAGAGCCAACGTTAACGAGCAGAAACGGGCAAACAGAGGTATTTCAAGAATGTTAGAGACTTCCAATTTTAATTGTTAACTCCGAAGTTATGATAGTGATATTCAATATTATACTTTTCTCTTCGAAGGAATGAAAGCAATTATTCCATAAATGCGCCGATCTTTCTCCAGAAGTTCCAAAGAAGCACAACCACCATGTAATAATGAGCCAGTAGGTGAAATGTAGGCGTTGTGGGCGTTTTTTCATGGTCTAGAGGCACAGTAGCCTTCTGTCGGAAGGGGTTTGTGAATCATGAGATTTTCGTTCGTGTCACAATAAATAATTTCTTTATCTAACCCCGATCAAGGTGAAATGATTATCCTACACGCTCAGATATAAGTTTTCTGTGTCCTGCTTCTACGAGTTTTAGTGTAGGAGTAAGTGCTACTGGTAATGTATGCTAAACAATAATTTGATGTAAGGTCAAGAAACAATGATTTCGTATTTTTCATGAAGTAGTGATTCTCTATTGAACTCCGTTCTTCAGGATCTGTAGGCATACCTTGTTTGAGTATGAATACAATATTGGTTCATCATTTTCAATAATGAATCTCCAAAAAAAATCGAAGCTCCTCTGAGAATTTCTTGGGTAGTATAATAATCGAATGAAGCAATTATTCAGTTCGCCGTCCAAAGTATTTCTCGGAGACTTTGAAGATAATACCATGAAGTTTAATATACAAATCCTTATTATCCGGCATTAATCTTCCTAGACCAATAATATTATCCTTGAATATAAAGGCAAATAAAAGTTCAATCAAATTCGAAAAGCGCTGCCTCAAGTCAGGAGCATTTGCACACTTGTTCGAATTGATCGCCGAGCGGTCACCTATGCAAATATCTTTAAACTATCGAAATACAAAAAGGCTTTGAAATTTCGGAAAGAAGACGTTTTCAATCTTACACACCCCGTATCCAGCATAAATCGGGATATTTCACGAATTCGGACACAGATCCTGCGACTCTGTTTCACATTCAGTATTCAGGAAACACGTTTTTCTATGATCACGAAACCAACGCCGAAGTCAAATCCCATAGTCACCGTGTGATTCGGGTGAGAACACCTGACCGAGACAATAGAATCACAAACGTCTATGTATAAAATATTTTATGAACTTCAGGAAAAGAAATCACCTAATATAAAATAAATTGTCAAAACCAGACAAGAAAAACTCAATTTTCTTTTCAAGTGGAACAGCTGAAAAGCTGAGTTTCTGCATAACTCATTTCATCCATACCTTATATCGCACACAAAATTTCAGCAGGATGAGGCGAAGACTTTCAGAGATACCGGAGTTTTGAAAATGAATTTTTTCAAATCTTGTGTTTATAATGTTTATGACTGTTCCTCTCGGAAATAAACTATTATTATCATATGATTCATATGAAATTTCACATGAAAGTTCCATTTCGATCGAATATGTATTTCTTCCGATTATTGAGAAAAAAAAATAGATGGTTACAACTACGGAACTCTTGGGTGGATTACGCTCATTAACAAACTTAACCGCCTCATTCAGAACTTGAACGTGCCATTTCGAGACTCTTGGTCTTTCGATTCGAAAGTTATCGCGTTTACGACCGGACGGACATAACTGACTCCGACCTCGAGTCCACCCAATCGTTAAGGCTCATCACCTGCTCAAAATTAGATAATTACAGACATTCGAGCAAAACAAGAACGCTCTTGTTTATATAAACAAGCGCGCAAAATTCTCTTCAGCTATACAATGGTGTTGTAAAATATCCAGAAAATAATCGGTGTGATATAGCATAAGATGAGTCTTCAGAAATGATCAAGAGGTTTGGAAACAATCAAATTTATAATAATTATGGAAACAAAACTATTAATATTTCATGTTTTTGAAAAGGATCATGAAGTATGAAATACATTCTTCCGGCACCATACTGAGTCCTTAGTCCTTAGTGCAAATTTGACCCCATGTAAGATTTTAAACGAAAAATGTAGGCCAATTGAATATAGGTAATTATGAGGAATTTGGATGTATCTGTCGTTGAAGCCTGCAACAAACACTCATGCAAGTCGGTCAACTTGGCTTGAACAAACTGAATTGAGAGACTTGCATGAACGTGTGTAGCGGAAGTTGGAGCGAGAAGTTGGGCTTGTAGGTATTCGGACAAAGCCGATTGTGTACAGTCTTCAGAGTCAACTTTGCTTGACATGCCAAATTGGCTGACTTGCATGCGTGTGTGTAGCAGGCTTAATAAAACTCGCATTAAGCCTGCTACACACACTCATGCAAGTCGGCCAACTTGGCTTGAACAGACTAAATTGAGAGACTTGCATGAGCGTGTGTAGCGGAAGTTGGAGCTAGAAGTTGGGCTTGTAGGTATTCGGACAAAGCCGATTGCGTACAGTCTTCATAGCCGACTTTGCTTGACATGCCAAGTTTCATGCGTGTGTGTAGCAGGCTTAAAGTTCATCGAAACTATCAGTTACGATTGCATGCGCTCCACCTTTTTCGTTTAAACTTTCACATATTGTAGTATTTTCATAGCTATTGAAAATTCACAATGACAAACTTTCAGGGCCATCTGTCTCGGGGAGCAATCTGTATAAAGTTAAACATCTGATTGGGACTATATAAGAGAAATTATGTCATTGTTTCCAAAAATGGAGTTTTACGAAGACTTTCAATATTGAGTACTATAAAGCCTGCTACACACACGCATGCAAGTCGGCAACCTTGGCTTGAACAGACTGAACTGAGAGACTCACATGAGCGTGCTTAGCGGAAGTTGGAGCTAGAGGTTGGGCTTGTAGGTATTCGGACAAAGCCGATGCGTACAGTCTTCATAGCTGACTTTGCTTGACATGCCAAGTCGGCCACTTGCAGGTGTGTGCAGCAGGCTTAACAAGTCATAATTGTCCATTTCAGATCATACATTTCAATCTTTCCTGCACAATTTCAGTAGACCGAACAAAACTGACAACTAAGATTTGTTAAGTCTTTGTAGGTTGAAAAAAATTACGAAAAGCACTGCCGTGAAGGCAGGAGCTTTTGAGCGCTCGTACATGCACCTGGTAGAGAGATTCGCATTTTCTAGTTTTAGAAATCAATTGAAGGAATTTTCGACAGCTGTCAAAAAAATTCTGAAACTCAGGCGAAACTCCAGACTTCATGTCAGTGCTTCAGATGACCAATTTTTTTTCGATAATTCGGTAGAATTTTCTACGGTATCTATGGTCTTGGTGATGCGATCTGGACAAAATTTCACGTAGTTTGAATACATTATTCCTCAGCTAGGTGCAAAATTTCATTCCAATCAAATCGGTAGTTTCGAAATTATCAGGAACAGAATATTTTGAACGGCCATATTTACCAGTCTAATTTTGCTCATTGATGAACGTGACCGTGAAATTCGCGATCCAAACCCACCCTGAAAATTTCAAGTGCCTAGGCCTTTCCGTTCAAAAGTTACAATTTTCTATGGTTTCTATGGTTCTGGTCATGCCATCTGGACAAAATGTTGCTTTTATATATCATTCTCGTTGAAAATACAAAATTTCATCTCGATCGAATCCGTAGTTTCGAAATTATCGAGAAAACAAAATTTCAAACGAACGTATTCACGGAACCCCTAGTATAATTCTGCTCATTGTTAAACGTGCCCGCGAAATTCGCGATCTGAACCTACCCTGAAAATTTCAAAAAAAAGTTATGATTTTCTATGGTTTCTATGGTTCTGGTCATATGATCTAGAGAAATGTAGCTTGAATATATCATTCTCATTAGTATACAAAATTTCGCCACGATCGAATCTGTAGTTTTAAAATCATCAAGCAAACTAAATTTCAAACGACCATATTTACGGAATCCCTTGTATAACTGTGCTCACAGATGAACGTGATCACGAAATTCGAGATCCACACCTATTCTGAAAATTTCAAGTCCCTAGGCGTTTTCGTTCGAAAGTTACAATTTTCTATGGTTTCTATGGTTCTGGTCATGCGATCTGGACAAAATTCCACATGTTGCTTGAACGCCTCATTTTCCATTTGAGTGCAAAATTTCGTCTCGATCAAATCTGTAGTTTACGAGTAATCTGGGGAACAAAACTTTGAACGGCCATATTTACGGAACCCCTGGTGGAATTTGGCCCATTACCGAACTTAACCGAGGCATTCGGGAACTGAACACACACTGAAAATTTCAAGTCACTAGGTTGTTCCGTTCGAGAGTTATCGTGCTTACGGACGGACGGACAGACTCAAATTTTCCGACGGATTCGTCATCAGTGTCGAACATAGTCGATTGAGACCATTTTCGGCTCAAAATTCGAAAAAACCAGACATCGTGACGAAATGATATAGCCCTCGTGTAAGTAGTATGAGCGCTAAGAAAGTCTCAATCTTAGGAAATGTTCAGTTCAATAAATAATAATTTTTGAAATTGAATGAATTTGTTTTTTTTTTTTATTGTGTAAATTTTAACGTTCGATACTATCTGAGGGGTTATATTTGTTAAAAATAAGAAGCACAAAACAACATTTTGTGTGTTGTGAGAAGACAGAATTAAAAATAAATCACAAGAAATTCAAGTTCATATTTAGGTGAAGGAGGCTAGGGTTAGCATAAAGACAGTGGCAAATAAATATTTCAAAATAAATTTATATTTAGGTTAGGTTATATTAGGTGAGCTACTTAAGTTCGGACTGTGTTAAATATAATTCTGAAAATAAAATCATATTTATATGGAAGCGTAAATTCAATATCAATATCATCAAATAAAAAAAATTGTTAGCAAACCCTAATCTTAATATCTTCTGCTCAGAAAGATCTAATCTTTTCATTATTTTATGAAGCGAATAGTTGAGAAAAGCATAATTCATTTGTGTCGCCCGTAAGAGGAGAAAGACCCATATAGTGGTGTGATGAGAAAACTTATATACCTGATTCTTCTTAAAATTGGATGCCCGTCCGAAGCCGGAATAGTTCAGCTAGTTCAGAAAATAGTGTAAATCTACCCGCAAGGCATTGAGACCTTATCTAAGCGATTTCAATAGAATTTCTTCGGCCAATAATGACTAATATGTACTACAATTCGCGGTAGAGATCAACGTCAGTGCCGCATGTTGTCAATGTTATATCCCAATCCGCAGAAATATCGACAATTGAAGACAACTGAAAATCTTCTTCGATAATCCTCGGAAAAACCGGAGATATTGCATTTGGTTAGGAAATATCCAGTAAATTCGTTAAATCAAAATTGAATTGAAACTCGAGTACCAACCAGTATTGCAGCGAGGTAAACCATGTCCACTGAATTTCACAGCACTTCGCGCGCTGCACTTTCGAACTGTACGGTGGATCGCCGCCGGTTTCATAAGATAACTGAGTCAACCAAACCGCGGGACCGCCCAGACTTGGCTCCAATAGACTACTTACACCTTACGCACATGCAGATACGTAACACTCGAAGAGTTCGAACACTGTGGCAGAATAAATCCGCGACTGAGATACGGGGGAACGGAAGGAGATAGGTGCAGCGATCCGCATGGGTTCCAAGTAGCAAGAATCTTTTGAAGTTTGATTACGATGTTTGCAACAACGGTGTTGGTGTTGACAGTGATACTTCTTGAATTATATGTATTAATATTAGATCGTTGATTGTCGAAATTCCTGTTTTATTCACGATGAATTATTCATTGAATATGGAAACACACATCAACACAGTCTGTTTTCAATGCTTTTGGATTATTTTCCATAAAAAATTTTTAATATGCTGGAGCTTGAAGACAGTATAACATTCAGAGATTATCAAGTTTTTTCGAAAATTCTCATTTGGTTTGAACTTAGATGACCGACATAATATCAGCTGTGTAGCCCAAATACTGAGTGACTCACGTTCACCGTCACCCCCATCACTCCTCCTACATTCAGTGAAATGTAGGTTCTAAAGTTAAAGTTAAAAACCTTCCACAGATTATGTTTTTTCAAACGAATTATTTCAATTCGACCTCAAAGATGTAAATTTTACTACTTTTTTCGAGTTTCACCCAATCTACTCGAACTCAATTTATGGTTCAAGAATCGTTCAACCGATGTTTGAATCACAGTATTCCATAACGCACGGTCAAGAGAGACCAGAAATCTTATTGCGGGCATAATGAAATATTCGATCCATTGTTGTTGACGATGGGACACCTTCGATTTGGTTTGGGAAACAATCCATCCGTTATTATGTGGTGAAGAATTGTTCTTCATGTGTTAGTTATAAAAAAGGGAATATTTTATTATTTTCTTCTCAATTTATTCGTTGATTTAAATGAATTAGTATGAAGAAATTTTACCATTTTGTAGTGTCGAATAAATACACAGAATTCCCAAAATCTCTGACTTTTCCTACAATAAATCATGTAAATTTATGGCGTGACGGTTAAACTTGGCACATTGATTTTCGAAAAATCCAAACACCTGAAGAGGTGTGAAATTCAAAACTTTCGCTGTTTCGACTACAATAAAAAATCATAGCAAGTAGGCAATAAACAACAAAAGTATTGATGAATTCATGTATGTTAAATCGATGATATTTTCATTTTTTCTAGTAACTAGATACAATTTTGAAATGAATGCAGCATTCGGTATTTCTCTGAGGTATAAGGTGAAAAATGGAAGTGCAAGAACATCGCCTATTTAGTTATGTTAGGCTTTGTTACTGTGTCCTTGTGCCACCTGAGGCGCAGCCCTGTTTTTTGTTCACCCATCAGTGGATGATAAAGCTGTCCTCCAGGTCAGAAAATTGCTTCGAGGTTTCCGACCCGGGACCTTTCGATCACGTGTAGTATAGTTGAAGAACATGAAATGAAAAAATACTTTTAGGATCGACAAATCAGTTTGGGTATCTACAAAAATGGTAGATCAGAGGTGATCAAAGTGGTGGGATTTCCTTTCATCAGAATTCGCAAAGAAGTTATATAAAAGAATGATTATTTTGTTAAGACGATTCTGCAACTGAGTACCGCCTTAAAACTTAGGTTCGAGCGGATTTAATAATTTCTTAATGGTAATCCATTATGTTGAATTGTTGGATAACCCCTGTACCGAGCTCTCCATGAAGTTCCAATGCTGCTAGGGAGTGGCCATTAGCAAGAGTCAAAGGTCTAAGAGGAGCAAGGTTACCCATATTTAGTGCGCTAAAATGAGTTCTTTATTCATTGTTTTCACCAATAACGTACTCCATTGTTTTCCATGAGAACCTATTGCATCCAATGTCAACAAGACTTGGAGTAACACATTTTTCGCTTCGTGATCTTAAGCCAGTTCCTCAGTGATTTACTAGACAGTAATAGATTCTATAATAATCATGACTTATTCTGGTTCTAATTTCAACCACACACTTTTTTGGCCGAGGAATTATGGAGAATACTGAATTAACGAATATATACAGCTCCACAAGAGTTAGGGATATCGTATTCAATCGTTTTTGAGCGCTCGTACTACTTACACGAGGGCTACATCATTTCGTCACGATGTCTGTATTTTTCGAATTTTGAGCCGAAAATGGTCTCAAACGATAAGGTTCGACTCACTGATGACGAATCCGTCGGAAAATTCGAGTCTGTCCGTCCGGCCGTCCGTCCGTAAGCACGATAATTCTCGAACGGAACAACATAGAGACTTGAAATTTTCAGTGTGGGTTCAGTTCCTAACGAATGCCTCGGTTGAGTTCGTTAATGGGCCAAATTCCACCAGGGGTTCCGTAAATATAGCCGTTCAAAGTTTTGTTCCCCTGATTACTTGAAAACTACAGATATGATCGATATGAAATTGTGCACTCAAATGGAGAATGAGGTGCTCAAGCAACATGTGGAATTTTGTCCAGATCGCATCACCAGAACCATAGAAACCATGGAAAATTGTAACTTTTGAACGGAAACGCCTAGGGACTTGAAATTTTCAGGATAGGTTTGGATCTGAAATGTCGCGTTCACGTTTAACAATGAGCAGAATTATACTAGGGGTTCCGTGAATACGGTCGTTTGAAATTTTGTTGTCTCGATAATTTCGAAACTACGGATTCGATCGAGATGAAATTTTGTATTTTAATCGAGAATGATATATTGAAGCAATATTTCGTCCAAATCGCATGACCATAGGAACCATAGAAAATTATAACTTCCGAAGGGAAAGGCCTAAAACTTGAAATTTTCAGGGTGGGTTTGGATCGCGAATATCGCGGTCACGTTCATCAATGAGCAATACTAGACTCCGTAAATATGGCCGTTCAAACAATTTTTTTCCTGATACTTTCGAAACTACTGGTCGGATTGGAATGAAATTTTTCACCTAGCTGAGGAATAATGTTTTCAAACTACATGCAAAATTTTGTCCAGATCGCATCACCAAGACCATAGATACCGTAGAAAATTCTAGCGAATTATCGAAAAAAAATTGATCAGCTTAAGCACTGACATGTGAAGTCTGGAGTTTCGCCTAAGTTTCAGAATTTTTTTGACAGCTGTCGAAAATTCCTAAAACTGGAGAATGCGAATCCATCTACAAGGTGCATGTACGAGCGCTCAAAAGCTCCTGCCTTCACGGCAGTGCTTTTCTAAATTTTAAAAGTATGTACTCTTCGAGAAAATCGCTGTAAAATCATTTAAAACTCAATAGCAACTTGAAACGATCCAATAAAAATTACGAAAAGCACTGCCGTGAAGGCAGGAGCTTTTGAGCGCTCGTACATGCACCTTGTAGGTAGATTCGCATTCTCCAGTTTGGAAACCAATTGGAAATATTTTGACAGCTGTCAAAGAAAATTTCAAACCAACGCGAAAATCCAGACTTCACCTCAGTGCTTTGGTGACCATTTTCTTTTTCGATAATTCGCTAGAATTTTCCACGGTATCTATGGTCTTGGTAATGCGATCTGGACTAAATTATACATTATTCTTCATATATGTGCGAAATTTCATTTCAATGCAATAAGTATTTTCGAAATTATCAGAAAAATTATAGTTTGAACGGCAATATTTACGGAACACCTAGTCTAATTTGGCTCATTGATGAAAGTGATCGCGAAATTCGCGATCTGAACCTATCCTGAAAAATTCAAGTCCCTAGGCTGTTTCGTTCAAAAGTTATGATTTTCAATGGTTTCTATGGTTCTGATCATACGATCTGGAAAAAATGTAGCTCGAATATATCATTCTCAATTTAAATACAAAATTTCGTC
Organism: Aphidecta obliterata; assembly: GCA_963966015.1. NCBI lineage: Eukaryota > Metazoa > Arthropoda > Insecta > Coleoptera > Coccinellidae > Aphidecta > Aphidecta obliterata. The sequence continues at coordinate 7,293,860 of OZ014430.1, read as the reverse complement.
AGGATCGAATCCATAGTTTTGAAATTATCAAGAAAACCGAATTTCAAACGGCCATATTAACGGAACCCCTAGTATAATTTTGCTCATTAATGAACGTGAGCGCGAAATTCGCGATCCGAACCTATCCTGAAAATTTCGAGTCCCAAGGCCTTTCCGTTCGAAAGTTATAATTTTTTTATGGTTTCTATTGTCCTGATCATGCGATCTGGAAAAAATTACGAAAAGCACTGCCGTGAAGGCAGGAGCTTTTGAGCGCTCGTACATGCACCTTGTAGGTAGATTCGCATTTTCCAGTTTGAATTGAATTGAAGGAATTTTCGACAGCTGTCAAAAAAATTCTGAAACTTAGACGAAACTCCAGACTTCATGTCAGTGTTTCAGCTGATCAATTTTTTTTTGATAATTCGCTAGAATTTGGCCTTGGTGATGCGATCTGGAAAAAATTTCACGTAGTTTGAATACATTATTCCTCAGCTAGGTGCAAAATTTCATTCCAATCAAATCGGTAGTTTCGAAATTATCAGGAGGAGAATATTTTGAACGGCCATATTTAAGAGACCCCTAGTCTAATTTTGCTCATTGATGAAAGTGACCGTGAAATTCGCGATCCAAACCCACCCTGAAAATTTCAAGTTCCTAGGCCTTTCCCTTCGGAAGTTATAATTTTCTAAGGTTTCTATGGTTCTGGTATACGATCTGGACAAAATGTTGCTTCAATATATCATTCTCGATTAAAATACAAAATTTCATCTCGATCGAATCCGCAGTTTCGAAATTATCAAGAAACCAAAATTTCAAACGACCGTATTTGCGGAACCCCTAGTATAATTCTGTTCATTGATGAAAGTGAATGCCACATTTCAGATCTACACCTATCCTGAAAATTTCAAGTCCCTAGGCCTTTCCGTTCGAAAGTTATGATTTCTATGGTTTCTATGGTTCTGGTCATGTGATCTGGAGAAATGTAGCTTGAATATATCATTCTCCATTAGTATACGAAATTTCGTCACAGTCGAATTTGTAGTTTTGAAATGATCAAGAAAACTAAATTTCAAACGACCATATTTACGGAACCCCTAGTATAATTTTTCTCATAGATGAACGTGATCACGACATTCGAGATCCACACCTATCCTGAAAATTTCAAGTCCCTAGGCGTTTCCGTTCAAAAGTTACAATTTTCTATGGTTTCTATGGTTTTGGTCATGCGATCTGGACAAAATTCCACATGTAGCTTGAACACCTCATTTTCCATTTGAGTGCAAAATTGTGTCTCGATCAAATTTGTAGTTTTCAAGTAATCAGGGAAACAAAACTTTGAACGGCCATATTTACGGAACCCCTGGTGGAATTTGGCCCATTAACGAACTTAACCGAGGCATTCGGGAACTGAACCCACACGGAAAATTTCAGTTTCTAGGTTGTTCCGTTCGAGAGTTATCGTGCTTACGGCCGGACAGACTCGAATTTTCCGACGGATTCGTCATCATTGAGTCGAACATAGTCGATTGAGACCATTTTCGGCTCAAAATTCGAAAAATACAGACATCGTGACGAAATGATATAGCCCTCGTGTAAATAGTACGAGCGCTCAAAAATGACGAAAAGCGCTGCCGTGAAGTCAGGAGCTTTTGAGCGCTCGTTCATCCAACTTAAAGGTAGATTCGCATTCTCCAGTTTTAGTAACAAATTGGAAAGATTTTGACTGCTGTCAGAAAAAATTTCAAAATAAGGCAAAAATCCAGACTTCACTTCAGTGCTTTAGCGGTAACCAAGCGATAATTCGCTTGAACTTTCTACGGTATCAATGGTCTTAGTAATGCGATCTGGACAAAATTTTCCGAGTAGTTTGAATACATTATTCTTCATCTATGTGCGAAATTTAATTCAAATTCAATGAGTACTTTCGAACTAACCCCCTTGTCTAATTTTGCTCAAAGTTGAACTTGAACACGACATTCGAGATTCACACATATCCTGAAAATTTCAAGTCCCTAGCCCTATTCGTGCGAATATTATAATTTTCTATAGTTTCTATGGTTCTGGTCATGCGATCTGGACAAGCTCCATCACTTCACTTTCCATCTGAGTGCGAAATTTTACTTCGATCGAATTTGTAGTTTCGGAGTAATCAGGAGAACAAAATTTCGAGCGGCCATATTTACGGAACCCCTAGGCAAATTTTGCACAATAATGAACTCAACCGCGGCATTTGAGATTTAAACCTACCCTGAAAATTTCAAGTTTCTAGGACATTCCGTTCGAGAGTTATCGTGTATACGGCCGGACGGACAGTATCGAATTTTTTGACGAATTCGTCATCAGTGAGTCGAACATAGTCGTTTGAGACCGTTTTCGGCTCAAAATTCGAAAAATACCGACATCTCGACGAAATGATATAGCCCTCGTGTAAGTAGTACGAGCGCTCAAAAACTCTTCAATCTCTATAACTTCTATTTTGGCGAAAAATTGCCGTTCTGAATTTCATATGATGAAAGATTTTTTATACTCCTTGAGTATCAATGATGATAGTTCGTTCAAGATGGCTTTATACGGTGAAAGCAACCAAATTTTATGGTCGATATTCCGTTTCGATGTTAACAGTGAATGAAAGAAGAAGTTTATTCGAAATAATAGAATATCTAAAAACGGACCTAAGAAGAGAACAATTTCAGAATGTTACTCAATTCACATGGTCCAGGTTTTTGAAAGGATATAATTGATGATGATTATATTCGGATATTCTGTAGAAAAGAAGTAGAAGTATGATTCCTGGGAACAGTTGAAAACTTCCCACTTCGTAGCAATAGGGCAATTTCGATTGTCTGAGAGTTTTTGAGAGTATGAAGTCCTGGATTTGAAAGAAGTCAACAATAGGTTAATAATTTTCACTAACAATAAAATGAAATACCTTTCATTTCGCCAAATTTACGTAAGAGTAAAATAATGCCCATGCAGTAACATTAAAAAGAAGTCAATCGCAAAGGGCAAAAAATTATCGTCTCAAAGAGGCTGATTAGATTAGATTTAAGCTCACAAGAATATGAAATGTGGCTCAGCTCTCAACAACATCGTAAGCCATTTCATAGATCTGTTGGAGACACTGAGCAATGCGTTAATCGTATGGTATCTGACCAAGTCCATAACACACTCGAGAGGAATACATTAGTGTAACAGCGTGAATGAGGACGCAAATATATAAGCTGATTCTTTTCGAAGGTTTGCATTTCTTATATTTTCTTTCAAAGACAACTGGTGAAACATTTCAAGAAAATCTTAACCTTCTTTTTTATTCGCATTGACCATAGCTATAAATTCTGGTTTCAAACTAGCTGCTCCTACGTATAAACCGTCTATATCTTTGATTGAGGCAAAACTTTTTGCCACAGAAGGCGATAGTGGTCCACCAATTTGGATTCTCATCAGATTGGCTGAGTCTTCGTCGATTATTCTTGTAGCCCATTCCCTTATTGCTTGTGCCATTTCCTTTGCTTCATCAAGATTTACTGCCCTTCCGGTCCCCACAGTCCATAAAGGTTCGTAGGCAAGGACTAGGTGTTTCCATTTGGAATTCGGTATGTATTCCTTTAATGTTTCCAGTTGCTGGATTACGGCTTTAATATGTTCCTTACACTCTCTCTCACCAGCAGTTTCACCGATGCAGATAATCAATTGCAGATTCTTCTCCAACGCAAATTTAGCTTTCTCACCAATGAATTCATAATCTTCATTGAAGTACATTCTTCGCTCGGAGGCACCCAAAATGACCCATTTCACACCAATATCCAAAAGCATTTCGGCAGAAATTTCTCCTGTGTAAGCTCCCTTGCCTTCTTTGTAGATATTCTGGGCCGCAACTTCTACGAATTTTGGTTTTCTCTGTTGAAAAAAATCTAAATATGGAGCTGGAAGCCCTATTATTACATCGTTGCCTTGGACAATCGGACCGCATCTCAGGATTTTAATCATTTCCTCTGCCAATTTCTTGTCTCCATTCATTTTCCAGTTGCCAGTTACAATGAAATTTTTTGCGGGGGGGCAGTAAATTTTCAACTTTTGAATGAATGAATGACAATCATCTGCACATGACTTAGTGGCCATTTCTTCTTGTTTGATGGCCGAGTACGAATATGTGATATACGATGAAAGAGCACCAGTACATAGTATTTTGGCGATAACAGAAAATTTTGGAAATTTCATCGTACCATCATGAGATCTGACTGTAATATTGAGGCATCACTGACAATTAAAGTCAGTGTATGTTTGACATTTAAATGTTTCACCTAACCCTGAAACTTTTTCCATCGATATTTCTGTCACAACATTGATTTATATGTATTGTAACAGTTGCTAAATGAATAATTGTTGTTCACACGGAGTTCCAAGTTTCAACCCTGCAGTTGCAGAATCATTTATTGAAGAAGTTTTTAAAAACTTCATTTTCGGGAACTGTTAGTTCTGACCAGACAATACACAATTGTGAACTCTTGAATAGAGATGATCGATACATAATTAAACCGTGTTTTTTGAGCGCTCGTTCTAATCACACGTGGGCTATATCATTTCACCTACTACATAATTTCTTCACGATATCTGTATTTTTCGAATTTTGAGCCGAAAATGGTCTCAATCGACAAGATTCGACTCACTGTCCGTCCGGCCGGCCGTCCGTTTACACGATTACTCTTGAACGGAACTACCTAGAAACTTGAAATTTTCAGGGTGGGTTCGAATCTCGAATGGGTTCGTTATTGGGCAAAATTCGAGCAGGGGTTCCGTTAATATGGTCGTTTGAAATTTTGTTCTCCTGATTACTTCGGAACTACTGATTTCGTCAAGGTGAAATTTTGCACTCAGATTCAGTTCAAGCTACATGCAAAATTTTGTCTGGATCGCATGACCAGAACTGAAGAAATCGTAGAAAATTATAACTTTCGAATGGAAAGGACTAGGGATTTGAAAATACCAGGATAGGTACGGATATCGAATTTCACGGTCACGTTCATCAATGAGCAAAATTATACTAGAGGTTCCGTGAATATAGTCGTTTGAAATTCAGTTTTCTCGATGATTTCAAAATTTGGGATTTGATCCTGACGAAATTCTGTATTTTAATAGAGAATTATATATTCAAGCTACATTTTGTCCAGATTCTATGACCAGAACCAAAGGAATCCTTAGAAAATTATAACTTTCGAACGAAAAGGCCTAGGGACTCGAAATTCGCAGGGTAGGTTTGGATCTCGATTGTCGCGGTCACGTTAATTAATGAGCAAAATTATTCTAGGGATTCCGTGAATGGCTGTTCAGAATATTTATTTCCTGATAATTTCGAAACTTCTGATTGGATTGAAATGAATTTTTGCATATAGATGAAAAATAATGTATACAAACTACGTGGTGAACTTTGTTCAGATCGCATTACGAAGTCCATAGATACCGTAAAAAATTCTAGAAATCATCGAAAAAAAAATTGTAACCTGAAGCACTGACTGAAGTTTCGCCTTTGTTTGATTATTTTTTTGACAGCTGTCAATTTATTCAATTTGTTTCCAAAACTGGAAAATGCGAATCTACCTACAAGGTAGATGGACGAGCGCTCAAAAGCTCCTGACTTAACGGCAGTGCTTTTCGATTTTTTTTTGCGCTTGTTTCTATGTAGAAGAACGTTATCATTCCGTCCAAATGTTATTTTCGAATTTCGAGGCGAGAATTGTCTCAAACCATCAGGTTGGACCTACATATGACGAATTCTAGGTGAAATTCAATTCTGTCAGTTCGGCCGACCGTATACATGTAAATTTCCGAAAGAAGAGGCCTTGAGTTTTGGAATTTTCAGACTAGATTCGAGGTGTGAATGCTCCGGTTGAGTACGTTTGGCCAAAATCCGCCGTAGATATTGCCATCTGAATTTTTTTGTCTAGATAATTCCAAAAGTACCGATTCGAATGGATTGAACCTTTGTAATAAACTGAACAATTACGACAAGGAGGTTCATGTTGAATTTCGCCATACCGTTTTGAGATTTTCTGTCCACATATAATATGGGAAATTGATTTGAAGTGGAAATTAAGTTTTCTAGCTCCTTCACGTAAAAATGGAGATTTTCTCGTAAATATATTCAATTCAACTCGCTAATTTCGAACTTTTGAAGTTTATAGAACTGAGAGTCAGTATTTGTCATACCGACAATGAATGAGAACACACACATATCACAAAAATTAAGACTCACTTTTTTGAGCGCTCGTACTACATACACGAGGGCTATATCATTTCGTCACGATGTCTGTATTTTTCGAATTTTGAGCCGAAAAGGGTCTCAAACGACTATGTTCGACTCACTGATGACGAATCCGTCGGAAAATTCGAGTCTGTCCGTCCGTCCGGCCGTATACACGATAACTCTCGAACGAAATGTCCTAAAAACTTGAAATTTTCAGGGTAGGTTCGAATCTCGAATGCCGCGGTTAGGTTCGTTATTGGGCAAAATTCGCCAAAGGGTTCCGTGAATATGGCCGCTCGAAATTTTGTTTTCCTGATTACTTTGAAACTACAAATTCGATCGAGATGAAATTTTGCACTCTAATGGAAAATGAGGTGTTCAAGCTACATGCAGAATTTTGTTCAGCTCGCATCACCAGAACCATAGAAAAAATAGAAAATTGTAACTTTTGAAGGGAAACGCCTAGGGACTTGAAATTTTCAGGATAGGTGTGGATCTCGATTGTCGTGATCACTTTTATCTATGAGCAAAATTATACCAGGGGTTCCGTAAATATGGTCGTTTGAAATTTAGTTTTCTTGATAATTTCCGAACTACAGATTCGATCGTGACCAAATTCTGTATACTAATGTAGAAGCTACATTTCTCTAGATCGCATGATCAGGACCATAGAAACCATAGAAAATTATAACTTTCGAACAGAAAGGCCTAGGGACTTGAAATTTTCAGGATAGGTGTAGATCTGAAATGTGGCGTTCACGTTCATCAATAAGCAGAATTATACTAGGGGTTCCGTAAATAAGGTCGTTCGAAATTTCTTTTTCTCGATAATTTCGAAACTACGGATTCGATCGAGGTGAAATTTTGTATTCTAAACGAGAATGATATATTAAAGCAACATTTTGTCCAAATTGCATGACCAGAACCATAGAAACCAAAGAAAATTATAACTTCCGAAGGGAAAGGCCTAGGAACTTGAAATTTTCAGGGTAGGTTTAGATCGCGAATTTCACGGTCACGTTCATCAATGAGCAAAATAAGACTAGGGGTTCCGTAAATATGGCCGTTCAAACTATTTTTTTCCTGATAGTTTCGAAACTACTGATCGGATTGATATGAAATTTTGCACCTAGCTGAGGAATAATGTTTTCAAACTACGTGCAAAATTTTGTCCAGATCGCATCACCAAGACCATAGATACCGTAAAAAATTCTAGCGAATTATCGAAAAAAAAACTGATCCGCTGAAGCACCGACATGAAGTCTGGAGTTTCGCCTAAGTTTCAGAATTTTTTTGACAGCTGTCGAAAATTCCTTCAATTGATTTCTAAAACTGGAAAATGCGAATCCACCTACAAGGTGCATGTACGAGCGCTCAAAAGCTCCTGACTTCACGTCAGTGCTTTTCGAATTTTCATATATCTTTATCCAGACTCGAAGGAAAAATTATAAAAAGCACTGCCGTGAAGTCAGGAGCTTTTGAGCACTCGTTCATCCACGTTGTATGTAGCAATTTTCGCATTTTTCAGTTTTAGAACTTAAATTATCAAGAAAACTGAATTTCAAACGATCATATTTACGGGACCCCTGGTCGAATTTCGACCAATAACGAACCCAACCGCGGCATTAGAAGTTTGAACCTATCCTGAAAATTTCAAGGATCTAGGTCGTTCCCTTCGGGAGTTATCGTGTATACGGACGGAAGGCCGGAAGGACAGCCTTGACTTAGTTTGAATACATTATTCTTCATCTATGTGTATATGGGTTAAAGTTTGCTATTTGGAATAACAAGTGGGTATAAATATCCATGTAGTTGCCTGGTCTTCTTTTTGGTTTCTCCTATTTGTTTGCTGAATTTTAGTTTTTCGTCAAGAACAACGCTCAGATATTTTTCTTCATCTTTTCAATCAATCTTTAGGTTTTTTATGGTTTCGCTTCTTCTTTCTTTGTATTTCAGAATCGGAAGTAAATGGCAGCTGTTTTCCTCGTATTCATCTTGGACTCTCATTTCTGCAAATAATACTTCTGCTGGAGTAGAAGACTGCAGTGTCGTCTGCGAAGTGGGCAATCTCACAAATTGTCATCTTTGTTATATCTTATATGAATATTTTGAACAATTACGGTACTAGGACCGATCTTTGCGGTACGCCGGCTTCAGTTTTTCTGGTTGTAGACCTCGTACGTATTTATTCATTTATTTATTCAAGGGATAAACCCAATTACAAAATAATACAACAATTACAAAACCGTCCTAATCTAAGTCAAACATTGGTTTATACCTCTCACTTTGGCAGAACATGACGAATTCGTCAAATCGATGCCCAGCCGTCTGACAGTATTTAGCCTTCCGGAATCCTAGGAATAGGTGAAGCCCTCGTGTAATTCAGCCGATAGTTGGGAACATTGAGCAAGACAGACTCTCTAGTATTTCTGGGTGGAACGTGAAACCAAAGAGGGAGAGAAGCTCCATCGATGACAGCATCCTCATAAAAAGTCTTGCGAACAGAAATACATCCCTAATCCTACGCGCTCTCAAAAACGGCAAGCGACGTAGAGCTCTCATGTGAGTTGGCAAAAAGTTGATTCGAGAGATGCCCATTTTATACGGAATGCAAAGAAGGAACTTATTTTGAACAATCTCGATCCTGTCCTGATCTTTCATAAGAATGCCTCAAAATAAAACCAAGTGCCCTCCCCCTTTGAGTTTTGTACTGTTCAAATATGATTGTATTAATCTCGGCAGTTTGGCTGGAAAAAATCATAACAGTTGGTGTTCCGTCGAATATTATCTTCGGTAGGTATACCACCTTGTCTATCAATTTGATGATGCCAAAACCTGCAAGATAATGAGGAACTACCTGAGGAACAGGAATTTTTATCTCGAAATAGATGGCACATTATCTTCCTTCAGACAAGTTGAATCAGTAATTCTCCAAGGTTCAGTTCTAAAACCACTTCTCTACAACATCTACACCTAAGATATCCCTGAAAACCCAATAAATCTTCTAGTCTTATATGCAGACAACACAGGAATAGCAGTCAGGCATCGACGAGCAGACGTGATGTACAGAAGATCGCAAAAAGCAATAGAATATATAGACAAATGGTTCATTGAATGCATAGTTAGAATAAATGGCAAAAATTACAAAAAGCACTGCCGTGAAGGCAGGAGCTTTTGAGCGCTCGTACATGCACCTTGTAGGTAGATTCGCATTTTTCAGTTTTGGAAACCAATTGAGGAAATTTTTAATAGCTGTGAAACAAATTTTCAAACTAGAGCGATAATCCAGACTTCAATTCAGTGCTTCCGGTGACCATTTTTTTTTTCGATAATTCGCTAAAGATTTCTACGGTATCTATGGTCTTGGTGATGCGATCTGGACAAAATTTTGCACGTAGTTTGACATTATTCCTCAGCTAGGTGCAAAATTTCATTCCAATCCAATCAGTAGTTTCGAAATTATCAAGAAAAAAATATTTTGAAGGGCCATTTTTACGGAACCCCTAGTCTAATTTTGCTCATTGATGAACGTGACCGTGAAATTCGCGATCCAAACCCACCCTGAAAATTTCAAGGTCCTAGGCCTTTTCCTTCGGAAGTTATAAATTTCTATGGTTTCTATGGTTCTGGTCATGCGATCTGGACAAATGGTTGCTTTAATATGTCATTCTCGTTTAAAATACAAAATTTATCTCGATCGAATCCGTAGTTTCGAAATTTTCGAGAAAACAAAATTTCAAACGTATTTACGGAACCCCTAGTATAATTCTGCTCATTGATAAACGTGAACGCCACATTCCAGATCTACACCTATCCTGAAAATTTCAAGTCCCTAGGCCTTTCCGTTCGAAAGTTATGATTTTCTATGGTTTCTATGGTTCTCGTCATGCGATCTAAAGAAATGTAGCTTCAATATATCATTTTCCATAAGTATACAAAATTTCGTCTCGATCGAATCCGTAGTTTCGAAATTATCGAGCGAACAAAATTTCAAACGACCGTATTTAAGGAACCCCTAGTATAATTCTGCTCATTGATAAACGTGAACGCGCCATTTCTGATCCACACTTACCCTGAAAATTTCAAGTCCCTAGGCCTCTCCGTTCGAAACTTAGGATTTTCTGGTTTCTATGATTCTGGTCATGTGATCTGGAGAAATGTAGCTTGAATATATCATTCTCCATTAGTATACAAAATTTCGTCACGATCTAATCTGTAGTTTTGAAATGATCAAGAAAACTAAATTTCAAACGACCATATTTACGGAACCCCTAGTATAATTTTGCTTATATATAAAAGTGGTCACGACAATCGAGATCCACACCTATCCTAAAAATTTCAAATCCCTAGGCGTTTCCGTTCAAAAGTTACAATTTTCTACGGTTTCTATGGTTCTGGTGATGCGAGCTGAACAAAATTTTGCATGTAGCTTGAACACCTCATTTTCTATTAAAGTGCAGAATTTCATCTCGATCGAATCTGTAGTTTCGAAGTAATCAGGAAAACAAAATTTCGAGCGGCCATATTTACGGAACCCTTTGGCGGATTTTGCCCAATAACGAACTTTGCCTCGGCATTCGAGATTCGAACCTACCCTAAAAATTTCAAGTTCCTAGGACATTCCGTTCGAGAGTTATCATGTATACGGACGGACGGATGGAAAGACTCGAATGGGCCAAATTCCAACAGGGGTTCCGTAAATATGGCCGTTCAAATTTTGTTCCCCTGATTACTTGAAAACTATAGATTTGATCGAGATGAAATTTCGCACTCGAATGGAGAATGAGGTGCTCAAGCTACATGTGAAATTTTGTCCAGATCGCATGACCAGAACCATAAAAACCATAGAAAATTTTACCTTTTGAACGGAAATGCCTAGGGAAATTTTCAGGATAGGTGTGGTTCTCGAAAGTCGTGATCACGTCCATTTATGAGTAAAATTATACTAGGGGTTCCGTAAATATGGTCAGATTCGATCGAAATGAAATTTTGTATATTAATGGAGAATGATATATTCAAGCTACATTTCTTCAGATCACATGACCAGAACCATAGAAACCAGAAAATCCTAACTTTCGAACGGAAAGGCCTAGGGACTTGAAATTTTCAGGGTAGGTGTGGATCAGAAATGGCGCGTTCACGTTTATCAATGAGCAGAATTATACTAGGCGTTCCGTAAATACGGTCGTTTGAAATTTTGTTTGCTAGATAATTTCGAAACTACGGATTCGATCGAGATAAAATTTTGTATTTTAAACGAGAACGACATATTAAAGCAACATTTTGTTCAGATCGCATGACCAGAACCATAGAAACCATAGAAAATTATAACTTCCGAAGGAAAAGGCCTAGGAACTTGAAATTTTCAGGGTTGGTTTGGATCGCGAATTTCACGGTCGCGTTCATCAATCAGCAAAATTAGACAAGGGCTTCCATAAATATGGCCTTCCAAAATATTCTGCTCCTGACAATTTCGAAACTACCGATTTGATTGGAATGAAATTTTGCAACTAGCTGAGGAATAATGAAAATTTTGTCCAGATCGCATCACCAAGACCATAGATACAGTAGAAAATTTCAGCGAATTATCGAAAAAAAAATTGGTCACCTGAAGCACTGACTTGAAGTCTTGATTATCGCCTTAGTTTGAAAATTTGTTTGACAGCTGTCAAAAATTTCCTCAATTGGTTTCCAAAACTGGAAAATGCGAATCTACCTACAAGGTGCATTTACGAGCGCTCAAAAGCTCCTGCCTTCACGGCAGTGCTTTTCGTAAATTTTTGAGCGCTCGTACTACTTACACGAGGGCTATATCATTTCGTGACGATGTCTGTATTTTTCGAATTTTGAGCCGAAAATGGTCTCAATCGACTATGTTCGACTCACTGATGACGAATCCGTCGGAAAATTCGAGTCTGTCCGTCCGGCCGTCCGTCCGTCCGGCTGTCCGGCCGTAAGCACGATAACTCTCGAACGGATCAACCTAGGGACTTGAAATTTCTAGTGTAGGTTCAGTTCCCGAATGCCTCGGCTGAGTTTGTTAATGGGCCAAATTCCACCAGGGGTTCCGTAAATATGGCCGTTCAAAGTTTTGTTCCCCTGATTACTTGAAAACTACAGATTTGATCGAGATGAAATTTTGCACTCAAATGGAGATTGAGGTGTTCAAGCTACATGTGAAATTTTGTCCAGATCGCATGACCAGAACCATAGAAAGCATAGAAAATTGTAACTTGTTAACGGAAACGCCTAGGGACTTGAAATTTTCAGGGTATGTTCGGATCGCTAATTCCGCGATCATGTTCATCAATGAGCAGAATTAGACTAGGGCTTCCGTAAATATGGCCGTTCAAAATATTTTTCTCATGATAATTTCGAAACTACCCATTGGATTTGAATGAAATTCTGCACATAGATGAAAAACAATGTGTTCAAACTACGTGGGAAATTTTGTCCAGATCGCTCAACCAAAACCATAGATAACGCAGAAAATTCCAGCGAATTATCGAAAAAAAATTTGGTCACCTAAAGCACTATTGCACTATTGTCGTGAAGTCTGGATTTTCGCCTTAGTTTGAAATATTCTTTGACAGTTGTCAAAATCTTTCTAATTGGTTCCTTAAACTGGAGAATGCGAAGCTACCTACAAAGGTGGATGAACGATCGCTCAAAAGCTCCTGACCTCACGGCAGTGCTTTTCGTAATTTTCCTAGGACCAGTTGTGAACCTATTGCTCTTTAATAGTTCTGTGGAAACTTTATATCTGTTTCAGGTTTATTGAAAACGATTACTTCTCCTGTAGCCATCTTTTCGGAAAGTGCTGGGCAGTACGCCATTTGCTTTATTCGTGAACGCTGAAAAGTATAATCGTAATATTCATCAGCCCAGTTAATTTTGTAATTAATGTGTGTGTTTCTAGAGGTTATAATAATTTATATAATTACTTACTGATTAATATGAAGGATTCTGATGAATACATCGCTACAACAATAATGTGCGGATAGTTATTGTTCTCATCAATCTACCTACCATTATTCACTTATAGAAGAAAGTTTTCTATTGTTTGGATTGAAGCACCTAATCTCAAGGTCAATATATTTATGTAGTTTTTAGTTGAATGTTGCGGAGATCTGCAATACCAGATTTGTAGGTATCTTCAAGTAAAATTACAACTTAACTATTTTTACTTATGTGGGGATATGCGAGTTCACATATCACGTAACGAATTTTTTCTTGAAGGCTATAAGACCATTTCCGAGTTCAAGGGTTACAAATGATGTGTAATGATGTAAATCTTCAATCCAGGATTTGAATTTTAATGTTTAATGTTGAAGGACTGGCAAAATGGAACACAATCTTGGGTGGGATCTCTTCAAAGGAATTGAACAGAATTAGATAAAGCTTCGAATATTTTCTCTGTCAATATGCCAAGAGGTGTAGTATTGCTCTGCAAAAAAAAATTACGAAAAGCACTGCTGTGAAGTCAGGAGCTTTTGAGCGCTCGTACATGCACCTTGTGGGTAGATTCGCATTTTCCAGTTTTAAAAATCTATCGAAGGAGTTTTAGACAGCTGTCAAAAAAATTCTGAAACTTAGGCGAAACTCCAGACTTCATGCCAGTGCTTTAGCTGACCAATTTTTTTTTTCGATAATTCGCTAGAATTTTCTAAGTTATCTATGGTCTTGGTGATATTTTGAACGGCCATATTTACGGAACCTCTAGTCTTATTTTGCTCATTAATGAACGTGACCGCGATAGTCGCGATCCAACCCCAACCTGAAAATTTCAAGTTCCTAGGCCTTTCCGTTGAAAAGTTACAATTTTCTATGGTTTCTATGGTTCTCGTCATGCGATCTGGACAAAATATTGATTTAATATATCATTCTCGATTAAAATACAAAATTTCATCTCGATCGAATCCGTAGTTTCGAAATTATCGAGAAAACAGAATTTCAAACGACCGTATTTATGGAAACCCATATTTCTGTTCATTGATAAACGTGAACGCGACATTCGAGATCCACACCTATCCTGAAAATTTCAAGTCCCTAGGCCTTTCCGTTCGAAAGTCATGATTTTCAATGGTTTCTTTGGTTCTGGTCATGTGATCTAGAGAAATGTAGCTTGAAATATCATTCTCCATTAGTATACAAAATTTCGTCACGATCAAATCTGTAGTTTTGAAATTAGCAAGAAAACTAAATTTCAAACGACCATATTAACGGAACCCCTAGTATAATTTTGCTCATAGATGAACGTGATCACGACATTCGAGATTCACACCTAACCTGAAAATTTCAAGTCCCTAGGCGTTTTCGTTCAAAAGTTACAATTTTCTATGGTTTCTATGGTTCTGATCATGCGATCTGGACAAAATTTTGTATGTAGCTTGAACACCTCATTCTCCATTTGAGTGCAAAATTTCATCTCGATCAAATCTGTAGTTTTCATGTAATCAGGGGAACAAATCTTTGAACGGCCATATATACGGAACCTCTGGTGGAATTTGGCCCATTGACGAACTTAGCCGAGGCATTCGGGAACTGAACCCACACTAAAAATTTCAAGTCTCTAGGTTGTTCCGTATAAGAGAGTTATCGTGCTTACGGACGGCCGGACGGACAGACTCGATTTTTCCGACAGATTAGTCATCAGTGAGTCGCACATAGTCGATTGAGACCATTTTCGGCTCAAAATTCGAAAAAATACAGACATCGTGACGAAATGATATAGCCCTCGTTTAAGTAGTACGAGCGCTCAAAAAGACATGTCAATCAAACATAATCTTCGAAATATCGATAGAATAGCTATTTAGATGCCAAATATTATCATTAGACTTCTGTTTTAATACACAACATACATGCGAACCATTGATCATTAACTCAACATGCTTTCCTTAATTGTTCGAAGAATATCACTTTCAATGATATTTGTAACTTGATACGTGACATTCAGTAAGTAATTATGAATTTTTCTTCAACTTACGTCATTTTTATAGTTTGACCTCGAAATTGTCTCAATTATTAGATTCTACTAGAATATTCCATTAAAATAATTCCTGTAATAAACTGCTATTAACAATGAATGATAATCGATTTTTCGATTCATATAGCGCTATAAGTGAAGAAATTGAGAGTAACTTTTTTATTTGGAATGGGCCGAGCAGCAAGAGTGCAAGATTTGTTCCTTAATAAGTATATACTTAGGACCAAACTTCAAGGGGAGATCATACATATGATTTGCAACAAAACACGCATGATCCAACTGTTGACGGTTATACTTCAATTTAACATTTCTTGATTTCACGAAATATTTCATGTTTTTCCATAAAACGAATTACACTTAAGTTATCCTTGGAACCTCATCAAATCAGACCACATATCAAGAAACGCCGTTATATTTGCTATAAGATACCAATTTTTGTTTACCAAATCATTCTTTATGCGGACGTGGTAAAGAGAAGAATATCAAGATTCTGAAGTGGACAAATCATATTCTTCCAATGGTTTCACCGATGGAAAATTATCCATATGGACATGTTTTCTTTTCAGATAAAAAATAACCCAATTAGTGTGCTTTCGAATGACATATCAACTTTTGTGCTTGCTGCTTTCCTTCTCCCATAATATCATGGCTTACAAGATAACAATGAAAAAGTCGAAATATTCCAAACCTGAATAAGCTCTATTTTGAAGCTCCTTATGATTGAATATTGAAGTAATTTTCATGGAAAGCATGAATTTATCTGTCGAATCATAATAATTTGAAGCAATAAACTGAATTTTAATAATACTGTTTTTATGAAAAAATTTGAAGAAAACAGACAATTTCTACTTCTACAAAAATTATTCGAAATGTCTGCCTTTTTCGATACATTTTACGCATAGTTTTCGCATTGAAACAACCCTGCGATGTTCACAAAGTTTCCGACGCATTTCTGCACAACACAAATGTATTCTTTGGATCAGATCCTCTCGCGGCCGAACGCGAATTTGATATACTTTTTCTTTCAAGTTATTACAAAAATGAAAATCCAAAGGCGTAAGGTCGGGGCTCTTTGGTGGACCGTACCTTCCAATCCATGGCACCCCAAAAGTACCGTATATTCCGGCTATCATGAGCTGGGCAGCCATCCATTTGAAACCAGATATTTTGTCTGTTAGCCAGGGGCATTTCATCCAATATGTCTGTCAAGATGCTCTGGATTGAGGTCATAAATTCCTCAGCGTTTAGGCGATCGGGAAGTATTACTGGTCAGAAAAGTCTCATTACTCCCAAAACCGGAATGTGCGGCACTTAATGAATGAATATTTAGGGGTGTAATGGATTGGAAGGTACGATCCGGTAAGATGAGAACCAAGGCCCCGACCTCACGCCTTTGGATTTTTATGTCTGGAACACATTGAAAGAAAAAGTATACCAAATTTGCGTTCAGACTCGAGAGGATCTGATCGAGAGAATAAATTTGTGTTATGCAGAAATTCGTCAGAAACGTTGTGAACTTAGCAAGGTGGTAGATTCAGTGCAAAAAAGATGTGTGAAATATATAGAAAGCGGTGGACATTTCGAAACAATTATAAGTAGTACAAGTCTGTTTTCCCCACATTCTTTCATGAAATCTGTATTATAAAAATTTAGTTTATTTGTTTAAATTATCTTGATTCTCATGATTTCCATGAGAATAACTCTAATATTCAATCAAAAGCTTCAAAAAAGAGCAAATTTAGGTTTGAAATATTTTGACTTTTTCGTTATTATCTTGTTAGCCATGAAATTATGGCAGAAGACAAGCAGCGAGCACTAAAGTTGATATGTCATTCGAAAGTACACTGAAAAGAAAAGAAAATGTATTTCATAAATAATTTTTCATCGATGAAATCATTGGAAAAATATGACTTTTTTTTACTTCAAAATCTTGATATTCATCTCGTTACCACGCCCACAATAAATTTTTTTTGGAAAACTGAAATTTTTATCTTGTACATAGTAAATTTAATGCTGTTTCTAGATATGTGATCAAATTTAATGACTCTGAAAGTGTAGTAAAGTGGGGTGAGATGGTCAACGTTTTGCGAATTATACGCCTGCAAGTTTTTTTTTAATGTTTAGGATTATATCATATTTTTATTTCAACAGCTTAAGTATCATCCGAGCAGGTAGGTAAATATATAGGGTCAAAATACTTTTAGAATTTTATTATCTATAAATATAAGTGTTATGTGGCCATCTATCCCAAGATCGTGATAGAGATACGAACAAGAAGAGTCAAAAGGTAAATAGGTAATAAATGCCCGGAATCTAAAACAGCAGGTTAGGTTTAGTTAGAGTAGGTCGTGCTTCATACGAAGTCTCACACTGTTCTATCTATCGGAGATAGTTCGTCAATGAGGATTCCCCCCTGACTAAACAAAAAAAAAATCTATCCCATTTCATTGGGGTAAGTTGGCCATATGGTTGAGGGAGACATGGCCACAAAATGAAAATGAAAACAAACTGAAATAATAACAAACTATAAGGGTGAAATAAAATATTTTTCCTTAACATTAATTTTTTTCCTTTTTGAACGCGGTTTTACCAGAAGTGTTCGAAAAAGAAGAGCAATTTTCATGAAACCACATCTGGCATATTATGAAATGAAACCAATCGTCTTTATTTCGGGAGCTGTTGCAGCTTTCTCAACATCCTGAACATACTCCTCAGAAAGGTCATCACTTTCCTCTTCATATTGGACGTCTATATTCCCCTCCTCCTCATCAGAACTTGGCGAAGGTGAGCGTTTTCTTCTTCGAAAAAATTTTTTTTTGTTAAAATTTTCTTTTTTTAGCTTCCTTCTTTTGGTTGGTTTTCTTCACGGATCTTTCTTTCACCTTCTTTTCAAGGGTCCTCCTAGGAATACCATATGTTTTTGAGGCTCCGGTTACAGAAGATCCGTTTCTGACAGCTTTTATTGCTAGCTAGATTTTCTCGAGTATAGTTTCCACGATTTGAGTTCTTTCTGTTATACTTTGTTGGCATTTTTTCGCAGTAAACTCGAAGGGACGACAAACTGCAAATAGACGTAAAAACTAAATGGCCACGTGAATAAAATAATCCGCATGCTTTTTTAACAAGTTTTGGAGGTAAGAATTATAAAATGAACATCGTGCTCACTTTATACGTTGAAATGACCGATAAATTTACTTTCACACAATCACAGTTGTAGACAGTAAGAAAGTATTAAATAATTTCACGCAGGACGCGCTAGTATTTTTATTTTCTGACTGCTCTAATGTCACCTTGACGTATTCGAAAACACAAGGCCCAGCTCATACAAAGACGAAGATCGCTGGGGAGGACAAGCAGCGCCATGGAACGACGCGTTATGGAGATTTAGCTGTTGGCCTTCTCTCCCGGCTGGCCATCTCACCTCACTTTACCCTATAACTAAGTATAAGAGATTTTATGGGAACACTCGAAATGTTTCGTAAAATCAAGAAATGTTAAATTGAAGAATAACGGTCAACATTTCGAAATGTGTTATTTGATATTTTTTGTTGCAAATCACATGTTTGAGCTCCCGTTGAAGTTTGGCCATTTTAAGATATAATTAATGTTTTTTTGTCGGTATGGAAAATATAGAACGAAGTCATTATAAAATATGTATAACATTCTAATAAAATCGAAATGTTGAAATAAAAATTAAAAGTGCATGACCAATTAGCCAAAATCCCAAAACCCAAATATTGTCGGCGGGGTTAAGGAAAACAAGGGCACAATAGACCTTGAGGTCGTAGTGAAATGTAACCCCTTTACCTAACTATAAATAGAAACAAAGTAGATGCACCGCGATTGGGGCCGACTTAGTTCAGGCCTAAAACACGCATTCCTTACAGGGAACATATCTTTCTATACTTTCACAAAGAGCTGTCAAATTTCATTCATAATTGGACAATACAGAAAGTAGCGTTCGAAAGGTGCAATATTGAGCGCTCTTTCTTCTTACACGGCCCGCCGTAAGCACGATAACCCTCGAACGGAATTACCTTTAGACTTGAAATCTTCAGTGTGCGTTCAGTTTCCCGAATGGCGCGGTTAGGTTCGTTGATGAGCAGAATTCCACCAGACAGTACCGTGAATAGGGCTGGTGTGTATCTCAAATGTCTCGGTCACGTTCATCAATGAGCAAAATTAGGTTCCGTGAATACACTTGGGAGCAATGAAATCGGCCCACCTTAAATTTGACACAATTTCAAACATGGATATCTCGCGAGCCGCTAGTCGGATATTGATATACTTTTTTTAAATTTTAGGTTAAACCTTCGATAATAATGTTGTCCTAAGATATTTTTGTCTACATTTTAATTTCAGTATATACGAGGTGCAAGATTGATAAGAAGATTTTTCCTTCAACTTTGACACACCCTGTGGATACAAGAAGCCGCAGCAACGAATGGCAAAAGGATTCAAACTGAAGTCCCATCTTTTCTGGTTATTTTGTTTTTTTTTTATCGTGTGTTTATGTCTATTATTTCTGCCTGGGGGAAAACTTTCGAACAAACTTACAAAAAGTACACATTCTTCGAGAATTGTCAGAGACTACATTGCAGCAGTCGATTTTCGAGTTATGGTGTGGCCACCGAGCAGTCCTGACCTATACCCCATTGAGAATGAACTAAAACGAAGAGCACTACGAGCCTTCTTCAGCGTC
Organism: Aphidecta obliterata; assembly: GCA_963966015.1. Taxonomy (NCBI): domain Eukaryota; kingdom Metazoa; phylum Arthropoda; class Insecta; order Coleoptera; family Coccinellidae; genus Aphidecta; species Aphidecta obliterata. The sequence goes on along the minus strand of OZ014430.1, from coordinate 7,273,949 downwards.
GATGGCGGAGCTTTGTGTTGCAGCAGAGAAAGAGTAGCGAAACATCCCACAATAAACAATAGTGAATTTAATTAGAAGTATGCCTAATTCTATGCGACATGTTATTAGGGCGAAGGAAGGTCATACCCGCTATTAAAATAATTTAGTTTTAGGAAAAACTTGTTGTTTTCAATGTTTTTTCAATGGGCTTCCAGGGTATCAGCTCAGTTTCGAAACACTGTAATTTCCGTACTAATAGAGATATATACATGATTAAAAAAACAAAACGACCAGAAGAGATGGTACTCCAGTCCGATTCCATGAGACTATCTTTAGGTTGTTTTTATTTACGTTATTCACTAGCTTCTTTAATTGGGTTTAGTGTGTTTACGGAACTTTTTTTCCATTTTTATTTCCAGGAATTTCATGAGCTTGCTTATAAATTTCTTCAATTCATGAAATTTTTTCATTTTCTCAAAAATTTTTCAATTTTATTATTTTTTTTTCTGGATATGAATACCTTCCACTCATCCGAAAACGACTCACCTCTTATAACGTATCATTGGCCATGACAAAAATCCAGTTCCCATGGCATTCACCTCAATTTAGCTGAAAAATAATTATGCTTATTCTCAAGAAAGTCCACATCTGTTATTCCTCACTCATTTGAACGCAATTTTTCCACCTCGTATACAGCGTAGGAGCATATAAATTGACAGTCGTAATTTTCGACGTCCACGATTCTACCCCTGCTATTCGCCACACACTCCATTTACCTGATGCGTGTTTGTATGGACCGCCGCTCCTGAAACTATAAAGCCTGCTACACACAAATATGCAAGTCGGCCAACTTTGCTTGAACAGACTAAATTGAGAGACCTGCATGAGCGTGTGTAGCGGAAGTTGGAGCTAGAGGTTAGGCTTCATAGCCGACTTTGCTTGACATGCCAAGTTGGCCGAAATGCATGCTTGTGTGTAGCAGGCTTAACACTCCGGCGGTCGCGCCGTATTTGTGAGATACATGAATTGCCATTTTGGACAGAACGTAAACAGCGTAGCGTTTGCAAAAGTATAGTTTTGTGTATTCATTCATTTGCATCATAATTTTTGTTAACTATATTCTTTTTTATGAGTTACAGGGATATGTATCTGATACATACGACGCGACCACTATTGTTAGATATTCTGTAGGCGCATATATTCATAGATATTTAACTCTCTACAGGTTCGAGATGACATATGAAGGAAGGGATTACAACTTGAATTACGAAAAACTCAAAGATTTCTATTTTTTACACATTTACAAAATAAAAATATAAACAAGTATCTGAGAGATACAGAGCGACTACTTTTGTCTAATTGCGGACGCGACCGCCGGAGTGTTGAAGAAGGGTACACAGCCACATTAATCCATCGAGTTGTCCATCCTGTATTGTCTTCCATAGGCTGTATACGTGTGGATCTGGTCAATTTCCAATTTTCTAGCAATATATGACGAATGGTTTCTGAGATACTGAAGGTTTGCAAAAAAAATGGGAATTTTCTTGTGATTTGTGATTATCACTCGAGCTTTACCCATAAAAAAAATTTCGAATATCTAGACCTCTTTTTTCAGAACATATCCTGTTCACGGACGGCCGGATGGTCGGACAAATTTGAATTCTACATCTGTAAAGTTAACATATTTGGGCAGAATTATAACGCTTAATATTATCATTATGGGCGTTATCAAACCAACCATGTAAGATACTAGAAGACTCGGCCACGCGTTGCTGTGGCAAAAGTATTCAAACCAGTGAAATAATTATTATTACAGTCAAAGTATTTTACAGCGACGGTAAAGGGACCGTAGAAATTCGTCGTTGTACCCAGACGTCGTAACGCTCACAATTGGATCAAATCCATCAGTTTCTTCATGGTGAAATATTCTTCATTGAAATACCAATAGAAAACTGTGAAAATGGTGCTGAAAACCGTATAAATATCAGTTGTAACTTTTTTGAAAAAAAATATTCAAGTTCAAATTTCATCATAAAATGTGATGAATATTCCATAACGTGAAGATTTAATCGTTCATGGTGGAAATGAAATTTGAGAAAGCCTTTGTGGGCAACTACAAAAAAAAACATGCGCCTTTCATGTAAATTTCAAAATGGTACAATACATCTTCATAACCTATTTCACCATGAAGAAACTGATTGATTTGATTCATTTGTGAGCGTGTTAAACAGAAACGCAACGTAATGTGTAAGAAATCATTATTTTGAAAAAAAATATTTCTAGTGTTTTTTGTATTTTTTCAGAGAGTATTTGCAGAAATTTTCTGAGTCCGAATATATGCACCTCTATGGCCCGACAATGAAATTCTTCGATTGTTCATAATAAAGTTAGGCATAAGAAGGATAAATAACCATGTCATATCGTGAGCCATCGCCTGGTTTGGATTTCATCAGACTTAAGAAAAAAACCATGCTGAAATTTTGTAGGTCCAAATATCGCCGCCCCTACGGCCCGACAATGGAATACGTCGTTATAACCGGTCATAGACACTGAAAAATCGTTATACTACGGACGTTAAAAACGACTTCGTCGCTATTGCCGACGTCGTTATATCCGGACAATTTTTACTTGTAGCCTATGGGAAACCAGCCAGATCTCTGAAAAAGCGTCGTTAAATGCGGTCGGTCGTTTTAGGCGACGTCGCAATATGCGACTTTCACTGTATTATGCCTATCCTAACCTAACCTAGTCCTAACCCTAACCCTAACCCTAACCCTATCCCCCTATCCTTGATTTTTTGAAAGTTTCAACTCAGTTCTCAAACAGTTCCAAATTTCTACAGTTTTGGGAAAGACCCAGAAACTTGGCATCACTTATCGGTCTTGTCGAGTGATCGGCTGTAGTGGTGACGCGATGATCTGCCGTCGATTTGAGAACAAGGTTGCCCCGTAGATAATTTTCTCTCTTTGTCATATATAATAAACAAATAATTTGGAATAAAAAAATATTGCAGCTATGAATTGAGATATAAACTACCCTATCTTTCAAGTTGGATCAAACTGCACACAGTGTGCAAAATTTGATTGAAATCGGTTCAGTATTTTAGGAGTTCATTCCGGACAAACAACGTGACACGTAATTTTATATATAAAGATATGAACCACATAAACCTAAAAAAACAATAAGTTTTTGTTACTTTATTGCACCTCATCCATTGAAGATTAAGAGAATTATGTGATCTATTTGCAGCTGTGCGAATATACCGAAATTAAAAAAATTATAAAAAGCACTGCCGTGAAGTCAGGAGGTTTTAAGCGCTCGTTCATCCACATTGTAGGTAGATTCGCATTTTCCAGCTTCTGAGACAAATTGAAAAATTTTTTGACAACTGTCAACTAATTTCGAACCAACGCGAAACTCCAGACTTCAAGTCAGTGCTTTAGGTGACAATTTTTTGAGCGTTCGTACTACTTACATGAGGGCTATATCATTTCGTCACGATGTCTGTATTTTTCGAATTTTGAGCCGAAAATGGTCTCAAACGACTATGTTCGACTCACTGATAACGAATCCGTCGAAAAATTCGAGTCTGTCCGTCCGTCCGGCCGTCCGTATACACGATAACTCTCGAACGGAATGTCCTAAAAAGTTGACATTTTCAGGGTAGGTTCAAATTTCGAATGCCGCGGTTAAGTTCGTTATTGGGCACAATTCGCCGAGGGGTTCCGTGAATATGGCCGCTCGAAATTTTGTTTTCCTGATTACTTCGAAACTACAGATTCGATCGAGATGAAATTTTGCACTCTCATGGAAAATGAGGTGTTCAAGATACATGCAAAATTTTGTTCAGCTCGCATCACCAGAACCTTAGAAACCATAGAAAATTGTAACTTTTGAATGGAAACGCCTAGGGACTTGAAATTTTCAGGATAGGTGTGGATCTCGATTGTCGTGATTATTTTCATCTATGAGCAAAATTATACTGGGAGTTCCGTGAATATGGTCGTTTGAAATCTAGTTTTCTTGATAATTTCCAAACTACTGATTCGATCGTGACGAAATTTTGAATAGTTATGAAGAATGATATATTCAAGCTACATTTCTCTAGATCGCATGCCCAGAACCATAGAAACCATAGAAAATTATAACTTTCGAACGGAAAGGCCTAGGGACTCGAAATCTCTAGAGTAGGTTTGAACCTACAGAAGATGTCGGGCCGAATGATGGTCAAAATTATTCATTTCTGTCTTTTATAACAAGTAAATCAAATATTTTTGAGCGCTCGTACTACTTACACGAGGGCTATATCATTTCGTCACGATGTCTGTATTTTTCGAATTTTGAGCCGAAAATGGTCTCAATCGACTATGTTCGACTCACTGATGACGAATCCGTCGGAAAATTCGAGTCGGTCCGTCCGTCCGGCCTTCCGTCCGTCCGAAAGCACGATAACTCTAGAACGGATCAACCTAGAGACTTGAAATTTTCAGTGTGGGTTCAGTTCCCGAATGCCTCGGCTGAGTTCGTTAATGGGCCAAATTTCACCAGGGGTTCCGTAAATATGGTCGTTCAAAGTTTTGTTTCCCTGATTACTTGAAAACTACAGATTTGATCGAGATGAAATTTTGCACTCAAATGGAGAATGAGGTGTTCAAGCTACATGTGAAATTTTGTCCAGATTGCATGACCAGAACCATAGAAACCATAAAAAATTTCAACTTTTGAACGGAAACGCCTAGGGACTTGAAATTTTCAGGATAGGTGTGGATCTCTATGAGCAACATTATACAAGGGGTTCCGTAAATAGGGTCGTTTGAAATTTTATTTTCTCGATGAATTCGAAACTACGGATTCGATCGTGACGAAAATTTGTATACTAATGAAGAATGATATATTCAAGCTACATTTCTCCAGCTCACATGACCAGAACCATAGAAAGCATAGAAAATCATAACTTTAGAACGGAAAGGCCTAGGGACTGGAAATTTTCAGGATAGGTGTGGATCTGAAATGTCGTCATTCACGATTATCAATGAGCAGAATAATACGAGGGGGTTCCGTGAATACGGACGTTGGAAATTTTGTTTTCTCGATAATTTCGAAACTACGGATTCGATCGAGATGAAATTTTGTATTTTAATCGAGAATGATATATCAAAACAATTTTTTGTCCAGATCGCATGACCAGAACCATAGAAACCATGGAAAATTGTAGCTTTTGAACGGAAAGGCCTAGGAACTTGAAATTTCCAGGCTTGGTTAGGATCGCGAATATCGCGGCCACGTTCACCAATGAGCAAAATTGGACTAATGGTTCCGTAAATATGGCTGTTCAAAAATTTTTTTCCATATAATTTCGAAACTACTGATTGGATTGGAATGAAATTTTGCACCTAGCTTAGGAATAATGTATTCAAACTACGTGCCAAATTTTGTCCAGATCGCATTACCAAGACCATACCGTAGAAAATTCTAGCGAATTATCGAAAAAAAAATTGGTCACCTAAAGCACTGACATGAAGTCTGGCGTTTGGCCTAAGTTCCAGAATTTTTGTTACAGCTGTCGAAAATTCCTTCAATTGATTTCTAAAACGGGAAAATGCGAATCTACCTACAAGGTGGATGTACGAGCGCTCAAAAGCTTCTGACTGCACGGCAGTGCTTTTCGTAATTTTTTTTTAGTAACATTGAATTACGTGAACTCATATGACAATTTGAACTCAAGAAAACATTATATCAGTCCCTTCCTTTTCGACCTGCAGGCGTTAGAAGTTGAGGGTTGTCAACTTTTAAGCTAAGTTTATAAAAATCACCTTTCTTTGACGGAGGATTGCAGCTGAACGGCTAAAACCATTTGGATGTATGAAACAATATTCGACGCTAAATTTTATGTTCTCCAAAAAAAAATTTTAGAATTTTCAACCTCGGATGCGCAATTTCCGAGTTACAAGCGAAATACTGAAAAAAAAGCGAAAATTTCGCGGTTTTTAGGCTCTAAAATCTGAAGCACAACCTAGAAACCGTCGCATACTCAGATATCTGTTATTCAGGAACCCAAAAGATTTTGAAACGATTCTCAGCTTTCGAGGAATTTTTAGATGCTAGATCCCTTTTTAGCATCAACTTTCCTAGACTATAACGATTTATAGGAAATAACTGAGTGAAGTTAAATACGCCTCCTTTCGGTTATTATGCTTTATTTCCGATAATTTCGATGGATCTGACTACTCTAGCGATGAATTTGAACAGTCCAAAAGCACCTCACTTAATATCAGTATTTTGCAAATTTTTCATTGAGCTATTCATGAAAAGTAGGTCATCATTCCGATGCCAGATGATACAACCCCCCAATTCAATTCAGTTTGTTTATGGAAACATATAATCCCGTGAGAATTAATCAAGTTTAAGGTCTCCTGAAGCTCACCTCCAAGGTTCGAATACCACGAACGTTGTTTTCAAATTTTCGGTGGTAATAGTAGTTATGTTGTTGCAAAATGAGCGCGTGTTTTTCTATACATGTGTAGGACTGAATTCAAGGCGATCTTATAGGAACTCATAATACATTTCATTTTAAAATGCAAATGACCCTAGTCGATTAATATATTTCATAACAATAGTTGTTAGTAGGTGAGATAAAAACTACTGTAGGTTTGACGTCTGCTAGACTCCAAGCCAATTACAAAATATGAAGAATCCATGTCGGTTGTCTTGAGCTCACTATGCGCTCAAATGAAGATGATATAATGAAATGGTTGGATAACCATCCTCAACATGTGGGTTTTAATTTTCGTGGAAAAATTGGGCGTAGGTCATAATAATCTAATTAGCCTTGTCTTTTTCAGGAAATCTGGAAGCATTTTGAGGTCAAAATCCGTCCAGTTAGAATAAGTAGAACCTCCTGAAGATATCTAGAGTTATCTCTAAAGGTTCACCACTTCAGAATATTATTTTCCATTGTTGATGGGGTAATTCGACGATAGATGGTGCAGAAGGCGCAATGGAATAACTTCGTAACCGACTGTGTTACAAACGAGTGGAGACGCCCTAACGTACTTTAGTTCCTGGGTCGTATTCATAATCAACGTCGGACGTTATCCGACGTGCGTCGTATGTCAAGATGGGCGCTCGGAATCAAAATCGAGTAAAAGTTTACCTCGTTCGGAATGACGTCGAATGTTCGTCCGGTTGCACAACTTTGCAACCCACAAAATTGACGGGTAAAAATTACTCGACATGCGCAAATGGTTTAGAATTTGAAAATATTCTCCGGTCAATGAAATATTCAAATTATTGTTGTAGAAAATGACTTATTCTCTCATCTGCTTCGTTGTGTTATAATTATATATGTTGTTATGGAAATCAAAAATGGTCATATTTCTTAACGTTTCAAGAAATTACAATGAAAAATAAATACAAATAATATCACCGAAAAGTCAAGAACCTTCAAACATCTTTAGTCAATTCCGTAAATTCGATCAATTTATAAATTATTGTAATATTATATTTTCAAGAGGGTTCAGATTATTCAAAAATAAGAAAAGTGTGAATTTGTTCAAATGATTAATTGTAAATAGTTGAGTTATGTTATAAAGAATTGAAAGTTTCAAGAATGTTACCTAGGAAATGAGATATTAAATAATATGAATGGGATAGCAGGCGAGTGAACCGTTGAGAGAGAAACGTCAAAGTGGAAAGTTCGATAATTTTCAAAAAGTTGGCAGAAAGATTGATTTCGTACCAAGAAAGATATAATGAATGGTCTTTGGAAGTTGGTCAAGAGTGGATTTTCGTAGATTGAGTTGTTGGAGTTGATTTGGCAAGTTACGGAGAGAAGGAGATATTGAAACGGCGTGCTGCTTGGAAGAAGAAAAATTGAAAATTGCATATATATAGTCACCAATCGAACGTTATTTTAGAGTATAGAAATATTAGTTATAGGTTCTTTTGATAGTTGGGGTTAGTTTTTAGAATAAGATTGCTGATTATGTAATTTTGTGAGAAAATTTCTTTTGTTTGTTCACCTTCAGAACCCTCCTTGAAAAAGATTATTGTTAGTGGTTTTTCGTAAATTTCAAAATTCAATATTATTAATATCTGGAACGAACCATAACAATCAATTGCTCCCAACGCGTGGCTCGATTGAGGTGATTATTGGTTCGAATAAGGTGAATAATTTGAATTTATTTTTCAGTTTCATAATTTTTTTTTATAATCTTTTTATAAGCATTTCCTTTCCAACATGGAAACAAGGGGTAAAATTTAGTTGGGGGAAAAAGTCAAAACAGAATCAACTATGATGATGAAGGCATTAATGGACATGGATAAGAAATTATATGAAAAAATCAAAAAAGATTCAGAAAGAATGCATCACGAAATGAAGGAAGACATGAATAAAAAATTTGAAAGAATGGAAGAAATTTCAGAGAGATTAGAGATGAAAATAGAAGAAAATTCAAGGAAATTGAAGGAAATCAGAGAAATAATTGATACAAGGAAAAACAGACTTGAGAAGAAAATTGAAGAAGAAATAATTGATCTTGAGAAAGACAAAGAACTTACAGTAATAATAGAATATGTAAAAGGGAATATAAAATTGAATGAAAAAAATATGCAGAAATTACAAGACTCATCATCTAAAAAAGAAAAAAAAATGCTTTTAAATCTAACGATGACAAGAAAGAAACTGAAGAGGATAGTTCTGAAACAAAAATAGGGAAATATTGTGTTGGAAATATTGATAGAATAGATAATTCTATATCCAGATTTAAGAAGGGGGATATCAAGTTGGAATACCAGAAGCTAGGCAGAATTGAGTTAATACAAGAAGACGACGATCACAGGAAGATGACAAAATTCCTTGAGTCGAAAAAAAAAGAATTCTACACCCTCCAAAGAGAAGAAGAGAAGAGAATCTATGCGGTGAGACGTTATCTGCTCATAGCTGCAGATATAAACATAATCACAGAATACCTGGACGAGCAGGGCAATACCGACCCGGATGTCATAAGGATGACATCCAACAAAATCAAAAAGGCAATACCCTTATTTTTGGTGAAAACCCAAAATAAAATAGTATTCGAAGTTAAACAGCTCTACGGTATAAATTGAGTAGTGGAGCCAAAGAATAAAAGCATTGGACCTTGCCAATGCCACAAATGTCAACGCTACGGACATGCGCGAAGTATATGCACATTCCCATGCTACCTGTGCGCTCTGCGGAAGAGCAGGTCACTCAGCCAGCTACAAAGGATGAAGCGAGTGTAAACTGGAAGAAGAAATGAAGAAGACGCCACCACCCAAACAAGAGAAGAAGGAAGAAGCCCCAAAGAATGTGAAATCCAAGAATAGTGACCAAAAGAGGAGAGAAGGGACAAACAAGAAAGGACCCGAAACCACTAAGGATCTAGATACCTTCACCAAGAATATCATAAGCGAGCTCATGAAACTCCTGCAAATAGAGTTCCGTAATTTATGGTGACAATGACTAACTTCACAACACAAACGGTCTACGAGCCCGTAGATCTGAAATAAAAGAAATAATATCCGAGAAACAACCAGATATGATAGCCATTCAATTGACGAGACTTTCCACAAGAAATGAAATTTCATTTTCCAACCATGAAATACATATACAGAAATTGCACAGGAGGGGGCGTAGCCCTAAAAGTCAAAGGGAACATCGACCACTATTTTGTCGATGTACTAAATAATAGGCGAATAAAAGCTGTCTCGATTATAGTTAATACAAATCGAGGACAAATGAAAATATCGTCAGCGTACAAACCATCTGAAAATGATCTGAATAAAAAAGATTTCACGCTTGATACTATAAAAGAGAGAGCACATCAGATCACAACCCAATTGAACTCAGACTGGGACGCGGTCCGATAAGAGACGAACTTCAAACGAAAGACTTCACAGACTGGCAAAGATGAAGTTGAAAAATTAGAAACCCGAATTAAAGAAGCCTACGAGAAAAGTACCAGAAGAATCGAAAGTGTTGCCCCTAAACATACCTAAACATCCACATAGTGAAACCCCAGAAGAAATAAAAGAGCGTATAAAGAGGAATAGAAAACTTGGGAAGAACAACAGGACTTCCCACATTCAAGAGCTGAAAAATGCACTGAGGGAACAGAGAACAGACAGATGGAACCAAAGGGTTAAAAAGCTGAACACCATAGACCACTCAGCATGGAAGATGCAAAAGTGCTTACGACGCGAGAAAACCGAAATCCGTCGTCTACGCGGAGCAAATGGGACAGCATACTCAAGGTTTGAAAAGCCGAAGCACTGGTCGACGCAATAGAAAGAGAAGCCAGAATCGACAATGACAATGAAGATTTAAAAAAAGAAGTCGAAGGAAATGAAGAATTGATGTTTAAAACTCCGGAGTTTGTTAATCTGATCTGGCGCGTATCAGAACTGTACGCTCGTGGATGGTGCGATAATGATATATACAGGGTGTCTCATTTAAAAGTGTCCACCCTCAATAACTCAACAACGAATCAGAATTTGCAAAAACACTCAGACAGGTCGATTTTTGATGACAGGGGGACATGATCTGGGATACAAAGATTGTTTCTACTAGCAACCCCCTGGAGCGGGTTGCAACCCCATCAGTAATTTGAATAGGGAAAGTGGGTAGTTTTGTAGCACAAATGTATGCTTTGATTTAAATTTGTATGAACCTGCAGTTTGTGTTCTTATAAGTGAATATTCACAAAATTACAGGGTGTTTTCTTGGAATTATGGTACCGATAAAACTAAATGAAACAGAGATATTCTAATGTATTCGGACAAAGCCGATTGTGTACAGTCTTCATAGTCGACTTTGCTTGACATGCCAAGTTAGCCGACTTGCATGCGTGTGTGTAGCAGACTTTAAATAATGATTTCATTCCTGTCTTGGTGTCGTTTTTATGTGGTAATTTTTTTTCCGAGTGTTTCTTGATGCTTTCGCCACTGCGCTTCCCGCTGAAGTTTTCCATCCCGCCTGACTTCTATCTCCACTTTCCTCGTTCTGTAGATTTTTTCGCGTTTTTGTAGGATTAAAAGAGGTTGTGGGTGTTGAAGGTGAACTGTGAGGCTTTTTCTCTAGCTGAATGCTCACCATGGTATATTCTTTCGTGTCAATTACGAGACCACTGATGAATGATCTGCAAAATTTATTGGTTGAAGTTTTACTGTACCACTAGTAAATATATAGGTACTTACTAAATGTCATAATATTGAGACAAGATACATTTTGAGAAATCACAGAATAATTCACGAAACAATTATTCGAATGAGAATAGCACACATTCGAATTTCTTCGCGTATTTATAATTCATCATCTACACATGATGGGATGAGTTTCATCGAGGTTGATTACCCAGCAAGTTTGCACAATCGTAATTGAAATAAAATTGAGAAAAGCACTGCCGTGAAGGCAGGAGCTTTTGAGCGCTCGTTCATCCACCTTGAAGGTGGCATTCTTCAGTTTTAGAAACCAATTGAAAAGATTTTGACAGCTGTCAAAAAAAATTCGAACTAAGGCAAAAATCCAGACTTCACCTCAGTGCTCTAGGTGACCAATTTTCTTGAGCGCTCGTACTACTTACACGAGGGCTATATCATTTCGTCACGATGTCTGTATTTTTCTAATTTTGAGCCGTGAATGGTCTCAATAGACTATGTTTGACTCACTGATGACGAATCCGTCAAAAAATTTGAGTCTGTCCGTCCGTCCGTATACACGATAACTCTCGAACGAAATGTCCTAGAAACTTGAAATTTTCAGGGTAGGTTCGAATCTCGAATGCCGCGGTTAAGTTCGTTATTGGGCGAAATTCGCCTAGGGGTTCCGTAAATATGACAACTCGAAATTTTGTTTTCCTAATAACATCTAAACTACGGATTCGATCGAGGTGAAATTCTGCACTCAGATGGAGAATTATGTGTTCAAGCTACATGCGAAATTTTGTCCAGCTCGCATGACCAGAACCATAGAAACCATAGAAAATTATAACTTTGTAATGGAAGGCCTAGGGACCTGAAATTTTCAGGATAGGTGTGGATCTAGAATGTTGCAGTCACTTTCATCAATGAGCAAAATTAGACTAGGGGTTCCGTAAATATGGCCGTTTGAAATTCAGTTATCTTTATAATTTCAAAACTATGGATTTGATCGTGACCAAATTTTGTATTTAAATTGAAAATGATATATTCGAGCTACATTTTTTTCCAGATCGCATGATCAGAACCATAGAAACCATAGAAAATCATAACTTTTGAACGGGAAGGCCTAGGGACTCGAAATTTTCAGGATAGGTTCGGAGTCACTTTCATCAATGAGCAAAATTAGACTAGGAGTTCCGTAAATTTAGCCGTTCATACTATTTTTTCCTGATAAACTACTTATTGGATTGGAATGAAATATCTCACATAGACGAAGAATGATGTATTCAAACTACGTGTCCAGATCGCATTACCAAGACCATAGATACCGTAGAAAATTCTAGCGAATTATCGAAAAAAAATTGGTCCTAGTTTGAAATTTTCTTTGACAGCTGTCAAAATCTTTCCAATTGGTTTCTAAAACTGGGAAATGTGATCTACCTACAAGGTGCATGTACGAGCGCTCAAAAGCTCCTGCCTTCACGGCAGTGCTTTTCGTAATTTCTTTCAATAATTCGCTAGAATTTTCTACGGTATCTATTGTCTTGTTGATGCGATCTGGACAAAATTTACCACGTAGTTTGAATACACTATTCTTCATCTATGTGCGAAATTCCATTCCAATCCAATAAGTAGTTTTGAAATAATCAGAAAAATTATAGTTTGAACGGCTATATTTACGGAACCCCTAGTCTAATTTCGCTCATTGATGAAAGTGAGAGCACAATTCGCGATCCGAACCTATCCTGAAAATTTCAAATCCCTAGGCCTTTCCATTACAAAGTTATAATTTTCTATGGTTTATATGGTTCTGGTAATGCGAGCTGGACAAAATTTTGCATGTAGCTTGAACACGTTATTCACCATCTGAGTAGAACATTCACCTCGATCGAACCTGAAGTTTCGAAATAATCAGGAAAACAAAATTTCGAACGGTAATATTTACGGAACCCCTCAGCGAATATTGCCCGATAACGAACTTAACCGAGGCATTCGAGATTCGAACCTACCCTGAAAATTTCAAGTTTATAGGACATTCCGTTCGAGAGTTATCGTGTATACGGACGGAATGACAGACTCGAATTTTTTGACGAATTTATCATCAGTGAGTCGAACCTTGTCGATTGAGACCATTTTCGGCTCAAAATTCGAAAAATACAGACATCGTGAAGAAATGATATAGCCCTCGTGTAAGAAGTACGAGCGCTCAAAAATGATGAGAAGCACCGCCGTGAAGTCAGGAGTTTTTGAGCGTTCGTTTTTCCCTTTGTAGGTTGATTCGCATTCTACAGTTTCAGAAACCAATTGGAAAGATTTTGACAGCTGTCAAAGAAAATTTCAAACTGAGGCGAAAATCCAGACTTCAGGTCAGTGCTTTTTCTTTCGATAATTCGCTAGATTTTTCTACGGTATCTATGATCTTGGTAATGCGATCTGAAGAAAATTTTCCTCGTAGTTTGAATAAATTATTCTTCATCTATGTGCAAAATTTCATTCCAATCCAATAAGTAGTTTCGAAATTATCAGGAAAAAAATAGTTTGAACAGCTATATTTACGGAACTCCTAGTCTAATTTTGCTCATTAATGAACGTAACCGCGAAATTCGCGATCCGAACCTATCCTGAAAATTTCGAGTCCCTAGGCCTTCCCGTTCAAAAGTTATGATTTTCTATGGTTTCTATGGTTCTGATCATGCGATCTGGAAAAAAATGTAGCTCGAATATATCATTTTCAATTTAAATACAAAATTTCGTCACGATCAAATCCATAGTTTTGAAATTATATAGAAAACTGAATTTCAAACGGCCATATTTACGGAACCCCTAGTCTAATTTTGCTCATTGATGAAAGTGACTGCAACATTCTAGATCCACACCTATCCTGAAAATTTCAAGTCCCTGGGCCTTTCCATTACAAAGTTATAATTTTCTATGATTTCTATGGTTCTGGTGCTGCGAGCTGGACAAAATTTTGCATATAGCTTGAACACGTAATTCTCCATCTGAGTGCAAAATTTCACTACCATCAGATCTGTTGTTTCGAAGTAATCAGGGGTGAATTTCGCCTTATAACCAATTGCGGCATTCGAACCTACCCTGAAAATTTCAAGTTTCTAGGACATTCCGTTCGAGAGTCATTGTGTATACGGACGGTCGGACGGACAGACTCGAATTTTTCGACGGATTCGTCATCAGTGAGTCGAACATAGTCGTTTGATACCATTTTCGGTTCAAAATTCGAAAAATACAGACATCGTGACGAAATGATATAGCCCTCGTGTAAGTAGTACGAGCGCTCAAAAAGCGAGGGAAGCAAGTCCGTGAAGGCAGGATTCGCATTTTCCAGTTTCAGAAACCAATTATTGAAGAAATTCTTGACAGCTGTCAAAAAAATTACATCAGCTCTTTGTCAATTATACCGAATCAGCTGTTACAGAAATATAAGGATTTTTCATTCGATAATTCGTTGGAAATCTAAAATGGTTCTGGTTATGCGATCTGGAAAAAATGTAGCTTGAATATATCATTCTCCATTAAAATACAAAATTCCTTCACGACCGAATCTGTAATTTTGAAATTATCAAGAGAACTAAATTTCAAACTACCTTATTTACGGCACCCCTGGTCGAATTTTGCCCAATAACCTGCGGCATTCCCTTTCTTCGAAAAGTTTTCCGTTCGAAAGTTATAGTTTTCTATGTTTTCTATGGTTCTGGTCATACGATCTGGACGAAATTGTGCATTCTATATTGACGAATTTCGCTCAATAACGAACTCCACGGAATTCAAGATTCGAACTTACTCTGAAAATTTCAAGTTTCTAGGTCGTTCCGTTCGAGTTCCGTTCGTGTATACGGCCTGCTGGACGGACTAACTCGAATTTTTTGACGGATTCGTCATCTGTGAGTCGAACCTAATCGATTGAGACCATTTTCGGCTAAAAATACAGACATCGAGACGAAATCATATAGCCCTCGTGTAAGGAGAACGAGCGCTCGATAAAGTAGAGTTGTACAAAAATTGCGGGCTTAGCAGCTGGTTCACACATAATTTATAGATAAAATCGAATATGTCATTGGTATTGATCAATTTTGCCGAAGTCTGCAAGTTCAATGTGGGTATTGAAATAATCTCATTCAGCAACAAGTGATTTGTGTTGTCGCCTAAGACACCAATAACCCCCAATAACCGTGAAAAAATAGTTGACCACTTCTGTGTAAACAATAAGAAGTATTTCAACATTGGAAAATAACACACTTTAAGTACCCAGATTTTGAATGACATTCATCTCACAGTTCACTCTCATTTACACCCTCAAAAATCGGTCCCATGTGAATTATCTGTTCATAACAACTTGCAGTGTTGAATACGATAAAACTCAAGAGGAAAATAAATTCCTTCACCATATTCATCAAAGCAAGCCATCATTTTCATTTCGGTAATGGATATCGTGCAAATCATCAGAAACTATTAACCACATTTTCAACTAGATGACGAACCTTGCTCCAATGAATATTAGTAATATTACCTCTTTCATTATGTCATATCTAATAACACTCAACTAACGACATCAGTCATGAGTCATTGAGATCTATCCGCTCTGTCGAAAGGAAGTATAATCGATTAAGTGCGTAATGGAAATAAAATGTCTTCTACATCGAAATAATTTGAAGCAATTAAGCTCGAAAATTTTACGTAACTGAGTCAGAATAAGTACTAGGACAAGGATCAATCGCACAGTCGAGTGCGGAAAGGGCACTTTCCACATGAGTTGAGAATTATACATACTATTTTTTCTTCGATCGTTGATTAACATTTAGAAAATTAATTAAAAAATATTTCATTCAAGATGTAATCAAGTAAGTTTAAATAGGTTACTCTATGTTCATATTGAAATATAGAAGTGGTAACCATGGAAATTACTATGTTATGACAAAAGAAATAGCTACAGTGGCGTAACTAGGTAGTCAGGGGCCCTGGTGCAAAAAAAACGGTGGGTCTCCATAATGAATTGTTCAGTTCTTATCTCTCTATACTTATTGTAAGTCGAGCTTGTCCCATACTACTTCTCAAATAATTTTTTATTATTATCTGTTTGCGAAATTTCTTTAATTTTTTCATGCATAATTCGTGAATTGTCCATGCCATTTAATTCAGGTAGAAATAAGTGGTGAATATTGAGGAATTGAAGGAAAAAGTTAGAGCCTATTATATCAAAATATTTACTTCGAAATTGGTCCCACCTTTTAGTTATAGTTTTTTCATCTACATAAAGTAAAAATGAAGGTTATAGAAAATCTTATTGACTGCAATCATACTATCGAAACGTTCATTTAATTGTATCTAATACTTTGTAGAAAATGTTTATTCTGAATATCTCTTTCCTGCTTCGAAATCTGCGATCAGAAGCTAATTCATCGAATAAGTGTTTTTTAACTTTTTTTTGCCTTTTTTCAACGGAATGGGGATCTATACCATATATAATTGAAGTTTCACACGTCCTTAATAAGAAGCACCTTGTAGGTAGTTCTAGAAACCAATTGAAAAAACTTCTGACAGATGTTGAAAAAAAAATCAAGCTAAGGCGAAACTCTAGACTTCACGTAAGTGCTTTAGGTGATTTTTTTTTTAGATAATTCTCAAGAATTTTCTATGGTATCTATGATTTTGGTGATGCGATCTGGACAAAATTTTGCAAGTAGTTTGAATTATTCTCCATCGATGTGCTGAATTCCATTCCAATCCAATCAGTAGTTTCGAAATTATCAAGAGAAAAATATTTTTAACGGTCATATTTACGGAACCCTTAGTCTAATTTTGCTTATTTATGAACGTGCTCGTGACATTCAAGATCTCAACCTACGCTGAAAATCTCAAGTCCCTAGGCCTTTCCGTTCGAAAGTTATGATTTTCTATGGTTTCTTTGGTTCTGGACATGCGATCTAGACAAAATGTAGCTTGAATATATCATTCTCCATTAAAATGCAAAATTTCGTCAAGATCAAATCCGTAGTTTTGAAATTATCAAGAAAACTAAATTTCAAACGACCATATTTACGAAACCCATAGTCTAATTTTGCTCATTGTTTAACGTGACCGCGACATTCGAGATCCACAACTATCCTGAAAATTTCAAGTCCCTAGGCCCTTCCATTACAAAGTTATAATTTTCTATGGTTTCTATGATTCTGGTCATGCGAGCTGGACAAAATTTTTCATGTAGCTTGTGCACGTAATTCTCCATCTGAGTGCAAATTTTCAATTCGATCAAATCAGTAGTTTCGAAGTAATCAGAAAAACAAAATTTCGAGCGGCCATATTTACGGAACCCCTAGGCGAATTTTGCCCAATAACAAACTCAACCGCGGCATTCTGGATTCGAACTTACCCTGGAAATTTCTAGTTCTTAGGACATTCCGTTCGAAAATTATCGTGTATACGGCCGGACGGACGGACGGACAAACAGACTCGAATTTTTTGACGGATTCGTCATCAGTGAGTCAAACATAGTCGTTTGAGACCATTTTCGGCTCAAAATTCGAAAAATACAGACATCGTGACGAAATGATATAGCCTCGTGTACCTAAGTGCGAGCGCTCAAAAAACAAGGTGTTACATTCAAAAAATTGAAAAGTACTGCCGTGAAGTCAAGAGATTGTGATTGCGAAGATTCGCATTTTCCAGTTTCAAAAACCAATTAAAAAACTCTTTGACAGCTGTCAAAAAATTACAGCGGCTCTTTTTCAATTATACCGAATCAGCTGTTACATAAAAATAACGATTTTTTTATTCAATAATTCGTTGGAATTTGAAATGGTTCTGGTGATGCGATCTTGACAAAAAGTAGCTTGAATATATCATTCTCCATTAAAAAACAAAATTTAGTCACAATAAAATCCGTAGTTTTGAAATTATCAAGAAAACCAAATTTCAAACGACCATATTTACGGAACCCCTAGTTGAATTTTGCCCAATAACGAACATAATCGCGGCATTCGAGATTCGAACCTACCCTGAAAATCACTAGTTTCTAGGTCGTTCTTTCCGAGAGTTATCGTGTATATACAGACGAACAGTTTTGAATTTTTCGACGGATTCGTCATCAGTCACCTTGTTGATTGAGACCATTTCAATATTCAATAAATACAGACATCTATTTTCATCTATAGTAGTGGTCATGTGATCTGGACAAACTTTCGCACGTAGTTTAAATACGTTATTCTATGAGCAAAATTTCATTCCGATCCAATCAGTAGTTTCGAAATTATCAGGAAAAAAATATTTCGAACGGCTATATTTACGGAAGCCCCAGTCTAATTTTGCTCATTTATGAACTCGACCACGACATTCAAGATCCACACCTATCCTGAAAATTTCAAGGTCCTCAACCTTTCCGTTCGAAAATTATAATTTTCTATGGTTTCTTTGGTTCTGGTCATGCGATTTGGAAAAAATTCAGATTGTGGCTTGAACACGTCATTCTCCATCTGAGTGGACTAGGTATTTCATTTCGATCGAATCGGTAGTTTTGAAGTAATCAGAAGAACAACATTTCGAACAGCTATATTTACGAACGAACTCAACTGCGGCATTCCGGAACTTGACCCAAACTGAAAATTTCAAGTCTCTAGGTCGTTCCATTCGAAATTTATCGTGCTCACAGCACAATTCGAAAAATACGGACATCGTGACGAAATGATATAGCCTTCGTGTAAGTAGAACGAGCGCTCAAAAACGAAAGTCGTTATCATTTCCGATGGAACCGGAAGTCAAACGAATCTGAAAGTTTTCTCAAGAATTCATCTCTCCCAACAGAGCTTAACTATTTATAAAATTCCAAGTGTTTATCTCTACTCTTTCTTTGAAATATTCTAACCAACGGTCTTCGTGAATCACCCTGTATGATTTCATCAAGATATCGATATGTCGAGAATATGTTAAATGTTTGAGAACAAGCTGTCAGTATCCGGGTTCTTTTCTTCTAATATAAATGTATCATTGCACCCATTCAATTATGTTCTACCTATAATAGCAAACTTGTGTACTGTGGGTAGATAACTCAAACAATATAAAAATAATTACTGTCTCACCGCTATTGAGTCGCCTACTTTTCAAGGATATCCTTAAATGTATCCAGAGGTGGTCACTGAACTCTAGTTTTTCAGATCCTTCCAGTTTTTTTTTCGAGAAGTTTGTAAAAAATCTTCGAGGTGATAACTGAATAGAAAATAGTATATTATTCAACGAGCGGTAATGTAGGTCATAAGTCACGCAGATGAAGTTTGCAGCACGAGCCGAACGCAAGTGTTGTAATTCATCAAGTGAGTTATGACCATTACCGCAAGTTGAATACTATACTTTATCTACAACTATAACAATAATGACTAAGATACAAGTACAAAGAAAGAACTCTATTTACAAATCTTAATAGTTACCTATAACAATGCATCATTTATGTCGATTGTGCTTCTTAGCATGGAGTAGAAAGTCCGTAGGGGCGATGCTCTATATTTAGTGCTAAGTTCACTTAAATATGCCAAAAGACCATTCTCTGTAAACGATGACTTGTGTTATGGTTCAATTTTGATATAAATAATATTAAATTTTAATTTTGAAATTTTATGAAAGAACCACTAACAATATTCAAATAATTTTGTTTTTCAATTTTCCTTTTATTTTTCCCGCGACTCTTTTTAAGGAGGGTTCTTAAGGTGCACAAATAAATATAATTTTTGTTCACAACAATCTAATCACAATAAACTAATTCTAATACAAATGAAAATTCTAAATATTAAAACACTCACAGAAAAACAGCTTACTCTAAATATAGTTTATCAAAATGCAAGCTTCAAATTTCTCCTCCGTTTCGTAGAAAATATCTTGGAATTTAGTGATTGATTTTATAAGATGTATTGCCTCGGGTTCCACTAATATTTCTGGAATGAGCTGTTGGGGCAGTTTTATCCCACAGTTTTCTTCTAAACTGTGAAGTCGGCAATGAGTATACTGCAGTTTGATTCCGGTATCTCCTTGAACCTCGAATTTGAAGGCTTTTAACAAGTAACAGCCATTTGAATCTCACCAAATTAACAACTTCATGATGTCAGGCTGCATAAATCTTCGATAATCTTTCGTTTTTAAATCTCAATTTCAATAGTACTTTTCAAAGAATTTTTTCCACACTGACTTTTCTCAAATTGTCAAAAAAATTAGCTTGCTTAGTTCTAATAATTTTACAATAATTTCTATGGTAACATTCAAATAATCTGAACCCTCTTTAAATTCATATTACAATCAAATTTACTGAAGGTTCCTGACTTTGGTGATTTAATTTGAATTTATTTTTTCACTTTTGGTTTTCCATGACACTTGATATTCTTACTGCTACACCAATCTTGAAAATTGTTGTATACACCTTTATATTTGTTTTGGGATTTTTTGGGCAATAAATTCTGTGTGTTGACATTGGCTGATTGTCTTATTTCTGGAGGTGTACATAATAATTCATCTTCACTATCTGAATTCATCTTTTTCAGCAAAACATTCACAATAATAATTAGGTATCAACTTAATTTTAGCAAACGTCAACATTATTCAAGTGACCTCCCTGAATACCAATAATGGACTGTTTACTTTCGGCCAATCGGCTTGTTCAGAAGCACGGATACAGGGATTTATAGGGGTAAGCACAATGTTTGTTTACACATACTATTGATTGCTCAAAAGTAGTTGAATAATGACGATATTTATTATTCAATAGGAGTAGATAAAATATTATTAAAAGCATTGCCGTGAAGTTGGGAGCTTTTGAGCGCTCGTTCATGCACCTTGTAGATAGATTCGCATTTTCCAGTTTCAGAAAACCAATTGAAAAAATGTTTGACTGCTGCCGAAAAAATTTACAATTTAAGGCAAAACTCCAGACCACGTCAGTGCTTTAGGTGAACGATTTTTTTTCGATAATTCGCTAGAGAAATTTGTACGGTATCTATGGTCTTGGTAATGAAAACTGAAGACGCTCGTAGTTTGAATACATTATTCTTTATGTATGTGCAAAATTTCATTCCAATCCAATCAGTAGTTTCGGAATTATCAGAAAAAAAATATTTTGAAAATCCATATTTACGGAACCCCTAGCCTAATTTTGCCCATCAAAAAACGTGACCGACACAATCGCGATCCAAACCTACCTTGAAAATTTCGAGTCTCTAGGCCTTTTCGTTCGAAAGTTTAAATTTTCTATGGGTTTTATAAGAGATTATGAATGTATAGCAAATGATACTCACATGGTAGATGTAGCTGGTCTAAAAAACCATAAATTGAATAATAATTTTAACATAATGCATTTTAACATAGTGTAACGAACTTATGCCGGACCTGTCGCGTCTAGATGTTTCCACGCAATTCTCGACTTACCAGAGTATTTCAGACCCTTCAAGAACATGAAGGGGCGATATAAAACGACGTCGGCCCGAGCGAGAGTTAGTTAGTACATAATAGGACTTGCGCGTGTAAATAAATAGAATGGTATAAATAAGTTAGTATGAGTGACCTGCAAATGAATTATTCAAGAAGAACTTGGACAATATTCATCACATTGGTGTCAGAAGTGAGATTTTCAAATAAATTCCACGCCATTCTCGACCATTTAACGACGTCGGCCCGAGCGAGAGTTAGTTGATAGAGAATAGGACTTGCGCGTGGAAATAAATCGAGTGGTATAAATAAATTAGTAAAAGTAACCCGTGAATAAATTATTTGAGAAGAACTTGGACAATATTCATCACAATACAATACAATAATAATAATATATCATAAATTTAAATTTTCCTGAGTTGATCAAATTTTTGGGTAGCTTATCTCTAGATCGGGAAATTATTGTACTTACTGAAACGTTTCAGATTGAGAATTGTAATCTATTTCAACTAAGCAGATTTGATTGTTTTCATAATAAAGGTATGACGGAGTTATTGTCTATGTTAGAGGAAACCTTAGCTTCAATTATGAAATTGTTGAAATCGGAGAAACAAAAGCTATGGATATTTGAATAAAAGAAGGATGCAATAAAAATATGAAGGTGGCAGCCATATATAGATTTCCACAGCAATGTGCAAGACTGTTCAATAAAGGCATATACAACTACCTAGAAGATTTCTCAGGTGAAAAACATATAATAGTAGGTGACATTAATATTAACATTCTCTCCACTGAGAATTTCGTTGAGGAATACAAAAATACTATGGATACCTTTTGATTTATATCTTTCATAAACAAGTGCACGAGACCAGCAAGTCTCTCTTGTCTCGATCATTTTTATGTTAAGGGGGGAAGGATACAAAGAGCTCTCCAGGATGCACAAGCGGTTAGATTTCAGACTATTCGATAACTGACCATAACCCGATTATGCTATCTTGCAAAAGAACAGGAAAACGTAAACAATTAGAAAATAAGAAAGAAAAAAGATTTACATAAATTATGAACAACTTAAACAAGACTTATTGACTGAAACATGGCAAGAAATGTATTCAAAAACGGACGCAAATTCAATTACCTACTCAAACATTTGTGATGAAGTTCGATTTAAGACAGTCGAACTTCATCTAAAGATCGATTCGGAATGCCGCAACTGGAAATACACCGTGCATGATCTTTTGTGGTATTCTCTGAAAGCGACGCACTGGGTTTCGAAAAAGCCAGTGCGACGTTTTTTTCAACTCATATGCCGCTGGAAGGAAGAATTTGGAAGATGTTCCCTCCCGAAGAATTAGTGGTGTTGAGAGAGTTCAAGAAGCAAATGTAGCGAGAAACCGTGCGAAAGAGAAAATTCCGTTTCCATAAAAAAAGTAACAGTGTAGTGGAGAAGCCGTTCCGTAAGAATAAGGTACAGTACCTAAATTTTCTCCAAGCATTATACCGTACTTGCTTTACTCGAAATCACCCAAAATCCGTCAGACTGATATCGTATATTTTCTTGACATTCCCATCTTGTATATAACCCCATACTTAGTGTAAGCTGTAGATATCGTTTTTTTATTTTCTGTTGTATGAAGCAATATATTTTTAGTTGATTTTCTCCTAGTAATTTTATTTCCATTCAATCTATGTTTTTTCCTCTGGAAGACCTCGAGTTTAAAATAGTCATTCTCAATTCTTATCGGTACCATCGCAGATAAGCCGAACTCTGTTTCCGGCTTTAGCAGCTACCTGGTGGTTTGCTATGATTTTCCACTTTTAAAAATATAGCTGGCGCCTGAGCAAACTTAAATAAAAAGAGGAATTTATCGTAATTCAAAATTATCGGAAGTTCACCGAATGGCGGAAAAAACTGCGTTACACATTTATTAATATTCTTACGAACTATATAAAAAAAAATACCAATTATGTGGAAATCAAAAACAAAAATACTGATAATCCGGACAATGTCGACCTGAAAAAAAAAATTTCTGAGTTAAGGAATCGAATACATGAGCTGACTGACATTGCAAAGCAAAACAACTTCCAAAAGTATAATTCAAAAATGAATCCGAACAAAAAGCTATGTGGGACTTTGATAGTACAGTATGCAATGAAGTTAAACCTGTAACAAAGATTCATGCTTTAAAATAAACAAATGGTACCATAGAAAATTACGAAGAGACGGATAGTTTTCAAGATAAAACTTTTTTGAGCGCTCGTTCTACTTACACGAGGGCTATATCATTTCGTCACGATGTCTGTATTTTTCGAATTTTGAGCCGAAAAACTCCTATATTATAAACTAGCGGACCCGGCACGCGTTGCTGTGGCCTTACCTATCCCTAACTTAACCTTAGACTAACGCTATCCTAACCCTAACCTAACCCTATCGTGACATTCGTTACCCAAACCTAACCCAACCCGACGCATTCCCTAACACAAACTTTTTCATTTTTCGGGTTTTGGAGAAAAATCTGCTGCTAGATTCAACAACGACCCGTGTTGTGGGATATGTCGGTTCGACTTGATGTTGTTGCCTGCCGACCTAAAACAACCTCAACTTGGGGAAATGCGAGGACCACCGGAAAAGACATCCCTGTCCGTACTTCGATAATCTCCCATGCATAGTGGTCCTTTCTCTCCTTTCTCCTCATGACTTCTGTCACAAAGCCGTAAACGCCTTCCAGCATTCTTCATGCTGTATAATTTCCTCTATTATATTCTCAACTGGCGGTAAGCGGCCTATCTTTCCAACCAGTGCGTTCCTTTCCTCCGTCCGGAACATGTGCTTCGGGTCATGATAAGGCATGATACAGATCATCCCGGGTCCGTCCTCTTAGTGAAGGTACCATAAGCTCCATGCCCTGTCAAAAATTGAGTAAAATAGTCGTTTTATGCTCACATTGGATCCACTACTCCAAATTCCCCCGCATCCAAGCGGTATTTTACCCTCCATCATCCCATCTCTCTTGCCATTTTCTTAGTGTCATCCTTCTTGCCATACGTCGATTTCCCGGTAGTGCTCCTCCTACGATATAAAGGAAGTATCTTTCCGCCACCATTAGGTCAACTGGTAAGAAGCCAGGAATCACTTTGACAGCCTCCGCCGACGCAGTTCTGTATACCGAAGCTACCCTCAAGAGTCCGTCATCCGAGAGACATTACATTGCACTTCCCTCCATCCTGGCGCCGCATATTAGATCTTCTTGGTCACGGCATTATTTTAATAACAATAGTCACCCATCAAAACAAATCACAGTCAACATTAATCACTTTCACGAAGTAAATATTTATATAATATACTGACTCTGAATGGATTTACGGAATAATCTCGAATCATTCAGTGAAATCAATCGCACAAATATTTGACAACCAATATATATGTCACTCATTTTGCATTATGACATTATTCTTGACAGTTACGAAATCTATGAACATTTTGTATTGGAAAATTTTCTTTCTTTTATTGTATTTTTTCGGCAATTTTCCAATGTTTTCAATATATATTCTCCTATTCTGGACGGAGACGAATACAACAAATCAAAAACCATGAACATCTGTCCAGCCGTTCTTGAGTTATAAGTGGTGTAACTAACACGACTTTCTTTTATATATATAGATTATTGCTTCGAAAACGGCATTTTTCCGGTTATATTAAAGATGGGTGTAATGAAACCTCTTGATAAAAGTGGAGACAAAACCGAAATATGTAATTATAGGCCAATTTCCTTGATTTCAAATTTGTCTAAAATAATGGAAAAAACTTCGAAAAAAAGAATGATCAATTTTCTGGAACATAGTGGCATATTGGAGAAGGGCCAATACGGATTTAGCCATTTAGATCCACGGAGGATGCTATAGGTGATTTAATTGGAAAAATTTACGAATGCCCGGATAGACATATTCCAAGCTTGTGTATCTTCGTGGATCTTGCCAAAGCCTTCGACACTGTCGGCCATAAGAGGCTACTAAGTAAATTGTGGAACTATGGTTTCCGCGGAGCAAGTTATGAACAACTGAGGAGTTAGTTACTCAACAAATCGTCTGCAGATTGGAGATATACATGGCAATCACAGTTCTTTAAAAATGTTTACCTACGGCGTTCCTCAAGGAACCGTAATTGGTCCATTGCTGTTCTCGGTATATATTAATAGTTTACTCAAATGTACGAGTGAGAGTAGTATGGTGAGTTTTGCAGATGATACTGCCATAAAATGCAGAGCATTTACATGGGACGATCTGAAACAAAAAGTAAAAAAAGATATCAGACAGATGCAGAAATGGTTTCAAGCGAATAAAATATAAAATTAGATTACATGCGAATAAATGAATATATGAACCTGGAAATAAATTTATAACTCTCCCATTTTTGACAATAGATGATAGGTTTTAATGTAAATAAATAAGTATATGAATGAAAAAATATATGTATTACTCAATAATTGCTTTGACACTAAATTGAAGGATGTAATTTGTTTTGTATTGTGGAATGGTGAGGAAATAAGCTTAATTAATTAGAGAAATATTACTTTGATTTATAGTTACGCACAAGTAGAAGAAATCTCTTCAAGTTACTATGTTGATTTGGGGGAACAAACATTATTATTATATTATTATTATGTGTCTATACCAATTATGTTATGGCTATATCACGCACAAGTAACAATTTATCATAGTTGTTACTTCAGTGATGCCTCTGTTTATTCATATTCTCAACTTTATAACCTAGATTGTATTTATCTTGCTAATAAACATTATAATTATTATTATATTATTCAACTAACTCCAACGATTTACGTCCGTCATATTTTGTATTTCGGAAACTATGTGTCCCACAAAAACTTGCAAATTACTGGGTTGTTTATGCAACCAATGAAGCACTATTTGAGAGTCAGACCAGAAATATATATATCAAATTAATTGGATATTGCTTGTGTTACAATATTAGTTAAGCGGGCTAACAGGAGCGCGCCACAAAGTTCCAAACGTGGAATTGTCAAAAGTTTAACAGGCGACACTTCAATTTTTGAGCACAATAATGAAACCTGAACTCTCCTAGTTTCATATTCACTTCTTGAATATATCACAGCAATTGAATCTTTTTGGAACACCTTACGATTGCATGTCAGCAGGGGCGGATCGAAGATTTCCGGGGCCCTACGCTTGTTAACTTTCGGGGCCCCACTCTACTTTTTCTTTAAAAAAATTTTTCAAACAAACATAAATTTAATTGATAAAATATAAGATACATCAATTCAAATAAAACTATTGAATTGAAATCAACACAATGTAAACAACTTAAAAAAGTTTACCATCAAAATCCGAACCGATGAGCTCACAATATTCGAAACATTAACTGATACATAACAAGAATGGTGAGAAATGAATAGACCATTTGGTACCTATAGTGAGTCAATCTATCGGTGGATAGCAGAAAATTGAAAAAAATTGAAACTGTTGGTATCATCAATATTTAAACGAAAATATCCATATTAAATTGAAACGCAAATATCCATATATTTAAACCGAAATTATTCGTTTTATTTCTAATTTATTATTTAAAATCCAAATCAAGTTCCTGAAAATTCGGCCAAAATAGTAATTTACTTAACAAGTCCGGAAAATATTGTCTCGCAGACTTCCAGGACTCGCTTACGCTCGTCCTAGAATTTTGTCTACTCGTCCAAAAAAACTGTTTTTGGACGTGTTGCGTACACAATTTTTTCGGCAACCGTGTAGAATAACAAATCAATGAGACACATTTTTTTATTGCGATAAATGCGACCAAAAACACTCCAAACTTTCAAAAATCAAAATGGCAACTTATTTCATGTTGGTATTTCGTTGCTATGGTAATGATCAATTGTATTTATCGAAATCGGACCCACCCAATTTTTCATATAGCCAATGATAACAGCGTAATAGGTGTCAGTCGTAATTTCGTTACTACGGGAAAGACCGGAAAGTACGTACTTTCCGGACTAGGCCAGGAAATGTTACTTTCTCAAAGGGAAGTGAACGGTTAGAGGAAAGATTCTTTGAAATTTTTTCCCCTCTTAGGAAACAATTCCTTCATTGCAGAATGAACAATTATTTTTGAAATCGGAGAAGCCTGGAATTAAAACAATATGGAAGAATGGGATTTCAAAAACATGGAACTGAAACAATAAAGCTCACCTTGAATTGCATATTTACACCAACACTGTTCAGTTTACCACAATACTATCTTCTATGAAAAGCAAGTAGAACGAACAATAAAACTCGCTCATCACCATTCCTATCTTCCTCAGGGTTATGTATATAATGAATATGACAATATGACAAATATTTAAAACTAAGAAATGCAAAACGAGTGTCTTGCATCCCTCCAATATCGACGTTGGCATGTACCTATATTCCAAAGGGATGCCGACAACTTTACTGCCACCGTTGCGGGAATTTATTGCAGGCCGATAAGAATAATTGGAGAAAACATGCGGATGCTGAACCTTTGATTTGATGTTATTTTTTTACAGACAGCTGAATGTTGCTCTAGGTCTGGTTGCGTTTCGTGTGACTGAAAATTTACACGTTATTCTTCATTATTATTCATATTCACTTGCAAGACGAATTTTCATTCCAAAGAAATTTTGATTCCGATCGGGGGCCCCTGTGGACCTCGGGGCCCTACGCTTAAGCGTACTAAGCGTACCGGTTAATCCGCCATTGCATGTCAGTTTATTTCAAGTTCATTTAGATTGATTAAATCATTTCTAAGTTCTGACCAATGACTTTTCAAATCGATAGGAATTGATGCGTCCCAATCTTTTATAAAAGCCACAGTTTTTGGATTAATGTTTTTGCTAAAATTATGCCAGGGCTTACTAAACCAAGCGGATCATATAATTTTGAAACTTGGAATAAGATTATTCTCTTAGTAATTTTTGTATCATCATTATCAACATTAACTTGATACGATAAATGATCTGTTTTGCTGAAATATTGAAGACCCAAAATTTTGACCTTTTCATTATCTTCCAACTTCGAAATATTGAAACTACATACTTTCTGTATTGAAAATTTAACAAATCTTCGTAGAAATTCATTGTTATTTGAGTTCCATTTTCTCAAATAAAAAGATGCTGAGTTCCAAATAGTAAAAATATCTTTACAAACATCAAATGCTTCTTTTTCGTTATCAAATCCATTCAGTACATCATCAACAAACAAATCCTCGAAAATTGTCTTACAGGCAACAGGAAACTGTTCTGCATATTCATTCGCTAATTGTTTCACACCCCGTATTGCCGAGTAAGGTGCACTTGCTGCGCCATAAGTTACAGTGTTCAACACATATATTGAAATAGGTTTTGAAGGAGATATGCGCCAAAATATTCTTTGCAAATGTCTATCATCAGGATGTACTAAGATACATCTATACATTTTGGTGACATCAGCAGTAACAGCAACAGTATGCATTCTTAACCGTAATGAAATATCAAAAATGTCATTCGGGAGTGTTGCTCCTTTATATTGAATATCATTTAAAGATTTTCCAGAAGTAGTGATAGCTGACCCATCAAAAACTGTTCTCAATTTTGATGTTATACTATCTTGTTAAATTACTCCATGATGAGGTAAAAAATAAGATATATTTGATTCGTCCAAATCATCAACTAAATTCATATGACCTGATTTTTTATAAAGTCATGATACATTATCTTTAGTTGTAAGTCCTTGTTAAATCTATTCTCTAAATTTAATGATCTTTCAATAGCTAAATTTTTTGAATCGCCTAATTCATTAATTGACATTTTTAATGCTATCTTCACGATAAACTCAGTAAATCCCAAAACAATTCTGCACCAATGAGCAAATCAATCTTGCTTGAAATATTGAATTCCGGATCAGCTAAAATGACATTTTAAGGAATATTGAAATTGGAAATATCAAAATCAAAAATTATAAAAGCACTGCCGTGAAGTCAGGAGCTTTTGAGCGCTCGTACATCCACCTTGTTGGTAGATTCGCATTTTCCAGTTTTAGAAATCAATTGAAGGAAATTTCGACAGCTTTCAAAAAAATTCTCAAACTTAGGCGAAACTCCGGACTTCATGTCAGTGCTTCAGCTGAACAATTTTTTTTTGATAATTCGCTAGAATTTTCTACGGTTTCTATGGTCTGGGTAATGCGATTTGGACAAAATTTCGCACGTAGTTTGAATACATTATTCTTCGGCTAGGTGTAAATTTCATCCCAATCCAACCAGTTTTTTCGAAATTATCAGAAAAAAAATATTTTGAAGGGCCATATTTACGGAACCCCTAGTCTAGTTTCGCTCATTGATGAACGTGACCGCGAAATTCGGGATGCAAACCTACCCTAAAAATTTCAAGTTCCTAGGCCTTACTCTTCGGAAGTTATAATTTTCTATGGTTTCTATGGTTCTGGTCATGCGATCTGGACAAATATTGCTTAAATATATCATTCTCGATTGAAATTCCAAATTGTTATCTCTATCGAATCCATAGTTTCGAAATTTTCGGGGAAACAAAAATTCAAACGACCGTATTTACGGAACCCCTAGTATAATTCTGCTCATTGATGAACGTGAATGCGATATTTCCGATCCACACCTATCCTGAAAATTTCAAGTCCCTAGGCCTTTTTGTTCGAAAGTTATAGTTTTCTATGGTTTCTATGGTTTTGGCGATCTGGAGAAATGTAGCTTGAATATATCTTTCTCCATTAGTATACGAAATTTCGTCGCGATCGAATCTGTAGTTTTGAAATTA
Organism: Aphidecta obliterata; assembly: GCA_963966015.1. Classification (NCBI taxonomy): domain Eukaryota; kingdom Metazoa; phylum Arthropoda; class Insecta; order Coleoptera; family Coccinellidae; genus Aphidecta; species Aphidecta obliterata. The sequence goes on along the minus strand of OZ014430.1, from coordinate 7,243,581 downwards.
TCAAGAAAACTAAACTTCGAACGACCATATTTACGGAACCCCTAGTATAACTCCGCACATAGATAAACGTGATCACGACATTCGAGATCCACACCGATCCTGAAAATTTCAAGTCCCTAAGCGTTTCCGTTCAAAAGTTACAATTTCCTATGGTTTCTATAGTTCCGGTCATGCGATCTGGACAAAATTCCACATGTACCTTGAACATCTCATTCTCCATTTGAGTGCCAAATTTCATAACGATCAAATCTGTAGTTTCCAAGTAATCAGGAGAACAAAACTTTGAACGGCCATATTTACGGAACCCCTGGTGGAATTTGGTCCATTAACGAACTTAACCGAGGCATTCGGGAACTGAACCCACAGTGAAATTTTCAAGTCTCTAGGTTGTTCCGTTCGAGAGTTATCGTGTATACGGCCGGACGGACAGACTCGAATTTTTCGACGGATTCGTCATCAGTGACAAAGTCGATTGAGACCATTTTCGGCTCAAAATTCTAAAAATACAGACATCGTGACGAAATTATATAGCACTCGTGTAAGTTGTACGAGCGCTCAAAAGTGAACAAAACATGATATTTTTCTACCAAATTCATTATGACGAGAAAATATGGATAACTGAAATTTAAACTTAACACTTGCTACAGAAATATTAATATAAGCCTCCTGTTGTCAGTCCAAGTTTCTTACATAAATCTTCAGATATAAAGCAAGATTGACTACCCGAGTCCAAAACGGCCTTTACTTGATGCATATTACCCTGACCATCTTGAACATTTATCAAAACAGTACCTAATAAAACATGAGTATTCTGATTTGCATAAGAACATGTTAATTTTTGAGGATTTCCTTTATTAGTATAGACCTGTTTCGATGAATTTTCAGAATCTTTGTTGAAAGCAACTCGATTACTCTCTCTCTCTGCCTTTGTTAATTCGAATCATGCAACAGGACATGATGTTTTCCACATTAGGCGATCCTTGAAAAAAATCATCAAACCTCATCGCCACAATTCATCCAAAAATTCGGAGTATGTACAAAAACGGCAATCATAGATACCAGAACTCTAAATGTGTGTTGCCTAACTCGTGAAAATAATTATCCCACTTGTTTACCTATTCCTATTGAACTATACAGAGGTTTCCAAATTAGACATGAACCTTGCAGGATGCGATAGTATTACTCATTTGCTATCGTTTGAGCCATATTTATTGATAACCGAAAACCAACAGTCCGAGATATTTGAGTTCTTCAGTTTTGTAAAAAATTTCTTAACTTACTTCATTTTTCGTCAATTTTTCTACGTTGACCAAATTTGATTATAATTCTGGAATATTTTCATCGGAAAAGGCTATGATATGTATGATAAAAGCAAAACTATACTGTATTAGATGTTGAAAAAGAATTAGTATGATTTGAAAGATGGTATATGAAGACAAAAAAATCAATTTCTGATATCAATTTGCCTGCAACTTTCGAATTCCACAATTAATATATAAAAAAATATTTTAAAACGTGCCAAATCGCTTCTTTATTTCTCAAGAAAGTCTTCGCGAGAATGCTGGCACTAGTTTGTTTTCAGCAGATTCTGATTTGAAAGGGAGAAAAGTACCGAATTAAATAATTTTTTATTGCAATAAAACTCAAACTTTCATTAATAAATTCATTCATAAATGATGTTCAAAATGTCCTCCACCATTCTTCATACAAGCACGTGCCCTCTTTTTAATTTTTTCAGTCCTGAAATTTACTCTTAATCTTCTCGCTGCTTCGTCTATTTTCTTTTCAAGTTGTGCACGTGTATGTATTTCCCTTTCATATACTTTTTCTTTTGAAGTGCCCCAAACATGTAATCTAACGGTGTTAGATCTGGACTTTTCGCTGGTCACAAAATAGATCCTTCCTACCTATCCACCCTTTAGGAAACATTTCGTTCAAAAACATACGAACGTTTAGCCTATAGTGTGCGGGACACTCATCCTGTCCTCATTGGTTCTCAGAAATTCTTCATAATTTTGTCTGTTTAAGTTATCAGGTAGATAGTAAGGACCTATTGAAAGATTAGCTATTGCTCTCATCCAAACATAAACACTAAATCACTAAAATAGCTATTGTGTATTAAGAGCGCAAAATGATATATTGTCGATTGAAAGAGACAGTTGCCGCGCGACGAAGGAGCGTGGCAATCTCTTGAAATCGACAATGAATTTGCGCTCGAATTGCACACAAGATTTTTTCTACAATCGAACAGTTCACATATTTCCAAGAATATATTTAATTTGTTGAATGAAAATTGAAAGTACAGTTTTACAATGACAATTAAAGATGTCATATAATCATTGTCATTGGATACTCTGAACAATGCATGTAAAGAAAGTACTTTCTTCATTTAAATTTGCTGCGCTTCATATTGAGGTGGGTTTAAACCAAGCGAACAAAGATCAAGAGCTAGAACAAGAACATTCTTTGTTGATCTTTTAGTGTGAAATAAAGCTTGTTTTCAGCGTTTACACCAAAATATCTGCGAGCAAAAACGCTAGAACACTAGAACGCTTTGAAGAGACCGCTCCGGGAAGCGAGCGCGTCTGAACACGAAAGAACGCTCTAAGGAACTGATCATGCGCTCTAGTGCTGTTTACATTAAGCGATCGAGCATTCTTAACATGTCCTATAGAATCTTATAGAATCTTTTAGAACGCTGATAGAATGACGAAAGAATGTTCCACGTCTGTTTAAACTAGAAGAATTTGATAGAGTGGGGTTTGAATGAGCATTCGCTCGTCTGATGTAAATCAGCCTTTACGCGCGCGCCCTCTAATTAACCCGACTAGATGGAACTATACAATGACATAAGATGACAAGCAGATTTGGAAATAATTCGTAGAGCAGTTAATCAATAAATAGATTTTGAGATAGTTAATTGAGTGAAGCAAAGGGTGATAATAACAAACTTTAATTGTTGTTTCTTTCGTTTCACAGGTAACTTTGTGATTTGTAAATAGTTAAAAATAGCTAATAAATATCTTTCGTTCTACAGAGAAACAAAACTGATTATTGTTATCAAAAATTATCCAACATCCTTATATGCATATTTGATTGACAGTTGATAATTGGGAGAGCGAGCGTTTTTTTCATTTTGTCGCTTATAAGCGACAAAGTGACATTTCTCGAAAAAGATGACGTTTGCGTTGTCAAATACGAGCGCAAATGCCTACTTTGGATATCGATTGTAGAAAAATATAGTCCATTTAAGAATTATTGACATCGAAGCAGGCCATTAACGTCCAGCCGAGGCTTTATTTCTGGTTACTAAAAAGTAACTAAATTTCATCATAGAAATGGAACATAAATATAACCTAGAAAAGTGTTGAGTATACGAATAATTAAGCCGGAATATTTCGATTGCAGTTCAAACATGGGAATTCAGGTTTGAAAGCGCAAAAATATCGTGGAATGCTTTCATATGAAATTATCTGAACTTATCGTTCATATAAAAGTCAACCATGGAAAATTGAAGATCATTCAAATAAATATTTATTTTCACTCAGGACCATGCAATATTTATTGGTATTGGAAATCTTGCAAAATTCTAACCATATAACTATAAGAGGACCATTTTATGTGAGGATTTAAGAAGGATAATTAATGGAATTCTAACAGGTAGCTAGTGGTGCAACAGAAAAAAATTTTTGGATACTTCGCAAGCACAGGGCCAAAAGAATGGATTGGAATGAACGTTATAACGTATTAAGAAATAAGAGAGAAACAAAAATTAAGAATCTATGAAGTACATGAAGAATTTTGACATGAACTTTGTACCGAACTATCAATATATGAACCTATTTGTGAATTATTTATTGCTCAGTGTTGAATACTTTAAGAAAGTCAATTTTTATTTTCATTCATTAAAACTGTCCATGAATTATTGAAAATATTATAATCGATGAGCAATTTTACAATTATTCAGTATACTTTTGAATTGGGAACAATATAGCATGTGTATTAGGAGAGGGAATGTGAACAGGGTACCATACAGTATAAGTATAATAAATAAACTTAAAATATCTATGAATGATACAAGAGCAAAAATAAAAATATCATTGAAAACTTTGTTTCCACGTAGTGTAGTGATTTGGATGTGTTTATTGAATAAGCTGACATAATCCTATTGATGGGCATCCTGTTGCAGGGAAGCTTTCAATTTTTCAATAACCCATTTATGAAATAATTCACCATTCATAGTTATCCTTATCATTAATACCACTGTCAAGAATCGGATCACATCCAGGTAAAAATCCATCAATTGTTCCAGCATTCAAATAGTGCACCTTCTGCCTTTACCCTTGAATATACTCAGCATACCTTTTGGATTCTTTTCTAGTGTCCACTGACGAATTTGAATACCGTTTTCGAATATCCAAATTTCATCTAGATAAATGAATTTTACGTTTTGTTCCATGTATTCTCGGTATTTATCACAATATCGTACTATTTTTATTATATTTTTCTGTTTATCAATAAGAATTTTCCTTCGATCATTTTTTTTGTATTTGTATCCAATTTTTTTTATGATATAATATAATGTTGACTTCGATCAATTGAAATCTAGGTGCTCTTTGGCCAGTTCGAAAAGAATATCTAAACTGATATATTCATTGTTTTTAGTTCAAGCAAAAACAAAGTCATTCAATGTCTCTTTGAAGGAATAATCGTATCGCACAGGTTTTCTTCCACTGCTGATTCCAGGCTATAATAACATGCTAATATTCTACGGACAGGGCTTGGTGAAATCTGAAAATTTAAGAGACATTGATCAATCAGAATACACTTTGAGTCGGTGAATAACAGTTTACCTGAAACACTAGCGGAAATATATGCCAAAACTTTGAAAAACTCGAAGTAACACCGACAAACTGCCTGGCGTTCTCTTGTTAGGCGCGATGTATCCTGGTGAATTCCAGCCATTTTAATAGCATAACACAAAAAATACTCAAATTCAGAGCAAATTTTTATTATTACCTATTCACCAATATCTTCGATAAAATCATGAAAGCAAGATTTCTATGGGTAATGTTAGTGCTATTCCTATACCAACCTGAATTCAGCAACCCAAAATATAACTGAATTAATTACCAACTTAAATTCGATTTTTCACAGCCAACCGAGATGTCAATAATTCTTAAACGGAGTATAGCTATTGTGTCCTTGATAATAAAAAATCTGGTTGTCTGTAGCCGACATAAATTAAACATATCTTCAATAACGAGGATCTTTGTGAAGAGGATCGTGAAGATTTCAAGCTCTTGAGACAAAAATTGTCTATAGCCAAAGGAAAAGAACATATATACAGGCTTATTTACGAGCAGGAAGCTATTTATTATCGGCTAGAAATAGTCCGTTGATCAACTTAGAGAAATATCTGATGTAAATCCGCAGCCCTACAATGCAGAGGGAGCACGATTCACGAACATTTGGAAGAAAATTTGCGACTGAATAAGAAAATATCACATATCAATCAAGTGCTCAACAGAGCTGAAGATTGGGATGAACTAGGAAAGACGAGATCACAGTCTTCGGGAAGTATAAATAATGAGCAGAAATCCATTCCTTCTGATATCAAAACTATGAAGGGAGGCTTAAACGTCTGACAAATAAACATCGAGAAGCGTTACTTCTAGAAGAAAAAAAATGATGAAAAGCACTGTCGTGAAGACAGGACCTTTTGAGCGCTCGTTCATCCACCTTGTAGGTAGATTCGCATTTTTCAGTTTTAGAAACCCATTCAAAAACTTTGTCAGCTGTCAAAAAAATTCTCAAACCAAGGCGAAACTCCAGACTTCACGTCAGGCTTTAGGTGATTTCTTTTCGATAATTCGCTAGAATTTTCTACGGTATCTATGGTGTCGGTAATGTGATCTAGACGAAATTTCTCACGTAGTTTGAATAAATTATTCTTCATCTATTTGCAGAATTTCATTTCGATCCAATGGGTAGTTTCGAAATGATCAGAAAAAAAATATTTTGAACGGCCGTAATTACGAAACCCCTAGTCTAATTCTGCTCATTGATGAAAATTACCGCGAAATTCGCGATCCGAACCTATCCTGAAAATTTCGAGTCCCAAGGCCTTTCCGTTCGAAAGTTATAATTTTTTATGGTTTCTATTGTCCTGATCATGCGATCTGGAAAAAATTACGAAAAGCACTGCCGTGAAGGCAGAAGCTTTTGAGCGCTCGTACATGCACCTTGTAGGTAGATTCGCATTTTCCAGTTTGAATTGAATTGAAGGAATTTTCGACAGCTGTCAAAAAAATTCTGAAACTTAGACGAAACTCCAGACTTCATGTCAGTGTTTCAGCTGATCAATTTTTTTTTGATAATTCGCTAGAATTTTCTACGGTATCTATGGTCGTGGTGATGCGATCTGGACAAAATTTCACGTAGTTTGAATACATTGTTCCTCAGCTAGGTGCAAAATTTCATTCCAATCAAATCGGTAGTTTCGAAATTATCAGGAAGAGAATATTTTGAACGGCCATATTCACGAAACCCCTAGTCTAATTTTGCTCATTGATGAAAGTGACCGTGAAATTCGCGATCCAAACCCACCCTGAAAATTTCAAGTTCCTAGGCCTTTCCCTTCGAAAGTTATAATTTTCTATGGTTCTGGTCATGCGATCTGGACAAAATTTCGCACGTATATTGAACACGTCATTTGCCATCTGGGAGGCAAAATTCCACTTCAATCGAATCCGTAGTTTCGGAGTAATCAGGAGAACAAAATTTCGAACGACCATATTTACGGAACCCCTTGTCGAATTTTTCCCAATAACGAATTCAACCGCGGCATTCGAGATTCGAACCTACCCTGGAAGTTTCAAGTTTTTTTAAGGACGTTCCGTTCGAGAGTTATCGTGTATACGGTCGGCCGGGCGGACAGACTCGAATTCTTCGACGGATCGGTCATCAGTGAGTCAAACGATGACGATTGAGACCATTTTCGGCTCTAAATTCGAAAAATACAGACATCGTGACGAAATGATATAGCCCTCGTGTAAGTAGAACGAGCGCTCAAAAATTAGGACGTTGAAAACCTCACCGATGAAATTGATCCAAATTGTTTACAGATATTGTACACTTATGTTTTCAAAGAACCCCAAAAGCGTGCGGGCGAAGAAATCGAACCACCACGTCCTAACCACCTATTTGGAAACACATTACAAAATTCCCATTACAAAAATAATACTTTCTGTCAGATGATTTCCCGTAAACTGAACGCATTTAATGAACATATTTATACATCAATACGTATCTGAGTCAGGTCTGCGCTCGGAATTTCTCAGATTCGAGGGTAACTTCGATTTAGAAATACTCGGCACTGGTGAATATTTTATGTGAACGATTTTTGGTATATGCACTTATTTTGATGAGTTCTATTGTGGGTCAAAATTGCCTCACCTTTGAAAACACCATATGTTTCATATCAAATTGGCGAATCAGAAAAATTGGAATTTTCATTCGGTACATAAGGTTCTTTGAGAAATAAAACCATGAAAATATTTGGATTATCACATTGTAAGCCATTCAATGAAACAATTTGTTGTGAAAAAAATTTCACATATGGAAAATCTTTCAAAGCGAACAAATAACGACATCAACATTCTTCTGACTAAGCGATAAAGAACTCATTACCTTATCTATTGAAATGCAGTCAAAAATAAATAACATAAATCAATCTTTGTAGAAATTTGAGTTTTTTCATTATGAGCAAACAGTTTTACTATGCAGACTGATTTTGAACTTTCATGGTGGTTTCAAGAATTTTTTAATTGATAATACTTGCAATCAATCAAAATATTTTTTTCAAAGCAAGAAAAAATTCATCGCTTGCAATTAAAAACTATGTTGAAGAAATTATGAAAAAACAATTTTTTTTAAGACAATTATTATACATAGCACTATAATGAAAGAAATCATTTCTTGAATTTTTTTTTATAAGTGATTTTGAGATTAACCATTTTTTATCCCCGGAAAGCTTTTCAATCCCCTAACCTAACAATTAAAAGAATTATTTGTTCCTTTCTAGTGCGTTTTTATAAAAGTATATAATTAGAGGTTAATTACGAAGAACTAGTTCAGTAATTTATATCCAGCTGAATAATGGACCCTAGGTCAAGAATAATGCTCAAGGCAGAAGTGAAAACTTATCTGGGTTTTTTCTTATTTTTAAATCAATGTGGACGGCGACACGATTTTGCACTGGTCAGATAAATCATAAAACTCATACCCCGTCTTGGATTTTGTTATGACAAGAGGAGCCGACGCAAGAATCCTCAACAACAAGAACGAGTCATTCATCGACGTCTTGGCCGAAATCGTAGGTGCCAAATTTGTCGCGCATGCTGTCCATATGAAGTTGGATTGCTACGCCTTGGAGAAACTTCTAGAATTTATCCCAACAGCAGATTTGGAAAATTTGAAGAAATGTCTGGATTACGAAGATTAGTGGGAGGTTTGAATACAAAATCAATTTTAAAATAATTTCAAGTTTTAATGAATTATTCCTTTCCTATTCTCTAACATTTCCATTTCAACTCTGATATAATGATTAGATTATCATCATGTTTGTTCCTGCATTGTTGCAACCGAATAATGAACTGTCCATGCGCAGTAGATTCAAGGCGACAACATAATTATACGGTCCAATAATAAACTACGATATTCTTTAATATAATATATTATATTGTTATGGTTCGTTCAAGATAATAATATTAACTTTTTAAATTTCCGAAATCCACTCGACAAAAAATCTTGTTTATTATTATTTTGCCCGAGACTGTATTTCAATGAGGATTCCAAGGTGAAATAATATCAATACAATTTGATTTTTTGTAAAAACAAACTAATTCTAACAATTGAAAAATTCTAAATTATAAATCCTTTTGAACAACATATGAATGTGCACACTCACAGAGAACAGCTTAGTCTAAATAAAGTTCCTCAACTTTTCCTACCGGCTTGTCTGTAGTTGATGATACAATCCCTGAACTCCAATATTATGTTGATCTCAGTTTCTTCCAGCTTCCCCTTTTTCTTCCAATTGAGTTGATACTTTCATCAAAGTACGTTGATATTTACATGTTAATCAGTTTCCATTATTTCAGTTTCAATTTAATTCGTTATAAACAAATGTCTCGATGATATTTCGTTTTCAAATCTCAATTTAAACAACCCTTTTGAAATCATCAATTTCGACTCTGACGTTTCTTTATCAATTGTCAATCTGCCTCCTTTTTTCTTCCCAATTATTTCATATCGCATTTCCTTGGTCCAACATTCTTGATACATTCTTTTCACTTCATCATTTCATATACATCACATAACTTAACTATTTAAAATTAATAATTTTGACAAATTCATATTTTTCTTATTTTCTAATAATTTGAACCTTCTTTGAAAATAAAATAATAGAATAATTTATAAATTGATCCAATTCACCGAATTGACTATAAGATGTTTGAAGGTTCTTGAATTTTTGGTGATATTATTCGAATTTATTTTATTCTAAATTAGTGGAACTTTGAGAAATATAACAATTTCTTTTGAAGAAACAGAATTCCCCCCTTTTCTGAAAAAATCTTTGGTCATCCCTGTACGTGAGAAGGATGATCCACTCGCTATTGAAAACTATAAACCAATATCCCTTTTGAGTACAATCTTTGAAATAATTATTGAAAAGATCGTTATAAATAGAATTGATAACTTCATAAATAGGTTCGAAATATTAGGAAACGAACAACATGGGCTCAGAGCCGAACATTCTACTGAAACGGCTGTCACAGAATTTGTTCAACATGTTCATGATTTGTTGGATAGGAAAGAATATGTACATGGTTTTTTGAGCGGTCGTACTACTTACACGAGGGCTATATCATTTCGTCACGATGTCTGTATTTTTAGAATTTTGAGCCGAAAATGGTCTCAAATGACTATGTTCGACTCACTGATGACGAATCCGTCGAAAAATTCGAGTCTGTCCGTCCGCCCGGCCGTATACACGATAACTCTCGAACGGAATGTCCTAGAAACTTGAAATTTTCAGGGAAGGTTTGAATCTCGAATGCCGCGGTTGAGTTCGTTATTGGGCGAAATTCGCCGAGGGGTTCCGTTAAAATGGCCGCTCAAAGTTTTGTTTTCCTGGTTACTTCGAAACTACGAATTCGATCGAGGTGAAATTTTGCACTCAGATGGAGAATTACGTGTTCATGCAAAATTTAGTCTAGCTCGCATGACCAGAACCATAGAAACCATGGAAATATGTAACTTTGCCTAGGGACTTGAAATTTTCAGGATAGATGTGGATCTCGAATGTTGCGGTCGCGTCATCAATGAGCAGAATTAGACTATGGGTTCCGTAAATATGGTCGTTTGAAATTCAGTTTTCTTGATAATTTCAAAACTATGGATTTGATGTAGATCAAAACTATGAGAATGATATACTCGAGCTATATTTTTTCCAGATCGCATGATCAGAACCATAGGAACCATAGAAAATCATAACTTTCGAACGGGAAGGCCTAGGGACTTGCAATTTTCAGGATAGGCTCGGATAGCGAATTTCGCGGTCACGTTCATCAATGAGGAAAATTAGACTAGGGGTTCCGTAAATACAGCTCTTCGAACAATTTTTTTCCTGATAATTCCGAAACTACTCATCGGATTGGAATGAAATTTCGCACATAGATGAAGAATAATGTATTCAAACTACGTGGGATATTTTGTTCAGATCACATCACCAAGACCATAGATACCGTAGAAAATTCTAGCGAATTATCGCCTAAAGCACTGACGTGTTGTCTGGATTTTCGCCTTAGTTTGAAATTATCTTTGACAGCTGTTAAAATCTTTTCCATTGGTTTTTTAAAACTGAAGAATGCGAATGTACCTAAAAGGTGGATGAACGAGCGCTCAAAAGCTCCTGACTTGACGGCAGTGCTTTCCGTAATTTTTCTTTGATCTAACGTCTCTCGCGCGCCTTTGATTGTCTGAATCATGAATTTTTTTAACTAAAATGCAGGCAGGCGCTTGGAATAATCTTCGAGGGCGTACGATGAAGGTAAAAATAAAGATGTTTTTTCATCGATGCATGAAATCGACATGGAAGTTATTCAGGGTAGTCCAAAGCTATTTACTTACTTAATGTCAATGATCTTCCAGGGCACATATCTATTGGACGTGTATTTCTGTGCGCAGAACCTCCTGAGGGTTCCGTAAATATTGCCGCTCGAAATTTTGTTTTCCTGATTACTTCGAAACTACAGATTCGATCGAGATGAAATTCTGCACTCTTATGGAAAATGAGGTGTTCAAGCTACATGCGAAATTCCGTAAATATGGTCGTTTGAAATTTAGTTTTCTTGATAATTTCCAAACTAAAGATTCGATCGTGACGAAATTTTGTATACTTATGGAGAATGATATATTCAAGCCACATTTCTCTAGATCGCATGATCAGAACCATAGAAACCATAGAAAATCATAATTTTCGTCGGGAAAGGCCTAGGGACTTGAAATTTTCAGGATAGGTGTAGATCTGAAATGTGGCGTTCACGTTCACCAATGAGCAGAATTATACTAGGGGTTCCATAAATACGGTCGTTTGACATTTTGTTTTCTCGATAATTTCGAAACTACGGGTTCGATCGAGATAAAAGTTTCTATTTTAAACGAGAATGACATATTGAACCAACATTTTGTCCAGATTGCATGACCAGAACCATAGAAATCATAGAAAATTAAAACTTCCGAAGGAAAAGGCCTAGGAACTTGAAATATTCAGGGTGGGTTTGGATCGCGAATTTCACGGTCACGTTCATCAATGAGCAAAATAAGACTAGGGGTTCCGTAAATATGGCCATTCAAAATATTCTGTTCCTGATAATTTCGAAACTACTGATTTGATTGGAATGAAATTTTGCACCTAGCTGAGGAATAATGTATTCAAACTACGTGCGAAATTTTGTCCAGATCGCATCATGAAGATCATAGATACCGTAGAAAATTTTAGCGAATTATCGAAAAAAAAATTGGTCACCTAAAGCCAGAGCTTTGTACTTTCGAAAGCACTCGAAGCCCTTTTGTGCTCCCGAGCACTTTCTAAAAGCAGTGCTTAGTGCTTAGTAATCGAAGCACTCCAGCAAAAGGCTTAGTGCTTAGTAATCCCCAAAGGGCTCCCGAGCACTGAAATGCTCCCGAGCACTTCTGCGGATTACTAAGCCCTAAGCCCTTTCTCAATCTTGTCGTAACACGAATATATGCGATCGACGCCAACCTTGAGATCTAGTATTGATATTCATTCCAGTGAAAATGAATCGATATATTTATGAATTCATATTATTTCAACCAAAGAGATCCTGAGTCCTTGCAAATTTTTTTCCAACACACAATACATCAATAATCTCACATATTATCATATATGTTTGAAATTATATAACAAACTACCAGAAGAGATTAAGAAATTGAGTTCGGCAGCTTTCAGTAGGAAGGTAAAATGTCTTCTTCTAGAGGAGTCTATTTATAGGTTGAGTGATTTTTTGGACATATAATAACTTCTTTTGAACACTGTTTACATCTCATATACATGAAAAACATTGTTTTCAGTCCTCGAGTGTTTATATGTGAATATTTATTGTATTTATATATTTATATTTATGTGCATACTCTATTTTTCGTTTATAGATATATCTATAAATAGCCTTCGACAAGCCATGAATGTATTTGATGGCAAATTATTTGTACATGTGAATCCTATTTTGAGCGCTCGTACTACTTACACGAGGGCTATATCATTTCGTCACGATGTCTGTATTTTTCAAATTTTGAGCCGAAAATGGTCTCAATCGACTATGTTCGATTCACTGATGACGAATACGTCGAAAAATTCGAGTCTGTCTGTCCGGCCGTGAGCACGATAATTCTCGAACGGAACAACCAAGAGACTTGAAATTTTCAGTGTAAGTTCAGATCCCAAATGCCTCGGTTAATTTCGTTAATGGGCCAAATTCCACCAGGGGTTCCGTAAATATGGCCGTTCAAAGTTTTGTTCTCCTGATTACTTGGAAACTACAGATTTTTCAGAGATGAAATTCTGCACTCAAATGGAAAATGAGGTGTTCAAGCTACATGCAAAATTTTGTTCAGCTCGCACCACCAGAACTATAGAAACCATAGAAAATTATAACTTTTGAACGGAAACGCCTAGGGACTTGAAATTTTCAGGATAGGTGTGGATCTCGACTGTCGTGATCACTTTCATCTATTAGCAAAATTATACTAGGGGTTCCGTGAATATGGTCGTTTGAATATTAGTTTTCTTGATAATTTCAAAACTACAGATTCGATCGTGACGAAATTTTGTATACTAATGGAGAATGATATATTCAAGCTACATTCCTCCAGATCTCATAACCAGAACCATAGAAACCATAGAAAATTATAACTTTCGAACGGAAAGGCATAGGGACTTGAAATTTCCAGGGTAGGTTCGGATCGCAAATTTCGCGGGCATGTTCATCAATGAGCAAAATTAGACTAGGGGTTCCGTGAATACGGTCGTGTGAAATTTTGTTTTCTCGATAATTTCGAAACTACGGATTGGATCGAGATAAAATTTTGTATTTCAATCGAGAATGATATATTAAAGCAACATTTTGTCCAGATCTCATGAACAGAACCATAGAAACCATAGAAAATTATAATTTCCGAAAGGAAAGGCCTATTAATTTGAAATTTTCAGGGTAGGTTTGTATCGCGAATTTCGCGGCCACGTTCATTAATGAGCAAATTTAGACTAGGGGTTCCATAAATATGGCCGTTCAAAATATTTTGTTCCTGATAATTTCGAAACTACAGGTTGGATTGGATTGAAATTTCACACCTAGCTGAAGAATGATGTATTCAAACTACGTGCGAAATTTTGTCAAAATCGCATCACCAAAACCATAGATACCGTAGAAAATTCTAGCGAATTATCGAAAAAAAATTGGTCAGCTGAAGCACTGACATGAAGTCTGGAGTTTTGCCCAAGTTTGAGAATTTTTTTGACAGCTGTCGAAAATCCCTCCAATGAATTCTAAAACTGGAAAATGCAAATCTACCTACAAGGTGGATGTACGAGAGCTCAAAAGCTCCAGACTTTTCGTAATATTTTGTATTAACTCATCATGTGCGAATAAATTATTATTATTATTATAAAACCTCAACTAAATAGGTGCAATATTTCTTTCGATTAAAGTAACTTCACCTCAACAGTTCTTACAAAAGGGCTCAGGGCTTAGTGCTCGAAATATCGAATTACTTTCAAAAAGTGCTTAGTAATCGCGAGCCTTTTGTGGAAATTGGTGCTTAGTGCTCGCGAACCGGTAGCCAAGTGCTTAGTGCTCGAAGCACTGATATTCAGTGCTCCGCACAGCTCTGCCTAAAGCACTGACTTGAATTCTGGATTATCGCCTTAGTTTGAAAATTTGTTTGACAGCTGTCAAAAATTTCCTCAATTGGTTTCCAAAACTGGAAAATGCGAATCTACCTACAAGGTGCATGTACGAGCGCTCAAAAGCTCCTGTCATCTCGGCAGTGCTTCTCGTAATTTTTTCGATAATTCGCTAGAATTTTTTATGGTAATTCGATCTGGACCTAATTTTCCACGTAGTTTGAATATATTATTCTTCATCTATGTGCGAAATTTCATTCCAATCCGATAAGTAGTTTCGAAATTATCAGGAAAAAAATAGTTCGATTGGCTATATTTAGGGAACCCCTAGTATAATTTTCATCATTGATGAACGTGAACGCGAAATTCGCTATCCGAACCGATCCTGAAAATTTCAAGCCCCTAGGCCTTTCCGTTCGAAAGTTATGACTTTCCATGGTTTCTATGGTTTTGATCATGCGATCTGGAAGAAATTGAGCTCGAATATATTATTCTCAATTTGGATACAAAATTTCGTCACGACCAAATCCACTGTTTCGAAATTATCATTAAAACCGAATTTCAAACGGCCATATTTACGGAACCCCTAGTAAAATTTTGATCATTGATGAACGTAACCGCGAAATTCGCGATCCAAACCCATCCTGAAAATTTCAAGTCCCTAGGCCTTTCCGTTCGAAAGTTATGATCTTCTATGGTTTCTGTGGTCCTGATCATGCGATCTGGAAAAATGTAGCTCGAATATATCATTCTTAATTTAAATACAAAATTTCGTCACGATCAAATCCATAGTTTTGAAATTATCAAGAAAAACTGAATTTCAAACGGCCATATTTACGGAAACCCTGGTCCAATTTTGCTCATTGATGAACGTGACCGCGACATCCTGAAAATTTCAAGTCCCTAGGTCTTTCCATTACAAAGTTATAATTTTCTATGGTTTTAATGGTTCTGGTCATGCGATTTGGACAAAATTTTGCATGTAGCTTGAACACGTCATTATCCATTTGAATGCAAAATTTCACCTCGATCGAATTTGTTGTTACAAAGTAATCAGGTAAACAAAATTCCGAACGGCCATATTCTCGGAATCCCTCGGCGAATTTTGCCCAATAACGAACTCAACCGCGGCATTCGAGATTCAAACCTACAATGAAAATTTCAAGTTTCTAGGACATTCCGTTCGAGAGTTATCGTGTATACGGCGGGCCGGACGGACAGACTCGAATTTTTCGACGGATTCGTCATCAGTGAGTCGAACATAGTCGTTTGAGACCATTTTCGGCTCAAAATTCGAAAAATACAGACATCGTGACGAAATGATATAGCCCTCGTGAAAGTAGTACGAGCGCTCAAAAAAGGATTTCAATGAGCAGCAAAATTAACATCTTTGCTACAACTGGTTCATATCCGACATCTCGGTGGAATATGTTCGCGCTCTGGAAAACATTACTACGAAAAATAGAATTTTGAAATCTAAGGCTTGAGAATACTACCCAGGCTTTCCATCCAAAACCTCATTTTTGAGCGCTCGTACTACTTACACGAGCGCTATATCATTATGTCACGATCTCTGTATTTATCGAATTTTGAAGTGAGCCGTAAGCACGATAACTCTCGAACGGAACAACCTAGAAACTTGAAATTTTCAGTGTGGGTTCAGTTCCAGAATGCCTCGGTTAAGTTCGTTAATGGGCCAAATTCCACCAGGGGTTCTGTAAATATGGCCGTTCAAAGTTTTGTTTCCCTGATTACTTGAAAACTACAGATTCGATCGAGATGAAATTTTGCACTTAAATGGAGAATGAGGTGTTCAAGCTACATGTGAAATTTTGTCCAGATCGCATGACAAGAACCATAGAAACCATAGAAAATTGTTACTTTTGGACGAAAACGCCTAGGGACTTGAAATTTCAGGATAGGTGTGGATCTCGAATGTCTTGGTGACGTTTATCTATGAGCAAAATTATACTAGGGGTTCCGTAAATATGGTCGTTTGAAATTTAGTTTCCTTGATGATTACAAAACTACAGATTCAATCGTGACGAAATTTGTTTATTAATGGAGAATGATATATTCAAGCTACATTTCTCCAGATCTCATGACCAGAACCATAGAAACCATTTAAAATCATAACTTTCGAACGGATAGGCCTAGGAACTTGAAATTTTCAGGGTAGGTTTGGATCGCGAATGTCGCGGTCACGTTCATCAATGAGCAAAATTAGACTAGGGGATCCGTAAATATGGCCGTTCAAAATTTTGTTCTCTCGATAATTTCGAAACTACGGATTCGATCGAGATGAAATTTCATATTTTAATCGAGAACGATATATTAAAGCAACATTTTATTCAGATCGCATCACCCGAACAATAGAAACCATGGAAAATTATAACTTCCGAAGGGAAAGGCCTAGGAACTCGAAATTTTCAGGGTAGGTTTGGATCCCGAATTTTGCAGTCACGTTCATCAATGAGCCAAATTAGACTAGGGGTTCCGTAAATATAGCCGTTCAAAATATTTTTTCCTGATAATTTCGAAACTACTGATTGGATTGGAATGAAATTTCACACCTAGCTGAAGAATAATGTATTCAAACTACGTGCGAAATTTGGTCCAGATCTCATCACCAAGACCATAGATACCGTAGAAAATTCTAGCGAATTATCGAAAAAAAATTGATCGGTTGAAGTCTTGAGTTTCGCCTAAGTTTGAGAATTTTTTTGACAGCTGTCGAAAACTCCTTCAATTGATTTCTAAAACTGGAAAATGCGAATCTACCTACAAGGTGGATGTACGAGCGCTCAAAAGCTCCTGATTTCACGGCAGTGCTTTCCGTTATTTTTCCATGGAATAATCATTTTCCAATTCGGAATCCGCACCCATTGCTTGAATCGATTTGTGCTCCGGAAAAAATTATTTTTTCATGGCCCCTCGAAATGGTGAATAGCAGAATCTTCACACTAAAAAACCTCTATGAATGACTTGATATAATAATGAATTGGTGGTAAACAATAAAGGTAATGATTATAGATAACTTCAACCGAGAGGAGTCAAAGCGAATGAAATTCTGCAAGGTGAAACATTCTGATGGACAAAGAGCTCAAGACGTAATACTTCCTATAGGAAGGTCGGGATTAATTATAAGAAAGGTCGAATGATCAGAAGGGATTAAATCTTGATATTGAAATGATCCCACGCAGATATGACAGCATTTTAGACTCCGATGAAAGTGCCAGTGAGTTTTGTGGGTTTTTCTTCCTTTTCTAACGATTTCATCGGAACGTTTCATTCATTCATTATAATTACGATCTTCATCTTCTGTTTGCGAAATGATCTACAACAACTTATGAAACGTACAATCTTATATGCTCAGATTCCTTCTTCGAATCTCAAGGTCTTACTCTACCTTAATTATCGACCATTTGGTTGGTGCAACTTTTTGAGTTTGGTAATTTTCTTCGATAATTTTCCAGATCATTGATAATGAACCAGGATCAATCATGATGAAACTCAGAATTTTGTTCTGATCTATCTGGATTTGATTAATCTGAGTTTTGGTTGTTTGGCTCAAAACTCTAGGACTAGCAAAATTATTGATTCATAGAGTATCAGTTGAGTATTGTAATCGATTTATATTTCTCGAAAGAAATGGGTAAAGCTCGATTTTTTTTCGCAAATATTTCGAGTTTCTGTTCATAAATGTGAGGCTTTCATGTCAGTTTCTTTCGGAATATCAGTTTATTTGATATAATATATTCGATATTATATATTCGACATTCGAATTCGATTCCTCATCAGATATCATTCCTTTCCAGCTAAAGACAATAGCTCGGGATTTGTTTGAGTTGACTATGAGTTTCCATGTTGTCATCAAGGCAACCTGTTAAACAAAACAGATCACCAGTTAGTATTCAGCAGCAGAAAAAACCAAGGCTATAGCTGCCTTACGGAGAGTAATGAAGAATATTAGGTATGAACCGATTTCAACTTCATAAGCAAACTCCCAAAATGAAATTGAAATCCGATGAAGAATCTAGTTTCCTAGAAATTATGTTGAGGAACAGAATCTTTGAAAGTAACTTTCAATTCTTCATAATATATTTGTTGATTATTCAAATGCGAATGAGGAACTTCCGTTTTTTTGAAATAGAGAACAAAGCGCAACATGTGAAAATAAAATTTGTTTAAAATTTGTGAATCTTCTTTCGTAGTATTTTTCATAATTTTGAAATCTGAATTACGGAAAGCAAGAAAATATTATCAGCATACATACATTTCTCTCAATAAGTACCATCTATTGTACATCATTTATAATTTACCAGAAATCCGGGAGGTATGTTGAAAGCGTGTATATACAGGGTCTTTCACGAGGAACCTCACCCATATTTATACGGGAAACTACTGAACGTATTTTCATCAAATTCAGCACTTATAAGTATTTCACGATGCTGATGAAATCTAAAATATTTTCAAGGTATGAGCACCTCCGGTTTTTCCGGAAATGACGTCAACTTCCGTTTTTCAAATTAGAACACCATTTTTTTATTGCAGAAATAGATTCCTTAGAAAATTTCAAGTTATTTTGATGTAACATTTTTCAGTTTTGGTTGGAAAATTCTCTCTGAGCGGGAAAATTCGAAAAAAAAATCGAAAATAGAGCTCCGCTGAAACAAGAATAACTTCGAGGTTTTTGGATGGAAAATTTTCATTTTTGGGATTTTTCAAGATGTAAGATTGATGTATCCACTGTAAAAATCGAAATCTTGATTCATGATACAGGGGGTGAAAAAATCGCTTTCAAAGTTAGGGATGACAAAATCGTGAAAAATCAATTTTTTCAAATTAGAACCCCATTTTTTTATGGCAGATATTGAATCTACGTTAAAAAATAATGTGAGTGTATGCATCACACCCTTGCCCTAAAATGGATATTTTCTGAGTTATTCACAAAAAACTGTTTTTCGTCTTGAATTTTCAGCTATTTCTTTTCCCTTCACGCCAAAAAGATGAAATTTTCAGGAACTGTTATTTGAACCATGCTGTAGATTTTTCACCCCTTCTTGAAACCGACTTCAAGTTACTATTAGAAGAACCATGGCAAACTCTCGCAGTTATAACTAGAGAAGATGCTCAAAGTTTTGACCGTTAATTTCTAGACATTTATTTATACGTCTCAGGAATGCTTCGTGCGTTGCTCTTCTTATTTCATCGGGAGGAAGAGATCTGCAAAAGTGTTTAAAAACCAAATTGAGTTTCAAAACTATGAATCTAAAAATCTAAACAAACCTGAACGCATTTCTGACTCGTTCTATGCAGTCCTCTTTATCAGTCAGGGGAGTTGAGTAGACAATATTTTTTATCCTACCCCAAACATAATAGTCTAAAGGAGTTAAATCGGGAGAACGTGGTGGCCAAAGATGTGGACCATTGTTCGCCAACCATCGATCTTCAAATAGCCTGTAGAGGATATTTGACACATTGAGTGAATTGTGTGGAGGCGCGCCATCTTGTTGATACCATAAGTCATTATGGTTCTGTACTAGCGGCTCAATTATTTGAGTCAATATGTCAGAATATCTATCTCCTAAGGGAGAACATTCTTTAAATAATGCAAACATGTGTAGTGTTCTATCTTACCAGTTAAAGTCTCATCATAAATGTGAACATCGAGAATTGCATTATTTTTGATGGCGCAAAAAACATTGAAACTCCAGGTCTCTTGAAAGTTCCATTGTCTGAAGTAGTGGTTGTTCTCTTCATCCCAATAATGACTGTTATGCCTATTGAAAGAACCATTCTTTCTGAATTTAGATTCATCTGTCCAAATTATACAGTCCAAAAAGTTTTCATTCTCTTGAAATCGAATCATCATAGCTTCGCAAAACTCTGTTCTCCTGACGAAATCAGTTTCCTTCAAATGTTGTACCCTATTGAATTTATATGGGTGCATTTTATGTTTTTTTAATATTCTCCAAACACTCGATTGAGATAATCCCAGATCAATCTCGGCATCTTTGAGAGAATTTTGAGGATTCACACGAAAATATGCAAGAACTGTAATTTCGTTGTTCTCATCTTCTACTACACTTTTTTCTCTGTGTATAGTTTTCTTAACGAAAGATCCGACATTTCTCAAGTTTGTCATGGTTCTGTTAATGGTATCTTTCGTTGGTCTGGGTCGGTCAGGAAACCTCTCAATGAACAGTCGAATCGTTCTATCTACAACTTTATTACATTCTCCATGAAGTAGAATGAGATTTAAATAATCTTCATTGGTAAAATTAGGCATAGTGATCGATTTTATAACTTAATACGAATTATCACCAAACTAATAGTAAACACAAAATGCTACTGAATAAAGAGGAATTTGGCAGATGTAATTAATGATATCGATACCTTTTTGCCAAACTATCGTAAGCCTCAACGTAGTACGTTGAGGCTTACGATAATTTGGCAAAAAGGTATCGATATCTATCATTAAAAAAAAAGAATGTAAAACATGGTAAGTTTTTGCATATGGTTCATAAGGAATTATTTATTTATCACTGGAGAGAAAACCGATGGCCGATTAGTTGAAATAAAGAGGTTTCCGATACAAATTCGAATCCAAATTCGCCATCTATTTAGGAACAACCTGTAACTTTTTTCTCTCGCATATTAGGGTAGTAAAATCTAAAACATGGTTTAAGTAACAGTTCCTGAAAATTTCATCTTTTTGGCGTGAAGGGAAAAGAAATAGCTGAAAATTCAAGACGAAAAACAGTTTTTTGTGAATAACTCAGAAAATATCCATTTTAGGGCAAGGGTGTGATGCATACACTCACATTATTTTTTAACGTAGATTCAATATCTGCCATAAAAAAATGGGGTTCTAATTTGAAAAAATTGATTTTCCACGATTTTGTCATCCCTAACTTTGAAAGCGATTTTTTCACCCCCTGTATCATGAATCAAGATTTCGATTTTTAAAGTGGATACATCAATCTTACATCTTGAAAAATCCCAAAAATGAAAATTTTCCATCCAAAAACCTCGAAGTTATTCTTGTTTCAGCGGAGCTCTATTTTCGATTTTTTTTTCGAATTTTCCCGCTCAGAGAGAATTTTCCAACCAAAACTGAAAAATGTTACATCAAAATAACTTGAAATTTTCTAAGGAATCTATTTCTGCAATAAAAAAATGGTGTTCTAATTTGAAAAACGGAAGTTGACGTCATTTCCGGAAAAACCGGAGGTGCTCATACCTTGAAAATATTTTAGATTTCATCAGCATCGTGAAATACTTATAAGTGCTGAATTTCATGAAAATACGTTCAGTAGTTTCCCGTATAAATATGGGTGAGGTTCCTCGTGAAAGACCCTGTATACGATATTATTATAATAGAGCTGTCAGGCATCGATATTCAGAAGTCATATACCGGAGACTGCAAGAGGTAGCTGAGGACATACAAAACAATGCATCAATGGAATATCGAGATGAGCCAAGCCACACTCTTCCAGAGAGGTTTAAAATTCGATGAAAGATTATCAATTGATGATACCGATAGAATGGCCAAATATCTGGGTATTTTACTGGATGAAAAAATTACATGAAAAGGCCATAGTTGGTAAAACAAACTCCGCATTCAGCAGACCCCATCTATCAATAGACAGGAGAAGCTTTGGCGATAAATATACCAAGCTGACGACGATGACGACGATCGAAGACCACAATATACATACAGGTAAGCAGCGTGGGGCTATGCAGCCAAAAGCCATAACAAGAGGATTCAGTCGAAGGAATGAGTTTATTTGGTAGTCAATGAACACTCCCTGATTTGTCAGAAACAGACAAATTCACAGAGATTTGAATAGGAGCCAATCACAAATTCCATCAAAAAAAAAGCAGAGAAGATTTTCGAAAAAGCAAGACTGCGACCTGTGGAAAGTATAACAATATATCGCAGAATACCCAGGCACCAACTACTGGAAACGAACGACAAGTGGATAGTAATCATTTATTTTCATCAACATGATTTTCTAAACGCATTCATTATGACAGAGTCGTTGATCATCATAAAAAAAACTTGTTTTTAGGCTTTGTTTCTTTCCAAATATCTGTTTTTCATGACCTGTTCAAACAGTGCTAATTTAATTGCCATCGCATGGACCTGTCAGTCAGAGTCAGATTTATTAGTCACTCTTTTCATGGTAAATTATAATCGAACCCCAATAGATACGAAAAGTTCTGTCTTGCATTGTATTGATGCTTCGCAGATGTCAAGATCTATCTGTGAAAGCTAATACAAAACAATTTCGAAAAGCACTGCCGTGAAGGCAGGAGCTTTTGAGCGCTCGTACATGCACCTTGTAGGTAGATTCGCATTTTCCAGTTTTAGAAATCAATTGAAGGAATGTTTGACTGCTGTCAAAAAAATCCTGAAACTTAGGCAAAACTCCAGACTTCATGTCGGTGCTTCAGCTGATCAATTTTTTTCCGATAATTCGCTAGAATTTTCCACGGTATCTATGGTCTTAGTGTTGCGATCTGGACAAAATTTTGCACGTAGTTTGAATACATTATTCCTGAGCTAGGTGCATAATTTCATTCCAATCCGATCAGTAGTTTCGAAACTATCAGGAAAAAAATATCTTGAACGGCCATATTTACGGAACCCCTAGTCTAATTTTGCTCATTGATGAACGTGACCGTGAAATTTGCGATCCAAACCCACCCTGAAAATTTCAAGTTCCTAGGCCTTTCCGTTCAAAAGTTAGAATTTTCTATGGTTTCTATGGTTCTGGTCATGCGATCTGGACAAAATATTGCTTCAATATATCATTCTCGATTTAAATACAAAATTTCATCTCGATCGAATCCGTAGTTTCGAATTTATCGAAAAAACAAAATTTCAAACGACCGTATTTACGGAACCCCTTGTATAATGTTGCTCATAGATGAACGTGATCACGACATTCAAGATCCACACCTATGCTGAAAATTTCAAGTCCCTAGGCGTTTCCGTTCAAAAGTTACAATTTTCTATGCTTTCTATGGTTCTGGTCATGCGATCTGGACAAAATTCCACATGTAGCTTGAGCACCTCATTTTCCATTCGAGTGCAAAATTTCATCTCGATCAAATCTGTAGTTTTCAAGTAATCAGGGAAACAAAACTTTGAACGGCCATATTTACGGAACCCCTGGTGGAATTTGGCCCATTAACGAACTTAACCGAGCCATTCGGGAACTGAACCCACACTGAAAATTTCAAGTCTCTAGGTTGTTCCGTTCGAGAGTTATCGCCGGACAGACGGCCGGACGGACAGACTCGAATTTTCCGACGGATTCGTAGTACGAGCGCTCAAAAAATGGATATTTTGTGCAAATCATTGTTCTCGTCTTTTTAATGGTATTGTTGATGGAGTGTTGTGTGCTGGATGGACATGAGCTTCGGGAAAGGTACAACTTCTACCACATGTCTTATCAATTATGTTGTCACTTTGACGAATTGTAATTGACGGTTCCACCCTCTGAAAGGGCTAAACCAATGCAAATCGAAATGGAAGTCTACTTGCCATACCCAAATGTGATCCCACCATTTTTGCTAGTCTCTTGCAACATGACTGGGAAAGCGAGATCACACACAGTAAACATAACAAGCTCAAAAAGTTCAGATCGAGTGTTCATATCCATAGCCCAAAGAGTTCACCATAGCTCACCAAGTTCAGATACATAACTTCGTAATATAATTCATAAAGGGTACACTCGAAGTCGAGTCAGCTGCTCTTCGTACCGTTTTGGCAATATTCCGATTGTCATATTTCGCGTTTATAACTTATCAGTTATTGAAACCTATAGTCGTACTCAAGTAAGTCAACACTCCATCTGATCAACTGCATCCTATCGCTGATTGTATTACATCTATATTATTAATACCAATTTATAGTTTATTGTGTTGATTATTTTTGTTCTTGGGCGAACCCATCACCCATAAACTGTTTGCATAACCAACTTGTAAACCGCGCCCCAATTAACATACATTCCATTGAAAAAGTCGGAATAAACCAATTGCGACTCAAATCAGGTTTTAGTCCAGAACCTCTCAATCCTCACTGTGGGTTTTTAGTCAGTGAAAATATGACACTACCTGGCTTCAATGGGTGTCTAAGAAGATTCACCTCCTCCTACAACCTCAACAAAAAAAGCATTTACGAATGCGCATACCCATGCGTACGCACGAGGTCACAAGAGGTTGCGTTCAACAAAACCCCCTCGCAGTGAAATTCGAATATTCGCAGACTAAACGATCGGTGAAGAACATCGCCTTATTCACATTGCACCATTCACTATATTGGTAAACGCTGCTGTTCCCTTTCTTCTAGTGTCTTCAGTAGCTTCGAAGTTTCTGATGGTCTTTTCAATTTCTGATGGGTATACATGTTTAGGTGTATTCATCAAGTGGCTCCAGCATTATTGCTTTGTTCGTTGATCTTTTTACTTATTCAGTTTCTATTTTTTTCATTGTTGATATACCTTTCACACCATTAGTCACTTCACTGTTACTTGGAATTTCAACCAATGGATTGGGTTATCTTATAAATAACAGGGTGCTCACATAATAATCGACGCCTCCTATTGAAATACCTATGGGGCTCGTGAATAATATAAAGGCGCAAATTGAACTCAACCCATGCATATCCACGCATAGCACACGCACAGTACACTCCCAGTTCAAGTACATTTTTTCTAATATTACCGCATATTGAACACAGCCCACGCCGATGACCATACCCAAATCTCCATCTTCTCTCGATTCCAACTCCTTCTCGATTTGGAATCTGAGTCTGAGGATGAAGAAAGATTCATCATGTTGCACCTAGTCAGCCAAAAAAAGAAAAGAACTGAAACGAATGTGTATTTACGGAAAAGAGAGCCATGGAGATTTCAACTTATCCAGTGAAATTCCAGATGCTGGGTTTGAAGAGTCGTTTCAGTTAAACAAAAGACAATCGATCAAACAAGTAATACGCCTCAATGAATGCTTGAAACCTCAAGACCCTCAACATAATTTTCTCATTTTATGAAAAAAGTTCATCAAAATGCATTGAAAAACTCAATTCAGCTGATCCTGTACGATTATTGCATCAAGAAAAAGCCTCCAGGAGTTGAATGTAAGCCAAGTTTTCTTCAAGTTCGAAACATTCGGAAGTGATTAGACTTCATGAATGACCATCGATTTTTCAATAAGAGATCGTGATATATTGTTTCTATTTATATAATTAATGATAACTGATGGTTCATACATATTCTTTGGATGACCAGGGTGGGGATCGGATGAAATATCTATAAACATCGTTCAATACAAGAGATTACTGAAGAACTTTCGCCACACAAGTTTGGCAATTCAGGCAATCTAGTCGTAAATGCGTCGTCGTCTATTCAAACAATAGATCATCGATAGTGGGTGATCAGTTAGTTCAGTAATGGAGCACAAGGTGAGTTTGTTTCACGTGTATTGATATTTATATGATGCCTTGCGAAAATGTCTTCATCCAATTGTATACCTAGTTTCGCAAAAATCGCATTTTTCAATTAGTCGCCCCTCACCTTGAATCAAGTGAAGGATAATACGGCGGTTGGTTATAGCTAGACAGTGAATTTTATTATTAACACAAGTAGAATGTTTTGAAAAATTTCCAAAATGCTTCTGAAACATTATTTTTTTTATTAAAGTAGTGAATTCAACGAGTGTGGAAGGTGAGAATTTTGTCTACCAATGTATTATAAAATATTTTTCAGAAAGAAACCACTCGGCATATTGAGCAGATTATACTTACATCATTCCATTCTTCTGTTTATATTTTAGGCAACACCACATCTAGAAACAAATCAGTTATTCAAAAAAATATATTCCACGGAGAACCGACCTGATGCACTCGGGTAATATAAGAAAGAAGTCTAGATCACCAGGTCTCCTAATGGACCTGATGAAATATGGAGCATTCATATCAGTTATCAATTCCGCGAACAAGTATTCAAAATTTCACAACATACAATCAATTTTTTCATTCGTTTGTGATTTAATTAATCGATTCAAGCTGAGTAGTCTGGAGCTTTTGCGCACTTGTTTGAAATAGTCGCAAAAGGGGTCATCCATCCAAGTACTGAACCCGCTGGCTTATACTGACAACTAATACCATTTCATAAAATTGACATTTGAAGGGATGGGATCACAGAATTACATAGAATATACGGAAAGAAAAAAAAATATTTCTTCTAGTGTTACGATGCACACGAAATACCACATTAATAATAATGTCGTTATTTCACAACTAACTGGAAATTTCGAAACTCTGGTCGAGTAAAATTTGGATCGTTTTTATATTCTTCACTACCCATAACGAAGAATGTCTTGATTTATTCCATAAAATCAATAAAACCAATCAAATATTCTTTGATTATCAGGACGAACTCGATGTTAAACATAATATAAGTGTGAGCAATTAAGAGCGGAAAGAGCGGAAAAAGGATAGACTTTTCGGACAAAAAATATTTTATCAATAATATTCAAAATCGTTAGAATATATTATCATATCATTCACGAAACATTTCGATTTGAATGAGGTGAGCATACGTTTACTCATTTCCAAACAAAAAAAATTTTTCCTTCATAATTCAGAATAGACGAACACATATTAATTCACAATTTATAGCAGTTTTATAGTGGGATCCGGAAAAATTTCAAATAGGAACAAAGAGTGTACTTCCCAGCAATGCCACTGTCAAAATCTATATGGAATCACGTCCTCGTTATCCATCATAAAATATAACTGAGGCTTCAATTGATGACACCTTCTTCTGAGTATTAGTTATTACAGAATATAGTTCAATAAACCTACAAACAAACTTTTATTGAAAAAAATTGAATATATTTCAATTCTCATATCAATATAATGAGATAAGGAATGAATGAAATGTATTTGAACATAAATAATTATCAAGAAACTTTTTGTAACAGCAGAAACACTGACCTTTATGAACACCATAGAATTCTACCTCTGTTCATATGGATGAAGTAAGTAATTGATTCTATATTGAATATTTGTGTCGAACATTCTTGAAAAACCATAAAACATTATAGCCAATCAACCGAGAAGCTTAGGAAAAACACCCACACTTGGTGAATATGATGTTCCGCATTATTTTGCATTCCGATGCACGCAGATTCATAGCGTTTTGGCGCGACTCGATCTATATGAAAAAAATAAATGAATATCAAATTCAAGGATTCACGAACAGAACTAATTATCATTCTTACAACAGTTCGTGTAACTCCTTTCTACGATCACGCTGTGCCACTGAGTTATGAGGAACATCATTTATTCGCTGTGAGAGTAGCCTTGTGAGTACCGGATTCGATACTTATTTTTACATTTCTTGAGGGAAACCATCAATACGTCTTTTGTTAAAATTTCATTCTGTGAATGGATTCATCAAATTCAAATATAGAAGAAATGAATTGCAGAAAGACAATAGAGCTTGAAATAACGAAGTTCAGTACTTTTGTTGACATGATTTTAGAAAACATTACGAAAAGCACTTCCGGAGCTTTTGAGTGCTCGTACATCCACCTTGTAGGTAGATTAGCATTTTTCAGTTTTAGAAATCAATTGAAGCAATTTTCGACAGCTGTCAAAAAATTCTCAAACTCAGACGAAACTCCAGGCTTCATGTCAGTGCTTCAGCTGACCAAATTTTTTCGATAATTCGCTAGAACTTTCTACGGTATCTATGGTCTTGGTGATGCGATCTGGACAAAATTTGAATACATTATTCCTCAGCTATGTGCAAAATTTCATTCCAATCAAATCAGTTGTTTCGAAATTATAAGGAAAAAAATACTTTGAACGGCCATATTCCCTAGTCTAATTTTGCTCATTGATGAAAGTGACCGCGACATTCGCGATCCAAACCCACCCTGAAAATTTCAAGCTCCTAGGCCTTTCCCTCCGGAAGTTATAATTTTTTATGGTTTCTATGGTTCTGGTCATGCGATCTGGACAAAATGTTGCTTTAATATATCATTCTCGTTTAAAATACAAAATTTTACCTCGATCGAATCCGTAGTTTCAGAATTATCAAGAAAACTAAATTTCAAACGACCATATTTACGGAACCTCTAGTATAATTTTGCTCATAGATTGAAGTGATCACGAAAATCGAGATCCACACCTATCCTGAAAATTTCAAGTTTCTAGGCGTTTCCGTTCAAAAGTTACAATTTTCTATGGTTTCTATGGTTCTGGTGATGCGAGCTGAAAAAAATTTTGCATGTAGCTTGAACACACTATTCTCCATTTGAGTGCAAAATTTCATCTCGATCGAATCTTTAGTTTCGAAGTAATCAGGAAAACAAAATTTCGAGCGGCCATATCTACGGAACCCCTAGACGAATTTTACCCATCAACGAACTTAACCCCGGCATTCGAGATTCGAACCTCCCTGAAAATTTCCAGTTTCTAGGTCATTCCGGTCGAGAGTTATCGTGTTTACAGACGGACGGACGGCCGGACGGACATACTCGAAATATTCGACAGATTCGTCATCAGTGAGTCGAACATAGTCGTTTGAGACCATTTTCGGCTCAAAATTCAAAAAATACAGACATCATGACGAAATGTTATAGCCCTCGTGTAAGTAGTACGAGCGCTCAATAAGGTATCAATTTTCACACGCTTGTTTCCATACACAAGATTGTCATTTTTTTCCTCAAATATTGGTAATTTTTTCATTTTGAGGCAAGAATGGTTCCACACCAAAAAATTCTGTCCATCTGTCCGGACGGCTGTCCGTGAACACATTAACTCCCGAAAAAAGAGGCATGGAGTTTCGAAATTTTCAGGGTACGTTTGAGGTCTGGATGCGTTGATTGAGTTCGTTAATGAGTGAAATCCGCCAGAAAGTTTCATTCTCAAAGAGCTCCTGAATTCACGCGTTATCATCGTGCCCATATGTCTGTTATTCTCATTATCACAAATGAAGATGAAGAAAGATGAGTGGAGTTTTGACATTTTCAGCGTACGTATCATGATTTTTTTTCAATAATTTGTAGTGAGATGTGAGGCACCGACAGAAAGTTCGTGAATTCTAATAGGATCAGCCGATACTTGATGGAAACCCATAATCAAACTCACAACAGAATAACTAGTATGATTTCCACTACATTGGGTTAAATTCTACGACTCGTGTTTCGGTGCGAAGCATCATCTTCAGGCGGTTAAGGTATAACTAAGATATATCTTAACCACCTGAAAATGATGCTCCGCTTCGTTATTCTATTGTAAGAAAGTTCGTGTGCAATTTCGCGATGTTCGTGTCAATAGAGCTTCGGTATCTCAAAAACTATTCAATATGGAGTATATATTAGTTGTCTACCTGAAGTTCTCGAATTACAATCATGAAACAAGAAGAAATTGGCTTGCTTTATTAGTCTATCTAGAACAATTTTTTCTTGTTTCATTATTGTAATTTGAAAACTATTCGATATGATTCGGAGATTCCATATTTTGAAGTTTATGAAAATTAAATAACAGTATTGGTTGTACTGACAATGAACACTGAAGGCCTTTTTGGTACCCAAAAAAAGATTGAGGTTCTTTTGTTATTCCAAGGAAATCTGGTGATTCTTGAAGTTCATAAAAATACAATTACAGTATTTGTCGTACTGACATTGAACCGTTTTGGTATAGAAAAATATGCGTGCGAATGCTCCTGGTATCACTTCAGTGCTTTTCAAATTCCTTTTTCAATGCGTTGAAATATTTCGTGGAGCCTAGTAATAATTTATATGATGTGCAAACAATGAATCTTTGTGTAAAATTGACTCCGTTTTTTTTGATCAATGTATATGGTAGTTGTTATATGATGGGTTTCAAAGAGGCTGGGAAGTTTGGGTATTTCAAACAATAGGCAACGCTATGCTATTTGAGGCGATTTTCATAGTAGGTTTGTGACCAACTTTCTCAATCACATACAAAAATCCAGTTCTTCTTTGCTTTGCGAATGCACAGTCACCCTCACCCAACCCCAACTCTAACCCAACCCTAACCCAATTCTAACCCAACCCTAACCCAACCCTGAACCAACCCTTACCTTACCCTAACCCAACCCTAACCCAACCCGGCCGCATTTTCGCATTTGAAATTATCGAGAAAACAAAACTTCAAACTATCAGATTTACGGAACCCCTAGTCCCCCCCTAATTTTGTGGATTGACAAAAGTGACCCCGATATTCAAGTTCCACACCTATCCCGAAAATTTCAAGTCCCTAGGCCTTTCCGTTCGTATGTTATGATTTTCTATGGTTTCTATGGTTCTGGACATGCGATCTGGGAAAATTTTTGCATGTATCTTGAACACATCATTACGGAACCCCTGCCTATTGAAGAACTTAGCCTAGGCATTTGAATCCACACTGAAAATTTTAAGTCTCTAGGTTGTTCCGTTCGAGAGTTATCGTGCTTACGGCCGGACGGATAGACGTCCGGACGGGCAACCTCGAATTTTCCGACGGATTCGTTATCAGTGAGTCGAACTCTGTCGATTGAAATCATTTTTGGCTCAAAATTCGAAAAATACAGACACCGTGAAGAAATGTTTTAGCCCTCGTATAAGTAGAACGAGCGCTCAAAAATTATAAAAAGCACTGAGCGCTCGTTCATCCATAACGACAGCAGCAGTTTGTCAATTATGCCGAATCAGCTGTTACAAAAATATGAGTTTTTATTTCGATAATTCGCTAGAATCTTCTACGGATTTTATGGTCTCGGTAATGCGAACTGGACAAAATTTCGCACGTATAATATAGTTATATAATATAGTTCGCATACATTATTCTTCATATATGTGCGAAATTTCATTCCGATCGAATCAGTAGTTTCAAAATTATCAGGAAAAAATACTTTGAACGGCCATATTCACGGAACCAAGTCGAATTTTGCCCAATAACGAACCCAACCGCGGCATCCGAGATTCAAACCTACTGAATTTCAAGTTCCTAGGTCCTTCCGTTCTAGAGTTATTGAGCGCTCGTACTACTTACACGAGGGCTATATCATTTCGTCACGATGTCTGTATTTTTCGAATTTTGAGCCGAAAATGGTCTCAATCGACTATGTTCGACACACTGATGACGAATCCGTCGGAAAATTCGAGTCTGTCCGTCCGGCCGTCCGTATACACGATAACTCTCGAACGGAATGTCCTAGAAACTTGAAATTTTCAGAGTAGGTTCGAATCTCGAATGCCGAGGTTAAGTTCGTTGATGGGCAAAATCCGCCCAAGAGTTCCGTGAATATGGCTGCTCGAAATTTTGTTTTCCTGATGACTTTGAAACTACAGATTCGATCGGGATAAAATTTTGCACTCTAATGGAAAATGAGGTGTTCAAGCTACATGCGAAATTTTGTTCAGCTTGCATCACCAGAACCATAGAAACCATAGAAAATTGTAACTTTTGAACGGAAACGCCTAGGGACTTGAAATTTTCAGGATAGGTGTGGATCTCGATTGTCGTGATCACTTTCATCTATTAGCAAAATTATACTAGGGGTTCCGTAAATATGGTCGTTTGAAATTTAGTTTTCTTGATAATTTCCAAACTACAGATTCGATCGTGACGAAATTTTGTATACTTATGGAGAATGATATATTCAAGCATAATTTCTCTAGATAGCATGACCAGAACCATAGTAACCATAGAAAATCATAACTTTCGAACAGAAAGGCCTACGGACTTGAAATTTTCAGGATATGTGTAGATCTGAAATGTGGCATTCACGTTCATCAATGAGCAGATATACTAGGGTTTCCGAAAATACGGTCGTTCGAAATTTTGTTTTCTCGATAATTTCGAAACTACGGATTCGATCGAGATAAAATTTTGTGTTTTAAACGAGAATGACATATTAAAGCACAGTTTGTTCAGATCGCATGACCAGAACCATAGAAACCATATAAAATTATAACTTCCGAAGGAAAAGGCCTAGGAACTTGAACTTTTTAGGGTGGGTTTGAATCGCGAATATCACGGTCACGTTCATCAATGAGCAAAATTAGACTAGGAGTTCCGTAAATATGGCCGTTCAAAATATTCTGTTCCTGATAATTTCGAAACTACCGACTTCATTGGAATGAAATTTTGCACCTAGCTGAGGAATAATGTATTCAAACTACGTGCGAAATTTTGTCCAGATCGCATCACCAAGACCATAGATACCGTAGAAAATTTTAGCGAACTATCGAAAAAAAAATTGGTCACCTAAAGCACTGACTTGAAGTCTGGATTATCGCCTTAGTTTGAAAATTTGTTTGACAGCTGTCAAAAATTTCCTCAATTGGTTTCCAAAACTGGAAAATGCGAATCTACCTACAAGGTGCATAAACGAGCGATCAAAAGCTCCTGCCTTCACGGCAGTGCTTTTCGTAATTTTATGGTGTAATCGGACGGACAGACAGTTCCCACGTAGTTTGAATCTATTATTCTTCATCTATGTGAGAAATTTCATTCCAATCCAATAGGTAGTTCTGAAATTATCAGGAAAAAAATAGTTTGAACGGCTATATTTACGGAACCCCTAGTCTATTTTTGCTCATTGATGAACGTGACCGCGAAATTCGCGAACCGAAGCTATCCTGAAAATTTCAAGTCCCTAGACCTTTCCGTTCGAAAGTTATGATTTTCTATGGTTTCTATGGTTCTAATCATGCGATCTGGAAAAAATTACGAAATGCACTGCCGTGAAGGCAGGAGCTTTTGAGCGCTCGTACATGCACTTTGTAGGTAGATTCGCATTTTCCAGTTTTAGAAATCAATTGAAGGAATTTTTGACTGCTGTCAAAAAAATTCTGAAACTTAGGCGAAACTCCAGACTTCATGTCGGTGCTTCAGCTGATCAATTTTTTTCCGATAATTCGCTAGAATTTTCCACGGTATCTATGGTCTTGGTGATGCGATCTGGACAAAATTTTGCACGTGGTTTGAATACATTATTCCTGAGCTAGGTGCATAATTTCATACCAATCCGATCGGTAGTTTCGAAACTATCAGGAAAAAAATATTTTGAACGGCCATATTTACGGAACCCCTAGTCTAATTTTGCTCATTGATGAACGTGACCGTGAAATTTGCGATCCAAACCCACCCTGAAAATTTCAAGTTCCTAGGCCTTTCCGTTCAAAAGTTAGAATTTTCTATGGTTTCTATGGTTCTGGTCATGCGATCTGGACTGAATATTGCTCCAATATATCATTCTCGATTAAAATACAAAATTTCATCTCGATCGAATCCGCAGTTTCGAATTTATCGAGAAAACAAAATTTCAAACGACCGTATTTACGGAACCCCTTCTATAATGTTGCTCATAGATGAACGTGATCACGACATTCGAGATCCACACCTATCCTGAAAATTTCAAGTCCCTAGGCGTTTCCGTTCAAAAGTTACAATTTTCTATGGTTTCTATGGTTCTGGTCATGCGATCTGGACAAAATTTCACATGTAGCTTGAACACCTCATTTTCCATTTGAGTGCAAAATTTCATTCCGATCAAATCGGTAGTTTTCAAGTAATCAGGGAAACAAAACATTGAACGGCCATATTTACGGAACCCCTGGTGGAATTTGGCCCATTAACGAACTTTAACGAGCCATTCGGGAACTGAACCCATACTGAAAATTTCAAGTCTCTAGGTTGTTTTGTTCGAGAGTTATCGTGCTTACGGCCGGACGGACAGACTCGAATTTTCCGACGGATTCGTCATCAGTGAGTCGAACATAGTCGATTAAGACCATTTTCGGCTCAAAATTCGAAAAATACAGACATCGTGACGAAATGATATAGCCCTCGTGTAAGTAGTACGAGCGCTCAAAAATGTAGCTCGAATTTGAGTAAAAAATTTCGTCACGACCAAATCCATAGTTTTGGTTTTTTCAAGAGAACCGAATTTCAAACGGCCATATTTACGGAACCCCTAGTCTAATTTTGCTCATTGATGAATGTAACCGCGAAATTCGCGATCCGAACTGAACCTGAAAATTTCGAGTCCCTTTTATGGTTTCTATGGTCCTGATCATGCAATCTAAAAAAATATGTAGCTCGAATACATCATTTCTCAATTTAAATACAAAATTCGTCATGATCAAATTCATAGTTTTGAAATTATCAAGAAAACTGAATTTCAAACGACTATATTTACGGAAACCATAGTCAAATTTTGCTCATTGATGAACGTGACCGTAACATTCTAGATCCACACCTATCCTGAAAATTTCAAGTCCCAAGCCTCTCCATTACAATGTTTTGATTTTCTATGGTTTCTATGGTTCTGATCATGCGAGCTGGACACAATTTTGCATGTAGTTTGAACAATTCGTCATCTGCGTGCAGAATTTCACCTCGATCAAATCTGTAGTTTCGAAGTAATCAGGAAAACAAAATTTCAGGAGGAAATATTCACGGAACCCCTGGGTGAATTTTGCCCAATAACGAACTCAACCGCGGCATTCGAGATTCAAACCTACCCTGAAAATTTCAAGTTTCTAGGACATTCCGTTCAGGACTTATCGTGGTTACGGACGGACGGCCGGACGGACAGACTCGAATTTTTCGACGGATTCGTCATCAGTGAGTCAAACATAGTAGTTTGAGACCTTTTTCGGCTTAAAATTCGAAAAATACAGACATCGTGACGAAATGATATAGCCCTCGTGTAAGTAGTACGAGCGTTCAAAAATGATTGACATATATATTGGTGGTCAAACATTCATGCGATTGATTTTATTTTGGGAACTGTGTGCAGTTTGATCCAACTTGAGAGATAAGGGTAGCTTCGGCATACAGAACTGTGTCGGCGGAGGCTGTCCAAGTGATTGCTGGCTTCCTACCAATTGACCTAATGGTGCTACCTTTATACCATAGGAGGAGCACTACCAGGCAATCGACTTATGGCAGGAGGGAGGACACTGAGAATATGGCAGGAGAGATGAGATGGTGAAGGTCAAAATGCCGCTTGGACGCGCAGGCTGATCAGGAATTTGAAGCAGTGGATCCAATGTGAGAATAAAACTCAATTTTTGACAGGGCATGGATCTTATGGTACATTTACTTAGAGGAAAGGACGGGATGATCTGTCATATATGCCAAGTTGTAGACGACTCGAAGCACTGCCTCAGATCAGATGGACGGAGGAAAGGAACACACTGGTTGGAAAGATAGGCCGCTTACCACCAGTTGAGTATATAATAGAGAAAATGATACCGCATGGAGGATACTGGAAGGCGTTTACGGCCTGTGACAGGAGACATGAGGAGAAAAAAGACAGGACCGCTATTCATCGGAATCATCGAAGTACGGACCGGGATGTTTTTTCCGGTGGTATTTCACTACAATTTAATCCAACGTATACTTTAGCGTTGTTGGTATAAAACTTATTTCTCATTTCAATCCAATCACCTTGATCTGGGTCATATACAGCATAAATCAAACCAAAAAAAATGGTTAATTGACCCTTCTGCGTTCAATATAACTACAAATTCACTTATAGGGTTCATTACTCTTAACGCAGATCCACAAATATATCCGTTAAATAGCATCCTAAAATACTACTCGCATACGATTGTTACAATCATGAAAGATTATAAAATGTTTTATAATTACGTCGAATATGACCCTCACCTTCTAGGTTATGTAGAAGATCGTTCTTTTGTTTTCAGTTGTTCATGGTAGTTGTATTGGCCATTCTTTTGAATGATTTCACCAATGGAAAAACCAAAGATCCAGACGAGGATAGAGCATATGAGTTTGGATTCACAATTGATGGCATGCAGCACCGGCACGAAAAAAAAGGTGGAGCTATAAATAATATGTTATTGTAGGATAATAAATGATGCATTAGTATAATAAAATACTACTGATTCAAAAGCTTATCAGCATAAACTTCATTAGGTTCACTTATTCATTTATGGTGTAAAAAATGTGAACAAAAGAATCAACCCACAATTACATAATGAAACTATTTAAAAAATCAGTTTGAAATCTCATATTTAATTCATTTTCCCTTATCCCAGAATGTCGTATCTACATGGAAAGCATGACCAATCGAACTATCTGTCGGAACATCCTTACATAATAATTACATTCTATTGTCACAACCTCACCTCACCTCACCTTGAATGAGCAATGCCGAATGAACAATATCTTGATGTCGGTCCTTTGGATACCCTACAATATTATCACAGATATCTACATTTGACGATAAAAAGAATTCTATAAAATGGTCATTGAATATCCAAACGAATTATATTTCATCGGCTAAGAATTCTAATCATACGTTCGGTTCTTTTCAAATGGTAACAGTGATCCTATATATACAGGGTGTTTCATTGGTCAATGCACAAACATTAACCTGAGGTAGAGTACCTACTCTAGACGAGTCCAAAAAACATATATGTGATAGGTCTACTCATCTTCATAGCCGAGATACAGGGTGATTTGTGTATTCGTCAATATTTCCAGTTGCTCATAACTTCTAAACCATGCAGTATAATCATTTGAAATTTGGAACGTGAAACACAATTCCATAGTTGAATCGATTCATCATTGAAATGATCGAAAAATCTAGGTCCTTATAAGTAAAATATGGGACTTTTTGCAAGGTGAGATTCAACACCCTGTATGACGGATTATTGGAATTTGATTGAAATATTTGGAAAAATCAGAAAATTTTCGATGTGAATCAGTACATTTCAGTGTCCCGCATGACATCAGACCCTTCCAAATTTTTTTCTAAACCAGTGTTGCCAGATTATTTATATTAGTTTTTTTCAATTCAACCTCAAAAATTCTTCATATTTCTGCAGCGGTGTGTAATGTCATTTTGTCAATGTCATGGAGTACAACTAACTCAACGTTAGTAAGGCCAAAGAAATGAATATTTTATATTCCGAAAACTTTGGTTAGACCAAAAAAAACAAACTGGGACTTCCCCAGTTTACCTGTAAAAGCTGTAGTACACTGCAATATTTTCGTTTTGCTACTGCTTGGGCCCACTCGAGGCCGTATTGCCAATTCGTAGCTAAACCATTTTACCGAAAGATGTCATAACGCATACGAAATGTGAATTTAAAAAAATTCTTCATATTTCAGTGGTTTTCGTGAAATATTCTCCTTTTCAGCATAAGCTCTTTTCGCAGGCTAAAATTCTGCATGTTGGAGAATATTCTGTATTTCTGGCATCACTGGTCGAAAGATTAGATTCGATGTGAAATTCCACCTACCTCACAAAAATGTTGTATGTACTTTGAGATTGAATCCGAGAAATTGTCTGTTGGACTGATGGAAAATTCAAATTTTCTTTCATATTCTAATAAATGAATTGTTTCAGCAAAATATGGATTTTGAATACTTCATTCAAAATGATCAACAGTGAGAGAATAAATAAAAAAATGAGTAAACAAGTGAAACATTTGAAAGGAATCATAAAACTTGCTCAAAAGTGAAACCGTTTCGCCCATGCATATTCTTACTCTTTTCAAATTATGCCAAATAGCCTTTTTGACCATTTGGATCATTACGGATCTTATTGCGGGCAACTACGATGCGTTGTAGGAGAATATCATCACAAATATACTTAAGATTTCAAATATCCCCGAACGAAATAATCGATAGGATTGAAATCTGGTAATCAAGGGGGCCATGCATGCGGTTCACCTCTACCTATCCATATATTTGGAAATATTTTATCCAAAAAGTTCCTGAGTAACTCTGAAATGAGGTGAAACCCCATCATGCTGAAAATACATTCCATTCCATAGTGTGGTAGCCTACTCGAATGAAAACTAGTGGGATTCAAATAAATATGCTGATTTATGTTATTCGACTGTTCATGTATGGTTCCTGCGACGATGAGCCATATTCCCGAGGGATGGTTTCTTTAATTCGAGGAATCCCACCTAAAACACTGACGTGACGTCTGGATTTTCGCCTTAGTTTGAAATTTGTTTGGCAGCTGTCAAAAATTTTTGGATTTGTTTCTAAAACTGGAAAATGCGAATCTTTCTACAAGGTGGGTGAACGAGCGCCTAAAAGCTCCTGACTTCACGGCAGTGTTTTTCATCATTTCTTTCATATTCCACTCTATCAATCTTTGGTATTTGGAATTGTTGGTTAAATACATATTTCATGGATGTCTTGTCTTCAGATGTGAATGGCATAATCCAAGGAGAGTTTGGATTCATAACTGCAGATGGTGTGTATCACGTGACTGTCTATGCTACGGATGAAAATGGAAATTTCAGAATACTGAGTATGAAGAACATAAAAGTTAGTCCACGTAAGTACTCATATACGATTTGATTTCAAATTTTCCATTTTGACGACATGCGTCGTAAGAAATCTTCAGGGTAGGTACCCGAAAGAGATTTTATGTTATTTCTAATAGAATCAGCCGATACTTGATGGAAATCCATAATCAAACTTACAATAGAATAACTAGTATGATTTCCACTACAATGGGTTACATTCCACTGAAAAAATTGAATCTCTTAGAGAGCCTTGAGATAAATAAACAAAAATCATCGGTATTCTTATTGAACGATCAAGTAGACTTGAATAATTCACCATTATTGAATCTTTTTTGCGGTGAAAATTCTTTTTCGTCTCCCTTCTAAATTGTATAAAAAAAAAACTAACGTTCAATAAATCTCCCCACTTAATGGCGGTAAGATAAGTATAATTGGATGTCATTATTATATCATTAGTATTGTACCCGCATTAGGGGTTAGCGCATAGGGTTGACCATTATCCCCACCTATTGATTAGATTAGTTTTGTATTCTAGGTAGCTTAAAATTTTACAGAAGTAATTTAGTTATACCTTAACCACCTGAAGATGATGCTTCGCATCGAAACACGTGTCTTTATGTTATTTGTTCACTAGAGCGCAACCTCCATAGCTTGATATCACTTGTTTCTGATATATTTACTGAAAGATTCTTCTATTGTTTCATGCGGATGTAGAGTTGCGCCACTATGGCTGCTTCATTTCAATGATTTTTGAGCGCTCGTACTACTTACACGAGGGCTATATCATTCCGTCACGATGTCTGTATTTTTCGAATTTCGAGCCGAAAATGGTCTCAATCGACTATGTTCGACTCACTGATGACGAATCCGTCAGAAAATTTGAGTCTGTCCGTCCAGCCGTCCGGGCGGCCGTAATCACGATAACTCTCGAACAGAACAACCTAGAGACTTGAAATTTTCAGTGTAGGTTCAGTTCCCGAATGCCTCGGTTGAGTTCGTTAATGGGCCAAATTCCACCAGGGATTCCGTAAATATG
Source organism: Aphidecta obliterata (assembly GCA_963966015.1). NCBI lineage: Eukaryota > Metazoa > Arthropoda > Insecta > Coleoptera > Coccinellidae > Aphidecta > Aphidecta obliterata. The sequence continues at coordinate 7,203,712 of OZ014430.1, read as the reverse complement.
GCCGTTCAAAGTTTTGTTCCCCTGATTACTTGAAAACTACAGATTTGATTGAGATGAAATTTTGCGCTCAAATGGAGATTGAGGTGTTCAAGCTACATGTGAAATTTTGTCCAGATCGCATGACCAGAACCATAGAAACCATAGAATATTGGAACTTTTGAACGGAAACGCCTAGGGACTTGAAATTTTCAGGATAGGTGTGGATCTTGAATGTCGCGATCACGTTCAACTATGAGCAGAATTATACTAGGGGTTCCGTAAATATGGTCGTTCGAAATTTAGTTTTCTTGATAATTTCAAAACTACAGATTTGATGGTGACGAAATTTTGTATACTAATGGAGAATGATATATTCAAGCTACATTTCTCCAGATCACATGACCAGAACCATAGAAACCATAGAAAATCATAACTTTCGAACGGAAAAGCCTGGGGACTTGAAATTTTGTGTGGATCTGAAATGTCGCGTTCACGTTTATCAATGAGCAGAATTATACTAGGGGTTCCGTAAATACGGTCGTTTGAAATTTTGGTTTCTCGATAATTTCGAAACTACGGATTCGATCAAGATGAAATTTTGTATTTTAATCGAGCATGATATATTAAAACAATATTTTGTCCAGATCGCATGACCAGAACCATAAAAACAATAGAAAATTGTAACTTTTGAACGAAAAGGCCAAGGAACTTGAAATTTGCAGAGTAGGTTTGGATCGCGAATTTCGCGGCCACGTTCATCAATGAGCAAAATTAGACTAGGGGTTCCGTAAATATGGCTGTTCAAAATATTTTATTCCTGATTATTTCGAAACTACTGATTGGATTAGGATGAAATTTTGCACCTAGCTTAGGAATAATGAATTCAAACTACGTGCCAAATTTTGTTCAGATCGCACCACCAAGACCATAGATACCGTAGAAAATTCTAGCGAATTAACGAAAAAAAATTGGTCACCTAAAGCACTGACATGGAGTTTCGCCTAAGTTTCAGAATTATTGTGACAGCTGTCGACAATTCCTTCAATTGATTTCTAAAACTGGAAAATGCGAATTTACCTATGAGGTGCATGTACGAGCGCTCAAAAGCTCCTGCCTTCACGGCAGTGCTTTTCGTAATTTTTCAGCCAAGGTTAGGTAAAAATTTGGATGAACATCATATCCTTGAATATATTCCAAACGCGTTTTGTTTTGGAGATGCTGAACGATAAGAGTTTCTATTGATTTCTAGAAAATGATTTCGAAGAAGTTTTTGAAGTTATCTTACACAGTGTTTTAGAGTATTTATATTTGATGAGGTATATACAAAGGCGTACCCATAGAATGAATCGCTCAGATTTTCTGCGAAAAAATATGATACAAGATGTCCCAGATTAGGTGTAAATGACTGATACAGAAGATGAAACTTATGAAAATAAAAACAGATTTTCTTCAACTTCCAAAACTCTTTCCACTTCCAAAACTCAGGATGTTGACATTTTTTTTTGCGATCATTCCAATATGCTTGAAGTTGTTTCGATGCCAACTCGAAATAGCCACACTGCTTGTTGAAAGTTTAAATCTGATGTTTCTTGCATGTTACAAACAGTTTCAGTTGGGCCGATAAGTAGGTTATTTTTTATTACAACGTCCCCAACTTGTACGTCACTGAAATTTTCGCGAAGCGTAAGCTTTGAGTCGCGCCGTTTTCGTGAAAGTTGGCCGCAAACATTTCAGTATTTGATTTTTCAGGAAGAGCGGTGATTGAAGCGACTCTTGTAGAAAAATCAGGGCCGATTTTTTCGGAAACGGTGGCATTCAGAGCTTTCGACCACGAGTACCATTTTTGGGGAATAATCTTCGAGAATCTCAATTTCGTCAAAAAATTTCTGAACGTTCATGTTGGGGACGTTTTAATACATATCAGTTATTTTTTCCAACTTCAACACCCAGTATTCTCGGAAGTGAAAAAAGTTACAATTCATGTAAGCAAGAAATTTGGTATTTTTGAGCGCTCGTTCTTAAACGAGGGCTATATCATTTCGTCACGATGACCTAGGAACTTGAAATTTAGTAGGTTCGAATCTCGAATGCCGACAAAATTCGAGTAATTCGACCAAGGGTTGCGTAAATGCTGTTTGAAATTTAGTTGTCTTGATAATTTCAGAAGTACGTATTCGATAGTTACCAAATTTTTTATTTTAATGGAGCTACATTTTTTCCAGATCGCATAACCAGAACCATTTTAATTTCAAAGAGTTAAGAATTATTGAATGAAATTCCCAATATTTCTGTAACAGCTGATTCGGCATAATTGACAAAGAAGTGCTATAATTTTTTGACATTTTAATTTCAAAGAGTTAAGAATTATTGAATGAAATTCCCAATATTTCTGTAACAGCTGATTCGGCATAATTGACAAAGAAGTGCTATCATTTTTTGACATTTTAATTTCAAAGAGTTAAGAATTATTGAATGAAATTCCCAATATTTCTGTAACAGCTGATTCGGCATAATTGACAAAGAAGTGCTATCATTTTTTGACAGCTGTCAAAAATTTCTTCAATTGGTTTTTGAAACTAGAAAATGCGAATCTACCTACAAGGTGGATGAACGAGAGCTCAAAAGCTCCTGACTTCACGGCAGTGCCTTTCAATTTTCCATTAGTAGTATTTTCCCCTATCAGTTTTATACACCTAGTTTGGGGCACCTGTGAAGTATTCTGAATCTATATTATATTACTCCAATCCTAAACCTCAGCTTCTGTCTGAAACTGATGAGAAAACATTATAATCTGAATTCTGGAAGGTCAGAAAATAACCGGAGATACCAACAAACTAAATATATGAATTTGAAAAAAAAATTGAAAAGCACTGCCGTGAAGTCAGGAGCTATTCAGCGCTCGTTCATCCACCTTGTGGGTAGATTCGCATTTTCCAGTTTCAGAACAAATTCAAAAAATTTTTGAAAGCTCTCTAACAATTTTTTTCGATAATTAGCTAGAATTTTTTACGGTATCTATGGTCTTGGTTATGCGATCTGGACAAAATTCTCCACGTAGTTTGAATACATTATTCTTCGTCTATGTGCAGAATTTCGCTAATCCGACCAGTAGTTTCGAAATTATCAGGAAAATATATTTTGAACGGCCATATTTACGGAACCCCTGGTCTAATTTTGATAATTGATTAATGTGACCGTGAAATTCGCGATCCAAACCTACTCTGAAATTTCAAGTCCCTAGGCCTTTCCGTTCGGAAGTTATAATTTTGCATGTAGCTTGAACACGTGATTTTCCATCAGTTCAAAATTTCACCTAAATTGAGTCTGAAGTTTCGAAGTAATCAGGAGAACAAAATTTCGAACGGCCATTTTTACGGAACCCCTGGGCGAATTTCGCCCAGTAACGAACTTTACTGCGGCATTTGAGATTCGAACCTACCCTGAATATTTCAAGTTTCTGAGTAGTTCCGTTCGAGAGTTATCGTGTATACGGACGGACGGACAGACTCGAATTTTTCGACGGATTCGTCATCAGTGAGTCGAACATAGTCGATTGAGACCATTTTCGGCTCAAAATTCGAAAAATACAGACATCGTGACGAAATGATATAGCCCTCGTGTAAGTAGTACGAGCGCTCAAAAAGGAGTTCATTCGTTCTCAGAAAAACATATATCAAGGAATTTTTGTCTGTCGGCCTTATTGCCCGGGAGCCGGTTTTTATGTTCGTATGTTCTTCTGCTTGTCTGTTCATCTTTTTGTCTATTTGTCTGTTTTTCTTTCTGTGCGTTCATTTGCTTTCCTGTTTATCTTAAAATTTCATGATATTCAACTCAAAATTTCCCCCAATTTCATACCCACTTGTTCGAATCCACCAACTGAAACAATCACCTAGAAGTAACCCTTTGGAATCTCTCATATTGCCTGAGTGTAGTGTAGTGGCGTTGATTCGAATTGCAAGTTGAGACTTGTCTGTTGTTTATTTGGGATAACAATTGTGGGTTTTCTCGAAATCTAGGATGAAGAAAACGAGTAAGTAGTAGTAGTTCTGGTTCATTTTTCTCACGAATCAAGAGAATTCTCGGCCTAAAAACGAATAGTTCAAGAATAGTCTGTAGAGGCAATATAAATATAATTTCTGGGTCATTGTTGAATGGGCACTATATATAGCATAGTTAGAAGACATTTTCCATCTTCTATTGGACTTATTTGAACGTGAGCTGGGTCAATATTTCAGTTTATTCTGTTACAACGTCTATCACAATAGTTATTTACGTAACGAGTCCAGAAATAACTGATTTTTTTTGGACGAGTAGACAAATTCTAGGACGAGCCGGAGGTGAGTCCTGGAAGTCTGCGAGTACAAAGAAACTGTTTTAGGATGTGTTGCGTACACTATTTTTTCGCTAACCGTGTAGAATAAGAAATCAATGAGACACATTTCTTCATTCTTAGTAGAACAAAATTCCGAACTTGAAGAAATCCAAATGTCAACTATGTCATGAAATCACAAATAGGTGTCTGTCGTTATTTCCATAACAACGATGTGATTCTTCCCGGACTAGGCCGGGAAATGCAACTATCTCAAAGAAAAACGTCTGGGAAGTGAGAACTTTATCAGAAGCAAACGCCGCAAATTTCACACACAAGCTTAATATTACCACATCACCTCTTTCCTCTACTATTATAGATTCCATGTATCATTTCAGCTCATTTCGAAACGATAATTTGGTACCTACTTATTCCCGAAGAAGAAAGATTTATGTCCAACTGTCATGATCAGGAAAATAATAAAAATCGAAGCGTTACGTCTAAATGAGAAAGTAAAATATGTAACAATATTTATTCGAGTCGTGAAATTCGAACGGATGTTAAAAATTCTATATCTAACAGGATTTAAGATTCGCAGTGGAAAATATTCGATTTCCATGATTCCATCATGTATAGTATCAGTGAATTTGGTGAACTATTCATACATCGTTTGATTATTACCTGCGCCTCACGTTTTTTTTTGAATAACACGAGTATTTTCATAGATTTTAAATTCATTTTCAAGAAAGTCGATAAGCGCTTTCACTACTCAAAGTATTAATAATTAGCCAATTAATGTTAATCCATATCAGTTGTTCTCGGTTTCTTTTGATATTTGGTTGGACTAAAGTTCCATGTTATTTTCAGCTCTGGATGGATCTCCAGATTATGGTTCTCCGAAGTACAATCCCATTCGCAAAGGAAACCAGCCTTCTTCACTCCAACCTGTACAAGTCCAGAAAAGAACAGACGTTTCAATAACTCGTGCTCCAAATAGGGAGTTCACCACACAGCCTACACTAAAACCTGCTTGCGCTGGTTGTGGATACGTAACGACCAGTAAGAGACCACCATTGTCTAATGGGCCCATTGGGGCATATCAGGGTAGGGAAATTTCATCGTCACCACCACAAAAACTCCCTTCTAAAGGTGTTACCACGATTGATACATTGAACGGTAAGGAAATTGGAGTTCCTGGTGGTTCTACATTTGATAGACCAGATTCAGTAAATGAGAACCAGAAAAACTCCCAAGCCATCAACAATGGTTTGATTTCTCCTGCAGTAAGCAGCTTTGCGCAAGGCCAAGACAGTGGAGGCAACAGTGGAGGCAACAGTGGATCGAATCCCCAGGCTCCACAAACTTTCAGTAATGGTGCTCCTCCGTTTTCCCCTGGAAACGCTTCTCCACGAAAACCCTCGATGGTTTCCTCCTATTCTGACTCCTTTAGCAATCCACCAAAAAATCAAAACGATGTCTTCGGACCCTCCAAAGGAAATCGACATTCTTCAAACATCGTCTATAGAAACCCTGATCCTCCCGTAAAAGTAACAGATGGTGTCATCAGTATCCGTGATAATCCTGATATACCAATTAAAGACAAATACCCAGGTATGGTTGACGGTCTTCCTGCAGGAATAATGGAGAAAGACATTACGGATATCCTATATCGATTCAATTGGACAGTTGGATTCCAAGGTCACTATGAGACAGGGTATAAAAACGGTGCCAAAGTTGGTGGATATTTCGTAAATGGCAGCGATGGTTTCAGTAGATTGGTCACTTATGTCGCTGATGAATTTGGGTATAGACCGAAAGTTAGGATAATAAATCTGGGATTGGATTCTCCCGATACACGGAAGGATGACAAGACTTTCGTTTTGAAGAGTTTCGAATTCGTGTGGTATCCTGTTAAATGAACAATTCAATGATACTCAAATTATACATCAAGCAGTTGTAATATATTATGTTATCATACTGATTTTATGTTTCGAGTCTGTTGAAGAAGAATACGATGTGAATATTTATCGATCAAATTTCATTATAGAAGTTTTTCGATTACGATTTCTAATTGATATTGATTGACTTGACATATTCCAACGAACTTTCAATAACACATATCATCTCTCATCTGCTGACTTTCCCATGCGGTACGAAAGGTATTTGTACCAACAGTGACCCGTCAGCAGTCCCCTAATTACCCGGAGATCAGTTCGTGTTCGACTACGAGCATATTGTCACACATGGAAATAACGGGTTCAATTACAGGTGTAAATGATGAATTTGGTGGTCTGTGGTTACATGAATCGTTTTGTTGGCTTGCTATCAGTTTATCTAGTATAATTTTTCTAATATAATTACTGAATTCGATATTTTATTGTAGTCGACGATTCGGACGAATAAGGTTGAAGCTTGAACCCCTAATTTCCATTTGTGACAATATGCTCGTAAATTTTACGGCGGGTCACACATGGTGTTTTTGTCTAGGAGAGTTGGGAAAGCGATTTATGACCTGCAGAAATTTGAGACAGTTGCTTTTGGAACGGACAGGTGGCGTGGTTGGAAAAAATTTTCTCCGATCACCGTTGCGTTATGTCTCAAGAGTTTTCTGCTTCTCACATCGAATTTGTCATTTTGCTAACTGTACTGACGAGATTTGATATGCATCGAAACCGGTCTACAGGTGCAAATGATGAATTTGGTGGTCTGTGGGTACATGAATTGTTTTGTTGGCTTGTTATTAGTTTATCCAGTATAATTTTTTCTAATTTCATTACTGAATTTGATAACATCAAATAAACAGCTATTATATTATTCTAGTTTATTATGTAGATAAATAAGGTTGAAGCTTAAACCCGTTATTTCCATGTGTGACAATATGCTCCTAATATTTACGGCGGGTCACACATATGTCTCTGTCTACGGGAGTTGGTGAAGCAATTCATGACCTGCAGATACACACATCGGAAAAGTTTAGGGATATTCGTACAAAGTCATACAAGACTCGAAAGAAATTTTTTTAGAATTAGAGCACCTGAATTGGTTATGGAATTGCAGCGAGCGCATTACATAAGCGTTGGGCGAGCTAATGTGAGAAATCGTCTCAACCAAGCCAATCTTCATAGTCGATGACAAATAAGATGTCCAGCTCCGTCTAGAGGCAATCGCACTGTCAGAGTAGACTGGTGCGAAGAATATCAAAATTGGGATGCAGATGATTGGCCAACAGTTTTGTTCATCGATGAATCCAGATTTAGATTTCATCCAGATTCTCGTCGGACACGAGTGTGGAGGCGATCCGGAAACGTGGAACGTTTAAGAAATGTTCAGGAAGTTCACAAACACAATAAGAATAATTATAGGCGACACAACCGACCACGTTTTTCCAAATGTTTTTCTGACAGGTCAGCAGTATGTGGATAATATTCAACCCATTGTGCCTTTATTTGCTGGTGCTGTTGGTGCAAATTTTCGCCTAATGCATTATAATGCTCGTCCTCATACCGCTGCGATTTTGACGAACGGGTTAGAAAACGTAGGAATTGAAGTATTGCCATGGCCCGCACAATCCCCGGACCTCAATCCGATTGAGCATGTATGGGACATGCTTCAACGTAGAATTACTTCCCTTATGGGCAATATCCAAAATGCTCTCCAATTGTTATTTTGACTATGAAAAATAGATATAGAGCTGTTCTGAACCAACGTGGGGGTCATTCTCTCAATTATTTATATTTTTGCATACTTGCATAATTTTTTTGTATAGCTCGTAAAATTATTGTTAATACTTTTTTTTGAAATATTGTGTTTCATGCAAAAAAAGAATCTAATGACATATCAAACCTTTTATCATCACACTATAATTTTAGTTTTCTCTGAATCAACTGAAAAATGAATGAAAAACGCCTTTTCATAAAAATATCCCTAGACTTTTCCGATGTGTGTATTTGAGACAGTTGCTTTTGGAACGGACAGGTGGCGTGGTTGGAGAAATTTTCTCCGATCACCGTTGCGTTATGTTCAGAAAGTTTTCTGTTTTTCACATAGAATTTATCATTTTACTAACTGTTCTGACGAGATTTGATATAAATCAAAACCATTATAGAGGTGCAAATGCTAAATTTGGTGGTCTGTGGGGTACATGAATTGTTTTGTTGGCTAGCTATTAGTTTATCCAGTAAAATTTTTCTAATTTCATTTCTGAGTTCGATAATTTCAGATAAATAGCCATTATATCATTCTCGCAACACATATTTTTTTGCCAGAGCAAGTCCAGGAGTGCCCACAGAAAGGCTCAGGTCCTGCAGATGTTAACCTTTATTCTTTTGTCGCATATTCATCGACTCTTTCAGTCGCTTCAATACCACAACGCCCTGGTACCTATACTGCCTCCTGAGCCAAAAAGGCGTATCTCAAATTTCTTATTAACGAGTATTCGGATGATCTGCGTCCCTCTTTGTTTTGTTTTTGAGATACGTCTTATATTTCTAGCACTTCAGCTGCACAATAGGGACGATATACGTCTATTTCGCTAAGGAAATGGATTAAATACGACTCAAAGTGTTCTTATATGAAGGAATAAGAAATTTGAGATACGCATTTTGGCTTAGGAGGGCAGTATAGTAGATTCACTTCATTGCCTAGGGCCAGTTTCTTTATGGTATTACGGCATTCCCATGTCAGCATAGATCCATGGCTGTGTGATTCCAGGGACCTCGGCATGGCCTGGCTTTCTGTGGTGATATGCCCCCTTTTAGAGACACTCTTTATCGCAGATGTAGAAAACCAGTATCTCGATCTGAAGAATAGAGGGCTCACTTCCCAGGGCTTTAGAGATCCTCAGTTTAGGTCCATCTACTCCAATGCCTGTGCCTCTCTCTGATTTTGATCCATCAGTATACCATATGGATGACTTTTTGTTCAAACGATTTACCGAATTTACTGCACTAGGACAGTCACCAATAATCGTTTCAAAGGCCGTTTCGAAATCGAAGATAATTGGTATCAAATCCGATGCTTTTGCCAAGAGATTTAAGACTGGTTGATTCAAAATTCTAATATGTCAAACCCAGTTGCCTGGTAAAAGAGTCCCGTTAGGGGATATTATTGCTTAGAGCAGGCTATATTTCCTCCTGTAGATATAAGAGAGGCAGATCAAGTATATGACCTCAAGCGCTCCTGTAGGAGTTGTGTGCAAAGCTCCCGTAACGCCTATAACGACCAGCCGTTGCAATTTCTGCAGCTGGCTACGTGTGGTGACCTCTTCGGTTTTTGTCCACCATGCTGAAGACGCATAGGTGACAATGGGGTGTGCTACCGCTTTGTGTAACCACAGTACCATTTCCGTTTTCATGCCCCATGTCTTTCAAAAGAGTCTTTCACAAGCCTCTGTGGTTAAGATTACCCATGTTAGTGAACGAAATCAGTGTTGCCTGCGAGGGATTGATAATTAGTCCTTCTTCCTTGTACCACTTCTACAGCCCTGAAAGCACTATTGAACACGGTTGCTGGTGCATTCGATGAGAGTGGAAGTGTGACTTGAGCAAGGCATTTTATAGTGTCTACCACTTTATGCTCTTGGAATAACTCGAATATTACGGAATCAGAGGTGTTGCATGGAATTTGAAACAAAGCTATCTATCCAACCGACTCAGCATGTTTATTACAACGAGAGTAACTCAGATGTACGATTCATAGAGTATGGTGTCCCTCATGGGTCGAAACGGAGAGCTCCTTTATTCCTGGTCTGTACAGGGTGTCTACTTTTAAAAGGGCCAAATTTCAAGGGGAGATCATACATGTGATTTGCAACAAAAAATGTTATATAAGACATGGTCGAAATGTTGACGGTTATACTTCAATTCAACATTTCTTGAATTCACGAAATTGTTTTTCCATAAAATAAATTTAACTTCAGTTATCCTTGTAGCCTCAACATAAGGATTTCGTGGGCTTGCTGAGGAGATGGATATCACGATTCTGAAGTGAATAAAATCAGTCATATTTCTCCAACGGTTTTATCGATGACAAATCATTAATTGAATGAATAAATGAATGAAAAACATCTTCAGAGAAGTAGAAGTACATTTTGATATGTCGAATATCGAATATCGAATGAAGTAACGAGATGGCCGAAATGAAATACGATACGAGATAATATGCGAATCAGAGAGCTCTCAGCACCCCTTTTCCACCACAGCAAGAGTTTGAACGAAATATACAGGGTGTCCGGGAAAATGTGGGAAGCTCGGATTCAGATAAAACATAAAAAAATAAGATGACAAGTTTCCATCATTTTTGAGCGCTCGTACTACTTACACGAGGGCAATATCATTTCGTCACGATGTCTGTATTTTTCGAATTTTGAGCCGAAAATGGTCTCAATCGACTATGTTCGACTCACTGATGACGAATCCGTCGAAAAATTCGAGTCTGTCCGTCCGGCCGTCCGTGAGCACGATAACTCTCGAACGGAACAATCTAAAGACTTGAAATTGTCAGTGTGGGTTCAGTTCGTTAATGGGCCAAATTCCACCAGGGGTTCCGTAAATATGGCTGTTCAAAGTTTTGTTCCCCTGATTACTTGAAAACTACAGATTTGATCGAAATGAAATTTTGCACTCAAATGGAGACTGAGGTGTTCAAGCCACATGTGGAATTTTGTCCAGATCGCATGACCAGAACCATAGAAACCATTGAAAATTGTAACTTTTGAACGGAAACGCCTAGGGACTTGAAATTTCCAGGATATGTGTGGATCTCGAATGTCGTGATCACGTTCGTCTATGAGCAGTATTATACTAGGGGTTCCGTAAATATGGTCGTTTGAAATTTAGTTTTCTTGATAATTTCAAAACTACATATTCCATCGTGACGAAATTTTGTACACTAATGGAGAATGATATATTCAAGCTGCATTTCTCCAGATCACATGACCAGAACCATAGAAACCATAGAAAATCATAACTTCCGAACGTTAAGGCCTAGGGAATTTCCTGGATAGGTGTGGATCTGAAATGTCGCGTCCACGTTCATCGATGAGCAGAATTATACTAGGGGTTCCGTAAATTTTGTAGCGGCCCTCTCTACGGAGATACGGCCACCTAAATGGACGCCACTGAAAATTCATTTCACTGGAATAAATTCTAAACTACTTAATATAATTCAATGAAAATTTGATATGATAAACAGTAGTAAGGACCTCTTAAAATACTGCCCTTAAATTCAAATTAACTCGTTTAGTTTACCAGGGGCGGACTAGGTTTTACATTTCAATGCTTACATTTTCAACACCCTTTATGATAAAGAATAAAAAAAACAAATTTGGATACCTTGAACATTAAGCTAAAGGAAAGGTACTCCTGTTTATTGTCGATAAAATGAACCGTTTTCGAAAAACAAAATAGTAAAAGAAGTAACTTTTTTTGTTGCTTTAATAACTTTCGTATCACACTTTGTTGCAGACAAAAAAAATTAAAATTATTGTTTCTTTTCGATAGAAATAAAAAAACTTCGTTTATTATTTTGTTTATAGAAAACTGTTCATTTTATCGACAATGAACAAGAGTACCTTTTCTTTAGCTTAATGTTCAAGGTATCCAAATTTGTTTATCTTAACTCCTCATTATACAGGGCGTTGAAAATGTAAGCATTAAAACGTACAACCTAGACCGCCCCTGGTAAACTAAAAAAGCTAATTTTTTTTTTCAATGATATATTCAATGAAATTATATAACTACAGAAAAAAATAAACATTCATAATCCTCTAAACAGTACCCTAAACTGGTATCGAGGATGAAATTTTTCAAAAGTATACAATATATAAATTTAGTAAGACTTGACATTTGGTGGAATATCAATTCCACATCAAGAAAAAACCCCACAGACGTGTACAACCGAGCAAGACCCAAAAAAAAAAACTATACCAAGATAAACATTCCATTGAACAACTGGATGCACTACATTTAACTTACTTTAAGTATTTTGTTATTTGATTGGAAAATTTACTAATAGAATTCACAGACTTTATAGAAGTGATCAGCTCAAATTAACGTCCAGAATCAAACCCAAGTACATCGCCTCCGAGACCTCCCGCAGTTGAACACCATTAATTGTTAAATTCAGACTTGGAACTGTTTTATTCTTTTGTTTGAATACCATAAACTTAGTTTTATTAATAGTAATTTTCAATTTATTGTTTCAAAGCCAATGTAAATACAGCTTCAGATCTTCATTAATTCGTTCATTCAATTCAATGTTATCACCTGAATATATCAAAGCAGTGTCGTCTGCAAAAACAAAAACCTAGCCCAGATGCCCGACCTTCTCAAGTTAGGCACATACAATAAATAAAAGAGGGGACCATGTACCGACCCTTGAGGAACATCAAATGAACTGGAAGTCCATTCGCTTTTGCTATCACCAATACAAACATATTGTCGGCGATCGGTTAAATAGGACTTGACCAATTCATATATATTTCCTCTGAATCTCATTCGCCGGAGCTTATTGAGGAGAATATCTATGCTTACCACGTCAAAAGCCTTACTCAGGTCGACCAGTATGGCCACGGCTATTTTGCCATCGTCCAAAGCTATCGAAATTTCGTTTACTAAATCCACTGTCGCACTGAGTGTATTACTGTTTCTTGTGAATCCATACTGGTATTGATTAACTACAACAAACTTTTCAATGAAAGATAACATTCTGCTTTTCATCACCGTCTCACAAACTTTAGAAAACACACTGATCACCGATATGGGTCTGTAATTATTTAAATCCTCAGTTTTTCCGGATTCATATCCGCAGAATGCGAATCTACCTACAAGGTGCATGTACGAGCGCTCAAAAGCTCCTGCCTTCACTGCAGTGCTTTTCGTAATTTTTTTGTTCTTTCAACGAGCTTGTTTATGTAGCCTCACTGTTTCTTTACATCGTTGCCAGCTTTCTTCCATTCCAAACTGAAATACCGATTTTTCAATGATCTGACTTTACTGTTTATTTCATTTTTCGAGGTCTTGAATTGTTTTTCTAGGTGAGGATGAGCTCCTTGCTTGGACTTTTTCCTATATAATTTATTACGTTTCCTAATAAGTTCAATCAATTTATTGTTTATCCACATATTGTCAGAATGACATTTAATTTTCTTCGTACATTCACACTCTCTCTTGCACCCAGTTATCAAATCAATTAGACTTGCACCTATATTGCACAGTTGAGAATTTTGTTTGAATAATGCCTTAAATTTTATGTAATCAACCGTTCTTTTTTCAAACACCTTTTTTGTCGGTATGTTTTGAAACGTTCTTTTATGTTAAATGTTAAATATTTGTGATCAGAAAATGAATTACTTCGAACTTCAACTGAGTCTAATAAAACGGTGTTTTCATCTTGAATAACATGGTCCAAGAGAGTTTTTGAGTGTGATGTCATTCGAGTCGCCTTTGCTTCTGAAACAACATTACCAATACAAAATTTGTTCAATTTTGAAACACCGAGATAATTTTTACACATTTGTGAACCAGAATTCAACAAATCAACTTTTATATCGCCCACTATAACATGCTTTTTCGGTACTTCGCCATAATGTCCTCCAGATTCCCCAAAAGTCACCATCACTATATGATGGCGGTTTATATAGTGCAGTTACTTTTAAATTATGTTCACCCACTTCCACTCACAGCCAACTAATGTTCTCATCCAAGTCTGTCTGTATTTTCCATCACAGAGACAATTAAACGATCTCTCACAAATATTAATGCACCTCCCCCTATCTTGTTTCTACAAGTATGAAATCCTTCAATTCCCTCCAGTTGGTAGAAAGACGTCTCGGCTTCATTCAGCCAGGTTTCAACTAAGATAAGAACATCACAATAATAGCACTCCACGCACGAAGCAAATTATTTCATCCCATTTATTCCTCACGCTTTGACAGTTCGAATAATAATATATTACTTTCAGTTTAGGGTTCATTATTAGTTTTCTAGATCGGGGGATTTACGAACCAATAGTATTTTAGAGTCATCATCCTTTCGGAGGATTGCAACCCTCCTTAATCCACAAATATTTATATCCATTTTGGTATTTGAAATCACGTGCTTCCTTATGAAGTTGTCGATTTGTCCTAGTCAAATCACTGTTCAGGAAAATTTTTTCATCTGATAGCCTAAAGTTTTTGCGGTTAGTTTGATTTTGTTACTACTTTTAATCATATTCATCTTGTCTGACTTGTTTTCCATACTAATTCTGATCGGTACCGTTTTTCCAGCAGTGTTTTCAACACTATAAGCGGATCGAACTTTTCCCTGGATTTCCACCTCCAGTTTAGTTATCAGATTCTTGACAATATCCAGAATATTTTCACTATTCTCCTTAGGGACACCGTGAACTATTAGAGTATTCTCCAAATCTTTTTGTTCTCGGTCATTGAGAAGCTTCTTTATTTCAGAGATTTCTGACTGAAGAGATTTATAAATTTCAATTTGTTCATTGTATTTTTTGTCCATATCTTCGAACTTGGACATTACATCAGCCAACGTGTAGTCCCTATTGTAGTATGTAGGTCACGATCTTGAGTTGCAATATCTGTTACCTCGTTTTGTGTAGGCAAGCGTGATCAAATAGTAAATAGATGTGTTTACGATAACATGAAATGTTATCAATCATGTTATCGATTCTCGAAGGTGTTTTGATACATTCGATTAAACACATAACATCTTATTAATATATATAAACATTTTAACAAGAAGTCTTCGGATGGAAGTCTTCAGATGAGAGTCCCGAGATGTTACCAATAAACCTTTGACGAGTGTTAGTGTCTTATTCACCATCCCTCGCCTGCATAACGATTGAGCGAACCTACCCTAGCTGGGTACGTTACATGGCGATCCTGCCAGTCCTATGCAGTCAGAGGGATGGTGGTTTTCACCGCCAAGCCGAGATGAGCAGATCCGTCCGATGCAGTCGAGGTCCAATGGTTTTTCACCGCCAAGGCGAGATGAGCAGAACAGTCGATTGCAGTCGAGGTCCAATGGTTTTCACCGCCAAGCTAAGATGGCAGACCCCAAGAAGACAGTCAACCCCATCACCCCAAGAAGAAGCCCAACGCCCTACCCAAGACAGTCCAAGGAAGAAGAAGTAATCATTGCCCAGACAGGGAATAGTGCAGCCACCGCTGCAATTGAAGCCAAGTCCCTGTCAGTGCCAGAAGTCCTGGGAATAATAGCGTTCCTGCTAGTTTGTATTAGAGCCGTCATGTACCTGTACTGGAAAGTAAAGAAGGCAATCGAGAAGAAAGTGCAGCTGGAAATCAGAAGAAGCCACCACGATTTAGTGTAAAACAAACCGTAAGAACATTTTTCCTTGCTTATAACTGATTATCCATGGTATATAATGAACTATTTAGTAAATGTCTGAAAGAATAACTCAAGTTAGAATATTAATTCAACACATTGAATGAAATTGTCAAGTCAGAACCAAATTTTCTCAAAGCATTAAGTCCTCACCAAAGAATTATAGAAGATTCAATTTTAGAATCGAGGAAATCGCTTCAAGAAAGATCTAATTGAAATTTTAAATCGAAATCGTAAGGTATAAACATTCATATCGAGGTCGTGACCGCAGAAATTAGAACTTCAATTCAGCGAAAAAGAATTTCGAGCAAGGTCGAGGTCACCAGTTCGCGAATCATGAGTAAACAATAACTTATATTGTTTATATAGACGGGAATTTGAATTAGCTGACTAATCCTTCTAGTGGATTAACCAAATTCCGTTTTATTTGAGAAGAATCAGATGCCTTATCGCGAAAACCTCCGATGGCAAAAGGATTGATCACCTATTGTTATCGAAGTGTTGAAACGTCCAGTAGAAAGTGTTGAGTTAAGACCGCTTTCAGAAAAAGAATTTCTCAATTTGAAAAAGCAACATTCAGAGGATTACAATAAGAATTTAATATATAATGTAAATTCACAAATTATTTTCATTAACCAGAACCGATCAACGCAAGACCTAGGTACATCGTTGAGGATACTGGGAAAAATATGCGCAGAAAATAATATATTAGAATTGTTCCTCATAAAGCTAGCTAGCAATAAAAAATTTTTGAATATGTTGACAAATTGTAAAAATGAAATTCTAGGAACATCCTTAAAGATTAACATAATAAGAGATGTAACGCGAATAGAAGACACAGAATTAAGGCAAATTATTCTGAACGACTTTCATATGCTTCCAACCGGTGGACATGCAGGTATCGAACGCATGTTCAACAATATAAAAAGAGAGTATTTCTGGAATGGTTTAAGATCTGACGTTGAAAAATTTGTAAAGAAGTGTGACGATTGTCAACGTCATAAACATTCCTTACCTAGAAAGGAACCTTTGGCAATCACCACCACAGCGTCGTCTGCTTTTCAGAAAGTTTTTTTGGATCTCGTAGGTCCATTACCTACGGATATCGGAAATAATAAGTATATTCTCACTATTCAATGCGACTTGACCAAATTCGTAGAGTGTTACCCCCTACCAAACAAAGAGGCAGAAACAGTTGCGAAATCTTTTGTTCATAACTTTGTTTTAAGGTATGGTATACCTTCGGAAGTTGTTACAGACCAAGGCACAGAATTCTTATCAAGAATATTTAGTGAATCGTGCGAGTTGCTCAAAATAAAGCAATTCAATTCAACAGCTTATCACCACGAAACACTAGGTGCGCTTGAAAATTCGCATAAACACTTAGGAGCATTCCTTCGTATGTACGCAGCTAAGGAAAGTAACAACTGGAGTAATTGGGTTCCATATTGGTGCTTTGCATACAACAATACCGTGAACTCTTCAACTCGCTATACTCCTCACGAACTTGTTTTCGGAAAACCTAGTAGATTTCCACAAAATTTAAAAAGCCAAGTAGATCCAATCTACAATTTTGACAACTATCCTCTAGAACTAAAATATAGGTTGCAAACGGCGTGGAAAGATGCTAGAGAAAACTTGGTGATGACAAAATTAAAAAGAAAAAAGAATTTCGACAGAAATTGTAATGAAATGAACTATAAAGTAGGAGATAAGGTGCTCGTGAATAATAAGAACAGTGACAATAAACTTGACCCCTTATTTAACGGTCCCTACGAAATAGTGAAAGTGCGAAACCCGAACATTATTGTGAAAACGGACAGGAACAAACTCAAAGAAGTTCACAAGAACAGAGTGAAACCGTATTTTTCATAATGAGTAACGATTACTAACCAGTGATAGAATTAAAAGACTGATGTAAATTTTAGATTAGGTATTAAAACTTTGTATATGTAAGTCCATTAAAATTATGTATAACGTATATATAGATATTAAGCTATAGATAAGTCAAAAAAAAAAATTGTTATACTTGTATAGAAAAATTTTTTTTCTCTCAAAGGGGGAAGGTGTAGTATGTAGGTCACGATCTTGAGTTGCAATATCTGTTACCTCGTTTTGTGTAGGCAAGCGTGATCAAATAGTAAATAGATGTGTTTACGATAACATGAAATGTTATCAATCATGTTATCGATTCTCGAAGGTGTTTTGATACATTCGATTAAACACATAACATCTTATTAATATATATAAACATTTTAACAAGAAGTCTTCGGATGGAAGTCTTCAGATGAGAGTCCCGAGATGTTACCAATAAACCTTTGACGAGTGTTAGTGTCTTATTCACCATCCCTCGCCTGCATAACGATTGAGCGAACCTACCCTAGCTGGGTACGTTACACTATTTTGGGATGTACCTTGTGCAGCCGTCTTGTTTTTATTTTTCTCAGCAGCTTCGTTCGGTTGCTGCTGAATGCGTGGATCACATGACCATTCTTCGGGAGACTTGCTTATTCGTACGTAGGTCTTCTGCGACATATTTATGAAGAGACGATGTATCCAAGTGTCGCATCAATCACAAAAGACTGCCTCATCTTCATCAACTACCCCTTTCCGACAAATTTTGCCCAATTCAGCTATACTGGCAACACTGTAACACCTTGCAGTCTGAGACGTCGCAACGATAATTTTGCAAAACACTTAAAGTCAGCTTGTATTTTTCAATATAAATTTCGAATTTTAAGCACTGGAATCACTCGATTTTATGAGGAGCTAATTGAGCACGTCTGCTTGCGTTAGATCCAACATTCAATTTAAATTTAAGGGCAGTATTTTAAGAGGTCCTTACTACTGTTTATCATATCAAATTTTCATTGAACTATATATATATTAAGTAGTTTAAAATTTATTCCAGTAGAATGAATTTCCAGTGGCGTCATTTAGGTGGCCGTATCTCCTTAGAGAGGGCCGCTAGAAAAAAAAAATGATTGAAACTTGTCATCTTATTTCTTTATAATTTATCTGAATCCGAGATATTTCCCACACCCCACCACACCCTGTATATTTCGTTTAAACTCTTGCTGTGGAGGGGAAGGGGTGCTGAGTGCTCTCTGATTCTCATATTATCTCGTATCATATTTCATTTCGGCCATTTCGTTACTTCATTCGATATTAAAATTATGCAATATTAGTCTCGCTAGACTTCGCGCTGGAGTAGTGAATGCAGGTCATCCAGGTCTTTTAGGAGAGTTGCTTGTTTTGTATCCTGAGGCTATTAGTTTAGGAGATACAGGGTGATTTACGGATGCGGCCTGAATTTACGATAGCCATAACTTTGGAGTCTGAGCTCCGATTTTGATCAAATTTCATGGGTTTGTTCACTTTAGAAAATCCTTCCAAATGGCTCAGGAAATATCAATATTTTCAGGACAGTACTCAGAATATCGTGATTTATCTTTCAAGCCTCAAAATCTATATTTTTTACATCACTTGGAGAAATGTCGTTATTGCCATGGAAAAATACATTATTCAATCCAAAGAATTAAATTTTTACTTTGGATGGCACACTTCTTATGAGCCAGTAGCGATCGAACGAATTAAAATTTTATGTTATTCTTTTGGAATCCGGTCCTGATTTTAGTCTTTTCGGGGGTAATATCCCTAGCACATTTAATTTTTCCGGAAAAATTCGGAAAAACGAGTTTCTAAGTAATTTGTTTACAGATTACTCACGCAAAAGGATTCTCTATGACAAAATTTTGAGGATTTATCAAGGCCCGAGGGGTATTCGATAAGATTATTTTTTACTTTGTAGATTTTGGAAAATTGATTGTCAATCTGACGTTTAATATTTATTCATTTTTATTATGACACCAAACTGAAAACACCACATGTTCGGTATTATTGCTGTAATCCATAGCTGATTGGATGAAATTTGACACATAACTGTAAATTAAGTAATTTGATTAGTTAATATAGTTAGTAAAAAATTATCAATAGTAATACCACTAGAGGTCAAATTATTGCCGGAAATTTTTTCGAGCTCATGAATATTTTGAAAATTATCCCGAGTCGAAGACGAGGGATAATTTTCTAAAAATATTCATGAGTGAGAAAAAATTTCCGGATTTAATTTGACCTCGTGTGGTATTCGGTAAGAAAATTCCACAACAAATGCGTTTATTTCCAACAACATCAATTTTCGTCTTCATCAAGTATAATATTCTGTCATTATAAACGTCAAAAAAATTTCCAGTATAATTCGCTGTTGGGTACCGTGAAAAAATTTCCACTAAAATTCATCCGTTGCGATAGTGATCTGTCAGAAATACACGTTCTGATTGGTTGAAAATCACATGTGTGGAATTTTCGTGATAATATTTCTTTCGCTGAAATTTCGAGATTTTGTAACTTCCTTTTCAACTCCTTTGCATTCTAAACCCTCAGTACCCACTGAGTGTTGTAACACGCTGCGAAATCAAGTAATTTGGCATCAGGGGACATTTGTTGCGGTGGATTGGGGCTTTTCTTCGGGGAATGAGTTTCTGCATTAGGGTATCAAACATTTTCTCTTCGCTTAGACCTGTGACCAGTGGTGTGCCCCAGGGGACCTTTCTGGGTCCCCTCCTCTTCTTGGTCTACACTACCGATTTATCCCGAAGTTTGAAATCGCCTTGCCTACAACCATATTTCTGATTATGAGCTGCTCCAAACGGACCTGAATGTTATCTCCGACTGGTTCAAAAATTGGTTGCTTCCACTGAACCTTGAAAAATGCGTAGTTATTCACATCGGAAAGCAGAATCCGAAATATCATTATTTTCTCGATGGACATCAGCTAGCTACAACAGAGTCACATGAGGACCTAGGATTAACCATCTCACACGATTTGAACTGGTCTCTCCATTTAAAGAAGTCTAGGGCAAGGAGCCTCGTCTTTATGGTCTCCAGGTGTTTCCGAGGTTGTTCTCCCACTGTCTCATAACTTATATAAGAGCTATATAAGACCAATCCTCGAATTTGCTGGTCCTGCCTGGTGCCCTGTCCTGAAGGCTGACTTGGAACAGTTGGAGGCGGTTCAGCGTTGGGTTACTCGCATTCCTTATGGTCCCAACCGTCCTGCATATGAGGAGAGACTCAGTATCTTCGGTTTAACCTCATTTCAAGATTGTCGACTGAGAGGTGATTTGATATTTAGCTTTCGGGCCATCAATGATATGATTGGTGCCGACCTATCATCCCTTTTCATCCGCAACACTAATAGCTTACGAGGACACATGTACAAGTTGAAAAAGAAAACTTCCCGACTACCCCACGACAAAACTTTCTGTCCAATAGACTTTTTTCAGCCTGGAATGGATTGCCTGCAGACGTGGTTTGTGCTCCCAGTGTGAACGCCTTCAAGAAAACATTTGATTCACATGTATTTTGCCCACTTGGTGCCCTATGAGTGCTTGGATTTGTATATATTTTTCTGATATTTTTCTCAACTTATTACTTACGTACTGTAATAATTAATTTTTTTGTTTCTGAGCTTGAAAGACATAGCCTCAGCTCTTGTTATTAATTTAATAATAATAATTAAAAGTATGCTTGATCAAGCTTTGAATTCTTTTGAAACTACCTATTTAATTTAGGGACAAATGGCTTGAACTCCATGAAATATGTAATCAATGAGTGCATTTGCTTCAACGAAGATATATTGACTTGTATTCCTCAAGAAATTCGCTAGATATCGCTTCCTTCACACATTGAATATTTGTGTTACTTGAATTCAAGAAACGATATTTCTTGCCTTGAAAAGACAAGAAATATTATCACGAAAGGACTAAAATCAGGACCTTATTTCAAAAAAGTCACATAAATATGAATTCGTTCATTGCCATTCAAATGGAAGATTGAATTCCTTCGATTTAGTTATTTATTTTTTCATGGCTAATACGGCATTCCTCTAAGTGATGTAAGAAATATAGATTTTTAAGCTTGAAAAATAAACCACGATATTTTGAGAATTGCTCTGAAAATATTGATATTTCGTGAGCTATTTGAGAGGATTTTCTAGAGCGAACAAACTATGAAATTTGATCAGAACTCAGATTCCAGAGTTATGGCTATCGTAAATTCAGGCCGAATTCCATGAATCACCCTGTATCTCCCAAACTTATAGCCTTAGGATACAAAACAGGCAACGCTTCTGAAAAGCCTGGATGACCTGCATTCACCACTAGGCTATGGCCAACCACTCATGAAACACCCTGTATATTACGCTATTGATTTTCAAAGTTATTCAAATCCCCCCCATCTTTTATGTTCACCCTTTTACCATCAATATCGCAATATATCAGGCCATTGTGAGTCCACACAGATTATCCGAAAACTATCTTAGCCTCCTTAGCAACAAACTCTTCATAGTTAACATTTCTGTTATCAGTATTTTCGTACCTTTCTGTTTCCGCTTGTTTAGGAGCTGGTCTCCCCGAAACGCGACCGACGACTTACGCGGAGCCACCGCCGTAAACTTCCGAATGATATGTTCGAGAAACCACGGGCACGGTCTCTCTCAACCGTCGCGTGCGACGTTCAGAACTGTGCCCGTGGTTTCCCGAACACATCATTCGGAAGTTTACAGCGGTGGCTCCGCGTTAGTCGTCGGTTGAAGGTGTTCAGGGAGAACAGCGCCTCACAAACACCATATCCTGAGACCATCGAAGAGAGAAATCCACAGCTACCAGTCGCGGCCTCGGCCTTGTTTTAGGAATACCAATACGTGAAATATTTGAATTTCTTCCGATTTAAAAGAACTTAACATTTGGGAACTGAACCCACACTGAAAATTTCAAGTCTCTAGGACGATTCGTTCGAGAGTTATCGTGTATAAGGACGGCCGGACGGACAGACACGAATTTCTCGACGGATTCGTCATCAGTGAGTCAAACCTTGTCGATTGAGACCATTTTCGGCTCAAAATTCGGAAAATACAGACATCGTGACGAAATGATAATAATATAGCCCTCGTGTAGTACGAGCGCTCAAAAAGGGATATTGACACTATGAAATGGAATAAAGCGAAGATTTTCCAGACCTACGATACGTTTCTTTTCAGGTTTTGAAAAATTTCTCAAAATTTCATTTTTGATCATTAGCTTCTTTCGTCAAATCAATAATCAAGAATTATTATTCAGACTTTGCGATTCTCGAGTTGTCAGTGTTGCCATGCCATTACTTGAATACGTAAATTGTTGCACCGATAAAAAAAATAATTTTTGAGCGCTCGTACTACTTACACGTGGGCTATATAATTTCGTCACGATGTCTGTATTTTTCGAATTTTGAGCCGTAAATGGTCTCAACTCAATCGACTATGTTCTACTCACTGATCACTTATAATACCAGAAATCAGGGGATATTGTACATCCCGAGACATAATACAAAGAAGTTCGAGTTCTCTCTCATGTACCAATGCATAAAATTGTACAATCGCCTGCCGCATGGTATTCGGTCTCTTGGTCTTGAGTCATTTAAAAAAGCTGTGAGGGGCTTGTTGTTGAGGAAGTGCTACTATTCGGTTTGCGATTATTTTTCTGATGTTGTTATTGGTAGTTAGTATTGTTGATTATACAGGGTGTTTCATTGGTAAATGTACATACGGTAACCCGAGGTAGAGCTACTATACAGTGGCGTAACTAGATAGTCAGGGGCCCTGGTGCAAAAAAAATAGGTGGGGCCCCCAGATCGCATCACCAGAACCATAGAAACCATAAAAAATTATAACTTTCGAACGTAAAAGCCTAGACTTGAAATTTTCAGGATAGGTGTGGGTCTCGAATGTCGCGGTCACGGATATCAAAGAGTGAAAGTTAGACTAGGAGTTCCGTAAATATGTCCGTTCAAAATATTTTTTTTCTGATAACTTCGAAACTGCAGATTGGATTCAAATTCTGCACATAGATGAAGAATTATGTATTCAAACTACGTGCGAAATTTTTTCCAGATCGCATCACCAAGACCATAGATACCGTAGAAAATTCTAGCGGATTATCGAAAACAAAATTGGTGACTTGACACTGACGTGAAGTCTGGAGTTTCGCCTCTGTTCAAATTTTTTTTGGACAGCTGTAAAAATTGCTTCAATTGGTTTCTGAAACTGGAAATTGCGATTCTACCTACAAGGTGCATGAACTAGCGCTCAAAAGCTCCTGCCTCCACGGCAGTGCTTTCATAATTTTTTCGAAGCGTCTTCAGCAATTCAGAATAAAGAACAAAATAATGCACCAGAATAAAACATAGGGAAAAATTTTCAATAATAATATCCAGAAATACCGAAACACGACTGAAAACTCTATAATGGCAAGTTTTCGATTCTTCTACAATTTCAAATATGTTCTGCTAGTGCGATCCGATAGTAATGCGTCTACAAAGACGGGGTGGGCCTATTCTCTTTTTATTGCGAGTTAAATATTTACAATTCACGATAAAACTCATCAAGCTTGCCGACATTCTTTGATGAGCGTTACCGACGACTGCTGTTCGGATTTAGGGCGGCACCTTCAGATTCAGTTGTGATGTGAGTTTTCAATTTTCCAATAAGATTGTTGATTCCTTTCCCAACTGCGTATTGAAATAAAAGAACTTACTTTTTGCTTTGAAAATGTGTGAAGTTCATGGAAAATATTGAATAATTTTATGATTATCGAAGGTCCATATTTCAATTTTTTTTTATTGAGGAAATATTTTTTTTGTTATTTATCAAAAATTTGCCGCTCCCAAAATCGTGCCGCCCTTAGGCCATGGCCTTTGTTGGCCTATGCGCTAATATGGCCCTGGTCGGGGGCTCCCTCTTTAGATCTCTGTCATTAATGATAAATTTGTTCTGAAAATTGAAACCAAATTTTTGCTCTTTCTTTAGGCTTTGGGGCCCCCTTAGTGCGCCCCCCTTCCCCCGCACCGCGGTGTCTGCGGGGGCCTCTTCTACGCCACTGCTCAAGCAGCAAAATTTCTATAAATTTTGGAACTGGAACTATTGCACGAGCGGCATAATATTTTTGTTCCGATTTTGAACCTTATTTTTCAATTCACAGAAAATAAAATTGCGAGAATTCGGTACTCGCAGATGAAAGAGATAAATAGAAAATAAATGTACATCTCAATCTGGGACTGGGGTGGCGAGGAGAGCGAGTGGAACAGTTGTTGTTTATGACACCCAGTGTTAGGAGCGGCGAAAAAGTACTATGTACTTGTTATGATATGAGGGACAAAAGAAATGATGACACAGTACGGAAGCGTAGAAAAATTCATGTTATTCTTGAATAATTCAATGTAACATGGACTAATATTCTCATGAAAAAATCGATCGAATACATACTATCTATGTTATATTATAAATTATAATTGGTACAGCGCTGATTTATATATTTCATATAAATCACATAGAATTTATGTGAAAATTTTCACAGGTTAAGTTTTTTTCAGCTAGTTCGAATGGGGTTATTTGCTGGTCAGCGCTTGGGCCCCACTAAGCATAGGGACCCTGGTGTTTTGCACCGGTTTGCACCGGTGTAGTTACGCCGCTGCTACTATAGACGAGTCCAAAAAACCTATATATGATAGGTCTAATCAACTTCATAGCCGAGATAAAGGTGATTTATGAATTCGCCAATATTTTCAATTGCTTATAACTTCTGAACCATCCAATATAATCGATTGATATTTGGAACGTAAAACACACTTCCACAGGTGAATCGATTCATCTTTGAACTGATCAAAAAATCTAGGTCCGTATTAGAAAAATATGGGACTTTTCTCAAGCTGAGATTCAACACCCTGTATGAAGGAATATTGGAATTTGATTAGAATATTCGGAAAGAGCAGAGAATTTTCGCTGGGAATCAGTAGATTTCAATGTCGCACATGCCATTTGACCCATCAAAATTTTTGTCGGAAGATTCAATTCGATAGTAAAATTCCACATACTTTACAAAAATGTCGTACATTGAAATTGAATTCGAAAGATTGTCTGTTGGACTGATGGAACATTTGTATTTTTTTCATATTCCGTTAAATAATTTCAAGAATTTCCCAGAAAAATATGGTTTTCGAATAATTTATTCAAAATGATCAACAGTGGAAAAATAAATAAACAAGTGCGTAAACAAGTAAAACATTTGAAATAAATCATAAAAGTTGCTCGAAAGTGCCACCGTTTTGCACGATTCACATTCTTGCTCATTTCAAATTATGGTTTATAGCCTTTCTGATCATTTCTGGATCATTAAGGATCTTATTGCAGGCAACTTCGATGCGTTGCAGTAGAATCTCCTCACTTCCAATCTCATACGTTTATACTGAAGATATTTGAAATCGTTAGTATAAGCACAGCCGTCTTTATTAGACGCCTATAAAGACGGCTGTGGTATGTGTCTAAGATTGGAAGTGAGGATATTGGCTTACAACGAATCGAAGTTGCCTGCTATTAGATCCGTAATGATCCAGAAATTACCAAAAAGGCTATTAGACATAATTTGAAAAGAGAAAAAAATATGTATCGAGTAAAACGATGGCATTTTCGAGCAAATTTCCATGATTTATTTCAAATGAAATACTTGTTTACTCATTTGTTTATTGATTTTTTCACTATAGATCATTTTGAATGAATTATTGAAAGTCCATATTTTTCTGAAAAATTCTTGAAATTATTTATTGGAACATGAAAAAAAATACAAATTTTCCATCAGTACAACACACAATTTTTCGAATTCAATCTCAATGTACTACATTTTTGTGAAGAAAGTGAAATTTCACTATCGAATTAAATTTTTCAGCAAAAATTTTGATGGGCCAAATGTCGTAAGGGACACTGAAATCCACTGATCCCTATCGAAATTTCTCGGCTCTTTCCGAATATTTTAATCAAATTACAATATTTCTTTATACAGGGTGTTGAATCTCAACTTGCGAAAAGTCCCATATTTTTCTAATACAGACCTGGATAGTTTGATCAGTTCAAGAATAAATCGATTCAACCATAGGAGTTTGTTTTACGCTCCAAATATCAATCGATTATACTGGATGGTTCAGAAGTTATAAGCAATTGAAAATATTGGCGAATACATAAATCACCCTGTATTTCGGCTCTGAAGTTGATTAGACCTATCATATTAAGGTTTTTTGGACTCGCCTAGGGTAGCTCTATCTCAGGTTAACGTATGTACATTTACCAATGAAACACCCTGTACAAAAGTTGTTTCTTGACCTGTCCTATACATTTAATTGTCAAAAAGGATCAATAAATGAATATGAATATGAATATGAATATGAATATGAATATGAATATGAATATGAATATGAATATGAATATGAATATGAATATGAATATGAATATGAATATGAATATGAATATGAATATGAATATGAATATGAATATGAATATAAATATGAATATGAATATGAATTTGAATATGAATACGAATACGAATACGAATACGAATACGAATACGAATACGAATACGAATACGAATACGAATACGAATACGAATACGAATACGAATACGAATATGAATATGAATATGAATATGAATATGAATATGAATATGAATATGAATATAAATATAAATATGAATCCGTCGAAAAATTCGAGTCTGGCCGTCCGGCCGTCCGTAAGCACGATAACTCTCGAACGAAAAAACCTAGAGACTTGAAATTTTCAGTGTAGGTTCAGTTTCCAAATGCCGCGGTTGAGTTTGTTGGCAGAATTCTACTAGGGGTTCCGTAAATATGGCCGTTCAAAATTTTGTTCTCCTGATGACTTTGAAACTACAGATTCGTTCGAGATGAAATTTCGCACTCAAATGAAAAATGAGGTGTTCAAGCTTCATATGATATTTTGTCCAGATCGCATGACCAGAACCATAGAAACCATAGAGAATTGTAACTTTTGAGCGGAATCGCCTATGGACTTGAAATATTCAGGATAGGTGTGGATCTCGAATGTCGCGGCTATGTTCATCGATAAGCAAAACAAGACTAGGGGTTTCGTAAATATTCTTTTTCGTCATAATTCTGGAACTACTACCTACTTGGGTTGGAATGGCTCGAAACTTATTCAAGTCTGTCCGTCGGGCCGTCCGTTGGTGTACACGATAACCCTCGAACGGAACTACTCAGAAACTTGAAAACTTAAGCTAATTACCCTTCGCATGGTGTAAATTCAACTTTTTTGCTCATACTCGAGTTCGTTTCTAAAACTGGAATTCCGTTTTCGTAGTTAATTTGTTGTAGGTAATATAATATTGTAAATTTTGAAAGAAGTTCTTGTTTGCCAAGTATCCTGTGATATAAATATTACGCCGGTATTCACAAACAATACTTTGGCCAGTAAGGAAGCAACGCTGTAGGCTATGTACATAATTCTCATAGAATTTGTTATAAAAAAAAAGACTTTTCATTCTCATACAATACTCAAGTTCTTCGTTGCTATGCGAATGCACAGTCTTGGATGTGGACCTGTGATTGGTGTAGCAGCGTTGGGATCTATGACCAGGTAGACGATCCGTCGTACTTTATTCGCACTTGGAAACAATTGGTCAGCGATTGAACCCTCGAGGAGTGCAGACGTATTGAGAAATGCGCATGTGTGCCAAGTGAACTAACAAATTTTATTATGCAGGTAGTCTAGTTCTAGATAACCTCGTATAGAATCGAAGAAATAACTGTGTTGAGTCCAGGTTTAGATCGATGGTTCCACAGATAATTTTACATTGAAGAGACAAAAGTGAATTTAGTGAAAAGTGAAAAAAGTGTTTAAGTGTTGTTTTGCTGAGTCACTCTGACAAAATGTCGGAATACGACTCTGCAAATGAGGACAGAGAATCCGACGCAGAAAACTTATCGGATGAAGAAATATCCGATATGGATATTGAAGAAGAAGAAGTTAATGATGAATCCGAAAAAGATCGGATTATAAAAGAACAGAAGGACCAGATCAACAGCCTCATGAGTCAACTGAAAGTTTTGACGGAGAGTCTTAAAACTTTATCAGATGAGGTGAAATCCTTGAGAGCAGAAATGTCTCAGCCCTCGAAGCCGCGGAAACGGGCTAAGAGAAAAGAAAATGGCTTCTCCTCTGGAACAGAAGAGAGAGTGTCAACCCCCGCACCAGCAAAAGAGGCCCCCATAGGACAACCCGGAAGGAGTATTATAGCTGCAGGAGAGCCAGCTAAGAAAATGACATACACTGCAGCGCTGCAAAAAGTGAATCGCCCAGTAGAAGCTTCTTCTGCACCCGCCGAAGAAATTGGAGTCTTTACTCCAATTGAGCCGAGGAAAGAAAAGGTCCCACCAGTGACCTTGAAGGGCACTGCCGACTGGACTCAAATGTCGAGAGAAATGCAAGCGAAAGGTATAAATTATCAAAGAGCGACCACAGTAAGGGACGGCATTCGTGTTGTACCTCAATCCCCCGATGACCACAGGAAGATGACGAAATTCCTCGAGTCAAAGGGAAAAGAATTCTACACGCTCCAAAGGGAAGAAGAAAAGAAAATCTACGCGGTGGTACGATATCTACCACTAGACGCAGATATTACTATCATCAATGAAGACTTAGCCGAGCAAGGCGTTACCGACGCGGATGTCATAAGGATGACATCCAACAAAACCAAGAAGGCAATACCCTTATTTTTGGTGAAAACCCAAAATAAGAAGGTATTCGAAGTGAAACAGCTCTACGGTATAAATTGTGTAGTAGAGCCGAAGAAAAAGAGCATTGGACCTGGCCAATGTCATAGATGTCAACGTTACGGACATGCGCAAAGTAAATGCACATTCCCATGGAGATGTGTTAAATGCTCTGGAGCGCACAATAGTAAAGATTGTACGCTAACAAGAGAAAACGAGGAGAGAAATGCTACCTGTGCGCTCTGCGGAAAAACAGGTCACCCAGCCAGCTACAAAGGATGTAGCGAGTGGAAACTGGTGACCAAAAAGAAGACTGCGACCAAAGCAAGAAAAGAAGAAGAAAAAAAGATGCCTACTGTCCAACAAGAACAGAAGGAAGGAGATAAGAAGAAGAAAACGCTACCACTCAAACAAGAGCAGAAGAAAGAAGCCCCAAAAAATGGAAAATCTAAGAAAAGCAGCCAAAAGAAGAAAGAAGAGACCAACAAGAAAGGACCCGAAACCACCGAGGATCTAGATACCTTCACCAAAAATATCATGAGCAAGCTCATGAAATTCCTGGAAATAGAGATGGACAAAAAGTTCCGAAAACTCACTAAACCCAACTAATGGAGCTAGTGACTAACGAAAATAAAAACAAACTTAAGATAGTCTCATGGAACGCAAACGGTCTACGAGCCCGTAGATCTGAAATAGAAGAAATAATATCCGAGAAACAACCGGATATTATAGCCATTCAAGAAACGAGACTATCTACAAGAAATAGAATTTCATTTCCCGACCATGAAATATACATAAATGACAGAAATTGTACAGGAGGGGGCGTAGCCCTAATAGTCAAGAGGAACATCGACCACTATTTTGACGATATACTAAATAATGGGAAAATAGAAGCCGTCTCGATTATAGTGAATACGAATCGAGGACAAATGAAAATTACGTCAGCCTACAAACCACCCCAAAACGACTTAATAGAGGAAGATCTGAAGAAGATGCTTGAAGGAAACTACCCGAAAATCATTATTGGCGATATGAACTGCAAATCAAGAGAATGGAATAGCAGAACTGAAAACCAAAATGGGAAGAAGCTTAAGAAGTACGCCGAAAAACTAAATGCCATAGTATTAGGACCTGAAATTCTGACCTACCTGCCCAGAAGTAATGGCCTACCGGACGTATTAGATATCGTCATAATGAAAGATATTACCCAAGATTTCACACTTGATACTATAGAAGAGGGCACATCAGACCACAACCCAATAGAACTCAGATTGGGACGCAGACCGATAACAGAAGAACTTCAAACGAAAGACTTCACAGACTGGCAAAAGT
The DNA here is from genome assembly GCA_963966015.1 of Aphidecta obliterata. Classification (NCBI taxonomy): domain Eukaryota; kingdom Metazoa; phylum Arthropoda; class Insecta; order Coleoptera; family Coccinellidae; genus Aphidecta; species Aphidecta obliterata. The sequence continues at coordinate 7,173,073 of OZ014430.1, read as the reverse complement.
ACAGTGAAATACTCCAGGAGAAAATTACTCAAATTCAACAGATAAGAACCCCTGAAGATCTAGAAGATGAAGTTGAAAAATTAGAAACCCGAATAAAAGAAGCCTACGAGGAAAGTACCAGAAGAATCGAAAGGCCAGCCCCGAAACATCCACATGGTGAAACCCCAAAAGCAATAAAGGAGCTTATAAAGAGGAATAGAAAACTTAGGAAGAACTACAGAACTTCACATAGAGAAGAAGACAAGAAAGAGCTGAATAAACACAGCCAAGTGCTGAAAAATGCACTGAGAGAACTGCGAACAGACAGATGGAACCAAAGAGTTAGAGAGCTAAACACCATAGACCACTCAGCATGGAAGATGCAAAAGTGCTTACGACGCGAGAAAACCGAAATTCCCCCTCTACACGGAGCTAATGGGATGGCCTACTCAAAGCTTGAAAAAGCCGAAGCTCTTGTTGACGCAATAGAACGAGAAGCCAGAATCAACTACAGAGAAGACGATGACAATGAAGACTTAGAAGAAGAAGTCGAAGGAAATGAAGAATTGATGTTGGAACCGCCGGAAGGCGATACCATCCCAAACCCAACAACACCAACGGAAATTAAAGAAATCATCAAGAAATTGAAAAACAGGAAAGCTCCAGGGAAAGACAAAGTAACAAACTTTATGTTACGGAAATTGCCCAGAAAAGGAATAGCAGCGCTTACCAATATAGCAAACGCAGTGATGAGAACAGAATATTATCCGGAAAGATGGAAAACAGCAGAAGTAATTGTGTTCAATAAGCCAGGAAAAGATAGAAAATTCCCACAAAACTACAGGCCGATAAGTCTACTGTCAGCCCTTGGAAAAATTGTCGAAAGAGTTATTGCAAAAAGACTCAATGAAGAAACAGAAGCGCTGAATCTGATACCACCGGAACAATTTGGATTCAGAAGAAATCACTCCACAGAACTTCAACTGTTAAGGATCACTGAATATGTCACTGAAGGATTTCAGAATAAACAAGCCACAGGATTAGTGCTATTAGATGTCGAAAGAGCCTTCGACCGAGTTTGGCACGAAGGACTTGCCTACAAGATGATGATGGCAGGCTACACCACCAAAACCTGCAAGATAATAAGAAACTACCTGAGGAACCGGAATTTTTATGTCAAAATAGACGACACATTATCTACCACCAGACAAGTAGAAGCAGGAGTGCCCCAAGGATCAGTTCTAGGACCTCTGCTTTACAACATATATATCTACGATATTCCTAAGAACCCAAGGAATCTGCTAGCCCTTTATGCAGACGACACGGGAATAGCCTTCAGACATCGCCGACCAGATGTCATACACAGAAGACTGCAAGAAGCACTAGAAGATTTAGAAGAATGGTTCATTAAATGGAAAATTCAAATAAATAGCAAAAAGAGCCAAGCTATTCTACTACAGAAGCGGAGACTTGAAATTAATTCCAACCTACAGATAGATGGAGAAGAGATAAAATGGGAAAATGAAGTCAAATATCTAGGAGTAAAACTAGATAAAGGGCTTACATGGAAAAACCATATAAAATATGCAGTGGATAAAACAAACTCAGCAATGAGTAGACTTTACCCACTACTAGGAAGAAGAAGCCAAATGAACCAAAGCACGAAACTACGAATGATCAAGTCAATTGCAAGACCCCAACTAACATATGGCTCGGCGGCATGGGGCAATGCAGCCAATAGCCATATAAAGAAGATTCAAGCAACAGAGAATAAACTGCTCAGAGCAGCAATGAATATGCCGTGGTTCGTAAGAAACCAACAAATCCACAGAGACTTAGAATGGGAAACTGTCACAGATTTCCTAAAAAAGAAGGCCGAGAAGATATTTGAAAAAGCAAGTCAACACCCAAATGATGAGCTAAGAAGACTAGTTGACTACAACCCCGCAGAAGATGTGGTTAGGATACCCACCTATCACAAAAGACCCAGAGATCAACTACGTAGAAACAGAAATTGAGTAATCTCAATTTAAATCATCCAGAAGAAGAGACTCCTATGAAATTCAAATTCATAGGTAACACAAGCATCACACGACAAAGATCGTGATAGAGATACGAACAAGAAGAGTCAAAAGGTTAGTAGGTAATAAATGCCCGGAATCTAAAACAGCAGGTTAGGTTTAGTTAGAGTAGGTCGTGCTTCACACGAAGTCTCACACTGTTCTATCTATCGGAGATAGTTCGTCCATGAGGATTCCCCCTGACTAAACAAAAAAAAAAAAAAAAAAAGTACTTTATTCGCGTATCACGGATAGTCAATATAGTTGATAGAGATTCTATTTGAATAAAAGATATGAATTTCTATTTTTCATCCGAATGATCAAAACTATCCCCAGATGAAAATGTCGGAGGAGGGGGTTATTTCAAAAATTTGCATGAAATGTATCGGGTGATTGTTTATATATTGGTCCTTCAAAAACGTTTAAATGAGCAAATTTGAAGTATTTTTATGGGCATTCAGAACAAAGTACTAGGAAATGCAAAAAAGCATTGTAAACCTAAAAATTTTGTGTAGTATGTTTTGAATTAAACACTTCGTGAAATCTTCCTAATCGGTAGAGCTCTTTCTTCTAATTTCAAATACATTACAGTAGTTTATTGAGGTTATCTTTGTCAGTTTTCGAAAAATATAGATAACTAGCAGACTCGGCCACGCGTTACTGTAGCTAAGGTCTACGTCTAATTATATAGTAGTAAGTAACATATAGTAGTAAACTATTCAAGCCAGTGGAATTATTGATAACCCTACCCTTACCCTACCCCGACCCTTACCTTGATTTTTCAAAAGTTATTCCCCAGTTCTCAAACAGTTCCAAATTTCTTCAGTTTAAGAAAAGATCCGGAATCACTCCTTGCACGATATCGCTATGGTCGACAGATCGGTGTAGTGGGGACGCGATCTCCTGTCGTCGATTTAAGTCCCGTGTTGCCGCGTGGATAAATATCAGTCTTTGTCATGAATAATGGACAAATAATTTGCAAGAAGAAAATATTGCAACTATAAATTGAGATATAAACTATTCTATCTTTTGAATTGGATCAAACTGCACACTGTGCAAAATTTGATTGAAATCGGTTCAGTATTATAGGAGCTCATCCCGGACAAACAACATGACACGTAATTTTTGAGCGCTCGTACTACTTACACAAGGGCTATATCATTTCGTCACGATGTCTGTATTTTTCGAATTTTGAGCCGAAAATGACTCAATCGACTATGTTCGACCCACTGATGACGAATCCGTCGGATAATTCTAGTCTGTCCGTCCGGCCGTCCGTCTGTGAGCACGATAACTCTCGAACGGAACAACCTAGAGACTTGAAATTTTCAGTGTGGGTTTAGTTCCCGAATGCATCGGTTAAATTCGTTAATGGGAAAATGATATATTCGAGCTACATTTCTCCAGATCACATGACCAGAACCATAGAAACCATAGAAAATCATAACTTTCGAACGGAAAGGCCTAGGGACTTGAAATTTTCAGGATAGGTGTGGATCTGAAATGTCGCGTTCACTTCTATCAATGAGCAGAATTATACTAGGGGTTCCGTAAATACGGTCGTTTGAAATTTTTGTTTATCGATAATTTCAAAACTACGGATTCGATCGAGATGAAATTATGTATTTTAATCAAGAATGATATACTAAAAGAATATTTTGTCCAGATCGCATGACCAGAACCATAGAAACCATAGAAAATTGTAACTTTTGAACGGAAAGGCCTAGGAACTTGAAATTTTCAGGGTGGGTTTGGATCGCGAATATCGCTGTTCAAAATATTTTTTTCCTGATAATTTCGAAACTACTGATTGGATTGAAATGAAATTTCGCACCTAGCTTAGGAATAATGAATTCAAACTACTAGCCAAATTTTGTCCAGATCGCACCACCAAGACCATAGATACCGTAGAAGATTCTAGCGAATTATCGAAAAAAAATTGGTCACCTAAAGCACTGACATGAAGTCTGGAGTTTCGCCTAAGTTTCAGAATTTTTGTGACAGCTGTCGAAAATTCCTGCAATTGATTTCTGAAACTGGAAAATGCGAATCTACCTACAAGGTGCATGTACGAGCGCTCAAAAGCTCCTGCCTTCACGGCCGTGCTTTTCGTAATTTTTATATATATGATTTCGTCTGAATCTAAAGCTACGTATCGACTGCGCGTGGCAGGCCACGAGGCATCGTCGCGGCCTCGATGACGTTTATGACCGAACATTCAAAGAAAACTAGCAATAAAATGAAGTTTCGTTACATCTACATTTAGAATGCGTACCTGCTTTTCTCAAATATATCATTATATTTCTTCGCAAAACGCAGATTCTTAGTCAGGTCAATTGATTCCTCTTAAATGCCGATTCTGACAATAGTCATTCAATAGTTTAATTCGATCGATAGGTACCCAACTCAGGTATATGGCATCATATATTGTTCATAATGAGATGAATCTTGACATCGAAACATGAATATATTATGTAATTCAATTTAAACTAACGAATGAGTTATACAACAATATGTCGGTGCAATTCGGCGGTGAAGATCAAAGGAATTAGGTTCATTTGGGAAATAAATTTGTGAAAGTGAGACTTATTCGTTTGTAAGATATTCCATGAGAAGATGGATTTATACAGGATCAATTTCTTTGCCGTCAATATGGTGTTCCCGTTTTATGTGATTCGGTAAAAAAAGAATTCAAAATACAGAATTTCGTCACGATCAAATCCTTAGTTTTGAAATGATCAAGAAAACAAAATTTCAAACGACCATCGTTACGGAACCCCTGGTCGAATTTTGCCCAATAAAAAACTTAACCACACTATTCAAGATTGAAACATACCCTGAAAATTTCAAGTTTCTAAGTCGTTCCGTTCGAGAGTTATCGTGTACACGAACGGATGGCCAGACAGACAGACTTGAATAAGTTTGTGTACATTATTATTCTTCTATTTGCAAAATTTCATTCCAATTCAAGCAGTAGTTTCGGAATAATGAGGAAAAAAATATTTACGATACCCCTAGTCTCATTTGCTCATCGATGAACATAGCCGCAACATTCGAGATCCACACCTATGCGGAAACAGTCCCTAGGCCTTTCCGTTCGAAAGTTATAATTTTCTATGGGTCCTATGGTTCTGATGATGCGATCTGGACAAAATTTTGCTTGTAGCTTGAATAAATCATCCTCCATTGAAATTAAAAATTTCACGATAAAATGTGTAGTTTCGAAATTTCTGAAAAAAAAAAAACAAAATTTCAAACGACTATATTTACGGAACCCTTGATCACATTTTGCCCAATAACGAAGTTTACTGCGGCATTCGAGATTTGAACCTACCCTGAAATTTTCAAAACTCTAGGTCGTTCCGTTCGAGAGTTATCATGTATACGACCGGTGGAACGGCCGGACAGACTCGAATTTTTCGACGGAGTCGTCATCAGTGAGTCGAACCTTGTCGATTGAGACCATTTTCGGCTCAAAATTCGAAAAATGCAGACATCGTGACGAAATGGTATAGCCCTCGTGTACAGGAACGAGCACTTAAAAAGGTTTCATACATAAATATTTTTTTCAATCGTTTTATATGTAAAACAGCAGAGAACAAAATATTTTCATTGAAAGAAATTTTTTCTAATGTTATTAGTTGAACTTGGGGAACTAGAGGTCTTCTTCGAAGATGTACCTACCCGATATGGGTACAATATTTCCAGAAACCAAAACCTAATACCTATCCTATGAAATGATCACCCAAATACCAAGTTTTCGTTAAATAATGGAGCAATACAAAAGTAACGGCTTTACGAAGAATTATTCCAAGTCAATGATGCAATCTTTGGTACAAAGACTATAAGACTCAATGAAAATGTTTCAACTGAACTACCCAGATGAACCGAGGTCGAGGGTGGTATTAAGATTTTGAACGTATTGTCCAGCTTTTATTATGCATATAATATACGGGGCCGTGGCGCAGTGGTTTGTGCATTCGACTTTGGTGCCGGTCTCCTTGATTGTTCCCGGGTTCGAATCCATAGGTAGGTAAAGAAATTTTCTGACATGGAGCACGGTTCCACCATTCACTGTTGGGTAAACAATTAACAGTGCTGTGCCTCAGGTGGCGTAAGGACACAGTAACAAAGCCTAAACAGAACACAACCGGGTCTCCAAACTCGCACAAGCTCTGAGCTTCTGAGGGGTCTCACAGAGGCCTAGGAGAGTCGGGATATAAACAATATACAATATAAACAATATACAATATAAACAATATACAATATATGTCGTTCTGTTTCCTTGTACAAACCCTGAACAAAACTGTTATTTCAAGTCCCTAGTCCCTTTCCGTTCGAAAGTTATGATTTTCTATGTTTCTGGTCAGGTGATCTGGAGAAATGTAGCTTGAATATATCATTCTCCATTAGTATACTAAATTTCGTCACGATCGAACCTGTAGTTTCGAAATGATCAAGAAAACTAAATTTCAAACGACAATATTTACGGAACCCCTAGTATAATTCCGCTCATAGATGAACGTGATCACGACATTCGAGATCCACACCTATCCTGAAAATTCCCTAGGCGTCTCCGTTCAAAAGTTACAATTTTCTATGGTTTCTATGGTTCTGGTCATGCGATCTGGACAAAATTTCACATGCTATCCTGAACACCTCATTCTCCATTTGACTGCAAAATTTCATCTCGAACAAATCTGTAGTTTTCAAGTAATCAGAGCGGCCATATTTACGGAACCCCTGGTGGAATTTGGCCCATTAACGAACTCAACCGGAGCATTCGGGAAATGAACCCACACCAAAAATTTCAAGTCTCTAGGTTGTTTCGTTCGAGAGTTATCGTGCTTACGGCCGGACGGACAGATTCGAATTTTCTGACGGATTCGTCATCAGTGAGTCGAACATAGTCGATTGAGACCATTTTCGGCTCAAAATTTGAAGAATACAGACATCGTGACGAAATGATATAGCCCTCGTGTAAGTAGTACGAGCGCTCAAAATAATAACACCACAGAATAGATCATATCAGGCGTTCGGTGAAATGAGGTCAACTTTACATTCTATGTTTCCTCATCTTAAACATCCGATCTTTATTCTTCTGATATGTGTAGAGCCTAAAGAGCCAGTATATTTCATTTCCTTATTTGACAAGCTTGCACTTTATTAATGTGGAACACTAATTCTCATCGAGGATATGTTCGAGAGAATGTGAAGTAATTCAATTAGAAAAATTCAAGCGAACTAGTAGTTTCTATCCACCACATGGCGATCCTGCCAATTTGAAAATGGTATCTTCCGACTAGAAAAATACGGAGCAAGATGTTACCGAAAATGTCCGTAAACTCAAATTTTATCGTTCAAGAAAGTGAATATAACACCACCAAAGATGTCAGGATTGTCCCGTTCCTGATTGTATTGGTGCTAGAAGTCAAGATAAGAGTTCCGATTTCATGCCTAGAAAGAATTGATCCATTGATTTTTGATGAGAGAAATAGAAGAATAATTGCATTCATAAAGACACAGTTAACAGGCAAAGCTCGCGATTTAATCACCGAGGAAGATAATATTGATGATATAATATCTAAGTTGAGAAACGGAATAAAAGGGGAAAGTTCTCGTTCATTATCAGCCAAACGTTCAAGCTGAAGACAAAATCATAAAGGTCCTGCTAGTTTTGCGTCTGAAATAGAAATTTTAGCTGATAAACCTCAAAACGCTTATGTAATCGAAGGAGTACCCAGACCCCTTCCGTAGAACCCACGGTACGCTCAGTCACTCAAAATTCTAATAACAAAAGGGCAAAATTAGTCATTGAAGCTGGTTCATTCAAGTCTACACAACACGTTTTATCAAAATTTGTTAGTGCTGCTAACAATCAATCCTCCGATAATGTACTGTATTTCGGACACTAGAGGCGACCTAGGCGAGGTTTTCCAAATGGGGCTAATTTTGGAAACAGGTAGAACCAGAATAATCGTCCAAATAATAACAATTTCTCAGGGGAAAATACTCGTAACCAAAATCAAAGTAGGTACTCGAGAGGAGGCAGGCGATATGGAAACGCACCTAGAGATGTTATATTCATTGAAAATAACGACAAACATTTGGGAAACCAATCGGTCCCCCAACGGGTCCAATTGGGGGAAAATCATAGCAACGCAACAAAATAGATAATGTATTTTCTATCAATTTATCCCTTTCTTACATCGTTGTTATTGAAACTGAAATAAACGGAATGAAGAATATTTATTTTGTCGATGCAGGTGCTGATATTTCAATTTTAAAAATGAGTAGAATACGGTCAAATATATGCATAGGTAATTCAAAGGCGAGTAGCATTCGAGGAATTACCGATGAGTTGACACTCAAATGGAGAATGAGGAGCTCAAGCTACATGTGAAATTTTGTACCGATCGCATGACCAAAACCATAGAAACCATAGAAAATTGTAACTTTTGAACGGAAACGCCTAGGGACTTGAAATTTTCAGGATAGGTGTGGATCTCGAATGACGTGATCACGTTCATCTATGAGCAAAATTATACTAGGCGTGCACAATTTCGTCCAGATCGCACTACCAAGATCATAGATACCGTAGGAAATTATAGCGAATTATCGAAAAAAAATTGACATGAAGTCTGAAGTTTCGCCTAAGTTTCAAAAATTTTTTGACAGCTGCGAAAATTCCTTCAGTTTATTTTCTGAAACTGGAAAATGCGAATCTACCTACAAGGTGCATGTACGAGCGCTCAAAAGCTCCTGACTTCACGGCAGTGCTTTTCGTAATTTTTCAGTTTACAACAGTCCGTTTCTCCTCATCGATAAAAAGTCAACTTCGGGTAAGAAATATCGATTGGTAGTAGATTTTAGGGGTTTGAATAAGAAGCTGGTCGAATGGAAATTCCCCTTACCACGAATTTCATATGTACTTGATAATCTTGTTCCAAAGTTTTTTCAGTTATTGACCTTTTGAGTAGTTTTCATGAAATTCCTTCAGATGAATCTAAAGACATCACGTCATTCTGTGTCGATTCTCAAGCATACCGCTTTACAGACTTCCTTTTGGCTTATCAGTCAGTCCAACTAGTTTTCAAAGAATGATGTCTATTGCATTCGCCGGATTGAGTCCTGAAAAGGCATTTCTTTATATGGATGATTCGATAGTAATAGGATGTTCCATTCAACATCATTGGAGTAATTTGCGAAAAGTATTCGAAACGTGTAGGAAGTGCAATCTCAAGCTAAACCCAGGAAAGTGTAATTTTTTCAAAAATGAAGCATCATTTCTAGGTCATAAAATAACAGATAAAGGAATTCTTTCGGATGAATCCAAATTGGAGGTCATCAACAAATACCCTATACCAAAAAATTTAGAAAAGCACTGCCGTGAAGGCAGGAGCTTTTGAGCGCTCGTACATGCACCTTGTAGAAAAGTTGGCATTTTCCAGTTTCAGAACTCAATTGAAGGAATTTTCGACAGCTGTCAAAAAAATTCTGAAACTTGGGCGAAACTCCAGAATTCATGTCAGTGCTTCAGCTGATCAATTTTTTTTCGATAATTCGCTAGAATTTTCTACGGTATCTATGGTCTTGGTGGTGCGATCTGGACAAAATTTTGCACGTAGTTTGAATACATTATTACTCAGCAAGGTGCAGAATTTCATTCCAATCCGCTTAGTATTCTCGGAACTATCAGCAAAAAAATATTTTGAACGGCCACATTTACTGAACCCCTAGTCTAATTTTGCTCATTGATGAACATGACCGCGATATTCGCGATCCAAACCCACCCTGAGAATTTCAAGTTCCTAGGCCTTTCCGTTTGAAAGTTACAATTTTCTATGGTTTCTATGGTTCTGGTCATGAGATCTGGACAAAATATTGTTTCAATATATCATTCTCGATTAAAATACAAAATTTCATCTCGATCGAATCCGTAGTTTCGAAATTATCGAGAAACCAAAATTTCAAACGACCGTATTTACGGAACCCCTAGTATAATTTTGCACATAGATGAAACTGATCACGACAATCGAGATCCACACCTATCCTGAAAATTTCAAGTCCCTAGGCCTTTCCGTTCGAAAGTTATGATTTTCTATGGTTCAAGTCATGTGATCTGGAGAAATGTAGCTTGAATATATCATTCTCCATAAGTATACAAAATTTCGTCACGATCGAATCTGTAGTTTTGAAATTATCAAGAAAACTAAATTTCAAACTACCATATTTACGGAACACCTTGTATAATTTTGCTCATAGATGAACGTAATCACGACATTCCAGATCCACACCTATCCTGAAAATTTCAAGTCCCTAGGGGGTTCCGTTCAAAAGTTACAATTTTCTATGGTTTCTATGATTCTGGTCATGCGATCTGAACAAAATTTCACATGTAGCTTAAACACCTCATTCTCCATTTGAGTGCAAAGTTTCATCTCGATCGAATCTGTAGTTTCGAAGTAATCAGGAGAACAAAATTTTGAACGGCCATATTTACGGAACCCCTGGTGGAATTTGGCCCATTAACGAATTCAACTGAGGCATTCGGGATCTGAACCTACACTGAAAATTTCAAGTCTCTAGGTTGATCCGTTCGAGAGTTATCGTGCTTACGGCTGGACGGACGGACGGACGGACAGACTCGAATTTTTTGACGGATTCGTCATCAGTGAGTCGAACATAGTCGATTGAGACCATTTTCGGCTCAAAATTCGAAAAATACAGACATCGTGACGAAATGATATAGCCCTCGTGTAAGTAGTACGAGCGCTCAAAAAGTAACGACGAAATCGAACGATTTATTACTTTTTATAAGTACTACCGTAGATTTATTCCAAATTTTGCAGAAATATGTTATCCTATGAATATGCTCTCCAGAAAATGAAATCAGTTCCTTTGGACTGAAGAATGTCAAAATTCTTTCAAAAAATTGAAAAAAAGCATTGATTCGCTCACAACTTTTGCAGAATCCGGATTTTTTCAAGCAATTTATATTAATCACAGATGCTTCCGACATCGCGTGTGGAGCAGTGTTATGTCAAAATCTCGAGTGTAATGAACTTCCGATAGTATACGCTTCCAAAACATTCACTAAGGGAGAAAGCCACAAACCCACAATCCTCAAGGAATTGACAGCAGTGCATTTCGGTATAAAGCATTTTCGATGTTCTCTATATGGAGCTAAAAAGATATTAGTACAAACTGTTAATCGACCATTGGTGCACCTTTTCTCAATGAAAGACCCTGCTTCCAAATTAACAAGAATTCGGTTGGATTTGGAAGAATTTAATTTCGAGATTGAATATGTTAAATGAGAAAACAATGTGATCGCAGATGCTCTATCTCGCATAAGTATAGAGGATCTGAAAAAGTTAAACACCGATAATTCACAAATACAAGTAACAACTCGGTCAATGTCAAGGTCGAATTATAATGAAAGTAAGACTAATTCTTCATCAGTATCAAACACTTCTATTACTACACCCGATTGTTGAGTTCGGGAGGCATTGAATAACTTCAATGTTTTAAAATTACCGCAAGTACAATTCACAATTTCGCGAGATGATAATACAATAAATATTATTCATAAGAGAAAGAAGAGCGCTCTCGCCTCATTTTCAATCACTAACGGCAAAATTCCTGAATCGTTTCGCCGGTGAAAGAAAATTGAGTCAATTAAAAATGAATTTGAATAATGTTCTATTTACGCAGTGCACTGTAAGTAAATGAATTTAAGGAAGTAGGCCAAAATATTGTGAAGGATGTTGTAATTCTACTATGCAGTCCGCGAAGATTAATTGAAGCTAAAGAAGAACGACAACAATTATAACAAAATTTCACGACAATCCTGTTTACGGTGGTCATAGTAAACAGAAAAGACTGCTCAAAAAATTAAATTGACATTATTTTTGGAGATGCATGTCACGTGATTTTGCGAAGTACACAAGAGAGTGTCATAAGTGTCAAATAAATAAAAAAGGTAAAGGTCATATAGAACCACTTGTCTCTGATTTTTTGCGCGCTCATTACTTTTAACAACAATATCATTTTGCCCAAAAGAAATTTGGAATTTTGAAACCATTAGGTTGGACTCAAATATAAACAATTCGTGGTCAAATTCAATTATGTCCGTCTGCCGTCAGTCCCTTCATTGACTTTCGTAAGGAAAGACCTAGTTTCAAAATTTTCAAAGTACGTTAAAGGTCTGAACACACCGGATGAGTTCGTAAATGGGCACAATTCTTGAAGGGTTTCGTGGATTTAGCCATCTGAATATTTTTTTCAATAATTCGAAAAATACCGTTCCGATCGATTGGAAACTTTGAAGTGAGTTGGAGTATAACGACACAAAAGCTCAGCAGATATTTGGTAAGGATTTCGTTTTGCTTACTTTTTTCTGACGATTCAGAAAACAATGTGTGTTCAAAATAAGGGTTTTCGGATTTAAAAAGTTAACAGAGGTTTATTGAAAGACATAGAAGATAAAAATCTTATTGAGGGGCATCAATTAAATTCAAATTATTCGGAAAGCTCGATATTGTAAATTCACTTGATCAGAGTCATAGGCAATCTATCATAGATCAACTATCTAGTGGTATACCTATACAAGGTGTTTCATAATATATGCTCAGGATTTCAGGATGTAATAGCTCGTCCAAAAATATGTAAAATAAATTCTATTAACTTACCTACTAAAATGCACAATTTTTGAGATACAGTGTTGAAATGAAAAAAAATCGGAGTAAGATTAGTGAAATCAGTAATAAGTTCTTCTAAAGATTGCTCAGTAGTTCAGGAAATAATTTTGAATTGTAAACCTGAAGTTTTTGACGTATGAAAAAAAGGTTGACGGTAGTGAAGACATTGTTTTTCAACATAAAAGTTTATTTTTCTCGAAAATGGTCGACTTTAGAGCGTATGACCAGGAGTACCTTTTTTGTGTAGAAAACATTGGCCGTTAAAATGGGCGTCTCAAAAACCGTACTTTTTTGATTAGCGTAGAAGTTGGGGAGGAAAACACTCACAACTCCTTCAAAACCTTCACCAATTGAGACAAAAAAAAATTCCGCACAAAAAATTGCTTATTATGATCAGAAAATGCTTACGAAAGCTGTTTCCTGTACCTACGATAAAAGGTTCGATTTTTTCTCAATCTCAACATCTAAAAATGGTGCATTTTAGAGGGTAAGTTAATAGAAACTTTTTTTCCATATTTTTGGACGAGCTATCACATCCTGAAATCCGGCGCATATATTATGAAACACCCTGTATTTTTTGCTTGGCCTCCTCTGATTGAGAGCTCACGAGCCGCCACTGAAGAGCAGGTTGATACATACAAAAATATAGTTCCTGTTACATTCTCACTCGTCGATATACAAATGATATTCACCAGTTACCGTATAATAATGAGCACTAGATAGAGGTGAGGATAACATAAACCATCGATATAATTTGAGTACTGTTAAATATCATGATATATTATTATCTCTAGCTATTCGTGCATGTCCTTGACTTATTGAAAGATGATTTTATAGCAGAATGACTCTTTGAACCATTACCGCAGCCCATTTCCATCAAATAATTGATACGAAATAGCCTGCAGGAATTTGGCGAGGGCCAGATCGCGATATTATGGAATGATGAGAAAGATATTGGTGATACTCAGATTTATTAGCTCACGAACCACACTGAATTATAAATCAATATACTCGGTGAACCAGAAATCACAACACCAAATTTGATAAAAAACGTTCAACTTCTAAAAGAAGAAATAGATGTGAAGTTTCGAGAAAAAACGTAATGGGTTGGTTATCCCCTATTTGTCACATCGTGGCATGGATTCCAGCAGATGTTGGATTTCCCTCCTATTTGAATCGTGTCCCAAGCAACCTGAAATTCGTGCTGTCGAGCTTGAAGTGTATGAGGAGGATCTCTCCATAATATTTCAAACATGCTCGATGGACGCTAGATCAGGGTGGACCATTCTGAAATTTTCCTCTGCAAATCGACCCATAAAATCTCGTGCGATGTGGGAAACAAGTGAACTAATGTCGCTCATCCATATAGGTCATGGCACCTCATTCCACACTTTGGTGCACATGTCTTGCAACAGAAAATTAAACACTGCGATGTTACGTCTGTCTTTGTGTCGTCCTCATAGAATCATCACAAGGAAGTCAAAAAGGTCAAAGGGGTAATGAGGGGTAATTTTTCATTGAAGAGGGCTGTGAAAATTCGACTAGTGAATTAGGCTGTTTCGCGTACTCAAAATATCGTGGTTTATATGTCAGCCTCAAAATCTAAATTTTTTACATCACTTAGGGAAATGTTGTTATTGTCATGAAAAAGTACAAGTACACTTTGGTACAAGCGAGTAGGGATCTGACGAACTTATATTTCATGTAATTTGTTTGCAAAGCGGTCCTGATTTTAGTCATTTCGTGATAATATTTCTTGTCTTTTGCTGAAATTTTGAATTTTATTACTTTCTGTTCAACTCCTTTGTATTCTAAACCTTCAGCACCCACTGAGTGTTGAAACAGAAATCTTCATGTATGGGCTGAAAATAATCCACATGTGAAACATTCCAAAAATCAACAATATATATTCTCCATGAACGTTCGGTGGTTTATTAATAATTAACTTATAGCAGGCTGGTACCTACATATTTGAGGAAATATTAACAGGAAAAATCTATTCAAAGAGAATTCAATTCACTTTTGGTCCATGGCTAAGAGCATTGACTATCACAATATCTGAATGACAACTATCCAAATAGATAAATAGATGAACAGGAAAATGGTGGCCCTGTTGCCCCAAAGTCCCCAGATCCAACTCCAATGGATTATTTTCTATTGAGTTGTCTGAAAGAAAAAGTATATGCCGTTGCGCGAGTATTTGAGAGAGAAGATTTGAGAAGCTTGCACAGAATTAAAATGAAATCCTGATAATGATGAGAAGAGCAATAAATAATCTCATTTTGAGAGCAATGGAATGTGGCGTGATGGTAGGACTTCATTTCGAAAATCTCTTATGATATTATCCTCTCAATTCGTTTGATCGCTACTCGCTTGTAGCAAGTGTGCCATTCAATGTGAAAATTGAACTCCTCAGAGTGAGTTAGGTTTTTTTCATGGCAAAAACGACCTGTGATGTTAAATATATTGATTTTGAGGCTTGACAGATAAAAATATTCTGAGTACTGCCGAGAAAAAATTGGTATTTTGTGAACCATTCGAAAGGGCTTTCTGAAGTGAACAAGCCCATGAAATCTGATCAAAATCGGACCTCAGATTCTAAAGTTATGACTATCATAAATTCAGGCTGAAATCATCCTGTATTTCCTCAACTAATAGCCTTAAGGATCGATAACATTGAGCGAGTCTACAAGCTGCCAGTGGGCGAATTTAGAATCGAGCGAGTCAGATAGTGCGATAGTGATGATCGCGCGCAGAACTTCCCACTCGCTCAGTAGCCAACAAACTCTCCAATAAAAACCGAACATTTCCGTCAACATTTTGTAGACACTAAAAGCAGAAACTGCACCAAGTAGATTAGTACTCACAGCTAGTTAACTAGCAGATTGTTCACAATCTGCTATTTGGCTAGTGAACATGATTACACTGGGCAAGTTCACTAGCAACTTCTTAACTTGCCAATTAGCAGATTGTAAACTCGCTCTATGTAATGGACCCATCAGGATACAAAACAAGCAACTTTTCTGAAAGGCCTGAGTATCCTGCATTTAACACTAGGCTTAAGCCAACCACTGATTACAGAAAAAAATCAGCATTACAGGTGTTCCACGTGAAAAAAAAGTGATAAAATAAAATAAATAAAATTACGTCAGTTGTCACACTGACGGCTCGTTTGGTTCAAAATATCTGTATTCCAGAATTTTACGTGAAATTTTGCATGAATATAGTCAGTGTTTTTATCATTTTTTTTTCCAAAATTTCATATTCCTCAAAGAAAGACAAGTTGTGATTGAATAATATATTGAGGATAGTCTACTTCTTTGAAGCAGAACCGAACAGCCTCTAAAAGAACTTATTGCAAGAAAACAATTTTATATCAACCAACATTCCGTTTTCGATAGATTTTTCGAAGGAAGATTGATTATTTCTCACAAATGCACAACATCTGCAGGTATTCGAACCAAATTAAAAAAAATTTTTTAATCGTTTCCAATGCTATCCTCCCGAAATTCCACGTGAACTTTTGTGTCGTTATCTCTCAACTAACTACAAGGTTTTAATTCGATCAGGCCGGTTTTCTTCGAATTATTGAGAAGATTCAGATGACACCTCGAACATACCCTGAAAATCTCACAACTCTAGGACCCTTCTTCCGAGAGTTATCGTATCTAGGGCAGCCAGGTGGGTTCCACTAAATCGTTGGGGACCATTCTAGGCTTAAAATTGGAAAATAACTGACACTTGGGCATAATGATAACGCTCTTGTTCATAGAAACAAGTGGGCAAAAATCGACCAATAAATCAAAATCGGTTGGGAAAACGGTCAATAATTATATGAGAAGCAGAAACAAACAGTTGATCTCCAGGGACAAGAAATACATTTTTTGTTGACCTGTTAATTGGCCCCATTGAAAAAGCATCGATCCTGCAGGTTGTATGGTAATCCAATAAGTGTTCAAGATTCATAAAAAATATCATATTATGAATAAATCATTCATTGCAACTTCACTCAACCTGAGATTTACAGTTTCTAAGCTAATGAGATGAAAAGAAGATACTATTGGGAGATGGTGCATCGAGAATAAATTAATACTGAATGTGACCAAAACAAAAAGGTATGTTATTCCGATGTACTTAATCACATATCGAGCTTTCAATTATTATAAACCAGGATTCATATATGGAAATAATTATTATTATTGGTTCGAGGAACCAAGTTAGTCGAGAATGTCAATATGGGTAAACCCAGAGAACATCAAAATTATCGATCGCAATTGCAGACCATGATTTCGGCTCTATTCAGACACCCCCAGTACAGTACAACGTAACGACGATGTCTTTGATGTAGAGGCAGGCTCTTTTGTAAAAATACCGCCCTTTAGCTACGAAACGTTGATTTTTCGATCAACAGGAGAAAGTTGAAAAGAATATTATCAGTACCAACAGCGGGGTTTTTGAAATTCACTGGAGGGTCGATGGATCATTAGTCATAAAAGAGTTTATCTTCAACTGAAAAAATTTTCAATTACTTGAAGGGCATTTGATTGCATTCACTTAAAGAACTCTTAACAGCTTCCATATTCTTGGATTCTTAGATAGTTTTCTATATTTTAATTCAATGAGGAAAATATTACAGAGGGAAGCACTTCATTAATTCAATAAGCCATCACGCATTAGCGTCATAAAATGTCATTGAATTTATCCATTAAACATGTTGCGGTACCTTTCTTGAACTTTTTCTACTGAAATATATGAACGTGCAATGAAAAAATTCATTTCTATAGATGTCAAGGCCGCTTTCCTATCGACCATTAATTCACCATTCGCTTATTATCGTACAGAATATGTTCATCTCTTACGCAAGTGTCGAAGAAGAAATCTCACAACTGAGGTTAACTGAAGATGATCACCATTGGAATGTCGGAATGATGTGGATTGCTGGGATAGTCGAATTCGTTTACGGAATACACGATGATAATAGGAAGGTGTGATGGAAATTCATTCAGGTGAATGCAACACTTCATTTTTGTTTCGAAGCACCCTTTATGTAGGTACATTCTCGATCAAAAAGAATAAGGAATGAATTTTCTCGTGGATAGGAAGATGCTTATATGAAAAAAAATCGAAAAGCACTGCCGTGAAGTCAGGAGCTTTTGAGCGCTCGTTCATTCACCTTGTAGGTAAAAACGCATTTTCCAGTTTCAAAAACCGATCGAAGCAATTTTGACAGCTGTCAAAAGAAATTCAACTAAGGCGAAACTCCAGACTTAAGGTCAGTGCTTTAGGTAACCAAGTTTTTTCAATATAATTTTCTATGGTTTCTATGGTTCTGGTCATGCGATCTGGAAAAATGAAGCTTGAATATATCATTCTCCATTGAAATACAAAATTTCGTCACGATCAAATCCGTAGTTTTGAAATTATCAAGAAAACTCAATTTCAAACGACCATTTTTACGAAACCCCTAGTCTTATTTTGCTCATTGATAAACGTGACCGCGACAGAATTATGGTTCTGGTCGTTCGGAAGTTATAATTTTCTATGGTTTCTATGGTTCTGGTCATGCGATCTGGAAAAAATGTAGTTCGAATATATCATTCTGCATCAAAATACAAAATTTCGTCAAGATCGATCCTGTAGTGTTTAAATTATCAAGAAAAGTAAATTTCAAACGATCATATTTACGGAACGCCATGTATAATTCTGCTCATTGATGAACGTGACCGCGACATTCAAGATGCACACCTATCCTGAAGATTTCAAGTCTCTAGGCCTTTCCATCCGAAAGTTATAGTTTTCTATGGTTCTGGTCATGCGATCTGGACAACATTCGAATGCAGAATTTCATCTTGATCGAATCAGTAGATTGGAAGTGTTCAGGAAAACAAAATTTCTAACGGCCATATTCACGGAACCCCTGGTAGAATTCTGCCCATTAACGAACT
This sequence comes from Aphidecta obliterata, assembly GCA_963966015.1. Classification (NCBI taxonomy): domain Eukaryota; kingdom Metazoa; phylum Arthropoda; class Insecta; order Coleoptera; family Coccinellidae; genus Aphidecta; species Aphidecta obliterata. The sequence goes on along the minus strand of OZ014430.1, from coordinate 7,154,386 downwards.
CAGCCGCGGCATTCGGGAACTGAACCCTCACTGAAAATTTGAAGTCTCTAGGTCGTTTCGTTCGAGAGTTATCGTGCTTACGGACGGCCGGCCAGCAGGACGAACAGACTTAAATTTTTCGAAGGATTCGTCATCAGTGAGTCGAACCTTGTCGATTGATACCATTTTCGGCTTAAAATTTGAGCGCTCAATAAGTCAAGCAGATATTGTTTTAAAATTTATTATCAAAGTATGTACAACATATAAACAGAAGTCAATTTTAAACGAAGTGAGAAATTGCTGATTACATAACTATTACATAAATCTCTTCAGATTTCAACGGAAACCTAGGCTATACTAGCAGTTTCGAATGCCATTCACCAATGGCAATATCCATTATCGAATGCAGTTTTGAAATTTAAAATGAAATAAAATTTGAAAATTGACTTCCAAAAATCACAGAGTATGTCATTTGTGGCATAGCTTTATGTGTTTGATTCCTTTGAAACTTCCAGTATTATCGCTAGATCAGTTCCTTACTTGGGGATGTGATCGCCCTGTGGTTGGAAACCATTTTCATCGGCTACATAGATCACAGTGTATGTACGGCCATCAGCTCCTACGTAAGAGTATTGCCCTCTGACTTGGATTGATTCGTTTTCTGTTCCTGGATTGACGAGAGAACCTTGTTCTTGTTGGCTTATTCCGTTGCTTGTTTCGTATCTGAAAGTATGAAGGAATGTTACAAAACTACAAATTTGAATGACTCAAAATTATTTGAAAAACAAGCTTAAATTTTTCGGTGTGAAATGGAAATACTATTCAGTGGTCCAAATTCGACTCGAAGGACCATGATATGAACACGCGTATGAATTTAATTTCAACATGCTACTCAGATATAAAATGTTCATGGAAATTCCCAACCATCATTTAATTATTGTGCAGTCAACAAGTCTGGCGTTGAATCGTGAGTGACCTATCGTAAACAAGAGGATTAGAGATTATATAAGCATATAATTGAATGTTTACTGAACGAATTCATAATAATAATATTAAATTTGAAGGAAGCTACGTTAATTATGTATTGAATTAATTTTATAGATTTGCCGTATGGAAATTGAGTACATTGAGTAGAATATTTAAAAAAGAAAACTTTTGCAACAATTAATGTTTAGGAATATTGATCAATAAAAGATTGTTGTGATGTAGAGAATACAATAAAATCTGAATTATTTTATCCATTTTTCTTTTTCTTAAAGTCTTCACGCAGATCTTTCATTATAATTAACGTTGCATCCATTTTTACAGCAGAAAGGCTTGTTGTTCTCCAAAAATCCTGCGTGATGTTTTGCATTGTTTTCGGATGATATAAACAATTTCACTGCGTTAAGTCATAGGTAATTTCAATTTCCAAATTTTTCCTACATGTTACCAAACATTGAATATTTTTCTATTTAGTTTTTGGTCCTTAGCAAACTCGCAATTCAAACATCATCACAATTTTATTTAACTTCCTCATTTCTTAGACATTCACAACAACCCTGACATAGCGAGAATTCGAACCTGGTACAGAATTGAATCAATTTAATTGCTTTTCATGTTTTCTGAACAATAAATATTTCGCAGTTTGAAATACCGACACAAAAGAGTTAAGGAATTGGGAGATCAAGAAATGAGATGACAATTGATAAAAATACAGTGGAATAGATTCAATGCAAATAAAATATATCTAAACTAAACATATTGAACTTTGAAGAATGATAAGCAGAAAAAAGTTTTCACCAATGAAAATTACCAGAGGCAATTGAAATTGATTGTCGCTCAGTGGGGGCAGGGAAAAAATAAAAAAAACAATGACTTTACACTTCAAATCAGACACTGATATTTCAAAAATAAAATTTCTCGTTTGTGCGAAAATGAATTAATTTTGGTGGCAAGTTGGTCGGTGGGTAACAGATTGATTGAAAAAGAATCCTCTCTGGATTGCAATTGATGAAGCATAAAATATGGGAACCCTTTTTTCGTATACGCAATAAGGGTGCCGTAAACCACCGACTATCCAAAATTCAATAAAAAAAATTCAAAGAACAATAAAAACTCACACAAAGTCGTAACCATCAATACCAATATTGTTGGAATCGTATTTGGTCACTATAGCATCTTTGTCAGCTTGGTTCTGTGGGGCGGCATAGGCTAAAGCCATGACGGCGAAGAGAGCTACGATCTGAAAACAACAATCATATTTGAAAGGAATGAAAATAAATAAGATAAATTCTGGAAAAAAATCAAATTTCACTTTTCGGTTTGAATCAGAACCAGTGTTTGTTTCCAAATTTTCTAACTATGATAAAGCTTGGGATAATTTTTTTTCGAACAGTCACTGGTAAACGATACGGTTTCACGAAGAAAATCCAATGTGACACTCCGATATAATATCGATTCACAACACTTATCACAATCGATTTGATGATTTTGATCGCAAGAAAAAATGAAAAATCCCATGTTATCTCACCATTTTCATGCTTAAAGTGGTGTGAAGTGATGTTTCGATGTGAACTGAAGATGAGCATCCATTGTATCCTTTTATATCTAATCGTCCCTGCAATTTTTAGGTATTACACTCTGCACTATCTCCCCGAGGCATGTCTCTGCTGACATTTCCACTACCAAGTACCCATCTCAGATATTTCGGTATATGGTTAGATTGAGTTACTCACGCTGTGTATTCTATCTGAATTTCGTTATACCGAGTCGTAACGATTGATCTTTAAGGTTGAGATGGATTTTGTTCATTCAATAATAATTTTGAATAAGATGACATCATCGTATCCTTCATCTGGATGAACTTATCATGGCTTAGTCTTATTATTGAAATGCTTAAAAATGTTCGCTTACTATGTTATTCCATTTAGGTCAAGCTGACGATATAAAAGAAGATGTAGTAATCTCTTTGATTGTCACTGTCCACATACAAGAAAATTTGATATTTTGGGAATCTTGATCAATGAATCTCTATTATGAGTTATCTCTATTACGAGTAATCCAATTCATATTTCTACCTTGCTCTTTCCTGGGAAATATTTCGGATGAAGAATAAGAACATGAAATATTACAGAATTGCAGAACCTTCGGCGATAATTGTGTTTTTTGAGCGCTCGGACAACTTACACGAGGGCTATATCATTTCTTCACGATGTCTGTGATATTAGAATTTTGAGCCGAAAATCGACTATGTTCCACTCACTGATGACGAATTCGTCGGAAAATTCGAGTCTGCCCGTCTGCCCGTCCGACCATAAGCACGATAACTTTCGAACGGAACAACCTAGAGACTTGAAATTTTCAGTGTAGGTTCAGATCCCAAATGCCTCGGTTGAGTTAGTTAATAAGCAGAATTCCACCAGAGGTTCCGTGAATATGGCCGTTCGAAATTTTGTTCTCCTGATTGCTTCGAAACTACTGATTCGATCGAGATGAAATTCTGAACTCAAAAGGAGAATAAGGTGTTCAAAATACATGTGAAATTTTGTCCAGATCGCATGACCACAACCATAGGAACCATAGAAAATTGTAACTTTTGAACGGAAACGCCTAGGGACTCGAAATTTTCAGGATAGGTGTGGATCTTGAATGTCGTGATCACGTTTATCTATGAGCAAAATTATACTAGGGATTTCGTCAATATGGTCGTTTGAAATTGAGTTTTCTTGATAATTTCAAAACTACCGATTCGATCGTGACGAAATTTTGTATACTAATGGAGAATGATATATTCAAGCTACATTTTTCCAGGTCACATGACCAGAACCATAAAACCATAGATAATCATAACTTTCGAACGGAAAGGCCTAGGATTCTTCAAATTTTCAGGATAGGTGTAAATCTGAAATGTTGCGTTCGCGTTCAACAATGAGCAGAATTGAACTATGGGTTTCGTAAATACGGTCGTTTGAAATTTATTTTTCTCGATAATTTCGAAACTACAAATTCGATCGAGATAAAATTTTGTTTTATCAATCGAGAATGATATATTAAAGCAACATTTTGTCCAGATCGCATGACCAGAACCATAGAAACCATGGAAAATTATAACTTCCGAAGGGAAAGGCCTAGAAACTCTAAATTTTCAGGGTGGGTTTGGATCGCGAATGTCGCGGTCACGTTCATCAATGAGCAACATTAGACTAGGGGTTCCGTAAATATGGCCCTTCAAAATATTTTTCTCCTGATAGTTTCGAAACTACTGATTGGATTGGAATGAAATTTTTCACCTAGCTGAGGAATTATGTATTCAAACTAAGTGCTAAATTTTGTCCAGATCGCATCACCAAGACCATAGATACCGTAGAAATTTCTAGCGAATTATCGAAAAAAAATTGGTCAGCTGAAGCACTGACATTAAGTCTGGAGTTTCGCCTAAGTTTCAGAATTTTTTGACAGCTGTCGAAAATTTCTCCAATTGATTTCTAAAACTGGAAAATGCGAATCTACCTACAGGGTAGATGTACAAGCGCTTAAAAGCTCCTGACTTCACGGCAGTGCTTTTGGTAATTTTTTATATTCGTATTCTTCCTACCTTTGAAATGCTTTACGGAAGTCATCTTGAAAAATTATTATTATACTCAAAAATTATAGTATTCGGTTTTTTATTCAGAAAAAAACCTAGGAAAAACTCTGGTAATCGGTTTTTTGTATTGAGAAACCTAGGAAAAACTCGGTAATCGGTTTTTTATAAGAAACCTAGAGAAAACTTACACAAGTTTTACGCTCGAAACCGTGGGAAAAGATTGATTAACTTTGGGCCAGGTTGATGACTGGAAATAAAAAAAGTTTTTCAGGAAGGATTCTCACCACGTTCTTTCTTGAAGTCGTCGCAGGCGCTACCTCATACGATCAGGCTTCAACGGCTTTCTTGTTGTTGCTGGATTCAGCACCTGAACAGTTAACACTGAAAGTTTTTGGAAGTTCTTTAGTGGGCGATAACTACGTTGTGTAGTTGCGTGAACAACGAATTTCGGCACACTTTTCTTAACGAAAACCGGCACAATCCCATCCTCGTGGCCAATTATATTTTTAAAATCGAAAGCCAACTTTTTGAAAAAAAGTTTATTTATTACAACGGACGATTTCTCCGACCTACCTAGCATACAGTCAATCAAAATCACTTAATTTATTGATGACAGATTCGTCTTCATTTATAATATTATCTCATCTAGAACTTCTAGAAGGAAAATGCGACACACAACAACAAACAATGGACACCTGCAATTGTACGTCAACGAAGACTGATGAGTAATCAGAAAATAACACAGTAATATAATTATCAAATGCAATATAGATAAACAGTTCATCTAAGGTATACAGGATTGGCATTATAAAATTATATATATTATGCAGTGAATAGACTGGTGGAGACCCAAATCAAGAAGTGAACTGAATGGAACGTGCCATCATCGATCGACAAAAGTAGCAGGCAGACTAGTTTCTGGCTTTTTAGCCGTCATCAGTGCAGCATAACTTAGTCGACGATGAAGACGAACATGAAATGCAGAGTGTATATCTCTAGCCAGAAGTCGCAATTCAATACAATGTAAAGAACCGCGACATCTGGCGTGAAATGTCTACAATTCATTCCATCAGTTCCCTCAAAAATATAGATCTCCACCTACTTTCCTTTTTTTCGCATTGTCGGGCGTTTTCCGCTTCCCGAGAAGATGACTCTAAATGGAGTACCTGCGAAACACATAAGGGGGAAAAAGGAAAGTACGTGGAGATCTATATTGAGGGAAATGACGGAATGAATTGTAGACATTTCCACTATCTTACGTCAGTCAGAAACAGAATTCGTCAAGAACTGACGGAATGTTTAATTCATCGCAAGTACAATCACCCATACAGGTACTGAAAACCGCACAACGCTGCTTGGCTTCGAGTCTTATCAAACTTACCCACGGTTCCTGAAAGACTGATCAAACTGTAGTTCAACTGACACAACATTCAACTTGGCAACCATGTCAAAAACCTCCTATGTATGATGTATGTGTAAGACCTCTCAGGAGATCATTCAAGAACATATGGGACTTTCCCAATTCCCATAAGTTCCGATCTGGTTTTGTTCTGTGGAGTCGTTGTTTCGGTATACTTATACGATTATACGATTCCTGAGACACAGCTCTGTCAATGGTTTACCCAACAATGAACGGTGGAACTCCAGATCTTTCCCGACCGGAAGATTCAAATCCGGTGAGTCCAACTCAATAACCACTGTGCTACGACCACGTAAATTTTCAGGTCTATTCCGATCGAAATCAAAGCATTGGATCGTTATGCCACCGTCATCTTCAGTTTCAAAAGGTCTAAATTCTGACGAGACTTGCATACTTCGATTCGATGCGGAGAATCTCTATTCGATTCGGAGTTAGGTCTGATCACCACTGTTTTAGTAATGAAAGTTTCCCTTTGAGTGATTTTGCATAGTAAAATCGTACTCGACTGAAGGGATTATTCTTCACTATTCATTTCATTTGTTGTATCAACTGAATTTTCATGGAAAATTTTTCAATATTTGGTTTTTCACTTTTTTGAGTGGCGTCAACAACTCGAGAATATCATTGGCATACAGTTCGAAAATATTTTCACTAGATAGTGTCCGCATATTTGGAAAATATCAACTTTTGTACACTTTTCGAACAAATTGGCTACCTTTTCAGTGTGCCCAAGATAAGGAGGTTTTTTCGAAGCTTCGGAAAAAAATAAAAACCAAATCGCCGAATTTCGGCGTTTTCCGAATATCTCCCGAAGAAAACGACATTTCTGGGATTTCTCAACATCTATGTATCGACCCCTTAATTGCGCAACTTTTTGCCCTCTGGACATAATGTGTAACTCTTACTGTTATCGAGATCGTCATGATGTACATCCTTATTCGAATGGAAGAAACGAAAAATAAAAAAATTACGAAAAGCACTGCCGTGAAGGCAGGAGCTTTTGAGCGCTCGTACATGCACCTTGTAGGTAGATTCCTATTTTCCGGTTTCAAGAATCAATTGAAGGAATTTTCGACAGCTGTCAAAAAAATTCTGAAACTTTGGCGAAACTCCAGACTTCATGTCAGTGCTTCAGCTGATCAATTTTTTTCGATAATTCGCTAGAATTTTCTACGGTATCTATGGTCTTGGTGATGCGATCTGGACAAAATAATGCACGTAGTTCGAATTAATTATTCCTAAGCTAGGCGCAAGATTTCATCCCAATCCAATTAGTAGTTTCGAAATAATAAGGAAAAAAATATTTTGAACAGCCATATTTACGGAAACCCAAGTCTAATTTGGCTCATTGATGAACGTCACCGCGATATTCGCGATCCAAACCAACCCTGAGAATTTCAAGTTCCTAGGCCTTTCCGTTCAAAAGTTACAATTCTCTATGGTTTCTATGGTTCTGGTCATGAGATTTGGACAAAATATCGTTTTAATATATCATTCTCGATTATAATACAAAATTTCATCTCGATCACATCCGTAGTTTCGAAATTATCGAGAAACCAAAATTTCAAACGACCGTATTTACGGAATCCCTAGTATAATTCTGCTTATTGATAATCGTGAAAGCGACATTTCAGATCCACACCTATCCTGAAAATTTCAAGTCCCTAGGACTTTCCGTTCGAAAGTTGTGATTTTCTATGGTTTCTATGGTTCTGGTCATGTGATCTGGAGAAATGTAACTTGAATATATCATTCTCCATTAGTATACAAAATTTCGTCACGATCGAATCGGTAGTTTTGAAATTATCAAGAAAACTAAATTTCAAACGACCATATTTACGGAATCCCTAGTATAATTTTGCTCATAGGTGAACGTGATCACGACATTTGAGATCCACACCTATCCTGAAAATTTCAAGTCCCTAGGCGTTTCCGTTCAAAAGTTACAATTTTCTATGGTTTCTATGGTTCTGGTCATGCGATCTGGACAAAATTTCACATGTAGCTTGAACACCTCATTCTCCATTCGAGTGCAAAATTTCATCTCAATCAAATCTGTTGTTTTCAAGTAATCAGGGGAACAAAACTTTGAGCGGCCATATTCACGGAACCCCTTATGGAATTTGGCCCATTAACAAACTCAACCGAGGCATTCGGGAACTGAACCCATACTCAATATTTCAAGTCTCTAGGTTGTTCCGTTCGAGAGTTATCGTGCTTACGGACGGACGGCCGGCCGGCCGGACAGACGGACAGACTCGAATTTTCCGACGGATTCGTCATCACTGAGTCGAACATAGTCGATTGAGACCATTTTCGGCTCAAAATTCTATAAATACAGACATCGTGACGAAATGATATAGCCCTCGTGTAAGTAGTACGAGCGCTCAAAAAATGAATCACATAATATAAATTCCCAGATATTGGAATTAATTTTCAAATGAATTTATCGAGGAGACATATTGTTTAGAATCGCAATTATTCACATGAATGCATGGCAGAAGAACTTTTCGGTATATAAATTGCTCAATATGATATTCATCAATAATTATATTTCAATAAACTAGATTTCAGACTTGGTGTGATACCAGGTCCTCAACACAGCCTTCAATTACGAAAAGCCTGCATCGTTTCGTACCAATGTAGAAATACACTTTCAAATAAAATGTTGATATTTTCAGTTATGGACGGACGGTAATAATGCTCTTTAGCATTGAAACTTCCGCTTGTCGAGCTGGCAATATATCTGAATGGAAAACTAGCTTCTCTCAGTCCCACTATTCGCAGCATGTACCTATGTGCTCAAAACTATTATACTGTGTTATTGAAATGGGTGTCGTTTTATCTTTTTCATATTAAAGCCCACAAAAGTCATTGGTTGAGTTCTCGTTGAGTTCTCAAGATATTCGGCTTTTGAGTTAGACAGGTCAGTATTCCGAATGACAAAATTATAAAAAGCACTGCCGTGAAATCGGTACCTTCTGAGCTCTCGTTCATGCACCTTGTAGGTGGTTTCACATTTTTCAGTTCCAGAAGGCAAATGAAGAAATTTTCGAAAGCTGTCTAAAAAACTAAGGCGAAACTCCATACTTCAGGTCAGTGCTAAGTGACCAATTTTTTTTTCGATAATTCGCTGGAACGGTTTCCATGGTGTTGGTGATGCGATTTGTATAGGTAGTGTGAATACGTTACTCTTCATCTATGTGCAAACTTCCATTCCAATCCAATAAGTAGTTTCGGAATTATCGGGAAAAGATATTTTGAACGTCCATAGTCTAATTTTGTTCATTGATATACGTGACCGCGTCATTTTAGATCCACACCTATCCTTGAAATTTCAAGTCCCTATGCCTTTCCGTTCGAAACTTATAATTTTCTATGGTTTCTTTGATTCTGGTCATGCGATCTGGGCAAAATCGCATGTTTGCGCAGATGTTTGCGCTGAATTTTTCACAAGCTCCTCTTCCTTAGCTGCTGCTACAGCATTTTTGAGGTTGTCAAAATTTCTTGACCTAATGATAGTTCGAATTTCCATATTCCTTAACCCGTTAGAAAATGCGCCTAGAGCAATTTTTTCGTTCACGTTGGCCAAAATAGATAATTTCAGGTGCATTATCTGCTTGCGCGATTGTCTTATCCCCTTGTTTTAAACTATGGAGTTGGGTTGATAACGCTCCTGGTGATTTTTTAGTTATAAGGGTTTTTTTCATATCTAGTACCAAATCTTCAACTCTCTGATACTCTTTACTCAACCTCAATTTTGCATTTATAGTTAATTTGATTTTAAGGACATAATTAATCAGCGCTTTCTTACCCTGGTCATCGAGCATATCTTTATATAGCCTTTGGCATCAATTAACTGCAATACAGAGTCTTCTGCGTTTGTCATAGATGGCAATAAGGAGGATGCTGTCCTCGAATCGAATTTTTCGGTCATCGTGAATTTTTCCGAATGACGTTTATTTTTAATAAATTTAGATCTTTCCTAAAGTAATTTTCTAGATTCTAAACGTGACTTTTCTATGATGGTTCGGTGAGGACTTAGTGCTTCGAGAAAATTTGGTTCTGACTTGACACTTTCATTTAGTTTGTTGAACATATATTCTAACTTAAGTTCAGAAATTTGCTGACTCTGTCGGCCCGCTCTCTACGCTCCCGCGGCTCCTTTTTGATATTATCAAGGAATTTTTGGGACACATCACTTAATTCGGAAAATAGTTCACTATATACCATGGATAATCAGATATAACCAGAGATAAAAATTTCTTACGGTTTGTTTTACACTAAATCGTGGTGGCTTCTTTTGATTTCCAGCTGCACTTTCTTCTCGATTGCCTTCTTTACCTTCCAGTACAGGTACACGACGGCTCCAATACACACTAGCAGGAACGCTATTATTCCCAGGACTTCTGGCACTGACAGGGACTTGGCTTCAATTGCAGCAGTGGCTGCACTATTCCCTGTCTGGGCAATGATAACTTCTTCCTCCTTGGACTGTCCTGAACCCATTTTGCCTTGGTGGTGCAAACCATTAATCCTCTAACTGCATAGGACTGGCAGGATCGCCATGTAACGTACCCAGCTAGGGTAGGTTCGCTCAATCGTTATGCAGTCGAGGGATGGTGAATAATACACTAATCACTCGTCAAAGGTTTATTGGTAACATCTAGGGACTCTGATCTCTCTAGCAAAATGATAGTGTTTATATATTCATAAGATAGTTACATGTTTGATCGATTGTCTCAAAACAACCTCGAGAATCGATAACATGATTGATAACATTACATATTGTAGTAAACATCAGTTTACGTTTCGGGCACGCTTTGGCGACAAAGCAAGGTAACAGATATTGCATCTCAAGATCGTTAATATACAGAGTGTTCATACTGATACATACTACATATGGTTTCTATGATTCTGGTCATGCGATCTCGACAAAATCTAGCATGACTATATCATTCTCCATTAAAATACAAAATTTCGTCACGATCGAAAAAGTGGTACCCCTAGTCGAATTTTGCTCATTGATGCACGTAACCGCGACATTCGAAATCTAAACCTCCCTGAAAATTTCAAGTCCCTAGTCCTTTCCGTTCGAAAGTAATAACTTTTTATGGTTTCTATGGGGAAAATCGAAATTCCGAACTGCCATATTCACGAAACCCCTTGTCGAATTCTGCCCAATAACGAACTCAACCGCGGCATCCAAGATTCGAACCTAACCTGAAAATATCAAGGTTCTAGGTCGTTCCGTTCGAGAGTTATCGTGTGTACGGCCAGACGAACGGACGGACGGACAGAGTCAAATTTTCCGACGGATTCGTCATCAGTCGGTCGAAGCTTTTCGATTGAGACCATTTTTGGCTCAAAATTCGAAAAATACAGCCCTCGTGTAAGTAGAACGAGCGCTCAAAAAATAAGTGTTTCAACGTAAGTGAAGCAACCTATCCTATACTTAGATAATACAGAAATTTCTCGGAAATGTCGATTTGAGTTTGTAGATGTATGGAGATACTTTTTCATCCTTCATCCCTTCTGTATGTGGAAGAAACACACATTATTTCATTATCATTTCTTAATATATACAGTATTATCACCTGAAACAACCATGTGAAGTTTCTGTCAGCCATGTTTATTTATTTCTATAGACTAATCACAAAAATTATATTTGTTCATTTTCTGTCCCTCTTAAAATTTTGGGTTTAATATCCACCACATATGTGAAATACCACAGAAGAGTTGTTATATTTTTAATTTTAATTATTCGAACGTCTTCATCTTCACTCAAGTGAATAGGCTACAGTATTGATCATTCATACCCTGAAAGGAGAAAAAGGTTCCACAAATCGAATATTGCAACAATGAGCCGATAAATCTTTCGTATTAAACAGTCGACACTTTTGCGTAACGCTTTTTCCTCTGAATTTCAAAATCCGGATCTGGTCACATTCCTTTTATGGGAACCTTTGAAGATTCCTCCGTGAAGATTTGCGTGAACCTTCTCTTGATATTAAAGAATTTTTCAAGACTAGCAATTATCACCGTCGGCAAGGTCGTTTACCGCTGGCGTTCTAATGTTCTCGCAGATGATGCGTCACATTACGGCTATCAGAATGTAACAATCGATGGTTTATAGTATTGCTTCGGAAAGATTAGATTACAGTACAAATACCAGATTTGTAAATCATAATTGCAGTTGGTTTTACTGTGTGATAATAACATATTTGTTGTAAGAAGATCACTCGATGATTACTCGGAATTGATTGATTTTGAGGCAAGAAAATGTGTTCTGATGTATTTCATTTCGTAGGAATTAATGAACTTTTCACGAACGATCAAAACGTTTTTGAGCATCCAATCACTGTAACGACGTGTTTAAATGAAGTACCAAACATAACACAGCGAAGTGGCACTGATCCCAGTTCAGGGACACAGAAACCACCAGGGATTGATAAACGTGGAGAAGTTTCATACCAATGTTTATTGCATAATTAAATTCAAATTTCACCTTAAAAAAATTTCGGAGCGAAAAAAATTGATTCTATACAATGAAAAAAGTTGTTAGTGTGAAGTACTTGTTAGGGTCATGATTGTTGTAGGTAATCTCTGTGGACACCCTCGTATAAAGCAACTAGCTGAAGATGATGAAATTCAAAATCCAGCCTCACCAATAGAAATTAAGGAAATAATCGAGAATATCAAAAGGTGAAAAGCAGCAGGCATAGACAAAATAACGAACTTGATGGTGAAGAAAATGCCAAGAAAAGGAAAAGTAGTTCTCACGAATATAGCAAATGGCGTTATGCGAACCGAGCACTTTTCGAAAAGATGAAAAACAGCAGATGTAATTCCTTAGAATAAATCAGGAAAATATTGAAAGTTCGCACAGAACTATAAACCAATAAGTCAGCTCCGGGCCCTAGGAAAAGTAGTGAAAAAAGTTATTGCAAAAAGTTTGAAAGAAGAACCGAATACACAGGCCGGATAATTTTGATTCAGAAGAGAACACTTGACCAAATTTATCACCGAAGGTTTTCAAAATAAACAACCCACGGCAGTTATTCTTCCAGATATGACGAGAGCATTTGACAAAGTATAGCACGAACAATTAGCATTTAAAAAAATTACGAAAAGCAATGCCGTGAAGTCAGGAGCTTTTGAGCGCCCGGACATCCACCTTGTATGTAGATTCGTATTCTCCAGTTTAAGAAATCGATTGAAATGATTTCCACAGATTTCAAAGAAAATTCCACACATGTGATTTTTAACCAATCAGAACGTGTATCTCTGACAGAACACCATCGCAACGGATGAATTTTAGTGGAAATTTTTTCACGGTACCCAACAGCGAATTATACTGGAAATTTTTTTGACGTTTATAATGACAGAATATTATACTTGATGAAGACGAAAATTGATGTTGTTGGAAATAAACGAATTTGGTGTGGAATTTTCTTACCGAATACCACACGAGGTCAAATTAAATCCGGAAATTTTTTCTCACTCATGAATATTTTTAGAAAATTATCCCTCGTCTTCGACTCGGGATAATTTACAAATTATTCATGAGCTCGAAAAAATTTCCGGCAATAATTTGACCTCTAGTGGTATTACTAGTGAAAATTTCAAACTAAGGCGAAAATCCAGACGTTACGTCAGTGCTTTATGTGACCAATTTTTTTTTCGATAATTCGCTAGAATTTTCTACGGTATCTATGGTCTTGGTAATACGGTCTAGACAAAATTCCCCACGAAGTTTGAATACATTATTCTTCATCTATGGGCGAAATTTCAATCCAATCCAAAAAGTAGTTTCGAAATAATCAGGAAAAAAATAGTTTGAACGGCTATATTTACGGAACTCCTAGTCTAATTTTACTCATTGATGAACCTATCCGCGAAATTCGCCCTAGGCCTTTCCATTACAAAGTTATAATTTTCTATGGTTTCTATGGTTCTGGTCATGCGAGCTAGACAAAATTTTGCATGTAGCTTGAGCACGTAATATCGAATAAGCAGTTTCGAAGTAATGAGAAAAACAAAATTTCGAGCGGCCATATTTACGGAACCCCTAGGCGAATTTTGCCCAATAACGAACTTAACCGCGGCATTCGAGATTCGAACCTACCCTGAAAATCTCAGTTTCTAGAACATTCCGTTGGAGAGTTATCGTGTATACGGCCGGACGGACGGACAGACTCGAATTTTTCGACGGATTCGTCATCACTGAGTCGAACAAAGTCGTTTGAGACCATTTTCGGATCAAAATTCGAAGAATACAGACATCGTGACGAAATGATATAGCCCTCGTGTAAGTAGTACGAGCGCTCAAAAATGCGAAAAGCACTGCCGTGAAGTCAGGAGCTTCTGAGCGCTCGTTCATCCACCTTATAGGTAGATTCGCATTCTCCCGTTTTAGAAACCAACTGGAAAGAATTCTACAGCTGTCAAAAAAAATTTCAAACTAAGGCGGAAATCCAGACTTGACGACTTTGGGTGACCAATTTTTTTTCGATAATTCGCTAGAATTTTCGACCGTATCTATGGTCTTGGTAATGCGATCTGGACAAAATTTTCCACGTAGTTTGAATACATTATTCTTCATCTATGTGCGAAATTCCATTCCAATACAATGGGAAGTTTCGAAATTATCAGAAGAAAAATACTTTGAACGTCCATATTCACGGAACCCCTAGCCTAATTCTGCTCATTGGTGAACGTGATTGCGAAATTCGCGATCCGAACCTTCCCTAAAAAGTCCCTTGGCCTTTGCGTTCGAAAGTTATAATTTTCTATGGTTCCTAGAGTTCTAGTCTTGCGATATAGGTAAAATGTAGCTTGAATATTTCATTCTCCATTTGAATACAAAATTTCGTCACGATCAATTCCATAGTTTTGAAATTATCGACAAAACTTAATTTCAAACGACCATATTTACTGAACCTCTATTTTAATTTTGCTCATTTATGAACGTGACTTCAACATTCGATATCCACACCTTTCCTGAAAATTTCAAGTCCCTAGTCCTTTCCATTACAAAGTTATAATTTTCTATGATTTTTATGGTTCTGGTCATGCGAGCTAGACAAATTTTTCTTGTAGCTTGAACACGTACAACTTGAACGAAATGTCGAGCGGCCATATTTAAGGAACCCCTGGGTTAATTTTGCCCAATAACGAACTCAATCGCGGCATTCCAGATTGAAACCTACCCTGAAAATTTCAAGTTTCTAAAACATTCCGTTCGAGAGTTATCGTGTACACGGTCGGGCGGACGGACATACTCGAATTTTTCGAAGGTTGTGTCAGTTTGTGAAGGCAGTTGGAATGCCAGATCTCCATACTGACTGGCCTTTTCGGTGTAAGCTCTAGCGATGTTCTCGTCCGCTGGTATGGAGACATCAAGCAGCAGACACGTATTCTTCTTTTCATCGAAAACCGTGATATCTGGTCTATTGTGAGCTACACCCAGGCCAGTGCTCATCGTAGCATCCCAGTACAGTTTGCACTGATCATTTTCCAGAAGGGTTTGAGGCTTATACAGATGCTGCTCAACCATGAACCATGAACAAGCCCGAAACGGAGTGCGATCTGCTGATGATACAACTTGGCCATGGCGTTGTGTCTTTCGAGATAATCCCTAGGTGCCATAATTGAGCATGAAGATGTCATATGCTGTATTGATTCCGGAGCCTGGAGACATTTTCCGCATCGGTCAGATGGTATATCTTTCTTCACTATATGTTTCAGGTACATTCTGGTAGGCATCACCTGGTCCTGGATTGCAATGAGTCTACCCTGCGTTTCCGGAAAGAGATATCCTGCCCGTAAGTACTCTAGTGTTTCCTTCTTACTCACATTATAGTTTTCCAGGTGACCAGGGTACCTGCGAAGGAGGGCCTTGGATTTCCATTCCGATGTTAGTTCTTCAGTTGTTTTTATGGGAGGGAGTTGCTAATCCCGTTGAGCCAAATTGAGTGCTGCGATGTTGTCGTCAGTTTCACACAAAGCCTGGAAAAGAGGTGTGGTGTTTTTATAAAAATGTTTCCTGAGGCTTTCAATATTTCTTTGGTGGGTGGCCTCGATATTGAGTAGAACCCTTCCTCCCTGGTGTCGTGGGAGGTAGAGTCTGATTAAGGACGAATGAGAATGGTGAATTCCACATCTGGTGAGAGCGGATATTACAGCTCTATCCAATTCACGGAGCTCGGTCGTCGACCAGGTCAACACGCCAAATGAATAGGTCATACATGGCATCGCTCATATGTTAATGGCGGTAAACAGGGATCTTGAGTTGAGTCTCGATTTCAGGAGAAAATTCATTCGTCCGAGCAATTTTTCTTTGAAAAATTGTTTCATTGGTGAAACATTTATCTCAAGAGCCTGCCTAATTCCCAAGTACCTGTACGAATCATCGTTGTTCAGATTCGGTATGGTGATATTGATCATGAGGGTTGTTTGCTGTCCCGCATTCTGTATCTTTCCTCTCCTCACCTCAAGGACTGCGCATCCATCAGTACCCATTCGCATACTAATAGATTCGCTGAAAGCTCGTACTGTCTCTAGCAGTCCCCTGAGATCACTCTGATTTGCAGCATACAACTTGTGGTCGTCCATGTATAGATGGTGTGTGATGTTTATTTTCCTTTTTTCATCTATAACGTACCCATATTTGGTGTTTTTGAGGAGCATGCTTAAAGGATCAATAGACCAGGCAATAGAGATTTTATCGTGACAAAAATAGTAGAAGAAAACGGCGAGTGGGGAGTTACGTGGGGTGGTCCGTGGATTTTCAGTAATATGTTTTCGACTCGCAAATATCATTACTTTTCTTGTAATTGCGAAGAAACACCAAAAAAAACGATGTTTTTTCAGTTTTTTGTTTGTAAAATCTGAACCAATGGAGCGGTGCTAATACTCCCAACAGACGAAGTGTAGAGAATGAAAAGATGAAAAAAATGAGTGCTAGTGCAACTCAATCGGGTCATCATTACCGGAGAAAAGCCGGAAAAACCGTGAAAATCAGCGTTTTTTCAGATCCTCATAACTCGGCCAATTTCTGAGTTGAAGCGCTGGCTTTCCAAATGAAAGTAGTGGTTAATAGATACTTCAAGTGTGCATAACCCGGACGTTGTCCGATAAATAGTTTTTGCGTAATTGCGATTTGAATTATTTAAGGCACTATTTTCCGGAAGAGCTGGATGCGTCGGAAGTAGTCCGATTTCAATTTGCAAAACGGATTTTGAAAGAAGAAGTATAGAACTACAAAAAAGCAATCTTCATTTTTCGTTAAAATGCTTCAAAATAGGTGAAAAGAGCATGCAATCATGACCAAAATGAGCCGAATGCTCGATTGCAGTCAAATAGTGGGGGTATATACGTAAATATTCGCGCCCGGCCTCAGCGCGATTTTGGTTCCCCGCGTCTGCCGGCTACCCCCACTATCCGTCCCAGATGGGGCACTGAGCCGGTTTTGGTCATGTTTCCACGTATTTTTCACCTATCTTGCAACATTTTAACGAAAAATCAAGTTTGCCGTTTTGTAGTACTATACTTCTTCTTTCAAAATCCGTTTTGTAAATTGAAATCGGACTACTTCCGACGCATCCAGCTCTTCCGGAAAATAGTGCCTTAAATAATTCAAATCGCAATTACGGAAAAACTATTTATCGGACAACGTCTGGGTTATGAACACTTGAAGTATTTATTAACCACTACTTTCATTTGGAAAGCCAGCGCTACAACTCAGAAATTGGCCGAGTTATGAGGATCTGAAAAAACGCTGATTTTCACGGTTTTTCCGGCTTTCCTCCGGTAATGATGACCCGATTGAGTTGCACTAGCACTCATTTTCTTCATCTTTTCATTCTCTACATTTCGTCTGTTGAAAGTATTAGCACCGCTCCATTCGTTCAGATTTTACAAGCAAAAAACTAAAGAAACATCGTTTTTTTTGGTGTTTCTTCGCAATTACAAGAAAAGTAATGATATTTGCGAGTCGAAAACATATCACTGAACATCCACGGACCACCCCACGTAACTCCCCACTCGCGGTTTTCTTCTACTATTTTTGTCACAGAATGATTCTTTTTCTGCTCTATTGCCTGGTCTACAAGGGCAAGGCAAAACCATAAAGGGCTGAGGCTGTCCCCCTGGAAGATTCCGCTACAAATGCAAACCTGCTCTAACTTCTCTGTACGACTACCACTTTTCACCAGCAATGTTGTCCTCCAGGTCTTCATGAGATGTTCCAAAATCGTAATAACATTTCCAGCGACCCCGTGCATTTTCAGAACCTCCAAAATCCAGGAGTGGGGGACCGAATCGAAGGCTTTTTGTTAGTTCACTTATGCGACAGATATATTCCTGAGCTTTTTCCGAGCCTGTTTGGTCAGGATATAATCAGAGATGAGTAGCTCTTTATACCCCTTGGTCTCCACACGGCATGCATTTTGCTCGTGAGCCCTCAGTCCATGTTTCCTCAGATGTTCGTTGGTGTGTTTTGTTAGGATGGAAGCGAAAATCTTGGTAGGTCACGGTAGGCACGTGATTGGGCGATAGTTTTTGGGATTAGTGGGATCATCCCCTTGAGCTATTAGGTGCGTTATGCCTCTGGTGAAAAATTCCGGAATAATGGAAGGGTCAGACAAGGCGCCCTGGAAAAATCCTTGCAAAGGTTGGTGTATGGAAGTGAAATATTTCCACCAATAATTCTGGATCTTATCAATCCCCGGAGCTGCCCAGTTCTTAGCTTTTCTCAGAGCCTCAACTATATCTGCAACATCGACAACTATGTAGATCGCGCTTCATCAATCCAGTACGCTTTCACGCCATGAGCTGTTTTATCTGCCCAGATGTTAGACCAGTATTGATGGGCGTGTTTCACCTCGAGTTTGGCTGATTCAAGATTCTCGTTTCCTTCAAAATTTCGGAAGAACTGTTTTCGGTTGGTATAAAACAGTCTGTTGTTCGCATATAATATCGTTTAACCCTTTCGTTATAGCGATGTATCCGGCTTCCTAAAACTTTTATCTTTTGTTTCAGGTAGTCGCACCTGACATGAACTTTCTCTCTGAAAGAGGGGTCCCATCGTCTAATGCGGAACTCCGACGCAATCCCCCTTACAGCCTTAATCACCTTCGTTGATGGACTTGGGGTATTCAGGTAAGTATGCATGATTTCAATCTTCTTCCTCATATTAGATATCTTATTTTGCAGGCGACCTTTCCATGGTGGTATGGAAAGCTGTCTCTTCATGCAATTTTCAGGAGATGGTCCTATCTTATGTCCGTTCATCTCACATACGGTGACCGCTCCTGCATATACGACATCCACCAGTCCCTCCAGGCTATTAACGTTCTCAAAGTTTCCTGGAAGAACAGAGTTGAGAGACTGGACTGACCACATGACATCCCTGAAGTACTTCAGCCTGTGTGTCCTCGGACAGCTCGATGGTTCGACTCCCGAGTATTTCAAAAGATTTCCCCCAAACGACTCCTCCAATTCATCAGGTAGAATACTAATGAGAATGAAAATAAATTTCCTGTGAACATGGGTGCTAACTCTTTCCACTTCTGTGATACAGAATGTTGAGTATGAAAACATTTCTAACAAGTTACTGAACATTTGAGGCCAATACTTTGATCTAAAATATGATTTTTCATCAGAACATCTATTGCTTGAATTCCAATTTCAGGAAAAATGAAATCTTAAAATTTTTCTGGATTATTTTCTCGAAAATGGAGGAGTCAGGGACCTTTGATGAGGAGTACCGTTTTCGAAAATAACATTCAAGAATTTCAAGGCCATCGGAATTTTCAACATATCAGTTGTTTTTTGAGCACTCGTACTACTTACACGAGGGCTATATTATTTCGTCACGATGTCTGTATTTTTCGAATTATGAGCCGAAAATGGTCTCAATTGACTAGGTTCGACTCACTGATGACGAATCCGTCGGAAAATTCGAGTCTGTCCGTCCGGCCGTCCGTCCGTAAGCACGATAACTCTCGAACGGAACAACCAAGTCTCTTTTCATTTTTCAGTTTGGGTTCAGTTCTCGAATGCCTCTGTTGAGTTCGATAATGGGCCAAATTCCACCAGGGGTTCCGTAAATATGGCCGTTCAGAGTTTTGTTCTCCTGATTACTTGAAAACTGCAGATTTGATCGAGATGAAATTGTGCACTCAAATGGAGAATGAGTTGTTCAAGCTACATGTGGAATTTTGTTCAGACCGCATGACCAGAACCATAGAAAAATGTAACTTTCGAACGGAAACGCCTAGGGACTTGAAATTTTCACGATAGGTGTGGATCTCGAAAGTCGTGATCACGTTCATCTATGAGCAAAATTATACTAAGGGTTCCGTAAATATGGAAGTTTGAAATTTAGTTTTCTTGATCATTTCAAAACTACAGATCCGATCGTGACGAAATTTTGTTACTAATGGAGAATGATATATTCAAGCTACATTTCTCCAGATCACATGACCAGAACCATAGAAAATCATAACTTTCGAACGGAAAGGGCTAGGAACTTGAAATTTTCAGGATAGGTGTGGATCTGAAATGTCACGTTCACGTTTATCAATGAGCTGAATTATACTAGGGGTTCCGTGAATACGGTCGTTCAAATTATTTTTTTCCTGACTTTTTCGAAACTACTGATTGGATTGGAATGAAATTTTGCACCTAACTGGGGAATAATGTATTCAAACTACGTGCGAAATTTTGTCTAGATCGCATCACCAAGACCATAGATACTGTAGAAAATTCTAGCGAATTATCGAAAAAAACATTGGCCAGCTGAAGCACTGACATGAAGTCTGGAGTTTCGCCTAAGTTTCAGAATTTTTTTGACAGCTGTCGAAAATTCATTCAATTGATTTCTATAAGTGGAAAATGCGAATCTACCTACAAGGTGGATGTACGAACACTCAAAATCTCCTGACTTTACGGCAGTGCTTTTCGAAATTTTTTTTTTCTTGAGAGTATTGACAGTATTGTGATATGAAACTTTTTGAAGCGAAGTTTGTTTAAGTTACCGTAACAAAAGAGCGTTACATACATATAAAAGTGGAAATCCTTGCTTAGGACAGGAAATGAACCCGTGCCGCCCACGTGTCGGGCGAGAATGTTACCACTGAACTATACAGGGTGTCCGGGAAAATGTGGGAAATGTCTCGGACTCAGATAATACATAAAAGAATAAGATGACTAGTTCCCATAATTTGAACAAGAGTACCTTTTCTTAAGCTTAATATTCAAGGTATCCAAATTTGTTTTTTTTTAACTCCTTATCATACAGGGTGTTGAAAATGTAAGCATTAAAACTAACAATCTAGTCTGGTAAACTAAACAAGCTAATTCAAATTTAAGGGCAGTATTTTAAGAGGTCCTCACTATTATTCATCATATCAAATTTTTAATAAATTATATCAAGTAGTTTAAAATTTATTCCAGTAAAATGAATTTCCAGTGACGTCATTCAGGGGGTCGTATCTCCGTAGGGAGGGCCGCTAGGAAAAAAAATTATGAAAACTAGTCATCTTATTCTTTAATGTTTTATCAGAATCCGAGTGATTTCCCACATTTTCCCTGTCTCAAACCAATACAAAAAGCCAACTACACCTCAATTTCGCAGGCTGATATAGTCAAATATAATTCCCAAAAATTACCAACATTGCCACAGAGACGAAATAATTTTGTTCAGTTGCAATTCAAGTTGGAGAATTGTGGGGGCTGGTGACTAATAGGTGCACGAAAAATACGAATTTTCCTATACACAGACAGTTAATATAGGCTCTTTTATTACTAAAAGTGAAGTTTTTTTTTAAGGTAATTCTATTTTTTAGAAATTATACACGATTCGAAATTCTTATTGATTTGGTCTCAAGAATTTGATGTAAATACGGCAACAGCGCCTTTTAAACATCAACTTGACGTAATTGTCATGCGCTCTGTAATGCCATAGTGGAAGAATAGATATAGTATTCATGCGTATTTCGTTCTCGTTTCGATTTTGAGTGCACGCTTCAACGGTTTTCGTTTGGATAGTTTTTTTTCTTCATAAATTTTATTAAAATGGAAAGTGTAAAACCACTACTCAAGAGAGGTTCAACAACACCATCAGGCACATTAGTGAAAAGTATCCGCATTAAAAGGTATGTACCTATAAATTGATAATTTAAAACTGACTTAACTTAACCTAACCTAACCTAACCTATATAAATGTTGAAGAATAAGTCCTCACATATCATCTGATTTCCATCTCTTTCATTATAGAAATTATGAAGCTGATTTGAACCTCCCGCCGTTTACATCCAACCAATCCAACCTCCGAAAACAACGTAATCTATTATCGGGATGACGACTATGAACGGAGATATCCGAAGTATTCCGAAGTGACGCACTACACGTCGAATCGAATGTCATATTATCGATTTTCAAGTGCAAAAATATAATGTTTTCTTAAGGTATTTTTACTCTATATATGTGTTTTTAACTTCATTACACCTCTAACATTCATCTATTACCAGAAAATAACGAAAAATTTCTCGATTGACTAGTGGTCTTAATGGTCTCTGGACCCGAATTGTGGAAAAATCCCATGGAATTGTAGACTTCACGTGTGTTCCTTACATAATTCCCCTATAAATCACGTAGCAATCGGATGACATTAGATTTCACTCGTTTAGCGAGTTCAATGGAGTACTCACCCTATACGAGAGGAATAGTAATTTACGTAACAAGTCCGGAAAATACTGTTTTTGGACGTGTTGCGTCCACTATTTTTTCGGCAACCGTGTAGAATAACAAATCAATGAGACACATTTCTTTATTGCGATAAATGCGACTAAAAACACTCAAAACTTTCAGAATCAAAATGGCAACTAATTTCATGTTTGTATTTCGTTGCTATGGTAATGATCAATTGTATTTATCGAAATCGGCCCACCAAGATTTTCATATAGCCAATGATAACAACTTAATAGGTGGCAGTAGTAATTTCGTTGCTACGGGAAACGTACTTTCCGGCCTAGTCCGGAAAGTACGTACTTTCCGGACTAGACCGGGATATGTTACTTTCTCAAAGGAAAAACGTCTGGGAAGTGAGTACTTGCCGAAAAATGTTTTTTATGACACCGTCATCAAATTGCACCGCACATGTATTTCTAGAATAATCGTTTGGAGAGCACCAAAGATTCTGTATGTGAAAGAACCAAGAATTTACAGAAATATTTCTTTCGTTATCAAGGAAATTTGACGCAGAACTTAGGTCCCTTTGGTCTCCCTTAGGCCAATGTCAATTTGCCACCCCGAATCACATGCCGACTTTTTCAAAAAAGTCTTTTTCGCAGGGAGAGTTGATTGAGACAATTTAGTTTCGTGGAAATGAAACAATCAATTGTTTCATAGTGTTATATTATTCTACATAACATTCAGAAAACTTCAAGAAAACACTGCAATTAATCTTTTCGTCATCAATATATTAACGATTTTTTTCTTGCTTTTTTTCTGCAATCTTTTGCAACACTACTTCAAAATCAATTTTTTTGCACAACTCAGCTTCAATGCAGGAAACGGCAAGAGAATTTCTGCGCTCTTGAGACATGTTAAAACGCAAATATGATAAAATTCGTTTCAAAGCTGAAATAGTAATTTTTCGATAACCGTCCGGGAAGTACTCACTTCCTGACGCTTTTTCTTTGAAAAAGTAGCATTTCCCTGCCTAGTCCGGGTAGTAAGTACTTTCCGGACTAGGCCGGTAAGAATCACATCGTTGTTATGGAAACGACTGACACCTATTTGACATGAAATTACATGGTTGACGTTTGGATTTTTGAGAGTTCGAAATTTTGTTCTACAATAGTAATTTACGTAACAAGTCCGGATAATTCTGTTTTTTTGGACGAGTAGACAAAATTCTAGGATGATCGTTAGCGAGTCCTGGAAGTCTGCGAATCCAAAAAAACTGGTTTTTGACGTGTTATGTACACTATTTTTTCGGCAACCGTGTAGAATAACAAATCAATGAGACACATTTCTTTATTGCGATAAATGCGACCAAAAACACTCCAAACATTCAAAAATCAAAATGGCAACATTGGCAACCTATTTCATGTTGGTATTTCGTTGCTATGGTAATGATCAATTCTATTTATCGAAATCATACCCACCAAATTTTTCATATAGCCAATGATAACAATTAATAATAGGTGTCAGTCGTAATTTCGTTGCTAAGGAAAACTTACTTTCCGGCCTAGTCCGGAAAGTACGTATTTCCGGACTAGGCCGGGAAATGTTACTTTCTCAAAGGAAAAGCGTCTGGGAAGAAAGTGTCTCATCGATTTGTTATTCTACACGGTTGCCGCAAAAATAGTGTACAACTGCCTTTCAGTATATTGTTGAATAATATTCTTTAATCTAGTGGATGAAAGCATTTATATACTTGGATAACGATAAACACTGCTCACAGGTGGATAAGGTTCATTGGGGCGGCATATCAAACGAATCATAAGCTAAGATACAGAAGAAAATAACTGGCGTTTTGATATATTGCGGTATAATATATGTACTTAGATTTAGTATCATTTGAATTGGATGATTTCATCTGTTATATCGAATATCGAAA
The DNA here is from genome assembly GCA_963966015.1 of Aphidecta obliterata. Lineage (NCBI taxonomy): Eukaryota > Metazoa > Arthropoda > Insecta > Coleoptera > Coccinellidae > Aphidecta > Aphidecta obliterata. The sequence goes on along the minus strand of OZ014430.1, from coordinate 7,129,786 downwards.
CAAAAGTTGTTGTTCAAGTTATTCCAAATGAAATCGGTAATGAGAATATTTTGCAATTTATTTCAGACTTTTTGAGACCTTCAATAAGAGCTGATAATAGGATATATACTTAGTTATTGCATAGGAATTCTGTTGACTGTTGAGCTGGCGTTTTTGAGCTATGGGTTTTTTACATGCTTGTTCTAGGAAACAGTGTGCTGAAGTTCTGCCCAAATGAGTGTATGTATATTTCAAATATACAAGTGATCCCAAACGACTAGTCAAAACTCAAATAGAATGAAAAATTTTGGTTTTCTAATTGATATAGGTTCTAAAGAGCTCACCAAAGAAAATTGAAATAACTATATCATTTCAAAACGCTTTGCTTCCACAAAAAAAAATTATTCCGGAATGAAAAACTTTAGCTTTATAAATCGTCCGAAAATATTGGTTGATTGGCTGTTTGAAAAAGTACCGCCACAAATTATTCACAATAATCAACCAATAGTAGCATTTTCGGACGATAGTATCATCAGATGACGGATTTTTTGGAAATCCTTTACACGAAATAATTCAAATGAGTACACCAATTCTTCAAAAATATTACATGGAATGAGAATTTTTGAATTTTAATAAATCTATGATATTTTCGAAGTTGAAATATCGTATGGTTCGACAAAATGCAGCAGAGTTCTTGAATTCATGAAATTATTCATTCATATCAAATATTTCATCTACTTGGATGGAGTATTATATTTTTCTATGGAGTATACGTATTCCGAATTGTAGTAAATCATTCCAAATAAACCAAATTTCCGACTTCACTTTCGGATCGAATATATACTTGAATCAACTGTAATTTTTCAAGAATAATATCATGTTTCACTCCACTGAGATGGAAAATAACGTGTTCAAGCTAAATGCAAAATTTCGAAGAAGGGATTCCATTTGAAACTATGCTGAAAGGATTTGAAGCAATTTCACAAACAAGTTTATATATAGAGGCACTTAAATGGAAAAAGAAATCTCCCTAATTAAATAGTTCGCATGACCAGAACGATAGGAACCACAAAAAATTATAACTTTCGAACGGAAAGACCTAGAGACTTGACAATTTTCGGGGTAGGTCTGGATCTCGAATGTCAAGGTCACGTTCATCAATGAGCAATATTTAAGTCGAGGTTCCGTAAATATGGCCGTTCGAAAAATATTTTCCTGATAATTCCGAAACTACTGATTTGATCTAAATGAAATTACGCCAATGGATGAAGAATAATGTATTCGAACTACTCACATCACAAAGACCGTAGAAGATTATAGCGAATTATCGAAAAAAAAATCCTTATATTCCTTTAACAGCTGATTCGGCATAATTTACGAAGAGCTGCGCTGCTGTCATTTTTATGACTGCTGTCAAAAATATTTTCAATAGAAGGTGGATGAACGGCCTGTCAAAAGCTTTTGACTAAACGTCAGTGCTTTTTATAATTTTTTCATTCTTCAGTTGAATAGCGTGTGCAAAGTTGAAGTTCCGATTATTTTCAGAAAAGCCGATAATTTGATATTCGACTTACCTACTTCATCATGTTTCAACTAATCAAGGATAGGTCTGCGAATATATCAGAAATTGATTTTTTTCGAGACACTTTGACACTCACAAAATCTGAATCACTTCATCTACACCAAAATGTAAAGTAGCTGAACATTTCTTTGCTGATTCTTCATAATTATCTACTGATTGAATTATACTTGTAGGTGAGCACGTCGCCGAAAATTGTTGGAGAACTGATCATTTCTTCCTTATGAAACTGATCTCATACTCGACCAAACCCAAATAATATAATTTTCTTTTCAATTCGAAAATATCTAGCGATCAATAACAGAAGGTGTCGGCATGACGCGTAATAAATAGACGTTTCATTGTTTCCTCCTTTTGTTTTCTAAACCCCGTGGCAGTATCAAACAAGCAGACAGCATCATAATTTAATGGTAAGTTATCTTTTGCATAATCCTATCCATTGAAAATATGAAGCATTTCTAAATCTAATTAATTTTCGGAGATTTCCTAACCAAATCTATTTCATATTGCACATGATGTATTAAAAATGTGAATGAGTTTGCCATTTACTGAAATGTCAATATTTTCGGCTGATGGGGAGGGTCACTAATACAATTGAATTTTTGGCGTATATATATAGAAGTCTTCCAGGGACAGATAATATCAATTCGAAGTTTTCCATCAGAGAATCAGGTCTTTTGGAATAGTCGAAAATGTTCAAGGTACATTAAGATAAATCTTTTCGAATGCAATTTTCTGGAAGAAGTTTCAATATGGTGTTCTGTTTCAGTTTGTAATCCTCTCCGTGTTCTCAAGTGCTGTCCTGGCTGGTTACCTGCCCAACATCAAAGATGGAGCCAATAGCCAAATAATAACCTATGATTATAGGGTCCTAGAAGATGGTTACACATTCGAGTAAGTCTAGAATTTGTTGTTAAGTTCGAAATTCAGAATAAATTGTGTCCACAAAGAAAGAGTCCTTTTTTGATTATTCATGAGATTCGATATTTTGGGAACATATTTGATAATAAGATATTCTGGCATTACACGCGCCCTGCGTTTATTCTTCGTCATCTAGTCATCATCCAATATGTTAGATTAATTCAGTTTTCTACAATTACTTGACTTGAAGCATGAAATTACAGTCTTGAACTCCCATACCAATTCCAAAAGCTCAACTTTTGTTTCTAAAGCCTCATATATGATACCAACTCAATAAAAATGTCCTTTGCATTACCGTTCGTTATATTTTTCACGCAGATAAAGCGCTGACAGCGGATTCACAGTAATGTTGAATTTTTGTTCATGAATAATAAATTGAAATGTTAATGCCGAGCCTTTATACCTGCCTTTCGAGTGGAATGGCTGAAATAAAATTCGAAATAACGTTTTCTGTATTGATCTTGGTGATTTTGTTATATCAAATATTTTTTTTCAGATACACCACCTCAAATGGCATCACTCGACAAGAAACTGGCCATATCAAAGTTGTAACTGATCCTGACACTCAAGAACCAGACGAAATAATGGATGTGGAAGGCCTGTATTCCTACACTGGCGATGATGGTAAATTTTATAGGGTCGCCTATCACGCTGACGAAAACGGTTATGTACCTCAAGTTTCCTCATCTGTATCAAGATCTGGTAATATTGTGGTAATTGGTCAGGCGAAACCAACTAGAGCTCCAAAAAAAGAGATCCGTAATAGGTACACCTTTCCATACAAGAAGATTGAAAACGACGTACCACCAAAATCTACATTCCCATACAAGAGGAGATACTAAATGAAGTACTCTAGTCCAGAATATCTATTAATTTTTATAATGAAATGAATGTTACTTAACTGGTCGTAATTGGTTAATGGAAAATTTCATATGGATATTTTTATAATAATACATATTTGTCACCTAAACTTTGGTCTTCATTTTTGAGCGTTCGTTCTACTTACACGAGGGTTATATCATTTCGTCACGATGTCTGTATTTTTCGAATTTTGAGCCTTAAATGGTCTCAATCGACAAGGTTCGACTCACTGATGACAAATCCGTCGGAAAATTCAAGTCTGTGCGTCCGGCCGTAAGCACGATAACTCAGTGTGTGTTCATTTCCCAAGTGCCTCGGTTGAGTTCGTTAATAGGCAGAATTCCACCAGGGGTTCCGTAAATATGGCCGTTCGAAATATTGTCCTTCTGATTTCTCCGAAAATACAGATTCGATCTAGATGAAATTTTGCACCCGAATGAAAAATGACGTGTTCAAACTACAAGCAGAGTTTTGTCTAGATCGCATGACCAGAACCATAGATAATCATCACTTACGAACGGAAAAGCCTAGGCACTTGAAATTTTCAGAATAGGTGTGGATCTCGAATATCTAATTCACTTTCATCCAAGTGCAGAATTAGACTATGGGTTTCGTAAATATGGTCGTTCAAAATTTAGTTTTCTTGATAATTCAAAAACTACGGATTCGATCGTGACGAAATTTCGTATTTTAATTGAGAATGATATATGCAAGCTACATTTTTTCCAGATTTCATGACCAGAACCATAAAAACCATGGAAAACTATAACTTTCGAACGGAAAGCCCTAGGGACTTGAAATTTTCAGGATAGGTGTGTATCTCGAATGTCACGGTCCCGTTCATCAATGAGAAAAAATTAGACTAGGGGTTCCGTGAATATAGCCTTCCAAAATATTTTCTACCTGATACTGATTGGACTATAATGAAATTTTGCAAATAGATGAAGAAAAATGTACTCAAACCAAACTGTGAAATTTTGTCCAGATCGCATACCAAAACAATAGATACCGTAGAAAATTCTAGACAACAATCGAAAAAATAATTGGTCACAGAAGCTCCTGACTTCACGGCAGTGCTTTTTATATTTTTTTGTCACTGCAATTTAGTGCTACCTCATAACACAAATCCAAACTAAATCTAATCGATAGATGAAATTAACTAAATCACTTCCTAGCTTAGGTATTTCATTTCATTTTGATGCGGTCAATGAACAATCGTCTTAGAAAGTCAAATATTTTTGGTTTGCAGAATTGTGGTGTCTTTAGTCATTCAATTTTTTTGAGCGCTCGTACTACTTACAAGAGGGCTATATCATTTCGTCACGATGTCTGTATTTTTCGAGTTTTGAGCCGAAAATGGTCTCAAACGACTATGTTCGACTCACTGATGACGAATCCGTCGAAAAATTCGACCGCCGTCTGTATACACGATAACTTTCGAACGGAATGTCCTAGACACTTGAAATTTTCAGGGCAGGTTCGAATCTCGAATGCCGCGGTTAAGTTTGTTATTCGGCAGAATTCGCCTAGGGCTTCCGTAAATATGGCCGCTCGAAATTTTTTTTTCCTGGTTACTTCGAAACTCCAGATTTGATCGGGGTGAAATTTCGCACTTAGATAGAGAATTATGTGTTCAAGCTACATGCGAAATTTTGTCCAGCTCGCATGACCAGAACCATAGAAACCATAGAAAATTATAACTTTGTAATGGAAAGGCCTAGGCACTTGAAATTTTCAGGATAGGTGTGGATCTCGAATGTTGCGATCACGTTCATCAATTTCATTTTGAATCCAATATTAAACCTTTATGTTGCAGATCATTACTTGCTATCTTTTCAGAGAAGATAAACTCTATAAGAAAAATGAGAGCATCAGAGTAACTAGGTTAAAAAAATTAAAACAAAAAATTTATTTCATTTGAATATAATATTAAACCTTTATGTTGCAGATCATAACTAGCTATCTTTTCAAAGAAGATAAACACCAGAAGACAAATGAGAGCATCAGAGTACCTTGAATAAAAAAATTAAAACAAAAAATGTATTTCATTTTGAATCTAATATAAAACCTTTATGCTGCAGGTCATTACTAGCTATCTCGTTGTAGAAGATAACACAACCGAGCACAATCCTGAAGATATTTAAAATATCCAGGATGAGTGAATGTTCCCCTTAGTGCGGAGTGAGAAAGCCGACTGCGAGAAGGGTGTTTCCCCTCTACGCTGATAGACTAAAGTCGAGTGTTCATTGAAAAAAAAATATATGAAAAAATCAAATTTTATTTCATTTCGAATATTTCATTAGTCTTAGAATGTTGCAGATCATTAATAGCTATCTTTTCAAAGAAGATAAACTCCAAAAGAGAAATGAGAGCATCAGAGTAGGTAGAATAAAAAAATTAAAAAAAAAAAATTATTTCATTTCGAATCTAATATTAAAACTTTATGTTGCAGATCATTACTAGCTATCTTTTCATAGAAGAAAAACTCCATATGGAGAATGAGATCATCAGAGTAACTAGAATAAAGAATTCAAAACAAAAAATGTATTTCATTTTGAATCTAATATTGAACATTTATGTTGCAGATCATAACTAGCTTTCTTTTCAAAGAAGATAAATTCAAGAAGAGAAATGAGAGCATCAGAGTACCTAGAATAAAAAAATTAAAACAAAAAATTTATTTCATTTTGAATATTATATTGAAAATTCATGTTGCAGATCATTACTAGCTTTCTTTTCAGAGAAGATAAACTCCATGAGAAAAATGAGATCATCAGAGTAACTAGAATAAAAAAAATTAAAACAAAAAATTTATTTCATTTTGAATCTAATATTAAACCTTTATGTTGCAGGTCATTACTAGCTATCTCGTCGTAGAAGATAACACAACCGATCTCAATCCTGAAGATATTTAAATTATCCAGGATGAGTGAATGTTTCCCATAGCGGGGAGTGAGAAAGCCGACTGCGAGAAGGGTGTTTCCCTTCTACGCTGATAGGCTAAACTCGGATGTTCATTGAAAAAAAAATATATAAAAAAATCAAATTTTATTTCATTTTGAATATTTCATTGATCTTAGAATGTTGCAGATCATTACTAGCTATCTTTTCAAAGAAGATAAACTCTATAAGAAAAATGAGAGCATCAGAGTAACTAGATTAAAAAAATTAAAACAAAAAATTTATTTCATTTTGAATCTAATATTAAACCTTTATGTTCCAGATCATAACTAGCTATCTTTTCAAAGAAGATAAACCCCAGAAGAGAAATAAGAGCATCAGAGTACCTAGAATAAAAAAAATAAAACAAAAAATGTATTTCATTTTGAATCTAATATTAAACTACCAGCTATCTCGTTGTAGAAGATAACACAACCGAGCACAATCCTGAAGATATTTGAAATATCCAGGATGAGTGAATGTTCCCCTCAGTGTGGAGTGAGAAAGCCGACTGCGGGAAGGGTGTTTTCCTTGTAAGCTAATAGGCTAAAGTCAAGTGTTCATTGAAAAAAAAATATATAAAAAAATCAACTTATATTCCATTTTGAATATTTCATTGATCTTAGAATGTTGCAGATCATTACTAGCTATCTTTTCAAAGAAGATGAACTCCAAAAGAAAAATGAGAGCATCAGAGTACCTAGAATAAAAAAATTAAAACAAAAAAATTATTTCATTTTGAATCTAATTTTAAAACTTCATGTTGCAGATCAGGACTAGCTATCTTTTCAGAGAAGATGAACTCCATGAGAAAAATAAGAGCATCAGAGTAACTAGATTGAAATAATTAAAACAAAAAAATTTATTTCATTTTGAATCTAATATTAAACCTTCATGTTGCAGATCATAACTAGCTATCTTTTCAAAGAAAATAAACTCCAGAAGAGAAATGAGAGCATCAGAGTTCCTAGAATAAAAAAATTAAAACAAAAAATTCATTTAATTTCGAATCTTATATTAAACCTTTATGTTGCAGATCATAACTAGCTATCTATTCAAAGAAGATAAACTCCATAAGAAAAATAAGAGCATCAGAGTAACTAGATTAAAAAAATTAAAACAAAAAATTTATTTCATTTTGAATCTAATATCAAACCTTCATGTTGCAGATCATAACTAGCTATCTATTCAAAGAAGATGAACTCCATAAGAAGAATAAGAGCATCAGAGTAACTAGATTAAAAAAATTAAAACAGAAAATGTATTTCATTTTTAATCTAATATTAAACCTTCATGTTGCAGATCATAACTAGCTATCTCTTCAAAGAAGATAAACTCCATAAGAAAAACGAGAGCATCAGAGTAACCAGGATAAAAACATCAAAACAAAAAATTTATTTCAATTTGGATCTTATATTAAACCCTTATGTTGCAGATCATAACTAGCTATCTTATCAAAGAAGATAAACTCCAGAAGAGAAATGAGAGCATCAGAGTACCTAGAATAAAAAAATTAAAACAAAAAATGTATTTCATTTTGAATCTAATATTAAACCTTTATGTTGCAGGTCATTACTAGCTATCTCGTTGTAGAAGATAACACAACCGAGCACAATCCTGAAGATATTTAAAATATCCAGGATGAGTGAATGTTCTCCTTAGTGCGGAGTGAGAAAGCCGACTGCGAGAAGGGTGTTTCCCTTCTACGCTGATAGGCTAGAGTCGAGTGTTCATTGAAAAAAAAATATATAAAAAACTCAAATTTTATTTCATTTTGAATATTTCATTAATCTTAGAATGTTGCAGATCATTACTAGCTATCTTTTCAAATAAGATAAACTCCAGAAGAGAAACGAGAGCATCAGAGTAGGTAGAATGAAAAAATTTAAGCAAAAAAATTATTTCATTTCGAATCTAACATTAAACCTTTATGTTGCAGATCATAACTAGCTATCTTTTCAAGGAAGATAAACTCCAGAAGAGAAATGAGAGCATCAGAGTACCTAGAATAAAAAAATTAAAACAAAAAATGTATTTCATTTTGAATCTAATATTAAACCTTTATGTTGCAGATCATAACTAGCTATCTTTTCAGAGAAGATAAACTCCATAAGAAAAACGAGAGCATCAGAGTAACTGGAATAAAAAAATTAAAACAAAAAATTTATTTCATTTTGAATCTAATATTAAACCTTCATGTTGCAGATCATAACTAGCTATCTTTTCAAGGAAGATAAACTCCAGAAGAGAAATGAGAGCATCAGAGTACCTAGAATAAAAAAATTAAAACAAAAAATTTATTTCATTTTGAATCTAATATTGAAACTTTATGTTGCAGATCATTATTAGCTTTTTTTTCAAAGAAGATAAACTCCATGAGAAAAATGAGATCATCAGAGTAACTAGAATAAAAAAATTTAAACAAAAAATGTATTTCATTTTGAATCTAATATTAAACCTTTATGTTGCAGATCATAACTAGCTATCTCTTCAAAGAAGATGAACTCCAGAAGAGAAATGAGAGCATCAGAGTAACTAGAATAAAAAAATTAAATGTTGCTATTTTATCTATGTTTCACCAAAGAAAATTTGTAATTTAAACAGCCCCTTCTGGGTGTTGCAGTTTCTTTGTCAGTTAGAATATTTCATATAACTGGATAGTCGAATTTCCCTTGAAGATTTTGAGAGTATCCTAGATTATGAATGAGCCTTTTCTTCAATGAATTCGCTACTATAATGCATTTGTTATGTTTATTTTCGGTTTTGGAGCATCCCGTGATTTTGATGAAGAACAATTTTCGGGAATCGCATCTGAGGACGCGTGAGAAAATCTTCGCGAAGTGGAACTTTTAAAATTGAGAGGAACTCAGAGAAAACTTCCGAGGTTCAATCTGTATCAAGTAATTTCGAAGAAATTATTTTAGGTATTTCAATATCCCTTTCTTCTGAATTGTTGGTGAATTTCGATAAATCATATTCATTTTATGCGCATCCTCTTCTGTTATGGGTTTTTTCGTCCTTATTATGGACGTATGTATAGTACTCCATAATCTGAAGAGAAAAATATTTTCTACTATAGATTCTGTAAACACATAATTACACGACTGCATGATGTACATAAATGTGATGTCACACAGATGTCGAATTTTTCGATTTTTCTTGATGACAGAGAGTGGAAGTAAATGAATAAAACAAAACTACTAACCCCAGACAATACCGAATTAATTTTTGCTGTTTACTTTCACGAAGATAAAATCTAAAATAGATCGACAAAATACACCAAAAAGTCGTTACTGGAGAACATGAGTTACAAGGCACTTTCAAGGTTATATACCGGCCGTGAAAGAAATGAATTGTGTTTTATTCTTATAATATCATGTAATTAATATGTACAATGAAATGAAATTGGTCCACAATCTCATAGATGTCCGTAGCAGTAACACAAATTTTATGTATCAAATATGATACGCGATGCAGTTAAGGGTTGAGAGGATTTTTCTTGGTCCAATTGCGATTTTTACAAGACAATACTTCATTTTCAATATCATTATTCATTTTTGGCCTAAAATATCGTGTCCTGGCAATAGACTTCATCTTCACTATTCCTGAAGGTTGAAGTTTTTGTAACATTTGATCTCTGAGTTTCTCTGGTAGGTACTACTATTCGGTTGTTCCACAACAATATTCCATCTTCTGCAGTTAATTGTTTTTTCAGGGGATAAAATTCATTCAATTCATCAATATTTTTATGAAATTTTGGGCCAGAATTCTCTCGCATATTTAATCACTTTCTGTAAAGATTGATCTAATTTAGTTTGTTTTGTATTTGTTGGAATTTAAGCAATGGTAAATTTAATTTTGAAAAATAATTTATATAATTCGTATCAACATTTTTCATCTTCATTATTGCTCAAAGGAATTCTCAATAGAAAGTCGGCTCTGTTATTTTCAGATTTAACATATTCTATATTGTAGTCATAGTTACCTAAAATTACCGACCATCTTTTCAGTCTATTGGCTGAGATTTGTGGTATGCCCTTTTTAGGATGGAAAATGCTACAAAGTGGTTTATTGTCAGTGACTAATGTGAAATTCCTTCCAAATAAATATTGATAAAATTTGCAACGACCGAAAATAATTGCAAGACCTTCACGTTCTATTTGACTATATTTTGGCTCACTATCAGATAGAGTTCTCGATGCATATGCGATAGGTCGTTCTGATCTATCAGAAAAACAATGACAAATCAAAGCTTCTATACCATATGGACTAGCATCAGTAAATAGTTTGAGCGGCAATTTTGGATTGTAGTGACATGAAATTTCTGCAGTTTCTTGATTGGTCGAAATGAATTTTCGCAATTTTCATTCCATATGAAATGAAAATTCTTCTTCTCAAAGTAAATAGAGTGGATGAAGTATCGTTGCCAAATTGGGAATAAATTTACCGTAATAATTGATAGCTCCTAAAATAGATTTGAGTTGAGTTATGTTTGTTGGCCCTTTTTCATTGATCACAGCCTCTACATTTTTATTTGAAGTATGAATTCCATGCTTGTCAATTTTGTAACCCAAATAACAAATTTCAGTTTGATTAAAATGACATTTGTCCAGCTTAACTTTGAGACCTGCGTCCTGCAATCTATCGAGAACTTCGTAAAGTCTAACATTATGCTCATATTCATTTCCACCACTCACATAAATGTCATCCACGAATACTCCACATCCAGGAATACCTTGTAAATTTGTTTGAATAACTCTCTGAAATATGCCACTAGCACTTTTTACTCCGTAAGGTAACCTTGTATATTGGAATAAACCTGAATGAGTGGAAATGGTACATAATTTTTGAGAGTCCTCATCCATACATAACTGACCATATGCGAATGCTAAATCAATTTTAGAGAAAAAAGAAGCTCCCTGCATATCTGCAATTAATTCTTCTAATAATGGTGAAGGAAAAGAATCACTCTCGATATGAGGATTTATAGTAACTTTGAAATTTCCTGCCAATTTGATTGAACCATCATTTTTCAAAATTGGAATAATAGCTGCAGCCCATTTTGAACGAGAAACAGGTTTTATTACTCCTAATCATAATAATTCATCAATTTCTTCCTTTACTTTGTCCTTGATAGCATAAGGTATTTGTGATGGTTTACAAAATTTTGGTGAAACATCCTTATCCAATAATTTTATTAATAAAGGAATGCTCGTTAAAACAACCCAAACTAGGACTAAAGAGATAAGGAAATTTCCTTAAGATTTTTTCTTCATAATTTGAAATATGATTAAATGCGAGAATTTTCATGTTGAACTTATTCATAAAATATCTGCCCAATAATGGGGGTCCACCGTTTCTTATAACATATAGTTATAGTTATAGTTAGGAAGGGGGTTACGTTCCACTGCGACCTCAAGGTCTATTGTGCCCCCATCAGAGCCTTATTCGCAAATGCGCTACCTAATGCTCGCCCTCCAGCTCCAGAGCTCTAATGAACTCCAGTATCTGAGAGGGCTTCAAGGAGGTTAAGAGACATAAATACTGATTAATTTTGTATTTCCGTTATGAGTTACATTTATATTATAGTGTATTCATTTCATTACCATTATATGTATGCAAGATTTTGTTTGATTTCATTAATTTGTAATTTTGGAAATGTGACTTGAAAAATGTTTCCGATATTGCAGAAACACTTGCACCACTATCTATTCGAAAAGATGATAATTTATTGTTTAATTTAATTTCTATTGAAATTGGTTTGAATGAATCATTTATATTGAAAACATAATCATCAACTCCTAGAAAGTTTTGCTGATAATTACCTCTAACTTTGTTTACATTATTTCTCACTGCTGAAGCACATATTGTTGCCACATGACCCTTCATGTTGCATCTATCGCACTTGGCGTCCTTGAATAGGCAAGCTGAAGTTTCATGATTTTTCTTACCGCAAATTCGGCATCGGACAACATTGCTCATTTGCGCAGAATTTGAATTCTGTTTGCTGGAGGATGGAAATCTGGAACGTGATTGGCTTTTGGTTGATGACGTATTCATTATTGATGAACTGAACAATTAATAATGAAACAAGAAATATACGAAAGATGAAAAAAAATTGAAAAAGAAAGGAATAATAAAACAAAGAATCAATGAACAATCCAATTTAGGAATTCAGAACTTCTCAATGTTCAATTTTCAAATTGTCTATAATCGATTGATTTTGTTCTCGTTCCCTTACGAGGTTAGACCTCCTCGATAATATTAAATATTCAGCATTTTCTCAGATGTTCCTAATATATCTAATACGTCGTCAATATCGAATTCGACCAGCAAAAGAACTCGTCAAAATAAGTCCATATACCAAAAATCCTTCATATAAAATATTCACCAGGGCCAAGTATTTAGAAATCAAAGTTATCCGAAAATATGAGAATTTCCTAGCACGGATCTTCATTAGGTTCGTATTGATATTTAAATTGTCAGATATTACCAGCTGTGTGAGGTCAGTATACGGGAATTAATTTATATGATGCGTATGAAACTCCGCCTGGGGTCAGTTATTGGGTGGATCGAGTAGCCCACCAACTGCCTCAGCCGGTCCCAAGCTCGTATAAAGGAGGAGGGTTTTAGGGTCAGGTTAGCTTCCTGTCATATGAAAAAAAAAAATATTGCTCATAGAACCGTAATTTTGCCTCGGAACAGGATTGATTTAAACATGACGACCAAAGCGAGAAAAAGGATTAGAGATTGGAAAAAACTGGACATTTTGCGTTGTGGCACTTGGAACATAAAATCGTTCAACGGAAGAGAACAAGAACTCATGATGGAATTAAAAGACAATGTGATTGATGCAGGAAACGAAGAAGAAGGGAAAGGGTCAGAAACTATATGGCGATTATATTCTAGTATACAGTGGAGTGAACACCGAACAACGTGCAAAGGAAGGTGTGGCAATTGCACTACACAAAAAATACAAGGACTGCCTGAGGGATTGCCAGTATATATCTTCAAGGATACTTGTTATCAAAGTACAGACAGAAGCACAAGAATTGTACATAATATCTGCTTATGCACCTGAAGACAATAGAATAAAGCAAGTCAGAGAACAGTTTTACGACCAACTCCAAACTGTAGTCGAGTCAATCCCACAGAGCAAGCCAATGATATTGCTCGACCTTAATGCCTGCATCGGCATCGAGACGGTGCCAGGAATCAAACAGCGCTTTAACGAAGATGATGAATTAAACACAATGGAGAACTGTTGATCAGCATGTGTGCGATTAATGAACTCAGGATTAATAACACCTTTTTCGACCACAAACCGCAATTCAAATACACCTTCCAAAACACACGAGGACAACAATTAATTATCGACTATATAATAACCAACAGATATTTCCATCCCTCACAAATACTGGACATAAGAACCCTTAACTCAGCGAACATTGGTAGCGACCATAAGCTACTTCTCGGTAAAATCAGGCTGAAATTGAGATCAAATAGAACCAAGGCACCTGTTGGATCAGAGGAAAGAATAAATGTAGAATCTTTATGGGATGAAACTATAAGGGACTTATACCAGAGGCGCTTGAAACAGAAAATTGAGTGAATTACGTTTTAGTGGTGAACAACTGGGTTTATATAAAAATGAGTTTATTTAAGAATTACAAGGATGGAAAATGTCGAACGATTCGTACATAAATTCACGATCCCGATTATGTCAAGACTAGGTAGAAGTTCTCCAGTGGTCCCCTTTTATGAATCACTGTAACGTAACACTCAGCATAGTTGGAATGTTGGAATGTCTCTGTCAGCATGATTGTTGTTGGGAACTCCTGGATGTGAACGTATAACACCTCCCTCCTCAGAAGTTGCCTCAGGGGGTGAAGAAGGGTTTGCTGGGTTGTTGAACGGCCGCTATCGGTTCTGGTCCTGCAGTTGGATTTCTGGATTTCCAACATTCTTTCGCTTTCTGGTAACAGAAAATAATAAGTACCAAAAAAATCAATATATATAAAATTCCAATAAGTTCTCCATGAACTGAACTTTCAGGCTGTGTTTCCTCGATGATGGATTGAATTTCTTCTTGTCTCTTCTTGAGGTTGTGGATCTGGTCCAGCGAAACATTTTTCAAGTGGATTCTGAAGTTGTTGGTATTTGGAAAATATAGTCCTCCACCTTGGATCGAGGTTGTTCTCCTCACAGTAGAATAGGTTTTGCATTTTCACAAAAGAGGACGAGGTATACTGATACAGTTTTTCATTTAATGTCAGATAGGTGTTTTTGGGTAATATTATGGTGTTATTAATCGTTGGAATGGAATGAAGGTGATAATGAGAAAATAATTGGGAATTCATAATTGGAAAATGTAAAATGAAAACAATTCTAGATTGAATTTTGTATGCATCTACTTTGATTAATTCATAAAAATTATGGAAATCTTCTTCATTCGTGAACATTAAATTATTCTGGGTATTTTGTTTTGATATCTTCGTGATGATTGATTTTAATTCGCAAATTTTGATTATGCTGATGTGAAACTCCTAATTTTGAGAAACTGATAGCATTTTCGATTTCATCGATCATTATCATAAAAATATTGACTGACGTTCCAATTTGATCCACAATATTTTTAATTCTCATGAAAAAATAAAAATTCTCCTCAAGATTATTGAATTTTCCATAGATTCTTTCGAACTGGGAAGTTATCATCAATCACTTCTCCTGTTAGCGAAATTTCAGAATTTAATTTGGAATTTACTTCTTTTTGGTTGTTTATGTTTTCTCAGCACTTTTTCATAATAAACTGCATCGTCAGTGTCTAAATTTCCTGAGATACTCTTGATAATTGTACCCAAGCCATTAACTAAACCTCTTCTTGTTCTCCCTTTCGGAATTAAACTATTCAATTTTTGTTTCGCAACATTAAATTGATACTCGAAAATTTTTCCATGATTTTCCAGTTCTTCATAAAATATACTTTTCGGTTTATTTAGAAGGGATTCTTTTACAGTCAAATATTGGTTTTGGAGATAATTCAGTTCAACGATGATTGGTTCGACATCGTAAAAATGTATGAAATCGTGGGATTTTGTTTTAATTTTGGCTTTGCCCAGGTAAATCGGGAGGATTCCTGGATTCTCTTGAAGATTCGTTATATCTATTTCCTGGGCTGCTACTAGATGCACTAGGAGCATCCTGTAAAAGTATTTTGGATTTACATTTTGGTTTTTTCAAATTTTGCTTATGAATTATTTTAGTATCACTATGTATTTTAATTTTTGCATCAGTTAAAACATTCTCTTTCGCAAATTTTGGAGTGAGCTTATTCCTAATGTTTGACTTAACTTTACGATATGCTACCGAGTTTGATTTATAATCAAGGGGTTCATGCCTTTTTTCATTATGTTTTTCAATCAATTGTATTTTTCTGTTCCTCATTTCTTCATTCAACTTTTTGTAGATTTCAATACTTTTTTCTCTATGATTTTCAATGTAATTATTCACTAATTTTTCGTTAATATCGATATTCAATGGGTCTTTTGTGTCGAGATGGCCATTAATAACATCAATAGGTTTTTGTTTCGTGGATGAATGGATTGAATTATTATAGCCAAAAATTGCATAAGGCATCAAATTCTCAATATTACTAATTTCTTTCTCCCGAATTTTTACTATTTTCAGATGTTCTATAAGTGTTGAATGAAATCTTTCAATTAATCCATTTGATTGAGGATTATTAGGGGTTATATAGTGAGGGGTGATCTGATGGATTTTCAAAAATTCTGTAATAACACCATTTTTTAGTTCTGTTCCGTTGTCCATTATTATTGTTGAAGGCGAACCATGATGTGTCATGAATATCAAAAGTGAACGTACGACTTCGATACCTGTTAGAGAAATCAATGGGTAGGCCTGTGCGTATTTTGAGAAGGCATCAATAATCGTTAAAAACTTTTTATTTTGAGCTTGGAAGGTGTCAATATCAATAATTTCGAATGGTTTAGACGGTGTTGGAGTAAGCATAAGCTTTTGACATGGAGGATCTCGATCGTATTTATTTATCTCACAAATTTCACAATTATTGATATATTCAGTGACGTCTTTTTGGATACTAGGCGAATAAGATGTTCTTCTGATTCTAGCGATGGTTTCAATGATTCCTCTATGATTGGTTTTGGCTTCGTGCATGAATTGAATGGTTTGAATTCGTAAATCCTCATTTGTTACATCTTCTAATATATCATTGCACTTAACTAAATTGAAAGCAGATTGTTTGAAAGTTTTCCTCAAAATTTCGCAAATAACGAGGTAGTGCTTATCTTCCTTAAAATGTAAAGCGTATAAAATTTTTGGGCGAATATAGGTTTTGAAAAATTCTATTATCTCTTTCTCTAAATTATTGATTGATAATTGAGCGAAAATTCTTTGTTTGTTTGTGAAAATTTTTTCTACTCTAGCTTCAGCTGGAGAATGAAACACGAAATCAAAAACTATTTGGTTGTCGAAGACGTTCAACGCTTTTTCCGAAATGGGGATCTCCTGAATTGGGTTCTCACGAGTGGAATGAACGGTATTGTCATCCGATATTTCCTCGTTGATGACTTCTACGGATATTTCTTGGTTTTGTTGTGGTAAGGAATAAATTGCGATATTCATGTTACTCTCCGCGAATACGAACTTTATCATCTCAAATATTTTTCGCCAAGTCAGTTTATCAAGTCCGCTTGCAATTCTTGGTAACGCTAGATATCTGTCTCCATTCTGTTCATACGATTTTCTGAGATTAACAAGTGTTTGGAAGAACGTTTCGTATTCAGGTTTCTCGTAACTGAATTCCTTTGTTATGAGATAATAAATTCTTCGGTCTTTAACATTGATTGAAGCAATTTCTCCGACTTTCTTATTTTGGGATTTCAAATTATGAACCTGACCAAATCTTTGTTTGAATGTTAAAGCAATGCCTTTATTCATATAGAGGTCTTCTGAAACACAATGGGCTAAAGAGTAAAATTCTGGACATTCAAAAAGATCTCCTTCCCGTTCAGTAATGTGAGCACAATCTTCTATATTATTTGATTCGTAAAGTTCTAAAAATTTTTCAAATGATAATAATTTTCCTTCGGTTTTATTATTTCGAAAATCAGATTCATCAAGGTTTACCATCATAGATTCACTATCATCATTTAAGTTTGACTTTGGAAAAGCTTCATTAAAATTTTCCATATATTCAAAAATTTCTTTGTTATGATTTTCAATGCGAGAAAGTGCATCGGTATTAGTGTTGGCGGTACCCTTTTTGTACACGATTTCGAAATCATATTCCTCTAATTTTAACCTCCATCTCAAAAGTTTGCTGTTCGGTTCTTTGAGTGACATTATCCATTGTAAAGGTTTATGATCTGATACAATTTTGAATTTTCGGCCAAACAGATATGGCCTAAAGTATTTTGTTGCCCAAACGACAGCAAGAAGTTCTTTTCCAATGGTACTGTAATTTTGTTCATTGTCATTCAATGTTCGTGAAGCATATGAAATTGGTTTATCTGATCCTACAATTCCTTGAGATAGGACAGCACCTACAGCAAAGTTACTCGCGTCCGCGGTCAAAATAAATTCTTTGGAAAAATCTGGATACTGAAGAATAGGTTCATTTGTTAAGAGATTTTTACAATATTCAAAACAATTAATGAATTTTGGTGTATGTTCAATTTTTGCACCTTTTTTCAAACATGAAGTTAGTGGTTTGGTAATATTAGCAGAGTCTCGAATGAATTTCCTATAGTAACCTACTAAACCTAGAAAACTTTTTATTTCTTTGGTGGTACGTGGCAATGGGTATTTTTGAACCGCAAGTATTTTATCGGGATTTGGTTTCACTCCGTCCGGGGTGACTATGTGCCCTAAATATGCTACTTTTCTCTTTAAAAATTCGGACTTGTCCAATTGAATTTTGAAATTTGCATCTTCAAGCCTTTGGAAAACTTTACTCAGATTAACAATGTGCTCTTGCAAGGGAGTCGAAAATATTATTATATCATCAAGATAGTCTAAGCAATTTACTAATCCTCTGAGAACATTATCCATCACACGTTGAAAGGTAGAAGGAGAATTTTTTAAACCAAATGGCATTCTTAAAAATTCGTAATGCCCATTTTCCACGTTGAAAGCTGTTTTTGCAATATCTTCCGGATTCATTTCAATTTGGTGAAAACCACTTGCCAAATCTAATGTGGTAAAATATTGACACTTTCCAAGTTTATCCAAAACATCATTAATATTAGGAATAGGGTATTTATCGTCTATAGTTTTTTCGTTGAGTTTACGAAAATCTACTACGATTCTCCATTTTTTCTTTCCCGAAGCATCGATCTTTTTAGGAACTACCCAAATAGGAGATGACCAAGGGGATTGACTAGGCCTGATAATACCTTGTTTCAACATTGAATTTATCTGATTTTTCACTTCTTCTTTATGAACATACTGTGAGATTTTCTATGGGCAGGAATATCATCTTTAGTGTTAATTTTATGTTTAATTTGGTTTGAAAATGACAGTGGTTGATTTTCTCTATGAAAAATGTCAGAATATTTCTTACATAATTTGAGAACATGAAGTTTTTCTTTGTCATTCATATGTGCAGTTCTAATTAATTTTTCTATATCGGTATTTTCTGATGGAATATTTGTATCTATTTGAAATATTTCGAAATCATTATTATTGAAACAAAATGACTCAATTGGATTATTCAAAATTAATATTATATCTTCATTAGTCCTATTCAAAATTTCCACATTGGCTAATCCTTTGTTAGAAAGAGTTAAAATTTCAGGGATTTCGCAATCTTGTATAACTTGTTTAGGAACTATGATGTCGCCAGATATTTGCTTGACAGGAATTTTGGTGATTATTTTTGAATTTGCATCAACTTTAATTTTAAAAGGAATTTTCTTAGCAGTTTCTTGATAATGAATCGCTAAGGTAGAAGAAGGTGTATTCAACATTGAAATTTGGAAATCTAGAGTTGCATTCAGGAGTTTTATGTTATCTAGTCCTATAAGACCATCATAAAAATTGTAAAATTTGAATAAGTAAAATTCGAAATTACCATGTTGATTAAATTCAGGAAAAATTGGAATATTAGCACAAAAATTATGGGTTGATGTTTGGTGAACGGTGGAAACAGTAAAAGATTTTTTGAAAATAAATTTTGAATAAAATTTTCTTGCAAGTTCAGGATTTATGAAAGATTTTGTTGAGCCTGTGTCTATAAGTAGTTTTAAAGGAGGGTTTCGAATAGATATGAACGGCAATTCTCGTTTATTAGAAATATGAAATTCTATCAACTCAATGGGTTTTCTTTTTGAATATTCCGAATATTTTGATCAGCAGAGTTATTTTCGAATTCAAAGTTATTTTGGTCATAATTTTCCGTGTTAAATAATTCTTCACTGATGAAATCTTGATTTCTATTTCTATTCGGAAAATTTCTCAGAGATGGGTATTTTTGTTTAAATTTTGGGACAGTATTATTTGTGGAAATACTCATTGGAGTTGGATAATTTGGTTGAGGTCCTTTGAAAACTTGGGAATGTCCAGGAAATCTTGGAGTAATATAATTAAAATTTCTTTGTAAAGTTATAGGTTTACTTGGAAACTGTTGATGATTAGCTTGAAAATTTTGAGAATATGACGATTGATTATTACCTGAAAAATGAGGTGATTGAAATCTAGAATTTCCACTATGGAATGTTTTATAGTTCGCGTTATTTTGGATTTGCTTCGTGTTAAAAGTTTTTCTGGGCGTTTGGAAATTATTGCTTTTTTGAAGGTGCCTAATATTGTCTTCTTCAATTATAAATTGTAGAGCCTCAGCTAAAGTAGCAGGTCTCATTGCTCTTATAATAGGGCCTAAAGGATCTCTTAATCCAGCAAGAAAAGTTTTCAAAGCCTGATTTTTGAAAAACGTTCTTTTACTTTCCTTTTCCGCATCGTTACACCTCAGATCTATATAATTACAAATGGTATTCAATAAATGCAGAATTCTTTCGTAAAATTCCTGGGGTGGTTCATTCCAATTCTGCCTAGAATTGACTAAATCTTGATTCAAACTATTTTCATCCCTTTGATCACTAAAATTCAAAATAAGTGCATTTTTGATCTCTGACCAATCGTTCGTTGCTCCATGAATTACAACAATTTCTTCGGCACGACCATGCAGTTTATTTAGTATGCCATTTAGCGAAACTATATTTTGAAAATTATCCGTATTATTCACATCAAAAAATTGTTTTAAAACAGCTTCCGAGGTCGTAATGAATCTATGGAGCTTATTTGGGCTCCCGTCAAGGTCAGGAATAATGCTTAAATCTCTAGAATCGAATTTCGGAACTAAAGCCATCTCTATGTTATTAATTGTTGTTTCTGAAATTGATTTAATACTTAGTCTTCTGAAAGAATTTGATAAATTGAGCTCCAAATCAGAGTCGTTTTCGATGATGGAATCGGACAAGGATTCAGGAGGGTCTGACATAAAATGTAAAAAAAATTTTAAGTATCAGTATAACTCACCACTTAGCAAAAATTGCAATTTCCATTCGATGTCCTTGATGGATTCAATGGAAGGTAGGTTCAGGTCCTTGTAGTTTTCTCTTCAGAACTTTCACAAGAACTCCTTTATCGACTGTGCCAATTACGTTTTAGTGGTGAACAACTGGGTTTATATAAAAATGAGTTTATTTAAGAATTACAAGGATGGAAAATGTCGAACGATTCGTACATAAATTCACGATCCCGATTATGTCAAGACTAGGTAGAAGTTCTCCAGTGGTCCCCTTTTATGAATCACTGTAACGTAACACTCAGCATAGTTGGAATGTTGGAATGTCTCTGTCAGCATGATTGTTGTTGGGAACTCCTGGATGTGAACGTATAACAAGTGCAACCCCTTGAATGACAATGAGGAAATTAACATCAGCTGGGATAAACTGAAGCGAAACATTATCGAAGCAGCCACTGAAGCACTCGGAACAAGAAAGGAAAAACGGAGGAACAAAGTGAGCAATAAAACGCCATGGTTCTGCGTGGAATTTAAGCAACAATGCGAGAGAAAAAAGACAGCTTATTTGAAATACAGGACGACCCAAGCCACGGAAGACTATCAGGAGTATAAGAGAGTTAGAAATGATTCCAACAACTTAGTCAGACAAATAAAGAACAGATACTGGGAAACTTTTTCAAAAAAGATGGAAAACGACTTTTATGGACTTCAAAAACAGATATGGAGGCTAATAAGAAACCAGAGACAGGAGACTCATGAATTGATTAGTAGCAACCGCATATCCAAGGAAACTTGGGTGAAATACTTGAAGGATTTATATAAGAAAGATCGAACCCAAAGGGATAACAACACTCCCCAAATCATAACAGACAATAACATAGTTATCGAAAAGAACGATGTGGAACTGGCCCTAAGGAAGCTAAAGAATAGAAAAAGTCCTGGACTTGACGTCACCAATGAAATGCTCAAATACGGGGGTGAAGACATCACAGAACAACTGACGATCCTAATCAATAAGATTCTACACTGCCAGAGAATACCTGATGAATGGAGGGTGAGCAAGACACTACTTCAATTCAAAAAAGGCGACAAAGAAATGCCAGCCAACTATAGAGGAATCAATCTTCTTTCGACCTCGCTCAAACTGACCACAAGAATTCTAGCAAACAAAATCAATGAACACATCTCCTTGAAGGACGAACAACAGGGGTTTCGATCAGGAAGGTCTTGCACAGATGCCGTATTCATCATTAGACAAGTAACCGAAAAATCCTTAGAATACAATCGACCAGCTTTCATGTGCTTCATAGACCTAGAAAAGGCATTTGATCGCGTACAGATAGAAGACATGATTCATCTACTCCACGATAAGCAGATATCTGACAACATTATCAAAACGATTGAAAATATTTACGAAGCCAACAAGATCCAAGCTGAGATAAATGGCGAACTAACCGAGGAAATAGATGTTAACAGCGGTATTCGACAAGGTGACTCCCTCAGCCCCTTGCTATTCAATATCATCATGGACGAGCTGATTAAACAGGTGGTTAAACTGAAGGGGTATAAATTTGGAAGTAAAGAAATTCGAATACTGTGCTTCGCCGATGATATAGTATTGATAGCGGAATGCGAAGATGATCTTCAGAGACTATTACATCAGCTTAACCTAACAGCGAAGAAATTTAAGATGGTTATATCAACATCCAAGACAAAATTCATGACAACATCAAAAACATCCAGATGCAAGCTGGAAATTGACGGTCATATAATACAGCAAGAGATGAAGTTTAGATATCTCGGCGCGTAGAGATATCTGGGTATGGGGATGTCGAAGCGGAGGTGAGAGGACAAGCTACGAGGGCAGCACGAACAGCCGGATGTCTCAGCAATATCATTTGGAACAATAAACATATAGACACAGAAGTAAAATCTAGGATATACAAATCGACAATTAGACCCATTCTTACATACACAGCGGAAACCAGACCGGAAACCTCTAGAACGGCTCAAATACTGGAAACAACTGAAATGCGAGTACTGCGCAAGATAGCAGGGAAATCATTAATGGATCGCGTCAGAAGCGAGAACATAAAAAGAACATGCGGAGTCGATAACATCAATGATTGGGTGCTAAAGAGGAAGAAAGAATGGAACGAACGCATCAACCGCATGGACGAGAACAGGCTGCTAAGAATGACGAGGGACAGATCTCCGGTTGGACGGAGAAGCATCGGAAGACCACGCAAACGTTGGAGTGATAACCTCCATATTTAATGATGACAGGCAAAGAAACGAAGAAAAACAAGCAATTTGCTTAAAAATAAGGAAGAAGAAGAAGATGCGTATGATGACTAAGTTTTCCGATCTAAACCCCTGTGATTTCTTTCTTTGGGGCTCATTTGAAAAGATTAGAGTATAGGTGATCCTTCGGAATTTCACCAGGCAAAACTTTGTGCACATCAAACATATGGTGACCATTTGGAACAATTTCTGTGAACAATTCGGATCGATTTATTTTATAGGTGAGTTTGTGACCCTTTTGAATCAGTAATTTTTCATCTCCTCAGTTCGAACTTTAATAATAATACCGTTCAGAAAAAATCTCCTGATAAAAGTTGAAAAAGAATACAAATTTGCAATAAATGAATGCCGAGAAAACAAACATCGCATGCATATGGCTCCTAACGAAGAGGTCCATCCAGAGTAAGGTGACCATTTTTTCTAACCTGATACCAGGACAATATAAATTTTGACCGGTCTCGCCCAAATTTTGCCAATCTTCATCAAAAATTCACCCATTCGTGTACTGGTTTTGTTAAATGACTAACCAACACTAATGTCTGAAAACCAGTAGGTACTGTACTGGTAAAATCAGTACGAGTGGTCACCCTAATCCAGAGTGGGATTAAGATAATGATGACCAATAGTTTTTGCACTGTTTTTGAAATTGAATATTTTATATGCTCAACTTCCAGCGAAATTATCGCTTTTGATGAGTTCTAGCACCTGCCAAAAAAAGCCTCACCTTAAAAAACACCCTGTATATTCAACAGAGCAAGTCCAGTCATTCTCTGAGTTCCCATTGTGCTCCTTATGTCCTTAATTAGGTTCTTAATGTTTTAAGGGTAGAATATGTCATTTCCAGAATGCCGTTGACACTCTTCTTATTCTTCTCTGTGCGGTGCCCACTCCGCGCTGAACTGAGGCAATGTGGCCCATTGTTCCTCCGCAAACTGCTTGAGAGACTCAGTCCCGCAGAAAAGCAAACATAAACGCCGCAAGTCGACCAGGAGGAGTCCCTTTCACCATAGGAATAGTGGGTGTTGGGTTTCCTAGGTGTGTTGTCCTCAGATTAGTGATGTCACTACAACTGAACAAAATGTGTTCAGCAGTTTCATCTGTGCTCCTGCACCATCGGCACAAAGAGCAGCTAGTCAGTCCCATTCTCTTCAAATGTTTGTTCAGGAGGTGGCCAGTCAAAGTACCGGTCACCAGACTGAGCTGTCTTCTCTCTAGTGCCAGGAGTCTCCTGACCTCAGGTCCAGATGAAGGTCTCTCAATGAGAAGCCTCGACTGCCTGAGACCAACTCCCGTGCTCCACTCCGAGGAAAACTTCCTGTCCAGCCAACTTCTGAAGAAGTTTCTGACAGATTTCCGACAGACTGGCAGTGTGGGTTCCGGACCAACCAACTTTGATCGGGCCCCCTGCTTTGCCAGTGTATCTGCCTTCTCATTTCCAGGTATCCCCGCATGAGCCGGACACCAAACAACTTTCAGAAAGTTGCCTGAGCCAAGCTCACGCAGAACTTCCCTGCATTCTCCTACTAGCAAGGAGTCAATTCTTACATCACAAAGGGATTTCAGTGTTCCCTGACTGTCACAGCACATATGAAAGTGTTCCCCAGAGTATCCACTGCGAATACACTCCAGTGCGCAGACAAGAACCGCATACAGCTCAGCCTGCACTATGGAGCAGTTCATCCCCAGAGGGATAGCTCGATTGAAGCGAGGTCCCACAATTCCAGCACCAGACCCTGTTAATGACACAGAGCCCTCAGTGAACCAAGTGGGAACTTCAGGCAAAAGAAGCCTGTTTGGTGAAGACCATAGATCTCTATCAGCAACAACTACCCTGTAGGGCTCGTCAAAGCAGAAACTAGTGCCCGCGTGGTCCCCTCTATGGAGAATGGATGCGCTAACATCCTCCACCATTTTGAGAGCCCTCGCGTGCCCCTTAAAGAGTCCAGCATCACGCCATTGTCCCCGTTCCCAGACTCCGAGAGCTGTCTTCATAGCTACCTCCTTCACAACCAGATGTAATGGTGGAAGACCCAGCAAACACTCCATCACTGCCATGGGGGTAGATCTCAGGGCGCCTGTTATACTTAGACAAGCTTTCCTCTGGCATTTCGTCATCATGATACGATTGCAGGCCTTCTCCATAGACGGCCACCACACCATTGAGGCATAGGTTAGGCCTCACCACAGCAGTGTACAGCCAGTGCATAATGTGCGGTTTGAAGCCTCATCCTTTACCAATCACCCTTCGAGTAGACCAAAATATCACATAAGCCTTATTCGTTTGGGACTCGACGTGTTTGTTCCACAAGAGTTTGCGGTCCAATATCGCCGTTGACACTGGTAACGTATACAATATTTTCAGACATATAAATATATTCGGAAGTAACTGTATACTACATTCAGAAAGTGCCGATGTGGTACTGAATCTTGAGTCTGTAGTTCTCGACATTATCTTTTATTTATTTTTCATTTCGTTAGCAATTTATAAATCGGTTTTATGTAATTTTATTAATTTTTTAAATTCAATCAAAGAATTTGTGTCTTTGAGGGGGGCTGCAATTCCAAAGCCCCCCCTTGGCTGCGCCAGTGTCATGTCATGATGTGACTTGATTGCGTTATAAAGGGTGTTTCAATAAGAGCGCAAGATTTCAGTGTTCGATAAAACATGGTTTTCTGTAGCAAAGTATTGAAATATTCATTGATTTAGCAAAAATACATTTGGGAATTATGTATGAAACAGAATATATTGTAAATGGCAGCCACGGCTTTGCTGGCATATGCGTCTCTTTTGACGAAATTTTCCATAACGTTACTGGATACACGTATCATTTCATTGATATAGCGTCTAATTTCGGCTTTCAATGCTTCGATGGTTGAAGGCTTATTGGCATAAACCTGTGACTTCAGATAACCCCACAGCCAGAAGTCTGAAAGCATTAAATCGCAAGAGCGTGGAGGCCAATTCTGGTCGTGTCATTTCTGGATTTTGTGACCAGAATTGGCCTACAGCAAAGCCGTGGTGGCCATTTACAATATATTGTGTTTCATACATAATTCCCAAATGTATTTTTTTTAAATCAAAAAATATTTCAATAGTTTGCTACAGAAAACCATGTTTTATAGAACACTGAAATCTTTCGCTCTTATTGTAACACCCTAGAACTTGTATCTATAGGCGAACATGGATTCTGATTCTTTGAAATGCTCACTGAATTTCCGAGTTAATTCTTCAAATTCCAAATTTTCTGGCATTTCCGGCAAACACAAATTGAAGGATTCTTCCGTTAAGGCATTGAGGAGTATTGCTTTCTTCTTCACCTCATTGACGTCGTTAGCCATGAAATAATTCACAATCACAAGGAAAATCATACCACAATAAGTTATGAATACTTTTTCTTTTTATAATCGCATGTCAAAAATGTGTATTTTTGAGCGCTCGTACTACTTACACGAGGGCTATATCATTTCGTCACGATGTCTGTATTTTTCGAATTTTGAGCCAAAAATGGTCTCAATCGACTATGTTCGACTCACTGATGACGAATCCGTCGTAAAATTCGAGTCTGTCCGTCCGGCCGTAAGCACGATAACTCTCGAACGGAAAAACCTAGAAAATTGGAATTTTCAGTATGGGTGCAGTACCCGAATGCCTCGGTTAAGTTCGTTAATGGGCCAAATTCCACCAAGGGATCCGTAAATATGGCCGTTCAAAGATTTGTTCCCCTGATTACTTGAAAACTACAAATTCGATTGAGATGAAATTTTGCACACAAATGGAGAATGAGGTGTTCAAGCTACATGTGGAATTTTGTCCAGATCGCATGACCAGAACCATAGAAACCATAGAAAATTGTAACTTTTGAACGGAAACGCCTAGGGACTTGAAATTTTCAGGATAGGTGTGGATCTCGAATTTCGTGATCACGTTCATCTATGAGCAAAATTATACTAGGGGTTCCGTGAATATGGTCGTTTGAAATTTAATTTTCTTGATAATTTTAAAACTACAGCTTCGATCGTGACGAAATTTTGAATACTAATGGAGAATGATATATTCAAGCTACATTCCTCCAGATCACATGACCAGAACCATAGAAACTATAGAAAAACATAACTTTCGAACGGAAAGGCCTAAGGACTTGAAATTTTCAGGATAGGTGTGGATCTGAAATGTCGCGTTCACGTTTATCAATGAGCAGAATTATACTAGGGGTTCCGTAAATACGGTCGTTTGAAATTTTGGTTTCTTGATAATTTCGAAACTACGGACTCGATCGAGATGAAATTTTGTATTTTAATCGAGAATGATATATTAAAACAATATTTTTTCAGATCGCAAGACCAGAACCATAGAAACCATAGAAAATTGTAACTTTTGAACGGAAAGGCCTAGGAACTTGAAATTCTCAGGGTGGGTTTGGATCGCGAATATCGCGGTCACGTTCATCAATGAGCAAAATTAGACTAGGGGTTCCGTAAATATGGCCGTTCAAAATATTTTTTTGCTGATAGTCCCGAAAATACTTAGCGGATTGGGATGAAATTTTGCACCTAGCTGAATAATAATGTATTCAAATTACGTGCAAAATTTTGTCCAGATCGCACCACCAAAACCATAGATACCGTAGTCCCAAAAAGAGTCATGAGCTTCACGTGTGAAGTTGGATTCAGTTTCAACTCCTTTCATTCGTTTAGGTGTTGGAGACGGCGATGATCTGTCAGATGAAGATTCGTCGCAAGAGTTTTTTATATATTTTAACATGATTTTCTGTCGGGCTTTTTCAGTTTCAAGATATCCTAAATAATCTGACTTAAATCTTGGGTCTAAAAAGGTGACAATCAAGTAGTTTGGATTGTTTCCTAAGGATTTAAAACGAGTTTCCAATTCAACTTTAAAAAAAAATGACGAAAAGCACTGCCGTGAAGGCAGGAGCTTTTGAGCGCTCGTACATGCACCTTGTAGGTAGATTCGCATTTTCCAGTTTCAGAAATCAATTGAAGGAATTTTCGACAGCTGTCAAAAAAATTCTGAAACTTGGGCGAAACTCCAGAATTCATGTCAGTGCTTCAGCTGATCAATTTTTTTTCGATAATTCGCTAGAATTTTCTACGGTATCTATGGTCTTGGTGGTGCGATCTGGACAAAATTTTGCACGTAGTTTGAATACATTATTACTCAGCAAGGTGCAGAATTTCATCCCAATCCGCTCAGTATTCTCGGAACTATCAGCAAAAAATATTTTGAACGGCCATATTTACTGAACCCCTAGTCTAATTTTGCTCATTGATGAACATGACCGCGATATTCGCGATCCAAACCCACCCTGAGAATTTCAAGTTCCTAGGCCTTTCCGTTCGAAAGTTACAATTTTCTATGGTTTCTATGGTTCTGGTCATGCGATCTGGACAAAATATTGTTTTAATATATCATTCTCGATTAAAATACAAAATTTCATCTCGATCGAATCCGTAGTTTCGAAATTATCGAGAAACCAAAATTTCAAACGACCGTATTTACGGAACCCCTAGTATAATTTTACTCATAGATGAAAGTGATCACGACAATCGAGATCCACACCTATCCTGAAAATTTCAAGTCCCTAGGCCTTTCCGTTCGAAAGTTATGATTTTCTATGGTCCGAGTCATGTGATCTGGAGAAATGTAGCTTGAATATATCATTCTCCATAAGTATACAAAATTTCGTCACGATCGAATCTGTAGTTTTGAAATTATCAAGAAAACTAAATTTCAAACTACCATATTTACGGAACACCTTGTATAATTTCGCTCATAGATGAACGTAATCACGACATTCCAGATCCACACCTATCCTGAAAATTTCAAGTCCCTAGGGGGTTCCGTTCAAAAGTTACAATTTTCTATGGTTTCTATGGTTCTGGTCATGCGATCTGGACAAAATTTCACATGTAGCTCAAACACCTCATTCTCCATTTGAGTGCAAAGTTTCATCTCGATCGAATCTGTAGTTTCGAAGTAATCAGGAGAACAAAATTTTGAACGGCCATATTTACGGAACCCCTGGTGGAATTCTGCCCATTAACGAACTTGACCGCGGCATTTGGGATCTGAACCTACACTGAAAATTTCAAGTCTCTAGGTTGATCCGTTCGAGAGTTATCGTGCTGACGGACGGCCGGACGGCCGGACGGACGGACGGACGGACGGACAGACTCGAATTTTTCGACGGATTCGTCATTAGTGAGTCGAACATAGTCGATTGAGACCATTTTCGGCTCAAAATTCGAAAAATACAGACATCGTGACGAAATGATATAGCCCTCGTGTAAGTAGTACGAGCGCTCAAAAAGCTCTCATACGAGCCAAGTCCGGTGTTCTTTGTGCAGTCTCGTTCTTGTCCAAATACTTTTTCAATGCAGACACATGCGGAATCGTCTCGGATATACAGGAGAGGCCAGAACTTGTAATTTTTACAATTTTTTCAAATGGTCTTAAAAGATTCATGCACTGCTCCATCAGGTCCCACTGTTGTGTCGTCAAATTGGTGAGTATGCCATGTTCAGCTGCATGAAGAGAGATAGCCCTTTTTTGTTCCAACAAGCGTTCCGCCATGTAGAAGGTAGAGTTCCACCTCGTTGTAATGTCCTGCACTAACTGATGCTGCGGTAAATTCAATTCCTTTTGATTTGCAATCAATTTTTCTTGTGCTGAACCCGAATGATTGAAATGGTTCACTAGACGTCTTCCAGAAGCAATCATGTCTAAAACTTCAGCTTGGACCTTCATTGACTGATTAACGACTCGCTGAAGCGAATGTATGAAACATCTAGCAGAATCATACTCTGCAACTCGAGCTCCTTTCACCATATTAGAGCCACTATCATGGATAAGTAAATGAATTTTACTTTTCTCATTATCCCAGCGGGCAGCAATAGCGTTCAGTTCCTTCGCTATATTTTCACCAGTGTGTGATCCAGAAAACGGTTTCATAGCAAAAACGCCGTGTTGCTGCTGAAATCCGGAGACAACCAATGGGCGGTGAAACTCAAGAAGCTTGAAGTATTGTGCTGGCAGGTCCAAATGTCAGAAGTTACAGAAACTGATATGGCTTTAGCAATATTTGCTTTGATTTTGTCCTGAATTTTGTTGTAGATATCGGGAATAATTTTTTGGGAAAGGTAAGTGCGACTTGGCTATTCATAACGAGGTAGCGCTTGTTCTAGAAGCCTTTTGAACCCGACTTTTTCTACGATACTGAGGGGCTCGTTATCATTTCAGCAATTAAATTATGATTTTTGGCTTTGGCATCATTCACATCCCAGAGTAGCTTTCTTTCAAACGATTCCGCCAGTGTTAATTGTTTCTCTGCTGATGTTAGGCGTACACTTGTGCTGCGAACGGCATGTCCCGAAGTCACAACCGGCTTTGAAATTTCACCAGTTTTATTTTTATTCATCAATTTGAACTCCTCCGGATGTTTGGACCTCAAATGACTACTCATGGCTGAAGTACCTGATGAATGACAAAAAATAGACTTCAATATTCTGCACCGATTGACAATGTTCATAAATAAAAGAACTCAAGTGCCGAACTTGCATTCATAAAATCGGTGGATGTCGTTTTGAAGAATTTAATCTGATTCAAAGTAAAGTAAGGGCAGTAAGATCGTAGTAGAGGGTGATGAAAATGAAATAACACCAAAATGAATCACTTTAAGAATATAACAATATTCATAATTTTTCGTTTTAATATCTTATCGTTCAATAAAAGAAAAAACATAACTTCCAAAACTCACGAACCTGCCTTTTTCCTTCACCACCTCGAGAAATTGGAACCTGACACAATAAACATATAGTCCATTTAAGAATTATTGACATCGAAGCAGGCCTGAACGTCCAGTCGAGGCTTTATTTCTAGTTACAAAAAAGTTACTGTTCCAATTAATCATAGAATAAAACATCAAAGAATGTCAAACATAAATGTAACCTAGAAAAGTGTTTAGTTAAGTATACGAATTATCGAAATCGAATAATTACGCCGGAATGCAATTTGAACATGGGAATTCAGGTTTGGGAGCGCAAATATGGAATGCTTTAACATGAAATTATTATAACTTCCAAGCAAGCAATGCTGAGATATCATTCATATAAAAGTAACCCATGGAAAATTGAAGATCATTAAAACAAGACCATGCAATCTTCATTGGTATTCGAAATTTTGCAAAATTCTAACAGAGACCTAGGAGAGTCGGGATATATTTTTTTTTTTTTTTTTTGTTTAGTCAGGGGGAATCCTCATGGACGAACTATCTCCGATAGATAGAACAGTGTGAGACTTCGTGTGAAGCACGACCTACTCTAACTAAACCTAACCTGCTGTTTTAGATTCCGGGCATTTATAACCTACTAACCTTTTGACTCTTGTTGTTCGTATCTCTATCACGATCTTTGTCGTGTGATAATTGTGTTATCTATGAATTTGAATTTCATAGGAGTCTCTTCTTCTGGATAATTTAAATTGAGATTACTCAATTTCTGTTTCTACGTAGTTGATCTCTGGGTCTTTTGTGATAGGTGGGTATCCTAACCACATCTTTTGCGGGGTTGTAGTCAACTAGTCTTCTCAGTTCATCATTTGGGTGTTGACTTGCTTTTTCGAATATCTTCTCGGCCTTCTTTTTTAGGAAATCTGTGACAGTTTCCCATTCTAAGTCTCTGTGGATTTGTTGGTTTCTTACGAACCACGGCATATTCATTGCTGCTCGGAGCAGTTTATTCTCTGTTGCTTGAATCTTCTTTATATGGCTATTGGCTGCATGGCCCCATGCCGCCGAGCCATATGTTAGTTGGGGTCTTGCAATTGACTTGATCATTCGTAGTTTCGTGCTTTGGTTCATTTGGCTTCTTCTTCCTAGTAGTGGGTAAAGTCTACTCATTGCTGAGTTTGTTTTATCCACTGCATATTTTATATGGTTTTTCCATGTAAGCCCTTTATCTAGTTTTACTCCTAGATATTTGACTTCATTTTCCCATTTTATCTCTTCTCCATCTATCTGTAGGTTGGAATTAATTTCAAGTCTCCGCTTCTGTAGTAGAATAGCTTGGCTCTTTTTGCTATTTATTTGAATTTTCCATTTAATGAACCATTCCTCTAAATCTTCTAGTGCTTCTTGCAGTCTTCTGTGTATGACATCTGGTCGGCGATGTCTGAAGGCTATTCCCGTGTCATCTGCATAAAGGGCTAGCAGATTCCTTGGGTTCTTAGGAATATCGTAGATATATATGTTGTAGAGCAGATGTCCTAGAACTGATCCTTGGGGTACTCCTGCTTCTACTTGTCTGGTGGTAGATAATGTGTCGTCTATTTTGACATAAAAATTCCGGTTCCTCAGGTAGTTTCTTATTATCTTGCAGGTTTTGGTGGTGTAGCCTGCCATCATCATCTTGTAGGCAAGTCCTTCGTGCCAAACTCGGTCGAAGGCTCTCTCGACATCTAATAGCACTAATCCTGTGGCTTGTTTATTCTGAAATCCTTCAGTGACATATTCAGTGATCCTTAACAATTGAAGTTCTGTGGAATGATTTCTTCTGAATCCAAATTGTTCCGGTGGTATCAGATTCAGCGCTTCTGTTTCTTCATTGAGTCTTCTTGCAAGGACTCTTTCGACAATTTTTCCAAGGGCTGACAGTAGACTTATCGGCCTGTAGTTTTGTGGGAATTTTCTATCTTTTCCTGGCTTATTGAACACAATTACTTCTGCTGTTTTCCATCTTTCCGGATAATATTCTGTTCTCATCACGGCGTTTGCTATATTGGTAAGCGCTGCTATTCCTTTTCTGGGCAATTTCCGTAACATAAAGTTTGTTACTTTGTCTTTCCCTGGAGCTTTCCTGTTTTTCAATTTCTTGATGATTTCTTTAATTTCCGTTGGTGTTGTTGGGTTTGGGATGGTATCGCCTTCCGGCGGTTCCAACATCAATTCTTCATTTCCTTCGACTTCTTCTTCTGAGTCTTCATTGTCATCGTCTTCTCTGTAGTTGATTCTGGCTTCTCGTTCTATTGCGTCGACCAGTGCTTCGGCTTTTTCAAGCTTTGAGTAGGCCATCCCATTAGCTCCGTGTAGAGGGGGAATCTCGGTTTTCTCCCGTCGTAAGCACTTTTGCATCTTCCATGCTGAGTGGTCTATGGTGTTTAGCTCTCTAACTCTTTGGTTCCATCTGTCTGTTCTCAGTTCTCTCAGTGCATTTTTCAGCACTTGGCTGTGTTTATTCAGCTCTTTCTTGTCTTCTTCTCTATGTGAAGTTCTGTAGTTCTTCCTAAGTTTTCTATTCCTCTTTATAAGCTCCTTTATTGCTTTTGGGGTTTCACCATGTGGATGTTTCGGGGCTGGCCTTTCGATTCTTCTGGTACTTTCCTCGTAGGCTTCTTTTATTCGGGTTTCTAATTTTTCAACTTTATCTTCTAGATCTTCAGGGGTTCTTATCTGTGGAATTTCAGTAATTTTCTCCTGAAGTATTTCACTGTACTTTTGCCAGTCTGTGAAGTCTTTTGTTTGAAGTTCTTCTGTTATCGGTCTGCGTCCCAATCTGAGTTCTATTGGGTTGTGGTCTGATGTGCCCTCTTCTATAGTATCAAGTGTGAAATCTTGGGTAATATCTTTCATTATGACGATATCTAATACGTCCGGTAGGCCATTACTTCTGGGCAGGTAGGTCGGGATTTCAGGTCCTAATACTATGGCATTCACTTTTTCGGCGTACTTCTTAAGCTTCTTCCCATTTTGGTTTTCAGTTCTGCTATTCCATTCTCTTGATTTGCAGTTCATATCGCCAATAATGATGTTCGGGTAGTTTCCTTCAAGCATCTTCTTCAGATCTTCCTCTATTAAGTCGTTTTGGGGTGGTTTGTAGGCTGACGTAATTTTCATTTGTCCTCGATTCGTATTAACTATAATCGAGACGGCTTCTATTTGCCCATTATTCAGTACATCGTCAAAATAGTGGTCGATGTTCCTCTTGACTATTAGGGCTACGCCCCCTCCTGTACAATTTTTGTCATTTCTGTATATTTCATGGTCGGGAAATGAAATTCTATTTCTTGTAGATAGTCTCGTCTCCTGAATGGCTATAATATCCGGTTGTTTCTCGGATATTATTTCTTCTATTTCAGATCTACGGGCTCGTAGACCGTTTGCGTTCCATGAGACAATCTTCAGGTTGTTTTTATTCGCGTTAGTCACTAGCTCCATTAATTGGGTTTAGTGAGTTTACGGAACTTTTTGTCCATCTCTATTTCCAGGAATTTCATGAGCTTACTCATGATATTCTTGGTGAAGGTATCTAGATCCTCGGTGGTTTCGGGTCCTTTCTTGTTGGTCTCTTCTTTCTTCTTTTGGCTGCTCTTCTTGGATTTTCCATTTTTTGGGGCTTCTTTCTTCTGCTCTTGTTTGAGTGGTGGCGTTTTCTTCTTCTTATCTTCTTCCTTTTGTTCTTGTTGGACAGTAGGCATCATTTTCTTTTCTTCTTCTTTTCTTGCTTTGGTCACAGTCTTCTTTTTGGTCACCAGTTTCCACTCGCTACATCCTTTGTAGCTGGCTGGGTGACCTGCTTTCCCGCAGAGCGCACAGGTAGCATTTCTCTCCTCGTTTTCTCTTGTTAGCGTACAATCTTTACTATTGTGCGCTCCAGAGCATTTAACACATCTCCATGGGAATGTGCATTTACTTTGCGCATGTCCGTAACGTTGACATCTATGACATTGACCAGGTCCAATGCTCTTCTTCTTCGGCTCTACTACACAATTTATACCGTAGAGCTGTTTTACTTCGAATACCTTCTTATTTTGTGTTTTCACCAAAAATAAGGGTATTGCCTTTTTGGTCTTGTTGGATGTCATCCTTATGACATCCGCGTCGGCAATGCCTTGCTCGGCGAGGTCCTCTGTGATAATGTTAATATCTGCGTCCAGTGGCAGATATCGTACCACCGAGTAGATTCTCTTCTCTTCTTCCCTTTGGAGGGTGTAGAATTCCTTATTTCTCAACTCGAGGAATTTTGTCATCTTTCTGTGGTCGTCGGGGGATTGGGGAACAACGCGAATGCCGTCTCTTACTGTGGTCGCTCTCAGGTATTTAATACCCTTCATTTGCATCTCTCTCGAGATTTGTGTCCAGTCGGCCGTGCCTCTCAATGTCACTGGAGGGACTTTCTCTTTTTTCTGCTCGATTTGAGCAGGGACTTCAATTTCTTCTGCAGGTGCAGAAGTAGCTTCTTCTGGGCGTTTTCCTTTTAGCAATGCTGCTATATACGACTTCTTCGTAGGTGGCCCTCTTGCAGCTGCATCATTATTTTCGGTAGGTTTTTTCGGGTCTTCTTTTTGGATTGTGGGGGTTGACACGGTCTCCTCTGTCCCAGAGGAGAAGCCATTTTCTTTTTTCTTAGCCCGTTTCCGCGGCTTCGAGGACTGAGACATTTCTGCTCTCAAGGATTTCACTTCGTCGGATAAAGTTTTGAGACTCTCCGTCATAACTTTCAATTGACTCATGAGGCTGTTGATCTGGTCCTTCTGTTCTTTTATAATCCGATCTTTTTCGGATTCATCATTAACTTCTTCTTCTTCAATATCCATATCGGATATTTCTTCATCCGATAAGTTTTCGGCATCGGATTCTCTGTCCTCATTTGCAGAGTCGTATTCCGACATTCTGTCAGAGTGACTCAGCAAACAACACTTAAACACTTTTTTCACTTTCCACTAAATTCACTTTTGTCTCTTCAATGTAAAATAATCTGTGGAACCATCGATCTAAACCTGGACTCAACACAGTTATTTCTTCTTCTTCTTATCACTTCTATACGAGGTTCACTTGGCACACATGCGCATTTCTCAATACGTCTGCACTCCTCGAGGGTTCAATCGCTACTGTCGGGATATAAATAAAATATAACTCCATTTATAGTACCATTTTATGCCAGTATTCAAGAAGGATAATTAGTGAAATTCTAGCAGGTACCTATAAGGAGGTGCAACAGAAAATATTTTTTTATATTTTGCAAGCACTGGGCCACGTGGATAGATTGGAAAAAAATTATTATTTAGAAATAAGACAGAAACAAAAATTGAGAATCTATGTAGTATTAGGTGTACAACTTTGCTTCCGCCGTTTTTTCCCGAAATTCGAGGCTTTATTGTAAAAAACTGGTTAAACATTTATGATTCTAAGTATTGTCCATCGCTGGCCACTACTTTTTCCCTTCTTTCAGGCAGCATACGAATCCTGCTCTGAAAATCTGGTCATCTTTTGAATAGATCCAATTTTTTACTTCTTCATAAGACCGGAAGTGCTGGTCAGCCAGGCCGTGTGCCATCGATCGAAACAAGTGAATTTCGATATGAAATTTGTACTGTAACTAACAATATATAAACCAATTTGTGAATTATTTAGTGGAAGGTGTTGAATACTTCAAGAAGGTCAATTTTTATTTGTATTAATTGAAACTGTCCATGCATTATTGAAAATAT
The DNA here is from genome assembly GCA_963966015.1 of Aphidecta obliterata. NCBI lineage: Eukaryota > Metazoa > Arthropoda > Insecta > Coleoptera > Coccinellidae > Aphidecta > Aphidecta obliterata. The sequence continues at coordinate 7,093,138 of OZ014430.1, read as the reverse complement.
AATCGATTAGCAATTTTACAATTATTCAGAATTCTTTTGAATTGTAGCTTGTGTTCAATGTCAGTATTAGCAGAGGGAATTTGAACGGGGTACTATACACCTACGTTATATACATAAATATATATTATATTCTTCTGATTAAGAGCAAATACATAATACAAATCAAACAAACACAATTAGCTGAGGTTGGTGCAACAGGGAACCATACAATTCTAAGTATGATACAAGAGCTCAGGGAAAAACCTCAGCTGAAAAAACCCTGCCTCCCTGAAAGTATAATAAATAAACTTAAAATTTAAAATATCTACAAATTATACAAGAGCACAGATAAAATTCTCAGTGAAAACATATAAGTGTAGTGATTTCGATGGGTTTATTGAATAAGCTGACATAATCCTATTGATGGGCTTCCTTTTCCTTTAAACAATCGTTTTTCTTCTATTCCATTTCTATTGACGAGGTATCTTGAAATGAGTACTGAGATCTGAAACAAAAGCAGAAAAACCAGAAAAAAGCATTGAATAATATATCATTGACTGAATTATTTAGAAGATCACTACAGTAACTGGAACACTCAAATTTCCAAAATAATAGTATTCTGCTTCCTCTTGCATCTGGGGGCTGGTTTTCCATTTCATGCAATCTTAGCTAATCCCTCATTGCCCATTCTGGACACATATTCATTCCATTGTCTTCTTCTTGCACATGTTCACCTCACCACGTCCAAAATTTCACATTCCTTCTTACTTGTTTTCTATTTCGTGCATTCGTCGTCTGCGTTAATCAGTCCGGTTCCAAGGCCTTTGTGATTGCTCTATGAGCCCTCTTTTATTTTTACAAAAGGCAAGTAGCTGGCCTTACCTTTAAACCCTCCTCCTCAATCCGGGCTTGGGACCGGCAAAGTTGTGTTTGAGCTACTCAATCCACCCACCCACAACTCAGGCGGAGTCAAAATCAATAACCATAACTGTTATTATTTCCTCCTCTGGACAGAACTCTTTAAACCGCCCTCCTTTAACTGGGCTGGGGACCGGCAGAGTTGTGTTTGAGCTACTCAATCCACCCCTCCACAACTCGGGCAGAGTCAGAATCAATAACCATAACGGTTATTATTTCCTCATCTGAACATAACTCTTCGCAATCATCTTCAGAATCAGAATCATCAAGACTTGTATTTATGATGAATGGTGGTATGTCTGAAACATCATGATATTCCATATATTTTGTCCAATCTTCTCTTATTTCTTTCTCAACGTGCTCTACGTAAGCTTTCCATTTATCAGCTGTACACTCTTGAAGTGCCTCTTTCCAAAGACATTTCACTCGTTCCTTATCTCCTAACTTCCCCTGTATTCTTCGATTATAATACATTTTACAAAAACTCCAAGCCAATTCAATAGGGTTATACTGGCAATTGTATGGAGGCAATCTGAGGACTTCGTGTCCAGCATTTTCTAGTACTTGATCAATATGGTACTTTTTAAAGTTTGGATCGTCAGAAAATGGTTTTATCAAACTTAGAAGTTTAGTTTTAGTGAAACTCGCTTCAAATGGAATATTATGTTCTTGTAACCATTGTTGAATTACTTCTTTACGAGCAGCAGTTGTTGGTAATTTATCAACTTTAATCGAATGATATGGTGCATTATCCATGATAACCACACACCTTGTATCAAGTAATTGCAGGGAAGGTATCAATTTTTCAATGACCCATTTATGAAATAATTCACCATTCATAGTTTTATGGTAATCCTTATCATTAATACCACTGTCAAGAATCAGATCACATCCAGGTAAAAATCCATCAATTGTTCCAGCATTCAAAATAGTGTACCTTCTGCTTTCACCCTTGAATATACTCGGCATACCTTCTTGATTACTTTCTAGTGTCCACTGACGAATTTGACTACCGTTTTCGAATATCCAAGTTTCATCTAGATGAATGAATTTTACATTTTGTCCCATGTATTCTCGGTATTTACCACAAAATCGTACTCTATTTATTATATTTTTCTGTTTATCAATAAGAATTTTCCTTCGATCAACTTTTTTGTATTTATATTCAATTTTTTTTATCATATGATATAATGTTGACTTCGATTGATTGAAATCTTGGTGCTCTTTGGCCAGTTCAAAAAGGATATCCAAGCTGATATATTCATTGTTTTTAATTTTAGCAAAAACAAAATCATTCAATGTTTCTTTGAAGGAATAATCATATTGCACAGGTTTTCTTCCACTGCTAATTCCAGGCAGTAATGACATGCCTTCTTCTTTTTTCGCTAATATTCTTCGAACAGTGCTTGGAGAAATCTGAAGATTTAAGACACATTGATCAATCAGAATACACTTTGAGTAGATGAATAACAGTTTACCTGAAACACTAGCGAAACTCGATAAATGCTAGCGGAAATATATGCCAAATCTTTGAAAAACTCGAAGTAACACCGACAAACTGCCTGGCGTTCTCTTGTTGTTAGGCGCGATGTGTCCTGGTCAATTCCAGCCATTTCAATAGCACAAGACAAAAAAAGACTCTAATTCAGAGCTAATTTTTATAATTATTCACCAATATCTTCGATAAAATCATCAAAGCAGGTCTCTCATCTCTATGGGTTATGTTAGGGATATTCCTATACCAACCTGAATTCAGCAAACCAAAAAATTACTGAATGGTCTATTACCAACTCAAATTCGATTTTTCACAGCCTCCCGAGATGTCAATAATTCTTAAACGGACTATACGGCGTACTTGTTATCGTCACTGTTCAAATCAAAATATTGCCAAATTGGCGATCGTTTTCTTAATGATGTCATTTCTTATTGAAAATAAAACCACGTGGACAAGTAAGAACACGATGGAATACGGAATAAACGAACGATCTGAGAAGCAAACTTACTCATGCGCATGAGCGATAACACTCAATTATGCGCATGCGCGATAACACTAAATCATGCGCATGTCCGATAACACTCAATCGCTACCGAGTAGTCCCGAATGCACCGATTGAAGTGCCGAATATCTGGCAGCCGGATATCCGTGGGGTACATTTGTTTCATTCAGATAACAATATGAACATTTGAATCATACGGGTATATCACAAGAATCATATCAACAAAAGTGATGAAAAAACGCTCAACGTGTCATAATTTTCAAATGGCACCCAAGATCTTAATCTATGGGTACGAGTTGTTTATACAGGGTGTCCGATCAAGTACGAATAAGTGCAAGGGCGTACCCAGGATCAGAAATAGGAGGGGGGCAATCCATAGTCAGGTTGTGACATTTCAGCACGGTAAGGTCAAATAAATCCAAAATTTTATAATGTTCATACAGAGTGTTTCTTAAGGTGAGGCTTTTTTTTGACAGGTGCTAGGAATCATCAAGAGAGACCATTTAGCCAGAAGTTGATCATATAAAATATTCAATTCGAAAAAAGTGCAAAAAATATTGGGCATAAAGATCTTAAGACCACTCTGGATCCTGTTATCTCTTTCTTAGAAGTTCTGCTATGAATCACGGTGCCATATGTATTCCAGCAAGTGAATAAATGGATTTTATCGCAAATTCGTATATTCTCTTTCAACTTTTATTAGGAAATTTTTCCTGAACGGTATGATTCTTGAAGTTCAAACAAAGGAGATAAAAAAAATACTTGAAGCAATTGAAAAGGTCCTATAAAAAAAATTAGGAAGTTCACAAACTCACCGATAAAATTGATCCTAATTGTTCACAGAAATTGTTCGTATTGGCAACCATTGGTTTGATGTGATACAGTTGCTGCATATAATATTCGTTTTACATGCAGCAACTATCACATCAGTTTGGTCACAGAATAATGTCTCAAGCATTTTCTAGGCTTAGTTCTTTCGCACTATTCACCTAACCATACTAAACTAAACACTAATGTTTTCAAATGATCCCAAAGGAATAAATCACAGGGGTTGAGATCGGAAGCTTGCGAAAATCATATGCATCATAGGTGATTTCCCGTATACTGAAGTCGGACAACTGAAAATTTTACGCATTTAGATATCAATACGAACCAGGTCTGGGCTGAGAATTTTTCAGATTATCGGGTAACTTTGATTTCGAAATACTCGGCCATAGTAAAAATTTAATATCAACGATTTTTGGTATAATGATTAATTTTGATGCGTTCTATCACCTGTCAAAAAAAAGCCTCACCTTTAAAAACACCCTGTATACAGGGTGTTTTATAATATATGCGCAGGATTTCAGGATGTGATAGCTCGTCCAAAAATATGAAAAAAAGTTTCTATTAACTTACCCTCTAAAATGCATTATTTTTGAGTTACAAATTCTATTTAATTAGTAAGAAAAAATTTTTTTTTCGAAAAATTTACCATTTTTCTCAACGTAAAAGTTGTTTTTCCTTGAAAACGGTCGATTTTAGAGGGTATGACTAAAAGTACCTTTCTTGTGTAGAAAACATTTGCAGTTCAAATGGGCGTCCAAAAACAGTACTTTTTTACATTAGCGTAGATATTGGGAGAAAAACACCCACTACCTCTTCAAAATCTAATCTAATCAAGAGAAAAAAACAAAGAAATTCTGGACAAAACATAGCTAACTATGATTAGAAAAAGCTCACGAAAGCTGTTTTCTGTACGATGGAAGGTCCGGAGATATTCGCAAAAAACGATTTTTTTTCTTCACTTTCAACAACTGTAACTCGAAAATGGTGCATTTTAGAGGGTGAAATAATAAAAACTTTTTTTCATATATTTGGACGTGCTATCACATTCCAGAATACTGCGCATATATCTTGAAGCACCCTGTATACTATTATTACCAGATATCAAAATTGTTTGTTGGAAAAAAAATTATCATATCCATCCTTCCAGGGGGAGGCAGCAGCCCCCCCTGCCCCACGCTGGGTACGCACTTGAATAAGTGGAAGTCTGAGGGTAAAGCAGCCGATGAGCTATCCTAGTCTCCCCATTTTGTGTAGTTCTCAATTCAACCTTTTTCGGACTTTTTTCCCGATTCCTGACTTTCAAGACTCAATTAGCCACAGAGATGAATAATCGAGATGAATTATTGATTTTTTTTTAAAGAGCCGAGGAGTGTGCCTTAGTGCCTTGAAAATTAAAAGCTTTCAACCGTCTTCGAGACTGTTGTATGTTTTAACATGTTTTATGGCTTATAGTATTAAATCGGAGCAAAATTTTCGTAGGATCGCAAATGCATGAACCTCTGCCGTTTTTGCGCAATGGCTTCTATGAACAAGAACTCCAGAATTTTGCCCAAATCTCTATCATTTCAGAAACTTAAAAGGAAAATAGTCTCGAAGGATAAGCTCGTCGGTTCTGTATAAAGAAGAAAATACTGATCCGATGGAATTGAAACTTTGTAATTGCAGTTGTTAGATGTGAAATTCCTGTTTTGAAACTTCGGTATATTAAAACCTATTTGCCACATTTTTCTGAAATCATGTGTGGGCATAAAAGCCATAAATGAAATGAATTATGTAGAAATTCTCGTGTTTTACGACCCACTTGAAAAAAATTTAGTTTTTTGGGCGCTCGTTCAACAAGTTTCGACTCATTGATGACGAATCCGTCGAAAAATTCAAGTCTGTCCGTCCGTCCATCTGGCCGTCCGTAAGCACGATAACTTTCGAACAGAACGACCTATAGAATTGAAATTTTCAGTGTGGATTCAGTTCCCAAATGCCAACAGGTGTTCCGTAAATTTTATTTTCCTGATCACTCCGAAACAACTGATTCGATCGAAATGAAATTTGTCACTCAGATGGAAATTAACGTGTTCAAGCTAAATGCAAAATTTTGTTGACCAGAATTATAGAATCCACAAAAAATTATAACTCTCGAACGGAAAAGCCTAGGGACTTGAAAGTTTCAGGATAGGTATAGGTTTGGTCGAGTGACCTTGAGTCAAGTGAGTTTAGTGAAGTCACAGTAAAATTATTTTCAATGCTGTTCAGGTGAGACAAGCGTTCTTGACAAAAGAATATAGTTCCTAGTTAAGATTAGACTTATTTCCATAATACTAGGTTTTATAAGTTTAGGATGAGTTCGCACTGAAAAAAATTGGTACCTAAATACAATGAAAAATTACATTGATTCAATGAAATTTTTCATTAATATCAGTCCAATGAACGGATTCGTTGTGCCAATAAACCACTGGTTGTTAATATTATGAATACAGACGTTCATAATATGTATTAATGAATGCTTTCATCGATTTCATGAACGAGGTACATTAAATAATTTCATTGGCATAACTCTATACAGGGTGTCCGGGAAAATGTGGGAAATCTCTCGGATTCAAATAAAACATAGAAAAATAAGATGACAAGTTTCCATAATTTTTTTTCCTAGCGGCCCTCCCTACGGAGATACGGCCTCCTAAATGACGCCACTGGAAATTCATTTTACTGTTATAAATTTTGAACTACTGAATATAATTTAATGAAAATATCATATGATTAACTGTATTAAGGATATAATTTGATGAAAATTTGATATGATGAGCAATAGAAGGGACCTTATGAAATACCGCCCTCAAATTTGAATTAGCTTGTTTAGTTTTCCAGGGGCAGACTAGGTTGTACGTTTTAATGGTTACATTATTAACACCCTGTATGATAAGGAGTTATAAAAAACAAATTTGGATACATTGAATATTAAGCTGAAGAAAAGGTGCTCTTGTTCATTGTCGATAAAATGAACCGTTTTCGAAAAAAAAATAATAAAAGAAGTGATTTTTTTATTTCTATTAAAAAGAACCACGAATTCTATTTTTTTTGTCTGCAACAAACTGGGATACGAAAATTATTCAAGGAACAAAAAAGTTTTAGTTAACGTTATTGAATCCGACAAAATTACAATTCTCAACAATGCAGTTTTGGCCCAGAAAGGCACCTACACAAAAATACATACATTTCATTGTGATGTGATAAGAAACAAATTTTGTCGGATTCAATAACATAAACTAAAACTTATTTGTTCTTTGAATAACTTTCGTATCACAGTTTGTTGCAGACCAAAAAATTAAGAATTCATGGTTCTTTTTGATGGAAATAAAAAAATTACTTCCTTTATTATTTTTTTTTTCGAAAACGGTTCATTTTATCGACAATGAACAAGAGTACCTTTTCTTTAGCTTAATGTCGAAGGTATCTAAACTTGTCATCTTATTTTTTTATGTGTTATCTGAATCCGAGAGATTTCCCACATTTTCCCGGACATCCTGTATATTGATTGTATGAAAATTCACATAATATGCGATAAACTTTTTCATTAATATTATTATTTCTATTATTCATTTGAATAAAAAAGGAGGCATATTATATTGTTCACCACTGGTTTTTAACGATGTTAATATTATGAATAGGCGTTTATTATTGAATGATTTCATGATGGCGTACATCATTTTAATTGATATGATGAAGAATGATGCTTCAGCGAGGTATTATCGCTATATTGAATCGCGCTCCCTGATGGGGAAACGGATGTGTGATTCGCCCACAGATGCTGGTGGATCCATCAGTAGGGCTAATCCAGCCACTATAGCCCTAGAATCCTTCACAAGGAAAGTGGTAAGTAAAACTCATACCTTTTCCCCCTTAATTTGACAGGAGGTAGTGGGGTTGCCATGGCCATATGTAGATCCTATGTCGGCACCATCATATAACATCTGGCGCATCCACCATTTCCTAGGCTATGGTCGGTCGTTCGAGAGTACAAGATCGGTCGGAATACGGGAACAGTTGGAACACGTAATGGGTTGGAACAAGATTGATTCGTCGGCGTCGCTCACTCATCTCTCTTCCTCCAATCGGCGGTCGAATTAACTCAAATCCAGTTCTTCAAAATTCGGTCTCTTGTTGTCCAGCTGTTGGGGACATTTCGGCTGGTTTGGGCACCCTTTACACCCTACTCGGGCGCCATTTGTGACGACCTCCCTTGTCTCTATATGTTGCCATCTTCTCCTCCGAAAAATTCGGACGCCACCGCTAGATTAGAGCGTTGGAAAGAGAAAATGTGGATTTGGAGGAAAGAATAGAAAAGGCGGAACGCTGGTGCAACAAAAAAAATTTGATGATTTTTGGCCTGAAAAGAGATTCCGAAATTACTAACGAATTCATTTGCAAGGAAATATCCCGCTTATTAGACATTAAACATCGAAGCATCTGAAATAAGGGGGAAAATAGTCCGATGAAGGTAGAATTCGTTTCATACCAAACTAAAAAACTCGTCCAAAAACACGTCAAACATCTCAAAGGTTCCGGTGTATCGATTGCAAACGATCAAACGTCTCAACAACGCCAGGAAAACAAAAAACTTATAGTCCATTTAAGAATGATCGACATCGAAGCAGGCCATGAACGTCCAGTCGAGGCTTTATTTCTGGTTACAGAAAGTAACTAAATTCATCATAGAAATAAAACATAAATATGACCTAGAAAAGTGTTGAGTATACGAATTATCGAATAATTAAGCCGGAATATTTCGATTGCAGTTTAAATATGGGAATTCAGGTTTGAAAGCGCAAAAATATCGTGGAATGCTTTCATATGAAAATATCTGAACTTATCGTTCATATAAAAGTCAACCATGGAAAATTGAAGATCATTCAAATAAATATTTATTTTCACTCAGGACCATGCAATATTTATTGGAATTGGAAATCTTGCAAAATTCTAACCATATAACTATGAAAGTACCATTTTATGTCAGGATTCAAGAAGGATAATCAATGGAATTCTAGCAGGTAGCTAGTGGTGCAACAGGAAACATTTTTGGATACTTCGCAGGCACAGGGCCAAAAGAATGGATTAGAAAAAACGTTATAAGGTATTAAGAAATAAGAGAAAAACCAAAATTAAGAATCTATGTAGTACATGAAGAATTTTGACATGAAATTTGTACCGAACTATCAATATATGAACCAATTTGTGAATTATTTATTGCTCGGTGTTGAATACTTCAAGAAAGTCAATTTTCATTTTCATTCATTAAAACTGTTCATGAATTATTGAAAATATTATAATTGATGAGCAATTATTCAGTATACTTTTGAATTGGGAACAATATAGCATGTGTATTAGCAGAGGGAATGTGAACAGGGTACCATAAAGTATAAGTATAATAAATAAACTTAAAATATCTATGAATGATACAAGAGCAAAGATAAAAATATCATTGAAACTTTTGTTTCCACGTAGTGTAGTGATTTGGATGTGTTTATTGAATAAGCTGACATAATCCTATTGATGGGCATCCAAGGTTTCAATTTATCAATAACCCATTTATGAAATATTTCACCATTCATAGTAATCCTTATCATTAATACCACTGTCAAGAATCGGATCACATCCAGGTAAAAATCCATCAATTGTTCCAGCATTCAAAATAGTGCACCTTCTGCCTTTACCCTTGAATATACTCGGCACACCTTTTGGATTATTTTCTAGTGTCCACTGACGAATTTGAATACGGTTTTCGAATATCCAAATTTCATCTAGATAAATGAATTTTACGTTTGTTCCATGTTTTCTCGGTATTTATCACAATATCGTACTATTTTCATTATATTTTTTAGTTTATCAGTAAGAATTTTGCTTCGATCAACTTTTTTGTATTTGTATCCAATTTTTTTTATGATTTAATATAATGTTGACTTCGATCAATTGAAATCTAGGTGCTCTTTGGCCAGTTCGAAACGGATATCTAAACTGATATATTCATTGTTCTTAATTCTAGCAAAAACAAAGTCATTCAATGTCTCTTTGAAGGAATAATCGTATCGCACAGGTTTTCTTCCACTGCTAATTCCAGGCTTTAATAACAATAATAACATGCTAATATTCTACGGACAGGGTTTGGTGAAATCTGAAAATTTAAGAGACATTGATCAATCAGAATATACTTTGAGTCGGTGAATAACAGTTTACCTGAAACACTAGCGGAAATATATGCCAAATCTTTGAAAAACTCGAAGTAACACCGACAAACTGCCTGGCGTTCTCTTGTTAGGCGCGATGTATCCTGGTCAATTCCAGCCATTTTAATAGCATAAGACAAAAAATACTCAAATTCAGAGCAAATTTTTATAATTACATATTCACCAATATCTTCGATAAAATCATCAAAGCAAGATTTCTATGGGTAATGTTAGTTTTAGTCCTATACCAACCTGAATTCAGCAACCCAAAATATTACTGAATATTCTATTACCAACTTAAATTCGATTTTTCACAGCCAACCGAGATGTCGATAATTCTTAAACGGAGTATAGGTTGTTTCTGCTCAAAGCTAGAGCAAATTCGGCTGAAAAATCCTACATAAGAGGAAACAGACTTGTGGTAGGGCAGAGGATATATGATTTGGAGGACCTGGAGGGTTCGGAAGAGAAGGGGAAAACAAGTAGCGCCCCGAATACACCTACTCCGGAAGGTTCAGGTGATGCTGCGCTTTTTTTTCGCTTTTTTTTCTGCAAACTTTTGAATTAGAAAATCATAACTTTCGAACGGAAACGCCTAGGGACTTGAAATTTTCAGGATAGGTGCGGATCTGAAATGTCGCGTTCAAGTTCATCAATGAGCAGAATTATACTAGGGGTTCCGTAAATACGATCGTTTGAAATTTTGTTTTCTCGATTATTTCGTAATAACGGATTTGATCGTGACAAAATTCTTGATTTCAATGGAGAATGATATATTAAAGCTACATTTTGTCCAGATCTCAGACCAGAACAATAGAAACCGTAGAAAATTATAACTTTTGAAGCGAAAGGCCTAGGGACTCGAAATTTTCAGTGTAGGTTTGGATCGCGAATATCGCAGTCACGTTTATTAATGAGCAAAATTAGATTAGGGGTGCCGTAGATATGGCCGTTCAAAATATTTTTTTCCTGATAATTTCGAAACTATTGATTGGATTGGAATGAAATTTGGTACATAGCTGAAGAATAATGTATTGAAACTACTGAAATTTTGTCCAGATCGCATTGCCAAGACCATAGATGCCGTAGAAAATTCTAATTTCGAAACTACGGATCGAGATGAAATTTTTTATATCAATCGAGAATGATATATTAAGCAATATTTTGTCCAGATCGCATGACCAGAACCAAAGGAACCATAGAAAATTGTAACTTTTGAACGGAAAGGCCTAGGAACTAGAAATTTTCAGGTTGGGTTTGGATCGCGAATATCGCGGTCACGTTCATCGATGAGCAAAATTAGACTAGGGGTTCCGTAAATATGGCATCAAAATATTATTTTCCTGATAGTTTCGAAACTACTGATCGGATTGGAATGAAATTATGCACCTAGCTGAGGAATAATGTATTCAAACTACGTGCAAAATTTTGTCCAGATCGCATCACCAAGACCATAGATACCGTAGAAAATTCTAGCGAATTATCGAAAAAAAATTGATCAACTGGAGCACTGACATGAATTCTGGAGTTCCGCCTAAGTTTCTGAATTTTTTTGACAGCTGTCGAAAATTCCTTCAATTGATGTCTAAAACTGGAAAATGCGAATCTACCTACAAGGTGCATGTACGAGCGCTCAGAAGGTACTGCCTTTACGGCAGTGCTTTTCGTAATTTTTACAATTTACGATAGTACTCATCAAGTTTGCCGACATTCTCTGATGAGCGTTACCGATGACCCCACTGTTCGGTTTTAGGGCGGCTACTTCATATTCAGATTTAGATGTGAAGTGATTATTCGATTTTCCAATAAGATTTTTTATTCATTTCTCAACTGCGCATTGAAATGAAAGAACTTATTACTTTTTGCTTTGAAATTCCTGGATAATATTGAATAATTTCATGATTTTCGAGGTTGCGTATTTCTACTTTTTTTTATTACAGAAATATTTTTTTCCAATTTACCGAAAAATTGCCGCCCCTAAAACCGTGCCGCCCTTAGGCCATGGCCTATGTTGGCCTATGCGGTAATATGGCCCTGCCTTCTTCGTCAGGATATGTGGTCAGCTGCTCTAGAATGGGACGCGAAATCAATACATCAAGCCCTAGGCCCGTGTTGGTAACCCTGTCTCATCTTGCCTTGATCCGCGACATACTGCGCAACAAGAAATTGTTGTCTACCCACGATTCCTTCAAACACACAACCATATCTGATGATGTAACACCCTATCAGGCGAATCAACTGAAGGAAGTACGTGAAGAACTGAAGAGGAGGCAATCTGGGGGAGAGCATGATTTGACAATTAGATACATCAAGGGTAACCCGACTATTATTCGTCGTGAATCACCGCGGAATCCAAAAAATTAAAAAACTTGTGCGAATGGTCCTTATATTACACTAACTCACGTTCCATAAAAAATAATTTCAACGAACTCTGCGCTAGTGTGGCTGTCCTCAATCCGCATTTCATCTGTGTCACTGAAACATGGCTCCGCCCGGAGATTCCAGATCAAGCTTTCCACATCCCTGGTTACACCCTCCATCGCTCAGACCGCGGTAATGGTACAGGATATGGTGGTGTCTGCATATACGTGAGTAAGCTTGTTGATAGCAAGTTTTCTGTTGTGGAGTCGCGAATTGATTTGCCTGGCATAGACAATCTTTTCTTGGAAGTGGTCAGCCCCGATTTTACCTTTTATTCGGGCTGTGTTTACCGCCCACGCCCATCGGCATCTGATGATCTCCTCTTCGAACATCTCAGACAAGTATCTCTGTCAAAAACAAACGTACTGATAACTGGAGACTTCAATTTCCCTGAAATATCCTGGTCCGATCCTGGCGCTTTGCCCCCAGGTTCCGTTGGCTCCAGGTTCATATCTGCTTTGGAAGGTTCTGGACTTGTTCAACTGATGGACCAACCTACAAGATATTGCTCGACGCAGAACCCTTCCATTCTGGATCTCATGCTGACTAATGACCCGGATCTTGTGAGTAATGTCGTTCTGACGTCTCCTCTGGGTAAATCAGACCATTCTGTTATCACTGCCACTCTCCAGTTTGTTTCAAAGCAGTCTACCAATGTAACCCAGAAAACCGTGAGCTCAATTGACTACAGTTCCCTCAGAACTCATCTGGCCGACCTAAATTGGGACGAAATAATGCGGGGCGACGATGTTGAAATGGTTTGGAATAATTTCTACACAGTTTTAACCGATGCTGTTACACAGCATACATCCACTTAATCCATTAAATTCAGACCAGCCAAGCCCTGGCTCTCTAAGAGCATCTTATCGATGATGAGACGCAAAAAAAGCCTTTGGCAGCGCTACCTTCGAAACAGGAGTGTATTGAATTTCGCCACACACAGAGAGTTCTCCAACCGGCTTAAGTCGACGATCGACAGGGCGAGATCTATCTACGAACAAAGGCTGGCCACATCTGGTAACAAGAGGAAATTCTACAAGCATGTTCGTTCATTCTTCAGCTCCAGCATATCTAGGCCTGTCGTTAGGGGTCTCTGTGGGAACGTGTGCAGGGATGATACAGAGGTTGCTAATACTTTCGCTACAACTTTTGCAGAGTCACACACAATCGAATCTGATGGTCCTCTTCCTCGTGTCCCCTCTCCACGTTGCTCCGCATCTTTGGAAGAACTACAATTCGACTCAGAGGATGTCGGGAAGATTTTGCTCTCACTGGACCCATCTTCGGCTCCTGGTCCCGACAACATCACGACGAAGCTGCTGAAGACCACTGCGAACGAAATATGTCAACCGCTAACAACATTATTCAAGCTATCGTTCAACTCAGCTAGGCTACCGTCGTCATGGCTATCAGCAAAGGTTACACCTGTGTTCAAAAAGGGGGACAAATTATCTTCATCTAACTACAGGCCGATAAGCTTGCTTTCCATAGTATCTAAGGTGGCGGAGAAACTCGTGGCGAAGCGGGTGCTTGACTTTATGATCGCTAATGGTGTAATTCCGGATGGTCAACACGGTTTTGTGCCTGGTCGGTCGGTTATTACATGCCTTCTCGAGTGCGTTGATACCTGGACACGGTTTGTGGACGCTGGTGATGCTATCGATGTACTCTATTTAGACTTTGCACGCGCGTTCGATAGGGTGCCATTCAGGAGACTTCTCCACAAGCTGGAACACTTCGGGATCCGCGGTCGGGTTCTTGAGTGGATCCGAAGTTTTCTGCATGGTCGATCTTTTTCTGTCAGAGTCGGTGAATCGCTCTCGTCGAAGGTGCCTGTTTTTAGTGGAGTTCCTCAGGGGTCAGTGCTTGGGCCCATACTCTTCACTCTGTATGTTGCTGATATTCCTAGTACCATTAGATCCAATTATGGTGCATATGCTGACGATATAAAATTATATGGAAGTGCATTCACTCAGTCGAGGATGCTGCAGCAGGATCTCGACAATATCGTCGCCTGGTCGGAGATCTGGCAGCTACCATTGAACGTTGACAAGTGTAAGGTGTTACACATTGGGAGGAATAACCCCATGGTTGCCTATTTTATTCGTGGTCAGGCACTGGCTTCCACTGATTGTCACAATGACCTTGGAGTATTATTTACGAGTGATTTATCGTGGTCTCGTCCCGTGGATGCCGTTGTGGCCAGGGCTAGTCGCATGAACTTCATAGTGCGGAAGGCTTTTCCCAAGTGTTCGCCTGAAACATGCAAATTGTTGTTCACCACGTATGTCCGTCCAATGTTGGAATTCGCCGGTCCTGTATGGTGCCCGGTCCTGGTGAGGGATAGAGAGCGCCTGGAGTCCGTCCAGCGCAATTTCACAAGGATACCCTATGGTCTTTCTCCATTGCGTCCCTCTTACGGGGAGAGGCTGCTTATGTCTGGTTTGACATCTTTTATACATCGTCGCACCAGGGGAGATTTGATTTTCGTTTACCGAATTCTGCATGGCTTACTGGGCTGCGACCTGAGTAGTTTATTTCAACTCTCCAGCTCCAATCTACGCGGTCATGCCTTCAAGCTTTACCACGAGAACTTCCGCTCGACCCCTAGGGAGCACTTCCTGAGCAATAGAGTTTTTCATCTATGGAATTCACTGCCCAATAACATCGTGTGTGCCACGTCGGTGAACTCTTTCAAGAACCTGCTGGATGTGTTCTTTGCTTCTAGTTGATTTTCATTCGGACTTTTTCTTATTTTGTTCAGTTATTTTTTCGGGACTTTACTTGGTTTCCATTTTTATTTCATACATTTTGTAACATACTTTCAAATTTGTAAATGAGGGTCATAGGTGTTTACCCTCCCCTCTTCTCATTTGTATAATAATAATAATAATAATTGTGTTGACGGAAACTTTTCAGTTGAAGGACCCGAAGTTGTTCAGTTTGAGAGGATATGATCAAGTATACAATGAGGGTAAAAACAACAAGAATGATGGAACTATGGTTTACTTAAAATCGAGCATCGATTTCGACCACTCGATCGTTGAACTTGGAAAAGTCAGGGCACTGGAAATAAACGTTCATAGTCCAGGAAAAGACCTAAAGCTTACTGCTATGTATAGATCACCACATTATTCCACTGAGGAGTTCAATAAGAAATTGTTGATCTATTTAGATAACGAGAACAACTGTATCAGACATATTATTACTGGTGACATGAATATAAATTTGTTGTCAAATGAATGCTATATAGAGGAATATAAGAATATACTTTGCTCATTCGGATTTACATCGCTCATAAATGAATACACACGTCCAGTGAGCCAAACATGTTTGGATCATTTTTACGTGAAGGGTATGCATCCGGAAAATTCAAATATAAGTGACATTATCTTGCAGAATCTAATAACTGATCATTGGAAATGTTATTGAAAAAGATCCTTCAAAAAAGTATATAAATTATCACAAACTGAAAGAATATTTGAGGAATAAAGATTGGAAACAAATCTATGATATTGATGATACAGATAAAATGACTGAAAACTTTATTGAAATTTTGAGGAAATATATAGAAGATAGTACTACCAGAGTAAACATAAAAAATTACGAAAAGCACTGCCGTGAAGGCAGGAGCTTTTGAGCGTTCGTACATGCACCTTGTAGGTGGATTCGCATTTTCCAATTTTAGAAATCAGTTGAAGGAATTTTCGACAGTTGTCCAAACAATTCTGAAACTTAGGCGAAACTCCAGACTTCATGTCAGCGCTACAGCTGATACATTTTTTTTCGATAATTCGCTAGAATTTTTTACGGTATCTATGGTCTTGGTGATGCGATCTGGACAAAATTTTGCATGTAGTTTGAAAACATTATTCCTCAGCTAGGTGCAGAATTTCATTCCAATCCGATCAGAAGTTTCTAAACTATCAGGAAAAAAATAGTTTAAACGGCCATATTTACGGAACCCCTAGTCTAATTTTGCTTATTGATGAACGTGACCGCGATATTCGCGATCCAAATCCACCCTGAAAATTTCAAAATCCTACTTTCTGTTCAAAAGTTACAATTTTCTATGGTTTCTATGGTTCTGGTCATGCGATTCGGACAAAATATTGCTTTAATATATCATTCTCGATTTAAATACAGAATTTCATCTCGATCGAATCCGTAGTTTCGAAATTATCGAGAAAAGAAAATTTCAATCGACCGTATTTACGGAACCCCTAGTATAATTCTGCTCATTGTTAGACGTGAACGCGACAGTTCAGATCCACACCTATCCTGAAAATTTCAAGTCCCTAGGCCTTTCTGTTCGAAAGTTATGATTTTCTATGGTTTTTATGGTTCTGGTCATGCGATCTGGACAAAATTTCACATGTAGCTTGAACACCTCATTCTCTATTTGAGTGCACAATTTCATTTCGATCAAATCTGTAGTTTTCAAGTAATCAGGGGAACGAAACTTTGAACAGCCATATTTACGGAATCCCTGATGGAATTTGGCCCATTAACGAACTCAACCGAGGCATTCGGGAACTGAACCCACACTGAAAATTTCAAGTCTCTAGGTTGTTCCGTTCGAGAGTTATCGTGCTTACGGACGGACGGCCGGACAGATAGACTCGAATTTTCCGACGGATTCGTCATCAGTGAGTCGAACATAGTCGATTGAGACCATTTTTGGCTCAAAATTCGAAAAATACAGACATCGTGACGAAATGATATAGCCCTCGTGTAAGTAGTACGAGCGTTCAAAAAGAAGAAAAGAATGGATGACTCCATTATTATTGAATGGAATACATAAAAAACAGAGCATATATGGTCAAATCAAAAAAGAACCCTATAACGTACAACTAAAAAGTGAATATTCTAAATGTAAAAATCACCTACGTAAATTAATAAACGAAGCCAAAAAAAAATACTTACAAATATGCATTGAAAAGAATCAAAGTGAATCAAAAGCTCTTTGTGATTGCGTTAGGAAATTAACGAATACAGTGGGATAGGTCAAAGTTATGCTGAAAAAAATTACTGCACCTAACCAGGGGCGGATCGACGATTTCCGGGGCCCTACGCTTGAAAACCTTCGGGCCCCCACACTACTTTATCTTTGAAAAAAAACTTTCAATCTGACTTGGGTTTTTCATCATTATGATAGAATATAAGATACATCAATTTAAATAAAACAATAAATTGAAATCAACACAATATAATACATAATCATCACAATGTAAACAATTAAGAAATTAAAAAAAAGTATATCAGGTACAAAATAGAAAACAATATTTCTTTTTACAAAAAAACAAATAAACATGAACAGGAAAAATTATTGGAAAATGAAAAATAATATGAAATACCGAAAAACTAATCAAGTAAAATTTTTTCCTTATTTTCATGTCTGCAAATTCTTTTATGGCAGCATTATAAACCAGACTCTACGTTATATCACTCTCAATCGAATGTATTCCTAAGAACTGCAGTCTGTTTTCCTCCATAACTGTTTATATTTATTTTTTATTATGGATAACTCGTTATTGGCAATGTTGAAAATAACTTCAGAGCTATATATAAGTTATAAAAAACTTCTATCATTCCCTTATCATAGATTATTTTTGAGCGCTCGTACTACTTACACGAGGGCTATATCATTACGTCACGATCTTGGTATTTTTCGAATTTTGAGCCGAAAATGGTCTCAATCGACTAGGTTCGACTCACTGATGACGAATCCGTCGGGAAATTCGAGTCTGCCCGTCCGTCCGGCCATCCGGCCGGCCGTAAGCACGATAACTCTCGAACGGAACAACCAAGAGACCAAGAGAGAAATTTTCAGTGTGGGTTCAGTTCCCGAATGCCTCGGTTGAGTTCGTTAATGGGCCAAATTCCACCAGGGGTTCCGTGAATATGGCCCTTCAAAGTTTTGTTCTCCTGTATACTTGGAAACTGCAGATTTTATCGAGATGAAATTTTGCACTCAAATAGAGCATGAGGTGTTCAAGCTACATGTGAAATATTTGTCCAGATTGCATGACCAGAGCCATAGAAACCATAGAAAATTGTAACTTTTGAACGGAAACGCCTAGGGACTTGAAATTTTCAGGATAGGTGTGGATCTCGAATGTCGTGATCACGTTTATCTATGAGCAGAATTACACTAGGGGTTCCATAAATATGGTCGTTTGAAATTCAGTTTTCTTGATAATTTCAAAACGATCTGTGTCAACCGATTAGGAGATTGATCATAGACGAAATTCACCGATTACGACAGGCCAATCCCGATCAGAAGAGATACTACCGATGCAGACAATGGATCAAGAAACTATGAGACTGCACTTTAATCAAGACTTGAATCAAGACTCGAAATTTTCAGTGTGGGTTCAGTTCCCGAATGCCTCGGTTGAGTTCGTTAATGGGCTAAATTCCACTAGAGGTTCCGTTCCGTAAATATGGCCGTTCAAAGTTTTGTTCCTCGTATTACTTGAAAACTACAGATTTGATCTAGATGAAAATTTGCATTCAAATGAAGAATGAGGTGTTCAAGCTACATGTGAAATTTTGTCCAGATCGCATGACCAGAACCATAGAAACACATAGAAAATTGTAACTTTTGAACAGAAACGCCTAGGGACTTGAAATTTTCAGGATAGGTGTGTATCTCGAATGTCGTGATCACAATTATCTATGAGCAAAATTATACTAGGGGTTCCGTAAATATGGTCGTTTGAAATTTAGTTTTCTTGATAATTTTAAAACTACAGATTCGATCGTGACAAAATTTTGTATACTGATGGAGAATGATATATTCAAGCTACATTTCTCCAGATCACATGACCAGAACCATAGAAACCATAGAAAATCATAACTTACGAACGGAAAGGCCTAGGGACTTGACATTTTCAGGATAGGTGTGGATCTGAAATGACTCGTTCACGTTCATCAATGAGCAGAATTATTCTAGTGGTTCCGTGAATACGGTCATTCGAAATTTTGTTTTCTCGATAATTCCCAAACTACGGATTGGATCGAGATAAAATTTTGTATTTTAATCGAGAATGATATATTGAAGCAACATTTTGTCCAGATCGCTTGACCAGAACCATAGAAAATTATCACTTCCGAAGGGAAAGGCCTAGGAATTTTAAATTTTCAGGGTGGATTCGGATCGCGAATTTCGCTGTCAAGTTCATCAATGAGCAAAATAAGACTAGGGGTTCTGTAAATATGGAGGTTCAAAATATTTTTTTCCTGATAGTTTCGAAACTACTGTTTGGATTGGAATGAAATTTTTTACCTAGCTGAGGAATAATGTATTGAAATTTTGTCCAGTTCGCATCATCAAGACCATAGATACCGTAGAAAATTCTAGCGAATTATCGAAAAAAAAATTGATCACCTGAAGCACTGACATGAAGTCTGGAGTTTCGCTTAAGTTTCAGAATTTTTTTGGCAGCTGTCGAAAATTCCTTCAATTGATTTCTAAAACTGAAAAATGCGAATCTTCCTACAAGGTGGATGTACAAGCGCTCAAAAGCTCCTGACTTCACGGCAGTGCTTTTCGTAATTTTGTTATCACCCGTTAGTATGGAATGAATTAAGTGCTTTAGTTTGTATTTACCTCCGGGATCGAATTTTAATTTATAAAAGCTGTACACAGTTATCCGTGAATAACTCCACACTTTCCCAGAGTTTATATAGTAGTAAGCTATCAATAAACTCTATTATAATTATAAATGCGCCATTTGAAGCTAGCATATACACTCCTGCAGATCGGGAAATTCATGGAATCATGTAGGCCATTTGAAGCTACTACACAACCCCACGGTAAATACGGAGGTGTAAATGCGCCATTTGAAGCTAGCATACACACCTCGGCAGGTCATAAAATTAATGGAATTGTGCAGGCCAATTCCATAATCCGGGGAGGGATAATGGAGGAAGCAAAAATACATATACCGTCATAAGATCCTAATTACAATGATCACAACCGCCAACTACCCCAAGGTACTTACTATTTATCACTACACTTGTACCTCATTGACTTGACCTTATTAGAATCGCTCCCGTATTTATATGCTTCCGGGTCGCGAAATGGACCACGCTCACCGCGGTTCATCTGGCGATCGCGGTATGTCGCGCTTCAATAATACGCTTCAATCATATCGCGATGCAGTTGACTCGGAATATAACACGGAACGAAAAATCAAAAAATTTTGTTTTTCGTTCGAAAGTTATAATTTTCTATGGTTCCTATGGTTCTGGTCATGCGATCTGGAAAAAATGTAGCTCGATTACCTATATCGTCCTCAATTTAAATACAAAATTCCGTCTCGATAAAATCCATAGTTTTGAAATTATCAAGAAAACTGAATTAAAGAAGACCATATTTACGGAACCCGTAGTCTAATTTTGCTCATTGATAAACGTGACTTCAACATCCAAGATCCACACCTATCCTGAAAATTTCAAGTTCCTAGGTCTTTCCATTGCAACGTTTTAATTTTCAATGGTTTCTATGATTCTGGTCATGCGAGCTGGATGAAATTTGCATGTAGCTTGAAAACGTCATTCTCCATCAGAGTGCAGAATTTCACTTCGATCGAATCAGTAGTTTCGGAGTAATCAGGAGAACAAAATTTCGAGCGGCCATATTTACGGAACCCCTGGGCGAATTTCGCCCAATAACGAACTCAACCGAGGCATTCCAGATTCGAACCAAATTCGAAAATTTTGAAGTTTCTAGGTCTTCTCGTTCGAGAGTTATCGTGTATACCGGCCAGCCGGACGGACGGACGAACAGACTCGAATTTTTCGACGGATTCGTCATCAGTGAGTCGAACTCTGTCGATTGAGACTATTTTCGGCTCAAAATTCGAAAAATGCCGACTTCGTGACGAAATGATATAGCCCTCGTGTAAGTAGTACGAGCGCTCAAAAAAAAGTAACAATTTTTCCAAAAATCATACGAGATCATCTTCTTGACCGATGATGGATTAAAGATGAAGGTAAAGTAGGTTATTCAAAATAATTATTTTGATTATGCAATCATTGAATGCACGATATTGACCTGCATCATTTTCAATTACTGGCATTTGAAGGAGGATTACCAAGGATTTCTTCATCACCCCAAATGTCATTATTTAACAGTTCATACAAATTGAACAACGCTTATTCAGCATTCAGTATCCTCTTATGATTACTAAAACGTGGTTCATAGAAAGATGGAGAAGTGCGTTTGGTCGGTAAGTGAAACATTCTCGTACATAAGATATACAAGAAAAGTCCTGAAATATAAGGAAAATAAATATTATATAGATAAGGGGGATATTTTTTGAATATTTCGACTTATTTGAATGGTAGCATACTCAGTTAGTTATGGCATAGATTTAAAATTGGTATTGCCACTCTTTAATGCTGACAATGTCTGAAGGCTCAATAAACATAAGCATGAAGAATAATAATGTCCAGTACTTAACCAGCTTAGAGCCAATGCAATAATATCATAGTGCTGCTGCCCAGTCATAAATTAATTCTTTTTTTACCCTGTACGAATGAAAACTGTGAACTATACAAGGAAAACGTTACCCTGAGGTAGAACTACCCTAGACGAGTCCAAAAAACCCATATATGATTGGTCTAATCAACTTGATCGCCGAGATACAGGGTAGGGTAAAAGGTACAGTTGTTGACACCCTATCAGTGATTGACACCCTCATTTTCATATTTGAATTATAAGAATTGGATGGAGGCCTTAAAAACATGGAGCTTTGAAAAAAAAATTTCAATTTTTCAAGTTTGGACTGTTAGTATTAATTTGGGTTAGGTTTGCATTCCTAATTCACCATATATTTATCAATGTGCAGCGTGCTGACGATCATTGCAATTTTCTCAAAGTACTTAACTCAAGTTCATAACATTTTTTTAATTGTTCTAATTTTTGTCTGAAGCATAATTTTTGTTTGAATTATTGAAACTCTTCAATAAATACTTTTTCATAACTTAAAATCTATTTGGTTGAAGGTTTCGCGTTTTTTTGTGGGTGTCAATAATTGCCTTTGAAAATATGTGGATGAATAGTGATTGACATACTATGTCAATAACTGTCGTATTCAAATTTTGCAAAATTAGTCCGTATTGCCTACTATTCAGGCCTCAATTTCTCAATGAATACTGAAAAATGATTGAACTTTATCTAATTTTGTTCTAGATAGTTGTTGACACCAGTGTCAATCTCTGTGAATTTCCACGTGTCAATAACTATATTGCAAGTTCAACTAGTTCCTACTTCTTGTCCCTACCCCCTGAATCGATTTTCCACGCTTCATTCTCAACAACATGGCAAAAGCAAAAGAGGAAGCAATTATAAGAAAAATTACATGGAGGATGCTATTATTTCTGCCTTATCAGCAGTAAAATCAGAAGGAATGTCAAGAAAACTTGCCTCCCAAACCTATGGCGTTGCTCGTTGTACAATAATTTTTTGGTTGAGTGGAAAACTTGTTGAAAAAATTAAAAGCACTGACGTGTAGTCAGGAGCTTTTGAGCGCTCGTTCATCAACCTAGTAGGTAGAATCTCCCTAAAAAAAATTTCTTTGAACATCCACTTTTGGTCATTGATAATTTTGTTCATTGATAAACGTGACCGCGATATTCGAGATCCACACCTATCATGAAAATGTCTAGTCCCTAGGCCCCTCCGTTCGAAAGTTATTATTTTCTTCTGGTCATGCGATTTGGACAAATTTTGCATGCAACTTGAACACGTCATTCGCACCATCTGGGTGCGAAATTTCATCTCGATCGAATCAGTAGTTTAGAAGTAATCAGGAGATCAAAATTCCCTGATGGAATTCTGCTCATTAACCAACTCAACTACGGCAGTCGGAAACTGAACCCACACTGAAAATTTAAAGTCTCTAGGTCGTTTCGTTCGAAAGTTATCGTGCTTACGGCAAGATTCGAAAAATACAGACATCTTGACGAAATGATGTAGCCCTGGTGTAAGTCCAACGAGCGCTCAACAAATCACGGACCTTGCCCTGTATTAACCTATGGAGAAGATCTCAAATTATGTGATAGAATAGACGGGTGTGCCAAAAAAAATAAAAAAAAAATTATTTCAAACATAAAGCTTGATGATGAAATTCATGAAGAATCCTTTATACAGTCCTGAAACAGTCCAATATGGACATGGATTGTACATCTGAAGACACAATCTGCGATAACAATGAAAACCAAGTTGCTATAAACGGCTACTGGAGAACCAACTGCCAGGGCTTGTGTCCTATTTGCAAAAAAAATTTGGATTTAAATGGTATTAAATAATTAAATGCATTTCCTGTGCATGAAAATTCCATGTTTAATGTTTATTGAAATATGTCTTCATAGAGAAGGTTTCCATTTCGAATATTTTTCAATGCAAAACTTATAAATAAATCTTATGATCCATTACTATATATTATACCTATCCACATCCTTGTTCAGCTGATTGAAAATATGAGAGACAACAGTATGTCAATAACTGTATCAGGTGGTGTCAACAATAGATTTTACAGTGTCAATCACTGAAAATTGACACATGATGTTAACGATGTGTTTTAAAGCTTCTTCTGAAAAGGTTTTTCCACTTTCGGTTGTTAATTTGAATCGAGTATAAACCAACACATAACCTCGAAAAAGAAATATTTTCATTTCATACCCAAATAACAAATTATTCATATTCTATTGGGACAGTTGGCTTAAGGTGTCAATAACTGTAGTGTTTACCCTATGTATGTATTTGCCAATATTTTCAATTGCCTATAACTTTTGAACCATCCAGTATAATAAATTGAAGTTTGGAACGTAGAACACACTTGCATGGGGAATCGATTCATCTTTGAACTGATCGAAAAATCAAGTTCCGTATTAGACAAATAAAGGACTTTGCGCAAGCTGAGATTTGTATGAAGGAATATTGAAATTTGATTAAATTATTCGGGGAGAGCACAAAATTTTCGATGTGAATCAGTAGATTTCAGTGTCCCGCACGACAATTGACCCATAAAAATTTTTGTCGAAAGATTTAATTCGATGGTGAAATTCCATTTACTTCACAAAAATGTCTTACATTGTGATTGAATTCGAAAAATTGTCTGTTGGACCAATGAAAAATTTGTTTTTTTTTTCATATTCTTATAAATAATTACCAGAATGTTTCAGAGAAATATGGATTTCGAAAAGTTCATTCAAAATGATCAACAGTGGGAAAATAAATAAACAAATGATTAAACAAGTAAAACATTTGAAAGAAATCATATAAGTTGCTCAGAAGTGCTCGCTGCCCATTCTTGCTCTTTTAAAATTATGTCTGATAGCTTTTTTGATAATTTCTGGATCATAAAGGAAATCTTATTTCACTCGCATATCCCCAAACGGAATAAATGATAGGATTGAAATCTGGTGATCTAGAAGGTGCATCCCTGAAGGTCGAGTAATACAGGCAGGTGATTTTGAAGTAAACCCAAAAAAATATCACCCGTAAGCCGTCTTGGCAGAATGTGAGGACCAATCAATCGATTATTATAAACTCCAAAACAAACGTTAATTGAAAATTTGTACTAGGATTTCATGTGTCTGACTGCTTGTGGATTTTCTTCATCCCACTCATGTGAATTCTTCAAATTTGAAGACTCCTACCCTCGTAAATATGGCTTTATCGGTAAATGAAATTTTGGTCGCCATTCTTTCATTTCGTAAAATCCACCGAATAAAACGAATTTTACGATTTTCATCACCTGGATCTAATCTTTGTATTTTTCGGAAATGAAATAGGGGTGAAGATTGTTTTTCTTCAATCTGTGCCATACAGTTACATGCGGCACATTCAGAGCATGGAAAATTATAATAGTGCTATATTCTGGATGTGCCTCTATCATTTCAATGGTTCCTATGACGATGAGCCATATTTCCGAGGGATGTAGTATAATTTGAGGAATTTGCATCGATGGGCTTAATAAAATTCACAAGCCCTCTTGTTGACTCATTTGTTCATTTACTTTTTCACTGTTGATCATTTGGAATGAATCCATATTTTTCTGAAAAATTCTTGAAATTATTCATTAGAATATAAAAAAAAAATTCTAAATGTCCATCAGTCCATTTGACAATTTTTTGAATTCAATCTCAAAGTACGACATTTATGTGAAGTGATTTCACTATCGAACTAAATCTTTCGACAAACATTTTGTTGGGTCAAATGTCGTGAAGGACAATCAAATCTACTTATTCCCATCGAAAATGTTCTGCTCTTTCTGAATATTCTAATCTAATTCCAATATTCCTTTATACAGGGTGTTGAATCTATGCTTGCGAAAAGTCCCATATTTTTTATGCGGACCCGGATTTTTTGATCAGTTCAAAGATGACTCGTTCCATCCATGAATGTGTTTTTACGTTTCAAATATCAATTGATTAGACTGAATGGTTCAAAAGATATAAGCAATTTAAAATATAGACGAATACATAAATCATGCTGTACTTCGACTATGAAGTTGATTAGACCAATCATATATGGGTTTTTTTTCCTCCTCAGGTTAACGTATGTACATTTACCAATGAAACACCCTGTGTAAACTGAGGAATGGTGAACGTGCTGGATGAAGCACAGTAATGTGTTGCGTAGTGATGACGTATAAAGAAAAATAATTGATATTGAAGGTGTTTTCTGAGTTCTTCTATCTTTTCCTATTGTTTCACCTAATATTTAAGGGTGAAAGGGGAAGGAAACGCGCTCTTGGCAAATTCAGAAGCTCATAACTCATCAACTATTGACTCAATTGAAGAAATAATCTCAAAACTTTGATATGATTTTGTAAACCTATCTGAAGATACTCCACACGCTCATGTGCACCGAATACATTCTTTTTCCCAAATTTTATGTATATGGCTCGAGCTTCTCATGATATTTTTTTCCGTAATTTAACTACACCATACTATAGCGGTTCATGTTCATAGATGACACCTACCACGCGAATTTCATTCGAATAATAAAATAAGGCCAATAGTCTCCACTCGATATGACTGCGACAAGCAGACACACATGACAAAATTGAAAGGGTTCAAATTTTTCGTTTCGGCTACGAAACCCTACAAATTGCAGTAACTATCTCTTGTAATTGTTTTTGGTATTCGGTATATGAATCTACAGTAGTATCGAAATTACTGACTTTCTCCATGCATTTTTGCAGAGTTTGGTCCGTTTTCAGAACATTCGAAACTAGTTTAAATGGTTTGTCTGTCTATCTGTATACCAAGGGTTATCTATGAAATGGTGGAACCGATTTTGAAAACTGACAAGGTTTTCCGCTATGTTTGGCCACAAAACTTCCGCAATTGGCACTTATCAGTCTTCTGATATTGATATATTCATTACACCTCACCTTAGTAGGTTCGAATCAGATATCTTTGGCGTTTTTTGTAGATATTCCTTATTGAGTCAATTTTGTCGAAGAAAACCACCGATATTGAGAGCCCGCTCTACGCTTAGTGAACGGATCAGTTTTGCATATCTAGTCGCTCCTGCCTTAGACACCTCTAGATCGGAAGTGATGTTTCTTGGCAGCGTAGCGGATAGCGTTTTCTCGCGGACGTCACATAACCCTAATGACGAAAAGGGAAATATCAGATGATGCGTCAAAAAGCCAAGGCAGCTCGTCGAGCTGTCGGTCACTTCGAGATGATATGCGCTCGTGGTTGCCATCCGTCCGGATTTTTCCGGATTTGTCCTAGTTTTTAGGGCGTCTGGGTCAATTTTCATTTGTTGTCCGGGTATTGCAATTTTCAAGAGAAGTCATTTTTTTTGCGTGGATCCAAGTTCAAAACTATTTCGAAAACATTTCGTAGTTGACGTCACCAGTTTGTGTATCGCTAAAATGTCATAATTCCAGAACGGTGACGTCCTACCACTCAAATCCTTACAAAACTCTTGAATGAACAAATGCATGAAGAAAACAACAAACATAACCAATATTCTTTAAACAGCTGTTTCCGAAAGCGGTCAGAAACCAGTTTATCCTTTTCATAAAAGAACCGCAGTTCGAACTATCCCAAAACTTGTTTTCAACTCGGACTAAATTATTTCAACATATTTTGTGCGTGACGTCATCAGTTCTATAGGCTCCGGATCCGCGGCGACTCGGGGGTCAAAGGCGGTCGAATTATCATTCCAAAGGACGCGACACATCAGTACTGCTGTCGTATTCTTCTCTGAGATTTAAATTCTGCTTTGTTACCAAGAGAACTGAAGTATCAGCTGTCACTATTGTGACAGAAACCAGAAAGAATATAATTCAAAAAGGAAATAAAAGTATTGAAATTGATCATACCGTGAATTGAAGTTTGAATTGTTTTCTTCGTTTTCACAGCTATGATTTTCTTTTTGTAAATAATATTCTTGTTATATTATATTTCTTGTACATATTACAAAAAAAAATCTTTGTTTTCACAGAGCCACACAAAATAGTTTTTATTCAAAACTATTAAAACTCCCAATACAACTTTGGGCAGTGAATATCACATAACATACGAATGTTTAACAACGGACGAAATAGTTTTAAATAATAATAAAAAGCACTGCCGTGAAGTCAGGAGCTTTTGGGCGCTCGTTCATCCACCTTTTAGGTAGATTCGCATTTTCAAGTTTTAGAAATCATTCGAAAAAACTTTCGACAGCTGCCAAAAAAGTTTTCAAACTGAGGCGAAACTCCAGACATCAAGTCAGTGCTTTAGGTGACCAATTTTTCTTCGATTATTCGCTAGAATTTTTAACGGTATCTATAGTTTTTGTTAATGTGATCTGGACAAAATTTCGTACGTAGTTTGTGTACCTTATTTCTCATATATGTGCAAAATTTCATCCCAATCCAATCAGTATCAGAAAAAAAATAGTTGACTGGCCGTTTTTACAGAACCTCTAGTTTAATTTTGCTCATTGATGAACGTGACCTCGACATTCGCGATCCAAACCTACCCTAAAAATTTCAAGTTCATAGGCCTTTCCGTTCGAAAGTGATTATTTTCTATGGTTTCTTTGGTTCTGGTCATGAGATCTTGAAGGAATTCTGCATGTAGCTTAAACACATCTTCCTGAACGGTATTATTCTTGAAGTTCAAACTAGGGAGATGTAAAATTACTGGTTGAAAAGGTTGACAAACTTGATGTGCACAAAGTATTGCCTGGCGTGATTTCGAATGGTCACTTATACACTCAAGTTTTCAAATGACCCCAAAGAAAGAAATCACAGGGGTTAAGATCTGAAAATTTAGTCATCATACGCATCATATAAATGAATTCCCGTATACTGACCTAAATCAGCTGGTTTTATCTGAACATTCAAATATCAATACGAACCTAATACAGATCCGTCTAGGAAATTCTCATATTTGCGGGAAACTTCGATTTCTAAATCTTCGGCCCTGGTGAATATTTTATATAAACGATTTTTGGTTTGTCGACTCATTTTTATTAGTTCTATTGCTGGTGAAAAAGAATCCTCACCCTTGAAAACAACCTTTTTACTATGAGTATCTGGGACATTCGTGGATCAACTGACTCTCTAGTCTCTATACTAGATTCACCGTTCTCCCCTCCCTCTGGGTAAAAAGAATGGATGATCCTGAAATATTGTAGAGAAGAGCTATTGGGCACTCTGAAAAAAGTACAAAAAAAGCTATCCCCGATAGAAAAGTATATTATTTCATAAGGAGGAGAAGTGTCACTTTTCATGGTGAGCATGTGTTTACCTGCCGAACGCATTGAGTTTTTTCAAACGTTTCGAAATTCATAAAAATCTGGAGATCCACCATCAGATCAG
Source organism: Aphidecta obliterata (assembly GCA_963966015.1). Taxonomy (NCBI): domain Eukaryota; kingdom Metazoa; phylum Arthropoda; class Insecta; order Coleoptera; family Coccinellidae; genus Aphidecta; species Aphidecta obliterata. The sequence continues at coordinate 7,063,930 of OZ014430.1, read as the reverse complement.
ATTTATATTTACGATCTATATAATTGAGTGATCAATAGAAAATTTGCCTAGTCACGGTCTTCATGCAAAATTAATTTTCACAGTTATCTACACTTTTCCCTTAGGCGGACTGAAGAGGGGAAGTAGAACTTTTCGATGATCCTGTCAGCCATAATATGACGTTGTTTTCGTACGTTCGAAAAAAAATATTTTTCTTTTCAAAATAATGATGTCCACTACGCCACGTTGCGTTTCTGTGTAACACGCCCACAAATAAGTCAAATCCATCAGTTCCTTCATAGTGAAATATTCTTCATTAAAATACCATTTGTTGTCATTTTTTTGAAAAAAAATGTACAACTTCAAATTTCATCATAAAATATCATACTTCCACATAGGGTAAATACTACAGTTATTGACACCTTAAGCCAACTGTCCCAATAGAATATAAATAATTTGTTATTTGGGTATGAAATGAAAATATTTCTTTTTCGAGGTTATGTGTTGGTTTATACTCGATTCAAATTAACAACCGAAAGTGGAAAAACCTTTTCAGAAGAAGCTTTAAAACACATCGTTAACATCATGTGTCAATTTTCAGTGATTGACACTGTAAAATCTATTGTTGACACCACCTGATACAGTTATTGACATACTGTTGTCTCTCATATTTTCAATCAGCTGAACAAGGATGTGGATAGGTATAATATATAGTAATGGATCGTTCATTATAAGATTTATTTATAAGTTTTGCATTGAAAAATATTCGAAATGGAAACCTTCTCTATGAAGACATATTTCAATAAACATTAAACATGGAATTTTCATGCACAGGAAATGCATTTAATTATTTAATACCATTTAAATCCAAATTTTTTTTGCAAATAGGAAACAAACCCTGGCAGTTGGTTCTCCAGTAGCCGTTTATAGCAACTTGGTTTTCATTGTTATCACAGATTGTGTCTTCATATGTACAATCCATGTCCATATTGGACTGTTTCATGACTGTATAAAGGATTCTTCATGAATTTCATCATCAAGCTTTATGTTTGAAATAATTTTTTTTTAATTTTTTTTGGCACACCCGTCTATTCTATCACATAATTTGAGATCTTCTTCATAGGTTAATACAGGGCAAGGTCCGTGATTTGTTGAGCGCTCGTTGGACTTACACCAGGGCTACATCATTTCGTCAAGATGTCTGTATTTTTCGAATCTTGCCGTAAGCACGATAACTTTCGAACGGAACGACCTAGAGACTTTAAATTTTCAGTGTGAGTTCAGTTTCCGACTGCCGTAGTTGAGTTGGTTAATGAGCAGTATTCCATCAGGGGTTCTGTAAATATGGCCGTTCGAAATTTTGATCTACTGATTCCATCGAGATGAAATTTCGCACCCAGATGGTGCGAATGACGTGTTCAAGTTACATGCAAAATTTGTCCAAATCGCATCACCAGAAGAAAATAATAACTTTCGAACAGAGGGGCCTAGGGACTAGACATTTTCAGGATAGGTGTGGATCTCGAATATCGCGGTCACGTTTATCAATGAACAAAATTATCAATGACCAAAAGTGGATGTTCAAAGAAATTTTTTTTAGGAAGATTCTACCTACTAGGTAGATGAACGAGCGCTCAAAAGCTCCTGACTACACGTCAGTGCTTTTCATTTTTTCAACAAGTTTTCCACTCAACCAAAAAATTATTGTAGAACGAGGAACGCCATAGGTTTGGGAGGCAAGTTTTCTGGACATTCCTTCTGATTTTACTGCTGATAAGGCCGAAATAATAGCATCCTCCGTGTAATTTTTCTTATAATTGCTTCCTTCTTTTGCTTTTGCCATGTTGTTGAGAATGAAGCGTGGAAAATCGATTCAGGGGGTAGGGACAAGAAGTAGGAACTAGTTGAACTTGCAATATAGTTATTGACACGTGGAAATTCACAGAGATTGACACTGGTGTCAACAACTATCTAGAACAAAATTAGATAAAGTTCAATCATTTTTCAGTATTCATTGAGAAATTGAGGCCTGAATAGTAGGCAATACGGACTAATTTTGCAAAATTTGAATACGACAGTTATTGACATAGTATGTCAATCACTATTCCTCCAACTATTTTCAAAGGCAATTATTGACACCCACAAAAAAACGCGAAACCTTCAACCAAATAGATTTTAAGTAATGAAAAAGTATTTATTGAAGAGTTTCAATAATTCAAACAAAAATTATGCTTCAGACAAAAATTAGAACAATTAAAAAAATATTATGAACTTGAGTTAAGTACCTCGAGAAAATGGCAGTATTTTTCTAATTGCAATGATCGTCAGCACGCTGCACATTGATAAATATATGGTGAATTAGGGATGCAAACCTAACCCAAATTAATACTAACAGTCCAAACTTGAAAAATTGAAATATTTTTTCCAAAGCTCCATGTTTTTAAGGCCTCCATCCAATTCTTATAATTCAAATATGAAAATGAGGGTGTCAATCACTGATAAGGTGTCAACAACTGTACCTTTTACCCTAATTGAATACTGGTTATATTTTATGATTAAATTTGAAGTTGGATATTTTTTTCCAAAAATAATGACAAATTTGATTTTAAAGAAGATATTTCAATGAAGATATTCCACTATGAAAGAACTGATGGATTCGATTTATTTGTGAGAGTGTTACAAAGAAACGCAACGTGATGTAGTAGAAAGCATTATTTTGACAAAAAAGGTATTTCTACTGGGGATAGATATTTTTGTATTTTTCCAGAGTGCCCGAAAGCTCTTCTTAGCAGTATTCCAGGATTATCCAGTCATTCTAGGATACCCTGTATAAAAAAGTATTATTTCATAGTATATTTCAAAAATTGGAAAAAAATTAAGACTCTCCTGAAACGTTTAGAAATTTTTTTCCATTATTATAGGTGATTAAAAAAATATTTCAACATTACCGGGTTTTCAGATGCAAAGTCCAGGGTTTTTAAGCTTCTTGTCCTAGTTTTCAGATCACAGAGATAGCAACCTTATTTGCGCTCCATTTGTGTGTCGGAGGAGACACCGGAATGGGCCACCCGCTCCATCCCATCACATCCATGTCACCACTTTGGCTCGAGTGTTCTCGCCAATGCTTCGTGAGCACTCTCTTAAATTAGTCTCGGAGCTACTGGTGGAACCGTCAGTGTGGCATATCCAGTAGTTTCCGCCCTAGTCATCTCCAGCTTGGAATTGGTATTCTTTAGTACAAAAGAAATCGCTATATGACAAGGCGGGGAGTAGATACCAACTCACAAACGTGAAGATTACCGTCAACATAATGAATGAACAGAATAAATTAATAATTTCACACCGTATTGGCCGCCATCTCTAAATAGTGGAAAAACAATTTGAAGAATTTTCTTTTTTCAACAGATGACTTTCATCAGTCTAAGTCTTTTGGGTATGTTATGTAATAAGTAATTCTTGAAAAATTGTTGTTTTCTTAGGTATTCCTTATTTGGATGGCCGGCATAGCTGTTAGTGGATCTCCGAGAGGTAGCGATGCCGGAGCAACTATAGTCAGCTACGATTATCACTTGAAGGAAGATGGATACTTTTTCACGTGAGTTAAGAAAATACGTTTCAAAATTTACCCTACTACCGTCTCCTTAGGTAACCCAAATTTATGATGGTTTCTAGACTATTATTCAATTACACCGGTCTGGAAAATTTCATATGACATATAGGACATTCAATGCATAAGAAAGAGGAACTTCACGGTCCAGTCGAACAGTGCAAGAATGGAAATAAATGCGGGTTATGATAATGAATAATCCATATTGAACTAGACCAATATGCCCTCTCTCTATCACACACGATGCACTTAAGCCGTGTAAGATATTGATACCGGAAAAATCAACATAAGAATCTTTCTGTGCGTCACGAAAAGACCGGGTAACCTTAAGGCTGCCTAATATCTGGAGCTATAACTGAACCATTTAAATGAAACGAAATAAATAAAATTCTGAGTGAAAATAAGAACGAATCCTAAAAACCTCAACGCAAGTCTACTTCGTTGTGCCAAACAACAGCCAAATCTATTATAAAGAGATAATCTCATTCAGGCACAATATTGGATAATATTTCGGGATAAACGTCACGTAATATCTATGCTCCACGTAAATTAATTCGGGTTTTTCGAGGTGTCAAAAATCGTTCTTTTTCAAATCGAGTTCTTGCGTAAAACGGGAGAAGGAATTTGGCTGAAATTACTTTAAGGAGACCTCGTTTCCTTCGAACTTTATTTTCGTTCGTTTGGAATTCGGAATAGACAACTTTTCGAGTACCGTAGGAAAGCCCGTTTCTCCCTCTCGAAAACGCGGGAAAATTTTAAAATTGCGAAAAAAGAAAGGAACCGGGGGCGCGAAGCGCCCCCGCGATGTTGAGAGGAAGATACGGGCTTTCCTAAGGTACTCGAAAAGTTGCCTATTTCGAATTGCAAACGAACGAAAATAACGTTCGAAAAACGACGAAAACGACAAAGACGCGAAAAGTTACCTCCAATTTTGAGATTGCGAAAAAAGAAAGGAACCGGGGGCGCGAAGCGCCCCCGCGTTTTCGAGAGGAAGAAACGGGCTTTCCTAAGGTACTCGAAAAGATGCCTACATCCAATTCCAAACAATCGAAAATAACGTTCGAAAACCGACGAAAACGACGAAAACGCGAAAAGTTACATCCAAACTATTGTATAGGCTTTTGACCCGCGGCGTCCTGGGGATCGAAAGCGGTCGAATTATCATCTCAAAGGACACGAGGTCTCCAATATTGTTTTTCAAGAGGAAGAGACGGGCTTTCCTAAAGTACTCGAAAAGATGCCTACTTCCAATTCCAAACGAACGAAAATAACGTTCGAAAAACGTCGAAAACGACGAAAACGCGAAAAGTTACCTCCAAACTATTGTATAGGCTTTTGAACCGCGGCGTCTCAAGGATCGAAAGCGGTCGATTATCATCCCAAAGGACGCGAAGTCTCATTAAAGTAATTACAGCCCAAACTCTATGCCTTAATTCAAAAAAATTATTAGCTATATCTATTCCATGCCTATGAACATAATTTTTCAGGTATCCATAACCCTCCGGAGGGCGCGCTTTGTAGAATTACATTAGTGGGCGCGCCGCGGCATTTACACCGCATTGGTTTTTTTGTGTTTCTGTCTCACGAATAATAAAGAAAATACATTTCATGTAGTAAAATGAGAGGAATATACCATTATAAACATTTTATAAACAAATATAAACTTAAGAAGTGAAAATAAACTGAAACAAAGTTTCTATATCAGACTTGAAGTGAACCAATGAAAATGTTTAGAAAATATTTTCTTTACATTATTCCATGTAAAGAAGGTTTGCTTATCCAAAGTGTTTCATCATCTTGCCCTATGAAGAAACGGTAATCAACTCCAAATTGGCTTTGTTTGTCATCGTCTGAGACTTCATCGATGTCTTCTGCTGCCTGATCAGCTGCCGCGGTATATGTTTTGTGTAGTCTTCTGTTCTGTGTCTATTTCGCTAACATTTTCGTCTCTATCAAATTCACATATAGGTTCTGCCCCTTTCTTCCCTAACAACGTCTTCTGAAGCATTCTCCAACTCTTGTGTTAATCCTTTACTTGACCTAAAATTCAATAAAATTTTGTATAACATGTGCAATGAATTTCGTGCTATCTTGCCTATATTTCCAAGAAAGACGTTCTGTGCATACGATATTCTGTTTGGGTTAGTCGATCCTGATCAGCACCAGCCAAAATTCCATTACGCTCTTCAGCCATGTCTGCTTTTGGTCCAGCCTTAAATAAAGGACAAGCCTGCTCAATTGGATTGAACATGGGGCTATACGGACTTCGTTGGCTTTCGGCGTCTTGAAGAACCCCTTATAAGTTCGGAATGAATGAGGCCCATGGTTCCGATTTATCCTTCAACGTGGAAATTCGTTCTTTACTTCAATTTGTTTATATTGCGGGCCCAGGGCCGTTCGTAAAAAGGGAGTCGTTGCAAAAGTATATTTGCAGTGTAATAAAACTGGGGTGGTTCTATTCTTTTGTTTATTTGTATTTAATCGTATTTTCTATATTCCGCTGTCACCAATTCGTACTAAAACCTGGGGTTTCTACCCTTATTAATCATATTTCGCTGTCACCAATTTTTATCTATCTATTTTCCGAAAAGGCCTTGATTCGTGCTCTCTGCACTAAGAGAGAGTCTTTTGTCTTATTTTTCTGAGGAACAGGTATTCAGGAAAGAAAACCTCGAAAGTTTTAAGAGAACAAATTATATTTAAGAAAGAAAAATGATGGTAAAATGCGTACATAAAATCGTAGTTTGCACAAACATCAAAAGAACATCCAAATAAAGCATCTATCGTTCACTTAGTTTCTCACAATCGTAAATTAAATCAAACACTTCAACTGTTACTTCCCATCAACATGCCAATCGAAAATGTACGAGGGGTCAGATAATCAGTTACAACTAATATTCAAATTTCGTACGTAAAATCGAACGTACATCAAATCAACTTCGGATCGAGATATCAATAATATTGGGAATTACAATAACGCCATTCACATTCATAGGGGTTAAAGCTTTGAATTGAATTTTCCTACCTTGGTCTGCAAAACACCTAGTTTCTCTTTTGTACCTGTTTGGAAACTAACCCACCCACACACGATATTGGCCTTTATTTTTATTCGCACTCGAAACACAAAAGAACGGCTTTTAACTTTACTCAAAATAAACTTCTCAAACACTCATTTGTACGATCTAACACAGTTACCCCCTTAAACCGAAATCTAACAGAAATCCTCTACTGAAAAATACAACACTATTTTTCCTCTAACCGAAACCGTCGTCCGATTATCCCCATCATCGTGATGAGTCCCCGTTTTCCGAGCAACCCCTTTTTTTTCCGAGTAACTCCACTCCCGCCGAGTAACTGCCTTTAATTTTTCCTTGATCTCCAAAAGTAAACTTTACCCCTCTTTCAAAAAGAATCTACAGCTCAAGAGTGGGTGTCCAGACGCTTACTTAGCAAAAATGCTTGACTTCAAAAATGTTTCCCATGAATTTTAATCTCAACTGGCCCTATCTACCGTAGACATAAACAATTTCAGCCACTACAATGTTGCAAATGGACAGCTTTGTTTTTTAGACGTTACTTATCAAGCCCATGGGTGGTCTTTTCGTCGAACTTATCATGATCATTAAAACAAACGACATCCTGCAGATTAATACAATGTAGATGAAGTATTTTCTTTCCATTCAGGCAATGCATTTGAATTTAAAGAATCCATGTACTTTTGAATAAGTATTTCCCAATTATTACATCACTCTCCCCTACGAAAAAGTCTTGGCACTACAAGGCCAATACTTTTCCCATATTCACATAACATATATAATGGGCTGACCCCATATCTCGTCTCAATCCAGACAATGCGATACCTATTCGCTAATGCCCAACAACTTAACAGTAACCCCTCGTATATACGCAATTTTACCGTCTTAATACTAAGATACTATCTATAAAGTGCATTATCTACAACTTAAACTAGGAATAGTACAAACTAAAACCATAAAAAAAACAAGAATGAACGTCCTCTAGGGTAAGTTAACCAAAACAAAAAAAAAATGACAGAGATTTCTTGCATAACAAACAACAAAGCGTTCAAGCAAAGTACTTCCCACTACGATACGACCCACCTCCGCACACATGACTTTTCGTTCACCTTTTTCCGATTCGAAATTGGCTCTTTCGCGTACCACTATCTCGGTATTCGCGACACATTCCTAATCCATGGGTTGGGCGAATCCTCTCCTGTGATCTGGCCTCTTATTGTAGGGAAGTCTCCTTGTCTAGGGCATGACTTCTTGTGGCAGGGCTCGTTTCTGCAAACACCGATCCATATGGTAGTAAGAGAATAATCTTAATTGAGGCGGTAACCTTCGGGGTAAGGGAAAAGAAAAAGGATTTTCAGGTCTATTTGGCATGATACGTGCTCGATCACTCATGTTCGCACTAGCATTCATTGGTCTACATTAGTCTGACAATGGCGCAAACGACACCACCATTGTTTTCTCGAGAGATATGATTGTCTCGTCACCGCACCAAATATACGACGAACGCCCTAGTTTAGTACCCATTATTTCGGTTCTTCCGTCCAATGTCTATAGAGGGGTACAATCTCGCATCGTCACTTCTTCCAGGGTTTCCGACTCTCGTCCTTCTGTTTGGGTTTTTACTCGTTCCTGCTTTGCCCTGTGCATGTGGGTGACCCACATTGTAAGTGTGTCCCACAGACTGGCTAACATCATGAATTCACATCCTGGGTTCTGGTTTAATTGTACTCCATTCAATATTACTCCTGTCTCGTAGTGTGGTGTGCTAGTTTCTCCATCTCCTCTGGGTTAAATCGTTCCACTGTAAAGAAACCCTGTCCAGTCCCTGCTACTTTCTCCACCATAATATTCTCAACAGCTTTTCGCTCTGCTCCGAAACTCTGCATTCTCTGTGCCTTATCTATCTCCCTTGGGTCTATATTCCTAGTGTTCCGATAGGTTGAATTGACGAAACTCCTACTTCAACCGGGTTACTTTTGTACGCCGTTTTGGGGGCCGAACACTACGCGAATTCTTGAATTGATACCGCAGCTATTTCCGCACTTTTGTCCGTACAATCATAGTCTAGTCACGCCTGAATACCGACAATGGAAAGGACAAAGGATGAAGGTTACTCCACATGTGATTATTTTTCATTTCGGACTGATCCTGTAGAGTTCATTTTCACAAAAAACAAAAAAAAATTGAAAACAAAAAAAATTGACATTCTTATCAATCAAAAAAACTTCTCAACATGAACACCTATTCTTTACATAAATATTTTGTTACACGTGAATTATAACAGTACAAAAACAAATTGCAATTATACAATCAAAGTCATTCCGGGAATACCCACATAATTCAACAATCAGTTTATTCACACTACACTAACGTTTCGTGGTTGAATGAAAATAAAGAAAAACTCAAATAAAAACAACTCCTTCTTTTCCACTCTCAACGTTGTGTTCACCTATGCACCAATCAGTGACCAAAACGTTAAATTATAACGATTTAATTTTCGTTACACAATCTTTTTCTGTCTTATGAACTGCTTGAAAAATTATATACAAAATGAGGCTAGCTCTAGAGAATGATACTATCAACGTAAAAACGTAAACGATAGTAGTGATAGAGGCGTTCATTGAGGAAGGTCGCTAGTCAGCAACTCAGATTCAATAACGGAACAGAAAAATGAAAACAAGAATTGGGACCTTGACCTTAGTTGCTGACAGCAGAGTATGTAACTCAAGACGGGACCCTTTCAGCTGATAACTCCCTGGGTCAAAAGAGCCGCTGGAATCTACGCTACAGGCAGGAAGTCGATTCATTTCTCCTGAAGGTAATGTCAATTATCATTACCACGCGTACCTGAACTGGAATCTTCGCTAAGGGCAGGAAGTCGATTCATTTCTCCTGATGGTTCTGATATTAATCACCACGCGTACCCAAACTGGATTATTTTTTCATCAAACCGTTCGCGACATATACTTGTCCGACGCCCAAATTTACCGGTTCGCAAACAAAGTAAACCCCTTTTACGTCCTTTTTCAGTCTAGCTTCTACTAGAGCTTCTGAACGTGCGGGAATAGTAACCCCTGATATCAATACAACGTCAGTTTCCCACCGTTCTTCTTTATCGGTGGTGAATTCCTCCCTACTATTCTCGACATTTCGCTTTTCTTCATTTCTCCTCCCTTTTGCTTCTGCTCTACATACCCAAACGTCTGTATTTTCCAATAATACAACCTCGTTATCTGGTTCATTTGTCTCTCTACCTTGCGATCTCCTTATCGCGTCCGATTCTTCTATTTTCCCCACCTGACTTTCGACAGTCATCCCTTTCTTTCCCATTAGTTCCCTCGTTTCCGTATAATTGTCGGTCTGGGTACCGGATTCCCTACCAGATATTTTAACCTTATTTCCTACATTTCCTTGTAGATTCCCTGGAATATCCTCCCTCGTGTCGTCCCTGACGACTACGTTACCCTTGGGTGTGTGGTTATTCCTTGTTCCCGCCGTTTCCATCGGCCTAATCTCCACAAAATCACTGCTATAACCTCCACGATTATACCCCTGAACCTCCTGTATTCTTCCAGTAACTCCTTCCGTACTCTCACCTACCGTGAGTATCTGTTGCTCTAAGTCTCCCTTATTCAAAAACATGAATTTCCTCCCCCACATCTTTAGGTAGGGTTCCCCCTCGTAATCCAAGTGCGCCTCATTGGCGTACAAAAAATCTCGTCCTAATATAACCTGGACGTTCCCTAACGTCGTGTCATCACAAAGGACCGCTGTCCAATTCGTTCCCAATTTTTCTCCTTCTGGTCCTACAAAAATAGTCGTCGTACCCCAAGTACGTAAATCGTGTCCCGTTACACTCGTTAGACGGACACCGATCTCGTTTTTATCTATCCTATCGTCCGGGATCAATCCTCTATTCACGAGAGTCACCGCTGCCCCGCTGTCAACCAAACAAGAACTCGCTTTTCCATTAATATTCAACTTTATTATATGTGGTATGTCATATAATCCAAATGAATTTACTTCCGGGATTACCATGACTGATGATCCATTTGGATTCCCCTTGTGTCCTTGCTCTATTGATGACTCCCGTTTTCCCTGCCTATCTACCACCCTTTGGCCTCCGTCCTGGCAGCTGAACTTTGGCCCTTGGAGTTTAAATTTGTAGTACGAAAAGCAGGCGGCGATTGCGATCGTTTTGGAATCGTGCCGGTAGATTCCCTGTTTCCTGCAGTGGTTGGTCCTTCTTGATTCCTGGAATATTGAGAATTCCCATTCACACCCCCTCGTGTATTCGAGGTCGGGAATCCTTCCTCTCTCCTTGTCTCCTCTCTGAACCTCTGCCTTTGGTCCTGTCCCCTGTTTCTATCCCTTTTCGGACAGTCCCTTAACCAATGTCCTTGTTGGTTACATTTGAAGCACGAACCTGGCGCTCCTTGTGTTGCCCCCTTCGTGTTTCGACATTCTCTTGAAATATGGCCCGTTTGGCCACAGGAAAAGCATCTCATTCCTAGTGGCTTTTCTTGATTTTCCCGACCCTGTCTGGTCCTCCTACATTCTCTTGCTGAGTGCCCCTCCTTATCACACAGTTGACATACTTGTTCGGTGTCGACTCTTGCTATCCTGGTACCGCCCAAACGCCCTTGTAACATTCTTATAATAGTTTCCTGTAACTTCACTAGCTCCTCCGCTTTTTCCAAATCTAAATCTTCCTCCTTCAACAATAAGATTCCTGTGTCCTTCATTAAATCCTTTCGTAGACCCATTTTGAATTGGTTCAAAATCAGGTCTTTGTTTTTCTTTCTGATTCCAGCCTCCTCATCCACGGTGGCTCCTCCCAAATCCTCCCGCAATAAAATTGCTCCTAGCGTACGCAGCCTTGTGCAAAATGACGATACATCCTCGTCATGTCTCTGGAAACACCTGCACAGGTTCCACTGATTTTCCCCTGGCAGTCTGAACGGCGTAAATTTTTGCAAAAACCTATTCTTTAATTCGTGATACGTTAATAAATCTAACCCTGGTTCTGATTTGAAAAAACTATACGCCTCCCCTTCGAGTTTAAATTTTAGCAATTTCTGAGTTTCTTCCTCGGTCCATCCGTCCAATTTTGAGCGTAACTCCAATTTATCGAAGTACCTCGCCGCTTCTTTCCCTGAAAAATTTTCTAATGTGCTGGCTATCATACCTAGCGAGTACATCCCCGCTCCACGTAATAGGTTAGCTACGTTTGGCGTTGGCACATTCGCATTTCCCCCAGCCATACCACTCGCCGAAGAAGCTGCAGGCAACATCTCAAATCTTTATTTTCGAAGGTAAATTTATAACAAAAAAAATGAAAAAATGAAAAATTTAAAAAAATTTCAATCCTACTTCCTTTTAATCAGCTTTCTGAAAAAAAATTTTTTTTTTTCTCAAATGCACCGATAACTATTATTTTTAAGAAACTTATTCGAGAATATTCTGATAACCCAAAATCACAACGTTATCCCGCCAAAAACAAAAACAAAAAATTTTTGGAATCAAACCCCAGATTGACTCGAACTAATATCACAAAAAAAATTTCAAACAGTTGATATTATTTAAATCCACTTGACCTAAGTCCGATAGAATTTATATTCTGAAATCCCGTCCAAAAAAATATAGAATGACCAACAACCCTTAACCTGATTAAGTTTATATTCGAAAATGCCGTCCTGAAACACACAAAATAATAAACTTCCCTAAAATCAATAAAAATTTTACTCGGAAATGCCGTCCTGAAACACACAAAATAATAAACTTCCCTAAAATCAATAAAAATTTTACTCGGAAATACCGTCCTGAAACACACAAAATAATAAACTTCCCTAAAATCAATAAGACTTATACTCGAAAATGCCGTCCTGAAACACACAAAATAATAAACTTCCCTAAAATCAATCAAACTTATATTCAAAGCTGCCTTCCTGAAACACACAAAAATTATCCACACAAATGTTAGTAACACATAATTAGCTCAACAAATCAAAAACATTCCCCTGTCTGATATTCTCTCGATCCAACTGATTTGATGTTTCTATAAACACCGAAAAAGTTCCATTCAACCTTAAATTTCCGACACAAAATAACTTTCCCGATAGAAAGATAATTTCAAAATTCTCTATCTCTTTCCTGCTCCTTTTCCTCAAAAAAAATTAAACATAATCCCACCGCTGGTCGCCAATTTGTAATAAACCTGGTGTGGTTCTATTCTTTTGTTTAATCGTATTTAATCGTATTTTCTATATTCCGCTGTCACCAATTCGTACTAAAACCTGGGGTTTCTACCCTTATTAATCATATTTCGCTGTCACCAATTTTTATCTATCTATTTTCCGAAAAGGCCTTGATTCGTGCTCTCTGCACTAAGAGAGAGTCTTTTGTCTTATTTTTCTGAGGAACAGGTATTCAGGAAAGAAAACCTCGAAAGTTTTAAGAGAACAAATTATATTTAAGAAAGAAAAATGATGGTAAAATGCGTACATAAAATCGTAGTTTGCACAAACATCAAAAGAACATCCAAATAAAGCATCTATCGTTCACTTAGTTTCTCACAATCGTAAATTAAATCAAACACTTCAACTGTTACTTCCCATCAACATGCCAATCGAAAATGTACGAGGGGTCAGATAATCAGTTACAACTAATATTCAAATTTCGTACGTAAAATCGAACGTACATCAAATCAACTTCGGATCGAGATATCAATAATATTGGGAATTACAATAACGCCATTCACATTCATAGGGGTTAAAGCTTTGAATTGAATTTTCCTACCTTGGTCTGCAAAACACCTAGTTTCTCTTTTGTACCTGTTTGGAAACTAACCCACCCACACACGATATTGGCCTTTATTTTTATTCGCACTCGAAACACAAAAGAACGGCTTTTAACTTTACTCAAAATAAACTTCTTAAACACTCATTTGTACGATCTAACACAGTTACCCCCTTAAACCGAAATCTAACAGAAATCCTCTACTGAAAAATACAACACTATTTTTCCTCTAACCGAAACCGTCGTCCGATTATCCCCATCATCGTGATGAGTCCCCGTTTTCCGAGCAACCCCTTTTTTTTTCCGAGTAACTCCACTCCCGCCGAGTAACTGCCTTTAATTTTTCCTTGATCTCCAAAAGTAAACTTTACCCCTCTTTCAAAAAGAATCTACAGCTCAAGAGTGGGTGTCCAGACGCTTACTTAGCAAAAATGCTTGACTTCAAAAATGTTTCCCATGAATTTTAATCTCAACTGGCCCTATCTACCGTAGACATAAACAATTTCAGCCACTACAATGTTGCAAATGGACAGCTTTGTTTTTTAGACGTTACTTATCAAGCCCATGGGTGGTCTTTTCGTCGAACTTATCATGATCATTAAAACAAACGACATCCTGCAGATTAATACAATGTAGATGAAGTATTTTCTTTCCATTCAGGCAATGCATTTGAATTTAAAGAATCCATGTACTTTTGAATAAGTATTTCCCAATTATTACATCAGGTTGCAGAGGAACGAAAATTCACGTTATAGGATAAATCGGAACCATGGGCCTAATTCATTCCGAACTTAGAATAGGTTCTTTCAAGAAGCCGGAAGCCAACGAATTTGTTAGGCAGTGCTTAAGAATAGCGCAAATTATTAACCAAACTTGAGTTGCGTTAGTAGTTGATAAAGCCACTCCAGTATTGAAGAGGTTTTTGTAGAGGAGGAATTTCAACATCACAAACTTTTACGACTCAGTCCTAAGTTCAATCCAGTTGATCTGGCTGGGTCTGTATTTAAGGCTGGAGTAAAAGTAGACATGGCCGAAGAGCTGAATAGTATTTTGGCTAGTGCTGATCGGGATCGTCTGACTCAAACATAATATCGTATGCAGAGAAAGACGTTCGTGGAAATATAGGCAAGATAATGGAATTCATTGCACATATTCAAAGATTTATTCCTGCTGCATTGGATATGCAAGATATTATTTTTTGATTGATGATTTAAAAGTCGTTGCTGGTTTCAAATTTAAAAAAATGATATCGCTATTTGCATTTCATTCAACTCCAACTTGAAATTGATGAGTGCCAATTTGAATTTGTTTATTGCCAATTCGAAGTCGACTAGTGCCAATATGATTTTGATTATCAACAATTTGCTTTTGATAAATGCCAATTTGAAATTTGAAATGCCAATTTGATTTTCACTAATGCCATTTTGATTATGATTAGCGCCAATTTGAACTTGAAAAGGTATAGAACTAACTAGCACTTTCTCTCTCATAAACGTCGGCGGAGTGGGAGCATGCTGGCCTGTGACGCGACTCTCGTTCGACAAAAAACGTGTTTTTTCGACAAACAACGTGTCTCTGGATTACCAATTATCATAACGCGAATTTCTTTCTATTCTTGCACTGTTCGACTGGACCGTCAGGCTCTCTTTCGCATTGAATATCCTATACGTCCGATGAAAATTTCCAGACCGGTATAGTTATACTGAGGCAGCTACATATAAACTGATGTACAAACCAAAAATCTAAAATCTAATTAATTCTCGTACAGGGTGGTAATATTTTTTGAGAAATAAATCCTTGATAAAAGCCTTGAACCTACTGTAGGGTGGGTCTCTAATCAATAAGAATCCATATTGATGTTTCAAATTTGAACTTGGCAAAGTTTCTCTCAGTTCAGTCAAGATGATGATGAAAGGAAATTTGAAAAGCACTGACGTTGAGTTCAGAACATATGCGGGATTGTTTCTGTGTACCAATAGATGTATATATCCAAGAAATTTTCACATCGAAGCAAATTACTTCGAAGTTTTTGAATTTTGAATGATTCGAAATAAACTTTTTTTGTACTTGTTACCAATTTTGTTATAATATTATAATTATAATATTGATTTGGATTTTGGATTCAACATAATCATGGGCGAAATAACCAGATAGAATGGAATGAACATAAATACAAAATGAACGAAGATTGAATAGTGAGAACTTCGAGAGATAAATCAACGTTGGGAAGAAGGAGTATCGGAAGACCCAGGAAGAGATGGAGTGACAACTTGCCCGGATAGATGATGAAATGAAAGTGACGAATGGGTCCCAGTGCGGAGGCTAATGCATAAACTCGACACATTCGGTATCCGGGACCAACTAAGCCTATGGATTCAAGATTACTTGACGGACAGGACTTTCACTGTCAAAGTGGGACATTCTTTTTCTTCGGACAGACAAGTCACAAGTGGGGTTCCCCAGGGGTCTATTCTTGGCCCACTCCTCTTCGTTGTTTATGCAAGTGATCTTGCGCTTCATATAAAGTCACGCAAGTCGTTTTATGCCGATGATACTAAACTGTATGGAAATGCCATAGCCGAGCATCAATTCCTTCAAGAAGACCTAGACTCGATTAGTCAGTGGTGTGAGGAATGGCTGATACCTCTTAACGTCGACAAATGCGTTGTACTGTTTCAAGGAAAGAACAATCCACTCCGCACGCATACAATAAACGGTCAACCGTTACGCATAGTGTCCTCACATGTGGACTTGGGAGTGACTATTAGCGCTGACCTAACTTGGTCCGAACACATAATGTCCACATGCAAGCGCGCCAATACGCTGATCTACCTCATCCGCAAAACGTTCTCTCATTTATCATATTCAAGTTCGATAAAACTATACAAAACCTACGTTCGTCCAATCATGGAGTATGCAGGTTCAGTGTGGTGTCCGGTCTTGGTGCGCGACAGGAACTTGTTTGAGAGTGTTCAACGTCGAGCCACGCGTATGACTTTTGGTGAAGTGCGGCCAACCTATCCCGAAAGACTGAGGATGGCACAACTGATAACTTTTGATCAACGTCGACTCCGTGGGGACCTTATCATATCTTTCCGTATAGCCAAGTACAATTATGCTAATCTTAGGGAACTTCTCATCTTTAACAATGATCCGCGGTTGAGAGGTCACACTTTCAAATTGAAAAAGGAGAAGTTTGCCACAAGACAGAGACAATATTTTTTGTTCAACCGTATATTCGAGACATGGAATGGCTTACCTGGTGATGTAGTGAATTCTGACTCAGTGAATAGTTTTAAAAACAAAATAGACAGTTGCTTGTTTGGTTGATTTGTTTCTATGCATGTATTATTTTTTTTTTTTTTTTTTTTAGTCAGGGGGAATCCTCATGGACGAACTATCTCCGATAGATAGAACAGTGTGAGACTTCGTGTGAAGCACGACCTACTCTAACTAAACCTAACCTGCTGTTTTAGATTCCGGGCATTTATTACCTACTAACCTTTTGACTCTTCTTGTTCGTATCTCTATCACGATCTTTGTCGTGGGATGCTTGTGTTACCTATGAATTTGAATTTCATAGGAGTCTCTTCTTCTGGATGATTTAAATTGAGATTACTCAATTTCTGTTTCTACGTAGTTGATCTCTGGGTCTTTTGTGATAGGTGGGTATCCTAACCACATCTTCTGCGGGGTTGTAGTCCACTAGTCTTCTTAGCTCATCATTTGGGTGTTGACTTGCTTTTTCAAATATCTTCTCGGCCTTCTTTTTCAGGAAATCTGTGACAGTTTCCCATTCTAAGTCTCTGTGAATTTGTTGGTTTCTTACGAACCACGGCATATTCATTGCTGCTCTGAGCAGTTTATTTTCTGTTGCTTGAATCTTCTTTATATGGCTATTGGCTGCATTGCCCCATGCCGCCGAGCCATATGTTAGTTGGGGTCTTGCAATTGACTTGATCATTCGTAGTTTCGTGCTTTGGTTCATTTGGCTTCTTCTTCCTAGTAGTGGGTAAAGTCTACTCATCGCTGAGTTTGTTTTATCCACTGCATATTTTATATGGTTTTTCCATGTAAGCCCTTTATCTAGTTTTACTCCTAGATATTTGACTTCATTTTCCCATTTTATCTCTTCTCCATCTATCTGTAGGTTGGAATTAATTTCAAGTCTCCGCTTCTGTAGTAGAATAGCTTGGCTCTTTTTGCTATTTATTTGAATTTTCCATTTGATGAACCATTCTTCTAAATCTTCTAGTGCTTCTTGCAGTCTTCTGTGTATGACATCTGGTCGGCGATGTCTGAAGGCTATTTCCGTGTCGTCTGCATAAAGGGCTAGCAGATTCCTTGGGTTCTTAGGAATATCGTAGATATATATGTTGTAAAGCAGAGGTCCTAGAACTGATCCTTGGGGCACTCCTGCTTCTACTTGTCTGGTGGTAGATAATGTGTCGTCTATTTTGACATAAAAATTCCGGTTCCTCAGGTAGTTTCTTATTATCTTGCAGGTTTTGGTGGTGTAGCCTGCCATCATCATCTTGTAGGCAAGTCCTTCGTGCCAAACTCGGTCGAAGGCTCTCTCGACATCTAATAGCACTAATCCAGTGGCTTGTTTGTTCTGAAATCCATCAGTGACATATTCAGTGATCCTTAACAGTTGAAGTTCTGTGGAATGATTTCTTCTGAATCCAAATTGTTCCGGTGGTATCAGATTCAGCGCTTCTGTTTCTTCATTGAGTCTTTTTGCAATGACTCTTTCGACAATTTTTCCAAGTGCTGACAGTAGACTTATCGGCCTGTAGTTTTGTGGGAATTTTCTATCTTTTCCTGGCTTATTGAACACAATGACTTCTGCTGTTTTCCATCTTTCCGGATAGTATTCTGTTCTCATCACTGCGTTTGCTATATTGGTTAGCGCTGCTATTCCTTTTCTGGGCAATTTCCGTAACATAAAGTTTGTTACTTTGTCTTTTCCTGGAGCTTTTCTGTTTTTCAATTTCTTGATGATTTCTTTAATTTCCGTTGGTGTTGTTGGGTTTGGGATGGTATCGCCTTCCGGCGGTTCCAACATCAATTCTTCATTTTCTTCGACTTCTTCTTCTAAATCTTCATTGTCATCATCTTCGCTGTAGTTGATTCTGGCTTCTCGTTCTATTGCGTCGACCAGTGCTTCGGCTTTTTCAAGCTTTGAGTAGGCCATCCCATTAGCTCCGTGTAGAGGGGGAATTTCGGTTTTCTCGCGTCGTAAGCACTTTTGCATCTTCCATGCTGAGTGGTCTATGGTGTTTATCTCTCTAACTCTTTGGTTCCATCTGTCTGTTCTCAGTTCTCTCAGTACATTTTTCAGCACTTGACTGAGTTTATTCAGCTCTTTCTTGTCTTCTTCTCGATGTGAAGTTCTGTAGTTCTTCTTTTCTATTCCTCTTTATAAGCTCTTTTATTGCTTTTGGGGTTTCACCATGTGAATGTTTCGGGGCTGGCCTTTCGATTCTTCTGGTACTTTCCTCGTAGGCTTCTTTTATTCGGGTTTCTAATTTTTCAACTTCATCTTCTAGTTCTTCAGGGGTTCTTATCTGTGGAATTTCTGTAATTTTCTCCTGGAGTATTTCACTGTACTTTTGCCAGTCTGTGAAGTCTTTCGTTTGAAGTTCTTCTGTTATCGGTCTGCGTCCCAATCTTAGTTCTATTGGGTTGTGGTCTGATGTGCCCTCTTCTATAGTATCAAGTGTGAAATCTTGGGTAATATCTTTCATTATGACGATATCTAATACGTCCGGTAGGCCATTACTTCTGGGCAGGTAGGTCGGAATTTCAGGTCCTAATACTATGGCATTTAGTTTTTCGGCGTACTTCTTAAGCTTCTTTCCATTTTGGTTTTCAGTTCTGCTATTCCATTCTCTTGACTTGCAGTTCATATCGCCAATAATGATTTTCGGGTAGTTTCCTTCAAGCATCTTCTTCAGATCTTCCTCTATTAAGTCGTTTTGGGTTGGTTTGTAGGCTGACGTAATTTTCATTTGTCCTCGATTCGTATTAACTATAATCGAGACGGCTTCTATTTGCTCATTATTCAGTACATCGTCAAAATAGTGGTCGATGTTCCTCTTGACTATTAGGGCTACGCCCCCTCCTGTACAATTTCTGTCATTTCTGTATATTTCATGGTCGGGAAATGAAATTCTATTTCTTGTAGATAGTCTCGTCTCCTGAATTGCTATAATATCCGGTTGTTTCTCGGATATTATTTCTTCTATTTCAGATCTACGGGCTCGTAGACCGTTTGTGTTCCATGAGACAATCTTCAGGCTGTTTTTATTTGCGTTAGTCACTAGCTCCATTAATTGGGTTTAGTGAGTTTACGGAACTTTTTGTCCATCTCTATTTCCAGGAATTTCATGAGCTTACTCATGATATTCTTGGTGAAGGTATCTAGATCCTCGGTGGTTTCGGGTCCTTTCTTGTTGGTCTCTTCTTTCTTCTTTTGGCTGCTCTTCTTGGATTTTCCATTTCTTGGGGCTTCTTTCTTCTGCTCTTGTTTGAGTGGTGGCGTTTTCTTCTTCTTATCTTCTTCCTTTTGTTCTTGTTGGATAGTAGGCATCATTTTCTTTTCTTCTTCTTTTCTTGCTTTGGTCGCAGTCTTCTTTTTGTTCACCAGTTTCTACTCGCTGCATCCTTTGTAGCTGGCTGGGTGACCTGCTTTTCCGCAGAGCGCACAGGTAGCATTTCTCTCCTCGTTTTCTCTTGTTAGCGTACAATCTTTACTATTGTGCGCTCCAGAGCATTTAACACATCTCCATGGGAATGTGCATTTACTTTGCGCATGTCCGTAACGTTGACATCTATGACATTGGCCAGGTCCAATGCTCTTTTTCTTCGGCTCTACTACACAATTTATACCGTAGAGCTGTTTTATTTCGAATACCTTCTTATTTTGGGTTTTCACCAAGAATAAGGGTATTGCCATTTTGGTTTTGTTGGATGTCATCCTTATGACATCCGCGTCGGTAATGCCTTGCTCGGCGAGATCATCTGTGATGATGTTAATATCTGCGTCTAGTGGCAGATAACGTACCACCGCGTAGATTCTCTTCTCCTCTTCTCTTTGGAGGGTGTAAAACTCTTTATTTCTCGACTCGAGGAATTTTGTCATCTTCCTGTGGTCGTCGGGGGATTGGGGAACAACACGAATGCCGTCTCTTACAGTGGTCGCTCTCAGGTATTTAATACCCTTCATTTGCATCTCTCTCGAGATTTGTGTCCAGTCGGCCGTGCCTCTTAATGTCACTGGAGGAACTTTCCCTTTTTTCTGCTCGATTGGAGTAGGGACTTCAATTTCTTCTGCGGGTGCAGAAGTAGCTTCTTCTGGGCGTTTTCCTTTTTGCAATGCTGCAATATACGATTTCTTCGTAGATGGTCCACCTGCAGCTGCATCATTATTATTGGTTGGTTTTTTCTGGACTTCTTTTTGGATTGGGGTTGACACTGTCTCCTCTGTCCCAGAGGAGAAGCCATTTTCTTTTTTCTTAGCCCGTTTCCGCGGCTTCGAGGACTGAGACATTTCTGCTCTCAAGGATTTCACTTCGTCGGATAAAGTTTTGAGACTCTCCGTCATAACTTTCAGTTGACTGATGAGGCTGTTGATCTGGTCCTTCTGTTCTTTTATAATCCGATCTTTTTCGGATTCATCATTAACTTCTTCTTCTTCAATATCCATATCGGATATTTCTTCATCCGATAAGTTTTCGGCATCGGATTCTCTGTCCTCATTTGCAGAGTCGTATTCCGACATTTTGTCAGAGTGACTCAGCAAACAACACTTAAACACTTTTTTCACTTTCCACTAAATTCACTTTTGTCTCTTCAATGTAAAATAATCTGTGGAACCATCGATCTAAACCTGGACTCAACACAGTTATTTCTTCTTCTTCTTATCACTTCTATACGAGGTTCACTTGGCACACATGCGCATTTCTCAATACGTCTGCACTCCTCGAGGGTTCAATCGCTACTGTTATTGATTTCTTTAGTTTTTAGGCTTATATAGGACTCAGTCCTCAGCCTTCATTTATATGTAATAATAATCTAATAATAGTAATCTCTCTCCTCTCAACTTAGCTGGTAGCATCCTCCCTGAAAAACAAAAAAGTATAAATTCAATGGAGCAGGAATGGAAAAATAAGGCCATCCATGGAAGGTATGCTGCCGCACTACATAGTCAAGATGTTGACTGGCAGTTGTCCACCACTTACCTTAGACAGGGATTCCTCATGCCGGAGACTGAGGGATTCATTCATGCAATCCAGGACCAGGTCATTTCTACCAGAAGCTACCGCAAAAACATCCTGAAACAAGAAATAGGTAATGACAGATGCAGACTTTGCAACACCACACAAGAAACAATACAACACCTTACCTCAGCTTGTACTTACCTGGCGCCGAAAGATTATTTGGACCGACACAACAAAGTAGCTGGAATCTTACACCAAGAAATATGCAAAAAAGAAGAACTCCTGAAAGAAAGCCAGCCCTTTTACAAATATAAAGCAGCAGATTTCTTAGAAAATGATAGAGTCAAGGTGTATTGGGACATGGGGATGATAACAGACAAAGAAATCAGGCATAACAGGCCTGACATCCTGATCAGAAATAAAAAGGAAAACACTGCGTTTGTTATAGACATCAGTATACCACTCGATGAAAACATCAGAAAAGCAAGGGGCGAGAAGATCAGTAAGTACACTGATTTGGCCAATGAACTGAAGGACATTTACCAACTGAAGAATGTTCATATTGTGCCAATAATCATTTCTGCTAATGGCCTTATAGATAGAGAGCTGGCAGGGGCCTTGAAAATGTTGGGTATAAGGGAACACCAAAAAATTATTAGCCTTATGCAAAAGGCAGTAATATTGTCAACATGCTCGACCATCAGAAGAATACTGGCGAGGGATTGAATCGTTGGTGGTCGACACCCCGGTTCTATCTGCAAAAACCATAAATTGTGATTGAAAAAAAAAAAAAAAAAAAAAAAAAAAAAAAAAAAAAAATAATTTTCGATGTAGAACAGGCATTGTGCCTATTCAGAAGAAAGAAGGAGAAAAAGACTTGGATTTATCGAAATTAAGGTACTGGCCAGCTCAAACTACTCATTTATTTGAATTTTGGCATAAATGAAGTCACTCAATGTCTCCTTGAAGGAAAAGTCGTATTGTATAGGTTTTCTTCCACCGCTAATTCCAGGCTGTACCGACTTGCCGTCTTTTTTTACCAAAATTCTTCGAAAAGTGCTTGGATGAATCTGAAATTTCAAGACCCATCTAATAATCAGAATATACGTTTGGTAGATGAATAATAGTTTCGCTGAAAAACTAGCAGTAGGTCAATCAATGCTAGCGAAAATATCTGCTGAATATATGAAATACTCACAATAATAATAATAATAATAATATCGAGATACATCAAGTGCACAAAAGAACAAAACAGCACTTTCCAAAATAATCGAAGAACCTTCTTCAGACAATTAAAAACTGAAAATGTTAACATCAACAAACCAATGCCGTCCAATCATTGTTTAGAGAATTATTGGTTCTCGATATCAACGCCCAAATATCACAACGTAGACGCCGGCTGGATAAAAACTGAGAAGGAACAGTTGAGAGTTGCACCGATGCAATTCGTTGAGATTTCCGTAGAAGAAATCAGAGAAGCTGGCCGAAATGCTAACAACTGGACTTCCCAGGGAGTAGACAACTTCCAAAATTTCTGGTACAAGAAATTTTCCAGTGTCCACGAAGAACTGGCTAAACAATTCAACCACATTCTGCACAACCCTAAGGATATGCCATCATTTCTAATTTTGGGTTCAACACATATGCTGCCAAAGAGTTCAAAGACGGATGACCCTACACAGCACAGACCTATCACGTGCCTACCAACATTGTATAAAATTCTAAAAGCATGCATCGCCAACAGAATATACAAGCACGCCGAGGAAAATAATATATTGGCAGAAGAACAAAAGAGCTGCACAAGAGATCACCAAGGGTGCAGGGAACATCTTGTTATGGACTCTGTTATACTTGGACAAGCCCAGAAGGGTCACCGGAATATACACACAGCCTTTGTCGATTACAAGAAAGCATTTGATAGTGTACCCCATTCTTGGCTTCTCTAGGTGTTCAAAATCTACAAAGTCCACCCGACTATTATAGGGTTTCTTTCAACAACAATGAAAGATTGGCGAACAAACTTGCATGTGCATCTCATTCAAAACTCAATTAACACCGAAGAAAAACCGATCCTTAGGGGAATCTTCCAGGGTTACTCCTTGAGCCCACTATGGTTCTGCCTCGCAATGAATCCCCTCTCCAGTATGCTCAACAGTACAAAATAAGGCTTCAACGTCAAAGCTAATAGAAATCTGAATTTTATAATTTCACACCTTCTATTCATGGATGATCTTGAGCTATATGCGGCGAACCAGCGTCAAATTGAACGTCTTCTAGAGATAGCGCATTGATTCTTTAGTCTTCTAGTCTTCTAGAGATAGCGCATGGATTCTCTAGTGATATTCATATGGAATTTGGTCTATCCAAGAGCAAAATCCTTCATATCGAAAAAGGCATTGTCATAGACGGAGATATAAAACTTCCAAACAGAGATATCATAGAGGCAATGGAAAACGGAGAATCTTACAAATACCTGGGATTCCAACAAGCCAGGTTGCTGGAACACAAGCAGGCTAAATTAAGAATTCAGGAGCAATACACCAGAAGAGTAAAAGCACTGATGAAGTCTGCGCTGAATGCAGGTCACTTAGTACAGGCAATCAACACATATGCCATACCAGTTTAAACATACTTTTTCGGAATACTCAGATGGACAAAAACTGAGTCGGATGCTATTCAGAGGTCGACAAGAACAATGATGACAAAAACCAACAACAACCATCCAAAGTCATCCACTTTAAGAACGACATTACCTCGGAAGGAAGGAGGAAGGGGGTTTATTGACCTCATCAATCTGCACAATCGACAGGTCCAGAAATTAGGCGAGTTCTTCTATAAGAAGGCCGAAACCTCCGATCTACATCGGACTGTTACTAGAGCGGATAAGGGTTACACTCCCCTGAACCTCGCGTTGCTGGTAGCAGATTTTGGAGTAGTTTCAGATGTGGAGAAACAAGAACAATGGTGGCAAAAGGCATTGCATGGCCGACACGACCACGAACTCAACCAGCAACACATTGACAAGGAGGCTTCAAATAGATGGCTCAATAGCGGAAACTTATTTTCAGGAACTGAGGGCTTTATGGTCGCTATTCAAGATCAGGTCATCAATACTAATAATTACAAGAAGTTCATCATTAAGGATCCTAATACCCAATCCGACAAATGCAGGAAGTGTCAACAAAAATCGGTGACTATTCAGCATATAACATCTGGCTAATACTGATTACCTGCATAGACATAATCAAGTGTGCAACATCGTCCACCAGAAACTGGCGAACAAGTTCGGTCTTCTCAACATATACACTAAGTATCAGCCATCAAAATACACACGAATTCCAGACTGTGCCGAAAACTTAACATAATATCCAAAACAGTGAAACAAAGACAAATTTTTTC